>CM057349.1:68875055-70180563 GCA_030015575.1 Agapanthus africanus
CCCTTCGCCCATTTCACCAAATCTATCTAAGTCGATTCCCACTCCAGTTTTGGGATCGAATCCGTCCCCACAATCCTCTCCAACGTTGGACCCAAAACTTATTGATCAAGCACCTTATCCAAACAGGTTAAGGGGCAACAGACCAAGTCCACAAATGGAGAAAATTGTGGAAATTTTTAAGCAAGTTAACATAAACATTCCTCTCCTAGATGCTATTCAACAAGTTCTGTCATATGCAAAAATCTTAAAGGACTTGTGCACTAGGAAGAGAAAAGTTCAAGTACCTAAAAAAGTTTTCCTTGCGAGTAATGTGAGCACTGCTTTCACACAACAACTTCCCAAGAAACGAAAGGACCCCGGAAGTCCTACAATTTCAATTTCTATTGGGGGTAAAAATATTAATCGTGCTCTACTCGATCTAGGTGCTAGTGTTAACTTACTTCCGTACTCTGTTTATGAGCAATTAGGGATCGGAGAGTTAAAACCTGCGCATTGCACTCTTCAGATGGCCGATAGATCTATCACCCAACTTAGGGGTGAGCTAGAGGATGTGTTAATCAAAGTCGGGGAATTTATATTTCCTGTGGACTTTATCGTTATAGATACACAACCTGTAGCAAACCCACGCAATCAAATCCCGGTGATACTCGGTCGACCCTTTTTGGCCACTTCCAACGCAGTAATCAATTATAGAAACGGCTCTATGACTCTATCCTTTGGAAAGAAGTCAATTGAGCTTAACATTTACAAGTTGGGAAGTGAACCCTCCGAACCCTATGCTCATGTGTGTTCTGTCGAATTAATGGATATCGACAGCAGCGAATTTGATCAATCTCATGATACTGACTCTTTTCATATGTTGTTGCTTGATACGGACTCTTCCACCGAGTTGTCCGGGTCAACATCCAACACTGATGAGGAACTTTTTATAGAGTCTGACGATCACCCCATTTTTTCTGATGATATTATTCTTCGGGGTATCGATGAAAGCTTTGAGGAAATTTTCGCTGATGAACTCGCATTTTTAAAAGATACGGGTGTTGAGATAAATCAACTCCAAGATGAAGAAATTGGACCTCCACCCCCTCTTTTGGACAATCATGATAATGCGAGTAGACCATCATTATTATCACTGTGTCGTCTCTCCAAATTGAGACGCAATCTTTTTCCATTACACCTCTTGTCACCTCCCTACTTCTTCACGTCAATAGGTGACATGTTCTTCCACCAACCTTGGTGCTTCATTGATAAAATTTTTGAATGGTTGGTGTTGACCTTCGGTCTTTGCAAAGCTTGGCATTGACCAATAATCTTGACCCCCTCGTGTGATTTTAAAAGATTAAAAGTGTTTAACTCAAGTTTGGGGGGTGTGGTATATTTTGTCTCTTGAAAGAAAATGATTTTTACAAAATTGTGAGCCTAAAATAAGTTTGGGGGAGGATTTTCACTTTCATATATTCTTGCCCCTATTAATAATTTCCTTCCAAGTCTACAGGTTTTTGAGCTTAACGGATGACATCAGTGAGGACACTGCTGTAAACAGGTTTGGGGGAGGTTTGTGCTTATGTACACATCAATTTGCATCATATTTTGCATAAGCACAACAATTTCAAAAATTTAAAAAAAAAATTTAAAATTGTTTTTTATAACAAAAGAGTAGAAAGTGAAAAATTACATCCAAAAGATAGGAATAGTTTAAGAAAACCAAGAAAATTAGAAGTTTTCTTACACGAACTAGTAATAAGTAGTTATGAGCTGTTGTCCCAAGGGTTAGTAAAATGAAGGAAGTCACTAATCTGAGGATAAAAATAAGTCTGAAAAATAATTTCTATTCTGTAAGCCCAACATTTGAATGTTTATACCCTACTATTTGCACTTACACACGTCTTGAAACTCAGGATAGAAGAGGATACCTTGAAATGCTCTTGTCTAAAAGCCAAAGTATGAAGGAAATGAAAAAAATAAAAAAATGAAGAAAATATAAAAATGGTGAAAAGAAAAAAATGAACACTGGTTTTGTATCGCCAAAGCAGCAATAAAAAAATATAGCGAGGGTGCCTCTTCACCTAGTGCCCTAAGACCAATTGGTCTGGGAGTCACTGCTAAGCCTTAGATGGTGTAAGACGGGAAAAATATTATCACCTAATCAGCAAGCACATGAGTAATCGGTTGGTTAGTACCTCAAGAAGTATTAACGGTCGCATGAAAATGTGTGAGCAAATCTAAATATTCATCAAGTTAAAAAATACTGAGGTAGATGGACAAGAGTATGATATCTTGAATTGAATTCTCCGAGTGTAGGGATGTCCATTTCACACACGTGGGGTTATATGATCAATGTTTGGAAGAAAGATAGGAATGAAGAATAAAGACGATGTTTTATTGAGGGATGATGTGATTTCTAACATTTTTTCATGACTATTAAGATAGGGCTCATGACAACTGAAAAGCCAGTATAGTTGGAAACTCTTATTTTCAAAGTCTTTCTTTTATGGTTCTTATCTTTATATGTAAATTTCATCCTCTCTCTTTTGTTATAGGATTTTGTGGGTGTAATCCGCTGAAAACCCTCAGGAGACAACACTCCTCCTACTAGGGACACCAAGAGGTTTAACGGCTTGTTGCACGTGCTCAGTGCAATCGTGTCTGCCTACGAAAGTGTGCTTAGTTCTCTCCTTTCTTTTTTCTCCTCTTTAATAAACTAGTTTGCTCGGGACGATCAAAGATAAGTTTGGGGGTATTTGTTCAGTTGATAAAACTGCACATTTGTATTACATTTTTCCTACCATTTTCATATTAAAAAAGGACTTTATTATAATATATTATACATATGAGGGTTTATGTGTAAAAACATTATTTTCCATGTGTTAATATATTTTAATTATCATTTGGTAGGAAAATGTATGCAAATATTATTGACCTAATTCTAGTAGAACAAAGTCTACTAAAATCTTATTTGAGTTGTTGTGCAGAATATTTCCAAGTTGTTATGAAGAATTTATCAAACAAATCAATTTGTTGAAGGAAACTTGCCAAATTAAGAAGCAAAACTTGGAGACCAAGTCTGGAAGCAACCAAGAGAAGATTTCTGAATTCTAAAGGTGCCTAGGATTGCCACATGTCATGAGAAGAAAGCCCAAGAAATTTGATCGAGAGATCCCCATCTTTGAGCGCGGATCCGTGGCCAAACCCACCCTTGGGCCGCGGATCCGCCGCAAGTCTAGGGAGTTAAAGCACAAGATTTTTTGGGGTGAATCAAATCTATATTTTTCCAAGTTTTCAACAATAAGATTCTGGTTTTGCACTATAAAAGGGTACCGAGAGCCTCTTGGAAAAGGCATCAAGCCGAAGAGATCACGAAGCTCCAGACGCTCACGCATCCAGACTGATCATCAACGGTTCATCTACCTCCTTGGAAGAGATCGAGAAGCAAACTAGTCTTTGTAATCATTTTCTAAGGAATCAAAGTGTAGATTGTTCAAGTTGATTAATAAAGGTAGTTGTTTTATTTAATTCTTTTGTATTTTACATTATGTTTTCCCTCTCTATCTTTTCATCTTCTTCTCCCAACATGCATGAGTAATTCTCCGCTTGTTAGGGTTCGTAGGATTAGGATAGGCTAATGGATGATGAAAATAATTAAACCCTTTTTAAGTCCTATAAAGTTTAGGAACTTTATCAAAAGAATCATTAACATCCTAATCGGGCGCGCTAGCAATTCTTTGCTAGTTCCGACCGCGATTAGAGATTAGATTAATGATTGTTTGGTAAAGGCTAGATATGAACGGAGTTCCGTGTCGAGATAAGGGTTAAGAGTGGGATTCCTTTTCCCTCCAGAAACCCTAATCTACACGCATCACCGTCGTTCTAGTTCTAAATCTATTAATGGATAAAAAGGGTAACTTTTAATTAATCGTCCATAACTACTAAATCCTAACGAACCCTACAAGCCCTCTTATTATATTAATTACATCTTTAAAATAATCTAGATCTTTATTTTACATTCTTGTTTAACGTAGATCTAGAAACCATTCTATAAAATTCTTTATCGCTCCTCTCTTTCTCAACACATCTAAAGTAAAAGTAAAAGGTTCCACGTTTCCCAGAGGACGATCCGTACTCATCTCGGTCTAGCTACGTGCGACACCGTTATTGATTGCGGTTAAACTACAAACACTTTTTTCGTATCAATCAGGGACTCTAAAGACTCGTCAATACGCCGGCAGTGGGTTTAACCACAAGCACGTCAGTGGTACTAGCTGTACGTAACGGCTACCCATGTATTGACCAAAAGGGAGGAATGAGCGAACTCATCCTAACACCCTACTGAGCCTGTCAGTGACAATATCCGTACAGTCCGGTCTATTCGTCTATGAGTATCGCATGTCGGGCCTAGGGGGTTGGTAAAAGTCAGACCCCCAAAAGCGGTACAAGTCGTGTCGGAGTGTAGCCCAGAACACCCTAAGATACTACTGGAATACCTACCAGCAAATCTCCTGCCTTGGCCAAGGACTTCGTGTAATGGCTCTCCTAGACACAGCGTGATCTCACCCCCAATACCGGGAGAGACGAAACCCCTGCCGATCCGCTCACTGCCTCCATATGGGTCGGGACTGTACCCAACTAAAACCTGTTTGCACGACTCCTTTGAGCCGTGGTAGGGTAGTAATCAAAGCACAATGGGAATTCACACGAGACAAATGACGATCTCAGGTCGATGAACTGAGATGTACACATGTCACCAGGGAACTGCTATCTAACGCTAGGTACAATACCAACTAGCAGGTTCCCGGCGAGTCCTGTCCGGTGTGCTCATAACCCAATGAGCACCTGTATACGTCTTAGGTGAACCAACTGACACCAATGGCTTGTGAGACCAGCCACCGCCCCTCATCGGGGTCTCGATCGTATACACTAGTCTACTAATGGAGTATCGATGCCCAGTCTTGAAACTCAAACGACTAGGAACCTTTTAAGGATGTGCTTATAGACCCCAGCTCCCACGTATATGATCGCCATCATACTGCTGGCAGTCAAGCAAGAATCCTAAGGGCTCTATCAACGTGTAATAGTGATCTGTAATATCACCTAAAACATGTACACGATGATAAAGATAAATCAGATAGCATACTATCATTTTGAGTAAGACTGTCCTACCGGCATAGGTCCTCCCTCAATCATTGCAATCTTGTGCCTGCGATCCAATAATTGACTTTTAGGGCACTATATCCAACACCTAGCGAGGATACTCTATACCGGAGATAGTTATGAAACACGGCGGATATTTAGATGATACCGACCGATGTTATTGATTATAGGATCGTTCGAGGAATGATGCCTGAGGGAAATGGAAGGTTTGTGTCGATGATGGACACGGAAAGATAAACTTTATTTGGAAACAAATGATGATGATTTCAGTTGTTGTTTTATGCGATTAGTAGTATAAATTCATGCTTTTCACATGCTATCATACATCACCCTTATTCTTATTACAGTTAGTTATAGTTCGTCATATTTACATTATTAGCCGATATATGTTAGTTTTATTCACTGAGTTGGCAACTCACCCCCGTTGTGCCACAGTTCCTTGCAGGAGTAAAGTGGACGGTTAGCAGCAGTGCTTATCCATTTGTTCAGTTTTTATCATATCTTTTGATAGGTGGGTTACATATGTAGTAACCTTCTCTTTTGGTATTGTATTTTGGATCTAGAATATCTCCATCAGACACTGTGTTATGACTTAGAGTGAGAGATGGTTATATGTATATTATTTGACAGATGAGATCGTTTAGTTCTATAAATTGTTATTTCTTTTACCTGTGCCTGAAATTCTTATTGATGTCATTATACATGGATATTTATTTCCGCTGTTGATATTGTTGATCCCAACTAGGGATGCAACCAAACTTAAACTTTTTAATTACTTTTATTATGAATTCACTAGTGAGTTACTGCTAATATCTTAATTACATAAAACAGTGATTCTTACTTAAAAACTAAATTTTTATAAGAATTCTGCAAAAAGGATTTTTGATCTTGGTTTTCGGCTTACTTAGGTTGTGTGAATGTCTTTAGATATTATACAATCTAAGTGTCAGTCGCCTCCAAACTTTGGGTCGTGACAAAGTTGGCATCAGAGCTCAGGATTAGCCTTACGGAATCGAGTAGTGAGTTAAGATAAGTTGACGTGAGTTCGTTACTTAGGATGACCTTTGGTTTAATGGAGTAGGTGATTTAGGATGAGTGCAGTACCGTACGTATGTTCCGCGGCATATTTACGTTACAATACTCAGCCTAACTAACTTTAGGATATATGTCTTGATTATCCTTCCTTTGACTCTCTGTTAGTGATTATCCTTATTCGTAAGCCTTATCAACTCTCGTTTCTTGTTCCAGTTGCTATGGCTACGCGAGCTAAGCGAGCCGCAGCCAGAGATGTGTAAGTCGATGTCACGCACCCTACGTGTCCGTGGGGAGGCGGAAATAGCAAAAAATGATTTTTTCGAGCTTCGCAACACCGACTCAAACCAAGGATTGAACACAAACCGTAGTTAGCAAACTACAAGAGATTTAACTACTCGGATTCGAAGTTATACCTCAAGTTACATGTCCTTCGGGTCTTCATCGCTGTCCTCCACACCTCGTAGGCTCTATGGAATATGGGCACCTCAACGGCCTCCTCGAGTCAAAGACGATCCACCCGAGAGTCTATAGTCCGAGCTCCTATCTCGAATCTGAGATAACTACGGTTTCTAGTTTGCTAATCTATAAGTCTTAGAGGGTGTAGAGTATTTAGATGGATTACTTAGTCACTTAAACTCTAGGATTCTCAACTCATGAGAGCTTTTAGGATTTGAGGAAGAAGATGAAGACTTGAGGAGAGAGAAGTGTTTTGTGATAATCAAATGAATAATACTCATGCTAGAATAATATGAAGCAAAATAATATCTATCTTGATAATATCAAGATAATATCTAGCATGCTTCATTTAATTCTAAGGGTGAATCAGCTCATGAGTCATTAAGCATTTAATGTAAACATACACCTCATCCTTCACCTCATTTAGTTTAAATCCTAAAAGGAAATAAACACAAATGAGTCACCTTCTTCTAGAAGCTTCCCGAGAAATTACGAGACTGCCCCTCCCATCCGTATTTTCGAAAAACACGGATAATCTTTGACTGAATAAATCCATCTGTATAATACTAGAATCTGGCTTAAACCAAAACCCGCTAGTATTATCTGCCCGATCACAGTACGTGCACAAGTGTACGTAAGTGATCGCGGTCCTGCCGTAAAACCATACGGCCTCTACACCTTTTGCCCGGTGCAGGGAAACTCTCTGTGTGGAACTCTAAAGACTCGACACTAAACTGGCAGTGGGTTTAACCACAGGCTATAACTGGTACTAGTTGTACGTAACGGTCCCCAGGTAGATGTCGATAAGAAGGACGATGAGGAAACCCATCCGAACTCCTACTGAGCCTGTATGTGACAATCTCCATACAGTCCGGCCTGTTCATCTAGGACTATCGCATATCGAGCTTAGGGGGCGGTAAACGTCAGACTCCTAATAGCGGTATAAGTCGTGTCGGAGTGAAGCCCATTACAACTTGAGAAACTCTTGGAACCTACCAGTAAATCTCGCTTGCCCTGGCCAGGGACTGCGTAATGGCTCCCCATACACAGCGCGATATCAACCCCCAATACCGGGAGAGACGAATCCTGTCTAACCGCCACTGCCACCAAGTGCTTCGGGACTGCACCCAACTACTACCGTTTGCATGACTCCTTTGAGCCGTGGTAGGGTAGTAATCTAAGTACAGTGGAAACACACCCGAGGCGAAGTAGCAGTGTCAAGTCGACCGACTAAGCTGTACTCATGTCACCTGGGAACTGCTATCTAACGATGGGTATAGTACCAACCTGCATTTCCCAGCGAGTCCTGTCCGGTGTACCCGTAACCTAACGAGCACCTGCATACTATCTCTAGTACAACATACTGATGGCTGTGGGACAGACCATCTCCCCAGCTGAGATGAGAAGCTTCCCGAGAAATTACGAGACTGCCCCTCCCATCCGTATTTTCGAAAAACATGGATAATCTTTGACTGAATAAATCCATCTGTATAATACTAGAATCTGGCTTAAACCAAAGCCTGCTAGTATTATCTGCCCGATCATAGTACGTGCATAAGTGTACGTAAGTGATCGCGGCCCTGCCGTAAAACCATACGGCCTCTACACCTTTTTCCCGGTGTAGGGAAACTCTCTGTATGGGACTCTAAAGACTCGACACTACGCTGGCAGTGGGTTTAACCACAGGCTGTAAGTGGTACTAGCTGTACGTAACGGTCCCCAGGTAGATGTCGATAAGAAGGACGATGAGGAAACCCATCCGAACTCCTACTGAGCCTGTATGTGACAATCTCCGTACAGTCCGGTCTGTTCGTCTAGGACTATCGCATATCGGGGTTAGGGGGCGGTAAACGTCAGACCCCTAATAGTGGTATAAGTCGTGTCGGAGTGAAGCTCATTACAGCTTGAGAAACTACTGGAACCTACCAGTAAATCTCGCTTGCCCTGGCCAGGGACTTTGGGTAATGGCTCTCCATACACAGCGCGATATCAACCCCCAATATCGGGAGAGACGAATCCTGTCTAACCGCCACTGCCTCCAAGTGCTTCGGGACTGCACCCAACTACTACCTATTTGCACGACTCCTTTGAGCCGTGGTAGGGTAGTAATCTAAGTACAGTGGGAACACACCCGAGGCGAAGTGGCAGTGTCTCGACGGACTAAGCTGTACTCATGTCACCTGGGAGCTGCTATCTGACGATGGGTATAGTACCAACCTGTAGTTCCCAGCGAGTCCTGTCCGGTGTACCCTTAACCTAACGAGCACCTGCATACTATCTCCAGTACAACGTACTGATGGCTGTGGGACAGACCATCTCCCAGCTGGGATGAGAAGCGTATACACCAGTCTACTCCAGAGTATCAATACCCCGTCTCGATAATCCTACGACTAGGGACCTGTATAGGATGTTGCTTATAGACCACCCAGCCCCCACTAGTGTGACTGCCATCACAACGCTGGTAATCAAGCAAAGATCCTAAGGGCTCTACTAATATGTATAATCGATACGTTAAAAGAAACATATGCACATATTAAAATAGAAACAAATCAAGTAGCATACTACCATTTTTAGCAAAACTGTCAATACAACTGTGAATATCCCTAGCTTCCATTAAGTAATATACAAACTAGTATGATCCAGTAATGGCCTCTAAAACACTAACAATCTCCCACTTGCACTAGGGCCATGTACTGGCATATCGCTGACCTATCATCTAGAATAGCCTCTCGAACTACGTCTGAGGAATGGCCTTTGTGAATAGATCAGCAGTGTTATTCTCCGTATCTACTCTCTTCACCTCAATCTCCCGGCGATCTACGATCTCCCTGATCAGGTGATACCGCCTTAAGATGTGTCTGGACTTCTGATGGGACCTGGGTTCCTTCGCTAAAACTATAGCGCCGTTGTTGTCGCAATACAGAGGTATTGGATCAACACTGGTAGGAACCAACTGAAGTTTTGTGAGGAACTTCTTCATCCAGACAGCTTCTTTTGCGGCATCGCAAGCAGCTATGTACTCCGCTTCCATCGTTGAGTCAGCAACAGTGTCCTGCTTTGAACTCTTCCAACAGACCACCCCTCCATTGAGGGTAAAGACATAACCCGACATGGACTTGGAGTCATCCTTGTCACTCTGGAAGCTGGAGTCAGCAAAGGCCTCGATCTGGAGGTCCTTTCCGCCATACACCAAGAACATCTCCTTAGTCCTCCCCAGGTACTTGAGAATGTTCTTTACTGCTATCCAGTGCTTCTCTCCTGGGTTTGCCTGATACCGACTTACAACGCTTAATGCGTATGCTACATCTGGTCTGGTACATAATATCACATACATTATAGAGCCTACCGCAGAAGCGTAGGGTATATCGACATGCAAGCCCTTTCCAAATCAGTCTTGGGAGACATCTCTTAGGAGAGGGTGATTCCGTGACAAGCCGGTAGGTTACCGCACTTAGAATCTTCCATACTGAATCTTTTCAATATGGTGTCTATGTACCTGGACTGCGAAAGTCCCAACATCCTCTTTGATCTATCACGATAGATCTGGATCCCCAGAATGTAGGTGGCATCACCCAGATCCTTCATGGAGAACTTCTGTGACAAGAATCCTTTGCCTGACTGTAGCATAGGAATATCATTTCCTATTAGGAGAATGTCATCCACGTACAAGACGAGGAATACTACAGCTCTCCCTACAATCTTACTATATATGCAAGTGATTTGTATAGAAAAAGTGTGTTTGTAGTTTAACCGCAATCAATAACGGTGTCGCGTGTAGCTAGACCGAGATGAGTACGGGTCGTCCTCTGGGAAACGTTGAATCTTTTACTCTTACTTTAGATGTGTTGAAAAAGAGAGGAGGGATAAAGAATATTGAAGAATGGTTTCTAGATCTACGTTAAACAAGAATGTAAAATATAGATCTAGATTAACTACGGATGTAAGTTTATATAAGAGGAGGGCTTGTAAGGTTGGTTAGGATTTAGTAGTCATGGACGATTAATTAAAAGTTACCATTTTTATCCTTTAATAGATTTAAAACTAGAACGACGGTGATGCGTGTAGATTAGGGTTTCTGGAGGGAAAAGGAATCCCACTCTTAACCCTTATCACGACACGGAACTCCGTTCATATCTAGCCTTTATCAAAACAATCATTAATCTAATCTCTAATCGCGGTCGGAACTAGCAAAGAATTGTTAGCGCGCCCGATTAGGATGTTAATGATTCTTTTGATAAAGTTCATAAACTTTATAGGACTTAAAAAGGGTTTAGTGATGTTCATCATCCATTAGCCTACCATAATCCTACGAACCCTAACAAGCGGAGAATTACTCGCGCATGTTGGGAGAAAAAGAGATGGAGAGAAAATGCATAATTAAACTACGAAGAAATAGAATAAGAAAAAGAAAGCTACCTTTATTAATCAACAATATTCATTACACTTTGATTCCTTAGAAAATGATTACAAAGACTAGTTTGCTTCTCGATCTCTTCCAAAGAGGTAGACGAACAGTTGATGACCAGCCTGGATGCGTGAGCCGTCTGGGACTTCGTGATCGCGTCGGCTTGATAAATTTTCCAAGAGGTTCTCGGTCCCTTTTTATAATCCAAAGCCATAACCTTTTGCTTCCAAATTTTGTAAAATTTAGCAGAGATTCATCCCACAAAATTTAAGCATCTAAATCCTCAATATTGTCGCGGATCCGCGGCCTAAGGGGGGTATGGCCGCGGATCCGCGGCCATTTAATCACGTCCCTTGATCAAATTTTGGGATGTTTCTCTATGTGACATGTGGACTTCTATGGAACTTTTGTATCTTTGAAATCTTCTCGTGGTTGCTGCCAGACTTGGTCTCCAAGTTTTGATTCCTTAATTAGGCAGGTTAGCTTTAACAACTTGATTTCCTTGATTTAAGACCTGAAAATTCTGCACAACAACTCAACAAATAATATTTAGTAGACTTAGTTCTACTAGGATTAGATCAATGATATTATTTGCATACATTTTCCTACCAAATTATAATTATAATATATCAACATATGGAAAATAGTATTTTTACACATAAACCCTCATATGTATGATATATTATAATAAAGTTCTTTTTAATATGAAAATGGTAGAAAAAATGTAATAACAAATGTGCAGTTTTATCAACTGAACAGCATGGTTCATCTGGATTCTTGATAAAGTCGAATTCTTTGACAGTATCATCAAAACAGATGTTCCAACTCTGCGATGCCCGCTTTAGTCCATAAATGGACTTAAGCAACTTGCACACTTTACCGCTGCTCCTACCTTGAATGAATCCCTCTGGCTGATCCATATAGACGCATTCTTCCAAATTACCATTTAGAAAAGCCGTCTTTACGTCCATCTTCCAGATCTCATAATCGTGGAAGGTGGCAATGGAAAGAAGGACCCGAATGGATTTGAGCATAGCCACTGGAAAAAAGGTTTCGTCATATTCCAAACCAGGTCTTTGACTAAAGCCCTTTGCAACAAGTCTAGCCTTATAGGTTTCAACCTGTCCATCTACACCAATCTTTTTTCTGAAGATCCATTTGCATCCTACGGGTTTTACCCCATCTGGAGCAATATCCAAAGTTCATACTTTGTTAGTGTACAAGGACTCCATTTCGGTCCGCATTGCATCCAGCCATCTTACTGAGTCGCCACTCTGAATGGCTTGCTGGAAGCTAGGAGGGTCATCATTGTCAATGATGCAATCTTCTCGATCCCTGTCTATGAGAAAACCGTAGTATCTCTCGGGCGGATGAGACTGCCTACTACTTCTGCGGATAGGCGATGGGATGTCCCTTTCTTCTGAAACTCCTGGTTCTACCATACTTTCAGTAACAGCTTGTGGTTCTGGAATTTCTTCCAGTTCTATTGCGCTCCCACTCTTCTGATTTTCTAAAAATTCAGCTTCCAATAAGTGGGCATGACGAGAAACAAAAACCTTTTATTCCTCTGCGTAATAGAAACAATACCCCTTGGAGTTCTTTAGATATCCCATAAACTTACACTCTACTGAGCGTGCCTCGAGCTTGTCCGTATGCTGCTTTTTAACAAAAGCTGGACATCCCCATGTCTTCAGGTACTGAAGATAGGGCTTCTTCCCACTCCACATCTGATATGGTGTGGTAAGCACAGTCTTGGTTGGAATCTTGTTCAAAAGATATGCAGCTGATTCTAGTGCATAAGCCCAGAAAGATCGCGGTAACTCAGCCTTACTCATCTTGGAACGAACCATATCCAATAGGGTTCGATTCTGCCTTTCCGATACACCGTTGTGTTGTGGTTGTTAGTTATATGTATGCCCTAGAGGCCATTACTATACATAGGATGTATATTGTAGTGGATGCTTGGACATATATAGGGATGACTTTCTTGCTCGATATGATAGTATGCTATCTGGTTACTCTTTACTTTAACGTGTGCACTGATTGTCTCTCTGTTACATGTTGGTAAAGCCCTTAGGATGTGTCCTTGACTACCTGGATTATGATGCAGATCATACTAGTGGGGACATGGTAGTCTATAAGTACATCCTTCAAGGTCCCTAGTCGTGGGTGTATCGAGACGGGGCATCTATATACCAGAGTAGACTAGCGTATACCTTCTCGACCCATACAGATGGGCGATGGATGATCCCATATCCATTGGTGTTTGACATCAGAGATGATATACGGGTGCTCAGTGGAGACTGGGTACACTGGACGGACTCGCCGAGAACTCCCAGATGGTATTATACCTTACGTCAGATGGCAGTTCTCTGGTGACACTGGTACAGGTTAGTCTGTAGACCCGAGATCGTCATAGTGTCTTGTGTGATTCCCACTGTGCTTTGATTTCCACCTTACCACGTCCAAGAGGGCATGCAAAACGGTGGCTTTTGGGTACAGTCCTAAATCACATGGAGGCAATGAGCGATAGGAGGGGATTCGTCTCTCCCGGTATAGGGAGTTGATGTTGCGCTGTGTTCGATTGGCTATAACCAGAAATCCCTGGCCAGGGTTGCTGAGATTTACTGGTAAGTGTTACCAGTAGTTTCTCGAACTGTTATAGACCTCATATCAACATGACTTATCGAGCTATTGGGGTCTGACGTTTACCACCCTAGGCGAGATATGCGACATATCAGACGACGAGACCGGACTGTACGGTAAGTGTTACTGGTTAGATTCACAGGAGTATGAGCGGGCTTGCTCGTCGATCTTCTGATCGCTCAATACCCGGATGGCCGTTACGTTTAGCAGACCGCTTGCGGCTTGTGGGTGTTTGATATGATCATCACCTGCTGCCGGCGTATTGACGAGTCTTTAGAGTCCTACACAGAGGTTTCTTGGCTCAAGCGAAACGAAATAGGAGCGCATATGAGATATGTGCGGGACCGAGAATAATACCAGTATGTGATACTGGGTTCTATTCTCGCGATTTGTATCATCGGCAGGTTATATGTGATATAGCCGGGTTACCGAATTAAGTGTTGATTCGATACATTGATACACTTGATATTAGTCGGTTATATGCGATATGACCGGATCATTAAATCAAGTGTTGATTTAATGATTTGATGTATAATTATATATTTGATATATTACTTTGAATTAACTAATATTGGTTCACTTTAAATGGATTTTCTCACTTGATGTGCACATTGTATATATGATATATTTTTGTGCACTTGATTGTATCATGTTTGATGATACATGCAAGTTTGGGTGTATGTTTAGTTTAAACCATGTTTAAGTGAATGGTTAGGGTTTTATTATCTTCTCTTGATTATTTAGTTTATTTATTTATTCTTTATTTTAGGAAAAGAAAAGATATGGTTGCTTATTTTGTTTGTTTTGTTGAAACTTCAAGAAGCTTTGACCATTCTTGTTCTTTTCCTAAACCTAACCATTCATCTAACCCTAGTTTATTCTCTACACTTAACCATGGTTGCTATATGATAAGATCACTTGATTTAATATAATTAAAAAGGTGATTTTATCATTATCATCACATTCTTTTTCTTCTTCTTCTTCTTCAAGAAGAAGAAAGCTTGCAACCTTCAATGGTGACTTGATGAAAAGAGTGAGAAATCCAATTCTAAAGTGAACCCACTTCCTATTTCTTCATCCTCTACCACTTGCCAAGTAGTATAGGGTGTTTTCTTCACAAGTTTCATGGCTTGGTGAAGTTGGAGCTTGATCTTGTGTTGCCTCGACGTAGATCATCTTCGGCATCAAAGTCGACGACCTAGCCCGATCATTTCTTCGACGAAACCATTACTAGAGTCCGGGATCCGATGATCGCAGTGGAGGGACGTCAACACGGAGCTATGGAGGTGGAGGACCGGATCTACAAAGGTTGTATTTCCGTTCACTTAGCACTAAAGTAGTTTAGTAGCATTTTGTTTCGCCTATTCTCTAGTTAACGATCCGTATTAGGGTTTGTAGGCACCGGAAAATTTTGAATTTGGCATGGTTGATGCCTTGTGAGACCTCATTAGTGTACCTAGGAACCCTACAGTGGTGTGTATGGAGGAGTAAGCTGAGAGAGAATTCTATTCTCTTTTAAGTAACCCAGGAACTCGGCACTTAAGTATTCACCACCTCGATCAGATCTCAGTGTCTTGATACTTTTGCCTGTTTGGTTTTCCACTTCAATCTTGTATTTCCGGAATTTCTCAAAGGCCTCGGATTTATGCTTCATCAAGAAGATATGTCCATACCTAGAGAAATCATCCATAAAAGTAATGAAGTAGGAATAACCATCTCGCGCATGTGTAGACATTGGACCACGCACATCGCTGTGTATGAGTCCCAAGAGCTCGCTCGCTCTTACTCCGTGTCCAGTAAACGGAGTCTTTGTCATCTTTCCCATGAGACAAGATTCACAAGTAGTATAAGATTGATATTCGAACGGATTCAAAGATCCTTCTCTATGTATAAGATTGATATTCGAACGGATTCAAATATCCTTCTCTACGAATACCAGATCATGGAGACTATCCAATCTCGTGTTTCATTGATGTGACATAGTCTACAATGCCATAAGAAAACCTGATTTATTTCCGGAGACTTTCTTTTAAGTGTGTTCTGGACATTGAAAACCGAGCTTGGTTCAATACGTATATGCCGTCATCTAATATACCGGACCCAATCAGAACTTGATTTAGGTGGATGTGAACCACATCGCTTACGAATGTAAAATCATATCCCTCTCTCGAAAGTGAGGATACTGATATGATATTACAAGTCAAACTAGGTACATACAAACAGTTACGTAGAATCAATTTCTGCCCACTTGTCAAACCTAGGCGATATTCTCCCACGGATTCAACGTCCACGCTCATTCTGTTTGCAACTCTGAGAGACAAATCGCCTACCCTGATAACTCTACGGTTTCTCAAAGCATGTAATGAATTACAGATATGAGGTCCTGCTCCGGTATCTAGTATCCAGGAAGTAGAGTTAATTGACAAACAGTTCTTAATTATAAACACACTTGAGGCCTACTAGCTTCCAAAGCCCTGCAATCCTACTGCCAATGCCCGTTCCCATAACAATAGGAACATCCCTCCTTCCCTACACCAAGTCCCGAAACTTTTGTTCTTCCCTTTCCTTCTACTTCACTGACACCGTATATCGGCTTTGTGGAGGTCTTCTTCTTTTCATCCTTTGCTTTCACCCTGGATGCAGAAGAAGAAGGTCCCCCATTAAGCAGAGCGGGTGTCTCCCTGGTTTCTTTCAGGGTGTAAGTGGAGGGTAGGGACTGTGGAAATAAGTCAGCATATGACCTGTTTCCCAACGTGGTCTCCAGGTCCGTGAGCTCATCAATATAGCTAGTAATCGTAAGGACGTCGTCCCCTACAGATGACCCGACAGCCAACCTCAATTGAAGCAATTCGTTCGAGGTCTCATATCTTGCGATACGAGATTGCTCTCCATATAAATCTTTGTTAAGATGGAAACTAAGTCCATCTTCTCGTGCTGCTTCTGGTATACACCATCAACTGAAGCCAACACGAGACACTTGGCATTCGCACTCTCCTTTTCCCTTGTCTGATGGATATCCATATCCGCGACGGTGGAAACTGGACCTGTGACGGCGGGGGCTTGAGTAGTAATAGGGTGGTCCAGCTTGCCATAGGCAATGGACATCTGGACAGACCTTTGCCAGTCATAAAAGTCAGATTCAGTCATCTTGTTATCTAGATGTAACCTAGTCATGGTCACATGGTCGCTGCAGTTGAGAGAAAGAAGAAAACACTTTAGCATGATACTCTTGCAAGTTTAGATTGGTTTTTAGTTTATCTAAACTGGATGGCTCCCACTGTTTTTCGAATCCTTCCTCAAACCAAAAAAGAAGAATAAGTCAGGACTTATCTCACCATACAATACTTGCTTAACCGTTCAGCCAGGCTAGTGTTGGTACTTTGAGGGAGGTTTTACGACACTTTCGCGAAATTCCTTAATTAAATAACCTCTTTTCCCTGGAGGCGTAGCCCCGCTAACACTGTTCTTGACACCTACTTAGTTTATAGTATTGATCGTTAAGTGACGAATCTCCTGATGAGTAGCGGATACTCACAGTAGGATCGGGATCCAAATATCATCGTGTGATAATGCTGAAGGAATCCTACCAACATTATCAAACTCTAAATGGTATGCAACACTAGCAAGTTTCAGTTTCTTTAGAAACTCCCGATGTGGATTTTTGCCCCATGCTCTTATGACCTTGACGAAGGCCAACAAATCATAAGTCACATGTCAAGTTCTTCCCATCATTATCCTTGTTAATTTGAACCCACCCGTATATACCCTTGACGAAGGCCAACAAAGTAATATGACTGTACCAAACCAACGCATCTATCTATGCAACATGTGAATTCCCCAGCAGCTACCAAACACTATGTCTTGACGAAGGCCAACAAATATAGCTTGAATACTGCTGACCATCCATATGAAATGACGGAGGGCTACGACTGGTTTTGGCGAAACCGTGAACGTAGTGAACTTGATATAATCGAAGGAACCTGATAGCCTTTTTAAAATGGAGTGGTTAAAGCTCCGCAATTAAAATCTGTTGTTTTTAAAATAACCGAGTGGTTTCTTTTAAATTGTTCCAACGATTTAGCTTTGGTTTGTTTTTTTTGCATTAATATAATGTGTCCCATCATTTATCCTATCATTGCAGAAAACAACGAAAATACAACGTCTGCTTATGCCATCCGCATTCGCCACTGGGTCCTGTTATTCACCCGTTAGGTTACTTAACTAACGAAAGAGTGGGGGCTGGGCTAGCGCGGATGCAAAACATAAGCAACACCTACTAGATATCATATATAGATATTTTACATTCGTCAGATGCAATAATAGGCATTCCAGATCATAGATGAACATATTGGATATACTAGGAATCCGCGTTTCGTTTGAGCCTGCAACAAAAGACGGATTACACGGTCGCGATGAATAGCCAAACCCCACCTTAGACCCCTACGGGTGCGGCAAACTACCCGCCTAGTACCAGAAGTGAAACTGTCTCTCTCAACGACGTGAGTAGTCCATTTAACACTTCAAAATACCCGGTAGTTTGTGCACCCCATCTTGGGTCTATCCTAGGAGCAAAAAAACAGTAAATGAAATAATACAATGGTGGCTACAACCTCAACCCAGATGTTCCCCGCAAAAGAATATTATAACATATTACAATTTATATCGAATGAAAGATAAAAACTCTCATCTCACATCCCCGGCTATTCATCCACGACAATCCAATGAAGTTCATATCCACATACCAAGTAACCATTACAGAAATGTGCAACCCCCAACTAACCGACATACTAGCAATTAGCGGAGGTTTACGAATACATATAAACATCACCAAGCTTGTAAAGTAACAACGACATTAGAATCCCGCACGCAATTAGCAAACACATCCAATTTTCCAAGGCTTGAAAATTTAGTGAGCTAAATTTCAAAAGCTGAAAGTTTTGAGCCAATCCGGGAGTCGAAACGAACTCGAAACCCGCCCGAATCTTCACGGAGGAGAAGATACAGGATAATACGTCGAGTGGGGGGGCCTCGGGGGGGTGCCCACCCCTGGGGACCACCATGAGGTGGCTCCCAAAGGAGGACAGACCTGAGAGACCAGTTTCTGGTCTCTTAGGTCAGCAGTCCCCAAGGCCACCAATTGGTGGTCTTGGGGGGTGTTCCCGGCCGTTGGTCCCCTTCGGGGTGTCCCCGGGGTACGCACGCTTCACCCCGCGGCTTTTCGGTTCAAACCGTGAGCCCGTGGGGTGTGCAAACAACTCAAAACCTCACTTTTCAAAACTGTTTTTTTCGACAGTTTTCCGGCGACAAAAACGGCGGAATTCTAACATCGCTACAAGCTATCTAAGGTTTGTGAATGTCTCTGATACCACTGTAAGTCGATGTCACGCACCCCACGTGTCCGCGGGGAGGCGGAAATAGCAAAAAATGATTTTTTCGAGCTTCGCAACACCGACTCAAACCAAGGATCGAACATAAACCGTAGGCAGCAAACTACAAGAGGTTTAACTACTCGGATTCGAAATTATACCTCACGTTACATGTCCTTGGGGTCTTCATCGCTGTCCTCCACACCTCGTAGGCTCTATGGAACATGGGCACCTCAACGTCCTCCTCGATTCAAAGACGATCCACCCGAGAGTCTATAGTCCGAGCTCCTATCTCGAATCTGAGATAACTACGGCTTCTAGTTTGCTAATCTAGAAGTCCTAGAGGGTGTAGAGTATTTAGATGGATTACTTAGTCACTTAAACCCTAGGATTCTCAACTCATGAGAGCTTTTAGGATTTGAGGAAGAAGATGAAGACTTGAGGAGAGAGAAGTGTTTTGTGATAATCAAATGAATAATACTCATGCTAGAATAATATGAAGCATAATAATATCTCTCTTGATAATATCAAGATAATATCTAGCATACTTCATTTAATTCTAAGGGTGAATCATCTCATGAGTCATTAAGAATTTAATGTAAATATACACCTCATCCTCCACCTCATTTAGTTTAAATCCTAAAAGGAAATAAACACAAATGAGTCATCTTCTTCTAGAAGCTTCCCGAGAAATTACGAGACTGCCCCTCCCATCCGTATTTTCGAAAAACATGGATAATCTTTGACTGAATAAATCCATCTGTATAATACTAGAATCTGGCTTAAACCAAAGCCTGCTAGTATTATCTGCCCGATCATAGTACGTGCATAAGTGTACGTAAGTGATCGCGGCCCTGCCGTAAAACCATACGGCCTCTACACCTTTTTCCCAGTGTAGGGAAACTCTCTGTATAGGACTCTAAAGACTCGACACTACGCTGGCAGTGGGTTTAACCACAGGCTGTAAGTGGTACTAGCTGTACGTAACGGTCCCCAGGTAGATGTCGATAAGAAGGACGATGAGGAAACCCATCCGAACTCCTACTGAGCCTGTATGTGACAATCTCCGTACAGTCCGGTCTGTTCGTCTAGAACTATCGCATATCGGGGTTAGGGGGCGGTAAACGTCAGACCCCTAATAGCGGTATAAGTCGTGTCGGAGTGAAGCTCATTACAGCTTGAGAAACTACTGGAACCTACCAGTAAATCTCGCTTGCCCTGGCCAGGGACTTTGGGTAATGGCTTTCCATACACAGCGCGATATCAACCCCCAATATCGGGAGAGACGAATCCTGTCTAACCGCCACTGCCTCCAAGTGCTTCGGGACTGCACCCAACTACTACCTATTTGCACGACTCCTTTGAGCCGTGGTAGGGTAGTAATCTAAGTACAGTGGGAACACACCCGAGGCGAAGTGGCAGTGTCTCGACGGACTAAGCTGTACTCATGTCACCTGGGAGCTGCTATCTGACGATGGGTATAGTACCAACCTGTAGTTCCCGGCGAGTCCTGTCTGGTGTACCCTTAACCTAACGAGCACCTGCATACTATCTCCAGTACAACGTACTGATGGCTGTGGGACAGACCATCTCCCCAGCAGGGATGAGAAGCGTATACACCAGTCTACTTCGGAGTATCGATTCCCCGTCTCGATAATCCTACGACCAGGGACCTGTATAGGATGTTGCTTATAGACTACCCAGCCCCCACTAGTGTGACTGCCATCACAACGCTGGTAATCAAGTAAAGATCCTAAGGGCTCTACTAATATGTATAATCGATACGTTAAAAGAAACATATGCACATATTAAAGTAGAAACAAACCAAGTAGCATACTACTATTTTTAGCAAGACTGTCAATACAACTGTGAATATCCCAAGCTTCCATTAAGTAATATACAAACTAGTATGATACAGTAATGGCCTCTAGGGCATAAACACTAACAAGATGCAGCTAGGGCGAGTCTGCCTGTTACGGCGACTGGTACACCGGACGTTCCGGCGGTGCATGAGCATGTTAATCCTCCTCCTCCAGATCGCATGACTAGGATAGAGGAGGGCATGTTAGGATTGCAACGAGTGGTAAGACAGTTGGCTAAGGCCACCCGAGTACAGAGACAGGATCCGGCACCGACCATGGCAGAGTCCGATGTACAGCCCACACAGACGGTCGCACTGGTAGATACGAGGGTGATAGAGGTATCGCTTCCAGAGTTTATGAGGTTGAGACCTCCGGTATTTACAGGGACCGATGTAGCGGAGGACCCTTAGTCCTTTCTTGATAGGATGGAGAGGATTGGCAGATCATTGCGATGTTCTGATGCGAGGTCAGTTGAGCTGACTAGCTTTCGTTTGGAAGGACTTGCACAGGAGTGGTGTGAGTCGATAGAGATAGGGCGAGCTACTGGTCTTCCTCCGATGTCGTGGACCGAGTTCTCCGAGGTCTTTCTTGCTACGTTTCTTCCACAGAGTGTGAGGGATGCTAGAGCTAGCAGTTTTGAAGTATTGCGGAAATCTGCGAGTATGTCGGTGGCAGATTATGATTTACGATTCACCCAGCTGTCGCGCTATGCTCCATATTTAGTTCCTACGGAGGAGCTTCGGGTGAAGAGGTTCATAAGGAGTCTGGACACGCAGTTGTTTCTGGCTATAGACTCCCAGCAGTTTGATACGTATGCGCAGGCCATGGATGCAGCGATACGAGTGGAGGAGCGTTTAAGCGAGGCAGTGGTTGTTCCGGAGCCAAAGAGGAGTAGATCGATTGGGTCGATGACTAGGCAGTTTGGCAGAGATAGAGGCAGGTACACTCCAGGCCGCAGTTTCGGACGAGGTTGGACCCAGGGCCAGATGTTCAGTTCTTATCCCGATGATCAGAGGCCCCCATCTACATGTTTTAGTTGCGGACTTCCAGGACATTATGCGAGGGATTGTAGATCCCAGGGAGGGACCGTTATTCCACAGGCTGCCTTACCCCCTCCACCTTCGATGTCGATAGCTTTACTTCCTCTCCCAGCTGGCCCTACACGCCAGGCAGTTGCACCACGAAGTCGAGGCTTTGCAGGAAGAGAGGTCGAGGAGATAAAGGTAGAGGACGACAGGATGAGGGCAGGGACCAAGCATGGGGTTTTGCGCTGACTCCATAGGATGCTAATTAGTCAAAAATACTACATCTTTTAACCGGAAATTTCCCTATCATTTGCACTCATTTCGAAGTGTACGGTATTCATATTTCACATATTAGCAAATCAGTCGTTAAATATCAGATTGCATGTGTTAGACTCTAAAACCGGCACTATAAAGGAAATTGACAGCATTTCATGGCATCGCATCATCCCTATATTGTGCAACACTTGTCTCAAGATTTGTGCAGGAAAATGCAGGATCAAAAGAGGCTGATAAATGCACCAACTCCAAGTTTTGAGATCTGGTAGCAATATAGAAGGAACAATAAAATTCAACATGTCAGATAAAGCCCTAAACTTCAGTTAAAAGCATCACCAGAAGTTTCAAAGCCCAAGCTTCCAACATGGCCGCGGAACCGCGGCCGGAGCCGGCTTCAGCCGCGGTTCCGCGGCCGTCTTTCCACTTCACCTCCTCAAATTCAGTGCATTATTTCTCTCTCAGAGCCAACACTACAGCAAGACATGTCAAATTCCAGAAGACTCCAGATACTTCTGCCAGATCAGCAAACTAGGGTTTCTAAGCTTAAACAACCCTAGCTTAAAGCCTAAGCTAAACTCCTAACAAACTCTTTCTAGAAGCTCCTCAACAAACTTTTGGAGGGAATTGTAATTTCAAACCTAGACCTAGGGTTTGGTTGTCTATAAATAGGAACCTAGACCTAGGGTTGAGGGATCCATTCATTGAATCTAGAATCCAATCATCAAAGATCCAATCTTAGGATTTTAGATATCATCCCAATCTCTCCCATTCTTCATCTTCCCCAATTTCCACCCACAAGTCTAGTGACAAGGCTTGTGTCAAAACCCTAACCCTAATCCAATCTACAAATACCCAATTCAAGATTCATGGAGTTTAAGAAAAGCAAGTCTTCGACGACCCTTTAGAAGCAAAGTCGGACTTCATCGGAGCACGAGATCGAAGCGAACCAAGACTCAAGAAGCCGAGCGATGCAAGATTCGACGAGCGATGTTCCTTCCTCTTGTAATTCTTGAGAGTTTTAACTTCTTGTTGATATAATAAAGGTGAAGATTCTTTAAACTTGTTTACATTTCAATTCTAGCATCATGATTTCATTTCGATTCTTGAATGTATTCTTTGCGATGATGTGTGAATAAACTCCGCTCGTGGAGGAATCGAGATGATTGTAGAATGATGATGTTGATAAATCTTTAAACGTTTTCTTAAGTCCTATAGCAATTGTGAATTCTTGAAAATAGAATGATCGATGATCTAGATCGATGTGAAATGGGCTCTTGATTCTTTTCGCACGATCTAGAGAATCAACGATCGATCATTGTATTTTCAAGAAGCTATCTAGTGAATGTGATTCATCGAAAGGACAAAGGATAGGACGAAGAACCCTAATTCTTCGCAAGATCCTTAAACCTCGATCAATTGACATCAAGTTAGCATCAATTCGCTAATGGATAAGAAACGTTGATTTCTAGTCTTCATCACATCTACATTCTAATCGATTCCTACGAGTTTTACTTCAAATCTTGAAACCCTAAAGTGATTGGAAATATCATCGAAAACAAATTCTCGATTGTTTATCATTTTCTTGATTCTTGATTAGACTAGTGACACCTGAATCAATCGATAAAATCTTGAATCATGTTTTTTTCTTTTCGATTAACTTTTCAATTCAAACAAATCAAACATAAAAACGAATCGCACAATCCCTGTGGACGATCCGTATTTGCTAACGAAATCTATACACGACACCGTTATTGAATGCGGTCAAATAATTCTTTGATTGTGAATTCTATTCATTTTCTAAACCGACACAACAAGAATTTCATTCAATCAAATGGCGCCGTTGCCGGGGATCACGTGCTAATTCGTTCTTTACTTGAAGTTTGAATTGAAAGATTTATTCCATTACATTTTTGAGATCAAAATTCACACAAACCCTAAACGATTTGTTGTGGTTTATTGCAAGGAGATCTGGAGCTTGCTGTGAAAGTGAAATAATTTTTGGGATATACCAGAGAGCATAGGGAATCAACAGAAAGCTGCTGCTGAATTTTTGTGCAGAGATCACATTACCCAACCGCGGAAAGGCGGTATTAAGACCCATATGCGGCGGAACCGCGGCTAGCTTGAGGGTTCTCTGCGAAAATTTTGTTTCAGGTACTTTCTTACCTTCTCCTCTCTCCTCTTTTTAGCTCCAACTAACAAATTTCTGCAGGTTTCTTTGCAAAAAATCGCAGCGCGCAAAATAGCAAAATTAAATTTGTGCGTGTTTTTATTTCTTGGTTGTTTGCATTATAAATACGGATATTAAGGGGCACGGCCAAATCCAAATTAGGTGGGGAGTTCATTACCCTTCCTAGGCCCCAAAAATCGCAAAACTTGCATCCGCATTGACCCACATTAACTAAAAAATATCTAGAGATGACTCTAAGGACCGTCGCGCTCACTTAGGACAGAAGAAGGCCGTGGGTAATTCATTGCTTATCCGCGTTTCTCTTGTGGTGTCTAGGCAAGTGTGTCGAAGGCTAGTGGTTACTAATTAGGCCCACTACTTACGTAGTGGAAAACCTCCCACTTACCTGGCACTTACCTGGCCACAGGAGGGACAAAGAGGCAGTGGAGGATTTATCCTGCGTCTTGTCTTCTGGCAGTTAGGAGCGGTCTAGAGATCTGACCTAGGCGACCTCTAGAATTAGGGTTTTTTGTGTGCTGCATTTGTTGTGTTGCATCATTTTTTCAAAAAAAAAAAAAAAACCCGTCCCTTTTTCAAAACAAACACCGCATTCATTCATTCCCCTAATTATAAGTCAACGCTGCCACTTGTACTAATCCTTTTTAGTGCAAGATAGGATGGACACGGGATTCTAGTACCCGTTTAGTCCGCGTACCCTTTATCGACTCCGAAGTCGGTATTTCTCCATTTACTTCTTCTTTACCCACTACCATACCCACATCGATGGATCCACCTCCATCGAATTTCTTTAACCCTAATCTGCCGCCGTCCGTTGGTGCGCAGAATCCATCCCGCATCTCTCTCCAAGAGAGGTGCTATCCTACACGAAGTCCCCTTTCCACCTGTCTTTCCATTCCACCAGCCAACGGGGAAAATTTTGAAATTAAACCCCAATACATCAACCTTCTACCTAAATACCACGGTCTCGAGACTGAGGACGCTTACGTTTTCATTACCAAATTTGAAAACGTATGCGTAATGATGGGTACGTCACAACTTTCAGTGGATGCTATGCGTCTACGACTTCTTCCATTTACTTTATGCGATATAGCCGAGAAGTGGCTATATAACACCACCTCACACTCAATCACAAATTAGGAAGAATTCGTAGCGGCATTCCTCAAGAAATTCTACCCTAATCACAAGACAGCTCGAGTCATCAGCGAAATAAATCAATTCAATCAGCTTCCAAATGAACCATTTTCAAAATATCTTGACCGATTCAAGGATCTGTTAGTTCAATGCCCACATCACGGAATCCCGAGATGGGAACTGTGCCGAATCATATATGAGGGCAGTAACCCTAACACTAAACAGAGTTTTGAAAACATGTGTCAAGGAAATTTTATAAACAAAGACAATGGGGAAGCTTGGAAATACTTAGAAGATTTCGCTGAAAAATCTTTACAGTGGGAAAGTCCTGTTGGATATATGTATGCCCTAGAGGCCATTATGTGATAGTGGATGTATCTATACATATATATATATATATATTCAGTTTGCATTCATGCTCGACATGATAGTATGCTATCTGGTTTTTCTTTATCTGACATGTTGATTTGATCATGCTTTTATTCATTCATACATGCTGATAAAGCCCTGAGGATATTGGCTTGACTGCTCTGATTATGATCAAGATCATACTAGTGGGACATCCGTAGTCTATAAGCATATCCTGGAAAGTCCCTAGTCGTAGGTATATCGAGACGGGGCATTGATATACCAGAGTAGACTAGCGTATATGATACTAGACCCATGTGATGGGCGATGGATGATCCCATATCCATTGGTGTTTGACATCAAGATCATATACGGGTGCTCAGTGGTGACTGGGTACACTGGACGGACTCGCCGAGAACTCCTATATGGAATTATATCTATCGTCGGATAGCAGTTCTCAGGTGACACTGGTACAGGTTAGTCTGTAGACCCGAGATCGTCATGGAGTCTTGTGTGTTCTCCCACTGTACTTTGATTGCCACCCTACCACGGCTCTACTGAGTCGTGCTAACAGGTGGCCGTTGGGTACAATCCCGAGACACACGAAGGCAATGAGCGATAGGAGGGGTTTCGTCTCTCCCGGTATTGGGAGTTGATGCTGTGCTGTGCCCGACTGGTTATAACAGCAAGTCCCTGGCCAGGGCTGCTGAGATTTGCTGATAAGTGTTATCAGTAGTTTCTCGATCTGTTATAGACCATTCACCGGCCCGACTTATTGAGTTATTGGGGTCGACGTGACCATCCCTAGGCTCGATATGCAGCATATCTGACGAAGAGACCGGACTGTACGGTAGTGTTGCCGGTTGGCTCGACGGGAGTTGTAGCAGGTTCGCTTGTTTTCTTCTGATCGCTCAATACCCGGGTGGCCGTTACGTTTAGCTGACCGCTTGCGGCTTGAGGGTACCTGATATGATCATCACCCTCTGCCGGTGTATTGACGAGTCTTAGAGTCCCACAAAGGAGTTACCCAGTCCAGGCGAAACGTTGTGGTGCGCATATGCGATATGCGCATGCACCCGATTGAAATGTGCGTATATGATACCGAACATTGATCGGGCGGCTTGATTTTGGTGGGGTCATATGTGATATGGCCGGATTGATGAATCAAGTGTTGATTTATCATTTAACCATTAGTTTTCTCACTTGAAACCTTTCTAGTATGTGATGGATGTATGTAAGCATGCATATGTTTCTTTCTTTCATTCTAGTTTCATGCACATGTGGATGTGCATACATACATACATACATACACCCATCCATCATGGTTGTTAGCATATGGAAATGGTGGCAATATAAGACTCACACCATGGATTATATAATGGATTTTTATTTGATTTTGGATTTAAAAGAAAATGAAAAGGAAAGGATAATCATTCTAGCTTCTACATTCTTCCTTTGACCTAACCATGCTCAATTACCACTAACCTAGGGTTATCCTTCTCTTTATCATTTAAAACCCAAGTTAAATTAACTATCCATCATTTAATCATGGTTGAAAGTGAGAAGGAATAAAATATAAAAGGTTATATTTCATTTCTTTTGAACTAAGGGTTATTTTTTCACCTCTAGTTGAAAATAGCCACCATCTTCATCCTCCTTCATCTTTTCCTTTCTAGTTTTTTCTAGTGAGTTAAACACAATTAAAGAAAGGTTTTTGAAGTGAGATCCATAGCCACAACATCATTCTACTCAAGTCTAGCCAACTTGATTAGAGTGTTCTCTTTGTTTCTACAAAGTTACAAGCTTGGACGGGAAACTTCGGGTGGATCGTCGTGGACGAAAGAGGACTACAAGTGGACCTTCTTCCAACACCCTAGAGATCAAGGAGTTAAGCAAAAGGGGAGCTACAAAGGTTGTAGCCTTCAAACCCTAATCCTTTTTAGCTTAATAGTTTCGAAACCCTAATTTTCTAGGATCGATTCCTTTGCATGTCGTTTAGCACCATAAAAATTTAAACTTTTGGACATGTGATGCTTCAAAACTCTTCATAGGGTGCTAGACTAACTTTACATTGGTATCAGAGCCGACCTAGAACATTAGGCGATGCTTTTACGGAGTAAAAATCCCGATCGGACAAAAAATACGATTTTTTGGACCTTCTCTAGACATTTTTTAAAAACTGACATTTTTCAGAATTAAAAATACTTAAAAAATACAGCAGGGAAATCTAAGAATAATGGTGAAACACGATGAAGTGTACTGTTCATATGGCCGCGGAACCGCGGCAATTCCTTGCTTAGGCCGCGGATCCGCGGCCATACAGTGACGTCATGCTATGAAATTTGCACCATAATTCCTAGGTCTTCTAGTATACTGTTTTAGGTATGTTTAATCTGAATATAGTTCTGTATCTTCTGGAGATGGTTTTGGACGCATAGATTCGATCGGTATTTTCATTTCGTTTTATTTTCCCGGTAAATTAGAAAGTATTAAAGTGTTTGAACAAGTATCATTTGCTCATTATTCACGGGGTTTAAATACTTTGGAGATACGTGCAAGTCTTTTTGTGGTGGTCCCTCTAGAAGACAACAAACCTTAACTCGATTATGTGACCGTCTTGAACTGCCCTTTGAACCTTAGGGTTTGGGGCAGTACGGCGTACCACATGTGAGGCGTTGGCTTGACCCTTCTACGGCTGGACCGCTACTACTGTGTCACACTCCAGGTGTTTGAACTCTGCTCAAGTGTTGGGCTTTAGTGAATCCTGGGTATTTGATCGTTCGTTCAAAAACTTCGATACTGTCTGTTTATCTGGAATGTGATGCAATGTGTGAAATTCATATTACTAAACATGAAATACGGAATATGTGATATTTTGCATTTGAGATGTCTAAAGAGAATGTGGATTCCAGATATTGCAGTTTTACACTTTCTTTTCTGTGACCGTAAGTGTAGTATGTACGATATCGCCGGTTTCGTTGCTATACATCAACGACAATTGGGGTATGCATACTTACTTACGTTGATGATATGAGATATTATGTGTTGCTGAGATATGATGTGCAGGATTGTCGCGATCGAATAGCCGGGGGGGGGGGGTTTATGAGAGTTTTATATTTTCATTCATGTAAATTCAAATGTAATGTAATATTCTTTTATTTGGGGCACTTCCGGGTTGAGGTTGTGTCGCCAGTGTTGTATATTATTTACTTTTCCGCATTAGGATGGACCTAAGGAGGGGAGCACAGGTGACCGGGTTCTGGGGTTCAGTAGGAGGCCATCTCGAGGAGACGAGACCGGGTCTCCTAAACTCCAGGATTGGTAGGGTCACTTGCTGCTCTCGTAGGGGTCCAGGGTGTGGGCTTAGCTATTCATCACGACCGTGGAATCCGTATTTTCTATTCTGGCTAAATACTAAATACGGACGTCCTAGGATATCCCACGTTATATCTATGTTTCTGCTGCCTGTGTTCTGTGATATCTGAGACGAATGACATATTATATATATGATATATAGTAGACGTTGCTTATGTTTTACACCCGCACTAGTCCCGTCTCGGTATGCCGTTAGTTAAGTAACCTAACGGTGCATAACGGAACATTGCGGCGAATGCGGATGGCATAAGCGTACGTGTTATTTTCGTTTCTTTTCTGTGACTGGCTTAAGGACTTAAATGATGGGATTACATTAATATGATTAATGTAAAGAAAATAAACCTAAAAAGATGTTGTAGAATCGGATTTGAAAACCACTTGGCTATTTATGAAAAAGCTATATTTCAAAACTGCGGAGCTTAAGCCACTCCTTTTTGAAAACCATTTGATTCTACAACGATATCAAGTTCAAAGCGTTAAAGATTTTCTTAAAAATCATTCGCAACCCTCCGTCATTTTAGGAAGTAGAGTACTTAGTATTCGTGCTACGTTTGTTGACTTTAGTTAAGGCGTAGTGTACGGTAGCTAAGTGATGCCTTCCTACACTGCATATGATGCAGATTAATTAGGACATTCATACGACTTTGTTGACCATAGTTAAGGGTCATATGGGTGGGTCTAATTGATCATGAAATGACGGGTAGAACTTGACTGGTACTTATGATTTGTTGACCATAGTTAAGGTCATAAGTGCTAGGGGTAAAAACCACATCGGGAATTTCAATAGTTGAAATTTGCAATGAGATTGCATACCTTCCATGTGATGGTTGGATCCCGATCCCACTGTGGGCAATAGTTTCTCCTAGGAGAGTTTTACAGTTTACAATTAGCTAACTCATTAGGTGACTAGAAAGGTGTTAACGGGGCTCCGCCTCTGGGAAAACGAGGTTTACTCTAATTAGGTCCGTGCGAAAGCACGGGGAACCTCCCTCAAAGTACCGACACTGGCCTGGCTGAACAGTTAGCGAAGTTATAGACTGTAATTAATCCTGGCTAGTTTTTCTTTTTAAGGTTTGAAAGATAAACTCGATAAAAGCAGTGGGAAACATCGATTAGACAAGATAATAAACCAATCTAATCTATGGAAGAGCTTTCGCTGAGTGTATTCTTTTCTCTCTCTCTTAATGGCAGATACCAATGACTGGACTTAAGCTTCTACTAGATAAAAACAAACTGAATGGGACCAACTATAAAGACTGGCTGAGGAATCTGAAAATCGCCTTGACTTATGATAAAGTATCATATGTCCTCACGGCTTCAGCCCCGCCCGTCCCTGGTCCAAAATCCTCAGTTGCGGACATTGAAGTCCGCAAGACATGGGACGCTGACTGTGCCACGGCCACATGCCTCGCGCTTGCATCAATGGATAACACACATCAAAAGCAGCACGAGGACATGGACATTCACGGTATATTGCTCAATACAAAGGAGTTGTATGGGGAGCAATCCCGCGTATTACGATACGAAGCATCAAAGAAATTGTTTCAGATGCGAATGGCCCCTGGCACACCAGTAGGAGACCATGTTCTGAAGATGATAGCTCTTATAGAAGAGCTTGAGGACCTTGGATGGACAATGGACAATGAACAATATATAGATATTATTCTGCAGTCCCTCCCCTCCACCTTTGCTTAGTTCATAGTGAACTTCAACATGCATGGCATGGAGAAGGACCTCCCTGAACTCCTTAATATGTTAAGGAGTGTAGAGAGCACTATGAAGTTAGCAAAAACTCCCGTTATGACTATTGGATAGTCTTCCTCTTCTCGCCCGAAAGCCAAGGCCAAGGGAAAGAAAAAGAAGAAACCCACTAATCCTAAGGGCGGAGTTAAAAAGGTGAAGGGAAAGGGAAAGTCCAAAGCTGGAGACCCGGGGAAAGGCGAGTGTTTTCATTGCCACAAGACAGGACATTGGAAGCGCAATTGCACGGAGTACCTAAGTCTCAAGAAGAAGCTTGGTGATGCTTCTGCTTCAGGTACGTTTGTGACTGAAAACTGTTTTTCTATAAACTCTGCTTCCTGGGTATTGGATACCGGTTCAGGTTCTCACATTTGCAATTCTATGCAGGGGCTGAGAAATAGCAAGGTTTTGAAGACAGGTGACCATACTCTCCGTGTTGGAAATGGTTCCAATGTACATACAGTCGCAGTGGGAGAGTATCACTTGGGGTTGCCATCTGGATGTATTTTGATTTTGAATCCATGTTATTTTGTACCAAGTATGCTATGTAATATAATATCCGTTTCTTTGTTGGACAATGAAGGATATAATTTTGTGTTGCAGAACAATGTTATGAACATTCACCTGAATCAAATGTTGGTTGGATATGGTACGCTTAATAACGGAATATATGTCCTAAATCAACACACAGTTTTCAGTATACAACACACTAATAAAAGAAAACTTTCAGAATTAAATGAAGCTTTTCTTTGGCATTGTAGACTTGGTCATATTAACGAAACAAGACTAAACAAGTTACATAAAGATGGATATTTAAACTCTTTTGAATATAAATCTTATGCGACTTGCCAGTCTTGTATCAAGGGTAAAATGATCAAAACTCCGTTTACCGGACACGGAGAAAGATCTACTCAGCTCCTTGGCCTCATACATAGTGATGTATGTGGGCCAATGTCTACACAGGCTAGAGGCGGTTTTTCATACTTCATTACATTCACTGACGACTTCTCAAGATTCGGTCATGTATTTTTATTAAAGCACAAGTCCGACGCTTTCGAGAAATTCATTGAATATAAACAAGAAGTAGAAAAACAAACCGGCTTGAGTATTAAGATGCTTCGATCAGATCGAGGTGGAGAGTATCTCAGTACAGAATTTGCAAACTTCCTAAAAGAGAATGGGATTCTCTCTCAGCTCACTCCTCCTTACACACCACAGCACAACGGTGTGTCAGAACGACGGAATAGGACCCTATTAGATATGGTCCGGTCCATGATGAGTGACGCTGAGTTACCAGTCTCGTTTTGGGGGCATGCATTGGAGACTGCAGCTTTTCTGCTAAACAGGGTTCCAACCAAAGCCGTGTCTACCACGCCATATGAGATATGGAATGGGAAGAGACCATCTCTTAAAAGAATTAAGATTTGGGGTTGCCCGGCCTATGTTAAAAAGCAGAATCCGGACAAACTCGAGACACGGTCAGTCATGTGTAACTTTGTGGGATATCCAAAGAATTCTTATGGATATCTGTTCTACCACAAAGAGGAACAAAAAGTGTTTGTTTCTCAGTATGCCACATTCTTGGAAAAAGAGTTTTTCACAGATAAAGATGATGGCAAGGTAGTAGATCTAGAAGAGGTTCTGGAGACACAAACTACAAATGACGATTTGGTTGAACCAGCTGTTGCAACAGAAACTGAAGAACCTCGGCCACTCCGTAGGTCTGGTAGGACTTCTCGCCCACCGGAGAGGTACTACGGTTTCCTCATTGATGGTGACGGAGAAGATTGCATCATGGATGATGATGATCCTACCAGTTTTCAGCAAGCTATCACGAGTGGTGACTCTGTGAAGTGGCTGGATGCCATGAGATCCGAAATGGAGTCTATGTACACCAACAAAGTATGGACTTTAGATGTTGTACCCCCTGGGGTAAAACCTGTAGGGTGCAAATGGATCTTTAAAAGAAAGATTGGTGTGGATGGGCAGGTAGAGACCTATAAGGCAAGACTTGTGGCGAAAGGTTTTCGTCAAAGACCAGGTTTGGACTATGATGAAACTTTTTCGCCCGTAGCCATGCTTAAATCCATTCGGATCCTACTTGCTATTGCTGCTCACTACGACTATGAAATCTGGCAGATGGACGTTAAAACAGCATTTCTAAATGGAGATTTAGAAGAATGCGTTTATATGGATCAGCCAGAGGGCTTCATTGACAGTGGGAGCAGCGAGAAAGCATGTAGACTGCTTAAATCCATATATGGGTTAAAGCAGGCATCACGGAGTTGGAACAACTGTTTCGATGATGTCATCAAAGAGTTTGATTTCATCAAAAATCCAGATGAACCTTGTGTTTATAAGAAGGCTGTAGGGAGAGCTGTCACATTCCTCGTATTGTACGTGGACGACATTCTTCTGATAGGAAATGATATTCCTATGCTACAGTCGATCAAATCATTCTTATCACTGAGGTTCTCCATGAAGGACCTGGGTGATGCCACATACATCCTGGGCATAAGGATCTATAGGGATAGATCCAAAAAGTTATTGGGATTGTCCCAAACCAGGTACATCAACACCATCCTAAAAAGGTTTAGTATGGAAGACTCCAAGCGGGGTGCCTTACCCGCTTGCCATGGAGTCACTCTCTCCAAGGATTCTTGTCCAAAGACCGATGAAGAGAGAGCTCGCATGAGCATTATACCCTATGCTTCGGCAGTAGGATCTATAATGTTTGCGATGTTATGTACACGCCCAGATGTAGCTTATGCACTCAGTGTTGTAAGCAGGTATCAATCCAACTCAGGGGAGAACCACTGGACAGCTGTGAAGAACATTCTTAAGCACTTACGAAGGACTAAAGAATTGTTCTTGGTTTATGGTAATACAGATCTCCAAATGGAGGCATTTACCGATTCGAGCTTCCAGAGCGATAAGGATGACAGCAAATCTATCTCAGGGTTTGTATTTACCCTCAATGGAGGGGCGGTAAGTTGAAAGAGTTCCAAACAGGATACCGTTGCAGACTCTACGATGGAGGCTGAGTACATTGCTGCAAATGATGCCGCTAAGGAAGCCGTCTGGATGAAGAAGTTCGTCTCGGAGCTAGGAGTAGCTCCAACCATTATTGATCCAATACCCTTGTATTGTGATAATAATGGGGCTATGGCGTTAGCCAAGGAGCCCAGATCCCATCAGCGGTCCAGACACATCCTGAGGCGCTTTCATTTGATCCGGGAGATTGTAGATCGCCGCGAGATCGAGATTAAGAGAGTAGACACAAAGAATAATGCCGCGGATCCACTCACCAAGGCCCTCCCACAGCCACAGCATGAGCGACTTTTTGAGATGTTGGGTATGAGATACGCCAATAACTGGCCTTAGTGCAAGTGGGAGATTGTTGGATATATGTATGCCCTAGAGGCCATTATGTGATAGTGGATGTATCTATACATATATATATATATATATATTCAGTTTGCATTCTTGCTCGACATGATAGTATGCTATCTGGTTTTTCTTTATCTGACATGTTGATTTGATCATGCTTTTATTCATTCATACATGCTGATAAAGCCCTGAGGATATTGGCTTGACTGCTCTGATTATGATCAAGATCATACTAGTGGGACATCCGTAGTCTATAAGCATATCCTGGAAAGTCCCTAGTCGTAGGTATATCGAGATGGGGCATTGATATACCCGAGTAGACTAGCGTATATGATACTAGACCCATGTGATGGGCGATGGATGATCCCATATCCATTGGTGTTTGACATCAAGATCATATACGGGTGCTCAGTGGTGACTGGGTACACTGGACGGACTCGCCGAGAACTCCTATATGGAATTATATCTATCGTCGGATAGCAGTTCTCAGGTGACACTGGTACAGGTTAGTCTGTAGACCCGAGATCGTCATGGAGTCTTGTGTGTTCTCCCACTGTACTTTGATTGCCACCCTACCACGGCTCTACTGAGTCGTGCTAACAGGTGGCCGTTGGGTACAGTCCCGAGACACACGAAGGCAATGAGCAATAGGAGGGGTTTCGTCTCTCCCGGTATTGGGAGTTGATGCTGTGCTGTGCCCGACTGGTTATAACAGCAAGTCCCTGGCCAGGGCTGCTGAGATTTACTGATAAGTGTTATCAGTAGTTTCTCGATCTGTTATAGACCATTCACCGGCCCGACTTATTGAGTTATTGGGGTCGATGTGACCATCCCTAGGCTCGATATGCAGCATATCTGACGAAGAGACCGGACTGTACGGTAGTGTTGCCGGTTGGCTCGACGGGAGTTGTAGCAGGTTCGCTTGTTTTCTTCTGATCGCTCAATACCCGGGTGGCCGTTACGTTTAGCTGACCGCTTGCGGCTTGAGGGTACCAGATATGATCATCACCCTCTGCCGGCGTATTGACGAGTCTTAGAGTCCCACAAAGGAGTTACCCAGTCCAGGCGAAACGTTGTGGTGCGCATATGCGATATGCGCATGCACCCGATTGAAATGTGCGTATATGATACCGAACATTGATCGGGCGGCTTGCTTTTGGTGGGGTCATATGTGATATGGCCGGATTGATGAATCAAGTGTTGATTTATCATTTAACCATTAGTTTTCTCACTTGAAACCTTTCTAGTATGTGATGGATGTATGTAAGCATGCATATGTTTCTTTCTTTCATTCTAGTTTCATGCACATGTGGATGTGCATACATGCATACATACATACACCCATCCATCATGGTTGTTAGCATATGAAAATGGTGGCAATATAAGACTCACACCATGGATTATATAATGGATTTTTATTTGATTTTGGATTTAAAAGAAAATGAAAAGGAAAGGATAATCATTCTAGCTTCTACATTCTTCCTTTGACCTAACCATGCTCAATTACCACTAACCTAGGGTTATCCTTCTCTTTATCATTTAAAACCCAAGTTAAATTAACTATCCATCATTTAATCATGGTTGAAAGTGAGAAGGAATAAAATATAAAAGGTTATATTTCATTTCTTTTGAACTAAGGGTTATTTTTTCACCTCTAGTTGAAAATAGCCACCATCTTCATCCTCCTTCATCTTTTCCTCTCTAGTTTTTTCTAGTGAGTTAAACACTATTAAAGAAAGGTTTTTGAAGTGAGATCCATAGCCACAACATCATTCTACTCAAGTCTAGCCAACTTGATTAGAGTGTTCTCTTTGTTTCTACAAAGTTACAAGCTTGGACGGGAAACTTCGGGTGGATCGTCGTGGACGAAAGAGGACTACAAGTGGACCTTCTTCCAACACCCTAGAGATCAAGGAGTTAAGCAAAAGGGGAGCTACAAAGGTTGTAGCCTTCAAACCCTAATCCTTTTTAGCTTAATAGTTTCGAAACCCTAATTTTCTAGGATCGATTCCTTTGCATGTTCGTTTAGCACCATAAAAATTTAAACTTTTGGACATGTGATGCTTCAAAACTCTTCATAGGGTGCTAGACTAACCTTACAAGTCCATCATTTAGGAGTGGCAATAACCAATCGGATGTTTCCATAGGAGTTAGAGCTGACATTTCAGCTATACACAAGAAACTCGAGACTATGGAAAACAAATTTTTAGCTGCCTCCCTTAATCAAATGTCACTTTCCAAAACTGTATGTGGATATTGTTCTGATCCTTCTCATTTGACGGAAGAATGTCCACAAAATTCTCAGTTTCAAGGTCATGAGCATACCAATGCCGCATTTCAAAGACCTAGAAACGATCCATTTTCTTCCACATATAATCAGGGTGGGAGGAATCACCCTAATTTGGCTTGGAACCAATCACAATATCAAAACACGGTTCCAAACCAAAACAATTTCCAAAGGGTCCCTCCACCACAACAGCAACCACAACTTCAATTCAGTCAGCACCCCTTTCAAGCACATAACTTTCAAAATCCGGTCAACACCCCTTCACTGTCTAGTCCTTTACAGTTGACCAGAACTGATGAATCCTCTTCTTTTGCACAATACATGAATTTGGTCTTAACAAATATCATGCAAGTTTCGGCTAAATTGAAGTCTTCTGTTGATAAAATTGAGAAAAACTCTGCGTCCCAAAACGAGAGTATTAAATCGATGGAAGAAGAAATTGCACGATTAAAACCCGAAATGAGTGCAAGAGAGAAAGGAAAACTTCCAGCTCAACCCTTACCCAATCCTGGCTATTCACATCATGTGAATGCAATCACCACGTTGAGATCTGGAAGAGTGCTTGACAATCACGTTGGGGAAGAGATTGATGATATTGAAAATCCTATCAACACCCCGGCTGAGACCTTTCCTCACACACACACTTCTACTTCTAATTCTGACCCCAGTTCTTCTATCCCACCACCTTCTTCCGAGCCTATTCTTCATTTCCAAAAAGGCTCGCCACTTCAGCCCACCTCTTCTACTCCTCCACGGACGATCCCCACTTCTATTCTGGGATCGGTTCCACACACACTTCCTTCTCCTATGATGGACCCAGCGCTTATTGCTAAAGCACCTTATCCTAATCGGTTAAGGGCTAACACACCAAGTCCACATATGGAGAAGATCACTGAGATGTTTAAACAGGTTAACATAAACATCCCTCTTCTAGATACTATCCAACAAGTCCCCGCATATGCGAAAGTTCTTAAAGACTTATGCACTAGAAAGAGAAAGAAACAAATGCCCAAGAAGATATTCATGGCAAAGACTGTAGACACGGCTTTCCCCCAGTAATTACCGAGGAAACGTAAGGATCCTGGCTATCCTACGATTTCCATCTCTATTGGGGGAAAACACATTAACCGTACTCTACTAGACCTTAGGGCAAGTGTTAACCTGCTTCCTTTCTCAGTCTATGAGCAGTTAGGGATCAGAGAGTTGAAGCCATCTCCTTGCACTCTCCAGATGGCTGACCGATCAATCACCAAACCTAGGGGTGAACTGGAGGATGTGTTAATAAAAATCGGGGAATTTATATTCCCTGTGGACTTTATTGTAATTGATACACAGCCTGTAGTGAACTCACGGAATCAAATTCCGGTGATTTTAGGTCGCCCCTTTTTGGCCACTTCCAACGCTATCATCAATTGTCGTAACGGTTCTATGACCCTATCCTTCGGGAAGAGGACAATTGAGATGAACATTTACAAGTTGGGAAGTGTACCCTCCGAACCTACTGCTCAAGTCTGCTCTGTCGACTTAATGGATGTCGACAGCAGCGAATTTGATGATCCTCTTGATACTGATCTAGACTCTTTTCATATGTTGTTTGACCCAACTATGTATCTTACACATACGGACTCTTCCACCAAAATGTCCGGGTCAACAACCAACACTGATTATGAACTATTTTTAGAGTCTGAAGATCACCCCGCACTTTGTAATGACATTATTCTTCGGGGTATTGATGAAACTTTTGAGGAGATCTTCGCTGATGAACTCGCATTTATGAATAACAAGGGTGTTGAGATGAATCAGGTTCCAATCATTGAAATTGAACCTCCATCCCTTCTTCTGACTTGTAAGAAGAATGCGAGTAATCCATCACACTCACTGCACTGTCTCTCCAAAATGAGACGCACACACATTCTTTTCCACCCCTTTCCCTTTCCACACTTCTTCTTCCACCAACCAGAACACTGCATTGATAAAATTTTCGATTGGTTAGTGTTGATATTCGGACTTTGCAAAGCTTGGCATCGACCAATAATTCTTGACCCCCTCATGTGATTTTCAAAAGATTAATATTGCATAACTCAAGTTTGGGGGGGGACATTTTTTCTGGCTCTTGGAAAGAAAAGTTTTACAAAATGATGAGCCAAAAATAAGTTTGAAGAGGTTCTTCACTTAAATATTTTGCCCCCACTAATAAATTCCTCCCAGGCTTACAGGTTTTTCGAGATTTAGCTGATGGAAACAGTGAGGACACTGTTGAAAACAAGTTTGGGGGAGGTTTGTGTTTATTTTCGCATCATTTGCATCATACTTTGCATAAGCACAAAACATTTTTTAAAACCTATAAAAAATTTCAAAAATTTCAAAAAAAATAAAAATATTTTTGTACATAAATAAGATAATGAAAGTTTAGATAGTGAAAAATTACATCCATGAGATTAGAAAAATTTAAGAAAACCAAGAAAATTAGAAGTTTTCTTATACGAACTAGTAATAAGTAGTTATGAGCCGTTGTCTCAAGGGTTAGTAAGATGAAGGACATCACTAATCTGAGGATAAAAATAAGTCTGAAAAATAGTTTCTATTCTGGAAGCCAAACAATTTGAACGTTGCTACCCTGCTATTCGCACTTACACACGTCTTAAAGCCTGGGATAGTAGAGGATACCTTGAAATGCTCTTGTCTTAAAGCCGCTGTATGAAGGAAATAAAAAAATGTATAAAGTGGTGAGAAAAATGGATACTGGTTTTGTTATCACCGAGGGCAATAAAAAAAATATATAGCGAGGGTGCCTCTTCACCTAGTGCCCTAAGGCCAACTGGTCTGGGAGTCACTGCTATGCCTGAGGTGGTGCAAGACGAGGAAAAACACCAAATAAGCAAGCACATGAGTAATCGGTCGGTTAGTACCTCAAGAAGTATTAACGGTCGCATGAAAGTGTGTGAGCAAATTCAGCTAAATATTCATTAATTAAAAAGTATTGAGGCAGAAGGACAAGGGTATGATAGCTTGAATTGAATTCTCCGGGTGTAGGGATGTCTTTTACACACACGCAGGGTTATATGATCGATGTTTGGAAGAAAGATAGGAATGAAGAATAAGACGATGTTTTATTGAGGGAGGACGTGATTTCTGACATCTTTTCATGACCATTAAGATAGGGCTCATGACAACCGAAAAGCTAGCTTAGTTGGAAACCCTAATTTTCAAGGCTTTTCTTTTACAATTCTTTTCTTTAAATATAATATTCATGATCTTCCTTTTATTATTGGATTTTGTGGGTGCAATCCGCTGAAAACCCTCAGGAGACAACACTCCTCCTACTAGGGACACCTAGAGGTTTAAAGGCATGTTGCACGTGCTCAGTGCAATCGTGTTGCCTACGAAAGTGTGCTGGTTAGTTTTTTCTCTTTCTTTATTTTCTCCTTCTCTTTTTAATAAACAGTTCGCTCGAGACGATCGAAATTAAGTTTGGGGGAATTTGATCAGTCGAAAATACTGCATCTTTTAACCGGTAATTTCCCTATCATTTGCACTCATTTCGAAGTGTACGGTATTCATATTTCACATATTAGCAAATCAGTCGTTAAATATCAGATTGCATGTGTTAGACTCTAAAACCGGCACTATAAAGGAAATTGACAGCATTCCATGGCATCGCATCATCCCTATATTGTGCAACACTTGTCTCAAGATTTGTGCAGGAAAATGCAGGATCAAAAGAGGCTGATAAAATGCACCAACTCCAAGTTTTGAGATCTGGTAGCAATATAGAAGGAACAATAAAATTCAACATGTCAGATAAAGCCCTAAACTTCAGTTAAAAGCATCACCAGAAGTTTCAAAGCCCAAGCTTCCAACATGGCCGCGGAACCGCGGCCGGAGCCGGCTTCAGCCACGGTTCCACAGCTGTCTTGCCACTTCACCTCCTTAAATTCAGTGCATTATTTCTCTCTCAGGGCCAACACTACAGCAAGACATGTCAAATTCCAGAAGACTCCAGATACTTCTGCCAGATCAGCAAACTAGGGTTTCTAAGCTTAAACAACCCTAGCTTAAAGCCTAAGCTAAACTCCTAACAAACTCTTTCTAGAAGCTCCTCAACAAACTTTTGGAGGGAATTGTAATTTCAAACCTAGACCTAGGGTTTGTGTAAGTCCATATTGCGACCCCCGGTTCTTACGGGGAGGCGGAAACGGTATAAAAATCAAATTTTTAGCGCATGGAGCAACATGGACTAACAAAGTCGGGATCTTTTCCTAAACTAAAACTAGCAAACAAGCTAAAGAGAGTTAGCTACTCGGAAAGATGGTTATACCTAAACTTGAACTCCTTCTTCTTCAAACTTTGTAGAGGTTGATGGTTCTTTCCTCGTCGCCTTCTTCCGTCAAAGATGGATCCACCTGAGGGTTCAACCTTCGGGCTCTTTCTCGAACTTGGAGAGAACTAGAATCTTCGGCTTGCTAACCCTTTGATCCTAGAGTGAGTAGAGAGTGTCTAAGGGGTGTTTTCTTTTCAAGGAGAGGGATTCTCAACACATGAAAAGGATTCTCCTTGAGCTTGAGGAAGAAGAAGATGAAGTGAGGAGAGAGAATAGTTATGATAGAATGAGCTCTCTTTTTCCTTTTGCAACCATATCAAAAAGAAAAAGAATTATCTAAATAATAATAATAATTCAAATGAGAATAGTTGATGGTTGTTTTGGAATGACCACTATCATACTTCATTAAATGAAATGTAAGCTAGAATCAAGGAGCATCCTTGCAAAGTAATGATGATGGTCAAACATTCAACCATGGTCAACAAGTCAACCATGGTCAACAAGTCAACAAAACCAACCATAACATAATTTCATTTAATTACTATTATTAATTGATATTTCATAAATCCATTAGGGTTTGGAAAAAGACGACTGTCAACTGTGCATACGCACCCGTTCCGAAACCCTAATGAAAAACCTCTTCCTCTGCCTCAAACAACTGTGCATACACACCTGCATTCTCGTTCCGAGGAACAAGAATACTGAGAGATAAAAGCAACCCCAAAACATATACCAGTATCTGGCTCAAACCAGAGCCTGCTAGTATAATCCGTCCGGACTCCAAACGTGCACAAGTGCGCGGATGAGAACGAACCCTGCCGCAAAGCATGCGACCTCTACTCTGTTTTGCCCAGAGGCGAATACCCTCTGTGTGGGACTCTAAAGACTCGACACTACGCTGGCAGTGGGTTTAACCACAGACCGCAAGCGGCACTAGCTGTGCGTAACGGTCCCCAGGTAGAAGCCGACAAGAAGGCTGACGAGGTGAACCCCATCTGAACTCCTACTGAGTCTGAATGTGACATTCTCCTTGCAGTCCGGTCTGTTCGTCTGATACATCGCATGGCGGGCCTAGGGGGCGGTAAACGTCAGTCCCCTAATAGCGGTACAAGTCGTGTCGGAGTGAATCCCAAAACACCCTGAGATAACACTGGAAGCCTACCAGTATATCTCGCTTGCCCTGGCCAGGGACTACTCGTGTAATGGCTCTCCTAGACACAGCGCGATGTCAACCCCCAATACCGGGAGAGACGAATCCTGTCTAACCGTCACTGCCTCCAAGTGCTTCGGGACTGCACCCAACTACTACCTGTTTGCACGACTCCTTTGAGCCGTGGTAGGGGAGTGATCAAAGTGCAGTGGGAACACACTCGAGGCGAAGTGCCAGTGTCAAGTCAGCGGACTAAGCTGTACTCATGTCACCTGGGAACTGATAACTGACGATAGGTATAATACCAACTGGTCAGTTCCCGACGAGTCCTGTCCGGTGTACTTATAACCTAACGAGCACCCGTATACTATCTCCAGTACGACGTACTGATGGCTGTGGGACAGACCATCTCCCACACTGGGATGAGAAGCGCATACGCTAGTCTACTCCGGAGTATCGATGCCCTGTCTCGATAGTCCTGCGACTAAGGACCTGTATAAGGATGTGCTTATAGATTACCCAGCCCCCACTAGTGTGACTGCCATCACAACGCTGGTAATCAAGCAAAGATCCTAAGGGCTCCACTAATGTGTATAGGTGATATCGCAAAATAAACACATGTACACATTGAAGTAGAAACAAACCAAGTAGCATACTACTATATTGAGCAAGATTGTTTATACAAGGTGAATATCCCAAGCTTCCATTAAGTAATATACAAACTAGTATGATACAGTAATGGCCTCTAGGGCATATACACTAACAATCTCCCACTTGCACTAAGGCCATGTACTGGCGTATCGAAGACCTATCATCTCGATCAGCCGCTCGAACTGAGTCTGGGGTAGGGCCTTGGTGAATGGATCTGCAGTGTTTTCTTCTGAAGCAACCCTCCGAACCTCGATCTCCTTGCGATCCACAATCTCCCTGATCAGGTGATACCGCCTCAAGATGTGCCTGGATCTCTGATGGGACCTGGGTTCCTTCGCTAAAGCTATAGCCCCGTTGTTGTCGCAATACAGAGGTATTGGGTCAACAATGGACGGAACCACCTGAAGTTCTTTCAAGAACTTCCTCATCCAGACAGCTTCTTTTGCGGCATCAGATGCAGCGATGTATTCCGCTTCCATCGTCGAGTCTGCAACGGTTTCCTGTTTGGAACTCTTCCAACACACCGCCCCTCCATTGAGGGTAAAAACAAAACCCGACATGGACTTGGAATCATCCTTGTCACTCTGGAAGCTGGAGTCAGCAAAGACCTCGATCTGGAGGTCTTTTCCGCCATATACCAAGAACATCTCCTTAGTCCTTCTCAGGTACTTGAGAATGTTCTTTACTGCTATCCAGTGTTTCTCCCCAGGGTTTGACTGATACCGTCTTACTACACTCAGTGCATAAGCTACATCCGGTCTGGTACACAACATCGCATACATTATAGAGCCTACCGCAGAAGCGTAGGGTATAATAGACATGCGATCCCTCTCCAAATCAGTCTTGGGGGACATCTCTTTAGAGAGGGTGATTCCGTGACAAGCCGGTAGGTTACCGCGCTTGGAATCTTCCATACTGAATCTTTTCAGTACGGTGTCGATGTACCTGGACTGTGAAAGTCCTAATATCCTCTTGGATCTATCACGATGGATCCGGATCCCCAGGATGTAAGAGGCATCACCCAGGTCTTTCATGGAGAACCTTTGTGACAAAAAACCCTTGACAGATTGTAGCCTAGGAATGTCATTTCCTATTAAGAGAATGTCATCCACGTATAAAACGAGGAATACTACAGTTCTCGCTACAAATCTACTATAGATGCATGGTTCATCTGGATTTTTGATAAAGCCAAATTCCTTGACCGTCTCATCAAAACAGATGTTCCAACTCCGCGATGCCTGCTTTAGTCCATAGATGGACTTAAGCAACTTGCACACCTTTCCGCAGCTCCCACTCTGAATGAAACCCTCTGGCTGATCCATATAGACACACTCCTCTAAATTTCCATTTAGAAAAGCGGTTTTTACATCCATCTGCCAAATCTCATAATTGTGGAAGGCAGCAATAGCAAGAAGGATCCGAATGGATTTCAGCATACCCACTGGAGAAAAGGTTTCGTCATAGTCCAAGCCAGGTCTTTGACGGAAACCCTTTGCTACAAGTCTAGCTTTATAGGTCTCAACCTGTCCATCTACACCAATCTTCCTTTTGAAGATCCACTTGCATCCTACAGGTTTTACCCCGTCTGGAGCAATGTCCAACGTCCATACTTTGTTGGTGTACATGGACTCCATTTCGGTCCGCATTGCATCCAGCCATTTTACCGAGTCAACGCTCTGAACGGCCTGTTGGAAGCTAGTAGGCTCATCATAATCTATGATGCAATCCTCTCTATCCCCGTCTATGAGAAAACCGTAGTATCTCTCGGGTGGATGAGACTGCCTACTACTCCTGCGGAGCGGCGTAGGAATGTCCTGTTCTTTTGAACCCTCTGGTTCCACTAAGCTTTCAGTAATAGTCTGAGGTTCTGGAATTTCATCCAGTTCTACTGCGCTCCCACTTATCTGATTTTCTAAAAACTCAGTTTCCAAGAAGCGGGCATGACGAGAAACAAGGACTTTTTGCTCCTCTGCGTAATAGAATAGATACCCCTTGGAGTTCTTTGGGTATCCCACAAACTTGCACTGTACTGAGTGTGCCTCGAGCTTTTCCGCATGCTGCTTTTTTACAAAAGCCGGACATCCCCATGTCTTAAAGGATTTAAGACAGGGTTTCTTCCCACTCCATATCTGATATGGTGTGGTAGGCACTGTCTTAGTAGGAACTTGGTTCAAGAGATGTGCAGCTGTTTCTAGTGCATAGCCCCAGAAAGATCTCGGTAACTCAGCCTTACTCATCATGGAACGAACCATATCCAATAGGGTTCGATTCCTCCTTTCCGATACACCGTTATGTTGCGGAGTGTATGGAGGAGTACGCTGAGAGAGAATTCCATTCTCTTTTAAATAGTCCAGGAACTCGGCACTCAAGTATTCACCACCTCGATCCGATCTTAGAATCTTAATACTTTTGCCTGTTTGTTTTTCAACTTCATTCTTGTAATCCCGAAATTTCTTAAAGGCCTCGGATTTGTGCTTCATTAAGAAGACATGTCCATACCTAGAGAAATCGTCTGTGAAAGTAATGAAGTATGAATAACCGCTTCGCGCATGTGTAGACATTGGACCACACACGTCACTGTGTATGAGTCCCAAGAGCTCGCTCGCTCTTTCTCCGTGTCCAGTGAACGGAGTCTTTGTCATCTTTCCCATGAGACAAGATTCACAAGTGGCATAAGACTGATACTCGAACGGATCCAAGTATCCTTCTTTATGTAACTTAGTCAACCGTGTCTCATTGATGTGACCCAGTCTACAATGCCATAAGAAAGCCTGATTGATATCTGGAGACTTTCTTTTGTGTGTATTCTGGACATTGAAAATCTGTGGTTGGTTCAATACGTATATACCATTGCTCAATGTACCTGACCCAATCAGAACTTGATTAAGGTGAATGTTTACAACATTACTTACAAACGCAAATTCATAACCTTCTTTAGAAACCAAAGATACAGAAATGATATTACAAGTTGCGTTGGGTACAAAAAAGCAATTACGCAAAACCAAAACATGTCCATCTGACATTCCCAGGTGATAGTCCCCCATGGCTTTAGCATCCATGCTAGCTCCATTCGCAACTTTGAGGGTCATGTCACCTGCCTTCAAAAACCTACGGTTTCTCAATGCCTGCAAAGAATTACAGATATGAGATCCTGATCCGGTATCCAATACCCAGGAAGTAGAGTTTATAGAAAGACAGTTTTCAATAACATACACACCTGAAGCTGAAGCCGCAACCTGCTTCAGTTCCTGTGTCCTGGCCTTCCAAGCCCTGCAATCTTTCTTCCAGTGTCCACTCTTGTGACAATAGAAGCATTCCACTTTACCCACAAGCTTCCCCGCTATCTTTGTTGCCTTTGCTTTTTCCTTCGTATCCACTTTACTAACACCGCCCCTTGGTTTGGCGGGGGCTTTCCTCTTCTTTCCCTTGGCTTTCGCCTTGGACCTAGAAGAAGAAGATCCTCCTACAAACAAAGTGGATGTTTCCCTACCTTTCTGTAGGGTGCCCTCTGCACTCCTCAGCATGTTGAGGAGTTCTGAAAGTTCAACTTCTTTTTCTTGCAAGTTGAAATTCAGTATGAACTGGGCGTAAGTGGAAGGAAGGCACTAGAGAACTAAGTCCGTATAGAGCTCACTCTCCAACGTGGTCCCAAGTTCTGCGAGCTCCTCAATGTAGCCTATCATCTTAAGCACGTGGTCCGCTACCGATGATCCGACGGCCAACTTTGCCGAAAATAACTTCTTCGACACTTCGTATCTTGCGATACGAGACTGCTCTCCATACAGTTCTTTTGTATGAAGAAATATGGATTCCAAGTCCATATTCTCGTGCCTCCTCTGATGTTCCATGTCCATAGAGGCAAGCACGAGGCATCTGGCCTTCGCGCAATCAATCTCCCAAGTCTTACGGATTTCCTTATCCGCGACGCTGGAGGTGGGACCTGGGACGGGGGGAGCTTTGGTGGTAAGAAGATACCCCAGCTTGTCGTAAGTGATTGCCATTTTGACATTCCTTAACCAATCTTTGTAGTTTGGCCCTGTCAGTATGTTTTTATCTAGAAGTAACTTAAGTCCAGTCATTTCGATTTGGTCGCTGCAGGGGGGAGAGAAGAAACACTTTAGCACGATGCTCATGCAAGTTTAGAATGGTTTTTAATTTGTCTAAACAGGATGGCTCCCACTGTCTCTCGAATCCCTCCTCAAACCACAAAGGAAGAATTAGCCGGGATCAATCCCACCGCACAATACTTGCTTAACCGTTCAGCCAGGCCAGTGTCGGTACTTCGAGGGAGGTTTTCCAACGCTTTCGCGAAGTTCCTTAATTTAAGAACCTCTTTTCCCTGGGGGCGTAGCCCCGCTAACACCTTTCTAGGCACCTACTAGGTTTATAGCATTGATCGTTTAGTGAGAAATTTCCCGAGGAGTAGCATATACTCACAGTAGGATCGGGATCCAAATATCATCGCGTGACAAAACTGAAGGAATCCTACCAGAATCACCACACTCCAAATGGTATGCAAATCTAGCAAGTTTCAGTACTTATGAAACTCCCGATGTGGATTTTTCCCCCATGCTCTTATGTCCTTGACTAAGGCCAACAAATCATAAGTCACATGTCAAGTTCTACCCGTCGTTATCCAGGTTAATTTGAACCCACCCGTATATACCCTTGACTATGGCCAACAAGGCAATACGACTGTCCCAAACCAATGCATTCTATCTATGCAACATATGAATACCTACCAGCTACCAAACACTGTGCCTTGACTAAGGCCAACAAACACAGCTTGAATACTGTTGAATATTCATATGAAACGACGGAGGGCTACGGATGGTTTTGGCGAAACCGTGAACGTAGTGAACTTGATATAATCGATGGAACGAGATAGCTTTTAAAAGGAGTGGCTCAAGCTCCGCATTTAAAAGTTAGTTTTGAAAAGAACCGAGTGGTTTTTCGAAAGTGTTCCAACGACTTTAGCTTGGTTTATTATCTTGCATTAGTTCTTTTAATGCGTGATATTCTTGCATTAGTTCTTTTAATGCGTCCCATCATTTAATCCTACCATTGCAGAAAACAACCAAAATATGACGTACGCTTATGCCATTCGCATTCGCCACGGGGTCCCGTCATCACCCGTTAGGTTACTTAACTAACGACAGAGCGGGGGCTAGGCTAGCGCGGCTGTAAAACATAAGCAACGCCTAAATATAAAGCAATGATAGACATTACAGATCACAGATGAATACATTGGATATGCTAGGAATCCGCAATCCGTTCGAGCCTGCAACGAAAAGCGGATTACACGGTCGCGGTGAATAGCCAAAACCCCACCCAAGACCCCTACGGGTGCGGCAAACTACCCGCCAAGTACCCGGTAGTTTGTGCACCCCTCCATGGGTCTATCCTAGGAGCAAAAACAGTAAAAAGAATTATACAATGACGGCTACAACCCCGACCCGGTTGTGCGGCCATACAAATAATATTATTACATCAATTTACATTTACAAATGAATGGAAGAAAAACAAAAGCTCATCTCACATCCACCCCGGCTATTCACCCGCGACAGTCCAACACATTCATATACACATTCCAATATCAAACACAGATCACAGAGATGTATAACCCCGACTAATCGACTTATAGCGATTAGCCGACGTTCAATACATACAAACATCACAGATATAACCAATATAGCCAAAGTGTAGCGAAGTTCGAAAAAAATACGGATTTATAGGACCCCAAAAGTAAATTTCTTTTCTGGAAAATCTGGGCACATATAACATATTTGAAAAATCCCAAAACCCTACCAGAAGAACACTGCACAAAACACGATCACATGAAGAGCCCAAACGGCGGCGGATCCGCGGCGACTAGAGTATATGAAGCCGCGGATCCGCGGCGGTTTGAAGGATTCATGGGATCGTTTTTCGTGGCTGTTCTCACAAAACCCTGAGCTGATTTTAGGAGTAAAAAGTTTTACTTTTAGAGCATAAAAAATTTCAACAGAAACTTAGGGTTTTTGTTTTTCCGGTTTTGCGATTTTTCGGTTTCGAACTTCCATACACTTCGCTACCAAGCTAGTTTAAGTTTAGTTAGGCTCTGATACCACTGTAAGTCCATATTGCGACCCCCGGTTCTTACGGGGAGGCGGAAACGGTATAAAAATCAAATTTTTAGCGCATGGGGCAACATGGACTAACAAAGTCGGGATCTTTTCCTAAACTAAAACTAGCAAACAAGCTAAAGAGAGTTAGCTACTCGGAAAGATGGTTATACCTAAACTTGAACTCCTTCTTCTTCAAACTTTGTAGAGGTTGATGGTTCTTTCCTCGTCGCCTTCTTCCGTCAAAGATGGATCCACCTGAGGGTTCAACCTTCGGGCTCTTTCTCGAACTTGGAGAGAACTAGAATCTTCGGCTTGCTAAACCTTTGATCCTAGAGTGAGTAGAGAGTGTCTAAGAGGTGTTTTCTTTTCAAGAAGAGGGATTCTCAACACATGAGAAGGATTCTCCTTGAGCTTGAGGAAGAAGAAGATGAAGTGAGGAGAAAGAATGGTTATGATAGAATGAGCTCTCTTTTTCCTTTTGCAACCATATCAAAAAGAAAAAGAATTATCTAAATAATAATAATAATTCAAATGAGAATAGTTGATGGTTGTTTTGGAATGACCACTATCATACTTCATTAAATGAAATGTAAGCTAGAATCAAGGAGCATCCTTGCAAAGTAATGATGATGGTCAAACATTCAACCATGGTCAACAAGTCAACCATGGTCAACAAGTCAACAAAACCAACCATAACATAATTTCATTTAATTACTATTATTAATTGATATTTCATAAATCCATTAGGGTTTGGAAAAAGACGACTGTCAACTGTGCATACGCACCCGTTCCGAAACCCTAATGAAAAACCTCTTCCTCTGCCTCAAACAACTGTGCATACACACCTGCATTCTCGTTCCGAGGAACAAGAATACTGAGAGATAAAAGCAACCCCAAAACATATACCAGTATCTGGCTCAAACCAGAGCCTGCTAGTATAATCCGTCCGGACTCCAAACGTGCACAAGTGCGCGGATGAGAACGAACCCTGCCGCAAAACCATGCGACCTCTACTCTGTTTTGCCCAGAGGCGAATACCCTCTGTGTGGGACTCTAAAGACTCGACACTACGCTGGCAGTGGGTTTAACCACAGACCGCAAGCGGCACTAGCTGTGCGTAACGGTCCCCAGGTAGAAGCCGACAAGAAGGCTGACTAGGTGAACCCCATCTAAACTCCTACTGAGTCTGAATGTGACATTCTCCTTGCAGTCCGGTCTGTTCGTCTGATACATCGCATGGCGGGCCTAGGGGGCGGTAAACGTCAGTCCCCTAATAGCAGTACAAGTCGTGTCGGAGTGAAGGCCAAAACACCCTGAGATAACACTGGAAGCCTACCAGTATATCTCGCTTGCCCTGGCCAGGGACTACTCGTGTAATGGCTCTCCTAGACACAGCGCGATGTCAACCCCCAATACCGTGAGAGACGAATCCTGTCTAACCGTCACTGCCTCCAAGTGCTTCGGGACTGCATCCAACTACTACCTGTTTGCACGACTCCTTTGAGCCGTGGTAGGGTAGTGATCAAAGTGCAGTGGGAACACACTCGAGGCGAAGTGCCAGTGTCAAGTCGGCGGACTAAGCTGTACTCATGTCACCTGGGAACTGATAACTGACGATAGGTATAATACCAACTGGTCAGTTCCCGACGAGTCCTGTCCGGTGTACTCGTAACCTAACGAGCACCCGTATACTATCTCCAGTACGACGTACTGATGGCTGTGGGACAGACCATCTCCCACACTGGGATGAGAAGCGCATACGCTAGTCCACTCCGGAGTATCGATGCCCTGTCTCGATAGTCCTGGGACTAGGGACCTGTATAAGGATGTGCTTATAGATTACCCAGCCCCCACTAGTGTGACTGCCATCACAACGCTGGTAATCAAGCAAAGATCCTAAGGGCTCCACTAATGTGTATAGGTGATATCGCAAAATAAACACATGTACACATTGAAGTAGAAACAAACCAAGTAGCATACTACTATATTGAGCAAGATTGTTTATACAAGGTGAATATCCCAAGCTTCCATTAAGTAATATACAAACTAGTATGATACAGTAATGGCCTCTAGGGCATATACACTAACAGTTTGGTTGTCTATAAATAGGAACCTAGACCTAGGGTTGAGGGATCCATTCATTGAATCTAGAATCCAATCATCAAAGATCCAATCTTAGGATTTTAGATATCATCCCAATCTCTCCCATTCTTCATCTTCCCCAATTTCCACCCACAAGTCTAGTGACAAGGCTTGTGTCAAAACCCTAACCCTAATCCAATCTACAAATACCCAATTCAAGATTCATGGAGTTCAAGAAAAGCAAGTCTTCGACGACCCTTTAGAAGCAAAGCCGGACTTCATCGGTACACGAGATCGAAGCGATCCAAGACTCAAGAAGCCGAGCGATGCAAGATTCGACGAGCGATGTTCCTTCCTCTTGTAATTCTTGAGAGTTGTAACTTCTTTTTGATATAATAAAGGTGAAGATTCTTTAAACTTGTTTACATTTCAATTCTTGCATCATGATTTCATTTCGATTCTTAAATGTATTCTTTGCGATGATGTGTGAATAAACTCCGCTCGTGGAGGAATCGAGATGATTGTAGAATGATGATATTGATAAATCTTTAAACGTTTTCTTAAGTCCTATAGCAATTGTGAATTCTTGAAAATAGAATGATCGATGATCTAGATCGATGTGAAATGGGCTCTTGATTCTTTTCGCACGATCTAGAGAATCAACGATCGATCATTGTATTTTCAAGAAGCTATCTAGTGAATGTGATTCATCGAAAGGACAAAGGATAGGACGAAGAACCCTAATTCTTCGCAAGATCCTTAAACCTCGATCAATGACATCAAATTAGCATCAATTCGCTAATAGATAAGAAACGTTGATTTCTAGTCTTCATCATATCTACAATCTAATCGATTCCTACGAGTTTTACTTCAAATCTTGAAACCCTAAAGTGATTGGAAATATCATCGAAAACCAATTCTCGATTGTTTATCCTTTTCTTGATTCTTGATTAGACTAGGGACACCTGAATCAATCGATAAAATCTTGAATCATGTTTTCTTTTCTTTTCGATTAACTTTTCAATTCAAACAAATCAAACATAAAAACGAATCGCACAATCCCTGTGGACGATCCGCACTTGCTAACGAAATCTATACACGACACCGTTATTGATTGCGGTCAAATAATTCTTTGATTGTGGATTCTATTCATTTTCTAAACCGACACTACAAGAATTTCATTCAATCAGATGCCCAGGCATCAAATTCAGTTGTGACAGGTACTCTTACAGTATGTTCGTTAGATGCACATATTCTATTTGATCCCAGTTCTACACATTCTTAGGTATCTTCACGCTTTGCACTATCTCTGAGAAGAGTGATAGAGATTCGCTAGTTGATCTGATTCTCCTGGATATGATAGATTTTTATATACTTCTCGGTATGGATTGGTTGGCCGCTTGTCATGCCTATGTAGATTGTCGGAGGAAAGCGGTTAGATTTTGTTTTCCAGGTGAACCGATCTTTGTTGTGCATGGGGACTGTAATATAACTCCTGCCAACATGATTTCTGCTCTTTGTGCGGGACGACTCTTGAAGAAGGGTTGTCATGGGTTCTTAGCATTTTTTCAGGACATAGGAGCCACTGAGATTCCGTTGGACCAGGTTCCGATCGCACAAGAATTTCCGGATGTGTTTCCTGCTGAGTTACCAGGATTACCGCCCGATCTCGATATTGAATTTTGCATTGACTTGATTCCGGGTGCGGGGCCTATTTCTATACCACCCTATCGGATGGCCCCGACAGAGTTGAAGGAACTCAAAAACCAGTTGCAAGAGTTGTTAGATAGGGGACTTATTCATCCAAGTGTATCACCGTGGGGGGCTCCAGTCTTGTTCGTTAAGAAGAAGGACGGTAGCATGAGATTGTGTATCGACTACCGACAGCTGAATCGCGTCACTGTGTGAAATAGGTATCCACTGCCTCGTATCGATGACTTGTTCGATCAGTTGCAGGGAGCTGGTTACTTCTCGAAGATTGATTTGCGGTCAGGGTATCACCAGTTGAAGGTTCGGAAGGATGACATTCCGAAGACTGCTTTTCGCACACGATATGGGCACTATGAGTTTCTGGTGAAGTCGTTTGGACTCACCAACGTCCCAGCAGCTTTTATGGATATGATGAACCGTATCTTCAGGCCCTTCCTTGATCAGTTTATTATAGTATTCATAGATGATATTCTTGTTTATTCCCCGAGCCGAGAGGAGCACGAGCAACATTTGCGCATCACGTTGCAGACCTTGAAGGAGCATCAGCTGTTCGCTAAATTCTCCAAGTGTGCCTTATGGTTGGATAGTGTGGATTTATTGGGTCATGTAGTTACAAGAGATGGGATACGTATGGACCCAAAGAAGATAGAAGCGGTACAGCACTGGCCCAGACCTATGTCAGTTACAGAGGTTCAAAGTTTCTTGGGTCTGGCCGGTTATTACAGACGTTTTGTGCAGGATTTTTCTCGAATCGCCGCACTGTTGACCGGATTGACTAGGAAAGAAGTTCCTTTTCTTTGGACAGATGAATGTGATTAGAGTTTCCAGCGGTTGAAGACTCGCTTGACGACTGCACCTGTCTTATCTTTACCTTCCGGATCAGGTGGTTTCGTGGTATATTGTGATGCCTCTCAAGTGAGTTTAGGCTGTGTGTTGATGCTGCACGGCAGGGTGGTTTTGAAGAGGCACAAGCAGAACTACCCTACTCATGATTTGGAGATGGCTGCTGTGGTTTTTGTACTAAAGATTTGGAGGCATTACTTGTACGGTGAGTCGTGTCAAATCTTCACAGATCATAAGAGTTTAAAGTATATTTTTCAGCAGAGGGATCTGAATCTAAGGCAGCGTAGATGGATGGAACTCGTGAAGGATTACGATTGTGAGATCTTGTATCATCCAGGCAAAGCAAATGTTTTAGCAGATGCTTTGAGTCGGAGGCCTGGAAGTAGCTTATCTCATTTGCGCACCTTGCAGAGACAGTCTTCTATAGACTGGCAGATTTTATGTGATAGTCGCGTGCAGTTCGAGTTCATATCTACAGGAAGACAGTTAGCACATGTTCGCACCCGTCCTCAGTTATTGGATCGTATTCGAGAGACACAGTCCGCAGATGCTCGTATATCGGAGATTATGGATCAGGTTAGGCAGGGCAGAGAGTCGGAGTTCATGATAGATGACTGTGGAGTATTACGTTTTGGGAATCGTCTTTGTGTGCCAGATTCGGATGGACTGAGACGTGAGATCTTAGAGGAGGCCCATAGATCAGCATACAATATTCATCCTGGTTCCACCAAGATGTATCATGACCTGAAAGATGTTTATTGGTGGGAAGGAATGAAGAGAGATGTTGCGGAGTTTGTTTCGAGATGCTTGACTTGTCAGCAAGTCAAGGCCGAGCACCAGAGGTCGGCAGGAGAGTTGCAGCCCTTGCCCATTCCGGAGTGGAAGTGGGAACAGATTTCCATGTGTAACGTTTGAAAATCGTTTCGGTGAAATTTCGGAAAATCGGTAAAATAAGTGGGTTTTCTATAAAAAGTCAAAATACAAATATTTTTATTATAAAATTAAATATACATATTCTAGCTATGTAATTGCTAGTATTTAGTGTTTATTGAGCCACTGGTGAAATTTCAAATTTTCTGAAAAATTTTCCGAAATTAATTATTTTAATATTATTTTAAGCTGTCACTAATACATTTAATTAGGGAAAATTACAAATTGGAATGAGTTGATACAAATTTTATAATTCATGACACACTAAACTGACATGTAAAATATTATTTATGAAACGAAATCGTTTGCCAAAACGGTTTAGAAAATATTGAAGAAAAGAGGCTTATTTGGTGAAATTAGTGTAAATGGTTTTGGGGGTATAATATTTATCTTTTTTTTTCCACACCCACACTCACACCCCACCTTTTTCCTCCCCTCCTTGGCTGAATTTTCAGCAGCTCCATTCCCCCCGTGTCCCCACTTCTTTTGATAAAAGGAAATGAATAGAATAAAGAGAGAAGGAATAGATATATGGGTATTGGTTTGACTTCGACAATTCCACACACTTTCTCCACCTCACTCTCTCTCCTCCCTCCCCCCTTCCATTTCTGGCCAAAATCTGCAGGTCCCAACAGCAACCCCCCTTCCCTCTTCTCCTCTCTTTTTCCATCAAAAAAATTGTCCAAAAATCAAAGTAAAACCTCACCGAAATCAAAATCCAACTCCTACCCATTTCTCATTTGCCTATCTAGCATGGATCTTGGTGCAAGGATTTCAAATTGAAGGTCTAGATCTTAAGTTTGATCCATGGTTCATGAGGTATAAATCTTGGCCTTTTGTTTAAATTTTTGCTAAATACTTTAGTCTAGCTTAATTATAAGTTTAATTGTGGTTTAATTGAAAGATATGGGTTTTCAAGAGAAGGATTAGATTAGGGTTTTGTTGTGGATTTATGTTGTGATAAATTGTGCATGGTTTAGTGATGTAGATTAACATCTTAAGTTTTGTAGAAAGCTAATCTAGTTGTTAATTACAAACCATTACTTATAAAATGTCCTAATTAAGTTATTTTGCTAACTAGGGTTTTTGGAAAATTGTTAAATATTTTAGATTAAAATATAATTATGGTTTAATGTCATCATTAATATTATAATGAGTGGTTTAATGCCTTGGAAGATGCAAAATCAAGCGTAGTTATTGTTTTGTGCATTTTTAGTTGAAATTGTTAAAATTAGATAATTTGCAAAACTAGAATTTTTATTTTTATAAGAATTGATGATATTAAATTCTTGAAATGGGTTGTATGATTTATTTGAGATGTTTAATAAGTATTATAGCCGCTAGATTTGCTTAAACGTCGAGTTTTGTACTAAAACGGGTAATTTTTGCTTGCTAGATTTTCGGAAAAATGGCTTTTAAAGTGAATTTGGGGTTTTTGTGAATTTTAACCTATTTTATATTATAATTAGTGTTCGTGAATGCGAAAATGAGTGTGTTTGGGTTTTTCTCGATGGTTTGACGTCTGTACATCGACATCGAGGGTTGGTTTAGCTATTCGTGCATGCGTAGGCGATAGGTTTTGACCTATGCGTGATACGTGTGCCGATTTGATTTTCGTATGCCGTTTCGATTTCGAATTTGGTTTTTAATGCGATACGGTGCGTTATGACATGTAGGTACCACATGTGGACTTCGAGACGACAAGCAAGCGCGTGGCGACGTCGGCATCGGCGAGCGAGGACTAGGTGAGTAGAGTTATATCTATGGGGAGAAGTCGGGTGGATGGCGTATAGCACCCCCACAGTTCATAGTGATGTATACGAATGCGTATACACATATATATTGATTATATATTGTTTGAGGTTATTGATGATAGATATGGATATTTGGTATGCTTGGATGATTTAGTGTATCGAAACCCTAGAGTAGTGGTCGCACCACACATGCGCACACACACCCATACTTGCATTCATTCTTCTTTCATATGCGCTTATATGGGATTCTATATAGTTATGTGTTCACATGGGTATGGGATATGTGTTCATATACTGGATTTGAGGATGATACTTGGGATTGAGAAGAGTCGATGGGATTTGATTTGAGATTATGATATCGGTGATATGGCAGGATTCGTACTTGAGATACTTCCTGATGTTTATAGCGGATCTTTGGACGACGATACCATGTGAATAGTGATATACATAGAATGGTTGACATGTGATCGTGATATGAGATAAGATATGTTAAGATATTCATAATAGGTCGCATTAGGCGATGTATACCTCTTTATGACGATATATGATGATGATATCGGTTTGTATGAGGCTGTAGATCAGCAGTCAGATCATGATTAGATCGATGATATTAGTATTGTACTAGACGTAGATCAGTACCCCGGATTATGATCTTTGATAAAGAGGATACCAAATGATTAATTTGATGAATGTGATACTGACCTGTACCCAGATTTGGGGATGCCGTACGACAGATTTACGTACGAGCTATATATTGATGTTTGATCCGCACTCTTGACTTGGGAATATTTGATTATAGCTATGGTATCGGATGTAATATTATCGAGGCGGGATCACCGTATATATATATATATATATATATATATATATATATATATCGACTCAGATGTTAGGCGGCTTCCTTAGCTTTAGTTTAGCATGACAGCTTAGCCCTATAGTTTAGTGTAGTTGTTAACCCATATTAATTGTCATTGTGTCTAGTATTCAGCTCCCGCTCATTATTGTTGTTCGCTCCGCATCGCCTGCGTACATTATGATTCATATTCTATTGTTGATATCATGCTGTTAGGACACCAGCACCATTACCGATGACGCGTATGTACCACGTACACTTACTTGCCGGCTCACACACATTTTCTGTAAGTGCACGGCAGCGCCCCGGCCGTCTGAACGAGGCCGAAATGCGGAATCAAATACTTTTCTATAAACTAGAACCGGCGCTACCGCGTACTTATGAACCCGGATCGGGCCATTAACCTACTCCTAGTTAACTAAAGAAGGGGTAGAGAGATATACCGAGCGATCCGTATCCTTCGGTCTTCTCGTCGTCGTCCCGATCTCCCGCGGAATCTCCAGTCTTCATCTCGTCGTCGGAAGGGCACCACATCGCCGGGTTCTTTTACGGGCTCCCACCTCTAGACCGAGGCAACTCGGGCACGAAGTTGGCGAGTCGACGTGTCCAAGAATGCTGTTGATGAAGTGTAGAAAGCTTTGTCTCATTGGGGTTACTAAAAGTTGCCATTTGGAATGGAGGTGAAGTGATAAGCTTTTTGAGATGAACAAAGGGATTTTTGTGAGTATGAAGAGAACAAAATTACCTCACAAAAATTTGGACAGCCCCCAAAGAGAATGGCTGGCCCTTTGGCATCAAGAATGAGAAGAGGGAGTGAGCCAAAAGAATAATGCAAGAGAGAGAGAAAAAAATGGTGATCATGAGGAATCATTATCACAACAAAGTCTCACTCCAAAACCCATCACTCTCATCACAAAAGTCAAGCAATCATGAACAATCATGAACCAAGAAGTCAAATGATGGTTGAACCATCAAGAAGCAATCATCACAAAGGTCTTCTCCATTGTTAATTGCACAATTGAAAATAACCCCCTCCACCAATTTTTAGCCAATGAAAGATACAAAGGAAAATGGCCGAAACAGAAAACAAACTGGCAACTTCAGAAAACTGATCCCGTAATAAATTACAGGAAAACCCCGCGACTGTATATACATACCCGCATTTGTATTCCGACCGAATACAAATGCAATGAGACAAAATCTACACTGTACAATACTAGGATCCGGCTTAAACCAAAGCCCGCTAGTATTATCCGTCCGATCATGATCCGTGCAATACCGCACGTATATGATCGAACCCTGCCATATCTCCATACGGCCTCTACAGCGTTTCGCCCGAAACTTGAGAAACGGTCTGTGGGGGACTCTAAAGACTCGTCAATACTTTGGCTGCGGATTTAACCACTAGCACATCAAAGGTATTAGCCATACGTAACGGGCTACCAGGTATTGACCAAAAGGGACATCGATGAGCGAACTCATCCTGACACCCTACTGAGCCTGTCAGTGATAATATCCGTACAGTCTGGTCCGTTCGTCTATGAGCATCGCATGGCGGGCCTAGGGGGTTGGTAAAAGTCAGACCCCCAAAAGCGGTACAAGTCGTGTCGGAGTGTAGCCCAGAACATCCTGAGATACTACTGGAATACCTACCAGTAAATCTCCTGCCTTGGCCAAGGACTTCGTGTAAGGGCTCTCCTAGACACAAGGCGACCTCACCCCCAATACCGGGAGAGACGAACCCCTGAAGATCCGCTCACTGTCTCCATGTGGCTCTTGACTGTACCCAACTAAAACCTGTTTGCACGTCTCCTTTGAGCGTGGTAGGGTAGTAATCAAAGTACAGTATGAACTCACACGAGACAAATGACGATCTCAGGTCGATGAACTAACCTATACACATGTCACCAGGGAACTGCTATCTGACGTCTGGTATAAGACCAACTAGCATGTTCCCGGCGAGTCCTGTCCGGTGTACTCATAACCCAATGAGCACCTGTATACATCTTAGGTGAACCAACTGACACCAGTGGCTTGTGAGACCGGCCACCGCCCCTCGTCGGGGTCTCGACTGTATACACTAGTCTACTCTGGAGTATCGATGCCCTGTCTCGAAACTCCCACGACTAGGGACCTTTTAAGGATGTGCTTATAGACTACCAGCTCCCACGTATATGATCGCTATCATACTGCTGGCCGTCAAGCAAAAATCTTAAGGGCTCTATCAATGCGCAGTAGTGACCTGTAAGGTCACCTAAAGCAGTACACGATGATAAAGATAAACCAGATAGCATACTATCATCTTGAGTAAGACTGTTCTAATGGTATAGGTCCTCCCTCAATCATTGCAATCACGTGCCTGTGATCCAATAATTGACTCTGAGGGCACTATCTCCAACAATCTCCCACTTGCACTCAAGGCTAATTATTGCGATGTCGTATACTCACAGCCCGTGTGATACCGAATATCCAACTCCTCTACTAATCAGTCTCACAAAACCCGTTTGCGAAACTAATGCGTTCAAGGAATGGCCTCAGTGAGTGGATCCGCCCTAATGTTTCTTTCTATGTCTCTCTTTATCTCAAGTTCGCGGAGAAAGCCATCTCCCGAAATGAGCAATACCTGTCTTAGAATATGTCTGGATGTCTGATTGGACCTAGTTCATAAATAAACTCCAAATCCAAACTTCTTATACTGTATCGTCAACTGAACTTAATCAGTATCCTGCGCCATGCCTCCCTCAGTATCCACTTGGACCACCTGTCCAAAATACTGCCCCTCGTCAGAGGAAAAACTATAACTCTGACAGTCACTCTGTCATCTAGGTCACCTTGGAAGCCTGGAATGATAACTGTCTCCCGAATGAGGCTGTCGTTATCATATCCCTAGAACATCCACTTATTCTAAAACTGCTTCCGATCGTTTCTCTAGGATAGGATCAATATCAACTTATTGCAGCTCGTGCAAAGACAACATCTGGTGTGGTACTTGACATCTTATGATTGACTCAATTGCCTAAGCAAGTGATCTACCAATCATGCACATCCCTCTCCCCTTTAGTCTGTAAGACACCTTTAGAGAGGGTGACTCCATCACCTGCAAGTACACCACCATGCCAGGAGTCGTCCATTCTAAAGCACCTCTAGAATGCTGTCTAAGTACCCTGATTGGGAAACTACCCAAATCTAGATCTAAAACCATAGATCCAGTAACCAGAATGTCTTGATATAATATCCAAGTCCCATGTGGAGAAACTGCTGTGTGACAACCAAAGTATAACCGATCGTAGTATAGGAACTTCACTTCCTACTCTGTGTATGTCATCCAAATACCAGGACATCACACCCTACTACCTTCTTAACAGATCCATCCCCTATTCTGATGAAGTCAAACCTATGACTGTCACATCAGAAATAGATGATCTATCTCCGCTATATCTGCTTTAGTCTATAAATAGACATAAGCCACTTGTCCACTATGCTTCCGCTGCTCCCACTGACTACGACAACCCTCTAGCAGAGTCATATAGACGTACACTTCTAAAACTAGCTTAGAACGACGCTATACTCATCCTCCTGCCGGGTCTCACAGTCTGGAACAACAGCAATGGAAAGTCTGGGTAAACAAGAACCTCCCTGTCACCTTCTTTGAGCATACCGAAGTACCTCTCGAGTGCCTAAGGTTACCCACCATATCTGCGTAGTGTCTAATGGAATGTCAAACCGGATTGAATATTTAAGTTCTTATCAAATTTTCAGTAATCGTTTGCGGTTCTGGAATCACTTCCAGTTCAACCATACTCCCACTACTATTTTCTGAAAAAGTCCATTTCTTTTAAAACTGTGGCGAGTCTAGAACAATATCACTATTGATCTTCCAGATAGTAAAAAGTCAACCCTCGTCATAGCCTGGGTCGACCCACAAACAGCCATTACAGAAACGTGCCTTGAGTAGTCCGGAGTCTGGTTTTAAGTATAAGCCGGACGACTCCCCGTACCTTAACATTGTTAAGATATGAACTGTTCTATATCCAATATAGAAACAGAGGCACTGATTTAATTGAACCAGATTCAAATCATGCAGCTGTCTCCAGTGCATGTCAACTAAATGGAGAGAGGCCGATCAACATTACTCAACTTAGGAATGCTTCCAATTATGAGTAACCTGAAAGAGAAGCAAGTTCTCTTAATCATTACTATCAACTGAATACTATACACAAGTATCTACATCTTCGATCACCTTGAAGAATCCCGATACTTGCAACACCTGGTTCTCTACTTTATTCATATACCTATAACTTCTCAAAATTCGGACCTTGCGTTTCTACGAAACACTTGCCTAAAAACTAGAGAAGTCATAAGTAAACCGAATATACTACGAGGACCAACCCCTCTGTCCTCATGGACACTGGACAACATACAATACTCTGTATAAGTCCCCTGAGTCTAATAACTCATTCCCTGTGCGTTGTAGGTTGAAAACTGTACTTATGGTTAAGAAGAATTACACCGCTGTTTAATGCTCCTTACCTAACCATCCACTGATATAGGTAAATGTCATAGACATAATTTCAAAAAGGTATATCTCACTCTATAAAAATAGACGTACAGATATATCAATTTGAAATTGGTGCACAACGACGGATATTCAAAACCAAATGTTTGCCGTCCGGCAAACAACCCGGGCGATTTCCTCAAATATCACCAATTACAACGAATTCCGATATAATGAGGGCGATCACCTAATTCCCAATAACTTACTCCCACTCATCATCTGTAAAACCATACAGATGTGAGATTCATACCTGGTAAATACATACCCTGAAGCAAGTGTCTAATTAGGAAATCAGTTTTCTTTTAACAGTACACAGTGAAACTGAAATATTGAAATGTTTCGTAGGGGTATCCTGGTATTCCTATTAATGTCTCTTCCATTATCCAGATTCACAACTGTAACCGTATATTTCTATGCCATCTCTCCACATCCCTTCATATGTCTTTCGTCATTACCTTCTGCACACCTCTTTAGGCCAAACGGTTTTCTTCCTTCCCTACCGTTCGGCACCAGCCTATGGTTTGGAAGAAGACTATCCAATAAGCATAATGGGTGTACTATCCTAATCCTAGGAGCACTCGCAATGCGAGAGAAGGTGAAGATAAAAGACAACCGAATAAACCTTATTCCTATTTCTCCTGAACCTGAATCCATCCCTGAACTGGAACAAGTTCCTTTCGAGTTCGTATATAACCATACGATGGAGTATCCAAATAACTGTGGATCTTCGTAGTGATACGGAGTGTTCTGGAGAAATACGAAGGTGAAGTGGGAGTGGTAATGAAATACTTGGTTTGTTCGTGAATAGCAATCGCAATTTACTTTGCCCTCCTTCTAATCCCTTTATTTGTCTTAACTTATTACCTTTTGTACACCATTGTTAGGCTAATTGGTTTTCTTCATTCCCTACCGGTCAGCACCTGCCTATGGTTTGGAAGAAGACTATCCAATCTGCGTAACTGGTGTACTATCCCCTAATCCAAGGAGCACTCGCAACCTGAGAGAATGTAAAAGGAAAAGACAACTGAATAGTCCTATTCGTTTTCTCCAGAACCGGAAACCATCCTCGAATAAATTCCTTCGAGTTCGTATATAACCATACGATGGTTTTGTCCAATGGAAGTGGACGTTCATAGTAATACGGGGTGTTCTGGAGAAAAGGGTAAAAGTAGAAGTGGCAATGAGGTATGCAACTCTGACAATCCAAAAGCCAGTGTTTAAGAAGGTTCGGTTAATTTTGGTCACTGGGTCATAGTCAAGGGTCGGGTCATGGTCGCTGACAAAGAGAGAGAGAGAGAAAAAACACTCAGCGTGCACTCTAACCTAGATCAGAATGGTCATCACTTTATCTAATCAGGAAACCTCCCAATGTACCGTCAAATTCCCCTCCAAACCTGAAAGAAGAATTAGTCGGGATCACCCGAGGAGTAAACCAACTCATCAGTGGGAATCGGGATCCAACTATCATCGCATAATAACGTGACGGAATCCGCTCACGTTAGCACACTCCAGAAGGTATGCGCATATCTGGCAAGTTTCAGTTTCTTTAGAAACTCCCGATGTGATTTTTGCCCCATGCTCTTATGACCTTGACGAAGGTCAACAAATCATAAGTCACATGTCAAGTTCTACCGATCATTGTCCAGGTTAATTTGAACCCACCCGTATAAGCCCTTGACTTTGGCCAACAAGGCTATACGACTGTCCCAAACCAACGCATCTATCTATGCAGCAGAAAGGTAACAAGCAGCTACCATACACTATGCCTTGACGAAGGCCAACAAACATAGCATGAATACTACGTGCTACCCGTCTGAAATGACGGAGGGCTACGAATGGTTTTTGGCGAAAAACCTTTAACGTAATGAACTTGATATCGTTGAAGGAACTGGATAGCTTTTTATAAAAATATAGTGACGAAAACCTTTGCTAAAGAGGTCACTCCCGGTGAAGGGATCTCGGCTCTTTCCCCAAAGAATGAGGTGCAGGATATTCCAACTGAATACCACGATGCAAAGCAAAAGCAATCGACTATAGTGAAGTTATTGCTTTGACGCAAACTTCTGTCCAAGGGGTCACTCCCGATGAAGGGATCTCGGCCCTTGCCTCGTCGACTGAGGTGCTAGATATTCATAATCGAATATCACTGTGCAAAACAAAAGTGAACGTCCTTACAATAACAGCTTTTTGAAAAATTGTTCCAACAACATCAGAATAGGTTTGTTTAACTTGCATTGATCCGAATCAATGCAGTCCCATCAATTGATCACACCAATAAAGAACGAAAATAATGATGTACGTATATGCCATCCGCATTCGCCACTGGGTCCCGTCATTACCCGTTAGGTTACTTAACTAACGACAGAGCGGGGACTGGACTAGCGCGGATGCAAAACATATACAACATCTACTAGTATATATATCAATATATAATATTCGCTCAAGGCTTGATAAATTGCAACATCACAGAAATGTAATAAGTATCACAGAACAATACAGATATTTGGGATCCCCGGGTTTCATAGAGCCGCTACTGAAACCCGACGTTCCCCTGGTCGTGCGGATAGCCTGTGCAATGAAATCCTAGACCCCTATGGGCGCGGCAAGTTACCCGCCAAAACCGGAAGCGAGGCAGTCCCCTTCAACAACGTGAATGGACCACCCAGCACTTCACGTTATCCGGTAACTTGGACACTCCTCCTTAGGTCAACCTGTACTCCCTACGAGTGCGGCGAATAGCCCGCCAATTCTAGAGTGAAGCCCCCTCCGTCTCAACGCCATGAGATGCAGGCTCGTTGCCCTCTAGAACCCGGCTATCCGTGCACCTCTCCGCGGGGTAATCCTAGTACAGAAAGTAAAATATACATACAACGGGTACATCGACCTCAGCCCGGTCGTGCCCCAAAAGAATAATATACAAACAGGCAGTAACGGCAGTCCACATGTCGGACGCTCGCCCCGCAATATCAAATGTACATAATAAACCAAACTGTACTACCATTGCATCCAGGTTACCCACCACGACAAATCCGCAACATCACAGCACAACACAGAACATCAACGTGAATGTCACGTTCGCAAATCCGTCTAAAAGGGCTATAGCAGTTAGACAGCATTTACCGATCAAGTGACATTCACGGCCGTAGATATAATGTAAATACTGTGAACTAACATGTTTAAAATTTTCGATCGACTGAATTTTCCGAAGTGGGCCCCAAGCACAACTGTAGCACTCAAAAACATCTAGGCCCAAAACGAATATACCAGAAACCCTATTTCCATGTCAGAGAGCCACTGTAAAAATTTGATGCAGTGAAGCCAAAATTCGGCGGCGGATCCGCGGCCAAAACGTGGTTTTGGCCGCTGATCCCCCGCTCTACAGTAACTTCAGCCTTCCAAATTTTCACAGAATGCATAAAAAAACCCTGCACGTATTTTAACAATGTACCAAATAATTTTTAAAGCACTGGAAAAATTCGACAGAAACTTGACATGGAAACGCTGTTTTTTTGAAAATCTGTTCGATCGAACTTGTAAACACGTTAGAGCAAGCTAGACTAGGTTAATGGCATGGCTCTGATACCAGTGTAAGTGCACGGCAGCGCCCCGGCCGTCTGAACGAGGCCAAAATACGGAATCAAAAACTTTTCTTTAAACTAGAACCGGCGCTACCGCGTACTTATGAACCCGGATCGGGCTATTAACCTACTCCTAGCTAACTAGAGAAGGGGTAGAGAGATATACCGAGCGATCCGTGTCCTTCGGTCTTCTTGTCGTCGTCGCGATCTCCCCGCGGAATCTCCGGTCTTCATCTCCTCGTCGGAAGGGCACCACATCGCCGGGTTCTTTTACGGGCTCCCACCTCTGGACCGAGACAACTCGGGCACGAAGTTGGCGAGTCAACGTGTCCAAGAATGCTGTAGATGAAGTGTAGATAATTTTATCTCATTGGGGTTACTAAAAGTTGCCATTTGGAATGGAGGTGAAGTGATAAGCTTTTTGAGATGAACAAAAGGATTTTGTGAGCATGAAGAGAACAAAAATGCCTCACAAAAATTTGGACAGCCCCCAAAGAGAATGGCCGGCCCCTTGGCATCAAGAATGAGAAGAGGGAGTGAGCCAAAAGAATAATGCAAGAGAGAGAGAAAAAAATGGTGATCATGAGGAATCATTATCACAACAAAGTCTCACTCCAAAACCCATCACTCTCATCACAAAAGTCAAGCAATCATGAACAATCATGAACCAAGAGGTCAAATGATGGTTGAACCATCAAGAAACAATCATCACAAAGGTCTTCTCCATTGTTAATTGCACAATTGCAAATAACCCCCTCCACCAATTTTTAGCCAATGAAAGATACAAAGGAAAATGGCCGAAACAGAAAACAAACTGGCAACTTCAGAAAACTGATCCCGTAATAAATTACAGGAAAATCCCGCGACTGTATATACATACCCGCATTTGTATTCCGACCGAATACAAATGCAATGAGATAAAATCTACATTGTACAATACTAGGATCCGGCTTAAACCAAAGCCCGCTAGTATTATCCGTCCGATCATGATCCGTGCAATACCGCACGTATATGATCGAACCCTGCCATATCTCCATACGGCCTCTACAGCGTTTCGCCCGAAACTTGAGAAACGGTCTGTGGGGGACTCTAAAGACTCGTCAATATTTTGGCTGTGGATTTAACCACTAGCACGTCAGAGGTATTAGCCATACGTAACGGGCTACCAGGTATTGACCAAAAGGGACGTCGATGAGCGAACTCATCCTGACACCCTGCTGAGCCTGTCAGTGACAATATCCGTACAGTCTGGTCCGTTCGTCTATGAGCATCGCATGGCAGGCCTAGGGGGTTGGTAAAAGTCAGACCCCCAAAAGCGGTACAAGTCGTGTCGGAGTGTAGCCCAGAACACCCTGAGATACTACTGGAATACCTACCAGTAAATCTCCTGTCTTAGCCAAGGACTTCGTGTAAGGGCTCTCCTAGACACAGCGCGACCTCACCCCCAATACCGGGAGAGACGAACCCCTGCAGATCCGCTCACTGCCTCCATGTGGCTCGGGACTGTACCCAACTAAAACCTGTTTGCACGTCTCCTTTGAGCGTGGTAGGGTAGTAATCAAAGTACAGTGGGAACTCACACGAGATAAATGACGATCTCAGGTCGATGAACTAACCTGTACACATGTCACCAGGGAACTGTTATCTGACGTCTGGTATAAGACCAACTAGCATGTTCCCGGCGAGTCATGTCCGGTGTACTCATAACCCAATGAGCACCTGTATACATCTTAGGTAAACCAACTGACACCAGTGGCTTGTGAGACCGGCCACCGTCTCTCATCGGGGTCTCGACTGTATACACTAGTCTACTCTGGAGTATCGATGCCCTGTCTCGAAACTCCCACGACTAGGGACCTTTTAAGGATGTGCTTATAGACTACCAGCTCCCACGTATATGATCGCCATCATACTGCTGGCCGTCAAGCAAGAATCCTAAGGGCTCTATCAACGCGCAGTAGTGACCTGGAAGGCCACCTAAAGCAGTACACGATGATAAAGATAAACCAGATAGCATACTATCATCTTGAGTAAGACTGTTCTAATGGTATAGGTCCTCCCTCAATCATTGCAATCACGTGCCTGTGATCCAATAATTGACTCTGAGGGCACTATTTCCAACATCTTCATCGGTAATTGCCATGTCACGAACACTTTAGAAAATACTATTTCATTTGACATAGGTTGTTAGCTAATAGTTTAGACATGATATTAGTATACTTGCCTTTATGCCAGTTTAGACATTGTAGTTATTATTTGCTACTTTATGCATGTTATTATTCATTGTTATGCCGCATTCATGGATTCTCATGCATATATTCACTATTTTACGTGCTATTGAGGTTTTGGATTCAGATTTCCACGAGATTTTCTGGATTTGGGGGAAGACCGCAAAACTTATACAAACTTCTTCTCTCTCTTTTTAAATGAAAAGCGCGGTTTTCCTATGATGTATGAGTCGTCCACCATGAGTTTGCTGATGGATTTCGAGACCCGAGTTCGAGGAGTGGAGGAACCGTTTCGGGTACATGGTGGACCCGGTGCGGTACCCCGGGGCAAGAGGATCGCAGATGATGGCGTTGAGCCTGGCAGGGGAGCACTACCGACCGGTGATTTTACCCGACGTGTCGGATATCCGAAAGATACCGTCGTGGTCTTGAGATGGATGGTAGGGGCCGGTCTGGACTGACGGCACCATAGATATTGAGATTGAGATATTGAGATTTCGAGATATTGAGGTACTAAGATTTGATGATACATGCCAGTCCGGATAGCCGGAGCCTGAGATTTTGAGATATTGAGATTTATGTTATGTATCGATGCTAGACACTGTTTATGCTGATTTCATTTATGATACCTCATTTTAAAAAAGTACAAAGAAAATCTCACTAAATTATGAAAGCAGTTGCTTTAGTACATGTATTCTGTTTTCATGCATTCATGCATCATCCATATGATATATTGCTACCTGAGGCACTGACACGGCACATGGGATTACACTTGAGTTAAATATTTACCCTAGCTATTGTTATAGGCTGCATGTTATATATATTGAGGATATATTATGATCGTTGACTTAGGATTGCGTTGTTCATGCGGTTTCTGTTCGTAGATATTTTTCTACTCACGAGTTGGCAACTCACTCCCGTTATGCCACAGTTCTTGCAGGTTTTGCCGTACAGGTTTCATTACGGCTTTGCTGGCACTGCTTCTTTCGGGTGACTCACTAGTAGGTGGGTTTATTGGTATCGTACCCATCATATTACCTTGTATAATATTATTCAGTTGTATCTAGTAAATTCCATCAACCAAACATGTATTTATTTTTGAGATAGAGACCAGTGATGTTATTCTTTCGACCTTAGAGTCGCGCGTTATATTTCTGTGGATTTCTTGTTATTTTGAGTTTCCTTTTGAGTTTTGATCCTCGCCCTTGGCGTTGTATATTATATTGCTTGTGTGGTTGTGACCGTCGATTGACGAAGAGCTAGCTCCCGCTTGGGGATGCCTTTTTTTTATTTCGTATACTATTCATGTTGTATCCCGTTTGGGGGCCAGTATTTACAAAGGAGACTCTGCGAAATTTTCAGGAAATATTTGATGTTTTAAAAAAACGCATAATTCGGATTATGCTATTAAAATTACTTGATTTAAATTGGTTTTCCTTCACTCTACTACTTTTCTTGGTTTGGATTTCTGGGTTTCGGCTTACTTAGATTACGTACGCCTCGAGACGTTTCGTAGTTTAAGTGCCGGTCATGTTCCGTACATTCGGGACGTGACACCATGGATTTCATTGTGGGTCTACCCAGGACTAGCAGAGGGTATGATTCCATCTGGGTGACTGTAGATAGATTGACAAAGGCAGCTCATTTTCTTCCGGTGAAGACGACGTATGGGTTTGCACAGTATGCTCAGATTTATATTGATGAGATTGTACGATTAAATGGTGTTCCGACGTGCATAGTGTCAGATAAGGGTACCCAGTTTCCTAGCAGTCTATGGCAGAAACTTCAAGAAGCTCTGAGTACACGATTGAGTTTTAGTACAGCTTTTCATCCACAGACAGATGGTCAGTCAGAGCGGACCATTTAGACTCTAGAGGATATGCTTCGAGCATGCAGCCTTGATTTCGGTGGTAGTTAGGATCGTCACCTACCTTTGATAGAATTTTCGTACAACAACAGTTTTCAGGAGACGATCCAGATGGCACCCTTTGAAGCTTTGTATGGGAGGAAATGTCGATCACCCGTTTGTTGGATGGAACTGAGCGAGAGTAGCATTTTGGGACCGCAGATAGTCCAAGAGACTACAGAAAAGATTCAGCTGATACGAGACAGAATGAGAGCGGCCCAGTGCAGACAGAAATCATATGCTGATCGACGCCGTCATAGGCTCGAGTTTGATGTAGGAGATCATGTGTTCCTTCGTGTGTCTCCGATGAAAGGTGTGATGCGTTTCGGGAAAAAGGGGAAGCTCAGCCCCAGATATGTCGGATCTTACGAGATTCTGGAGAGAGTGGGTGCTGTAGCTTATCGTTTAGCACTTTCACCGATTTTTCCCGACGTGCATCCGGTGTTTCACGTATCGATGCTTCGCAAGTATCTTCACGATCCTTCTCACGCGATCCAGCATCAGACCGTACAGCTTGAGCCGGATTTATCCTACACAGTACAACCTGTAGTTATTCTAGACCGGCAGGCAAAGAAACTAAGATCAAGGGTACTTCCAGCTGTAAAGGTTCTTTGGCAAGAAACGAATCGCGAGGAGATTACTTGGGAGACCGAGGATGCGATGCGAAAGAAATTTCCACATCCTTTTGAAGGTACGTTTAGTTGAGTTTAAATTCGGGAACCGAATTTTCTTAAGGGGGAATATTGTAACATTCTAAAAATTTAGAAATAAATAAAATTAATTAATTAAATAATGAAAGGTTAAATTAAAAAGTTATTAAAACCAAATAAGACATTTTCATAAATAGTATGTAAAACAAATTAAATTAAAATTTTAATATGTAACATAAATAAGTTATAAGGGTTTTAATGTGAAATTTAGTTTCATTTTAATTAAAATGGTGTTATATAATAACATAAGTTGTGAGGGGTTGTTATGTAAAGCTTATGATTTTGTGCAAATTGAAATTTGTTAAGGGTGTAAGTAGAAAAGAGATGAGATAAGGTTTAGTTTAGAATTTTATCAAAAGATAATTCAATTCGGAAAAGAAAATTCATTGCCACATCCTTCTTGCATGCACACACACACACACACAACACCTCCTCCTTACATGAAGATGGCACCCTTTGGTCTTTGACACCTTCTCATACACCTCACCCTCTTCCCTTTACCATATATAACATGTGTTCATATCTATTAGCTAATTTAAAATCTGAAAACTTAAAAGAAAGAAAAAGGAAAAACTAGAGCAAACAAAGAAGAACCAAAGAAAAGAGAAGTGATGAGCCAAGTTCTAGGATTTCCACCATCAAGCTAAGGACTTGGAGCTTGTGCATCTTGGAGGGAGTTCTTCCAGCCAATTTCTTGTAAGTAAAATTCTTAATCACTGTAAGAATTTAGTTCTGTAACTAGTTTAACTTAGAAATCAAAAATGTCTATAATGTCGTTTTTTTAGCAAAACTGAACTATGTCTGCTATTAGTCAGAATAAAATCAACTTAACCGAACAATACCTAAATATTGCATGTTAAACCTAGAACAAACCCTAAAAGCACGAACCAAGGGGCTCGGTTTCGGGCCGGCGACATATAGGCAAATTCCGGTGTCGCCGGATTTGTAGGGAGGTATGATGATTTGGGTTTTCGAGTAGGTCTCTGTTAAGATTTTGGGATAATTTGGTATTGTTTAAGTAAATTAGTTTAACTGTATATAAAATCTGGGAGCAAATATCGGAAAAGGAATCAAAATTTCTCAAATACGACACGGGTAAAACGTAACGCGTTCTGTTTTCTGTTGTGAAACAGCGTTGGGGTAAAATTCGGTAAAGTTAAGTGTTAGATCGTTTGCAATAGTCGTGCTTAGTATAATTAGTACGTACCACTTGTGTTTTCATGATTTTGCCGTGTCGGAATGTAGCCGTTTTCTTATACAAGTTAATTCAATGTTAGATTTGAGTGCGGCAACTTCGGAGGCCGCAAGGAAAGGAAAAAGATTGGCAATTCCTGAGTAGTTACGACGTATTCCGGTGAGTAGACTAAACATCTACCGGGGGATTGTGTAAAGATGGCGTGATACGCCCGTATTTTGTTAACTTGAAAGATTTGACTTTATATGCAAAGTTAATAATATACATTCATATATACATATGCATCACTATGTTAATAGATGTTAGAACACTGCACAATTATCGACGAGTTATGCCGCACGTGCACATCTTTACATGTTACACTACACCTCGTCGATATTAATATGTCACTTTTACACTAAATAATTATCCTGTTATATATGATTCCTATCATACCTTAATTATTAATAACAGTTGTAACTTGCATCAATGACATCATGTTAGTATCCGAGTATTCTAAATTGATATAAGAGGCATTTGGATTATTGAGGATTTATGGTTTTGAGTTTTTCCATATTATCGTATAAATTTAGTGATTTTTCACATTGATGTGAGATGCCCACCATGAGATGTTGTTTTATGATTTGGTTTTATTCCGGACCGAATGGGGGAGATATACGGTCGCGGATTTATACGTTATCCAGACTGAGTGGGGGAGATATACAGTTGGATATATGGTGGACCCGGTCGAGACCGAGAGACAGGATAGCCGCATTTGAGGTGGGGGAGCCTAGCGAGGATACTCGATATCGGAGATAGTTGTGAAATACGGTGGATATCTAGATGATACCGACTGGTGTTATTGATTACAGGATCGTTCGAGGAATGATGCCTGAGGGAAATAGAAGGTTTGTGTCGATGATGGACACGGAAAGATAAACTTTATTTGGAAACAAATGATGATGATTTCAGTTGTTGTTTTATGTGATTAGTAGTACAAATTCATGCTTTTCACATGCTATCATACATCACCTTTATTCTTATTACAGTTAGTTATAGTTCGTCATATTTACATTATCAGCCGATATATGTTAGTTTTATTCACTGAGTTGGCGACTCACCCTCATTGTGCCACAGTTCCTTGCAGGAGTAGAGTGGACGGTTAGCAGCAGTGCATATCCATTTGTTCAGTTTTTATCATATCTTTTGATAGGTGGGTTACATATGTAGTAACCTTCTCTTTTGGTATTGTATTTTGGATCTAGAATATCTCCATCAGACCCTGTGTTATGACTTAGAATGAAAGATGGTTATATGTATATTATTTGACAGATGAGATCATTTAGTTCTATAAATTGTTATTTCTTTTACCTGTGCCTGAAATTCTTATTGATATCATTATACATGGATATTTATTTCCGCTGTTGATATTATTGATCCCAACTAGGGATGCAACCAAACTTAAAACTTTGTAACTGCTTTTATTATGAATTCACTAGTGAGTTACTGCTAATATCTTAATTACATAAAACGGTGATTTTTACTTAAAAACTAAATTTTTATATGAATTCCGCAAAAAGGATTTTTGATCTTGATTTTCGGCTTACTTGGGTTGTGTGAATATCTTTAGATATTATACAATCTAAATGCCGGTCACCTCCAAACTTTGTGTCGTGACAGGAATCACATGAAGGAAGCGCAGGATCGACAGAAGAGTTGGGCCGACACATCCAGAAGACCTCTAGAGTTCGTTGTTGGTGATCTGGTATTCATGAAGATATTACCAACTAGAGGAGTGATTCGTTTTGGGAGTCGATGCAAGCTTAGTCCTCGATTTGTGGGGCCTTTCGAGATTATGGAGCGTGTTGGAGAAGTGGCTTATCGATTGGCTTTACCACAGTCTTTGGCGAATGTTCATGACGTGTTTCATGTATCTCAACTCCGTAACTATGTTCGAGATGAAACACACGTGCTAGATCATTCGGAGCTGACTGTAAGGGAGGATTTGACTTTTGAGGAATGACCGATGTCGATTGTTGATCGAAGAGAAAAGGTCCTTAAGAATAAGATTATCCCTCTCGTACTTGTTTCTTGGGGAAATCGCTCGCACGGAGAATCGACTTGGGAGCGAGAAGACGAGATTCGACAGAAGTTTCCAGATCCCTTCCTGTAGTTTCATGTTTGTTTATCTTTTCTTGTTTTGGGAATTTCGAGGACGAAATTCTTTTTGTAGCTGGGTATAATGTAAAACCCTAGTTCATTTATATCAGTTCTATTTTGAGTATTTCTTTATTTGTGGATATTGTTGATTTATTGTGTTTTGGGTGCGAATAGTGTATTGGTATCCGTCTTTGCATCCGACCCGACTCGCTAGCTTGAAACCTGTCTTGGTTCATGTTTATGATTTATCCTGGCTTGTTACGTGGATCCGTGCACTTTCATGTATACAGCATACTGGCATTTTATCTGGCATCTGCATTTTTTAATATAACATTTAAATTCAAGTAAAATAATTTAAAAATACATTGCATGGCCTGCATGATACCCCTGATCCTGTTGTAGCATCCGCGCATCTTGTTCTCGTCCCGTTCAATGAAACGGACTTGTTTGGATGGGTACGTGCACGTACGTGCATCCGTTCTTGGGGGTATGCATTTTTGTTACCCGGATATCTTATTTTAGTTTTGGTCACGTATATTTTCCGTATTTTCAAACTGGATTTTTAGACCCGACCCGGGCGTGTTTTGGACTATTTTTTTATTAGCCAAAATCTCAATTATAATCAATATTATATCTTTACGATTTTTTAAAACTATTCCTTATATTTATTTCGTTTTAAAAATTTTAAAAGATTTCTTACATTTACCCTAACAGACAAATTTCTCTCTCCTCTCGATTTCTTTCTCTCTCTCTCCTTTCGATCTCTCTCCTCTCGATTTCTCTCTCTCTCCTCTCTCTCTCTCTCCTCTCCCTGCCTCTCTCCCTCCCTCTCTCTCTCTATACTATATATATATATATATATATATATATATATATATATAATTAAGCCTTATTTTATTAAACCCTTACACCCCACGTCTCTCTCTCTCTCCTCTCTCTTCTTCTCCTCAATTTTCATTTCCCGCCTTCATCGCGAGAACCCACTGTTAGTTATATGTATGCCCTAGAGGCCATTACTATACATAGGATGTATATTGTAGTGGATGCTGGGACATATATAGGGAGGACTTTCTTGCTCGACATGATAGTATGCTATCTGGTTGCTCTTTACCTTAACGTGTACACTGATTGTCTCTCTGTTACATGTTGGTAAAGCCCTTAGGATGAGTACTTGACTACCTGGACTACGATGCGGATCATACTAGTGGGGACATGGTAGTCCATAAGTACATCCTTCAAAGTCCCTAGTCGTGGGTATATCGAGACGGGGCATCGATATACCAGAGTAGACTAACGTATACCTTCTCAACCCATACAGATGGGCGATGGATGATCCCATATCCATTGGTGTTTGACATCAGAGATGATATACGGGTGCTCAGTGGAGACTGGGTACACTGGACGGACTCGCCGAGAACTCCCAGATGGTATTATACCTTACGTCAGATGGCAGTTCTCTGGTGACACTGGTACAGAGTAGTCTGTTGACCCGAGATCGTCATAGAGTCTTGTGTGGTTCCCACTGTGCTTTGATTTCCACCTTACCACGTCCAAGAGGGCGTGCAAAACGGTGGTTTTTGGATACAGTCCCGAATCACATGGAGGCAATGAGCGATAGGAGGGGATTCGTCTCTCCCGGTATAGGGAGTTGATGTTGCGCTATGTTCGATTGGCTATAACCGGAAATCCCTGGCCAAGGTTGCTGAGATTTACTGGTAAGTGTTACCAGTAGTTTCTCGAAATGTTATAGACCTCATATCGACACGACTTATCGAGCTATTGGGGTTTGACGTTTACCACCCCTAGGCAAGATATGCAACATATCAGACGACGAGACCGGACTGTACGGTAAGTGTTACTGGTTGGATTCACAGGAGTGTGAGCGGGCTTGCTCGTCGATCTTCTGATCGCTCAATACCCGGGTGGCCGTTACGTTTAGCAGACCGCTTGCGGCTTGTGGGTGTTTGATATGATCATCACCTGCTGCCGGCGTATTGACGAGTCTTTAGAGTCCTACACAGAGGTTTCCTGGCTCAAGCGAAACGAAATCGGAGCGCATATGAGATATGTACGGGACCGAGAATAATGCGTGTATGTGATACCGTATTCCATTCTCGCGATGAATGTATCGAAAGGTTGTATGCGATATAACCTAGTTATCGAATCAAGGATTGATTCGGTAAGCCGATACATAGGATACTAGTCGGTTATATGCGATATGACCGGATCGTTAAATCAAGTGTTGATTTAATGATTTAATGTATAATTATATATTTGATATATTACTTTGCATTAACTAGTATTGGTTCACTTTAAATGGATTTTCTCACTTGTATTGTGCAAGTTGTATATGTGATATACTTTTGTGCACATGATTGTGTCATGTTTGATGATACATGCTTATTTGGTTAAGTGTAAAGAACTAAAACATGGTTAAATTGATGATTAGGGTTTTGCTTATTCATTTATCTATTTATTGATTTATTTATTTCTTTCTTTTTGGCAAATGAAAAGAAAATGGTGGCTTGATTTGTTTTCTAGTTGAAGCTTCATGAAGCTTTGACCAAGTGATCATTTTGTCTTCATGCTTAACCCTAACCCTTCAAACTAACCATGATTTATTCTCTACACCTAACTATAGTTAGTATATGATAAGTATTCATATTATTTTCCTTTATAATAATACTTATGATATTAATATCATCTTCCTCTTCTTCATCTTAATGAAGAAAGCTTTCTACCAACAATGGTGAAATGTGAAAATGAGTGAGAAATCCAATTCTAAAGTGAACCCACCTCCTATTTCTTCACCCTCTACCTCTTGCCAAGTAGTATAGGGTGTTAATCTTCACAAGTTTCATGACTTGGTGAAGTGGGAGCTTGATCTTGTGTTGCCTCGACGTAGATCATCTTCGGCATCGAAGCCGACGACCAAGCCCGCCCATTTCTCCGATGAAGCCGACGCTAGAGCCCGGGATTTGATTTGGACAGCAAGAGGACTTCATCACGGAGCTATGGAGGTGGAGCACCGGATCTACAAAGGTTGTATTTCCGTTCACTTAGTTAATTTGTTAACTAGCTTCTTGTTTCGCCTAAAATTCTAGTTAACGATCCGTATCAGGGTTTCTCGGCACTTGTAAAATTTGAAATTAGCATGGTTGATACCTTGTGAGACCTCATTGGAGTGCCTAAGAACCCTACAGTGGTATCAGAGCCTAGCTAAAGCCTTAGGCGATGCATAGACGGAATTAGAAGTCCGATCGAACCAAAACCCAAACCCAAAAATGGTTATATGCGATATAACCAAAAATGTTCTCTGTACATTTTTGTAATTCGTGGTTTTTTGAGAATTAAAAATATGCAGAAAACTCAGCAGGGGATTCAAAGATTTACTGTACAAAACGAGACCCATGATTCGATCATTGCGCGGCGGAACCGCGGCATTAGCATAGCTAATGCGGCGGTTCCGCGGCCATTTAATCTCTTCATTCAAAAAATGTTGCACAGTAGCTTCTTTCTTGCATTTCTGAGTTTCCTGGGAATTTTTAAATCTCACTTTGGATTTGAGTTTTCTGGGTTGTATTGGGGGTTCGGAGATTCGATCGGACTGTCTAATTTTGTCAGTGTGTTTTTCCGGATAATTTCAGAATATGTTAAAAAGTTCGACCGGATATAAATACCCACTTTTTCCCCTGACGGGAAATTTCCAATTGTTGGATTTTTCCGTAGTTTAATGACGTTCTAAGTAGTGCAAGTAACGCGATGGTCCCTCTAGAAGACAACAAACCTTAATTCGATTATGTGACCGTCTTGAACTGCCCTTTGAACCTTAGGGTTTGGGGCAGTACGGCGTGCCACATGTGAGGTGTTGGCTTGACCCTTCTACGGCTGGACCGTTGGTACTAAGGCACGAACTGAATGTTTTTAGAGTTATTTCATGTGTTGAGCTGTTTCGGGAAAACTTGGGTGTTCGATTGTTCGATCGGAAAGTTTAACATTTTCTATTTATCCGGAATGTGATACAATAATTGGAATTCACAAGGAGTTATGAGATAACTGAATGAATGTTATAAATCTAGCGGTTTAGTCTCACTTGATCGGTTGCCACGGAATTTTGATGTGATCAAAAGTCCGTCGCAATCACATAGCGTACGCGGATACTCGCCGGGTAAACTTAATAGACAGCCTCGCTCCATAGCCCCGACCAAGTGACTGTAGGAGAACCCCGTCGCCGAAAGCATCCGTACGGGTGCTCGCGGCAGCGGTGTTCCGCCTTGGTGCACTTCGTCGACGGCATCGGGGGTGCAGCCATCTACTGAAGTTTGCGACGAGCATTCGATCAGGATGTCGGGAATCTTGTTGAATTGCCCGACTTGATATTGAAAAGAGTTTTCGATAATGAGACTAAAATGCGGGATTTACAATTGTTAGGCATGTGATGTCTAAGGATTTCATTTGATTAGGCATGTGATGTCTAAAGAGGTTGCGGATTCCAACTGTTGTAGTTTACACTTTCTTTTCTGTGACCGTAAGTGTAATATGTGATATCGCCGGTTTCGTTGCTATATGTCAACGACAATTGGGATGCGCATATTTACTTACGTTGATGACATGTGATGTTATGTGTTGCTGGATATGTTATATTGGATCGTCATGTTTGAATAGCCGGGGGTTTTTATGTGAGATGAGTGTTTTTCATTTTCATTCATGTAAAAACTTGTATGTAATATTCTTTTATTGGGGCACTTCCAGGTTGCGGAAGATGTCACCCTTTGTATATTATTTACTTTTCCGCACTAGGATAGACCCAAGGAGGGGAGCACAAGTAACCGGGTTCTGGAGTCCAGTGGGAAACCAACTCGAGGAGTCGAGTCCGGGTCTCCTAACTCTAGAATTGGTAGGGTTGCTTGCCGCTCTCGTAGGGGTCTAGGGGTGTGGGTTTGGCTATTCATCACGACCGTGGAATCCTTGTTTTATACTGGCTCGTATTGAAAACACGGACGTCCTAGTATATCCAATATTTCATATGATTCTTCTGCTGCGATATCTGTGATGTGATCATGTGATATGTTCTATGATGGATACTATATATAGTATATTTGATATATTATATAGACGTTACTTATGTTTTACACCCGCGCTAGCCCTGCCCCGCTCTGCCGTTGGTTACCTAACCTAACGGTGAATGAGGGGACATCGAGGCGAATGCGGATGGCATAAGTGTACGTCGTATTTATCTGTGATGTTTAGGTACTTAAATGATGGTACTTCATTAATGTGATTAATGAAATAAAAGAAACCTAAAGATATTGTAGAATCGAATTTCAAAAATAAAACAGGTAGCTACAGTTCTTGCTTTGCACAGCGGTATATATGATATATCCTACACCTTATTCGATAAGGAAAGGACCGAGATCCCTTCACCGGGAGTGACTCCTTTAGCAATAACTGGCAGATGCTACACACTCGGTTTGTCTTTTGATTGCTTTTAAGAGTTTTTGCTTTGCACAGTGATATATATGATATATCCCGCACCTCATTCGACGAGGAAAGGACCGACGATCCCTTCACTGGGAGTGACTCCTTTAGCAAAACTAGAAAAGCCTCAAAAACACTCCATTTTAAAATTATTTGATTCTACAACGATATCAAGTTCTTTACGCAATAAGTTTTCAGAAAAACCTGTCGTAGCCCTCCGTCATTTCAGATAAGTACTAGTTAGTATTCGTGCTGCGGTTGTTTGGCCTCCGTCAAGGCGTAGTGTACGGTAGCTAACTAGTGCTTATCTGCTAGCATATGATGCGATTGGATTAGGGTATTCGTACGGCGTTGTTTGGCCTCCGTCAAGGATCGTGCGGGTGGGTTTAATTCAATCAGGAAATGACGGGTTGAACTTGACTAGCGGACTATGGGTAGTTTGGCCTCCGTCAAGGTCATAGGACGCTGGGGGCAAAATTATCGGGAATTTCAAGTGTTGAAATTTGCAATGAGATTGCATACCTTCTATGAGATAGTTGGATCCCGATACCCGCTGCGAGTAAGAGTTACTCCTGGGAGAGTTTTACATATTACAATTAGCCGATCAAGTAGGTGTCTAGAAAGGTGTCAACGAGGTTATGCCTCTGGGAAAACGAGGTTTACATTAATTAGGTTCGTGCGAAAGCACGGGGGACCTCCCTCAAAGTACCGACACTGGCCTGGCTGAAAGATTGGCGAACTTGTAGTGTGTAATTAATCCCGGCTAGTCTTTTCTTTTAGGGTTTGAAGGAAGATTTGATAAAAAGCAGTGGGAGCCATCCTGATTAGATAAAATAATAACCAATCTGATCTTGCAAGTGCGCACGCTGAGTGTTTTCTTCTCTCTCTCTTCAGGTAGCGACCATATCACGCCTTAATTAAGATAATAATACGGATATTTGACCGAACCTGCTTGTTATACTGAGCTGGGGAATGTTGGTCCCGCTCCAACTTATAATAGTTATAAGACAGAGCAGGAAATTGGGGATTACCAGAATTCCCGGGCCGTCCAAACGAAGAAAGTGCATATGATGCATCATCTTCGGGTGTGTTCATTATACAGAACTGTTTCTCAGTTTCTTTACGTCCTGGGTATGTGATACCAGATCAGGATCCCGCATATGTAATTTGTTACATGGGCTACAGATAGGTAAAGAACTGAGAACGGGTGATAAGTTTCATGAGGCAGAAAACGGGGCAAGTGTTGCAGCCAAGTCTGTTGGTCACTGTCACCCTGTATTACCAATACATTGATTCTGAACGAATGTTATTAGATACCGAACCTGATATACAAAATCATATCTGTCTCTTTATTAGTAAAGAAACGATAAAATTTTGTATTATTGGATAATGTTTTGAACATTTCCTATATCAAAAGTTGATCGGTTCAGGTACGTTATCTAAAAGCATTAATGTTCTAAATCAAACTACAGTTCTTAGTATACAGAACATACACAAGAGGAAGAGTTCAGAACTGAACGAATCCTTCTTCAGGTATTGTAGACTAGGTCATATCTATGCGACCCGACTAGCTGAAGTTACATATAGATGCATATTTAAATTAGTTTGAATTTACATCTTATGAAACTAGCCAGTCATGTCACAGAGATAAGATGGCCACAGCTCTGTTTATTGGAAACAGAGAAAGAGTTAGTAAACTCTTGGAATGATACATGTTGATGTATGTAAGGTCCCCTGTCTACATATGCCAGGACTGGTTCTTTGTACTTCGTTACATTCTCTGATAATCTCTCAAGATTCAGACATATGTTCCTGTTGAAACACAAGTCCGAACCTTTTGAGATATTCACAGAATATGATTTAGAAGTAGAGAACCAATATGGGTATAAGTATTATGTCCTTTGATGAGATCAAGGAGGAGAATACTTGTGCATAGAATTCCTGGACTTTTCTAAAGGAGAATGAGATTCTCTCTCAGCATTACTCCTCCAAATACATCATGACACGATGGTATATCGGGGCGGAGCAATAACACCCTATGTGATAAGGTGTGCTCTATTATGAGTACTACTGAGTTACCTATTTCCTTTTGGGAGTTATGCACTCGAGAAGCTGCATACCTATTGAATAGGGTTCAAATCAAATCAGTTGCCTACCACTTCATATTTGATATGATAAGGGAAGAGCCCATCTCTTAAGTTAGTTAAGATTTGGGGTTGTCCAGCCTATGTCTGAAAAGCAAAATCCGGACAAGCTCGAGGCAAGATCTGTTATGTAGAACTGGAAATGTTCCAGCTATACAAACTGCAGCTGATGATTTGAAAGAACCAAAGGATTCAATAGTTACCAACGAACCTCAGCCTCTCCGCCGATCTAGTAAGGTTCCTCACCCGCCTGAGAGATACTTCGGTTACTCTATGACAGTGGGAGCGAGGATTGCATCATGAGATGATGACCCAACTAGTTTCGAGCTGGCCATCAGGAGTGGGACTCTGTAAGAATGGCTGGATGCTTAGTGATCTGAGATGGAATCCATGTACACCAACAAAGTATGGACTTTGGTTGCTATATCTGAAGGGTTAAATCCCCATCAGGAGCAAGTATATCTTGAGAAGATTACTTGGTGTAGATGGAAAAGTCGAGACTTTCAAAGCTAGACTTGTTAAAGCTTTTCATCATCGACCAGGCGTGGATAATGATGAAACATTTTCTAAGTAGCTATGCTTAAGTCCATCCAGATCCTACTTGCCACGGCTACATACCATGACTACGATATCTGGTGGTTGGGTGCCATGACTGCTTTTCTAAATGATGTTTTAGAAGAGAATGTCTATAAGTACACAGCCAGAGGGCTTCGTAGACAGTGGGAGCAGCAAAAACGTGTACAAGATGCTTTATAGGATAAAGCAGGTATCGCGGAGTTGGAACATCTGTTTTGATGTGTTAGTCAAAGAGTTTGACATCATCAAAATGGTAGATGAACCTTGTATAAACAAAAAGGTAGTAGGGAGTATAGTGACGATCCTCGTAGAGTACGTGGATGACATACTCTTGATAGGGAAGGGGTTTCCTATGCTACGCTCAGTCAATCTCCGCTTATCACAAGGATTCTCCATATAGGATCAAAGTGATACCTCCTAAATCCTGGGTTTTGGATCTATGAGCTAGATCTAATTGGATGTTAGGATTCTCACTAGTTGTAGTGAGATGGTATCAATCGATCCTGGGGAGAATCACTGGAAGGGTTCCAGAGTGAAAAGGACGACTGAAAGTCAGTCACAGGCATTGTCTTTACACTCAGTAAAGGGACGGTATGTTGGAAGAGTTCCAAGCTAGATACCGTGGCATACTAGACGATAAAGGCTGGATACTTCGCTACTTAAGATGCTACCAAAGAGGCAGTCTGGATGTATATTTGTTCATGAGATTCATAGTTCCTCCCATTGTGTGACAATGGAGTTGTGGCTTATGCCAAGGAACGTCCGTCCCATCAGTGATCCAGACATATTCTAAGGCAGTATCACCTGATCATGGAGATGGTTGATCTCCAGGATGATCGAGGTTAGGAGAGTAGACTCAGAGGACAATAAGGCGGATCCACACACAAAGGCCTTTTCCCAGAGAGAGACTTTTATGGGATGGTTGAGTATGAGATACTACAACCACTGCTATCAGATGGCCCTAGTGCAAGTGGGAGATTGTTAGTTATATGTATGCCCTAGAGGCCATTACTATACACAGGATGTATATTGTAGTGGATGCTGGGACATATATAGGGAGGACTTTCTTGCTCGACATGATAGTATGCTATCTGGTTGCTCTTTACCTTAACGTGTACACTGATTGTCTCTCTGTTACATGTTGGTAAAGCCCTTAGGATGAGTACTTGACTACCTGGACTATGCTGCGGATCATACTAGTGGGGACATGGTAGTCCATAAGTACATCCTTCAAAGTCCCTAGTCGTGGGTATATCGAGACGGGGCATCGATATACCAGAGTAGACTAACGTATACCTTCTCGACCCATACAGATGGGCGATGGATGATCCCATATCCATTGGTGTTTGACATCAGAGATGATATACGGGTGCTCAGTGGAGACTGGGTACACTGGACGGACTCGCCGAGAACTCCCAGATGGTATTATACCTTACGTCAGATGGCAGTTCTCTGGTGACACTGGTACAGAGTAGTCTGTTGACCCGAGATCGTCATAGAGTCTTGTGTGGTTCCCACTGTGCTTTGATTTCCACCTTACCACGTCCAAGAGGGCGTGCAAAACGGTGGTTTTTGGGTACAGTCCCGAATCACATGAAGGCAATGAGCGATAGGAGGGGATTCGTCTCTCCCGGTATAGGGAGTTGATGTTGCGCTGTGTTCGATTGGCTATAACCGGAAATCCCTGGCCAGGGTTGCTGAGATTTACTGGTAAGTGTTACCAGTAGTTTCTCGAAATGTTATTGACCTCATATCGACACGACTTATCGAGCTATTGGGGTCTGACGTTTACCACCCCTAGGCAAGATATGCGACATATCAGACGACGAGACCGGACTGTACGGTAAGTGTTACTGGTTGGATTCACAGGAGTGTGAGCGGGCTTGCTCGTCGATCTTCTGATCGCTCAATACCCGGGTGGCCGTTACGTTTAGCAGACCGCTTGCGGCTTGTGGGTGTTTAATATGATCATCACCTGCTGCCGGCGTATTGACGAGTCTTTAGAGTCCTACACAGAGGTTTCCTGGCTCAAGCGAAACGAAATAGGAGCGCATATGAGATATGTGCGGGACCGAGAATAATGCGTGTATGTGATACCGTATTCCATTCTCGCGATGAATGTATCGAAAGGTTGTATGCGATATAACCTAGTTATCGAATCAAGGATTGATTCGGTAAGCCGATACATAGGATACTAGTCGGTTATATGCGATATGACCGGATCGTTAAATCAAGTGTTGATTTAATGATTTAATGTATAATTATATATTTGATATATTACTTTGCATTAACTAGTATTGGTTCACTTTAAATGGATTTTCTCACTTGTATTGTGCAAGTTGTATATGTGATATACTTTTGTGCACATGATTGTATCATGTTTGATGATACATGCTTATTTGGTTAAATGTAAAGAACTAAACCATGGTTAAATTGATGATTAGGGTTTTGCTTATTCATTTATCTATTTATTGATTTATTTATTTATTTCTTTTTGGCAAATGAAAAGAAAATGGTGGCTTGATTTGTTTTCTAGTTGAAGCTTCATGAAGCTTTGACCAAGTGACCATTTTGTCTTCATGCTTAACCCTAACCCTTCAAACTAACCATGATTTATTCTCTACACCTAACTATGGTTAGTATATGATAAGTATTCATATTATTTTCCTTTATAATAATACTTATGATATTAATATCATCTTCTTCTTCTTCATCTTAATGAAGAAAGCTTTCTACCAACAATGGTGAAATGTGAAAATGAGTGAGAAATCCAATTCTAAAGTGAACCCCCCTTCTATTTCTTCATCCTCTACCTCTTGCCAAATAGTATAGGGTGTTAATCTTCACAAGTTTCATAACTTGGTGAAGTGGGAGCTTGATCTTGTGTTGCCTCGACGTAGATCATCTTCGGCATCGAAGCCGACGACCAAGCCCGCCCATTTCTCCGATGAAGCCGACGCTAGAGCCCGGGATTTGATTTGGACAGCAAGAGGACTTCATCACGGAGCTATGGAGGTGGAGCACTGGATCTACAAAGGTTGTATTTCCGTTCACTTAGTTAATTTGTTAACTAGCTTCTTGTTTCGCCTAAAATTCTAGTTAACGATCCGTATCAGGGTTTCTCGGCACTTGTAAAATTTGAAATTGGCATGGTTGATGCCTTGTGAGACCTCATTGGAGTGCCTAGGAACCCTACACCCACTTTCCCTGCCCTCGCGTCGCGCTCGCCGTCACCACCCTCAACCTCTCCTTCCCTCTCATCTCATTCCCTTCTCCTCTCCTCTATTACCCCGACGCCTCTTCCCCGCCGTTAAGCCACACACCGAACCCATGACTCATCGCCTCACCAGACCTCGCCGTCGACGACCTCATCGGCGCCTCCTATGCTCCTCCCTCGACCACCTCACCTCTTTCCTCTCCCCTACAACCCTCAAACCCTGCACCCGAACCCGACCTCTGCACGACTCCCGAACCCTAGCCTCGCCATCACCACGTCCACCCTCGTCGCCGTTCCCTCACCTCTGGCGACCCTGACTTCATCCCATCCTCTCTCCTCACAACACCATCATCATCCTCACCTCCACCTTCTCCTTTTCCACTCACCTATCCCCTTCTTACCTGACCCCAAGAACCCTTAAACCCACTGCCACTGTCACCTGCACACCTTGCCGGAGCTCTGACCCCGTCGGCCTCACCCCATCACCACGACCTCCTCTGACCCAGAGCCATACCAGAGACCCCGGCCTTCTTCTCCTTTCTCTTTCTTTTTTTCCTTAAACTTATTCTTCTATTTTCTTTTCTACATTCTTGTTTTCCGGTCATTGTCGGAGCCGTGACCATCACTGACGATCCAGGCGACCCAGTGGACATCCCCAGCCAGCATGGTCACCTTCTTGATTTGCTTGGTCCAGTTTTGTACGCCCGCGTGTGCGTTGCGACGTTTACCGACGTCGAACGTGCCGTACGTATCCATCGCGCGATCCATCGGGGCAAGTTAATCTTGCTACATGCTATATTATAATATACTGCACCCATTTGAATGATAACATCACATAATGTTTAGTGCATTTGTGCATCCCCTGATACCATTTTACTGTTTTACGACGTCCGTATGCATCCATATCGTTATTTACATATCTAGGCGCATGCTAGTTCATCTTGTTACATACTAGGTATATTATTATGCATCCATATGAATAAAAATATCACATGTTTAATGCATTGTACATCCATATTAAAGTTTACCGTTTTCGGATACCCGTTTGCATTCATATTATTTAATATACATGTAGCTGCATCTACAGATCACATTAATTCATATTATTATTGTAGAAACACCCCATGCTTAATAATGCATCCCACTTAGTCTTGGAACTGTAAATGTAACCCTAATCGATGTTTGTGCATCCATACCATTAATTATATATCAATTTGCATGCCATGTCACATTGTTTCATATTATTGTTATATTAGTACCCCATGCTTGATAATGTGCATCCTACATAGTCATGATGTAACTCCTGATAAATATTTGTGCATCCATGCTTTTATTTGTGCACCCGTACCTGCTACAGTTTTATTATGAGCATCCGCTTGATATCTGTGCACTACCTGACATGACCTGATATACCACTGCTTGACTTGATACCTAATCCTGTTACTAATGCCGACAATCCTGACATGTTGTCCTGAAGGACATATCCTGTTGTCTATTTAGACAAACCTGTACCTGCTTGATCCTGTGTTGGAATTAGCTCCAGATTATCAATACCTGACTGGAACACATAACCTTGGGGACATGGGGAAATCAAAAGTGTAACTGAAGTGTAGCTTAAAAGGGTATTATTTGATCCGTGGTCCCGAGAGATAACGGGACAGAATCATTCGTGATTCTTACTTGATCCGTGGTCCTGGGGGATAATGGGACAGAGTCATTCATGACTCCCACTACCTGATCTGTGGTCCCGGGGGATAACGGGACATATTCTTTGAGTTACATGGAGGATTACATTAATTGATTTCAAACAAACTTTAGAATAGATAACCCAGTAGCACAGCTTAGATTGATCACTGCACGTCATATATACTGATACACTTCATTGTTCCATATTCATGTTACTGTTATACACCTATTACCGTGTATACTCATGCCTGCACATCTCATGTATCCTGTTCATTTATTATTGTTTGATATTATGACGCACTGACGACTGGGTTTTGCATGGCCCAGATCCTTTACTTCTTTCGCAGGCTGATCAGGAGTATTTCTGCCGTCAGGCCGAGCTGTGAGGATCCTGTTAGTATTTTTAGTTTAGTTTTCTTTCAGCATTTTCATTTCCTGATGTGAGCCCGTATTTGGGATGTACCTTCCAGATTATTATTATTACTTGGATTTATTGCTTCCGCATATTATTTCTTGACTCTTTTATTCTGGCTCATGGACATGTACTAGACATGGACATGTACTAGATAGTTATTTTATTTCTCCTGTTCTTGATATCTTATAGACAGCCGTAATGTGACTGTGGAGAGATGTTTCCTAACCACAGGTAGTATGGTTGGCTCTGTCACGTGCCAATCTTAGCGCACTCTGGGAAGCGAGGCGCGACAGACCCAACTTCTCTAGTAATCAGTTTCGCAAAGCCCGTTTGCGAAATTATTGCATTCGAGATATAGCCTCAGTGAGTGGATCCGCTCCAATGTTTCTTTCTGTATCTCTTTATATCTCAACTTCGCGGAGAAAACTATCTTCCGAAATGAGCAATACTTGTCTTAGAATTTGTCTGGATATCTGATGGGACCCAATTCACAAGTAAACTCCAAATCCAACAAACTTCTTAGACTGTATTATCCACTGAATTTAATCAGTATCCTGCGCCATGCCTTTCCTCAGTATCCACTTGGACCACCTGTCCAACATACTGTCCTTCAAAAGAGGGAAAACTATAACTCTGACAGTCACTCTGTCATCCAGGTCACCTTGGAAGCCTGAAATGATAATTGTCTCCCGAAGGAGGCTGCCATTACCATATCCCTAGAACATCCATTTATGTTCATAAACTGCTTCCCAACGTTTCTCCAGCATTAGATTAATATATGTTTATTGCAGCTAGTGCAAAAACAATATCTGGTGTGGTACTTGACATTTCATGATTAACTCAATTGCCTGAGCAAGTGATATGCTAATCATGCAGATCTCTCTCCCCTTTAGTCTGTAAGACACCTTTAGAGAGGGTGACTCCATCACCTCCAGGTACACCACCATACCAGCAGTCGTCCATTCTAAAATACCTTTAGAATAATGTCAAAGTACCCAGATTAGGATACTTCCCAAATTTAGATCTAAAACAATAAATCTAGTAACCAGAAACCCTGATATTATATCCATATCCAATGTGGAGAAACAACTTTGTGACAACCACAGTATAACCGATTGTAGTATAGGAATATCTCTTCCTATCAATTGCATGTCATCCTAATACCTAGACATCATTCTCTACTACCTTCTTAGCAGACCCATCTCCTATTCTGATGAAGTCAAAGCCTCTGACTGTCACATCAAAAATAGATGATCTATTTCCGCTATACCTGCTTTAGTCTATAAATAGACATGAGCTACTTGCCCACTATGCTTCCGCTGCTCCCACTGACTATAACATCCCTCTGGCAGAGTCATATACACGTGCACATCTAAATCTAGTTTAGAACGACGCTACACCCATCCTCCTGCCGGGTCTTATAGTCTAGAAAAGCAGCAATGGCAAGTCTGGGTAAACAAGAACATCCCTGTCACCGTCACTGAGAAGACCGAAGTACGTCTCGGGTGCCTGAGGTTACCCACCAAATCTGCGGAGTGGCTAATGGAACGTCGAAACCAATTGAATCCTCAGGTTCTATTAAATCTTCAGTGATCGTTTGTGGTTCTGGAATCACTTCCAGTTCTACCATACTCCCACTTCTATTTTCTGAAAAAATCCATTTTACTAAAACTGTGGCGAGTCAAGAACAATATAAATATTGATCTTCCTGATGGTAGAAAATTAACTCTCATCAAAACCCGGGATAACCCACAAACAGCCATTACTGAAACGCGCCTCGAGTTTATCCGGATTTTGGTTTTAAGCATCAGCCGGACAACTCCCTATACCTTAACATCGTTAAGATATAAATTGATTCTATATATATTTTAATATAGAAACACTCAGCGTGCACTCTAACCTAGATCAGAATGGTTAATCACTTTATCTAATCAGGATGGCTCCCATTGTTTCCTCGAATTCTCCTCCAAACCCAAAAGAAGAATTAGTCGGAATCACCCGAAGTGTAATCCTACTCATCAGTGGGAATTGGGATCCAACTATCATCGCATGATAACTTGATGGAAGCCACTCAACTTACTACACTTCAGAAGGTATGCGTAAGCCTGGCAAGTTTCCTGTATGTTTGAAACTCCCGATGTAGTTTTTACCCCAAGCAGCTTATGACCTTGACTAGGTCAACATATCATAAGTCGCAAGTCAAGTTCAACCCATCATTATCCTGGATTAATTAGATCCACCAGTACGAGCCCTTGACTAGGTCAACATAACCGTACGACTGTCCTAACCAATCGCATATCCATGCAGCAGAAAAAGTACTACAGAGCTACCGATCACTACGCCGTGACTAGGTCAACATACGTAGCACGAATACTAAGCAATACTCATCTGAAATGACGGAGGGCTACGACTGGTTTTCGGCGAAAAACCTTTAACGTAATGAACTTGATCTCGTTGATGGAATCCAAGTGGTTTTACAAATATAGTGGCGAAGACTTTTGCTAAAGAGGTCACTCCCTGTGAAGGGATTTCGGCTCTTTCCTCATAGAATGAGGTGCAGGATATTCCAAACTGAATACCACGATGCAAAGCAAAAGAATCGACTATAGTGAAATTATTACGCTGACGCAAATTTCTGCCCAAGGGGTCACTCCTGGTGAAGGGATCTCGGCCTTTGCCTCGTCGAGTGAGGTGCGGGATATTCCCAATCGAATACCACTGTGCAAAGCAAAAGAGAACGTCTGTAATGTCAATTTTTAAAAACTTGGTTCCAACAACATCATATATGTTTGTTTTATCCTTGCATTGATCAGAATCAATGCAGTCCCATCAATTAATCACACCAGAAAAGAACGAAAATAAAATGTACGTATATGCCATCCGCATTCGCCACTAGGTCCCGTCATCACCCGTTAGGTTACTTAACTAACGACAGAGCGGGGACTGGGCTAGCGTGGGTGCAAAACATATACAACATATACTAGTATATATATAAATATATATAACAATCGTTCCAAGCATGATATAAAGCAACATCACAGAAGCAACACAGAATGGTGGACAATCATGGAGCCTCGGGTTTCACTTGAGCCGCAAATGAAACCCGACTTTCCATGTCTTGTGGATAGCCTGTGCAATGATAACCTAGACCCCTACGAGCGCGGCAAGTTATCCGGCAAAACCAGAAGTGAGGCAGCCCCCTTCAACAACGTGAATGGGCCACCCAGCACTTCACGGAATCCGGTAACTTGAGCACCCCTCGTGGGTCAACCTATACCCCCTACGAGTGCGGCGAATAGCCCGTCAATTCTAGAGTAAGGACCCATCCGTCTCAATGACATGAGATGCGGACCCGTTGCCCTCTAGAACCCGGCTATTCATGCACTCCACCGCGGGGTAATCCTAGTACAGAAAAGAAAATAAAATATACAAGGGCGACATCGACCTCAACCCCGTCGTGCCCCAAACAAATAATATACAAACTGGCAGTGACGACAGTCCACATGTCGGACACTCGCCCCGCAATATCAAATGTACAAATGATACTAAATAGTACTACCATTGCACCATAGCTATCCACCACGACGATCCAACCACAACACAGCACAACATAGAACATCAACGTGAATGTCACGTTCGCAAACCCATCTAAAAAACTATAACAATTAGACGAGTTGTACCGCTCGAATGATATTCACGGTCGCAGATAGTAATGTAAGTACTGCAAACTTTAAACAATGTTAGAAATTATCGAGTTCGAAATAACCCCGAATAGCCCGAAACAACTAGATAAAACCATATCCAAACTGGGCTAAACAAACAATACCACTGAACCAATATTCCACAGACAAGACCACAACCAAAAAACGAAACCCTGAAGCTTTAAAATGGCCGGCCTCCTCGGATTTTCCATCAATGTGCTCGGCCAAATTTTGGAGGAATTGGCTCGTGTTTGGGGTGCAGTCTAGTGGCCACTAAAGTAGTCTTCTGCAGTTGTTTAAATAATTTTTGAAGACACTTTGAAAATCGACAGAAACTGCAATGCATCGAGTGATATTTCGGAGTTGTTTCGGTTTCGATAGTTTAACATTGTCTAAAACTGCTAGTTAAGGGTTTAAAGGCTCGCTCTGATACCATGTTGGGTTACGGCAACGCCCCGGCCATCAAACCGTGGCCAAATGCGGAACAAAAATTTACTAAACTGGCGCTGCCATTACCCGATGCCCGGATCTACCCTAAACCCTAAACTAGAAAGCTATAAAAAGAAGTTAGAATGGTTATACCGAGTTGATCCATGTCTTTCGGTCTTCAACCATCATCCACAAGATCCTAGTGGCTCCTTAATCGAGTTTGGTTGCCGGTCTTCCTCCATCTACGATGATCCACCTGAGGGAAACGGCGCAATTTTCAACCTCGCCAAGCGAGGTAACCGACGCTCCAAGGTTGCTAGCAATGGAGAGTGGAAGTGTAGGAATGTGTCACTATAATTTTCCTTTCATCACAATGCTCAAAAAAGCAACTCACGAAGATGAAGGAGGTGAGGAAACATGTGGCATGAGCAACTCAAGAAATGGCTAAGTGTTGAAGTGAGTAGAGAATGCAAGAAAGCAAGTTAATGAATCAAGTGAAGAAAATGAGCCTTGCCCCCAAGTCTAGTGGCTTCCCCCTCTCTCTTTCATGCACAAAATATCTCATCTCCATTTTTTAATAAACAATTGCAAACCATGCCTTGACCCATGCTCATACCAACTCACCCTCCACCTCATTTCCTAATTGATTTTCTAAAAAGAAAATCAATTAATGAGGTGGACATCTTCTAGAAACCATTCCGTATAAATACGGAATACAACCCGGTACATGTATCGAAATACATATACGCATATTCATACAAAAGTACGAATAGCCAAGAGAGAAAATGAATAGTGAACAATAATACTAGAATACATATATAAATTATTAAATCAAAACCTGATTTAATAATCCGGTTTAATCCTAAGCCGCTAGTATTATCAACCGTCCGATTAAAGTCTGTGCAGCATGTGCACATATTTAATCGGACACCTGTATGTACCAACATACGTCATCTACACCATATCACCTGAACCGTGAAAACCCTCTGGGTGGGACTCTAAAGACTCGTCAATACGCTGGTAGTGGGTTTAACCACAAGCACGTCAGCGGCACTAGCTGTACGTAAGGTCTACCCAGGTATTGAGCGAAAGGGAGGCCAACGAGCAAACTCATCCTGAACCCCTACTGAGCCTGACAGTGACAATATCCGTACAGTCCGGTCTGTTCATCTAAGAGTATCGCATATCGAGTTTAGGGGTGGATAAAGTCAGACCCCTAGTAACGCGACATTTAGTGTCGGCATGAAACCCATCACCACAAGAGAAACTATCGATCCTGGATCGGTAATTCTCGTCCACCATGGCCATGGATTTCGGTGATAGCCACCCGTGCACAACGCGACATCAACTCCCAATACCGGAAGAGACGAATCCCCGACGATCTGATCACTGCCTCCATGTGGCTCGGGACTGTACTCAACTAAAACCTGTTTGCACGACTTCTTTGAGCCGTGGTAGGGTAGTAACCAAAGCACAGTGGGAATTCACACGAGACAAATGATGATCTCAGGTCGACAGACTAACCTGTACACATGTCACCTAGGAACTGCTATCTGACAATAGGTATAATACCAACTAGCAGGTTCCCGGCGAGTCCGTCCAGTGTACTCATAACCAATGAGCACCTGTATACTATCTTAGGTGAACAAACTAACACCAATGGCTTGTGAGACCTGGCCACCGCCCCTCGTCGGGGTCTCGATCAGTATACACTAGTCTACACTGGAGTATCGATGACCAGTCTCGATACTCCCACGACTAGGGACATTTAAGGATGTGCTTATAGACCCCCGGCTCCCACGTATATGATCGTCATCATAATGCTGGTAGTCAAGCAAGAATCCTATGGGCTCTATCAACATGTACATGATGATAAAGACAAACCAGATAGCATACTATCATCTCGAGTAAGACTGTTCTACCGGTATAGGTCCTCCCTCAATCATCATAATCACTTAACTGCGATGACGATAATTGCCTTGAGGGCACTATAGTCTACAGGAACCAAGTTTTTAAAAACTGACATTATAGACATTCTCTTTTGCTTTGCACAGTGGTATTCGGTTATGAATATCCAGCACCTCATTCGACGAGGCAAGGGCCGAGATCCCTTCATCGGGAGTGACCCCTTGAGTAAAAGTTTGCGTCAACGTAATAACTTTACTATAGTCGATTCTTTTTCTTTGCACAGTGGTATTCAGTTTGAAATATCCAGCACCTCATCCGACAAGGAAAGAGCCGAGATCCCTTCACCGGGAGTGACCTTTTTAGCAAAAGTTTTCGCCACTATACATTTGTAAAAACCACTTGGATTTCTTCAACGATATCAAGTTCATTATGTTAAAGGTTTTTCACCGAAAACCAGCCGTACTCCTCTGTCATTTTAGACGAGTATTGCTTAGTATTCGTGCTACGTATGTTGACCCAGTCAAGGTGTAGTGATCGGTAGCTCTGTAGTACTTTTTTGCTGCATGAATATGCGATTGGTTAGGACAGTCGTACGGTCATGTTGACCTAGTCAAGGGCTTGTACGGGTAGGTCTAATTAATCCAGGATAATGACGGAATAAACTTGACTTGCGACTTATGATATGTTGACCTAGTCAAGGTCATAAACCGCTTGGGGTAAAAACACACATCGGGAGTTTCAAACATACAGGAAACTTGTCAAGCTTACGCATACCTTCTGAAGTGTGGTAACTTAGGTGGCTCCCATCAAGTTATCATGCGATGAAAGTTGGATCCCGATTCCCACTGATGAGTAGGATTACTCCTCGGGTGATTTTTAAATGATCCCGACTAATTCTCCTTTTGAGTTTGAAGGAGAATTCGAGGAAATAGTGGGATCCATCCCGATTGGATAAAGTGATTAACCATTCTGATCTAGGTTAGAGTGCACGCTGAGTGTTTCTTTTCTCTCTCTCTTTGGCAGTGACCATAGCCCGACCCTTGACTAAAACTCATGAACCAAGTTAACCGAATCTTCTTAAAACACTTTGGCTTTTGGAATGTCATGGTGTCGCATATATCATTGCCACTTCTATATCACCTTTGTATCACTACAAACATCCCGTATCACTACAAACATCCACTTCCATTGGATAAATCCATCGTATAGTTACATATGAACTCGAAGAAACTTGTTCCAGATTCGATGATCGATTCTGGTTCTAGAGAGATTGAATAAGATTATTCGGTTTTCTTCTCCCTTTACCTTTTCTCAGGCTGTGAGGGCTCCTAGGATTATGAGAGAGTACACCTATTGAGCTTATTGGATAGTCTTCTTCCAAACCATAGGCAGGTGCCGATAAGTAGGGAAGAAAGAAAACCAATAAAGCCTAAGTGTGGTGTACAGAAGGTAATAAGTAAAGACATACAAAGGGATTAGATTAAGGGCAAAGAAAATTGCGACGCCATCATTCACGACAAAACCGTGTATACCCCTACCACTCCCACATCCACTTTTGGATTTCTCCAGAACACTCCGTATCACTACGGATATCCACTCCTATTGGATATGCCATCGTATAGTTACATGCGAACTCGAAGGAATTCGTTCCAGATTCGAGAATGGTTTCCGGTTCAGGAGAAATAGAATAGGATTATTCAGATGTCTTTTCCCATTACCTTCTCCCAGGTTGTGAGAGCTCCTAGGATTAGGAGAGTACACCTATCGCGCTTATTGGATAGTCTTCTTCCAAACCTTAGGCTGGTGCCGAAGGGTAGGGAAGGAAGAAAACCAATTAGCCTAAAGAAGGTGTACAGAAGGTAATACGTAAAGACATAATAAAGGGATTGAAGTGAGGGCATGTAAGTATATGGTTACAGTCATGAATCAGGATAGTGGAAGAGGCATTACTAGGAATACCCGGTTACCCCTTTTCGAAACATTTTCATGTTTCAGTTTCACCGTGCGATATTAATTGAAAACTATTTTCCCAATTGGAATCTAAGTCTAGGGTATGTGTTTACCAGATCGGTTTCTCACATCTGTATGTTATTACGGATGGTGAGTGGGAGTAAGATATTGGAAATTGGGTGATTAGATCCTCATTATATCGGAATTCATTGTAATTGGTGATATTTGAGGAAATCACATGGGTTTTGCCGGATGGCAAATTTTTGGTTTTGAATATCCGTAGTTATGCACCAGTTTCAAACTGATATATATGTACATTTATTTTATAAAATGAGGTATAAATTTTTTAAATTATGTCTGTGATATTTACCTATATCAGTTGATAGTTAGGTAAGGTGCATTCAACAGCGGTGTAATTCTTCTTAACCATAGTACAGTTTTCAACCTACGACGCACAGGGTTTGAGTTGTTAAACTCAATGGACTTATACAAAGTATTGTATGTTGTCCAGTGTCCATTAGGACAAAGGGGTTGGTACTCGTACTATATTCTGTTTACTTATGACTTCTCCAGTTCTGGACAAGTATTTCGTTGAAATGCAAGATCCAGATATTAAGTTATAGGTATAAGAATAAAGTAGAGAACCATTTGTTGGAAGTATCAGGATTCTTCGAGATAGTCGAAGATGTAGATACTTGTGTTTGGTATTCCGTTGAAAGTAATGGTTTTGAGAACTTACTTCTCTTTCGGGTTACTCATATATGAATGCACTCCTAGTTGAGTAATACTGATTGGCCTCATTCCATTTGGTTGATATGCACTGGAGACAGCTGCATGATTTTGAATCTGGTTCCAATAAAATTAGTGCCTTTTTTTCTATATGGTATATAGAATCAATTTGTATATTAACGATGTTAAGATATAGGGAGTTTTCCGGCTGATACTTAAAACCAGAATCTGGACAAACTCAAGGCACGTTTCAGTAATGGCAGTTTGTGGGTTATCCTGGACTTTAACGAGGGTTAACTTTCTACCATCAGGAAGATCAATAGTGATATTGTTCTTGACTCGCCATAGTTTTAGTAAAATGGATTTTTTCAGAAAACAGAAGTGGGAGTATGGTAGAACTGGAAGTGATTCCAGAACTACAAACTATCACTGAAGATTTAATAGAACCTGAAGATTCAATTGGTTTCGACGTTCCATTAGCCACTGCGCAGATTTGGTAGGTAACCTCATGCACCCGAGAGGTACTTCGGTCTTCTCAGAGACGGTGACAGGGAGGTTCTTGTTTATCCAGACTTGCCATTGCTACTATTCTAGACTATAAGACCCGGCAGGAGGATGAGTATAGTGTCGTTCTAAACTAGGTTTCGAAGTGCACGTGTATATGACTCTTCCAGAGGGTTGCTGTAGTCAGTGGGAGCAGCGGAAGTATAGTGGGCAAGGAGCTTATGTCTATTTATAGACTAAAGCAGGTATAGCGGAAATAGATCATCTATTTTTGATGTGACAGTCATAGGCTTTAATTTCATCAGAATAAGAGATGGATCTGATAAGAAGGTAGTAGGGTGTGATGTCCTGGTATTTGGATGACATGCATTTTATAGGAAATGATCTTCTTATACTACGATCGGTTGTACGGTGGTTGTCACAAGTTATTTCTCCACATAGGATATGGATATAATATCAGAGTTTCTGATTACTAGATCTATGGTTTTAGATCTAGATTTGGGAAGTATCCTAATCTGGATACTTTGACATTATTCTAAAGGTATTTTAGAATGGACGACTCCTTCCATGGTGGTGTACCTGCAGGTGATGGAGTCACCCTCTCTAAAGGTGTCTTACAGACTAAAGGGGAGAGGGATCTGCATGATTAGCATATCACTTGATTAGGCAATTGAGTTAATCATGAAATGTCAAGTACCATACCAGATGTTGTTTTGCACTAGCTGCAATAAGCAGATATATTAATCCAATCCTGGAGAAAAGTTGGGGAGCAGTTTATGAACATAAATGGATGTTCTAGGGATATGGTAACGACAGCCTCCTTCAGGAGACGGTTATCATTTCGGGCTTCCAAGGTGACCTGGATGACAGAGTGACTGTCAGAGTTATAGTTTTTCCCTCTTCTGAGGGGCAGTATGTTGGACAGGTGGTCCACGCGGATATTGTAGAAGGCATGGTGCAGGATACCGATTAAATTCAGTGGACGATACAGTCTAAGAAGTTTGCTGGATTTGGAGTTCATTTGTGAACTGGGTCCCATCAGATATCCAGACAAATTCTAAGACAGGTATTGCTCATTTTGGGAGATAGCTTTCTCCGCGAAATTGAGATATAGAGAGATACAGAAAGAAACACTGGAGCGGATCCACTCACTGAGGTTATTTCTCGAACGCAATAGTTTCGCAAACGGGCTTTGCGAAACTGATTAGTAGAGAAGTTGGGTGTTCGGTATCACACGAGCTGTGAGTATGCGACACCGCAATAATTGGCCTTAAGTGCAAGTGGGAGATTGTTGGCTATAGTGCCCTCAAGGCAATTATCATAGTCGCAGGCAGGTGATTATGATGATTGAGTGAGGACCTATACCGGTAGAACGGTCTTACTCGAGATGATAGTATACTATCTGGTTTGTCTTTATCATCACTATTACATGTTGATAGAGCCCATAGGATTCTTGCTTGACTACCAGAATTATGATGGCGATCATATGCGTGGGAGCTGGCGGTCTATAAGCACATCCTTAAATGTTCCTAGTCGTGGGAGTATCGAGAGTGGGCATCGATACTCCAGTGTAGACTAGTGTATACTGATCGAGACCCCGATGAGGGGCGGTGGTCAGGTCTCACAAGCCATTGGTGTTAGTTTGTTCACCTAAGATAGTATACATGTGCTCATTAGGTTATGAGTACACTGGACGGACTCGCCGGGAACCTGCTAGTTGGTATTATACCTATTGTCAGATAGCAGTTCCCAGGTGACATGTGTACAGGTTAGTCTGTCGGCCTAATATCGTCATTTGTCTCGTGTGAGTTCCTACTGTGCTTTGATTACTACCCAACCACGGCTCAAAGGAGCCGTGCAAACAGGTTTTAGTTGGGTACAGTCCCGAGCCACATGGATGCAGTGATCGGATCGTCGGGGATTCGTCTCTCCCGGTATTGGGGTTGATGCCGCGTTGTGCATGGGTGTCCATCACCAGAAATCCATGGCCATGGTGGATGATAATTACCGATCCAGGATCGATAGTTTCTCAGGTAGTGATGGGTTTCATGCCGACACTAAATGTCGCGTTATTAGGGGTCTGATTTTATCCACCCCCTAGACTCGATATGTGATACTCTTAGACGAACAGACCGGACTTTACGGATATTGTCACTGTCAGGCTCAGTAGGGGTTTCAGGATGAGTTTGCTCGTCGGCGTTCCTTTCGCTCAATACCTGGGTAGCCGTTACGTACAGCTAGTGCCGCTGACGTGCTTGTGGTTAAACCCACTGCCAGCGTATTGACGAGTCTTTAGAGTCCCACACAGAGGGTTTTCACGGTTCAGACGATATGGTGTAGATAATGTATGTTGGTACATACAGGTGTCTGATTAAATATGTGTACAGGCTGTACAGATTTTAATCGGACGATTGATAATACTAGCGGCTTAAGATTAAGCCGTATTATTAAATCAGGTTTTGATTTAATAATTTATATATGTATTTATATATATGTATTCTAGTATTATTTTTCACTATTCATTTTCTTTCTTGGCTATTCGTATTTTTGTATGAATACGTGTATATATATTTCGATACGTGTACCGAGAAGTATTCCGTATTTATACGAAATAGCTTCTAGAAGATGACCACCACATTATTGATTTTCTTTTAGAAAAACAATTATGGAAATGAGGTGGAGGGGTGAGTTGGCATGAGCATGGACTTGGGCATGTAGAGAGGTATGGCTCACATTTGTTTATTTGGAAAATGGATGAGATATTATTCCATTATGAGAGAGAGAAAGAGGGGGACAGCCACTAGTCTTGGAGTGGGCTTGCTCATTTGATTTTTTACACACTTGGTCACTCTCTCATTCTCTACTCACTTCATCACTTAGCCATTTTCTTGAGTTGCACATGCCACATGTTTCCTCACCTCCTTCATCTTCTATGGTTGCTCCCTTGAGCAATTGTGATGAGAGAAAAATATACTAACACATTCCTCTACCTCTACTCTTCATTGCTAGCAACCTTGAAGCGTCGGTTGCCTCGTTTCGTGAAGCTGAAGCTTGCACCGTTTTCCTCAGGTGGATCATCGCAGATGGAGGAAGACCGGCAACCAAACTCGATCAAGGAGCCTCTTGGAGCTTGGGATGATGGTTGAAGACCGAAGGACACGGATCAACTCGGTATAACCATTCTAACTTCTTAATATATATGCTTGCTAGAATAGGGTTTAGGGTAGATCCGGGCATCGGGTAATGGTAGTGCCAGTTTAGAAAAATTTTGTTCCGTATTTAGCGACGGTTTGATGGCCGGGGTGCTGCTATAACCCAACAGATCAAACACAGAAAGAACAATAAGTAAAGCAAGATCAAATAGTGAAAATATACCGATCGCTCTAAGTCTCGCAAACACAAGTCTGTCTAGGTCTACCAATATACAAAATCTAGTTTCTGATTTGATGGAGTTTATCTAGATACAACAGAGATAAAAGGTACAAGAGTGGTCACGATCCAATATGTGTCCCATCTACCAAAGCAAACACCCTAAAGGAATTGTGTAGCAGCAATACCGCTACTGATCCAAGCGGTCGAGCCTGCAAGAAAACTGTGGCACAACGAGGGTGAGTTGCCAACTCGTGAGTAGAAAATATCAGCAGGTAGAAATCGAATAAACAGCGATTCCTAGGTCATACTGTATCATGAAGGTAATACTATGATATTTAGGATGACCATGTATGCATATATATCAACAATACAGTGAATGCCAATAACACGTAAAAAAAAATCATCTGAATCATATGCCTGTGCGCATGTGAAATCAATCAACGTGTATCCATCAACGACACATCAATATCATGGAACCTGATTGTCTAACATCGACACTCGAAACATCATGAAACCCATGTCCAGCATCGACACGTAAATCCTCATTTTTCAGACGCCGCATCCTCAGATCGACTCTCATATTTATCTCACGACTCCGGTCGGTATCTTCCGGATAACCGCCGGGTACAAACTATCACCGGTACGTAGTGCATCCCCTGCCAGGCTCATTGTCATCCCCACAACCTTCTTGCCCCGGGATACCTTACCGGGTCCACCATGTACCCGCAAATGGCTCATCCAAATCCTCGAATCGGGTACGCTCATAGCTCAGAACCGAGAAAACTCATGGTGGACACGAAATATCATATCAAGAGAAACTGCGTTTTTAAAACAATACACAATTTCCTTTGAAATATAACCACGGTTTTCAAATCTAGAGATCTCATGAAAACAACATCTCAATGTATATAATCATAAAATACGATGTATGCAACATAGAACAGTAATATGAGCATATCAAATATATCATGCAAGCATGTCATGTGATAGTACTGAACAATAAATGTACTTTATAGTTAAGAATAATATCGTGAAATAGCAATTCTGCTGTGTAAGTGGCATAGCAATTACCGATGATGAATGTGTGAGCCGACAAATCTATGTAAGTGTAACATGCGCATCATCGGTAACAGTACAGGTGTACTAGCAGACGATATCATAAAGCGGTAAATACCGAGAACATAACACATATGCGGACGAGGGATAATCCAACATAAACATGAACTATAATAAAGTACGTAACTACACATGAACCATATGGTCAGTTTAAATGATACGAATCGTAGTTTTGAAAGTAGGGGCTACGGTGGTTTTAAGGAAAAGACACCATTTGAAAATCCATAGCATCCCTTGAGATTTCCATTTAAAAGTGCATATGATTCGTCGGTTTTGGAAATAAGTTTGGTTCAGGTGAAATCTTTACATCAGCGATCCAGCCTCATAGTATCCGATATGGAAATATTATCGATCATCATCCTCAAACCACGAGCGCGGATCAATAATCCGGTATAATTCATCGCGTACGGTAATCCATCGTACGGTGTCATCAAACAGAATAGAGATCCTATCGTCCGATTCATCAACAAAGGTACGGATCTAAGGTCTCGTACAACATATCATCTTTTATTCTCATGTATACATATATATATATGTCTCATGTCATATTCTTATCGATCTCATCATATCATTAACAATATCATTTCCGTATCCAGGCATATGTATATAAATATTCACATCGCCTCACACCCTCATATCAAGCATATCCGCTCATATCCTCTTATATCATCATATTAGCATCTCAATTCATGTCATCTTGTATTAATCATATCATCTCCTATTAACTCTTTGATCATATCCGTAGCTTCCTAGCATAGGTTTCTCCGACTATATTCAATATATCGGTTTCCATTTTATAATTGCGGTGGTGCTATACGCCATCCACCTGATATCCCTCGTAGATATAAATCTACTCATCTGCTAATCCCTTTGCTTATCCAAAGTCGACGTGCTTCGTCGTCTCGGAAGTCCACACAAAGATACCTACAATCAAAACACATCGTAATTCTATTAAAATCAAGTCTGAAAAACCGATACGGCACACGAAGTGCTCATAGGTTAGAACCTATAGCCTACGCATGCGAAAACAACCAAATAACCCTCGTCGTTGGCATACAAACTTTCAATGACGAGATCAAAACTCAAATACCAAAACCTAAGTTTCAGAAATCGGAAACCACAAATCAGCAATATAGAAAACCACTCCCAGATTCTACCCTCGGTCAAATCAAGACATTTTGCATATAAGATAGGTCTAGATATCACATAAGGGGACCACACACCAAAAATCACCCGGATGTGACCGCAATTTGCGGCCACCATGAATATATCTACGGCCATACAAAGGAGTTTGGGTCTCGGGTTTCAGGGGTTGCTTCATGGTTGCCTGCTCGTCTCACTGTGATGAGAACTTAATTTATGGGTCTCTCGGGTCATACCAGATTCCAATATATCATCACAATCTGACAAAATCCAATGTCGAGTAAATTCTAAGTTCTTGGTTTTGGGTTCTAGTCTTCTAGTTAGTCCAGAATATCATCAGGTCTTGTAAAACACTCACTACACCTCAATTACCGCTTTACAAGTCCACACATTCACTAAACATCAACTTATAAATTTCTAAGATTATCAATCTCACTAAAACAAACACTAAACATAACTATGAAGTGAAGGAACAAATTAACAAGAAGAGAAGTGAAGTTATACATCTTGGAAGCAACTCAAGAAAAACCCTAGATACTCCAAGTGCTCAAAATCCAAACTTGATTCAACCATGGGGTGAAGGATGAGGTTGTGTGCATTTTTAATGAAGGTGAGGTGATGTTTTGGTAAGGTTTGGGGGTGTTTGTGGAGAAGGTTAAAGAGGTGGAGGAAGGAGGAGGAGAAGGAGTTGAAGAAAATAGTGAAGTGAAGAAATGAGATGAAGAAATGGTCAAAAGTGTGTAGGTGCCATACCCTCTCTCTCATGTCATCATTTATCTCCCTACTCCATGTCCTCTCTTATCCCCCCTCTCTCTCATCCAAATAAAACCAAATATCAACAATGCAAATGAAACAAACATAAATGAAAACAATATGCAACAAAATACAACATGTCATGATGCACTAAGCATGGTTAATTAAAAGACGGATTTAGCCTAATCATGATTATCGGTGCACTAATCAAGTTTAATTTAAACTTGCATATAATTAATTATAAAACGCCCAAATCCAATAAATACCTTTTTGGTAAATAATACAATATTAATCTCTAATTATTTTCCAAATATTGGTATATAATTATACCTTTTTACGAAAACCCCAATTCGCAAATCGAATAGTTTTCATGAAATATATTATTTTATTATTTAAATTCCAAAAATAATATTTTATTTTTATGAAATGTTACAATTACTACAGCGTTGGCCAAACTGTGGTCAATCTGCAAGTACAGAACACTCGTATCCATAGGTCCCGAATTCATAGATATATCCGCACAATGAAAAAATCGAGTTATATTATCTTTTGAAAAAATGAACATGTATAACAAAGAACATATGTGTGCATGTGTGCGTGTATGTGTGTGTAGATGTATATTTGTTTTTTTGTGTTTGGACGTATGTGTATGTGTGTGTATATGCATGTGTGTGTATTTCAAAATATAGACGGTGATTACCAATGGCGACGTGTGGCTGGAAGATTTTTGCATCGTGCCTTATTATGACCATACTCATTGCAGATGCTGTATCTATTTTGCCTACATCCTTCTCATGAATTATCCATAACACCTTTGATACGAGTAGAACGTGATCGTCCTGTTTGTTTTCTACCGATAGGTGGTAATATTATTGGACCGTTGTATACCTCCCAATATTGGTTATCGGATACAGGATGGAACAACGGAGCATAAACAACTTTGTATTTGGGGAAAGAATACCACTTAGAAGTAAGATCGTGATGTGCAATGTTCCCCCCACCCTCTGCTCATGTGCATACTGATATTACATGTGAATAAGGCAACTTTTGCAATTTAGGAATATTGCACGAACAACTGCAGTTCCTACCATCGATGACTACGCCGTAATTTTTTCCATTTTTGTCAGTCACCTACCATTCAGACTGGCTGAATCTCACGATCCAAGCATGCCTAACATCAGTAGCCATTTTTGTTATTAATTATTCAAACTTAGGACATAATTTTGTCGTCTACTCTTGTCCCTCCCGACGTCGTGCAAAAAAGTATTTGTTCGCCTTATAAAAAGTCCGTCCTTCTAAGGCCTGAATAGACAAAGATCGAGATCCTTTTAAAACCCCGTTAAGTCTTTTTGAAATATTCGTAGTTATCATTCAAAACCGCCTATGTCACAATTGGGAAAATGGCACGTGACCGGCACTTGGATCACGTGAAGCCTATAAGACCCCATCATAACCCAAGTCGAAAGCCCAGAAATCTAAATCCTTTAGAAAAATAATGAAGGTGAAGTTTTGAAATAAATGTATAATGAAATCAAGTTCTTTATTTCTAAAGTATATATAAAGTTCGTTTGAAATGCAAGTGAATTATATGCTATAATTTGAAAACGTTTTCGTCAGTTGAAATTTGGGCAGCACCTCCTTTGTAAAATTTGATAAAAACAAATACATGATCAATATAGTATCCCCAAGCGTGAGCTAGCTCTTCCCCAATTGGTGGAATCACATCCTCGCAATATGAAATATATAACGCCCAAAGCGAAGATCAATCACAGAAAGAAAATAAAGAAAACCAAAATATTATCAAATTTAAAATAAGAATATATATACAAGTCTCGACTCTAAATCCAAAAAATATACAAACTGATTTCTAGGTCTACCAAATAAATATAGTTTGGTTGATGGAGTTTTTAAGTAGATACAAATGAATAATAAATGTATACAATGGCGGTTACGATTCGAGAAGTAACCCACCTACTAAACGCAAATCACCCAGAAGAGAAGTTGTGCCAGCAAGCCGTTACTGATCCGAGCGGTCGATCCTGCAAGAAAACTATGACACAACAGGGGTGAGTTGCCAACTTGTAAGTAGAAGATATCAGCATGTAGAAATCGAATGTATAACGATTTTCTAGGTCATACTGTAATATAATAATATCATACCGTGTGGTATGTAGGGTGATCGTGTATACATAAGTATAATAAAATATATAAGGTCGTGCCTATGTCAATATATGGTACCATGTCAACTGTGTCATATATATATATAAATATATATCATCCAACGTGTGTCCATCAACGACACGTCAAATTATCATAAAATCCTGATTGCCCAGTATCGACATTCGAAATCATCATAAATCCCGTGTCCAGTATCGACACGTAAATCCTCATATCTCAGGCGCCGTCTCATCGGATCGGCCCTCACATTCATCTGTCTCAAATCACTCCGGTCGGTATCCTTCAGATATCCGCTGAGTCCAATACGGTCACCGGAAGGTAGTGTTCTCCTGCCGGGCTCAACGTCTTTCTATGCGATTTTTCAACAATATCCTTCTCTAGTTTCTACCGGCTCGATCCAGCTCCAGTCCATGCATTCTTTTCAACTACTATGGCATCCTCCGACACTGCATTCTGTCTCATCTGCACATTCTCTAACTGTCTCAAATGATTGCCACTTTATTTCTACATCAAAGGTATTTCCGACTCTCTTTTGCATGCGTGCATCTTTTATCTAAACTTATATTGTTGTTTATCAAACCTAACATTTTGTGCATAGAAGGCATTTGATTTGATCAATAGAACCAGTAGAAAGGAGCACAAAGCAGAATATCATTTTCCATTTATATTCCTTTATTGTGTGAAAGTGACTGTTTGTGTGGATACATCTGTTTTCTGTTTCCATGTTAATGTCTTCTTCCTTCTATTTGTCCAGATAGTTTTCGTGAGATTTGCGACTTCGCATTCGGACGCTCCTGCAATTCGTTACAAAATACAAATATACATCTCAAGCTCTAATGAAAGTCTCTAGTTTCCGAATGAAACATTGAATGAGGTAGAGGATACACCAATTTCGTAAATTATTTCTTTTCAATCTACTTATATTCTTTCGAAGCAATTGGATATTGTCTCGATATTAATGTGGTATAAAATGCCGGTTTGCCTCTTTTCTTGTGTATAGAATTTGGTAAAGCTCAAGATGCCCAACAAAAAAAATTCTCAACCATGAGTACTAGATATTTGCACGTGCTATACATGTAGGAAATTTAATAAATTTCTTTTGTATTTGATAATTGAACTGCATAATGTATATAAGAAAACGTAAATGGATTTTAGAGAAGTCTATCCTTCTAATTATTTAATATTAAAAATAATTTTGTAAAAAAATTGTCCTTAGATCTTTGCTTACCTTTTTATATACAGTTTGTAAAAGAATAATAAATAAAAATTTTAACTAACTCAATTTATATTAAATTTGAATAAATTATATATCTCATTAAAAAGGGCAGGATTTTGAATTTTAAATACAAACGACTGATATAATAATTTAGACATTATTTTTATCTAACTAACTCTTCGGTTTGCTTCAAGGAGTGATATAGGTTTGTTTATCCATTATATAGACAACATATGACAACATATGTACCTCTCTGACGACACAACAATAATATTCTTTAAAAAAAAGAAAAGAAAAACAACTGGTGAACAACAACAATAAAACAAATGAGGGTATTTAAGCAAATAAATAAATTTCGGAGCACATAAACACTAAATAGCCTTCATTATATATCAATCACCGGCATCTCCCTCAATCATCCCTCTTCTTTACAAAACTAAAAATCTAAGAGCCAAAGTGAGGCCAAGCTCTCCATGCTGCCCCAGGAGCACAAGATATATATAGATAGAGAGGCAAACAATTGACAGTCATGATATAATAGGGTCTTCCCTCCTTAGCCGACTCCCAAGGAGCATGAGCCCTATTAAGGGCTCGGCTCGACTTGGGTGGCTCGGGTCCCCTTGACCCTTCCATTGGACAGCTCTTTGGGTCGAGAAATTACTCCCAAAGCCGGGTGTAATACGCACAGGCAGTGGGAAGAGGGAGGGATTTTGGGCTATCTTTTCTCTTTCTTGTCGGGACGGCCTAAGGAATACTTGTTCCTACGGCAGCATCATCAGATGAGTTTAATTTCTTAAAAATCAAATACTGTGTTGCAAGTTCCGAGCTTTTCGGTATGTCCTTGATACCTAAAGATAAGTGTTGAGAAAACCAAGGTGGGGATGGAGCTTGTGCTCCATCTTCGCTATAATTGTCGCCTTCGGCTTTCGTCTAATGATGTTCTCAATTGCATGGGAAGAGTAACTGCCAAATGCTTGAATTAAATGACAGATGCTTGCCCTCTTGCAAGAGAGGAAGTACAGGACACGTTTCAAAGCATAAAAGTCTTTTCGCAATCATGCATGCATTTCCATATTCTGCAAACATAATCCATTTGAAACCTACCAGTGACTCAAGATTGTGATCTATAAACTCGCAAAGAAAATAAGTTAAATATCATCTACAAAATTAAACCCAAGAGGAAAGTAAATGCCTTTCTTAGTCAAGGAAAGAAGGGCAAGTACCCTTCGAGAGCTACAAAAGTTCTAGCTAACATCTCAGCTTAGACATTATCGATCCGGAAACATAATTCAGGAGGCATGATGCAATAAAACTACAAATACCCTTTTTCCCCGGTCAATGATACGATAATATTGTGAGCCCAAATTTAAGTTATTAACGAACCACAGATGACGATAATCTTATTTAACATATGAGGCCCATCGAAAAGATCTGTAGTCAACAATTGAAGTTCCACTAGCGCAACTGAAAAATGATATACCTTGAGTAACTTGTGTAGGATAATGGTGCAGCGATTCTTAGATCGCCGATCAACTCAGGCAAATCCGATCGGCAAGAGGGTCTCATATAAACAATGGAAACAAATAAACGATTAGTGTTCTATAAGTACTAAGATTTGCGTATCTTTGCAGGGTAGTAGATCACCTGATAAACCGTTGGACCGTTGATCCGTTCTCCATGCTTGTCTTCTTCTTCGGATGGCCGAGCGAGGATCAATCATTGTGTTATTTGGAAAGTCCCCTAATCCACCGCTGATGCTAGAGACTTTGAGGAAGACGACCAAAAACCTTGGAACCCTAGGTCTCCAAAGTTTGCACACACATGGATTTCTTATTAGTCAACATTATGATCACTCCCATTCGTTAGCTGTGCAAACTCTAGCCTCTGCCTATTACATAGGTAGAGAGGCAAACGAACGATTGAGATTGTATTAGGTCCAAAACCCTTTAATAGGATTGAACCACCTCTTATGTTGACCCCATCATGAAGCTCAAGTCCGATTTGGACTCGGCTTCCCATAACGGGTCGGGTCGGCCGACCCACCATACCCGTCCACTTGATTGGGTAGACCGTTGAGCCGGCCCGACTAGGCCCACTGCCAACATACTCCCACTCGTACAATCGAGTGGGTGCCATCATATCTGCATAGTTCTTTAAGTTATTTCTGTGTCAGTCTTCTCCAGACAATGCTAGCGCCGCCGTGCGACCATCGACACCTGCAAGTAGGTAACCTTGCAGCCAGATCTGTTAAGACCGACATAAGAATCTCCCTATGAACAAACAATATCATCCAAACCTCAGATATCGTGCACCCAGAATCTAATCAGGAAATCATGTCTGCTTAAATATCTCCAATCCAGCAATGAGCGTATTCAAACACTTAGGCAACCTTTAATTCACCACACTCTAATGTCACCTTATAGGCTCATATAAGAGTTGTGCACATGGTGCAATCAAGGAGACGTGTCTAATTGATCATCCCCTCGACTCGTTAAGTTGGGTCCACCACTCACCCGCTTTCCTGACGCTACTCACTCTATATGGTATGGTAAACATCATACCACTACTAAAATAGGGGGTTGCCCCTATGGATAACAACATCCGTAGGGGCAGATTTAGTTTGGCCCTACGGATTAATCCGTAGGGCCAAACGGTTGCCCCTACGGTCCTTACAGATTTATTTAAAAATTATTAAATCTTAAAGTGTTGTTTACCCCTACGGAGCCGCAAACCAAGAACCTATGGGCTTATCCGTAGGGGCATCTAAATAGAGATTTAAGTGATCGATCCCTACGCTGATTATCTCTTATTCTCTTATCACTTGCGCGCGAACCCAAATCCCCAAACCCTCGTTCCCGCCGATCGCCGTTCTCGTCGTCGCCAGCGCCGGCCGATTCGTCGTCGCCACCGCTTGCTTCTTCCTCATCTCCGTTCGTCGTCGCCACCGCCTGCTTCTTCCTCATCTTCGTTCGTCGTCGCCACCGATTCGTTGTCGCCACCGCCTGCACAGGTTAGGAAATCTTCAATTAAACAAATTTTTGATTGTTTTAGGTCTATGGTTCATGGTTTGGGTAGGCATCGGTTGGGGTTAGCGTTAGGGTTAGGGGTGGGGCTGGGGGCTGCTGTTGCGGTTGGGGTTGGGGTTCGGCAGGGGGTAGCGGTTGGGGTTGGGGTTAAGGTTGGGGTTGTGTGTCCCTGAGCACTTCTTGATTGGGGCTGGGGCTGCGGGCTGGGGCTGGGGCTCGGGCTAGGGTTCGGGCTCGGGCTCGGGCTGCGGTTGGGGTTGGGGCTCGGGCTCGGGCTGCGGTTAGCGTTAAGGTTGGGGCTGGGGCTGGGGCTGGGGCTGGGGCTGCGGTTGGGGTTGGGGTTCGGCAGGGGGTTGCTGTTGGGGTTGGGGATGGGTTTAGGGTTAGGGTTAGGGTTGGGGTTGGGGTTTTGGATTTCAGGGTCTAAGTTAATTTCCATTCTAATTAGCATTAAGCTCGTTAATTGAAATGTTGATGATGATCATAAGAGGAAAATGTGTCTAGTTTGAGAAGGTGTTGGAAACTGGACTAATAATGTGGGTAAAACCCAGTTTAATTAATAATTTTATTTGTCATTCTCAAATTTTCTTGGAAACGGAGACTATTTTGTGGAACTTTTAGCCGTTGGGCATGTTGGGTTGAATATGTTTGCTAATTGCATAAGATACTCATAAGATTCTGGATTTTGAGGATGGGCCGTTGTAATTGGAAATGCTTAGAATTGTAGGACCTTCTTTGTTTTAGCTATATATAATTGCAAAAAGAAAGACACATTTCTGATTTGAAGAAAAGGAAGGGCAAGATAGGGATTTAGTTATGGATTTTACTTGGGAGTCTCCTCTTTTAATACATGTCTATCTTTACAAGAATATCGTGTCACATATTCGGTTTTAGCATCTGTACGCAACTGCTTTGATTATCATCATGTTATTAACATCTTTAACTTCTATCCTTTTCTAATATGTTTCATAGTTAATATAATAATCCTTTATCTATATTTGTTGACAGTGGCCTTTCTTTTGGATGAACATGTTTTTTGATGCATGTTTCAGTCATGTGAATTCATATGTTACGTATAACGCTTTATGATATCAGTATCCTACATTTGTAGTTTTAATTGTTGATTGTTATAGATGAATTCCATTGCAATAATAGTTTTTGGTAGATGAATGCCATTGCAATGTAGGATGATCAGTTCTATCAATCTTGATCTCAATGGTTTAAAATCATGTTACACATACAACACGAATGCACAACAAATGCATCATTAGAGAGTGGTTCGAGATGTTCAAGTTAAAACCAATATATGATACTCGATGATAATATGAAATCTTCATATTCTCATCGATACTCATATATGAAACTAAAAGCGTTACTTAGTCCCCCTCTATCGGTTAACATACGTGCGATATTCGTCGTGACATAGAACTATACGAAGGTTGTTAAATATCGGACGGTATAGCTCGATACTAACAACCGTCGTATAGTCTACGCGACGAGAAAATTCAATCGTATGGTAACCCATAGATTTGTCCCGTGTGGACAAGTTAAGAATGTATAAAGCAAACGCCTTCATTCACTTGTGTTTTCATCCGTTTCGAGATATTTCGTCGGTACCTTTCCGCTGGTTCTCCGTGTACAAAGATAGATTAGATGTTCATTTCAACGTTATTTCACAGCTTTGAAATGATTATCTATTCTATTACAGTGTACTCGGAGAACAGCGGGGAGGTGCTGCCGAAATTTACTCGAAACGGTTGAAAGCACAAGTGATGGGTGTTCGCTCTATACATTCTTAATGGGATAGAAGCTTACCCCCGACAGCCGGAACACACACATACAACAAGAATACACAACAAACGCATAATTAGAGAGTGATTCGAGGTGTTCAAGTTAAAACCAATATATGATTCTCGATGATAATATGAAACATTCATATTCTCATCGATACTCATATATGAAACTAAAAGCGCCACTTAGTCCCCGTCTATCGGTTAACATACGTGCGATGTTCGTCGTGACATAGAACTATACGAAGGTTGTTAAATATCGGACGGTATAGCTCGATACTAACAACCGTCGTATAGTCTACGCGACGAGAAAATTCAATCGTATGGTAACCCATAGATTTGTCTCGTGTGGACAAGTTAAGAATGTATAAAGCAAACGCCTTCATTCACTTGTGTTTTCATCCGTTTCGAGATATTTCGTCGGTACCTTTCCGCTGGTTCTCCGTGTACAAAGATAGATTAGATGTTCATTTCAACGTTGTTTCACAGCTTTGAAATGATTATCTATTCTATTACAGTGTACTCGGAGAACAGCGGGGAGGTGCTGCCGAAATTTACTCGAAACGGTTGAAAGCACAAGTGATGGGTGTTCGCTCTATACATTCTTAATGGGATAGAAGCCTACCCCCGATAGTCGGAACACACACATACAACTAGAATACACAACAAACGCATAATTAGAGAGTGATTCGAGATGTTCAAGTTAAAACCAATCATACGTTATGATGCCTCTTCTTATCGACGGACCAAACTCACCGGGGAACAATATTGACGTCTATCTCCAACCTCTGATCGAGGAGTTGAAATCTTTGTTCATTGATGGTGTAGAGACATATGATGCAAACACAAATACAACCTTCATACTGCGTGCGGCCGGCTCTAATGTGGACAATTAATGACTTTCCTGCTTATGGAATGCTATCAGGTTGGTCCGTACATGGTCACAAATCATGTCCTCATTGCCATGAACACACAATATCGAAATCCTTGAATTTTAGTAGGAAGGTTTGTTATTACGGCCATCGACGTTTCCTGAATATCTGTAATATTACATTCATCAGGTTATCAGTAATATTATATTATTACTTCACATTTTACGCTCTATACATATATAGTCAATACTTTTAATGATTGTCTAATGCGTCCACGAACCGTTTATCTAGATTTGATGACGATGTCGGGAGCAGCGAGGGGCGGCAGGAGCTCCAGCCGCGGCAGAGGCAGAGGCAGAGGCAGAGCGGTTCTGCCGCCCGGAGAGCTGCGTAGGGAGCTTCAGAGGGCCAGTCTTGCACCCAGATCGGAGACCCCTTCGGATACTTCCTTCCGTGTGGATTTTGCCACACCTCCAGGTATACTGCACGCATATCCATTTTGAATGTAATATTACAGATATTCATGCCTGTTTATGTCAAAATTACTTATATTGTCAATGTTTGATTGTCTAGTTGTTGGTGTTGTGTCCACATCTGGGACAGAGGCCACTCCCGCTCCTCCAGGTATGTTTATATATCATATAGTGCATGTATATTGATTTAGAATGCTATATCATAAATATACACACATTTCTTTTGCTCTTACTTAGCAATTTTTATTATTGTCTAGCTGTAGGTGGTGACACCACCGCACCTGCGGGTATGTTTATATATCCTATAGTGCATGCATATTGATTTAGAACGTTATATTATTTATCTACACATTCTTTTTGCAATTACTTATATAATCTATTTTTAATTGTCTAATTATAGGTGGTGCGTCCACATCTTCCGCAGGGGCCACTCCTGCCGCTTCCATACCCTCCGCATCGTCTGCAGGTTAGTATGAATAAATATAAAATATTTATTCATTTTACATATGCTCTATAGAATAAATATGAACTTCATGGAAATTTAGCGTCAATGTTTATTTTCTAGTTGGAAGGGATGCGTCCGCATCCGGGACCCCGGTTGTTCCTCACCGGAGGAACTATCGTCCCGCTCGTGCTGCTGCCCGGGCCCAGGCTCGTGCGATAGTCACCGGAGGTATATATCACACTTCAATTTTCGTTTAAGCTTGATTTCTTAATACAACTTTGTCTTAATATTGATTGTCTTGATATTTCGTGCAGACGCAGGGCCTCCCCATCCCCATAGGGGGACTCGAGGCCCGAATCAGTCCCATAGGCTGAGGCCTGACAGAGCTAGAGGGAGGAAGCATTCTCCCTCTTTTTTACCCTTGACTATCGCTATACCGGTCCTTATGTCGAGAGGTTCGGCCGGTATATGGGGGACGAGAGCCGGCTCGTGAAGAACTATCCACTTCACGTTGAGTGGGGCGAGCAGCACCGGCGCTCATTCGCCCTCTTCTTTGATCAGGCTCAGGTACGTATTAATATATATTTTCATTTGATTTATCCAATATATTTATTATTAACACTTGCAATCTAATAACAATGTTTTTTTTGTATTTTCAGTCGGATTACGATTTTCAGCCTGTACCCGACCCTGATCACCCTAGGAGGGTGCTCGACCTTCATGCTCTGTACAATGGCCTGATGAAGAACATGCAGACCAAGATCCGATACAACAGGAATGAGCTGAAGGCCGACTGCTACTCCCTGTGGATGGCGACCCCCGAGGCAGAGAGAGCGGCCCTCCTATCTACTCCGGCGTTTGCGAGAGTCGACGTAGAGACATGGCCTCTATTGTGCGAATATTTCGACTCCCAACGCAAACAGGTATGTATTTTAAATGTAATTCATTGTTTAGGATATAATTTATTTTTTTGTGTTCCTTAATTAGAAAACTAAATGTTAATGCGTTGTGCAAAAACAGGCCGCTCAGAATACAGAGAACAGGAAGTCGGCGAAGAGGGGTCACCCCACTTACACAGGTGGCTCGAGGAATATTACTCGAGCCATGGAGTTATCGGTAAATTACAATAGACCGACCTTTGTGATATTCTGCAATATTAAGAGTTATTTTCTAATATTTCTAATATTAAGAGTTATTTTCTAATATTGCAGACAGCTCAGACCGTGGCGCAAGGTGATACACCGAGCGTGCTGTCCGCATATCTTGCCGTCCACGGCACCTCGACAGATCCCGCCACGGGCGAGCTTCGATATCCCGACGTCGCTACACAGGAGTATTGCGTAAGTGTTAATATTTATTCTACCCATATTTGAAATTTTAGTTTTGGAAGGTTCAAATTTAAATTTTATACTTATACTTTACTGCTTAATGTGGGTCTAGGAGCGGGTGGTTGAGCAGGCCGAGGCCTCGGGGATCGATTTTACCGGACAGAGCGATCCGAGGCTGCTGACCCCAGTCCTGGGCGCCGCACACGGAAAGCACCACGGAGGTTGGGAGAGAGGCCGGGGACTGGGCCCTAGCAGGGCCCATATGAGGTTGGACTCCACCCCGGCGGTTACTTCCTCCGTCTTCAGTGAGCGACGTGTCCAGCAGGAACTGGAGAGCTTGAGGGCCACCGTTCAGGAGTTGAAGGAGATGCTGGTATGTATACTACTTTATAGTAAAATATCATGCCATATTATAGATATCAACATATCCATAATTAGTACGTAGCCTGAGCTTATTTGGTTGTAGACTTAGGTTTGATTAATCATACATACATATTTAATTAAAATAAACAACGGTTTTCCAAACTAGATATCCAAATGGGGTTTCGAAATAACTTGATAATGATACGAATTCGAATAATACACAGTTCTTACACGCTTATTACACACGTTAGGTCCAGACGCGACAGGGTACATCGGCCAAACCTCCACATGCATCTCCTTCGGCTGCGGCTCCGCAAGCCACTACATCGGCTGCGGTTCCGCAGACAGCTCCTATAGCTCCACCGCCCGCTCAAACTCCCGCAGCCGCGGCTCCGCAAGCTACTACCTCGACGACGGCTGCGCAGACCACATTGCCAGCTCCACAGGCCGCTTAGACTCCCGCACGCGCCGAATTGCATAGTTTATTGACCGAGGAGCAGGCGCGCCAGATTCTAGCGTTTATCAGAGGTGGAGCTGGACCGAGCTAGGGTAGCTTTTTGATTCTTATTTTTTGAAACATGTATTTATTTATATGATACATATTGTACTACATTTTGAAACGATATTGATATTGATATTGGTTTATATTTATATCATATTCAGTTTTTTGGTTTCTTTTGTATATTATATGCGTGAGATGTGATTATGAATACTGCGATATATATTGTGTGATGATTAATTTTATATTTGATTGATATATATATATATATATATATATATATTATTGTGCACAGGGCGAGAAAAAATCAGGCAGCCCTTTTTTTTAAAAAACAGATAATATGTACCTACGGATTAATCCGTAGGTACATATGTCGCCCCTACGGATTAAACCGTAGAGGCAAAATATCAGCATTAACTGATATTTTCCCTCCTGATCTCAGTATCATGGGTTGGGAGTGCTCCTACGGATATATCCGTAGGGGCAAACAAAAGCCCCTACGAGTAAATCCGTAGGGGCAAAATATCAGGATTTCTGATATTTTGCCCCTACGGATCTGTACCTACGCATGTATCCGTAGGGGCTATGACTTAGACCTACGGATTCATCCGTAGGTACAGGTAATATATTTTAAAAAACCGTAAATAAAATAATGTTTTTGCCTCTACGGCATACTCCGTAGGGGATAACGGACCTACAGTGAAATCCGTAGGGGTAGGTTTTTGTCCGTAAGGGCAAGTTCAGGGCTTCAACTTGCACCTACGGCGTTTGCACCTACAGGTTATTTTCTTGCCTCTACGGACATATCCGTAGGGGCAGTGCTTTGCCCCTACGGGTTAATCCGTAGGGGCAACCCCTCTTTGTAGTAGTGTACTATTGTGTTAGCAGCTAAAGTAGTGGAAGCTCACGACTTTTCCTTCTTGACAGTCAAAGTCATTAAGGGTACATTAATCAGCTCATTCCATAGAATGCCAATCAGTGAGAGTTCACATAGTCAAGAAGATTGGATCGATCTCCGAGCCTCCTCTAGTCGCTAGCATGCGTCATATGGAAAACACGCTATAGTCTACTTCTCTCTCACGAGTGCATACATCAAATTAGTATCATATAGATTTCAAGTTCCGTCGCTCATATGGATAGCGAAGGATCGACGAATCCCTGGTGCCCTTCATGGAGCATTTGCTTCTCTTTTGATTTGTTCTTTGATCACGATCGCCACCTGCGGAATTTTGTCTTAGACTAGCCGAACATCCTTTGATACAAATAGATTGTGTTGTACGGTTCGGTAACTCTCGTTGCAAATGCCTGCATTTCAAGAAGGCCTTAGTCCTTATGGGTTGTTAGCTTCTCTGTTTTTCCTGTCATAATAAGCAAGATCTATAAGAAAATGGTAGTGTAGTATTAGATCTAAGAGAATAGCACATAAAAAGGAAGGATGGAGATAGGTAACTTACCAGCCAAATGCCCAGGGAAATGACTTATCCCTACCCTTTATAGGTTATGATTATATGCATAATATAATAGATAATAACTATCCTAGATGCAAGATGAGATTAAGAAATGAAGAAAGGGAAGAAAGATCCTGTTTCGAAGAAGACCGTCGTGTTGCGCCTCCTCCGGATCCCACCAGAACTTCGTCGTCTTGCGTTGAGAACTTTGGAGTCATTTCCTGATTTTAGAAATAAGCTCTAGGGCTTTCTATTTCGGCATGAAAAGAAATGAGAGGGTTTGACCCTATTTACAGTACATGTGTAGGGTTCCTAGGCAGTCATACAAGGGTCTATAAGGCATCAACCATGCCCGATTTAAAATTTAGACGTGCCGAACAACCCAAAGCCGGGATCTTTGCTAGATTATTAGGGTTTAACATGCAAGTAAATATCTTTACAACTAAGAGTGAGGGATTACAACCTTTGTAGTCCGCTCCTTCGCTTCATAAGCTCCGAGTAGAAGTCCCTTCGCCACGATCCATGATCTTCCGGACTCGAGAGAGGCTCCACAACCCGAATGATCCATACTAGCTTGTAGTCTTCCTTTTCTCCGATGATCTACCTCGAAATTTCTATAACTCAAGCTCTCTCTCTCTCTAATGAGGTGAACACCCTAATCTAATTGGCTAGATTAGATGAGGATGGTGAAGTAGTATTTATGCTCTCTTTTATTATCAAATTCTCACACTAAATCATCACATAAAGAAAACCTAGAAAGCTTTTTCAAAGCTCAAGAAAGAAGAAGAAAGAAATTCCTTTTGTGATGAATAATGAAAAATGTCATAATGATTAAAAATGCAACCATGGTTGAATATGAAGAGGCTAACCCATGTAGAGACTTAACCTAGGGTGAAGGGTTTGGGTTGGGTTAGAAATATCTAGTAAAATATCAAGCATAATATCTTTTGCTAGAAACAAAGTAAATCCTTCTACAAGCATCAAGAAAGAGCTAACCCAAATCAAACCCTAACCTTGTTTAATCTCCACTAAACATGTTGCATTAGTAATCATATCATGTTACAATATTATATATCACATATATAATATATATTTGTAACAAAAGAAAATAATACAATTAACATATATCGCATATATATCAATGTATTATCCGGTGAGAAAATAAATCAATAAAGCGAGCCAATATTAGAAAATGTAATGCAATATATCATATATATTATTATACATTAAATTATCGAATCAACACTTGATCCGACAATCCGGCTATATCGAATATAACCGACTAATATATCATGTACCGATTTATCGAATCAACAGTTGATCCGATGACCCGGCTCATATCAAAATATCGCGAGAATATAATACGGTATCCCATATCGCATTATCCTCGGTACTGCACATATCACATATGTGCTCCTACACCGTTTTGCCTGAGTCAAGAAATCTCTGTGTAGGACTCTAAAGAATCGTCAATACGCCGGTAGCAGGTAATGATCATATCAAACACCCACAAACTGCAAGCGGTCAGCTAAACGTAACAGCCACCCAAGTATTGAGCGATCAGAAGATCAACAAACAAGCCTGTACATTCTCCTATGAATCCTATCAGTAATACTCCCGTACAGTCCGGTCTCTTCATCTGATATGTCGCATATCAAGTCTAGGGGTGGTATACGTCAGACCCCAGTAACCGATAAGTCGTGTCGATGTGAGGCTCATAACAGGTCGAGAAACTACCGATAACACTTACCAGTAAATTTCTATATCAGCCTTGGCCAGGGACTTTCAGTTATAGCCAATCGAACACAGCACAACATCAATTCCCTATACCGGGAGAGACGAATCCCCTCCTATCGCTCATTGCCTCCATGTGATTCGGGACTGCACCCAAAAGCCACCGTTTTGCACGCCCTCTTGGACGTGGTAAGGTGGAAATCAAAGCACAGTGGGAATCATACAAGACTCTATGACGATCTCGGGTCTACAGACTACCCTGTACCAGTGTCACCGGAGAACTGCCATCTGATGTGAGGTATAATACCATCTGGGAGTTCTCGGCGAGTCCGTCCAGTGTACCCAGTCTCCACTGAGCACCCGTACACCATCCTTGATGTCAAACACCGATGGATATCGGATCATCCATCGCCCATCATATGGGTCAAGATGCGTATACGCTAGTCTACACTGGTGTATCGATGCCCTGTCTCGACACACCCTCGACTAGGAACAGTTATAGGATGTACTCATCGACTACCGTGGCCCCACTAGTATGATCTCATCATAGTCCCAGTAGTCGAGTACAGATCCTAAAGGCTTTATCAACATGTGAGAGTTAGACAGTAAACTAATACAAGTCAACATGTTAAGATAAAGTGAAACCAAATAGCATACTATCATGACGAGCAAGAAAGTCCTCTCTATATATATCCAAGCATCCATTATAATATACATCATATGTACAACAATGGCCTCTAGGGCATATACATAACTAACAATCTCCCACTTGCACTAAGGCCAGCTGCTGTAGTATCTCATACCTAGCATCCCGAATAATCTCTCAAACTGTATCTGGGGAATGACCTTCGTGAGTGGATCCGCAGTGTTGTCCTTCGTATCTACTCTCCTGACCTCGATCTCCCGGCGATCAACTATCTCCCTGATCAAGTGATACCGCCTCAGAATATGTCTGGACTTCTGATGGGACCTGGGTTCCTTGGACAAAGCTACAGCTCCATTGTTATCACAATACAGAGGTATTGAATGCTCAATGGATGGAACCACACCAAGTTCACTAATGAACTTCTTTATCCAGACAGCTTCTTTGGCAGTATCGTTGGCAGCGATGTATTCAGCCTCCATCGTCGAGTCTGCAACGGTATCCTGTTTGGAACTCTTCCAACATACCGCCCCTCCATTGAGGGTAAAGACAAATCCCGAGTGTGACTTAGAGTCGTCCTTATCACTTTGGAAGCTGGAATCGGTAAAGGACTCCACCTGGAGTTCTCCGTTACCATACACCAAGAACATCTCTTTAGTCCTTCGCAAGTACTTGAGAATGTTCTTCACAGCTGTCCAGTGACTCTCTCCAGGATCTGCTTGATACCGACTCACTACACTTAGTGAGTATGCTACATCGGGTCTCGTATATAGCATCGCATACATGATAGAGCCTACTGCCGAAGTATAGGGTATCCCTTGCATGCGAGCTCTCTCCAAATCAGTCTTGGGAGACATCTCTTTGGAGAGAGTGAGTCCAGAGATCGTGGGTTGGTTACCACGCTTGGATTCTTCCATACTAAACCTCTTTAGTATGGTGTCAATGTACCTGGATTGGGACAATCCCAGTATCCGTTTAAATCTATCTCTATAGATCATGATTCCCAATAAGCAAGGGCATCACCTAGATCTTTCATTGTGATAAGAAGAGCTTGACTGATTGCAGCATAGGAATATCATTTCCTATCAAGAGTATGTTATCGACGTACAATACGAGGAAAACAACCTTACTCTCTGCAATCTTCTTATAAATACAAGGTTCATCTACGTTTTTGATGAACTCAAACTCTTTGACTACAATATCAAAACAGATGCGCCAACTCTGCGATACTTGCTTTAACCCATAAATGGATTTAAGCAGCTTGCACACCTTTCCGCTGCTCCCACTATCTACGAAGCCCTCTGGCTGAGTCATGTACACACACTCTTCTAAATCACCGTTTAGAAAGGCGGTCTTAACATCCATTTGCCAGATTTCGTAGTCATGGTATGCAGCAATGGCAAGTAAGATCCGGATGGACTTAAGCATAACCACTGGCGAAAAGGTTTCGTCATAATCCACACCTGGTCGTTGACGAAAACCCTTTGCAACAAGTCTAGCTTTGAAAGTCTCAACTTTTCCATCTACACCAATTTTCTTTTTAAAGATCCACTTGCTCCCAATGGGTTTTACCCCTTTAGGAGCATTTTCCAAAGTCCATACTTTGTTGGTGTACATGGATTCCATCTCAGATCGCATTGCATCCAGCCATTTCACAGAGTCACCACTCGTGATGGCCTGCTCGAAACAAGTCAGGTCATCATCTTCCATGATGCAATCCTCGCTCCCACCATCAATGAGAAAACCGTAGTATCTCTCAGGTGGATGAGAAACCCTACTAGATTGGCGGAGAGGCTGGAGTTCGTCGGGTACTACTGAATCCTCTGGTTCTACCAAGTCTTCTATTATAGTTTGTGTCGTTAGAACCTCTTCCAGTTCTACCTCAATACCACTAATCTGTTTCATAAGAAAACTTTTTTCTAAGAAAGTGGCATGTCGAGAAACAAACACCTTTTGTTTCTCGGGTTGGTAGAAGATATACCCTTGTGAATTTTTGGGATATCCTACAAACTTACATAAGACAGATCTTGCCTCGAGTTTTTCCGGATTTTGTCTTTTGACATAGGCCGGACAACCCCATATTTTAACATACTTAAGAGATTGTCTCTTCCCTTTCCATATCTCATATGGAGTGGTAGGCACTGATTTGGTAGGAACCATATTCAATAGGTGTATGGTTGTCTCAAGAGCATACCCCCAGAAGGAAATAGGTAACTTAGCAGTGCTCATCATAGAGCGCACCATATCTAATAGCGTATGATTCCTCCGTTCCGATACACCGTTGTGCTGTGGTGTATAAGGAGGAGTAAACTAAGAGAGAATCCCATTCTCTTTTAGATAATCTAGGAACTCATTGCTTAAGTATTCTCCTCCTCGATCAGATCGAAGGATCTTAATAGTTTTGCCCGTTTGGTTCTCTACTTCGTGCTTATATTCTCTGAATTTCTCAAAAGCTTCAGACTTGTATCTTATCAGGAACACATGTCCATATCTTGAGAGATCGTCAATGAATGTAATGAAGTAGGAAGAACCGTTCCTGGTATGTGTAGACATGGGACCGCATACATCACTATGTACTAGCCCTAAGAGTTCCGTAACCCTTTCTCCGTGTCCACTAAACGGAGTTTTGGTCATTTTTCCTTTGAGACATGAATGACAAGTATCATAAGATGATAATTCGAACGTATTCAAATATCCATCCTTATGTAACTTAGCTAGCCGTGTCGCATTGATATGACCAAGTCTACAATGCCACAAGAAGGATTCGTTCATTTCTGAACTTTTCCTCTTGTGTGTGTTTTGTATATTGAGGACTGTATTTTGATTGAGAATGAATATGCCATTATGTAACGAGCCTGAACCAATCAACTTTTGATTTAGGAAGATATTCATAACATTGTCGTGTACTACAAATTATATCCTTCTTTACTTAATAAAGAAACTGATAAAATATTGCACATCATGTTCGGTATATAATAGCACTCATTCAGTTTCAATGTATTACTACTTGGTAACACAAGGTGATATTCGCCAACTGCTTTGGCTGCAATACTTGCACCATTCCCTACTTGTACGGAATGATCACCGTTTCCCAGTTCTCTACCTTTACGTAGCCCATGTAACAATTTACATATGTGGGATCCCAATCCGGTATCTAATATCCAGGACGTAGGGTGAACTGAGAAACAGTTCTCAATAACTAACACACCCAAAGAAGATGCGTCAGCATGCTTGTTCTTCGTTTGGGCGGCTATTCTCCTGTTTCCTGCTCAGTCTTATAACACTTATAAGATAGAACGGGTCCAACGTTCCCCTGCTCAGTATAATAAGCGGGTTCAGTCAATACATCCATATTATTATCTTGATTATGGGCTGACATGGTCGCTACCTGGAGAGAGAGAGAGAAGAAAACACTTTACCGTATGCTCTTGCAAGATTAGATTGGTTATTATTTTATCTAATCAGGATGTCTCCCACTGTTTTTATCAAATCTTCCTTCAAACCCTAAAAGGTAAGATTAGCCGGGATTAATTAGACCCTACAATTTCGTCAATTTTTCAGCCAGATCAGTGTCGGTACTTGAGGGAGGTTCCCCGTGCTTTCGCACGGACCTAATTAAAATAAACCTCGTTTTCCCATAGGCATAACCCCGTTAACACCTTTCTAGACACCTACTTGATCGGCTAATTGTCCTGTGTAAAATTCTCCCAGGAGTAACTCTTACTCGCAGTGGGTATCGGGATCTAACTATCTCATAGGAGGTATGCAATCTCATTGCAAATTTCAACATTTGAAATTCCCGACAAGGCTTTTGCCCCTAACGTGCTATGACCTTGACGAATGCCAAACAACCCATACTCCTCTAGTCAAGTTCAACCCGTACATTTCTTAATTGAATTAAACCCACCCGCACGATCCTTTACGAATGCCAAACAACGCCGTACGAATACTCTAATCCAATCGCATCATATGCTGTAGATAAGTAATAAATAGCTACTGTACACTACGCCTTGACGAATGCCAAACTACCGTAGCAAGAATACTACGTAATATCTATCTGAAATGTCGGAGGGCTACGCAGGTTTTTCAGAAAACCATGAGCGTAATGAACTTGATATCGTCATAGAATCAAGTGATTTTGAGAAGGAGTGTTTTTTAGGCTTTTCTAGTTTCGCTAAAGAGGTCACTCCCGGTGAAGGGATCTCGGCTCTTTCCCCATCGAATAAGGTGCAGGGTATATCATATATACCGCTGTGCAAAGCAAGAACTATAGAAGCTGTCAAAAACTAAACCGTGAGTTTGTATCATCTGCCAGTTTCTTTAAAGAGGTCACTCTCGGTGAAGAGATCTCGGCTCTTTCCTCATTGAATAAGGTGCAGGGTATATCATATATACCGCTATGCAAAGCAAAACTGTAGCTGCCCTTTTTATAAAGTTTTGATTCTACAACATCTTTTAGGTTTCTTTTCTTTTATTAATCTCATTAATATATCCCATCAGCTTATGCTCCCTAAGTATCACAGAAGAAACGAAAGCAGTAATATTTATATATCAGAAAATATATATAGTATAAGCATTCGTCTCAGGCAGTAATATGATCTCATCACAGAACATTGCAGCAAAAGAACATATATGAAATATTGGATATATTAGGATGCCCGTGTTTTAATACGAGCCGGTATAAAATATGGATTCCACCGTCGCGATGAATAGCCAAACCCACATCCCTAGATCCCTACGAGAACGGCAAGCAACACTGCCAATTCTAGGGTTAGGAGACCCGGTCTCGACTCCTCGAGATGGTCTCCCACTGGACCCTAGAACCCTGTTACTTGTGCTCCCCTCCTTGGGTCTACCTAATGCGGAAAAGTAAATAATATACACTGGTGACATCAACCTCATCCCGGAAGTGCCCCAATAAAAGAATATTGCATACAAATGAATTTTACATGAATGAAAATAAAAACCCTCATCTCATATAAAACCTCCGGTTATTCAGAACACGACGATCCAATATAACATATCACAGCAACACATAATATCTCATATCATCAACGTAAGTAAGTATGCATACACCGATCGTCGTTGATATATAGCAACGAAAACCGGCAATACAACTACATACTACACTTACGGTCACAGAAAAGAAAGTGTAAAACTACAACATTTGGAATCCACAATCACTTTAGACATCATAAATCCGAAATATCACATACTTCGCATTTCATGCCTAACTATATGAATTCCACATATTGTATCACATTCCAGATAAATAGACAATATTAAACTTTCCGATCGAATAATCAAATACCCAAGATTTCCTAAATAGCTCAACACTTGAGCGGAGTTCAAATAATCCCAGAATATGTCACGGTACCAATGGTCCAGCCGTAGAAGGGTCAAGCCAACGCCTCACATGTGGCACGCCGTACTGCCCCAAACCCTAAGGTTTAGAGGCGGTTCAGACGGTCACATAATCGAGTTAAGGTTTGTGTTCTTCTAGAGGGTCCACCGCATTACTTGCACGTTTTTCCGAAAGATTTAAACTCAAGAAAAATTCAACACTTGAAAGTTTTTCTTGCCGGGAAAAAATGAGTTAATGATATCCGTTCGAACATTTTAATACTTTCTAAATTATCCAGAAAACAAAACGAAATTAAACTTTCCGATCGAATCAACGAGTACCAAAAGATCCCCAGAAAACTCAACACTTGAGTAAGATTAAAAATACCTAGAAGCAGCTACAAATACCTATGGATGTACTGTGCCAAAAAGCTAACCCTAATTCTAATGTGCTGCCGCGGAACCGCCGCAAAAGGCATGGTACGGCCGTGGTTCCGCGGCGCTTTAGTGGAATTTTGGTGTCGTTTTGCACGGTAACTCTTAGAATTCCCTGCTGATTTTTTTGAGTATTTTTAATGCAAAAAAAATCACATTTTTACAAAATTTCCAGAGAAGGGGTCTATTTCGACGTATCGGGGTTCGATCGGAGTTTTAATTTCGCATACACGTTGCCTAATGCTCTAGCTAGGCTCTGATACCACTGTAGGGTTCCCAGGCAGTCATACAAGGGTCTATAAGGTATCAATCATGCCCGATTTAAAAATTAGACGTGCCGAACAACCCAAAGCCAGGATCTTTGCTAGATTATTAAGGTTTAACATGCAAGTAAACATCTTTAGAACTAAGAGTGAAGGATTACAACCTTTGTAGTCCACTCCTTCGCTTCATAAGCTCGGAGTAGAAGTCCCTTTGCCGCGATCCATGATCTCCCGGACTCAAGAGAAGCTCCACAACCCGAATGATCCATGCTAGCTTGTAGTCTTCCTTTTCTCCGATGATCTACCTCGAAGTTTCTATAACTCAAGCTCTCTCTCTCTCTAATGAGGTGAACACCCTAATCTAATTGGCTAGATTAGATAAGGATGGTGAAGTAGTATTTATGCTCTCTTTTATTATCAAATTCTCACACTAAATCATCACATAAAGAAAACCTAGAAAGCTTTTTCAAAGCTCAAGGAAGAAGAAGAAAGAAATTCCTTTTGTGATGAATAATGTAAAATGTCATAATGATTAAAAATGCAACCATGGTTGAATATGAAGAGATTAACCCATGTAGAGACTTAAGCTGGGGTGAAGGGTTTGGGTTGGGTTAGAAATATCTAGTAAAATATCAAGCATAATAGCTTTTGCTAGAAACAATGTAAATCCTTCTAGAAGCATCAAGAAAGAACTAACCCAAATCAAACCCTAACCTTGTTTAACCTCCACTAAACATGTTGCGTTAGTAATCATATCATGTTATAATATTATATATCACATATATAATATATATTTGTAACAAAAAAAAATAATACAATTAACATATATCGCATATATATCAATGTATTATCCGGTGAGAAAATGAATCAATAAAGCGAGCTAATATTAGATAATGTAATGCAATATATCATATATATTATTATACATTAAATTATCGAATCAACACTTGATCCGACAATCCGGCTATATCGAATATAACCGACTAATATATCATGTACCGATTCATCGAATCAACAGTTGATCCGATGACCCGGCTCATATCAAAATATCGCGAGAATATAATACGGTATCTGATATCGCATTATCCTCGATCCTGCACATATCACATATGTGCTCCTACTCCGTTTTTCCTGAGTCAAGAAACCTCTGTGTAGGACTCTAAAGAATCGTCAATACGCCGGTAGCAGGTGATGATCACATCAAACACCCACAAGCTGCAAGCGGTCAGCTAAACGTAACAGCCACCCAGGTATTGAGCGATCAGAAAATCAACAAACAAGCATGTACATTCTCCTGTGAATCCAATCAGTAACACTCCCGTACAGTCCGGTCTCTTCGTCTGATATGTCGCATATCAAGTCTAGGGGTGGTATACGTCAGACCCCAGTAACCGATAAGTCGTGTCGATGCGAACCTCATAACAGGTCGAGAAACTACTGATAACACTTACTGGTAAATCTCTATATCAGTCCTGGCCAGGGACTTCCAGTTATAGCCAATCGAATACAGCACAACATCAACTCCCTATACCGGGAGAGACGAATCCCCTCCTATCGCTCATTGCCTCCATGTGATTCAGGACTGCACCCAAAATCCACCGTTTTGCACGCCCTCTTGGACGTGGTAAGGTGGAAATCAAAGCACAGCGGGAATCACACAAGACTCTATGACGATCTCGGGTCTACAGACTACCCTGTACCAGTGTCACCGGAGAACTGCCATCTGATGTGAGGTATAATACCATCTGGGAGTTCTCGGCGAGTCCGTCCAGTGTACCCAGTCTCCACTGAGCACCCGTACACCATCCTTGATGTCAAACACCGATGGATATCGGATCATCCATCGCCCATCATATGGGTCAAGATGCGTATACGCTAGTCTACACTGGTGTATCGATGCCCTGTCTCGACACACCCTCGACTAGGAACAGTTATAGGATGTACTCATCGACTACCGTGGCCCCACTAGTATGATCTCATCATAGTCCCAGTAGTCGAGTACATATCCTAAGGGCTTTATTAACATGTGAGAGTAAGACAGTAAACTAATACAAGTCAACATGTTAAGATAAAGTGAAACCAAATAGCATACTATCATGACGAGCAAGAAAGTCCTCTCTATATATATCCAAGCATCCATTATAATATACATCATATGTACAACAATGGCCTCTAGGGCATATACATAACTAACAACATGGGGTCAAATCAAGTGAAATCTAGCTATTTCAGGCTGTTACAGCCGAATAGGTCTCCATGCATTAGGGGATGCCATGCATGGACACTTGTTCTATAAAAGTCGTCAATTTTTGTTGAAAATACTGTTGAAAACACTTGAATTCGGGGTTCAAGTCTCCATACATTGGGTCTCAACACACATGGACACTTGTTTCAAAAAAATTGTTAAAATTGTTCTAGAAAGACTGTTGAAATGCCTGATAAATGGGCTACAGGTCTCCATGCGTTGTTTGCCCGGAAATGGTTTTCTTGAATCGATAAAAATATTGTGTTGTTGAAAAAGTTGTTGCAGTTCACTGTGCGTTGGGGGATGCCATGCATGGAGACTGTTTCTTCGAAAAAGTTGTTTTTATCGAATTCTGACATCTTTTATTATTTTAAAATAGCATTTTATTAATGTTGCAACTTGGAAGTGTCCATGTGTTGGGTGATGACACGCATGGAGAACTATTAAAGAGATTTTGCGTCTACAAACATTAAGAACCATTTAAAAATCTTTTTTAGGGTTTTAAAATGCAACAGTTTTCCATGCACGTGGTTACCCAACGCATGGTGAACTGTTAGTTTAATTTTTCATTAAAAAAATATCCTAAATTATTTGGTAAAATTCCTGAAAAACATTTAAAAATATGTTTTTCACTCACTTACCCGGAAGTTGGGTTTTGGCACTCAAAAAGATTTTAAAAGCCAGAAATCACTTAGTTTTCCATACTACTATATAGTATGAAAAACAACCTGATTTGATCGAGTTTGGTGTCACGCCCCACCCCCAATACAGAGAGTATTGTCCGCTCTCGCCCGAAGCCGCAAAGTTTTGTCCTTCGGGACGAACCGGACCCGACCAGGGGCTACTTCCTAGAAGGTCACCCATCTCAGGACTTCCCTGGCCCGAGCACGATTAACTACGGAGTTCTCAAACTCCTGTAGTTCCAGTTCACTTAAAAGCCGCCTCTGTATTGAAGAGTGGTATCATTCCATTTATAGTACAGATCTGCCCTCTTTCGGAATGTATTCCGAAAAGTCCACATTGTTCTACAGTGGGTCCCACGGACTCAAGAGGTGGCCCCCACGGATTCAAGAGGTGGCCCCCTCCCACTTAACACGACACTTGACGTGGCACTTTGTTCCGTGTGGCACTTTGTTCCACGAGCAAGAACCGGGTCCCGACATTCTCCCCACCTTTGAACAATGGTTCGTCCTCGAACCACAGACCTACTATTGAGGGACTAGCTCTGATACCATTCTGTCGTGCCCCACCCCTAATATAGAGAGTATTGTCCGCTCTAGCCGAAGTAGCACGGTTTTGTCCTTCAGGGTGAACCGGACCCGACCAGGGGCCATTTCCCAGGAGGTCACCCATCCCAGGACTTCCCTGGCCCGAGCACGCTTAACTACAGAGTTCTCAAACTCCTGTAGTGTCAGTTCACTTAAAAGGCGTCTCAGTATTGAAGAGTGGTATCATTCCATTAATAGTACAGATCTGCCCTCTTTCGGAATGTATTCCGAAGAGTTCTCATTGTTCTACAGTGGGTCCCATGGACTCAAGAGGTGGCCCCCACGGATTCAAGAGGTGGCCTCCGCCCACTGAACACAACACTTGGAGTGGCACTTTGTTCCGTGAGTAAGAACGGGGTCCCGACATTAGGTGTATCAACAGATATGCCCCTCTTGTATTAATGTTGCAGGAGCAACGTTGGTTACAGGAGAAGGTGAGAGGACAAAGAAGACCGAAGAGGGTGCTTCTTGACGTCCTCTGAACAAGATTTTCGGATGGGATTTATAAGAAGAGAAGAGCGGACAAATGCAGTGTTAGATACTAATGCAACTTTAAGCAAAAATAAAGAGTTTGGACATGATGTAATCCCGATTTTTGAAGACTGCAATAAACGCTTAAAACTGTTTAAGCAGTTAGAATAGAGGTTACGGTATTGGAGCAAAACAATCCCTAGGGTTGGACTTTAAGACCAGATTGATGTTCGGTGAGAACTCGCGCTCGACTGTATCCTTATCCGCTTCCTCTTGTTGGATATAGTGCCCTCAGAGTCAATTATTGGATCGCAGGCACGTGATTGCAATGATTGAGGGAAGACCTATGCCGGTAGGACAGTCTTACTCAAGATGATAGTATGCTATCTGGTTTATCTTTATCATCGTGTACTGCTTTAGGTGACCTTACATGTCGCTATTGCACGTTGATAGAGTCCCTAGGATTCTTGCTTGACTGCCAGCAGTATGAGGGCGATCATATACGTGGGAGCTGGGGTCTATAAGCACATCCTTAAAAGGTCCCTAGTCGTGGGAGTTTCAAGACATGGCATCGATACTCCAGAGTAGACTAGTGTATACAGTCGAGACCCCGACGAGGGGCGGTGGCCAGTCTCACAAGCCACTGGTGTCAGTTGGTTCACCTAAGATGTATACAGGTGCTCATTGGGTTATGAGTATACCGGACAGGACTCGCCGGGAACATGCTAGTTGGAATTATACCTGATGTCAGATAGCAGTTTCCTAGTGACATGTGTACAGGTTAGTTCATCGACCTGAGATCGTCATTTGTCTCGTGTGAGTTCCCACTGTGCTTTGATTACTACCCTACCACGCTCAAAGGAGACGTGCAAACAGGTTTTAGTTGGGTACAGTCCTGAGCCACATGGAGGCAGTGAGCGGATCTTCAGGGGTTCGTCTCTCCCGGTATTGGGGGTGAGGTCGCGCTGTGTCTAGGAGAGCCATTACACGAAGTCCTTGGCCAAGGAAGGAGATTTACTGGTAGGTATTCCAGTAGTATCTCAGGGTGTTCTGGGCTACACTCCGACACGACTTGTACCGCTTTTGGGGGTCTGACTTTTACCAACCCCCTAGGCCCGCCATGCGATGCTCATAGACGAACGGACCGGAATGTACGGATATTGTCACTGACAGGCTCAGTAGGGTGTCAGGATGAGTTCGCTCATCGACGTCCCTTTTGGTCAATACCTGGTAGCCCGTTACGTATGGCTAATACCTCTGACGTGCTAGTGGTTAAATCCACAGCCAATGTATTGACGAGTCTTTAGAGTCCCCCACAGACCGTTTTCTCAAGTTTCGGGCGAAACGTTGTAGAGAACGTATGGAGATATGGCAGGGTTCGATCGTATACGTGCGGTATTGCACGGATCATGATCGGACAGATAATACTAGCGGGCTTTGGTTTAAGCCGGATCCTAGTATTGTACAGTGTAGATTTTGTCTCTTTGCATTTATATTCAGTGGGAATACAAATGCGGGTATGTATATACAGTCGCGGGGTTTTCCTGTAATTTATTACGGGATCAGTTTTTTGAAGTTGCCAGTTTGCATTCCGTTCCGGCCAGTTTTCCTTTGTTCCTTCGCGGCCGGATTTTTCTGTTGGAGGGGCTAATTTGCAAGTTTTCAAATTAGCTAAGTGGAGGGGTTTATTTGCTTATGAGGGATTATGATGGTTTAAGCATCTTTTCTTTTCTTCTTTGATGATGACTTGCATTAATGGTGATGGTTTATGAAGGGATTGATTTGGATTATTGAAGTGAGGCTTGCTTTTGGGGTGTGGTCACCATTTCCTTTCCTACACTCACCCCCTTGTTCTTTTGCTCCTCTCCTCATTTTTGGCCGGCCACACTCTTGGGGAGTGGGAGATGGTTCATTTTGGTGAAGGAAAAATATACATCATTCATCTCATTTTCTTGCCACCAAAATTCCTTAGTTGTTTTTCTCCACCTCCACATCCATGGCAACTTCATAACCCCATTGAGACAATGGATACTACACTTAGCCTACAACATTTCTTGGGCATGTCGGCTCGCCAACTTCGTGCCCGAGTTGCCTCGGTCCAGAGGTGGGAGCCCGTAAAAGAACCCGGTGATGTGGTGCCCGTTCCGACGAGGAGATGAAGATCGGAGATTCTGCGAGGAGATCGGAGTGGAGGCCGAAGACCGAAGGACACGGATCGCTCGATATAGCTCTCTACTCATTTTCTTGTTTGCTAGAGTTAGGTTAATGGCCCGATCCGGGATTTTAGTGCGCGGTGGTGCCGGTTTACAGGTTTCGTAAAAGTTTCGTTTCCGCATTCCGGCGTCGGATTGACGGCCGGGACGCCACCGTGCACTTACACTGGTATCAGAGCCACGCCATTAACCTAGTCTAGCTTGCTCTAACGTGTTTAGAACTTCGATCGGACGAATTTTCAAAAACCGCGTTTCCATTTGCATCAGATTTTGTCGAATTTGTTTTGGCTCAAAAAATTATTTTAAGTGTTGCAGAAATTTGTGCAGGGAAATTTAAGAATTCTGTGAAAAAATGGTAGCGTGATACTGTAGACCGACCGTGGAACCGTGGCCAAACCCCCATTCTGGCCGCGGTTCCGCCGCAGTACAGTGTTTTCACTGTACCATTTTTACACAGAGCTCTTTAAAGTTGAAAATGGTGTTTTTGGAATGTTCTGTTTGGACCCAGATTTTCTTTGAGTGCTACAGTAGTGCTTGGGGCCCACTTCGGTAAATTTGATCGATCAAAAATTTTAAACATGTTAGTTCACAGTATTTACATTATATCTGCGACCGTGAATGTCATTTGATCGGTAAATCCTGTCTAACTGCTATAGCCCTTTTAGACGGATTTGCGAACGTGACATTCACGTTGATGTTCTGTGTTGTGTTGTGATGTTGCGGATTGGTCGTGGGGGATAGCCTGGATGCAATGTTAGTACAGTTTTGTTTTATATGTACATTTGATATTGCGGGGCGAGCATCCGACATGTGGACTGCCGTCACTGCCTGTTTGTATATTATTCTTTTGGTGCACGACCGGGCTGAGGTCGATGTACCCGCTGTATGTATATTTTACTTTCTGTACTAGGATTACCCCAAGGAGGGGTGCACGGATAGCCGGGTTCTAGAGGGCAACAGGCCCGCATCTCAAGGCATTGAGACGGAGGGGGCTTTACTCTAGAATTGGCGGGCTATTCGCCGCACTCGTAGGGGGTACAGGTTGACCCAAGGAGGGGTGCCCAAGTTATCGGATTCCGTGAAGTGCTGGGTGGTCCATTCACGTTGTTGAAGGGGGCTGCCTCGCTTCAGGTTTTGGCGGGTAACTTGCCGCGCCCATAGGGGTCTAGGATTTCATTGCACAGGCTATCCACACGACCAGGGGAACGTCGGGTTTCAGAAGCGGCTCTGTGAAACCCGGGGATCCCAGATATCTGTATTGTTCTGTGATACTGATTACATTTTTGTGATGTTGCTTTTTATCACGCCTTGAGCGAATATTATATATTGCTATATATATACTAGTAGATGTTGTATATATTTTGCATCCGCGCTAGTCCAGCCCCCTCTCTGTCGTTAGTTAAGTAACCTAACGGGTGATGACGGGACCCAGTGGCGAATGCGGATGGCATATACGTACATCATTATTTTCGTTTTTTTGTGGTGTGATCAATTGATAGGACTGCATTGATTCGGATCAATGCAAGCTAAACAAACCTATTCTGATGTTGTTGGAACAATTTTCAAAAAGCTGTTATTGTAAGGACGTTCTCTTTTGTTTTGCACAGTGGTATTCAGTTGGAATATCCTGCTCCTCAATCGATGAGGCAAGGGCCGAGATCCCTTCACCGGGAGTGACCCCTTGGACAGAAGTTTGCGTCAGGGCAATAACTTCACTATAGCCGATTACTTTTGCTTTGCATCGTAGTATTCAGTTGGAATATCCTGCACCTCATTCTACGGGGAAAGAGCCGAGATCCCTTCACCGGGAGTGACCTCTTTAGCAAAGGTTTTCGTCACTATATTTTTATAAAGCTATCCGGTTCCTTCAACGATATCAAGTTCATTACGTTAAAGGTTTTTCGCCAAAAACCATTCGTAGCCCTCCGTCGTTTCATATGGATAGTCAATAGTATTCAAGCTGTGTTTGTTGGCCAAAGTCAAGGCACAGTGTTTGGTATCTATTGGATATTCATATGCAGTATAGATAGATGCGTTGGTTTGGGACAGTCGTATAGCCTTGTTGACCAAAGTCAAGGGCTTATACGGGTGGGTTCAAATTAACTTGGATAATGACGGGTAGAACTTGACATGTGACTTATGATTTGTTGGCCAAAGTCAAGGTCATAAGAGCATATGGTAAAAATCACATCGGGAGTTTCTAAAGAAACTGAAACTTGCCAGATATGCGCATACCTTCTGGAGTGTGATAACGTGAGCGGATTCCGTCACGTTATCATGCGATGATAGTTGGATCCCAATTCCCACTGATGAGTTGGTTTACTCCACGGATGATCCCGACTAATTCTTCTTTCAGGTTTGGAGGAGAATTTGACGTTACAGTGGGAAGTTTCCTGATTAGATAAATTGATAACCATTCTGATCTAGGTTAGAGTGCACGCTGAGTGTTTCTTTTCTCTCTCTCTCTTTGGCAGCGACCATTGACCCGACCCTTGACTATGACTCAGTGACCAAAATTAACCGAACCTTCTTAAACACTGGCTTTTGGATTGTCAGAGTTGCAAACCTCATTACCACTCCTACTTTTACCCTTTTCTCCAGGACACCCCGTATTACTACGAACGTCCACTTCCATTGAATAAAACCATCGTATGGTTATATACGAACTCGAAGGAATTTATTCAAGGATGGTTTTCGGTTCTGGAGAAAACGAATATGACTATTCAGTTGTCTTTTTCTTTTACTTTCTCTCGGTTGCGAGTACTCCTTGGATTAGGACAGTACACCCATTACGCAAATTGGATAGTCTTCTTCCAAACCATAAGCAGGTGCCGACCGGTAGGGAATGAAGAAAACCAATTAGCCTAACGATGGTGTACAGAAGGTATTAAGTTAAGACATATAAAGGGATTAGAAGGAGGGCAAAGTAAATTGCGACTACTATTCACGACTAAACCAAGTATTTCATTACCACTCCCACTTCAGCTTTGTATTTCTCCAGGACACTCCGTATCACTACGAAGATCCACAGTTTATTGGATACTCCATCGTATGGTTATATACGAACTCGAAAGGAACTTGTTCCAGTTCGGGGATGGATTCTGGTTCAGGAGAAATAGGAATAAGGTTTATTCAGGTGTTTTTTATCTTCACCTTCTCTTGCATTGCGAGTGCTCCTAGGATTAAGACAGTACACCCATTATGCTTATTGGATTGTCTTCTTCCAAACCATAGGCTGGTGCCGAACGGTAGGGAAGGAAGAAAACCATTTAGCCTAAGAGAGTGTATAGGAGGTAATGACTAAAGACATATAAAGGGATCTAGAGAGATGACAAAGAAATATACGGTTACAGTTGTGAATCTGGATAATGGAAGAGGCATTACTAGGAATACCAGGATACCCCTACGAAACATTTCAATATTTCAATTTCACTGTGTACTGTTAAAAGAAAACTGATTTCCCAATTAGACACTTGCTCCAGGGTATGTATTTACCAGGTATAATTCTCACATCTGTATGGTTTTACAGATGATGAGTAGGAGTAAGCTATTAGGAATTAGGTGATTATCCTCATTATATCGGAATTCGTTGTAATTGGTGATATTTGAGGAAATCGCCTGGGTTGTTTGCCGGACGGCAAATGTTTGGTTTTGAATATCCGTTGCTATGCACCAATTTCAAATTAATATATCTGTACGTCTATTTTCATAGAGTGAGATATAACTTTTTAAAATTATGTCTATGACATTTACCTATATCAGTGGATGGTTAGGTAAGGAGCATTAAACAGCGGTGTAATTCTTCTTAACCATAAGTACAGTTTTCAACCTACGACGCACAGGGTTTGAGTTATTAGACTCAGAGGACTTATACAGAGTATTGTATATTGTCCAGTGTCCATTAGGACAGAGGGGTTGGTCCTCGTACTATATTCGGTTTACTTATGACTTCTCTAGTTTTTAGACAAGTGTTTCGTAGAAACACAGGGTCCAAGTTTTGAGAAGTTATAGGTATATGAATAAAGTAGAGAACCAGGTGTTGCAAGTATCGGGATTCTTCAAAGTGACAAAAGATGTAGATACTTGTGTGCGGTATTCAGTTAATAGTAATGATTAAGAGAACTTGCTTCTCTTTCAGGTTATTCATAATTGGAAGTACTCCTAAGTTGAGTAACGCTGATCGGCCTCTCTCCATTTACTTAACATGCACTGGAGACAGCTGCATGATTTGAATCTGTTTCAATTAAATCAGTGCCTCTGTTTCTGCGTTGGATATAGAACAGTTCATATCTTGACATTGTTAAGATACGGGGAGTTGTCCAGCTTATGCTTAAAACCAGACTCTGGATGACTCAAGGCACGTTTCTGTAGTGGCTGTTTGTGGGTTGACCCAGGCTATGACGAGGGTTGATTTTCTACCATCAGGAAGATCAATAGTGATATTGTTCTTGACTCGCCACAGTTTTAATAAAAATGGATTTTTTTCAGAAAACAGTAGTGGGAGTATAGTAGAACTGGAAGTAATTCCAGAACCGCAAACGATTACGGAAAATTTGATAAAGAACCTAAAGATTCAATCTGGTTTGACATTCCATTAGCCACTCCGCAGACATGATGGGTAACCTCAGGCACCCGAGAGGTACTCCGGTAGCCTCAAGGACGGTGACAGGGATGTTCTTGTTTACCCAGACTTGCCATTGTTGTTGTTCCAGACTGTGAGACCCGGCAGGAGGATGAATATAGCGTCGTTCTAAACTAGTTTTAGAAGTATACGTGTATATGACTCTGCCAGAGGGTTGTCGTAGTCAGTGGGAGCAGCGGAAGCATTGGTGGACAGGTGGCTTATGTCTATTTATAGACTAAAGCAGATATAGCGGAGATAGATCATCTATTTCTGACGTGACAGTCATAGGTTTGACTTCATCAGAATAGGGGATGGATCTGTTAAGAAGGTAGTAGGGTGTGATGTCCTGGTATTTGGATGATATACACAGAGTAGGAAGTAATATTCCTATACTACGATCGGTTATACTTTGGTTGTCACACAGTAGTTTCTCCACATGGGACTTGGATATAATATCAAGACATTCTGGTTACTAGATCTATAGATCTAGATTTGGGTGGTTTCCCAATCAGGGTACTTAGACAGCATTCTAAGAGTTTTTAGAATGGACGACTCCTGGCACGGTAGTGTAGCTGCAGGTGATGGAGTCACCCTCTCTAAAGGTGTCTTATAGACTAAAGCGGAGAGGGATGTGCATGATTGGCAGATCACTTGCTTGGGCAATTGAGTCAATCATGAGATGTCAAGTACCACACCAGATATTGTTTTTGCAGTAGATGCAATATATTGATATCGATCCAATCCTGGAGAAACATTCGGAAGCAGTTTTAGAACATAAGTGGATGTTCTAGGGATATGATAACGACAGCCTCCTTTGGGAGACAGTTATCATTCCAGGCTTCCAAGGTGACCTGGATGACAGAGTGACTGTCAGAGTTAAAGTTCTCCCTCTGAAGAGGGGCAGTATTTTGGACAGGTGGTCCAAGCGGTCACTGAGGGAGGCATGGCGCAGGATACTGATTAAATTCAGTTGACGATACAGTCTAAGAAGTTTGGATTTGGAGTTCATTTATGAACTAGGTCCCATCAGACATCCAGACATATTCTAAGACAGGTATTGCTCATTTCGGGAGATGGCTTTCTCTGCGAACTTGAGATAAAGAGAGACATAGAAAGAAACATTAGAGCGGATCCACTCACTGAGGCTATTCCTCGAACGCAATAGTTTCGCAAACGAGCTTTGTGAGACTGACTAGTAGAGGAGTTGGGTGTTCGGTATCACACGGGCTGTGAGTATGCGACATCGCAATAATTAGCCTTGAGTGCAAGTGGGAGATTGTTGGATATAGTGCCCTCAGAGTCAATTATTGGATCACAAGCACGTGATTGCAATGATTGAGGGAGGACCTATGCCGGTAGGACAGTCTTACTCAAGATGATAGTATGCTATCTGGTTTATCTTTATCATCGTGTACTGCTTTAGGTGACCTTACAGGTCGCTATTGCACGTTGATAGAGGCCCTAGGATTCTTGCTTGACTGCCAGCAGTATGAGGGCGATCATATACGTGGGAGCTGGGGTCTATAAGCACATCATTAAAAGGTCCCTAGTCGTGGGAGTTTCGAGACAGGGCATCGATACTCCAGAGTAGACTAGTATATACAGTCGAGAACCCGACGAGGGGCGGTGGCCGGTCTCACAATCCACTGGTGTCAGTTGGTTCACCTAAGATATATACATGTGCTCATTGGGTTATGAGTACACCGGACAGGACTCGCCGGGAACATGCTAGTTGGAATTATACCTGATGTTAGATAGCAGTTCCCTGGTGACATCTGTACAGGTTAGTTCATCGACCTGAGATCGTCATTTGTCTCGTGTGAGTTCCCACTGTGCTTTGATTACTACCCTACCACGCTCAAAGGAGACGTGCAAACAGGTTTTAGTTGGGTACAGTCCTGAGCCACATGGAGGCAGTGAGCGGATCTTCAGGGGTTCGTCTCTCCCGGTATTGGGGGTGAGGTCACGCTGTGTCTAGGAGAGCCATTACACGAAGTCCTTGGCCAAGGCAGGAAATTTACTGGTAGGTATTCCAGTAGTATCTCAGGGTGTTCTGGGTTACACTCCGACACGACTTGTACCGCTTTTAGGGGTCTGACTTTTACCAACCCCCTAGGCCCGCCATGCGATGCTCATAGACGAACGGACCGGACTGTACGGATATTGTCACTGACAGGCTCAGTAGGGTGTCAGGATGAGTTCGCTCATCGACGTCCCTTTTGGTCAATACCTGGTAGCCCGTTACGTATGGCTAATACCTCTGACGTGCAAGTGGTTAAATCCACAGCCAATATATTGACGAGTCTTTAGAGTCCCCCACAGACCGTTTTCTCAAGTTTCGGGCGAAACGCTGTAGAGGCCGTATGGAGATATGGCAGGGTTTGATCGTATACGTGCGGTATTGCACGGATCATGATCGGACAGATAATACTAGCGGGCTTTGGTTTAAGCCGGATTCTAGTATTGTACAGTGTAGATTTTGTCTCTTTGCATTTATATTCAGTGGGAATACAAATGCGAGTATGTATATACAGTCGCGGGGTTTTCCTGTAATTTATTACGGGATCAGTTTTTTGAAGTTGCCAGTTTGCATTCCGTTCCGGCCAGTTTTCCTTGGTTCCTTCGCGGCCGGATTTTTCTGTTGGAGGGGCTAATTTGCAAGTTTGCAAATTAGGTAAGTGGAGGGGTTTATTTGCTTATGAGGGATTATGATGGTTTAAGCATCTTTGCTTTTCTTCTTTGATGATGACTTGCATTAATGGTGATGGTTTATGAAGGGATTGATTTGGATTATTGAAGTGAGGCTTGCTTTTGGGGTGTGGTCACCATTTCCTTTCCTACACTCACCCCCCTTGTTCTTTTGCTCCTCTCTTCATTTTTGGCCGGCCACACTCTTGGGGAGTGGGAGATGGTTCATTTTGGTGAAGGAAAAATATACATCATTCATCTCATTTTCTTGCCACCAAAATTCCTTAGCAAAGTTCCTTAGTTGTTTTTCTCCACCTCCACATCCATGGCAACTTCATAACCCCATTGAGACAATAGATACTACACTTAGCCTACAGCATTTCTTGGGCACGTCGGCTCGCCAACTTCGTGCTCGAGTTGCCTCGGTCCAAAGGTGGGAGCTCGTAAAAGAACCCGGTGATGTAGTGCCCGTTCCGACGAGGAGATGAAGACCGGAGATTTCGCGAGGAGATCGGAGTGGAGGCCGAAGACCGAAGGACACGGATCGCTCGGTATAGCTCTCTACTCATTTTCTTGTTTGCTAGAGTTAGGTTAATGGCCCGATCCGGGATTTTAGTGCACGGTGGTGCCAGTTTACAAGTTTCGTAAAAGTTTCGTTTCCGCATTCCGGCGTCGGATTGACGGCCGGGGCGACGCCATGCACTTACACCTCTATGATTAACATTGGTGAAACCAAAGGGCATAGGACATTATTGGCCATGTGCGAATGTCGGCGTTCCATTGATTTCATCATATGTTAAGTTTGTTTGTTTTTTGTTGAAAAGATGAGCTGCGATAATCTAGATCGGGGGTTAGTCATGTCCAATCTCTTTGTTTTTCAAGGAGGGGGTAAGAGGCAATATGCTAGTCGATACACCGTGCTAAAACTGTAAGGCTTATCATGAAAAATCTTTTTTTAATGCAAGTCTTGAAAATATGGGGCTAATACAACATCAAGGACAATAGACACTTAGGGGTATCGGTACTATCATCAAAGATGAGGTTTTTGAAAATGGTATCTAACATCTAAGGCAATACCTTGACGCTATTATGCTTCCAAGAAGTGACAAAGTATTTACTTGGGACGCGCTGATTCGCAAATTCCGGTACAATGATAAGATTGGGCACCGTTTTTTAGCACGATCGTGTATGTCACACCGGTTTGTAAATGCTGTTGCGCTTTGTAAGAGATGTTGTGGGTCGGAGAAGACTATCTCAGAGTTTGTCACATCGGTTTTTTGGATATAGTGCCCTCAAAGTCAATTATTGGATCGCAGGTACGTGATTGCAATGATTGAGGAGGACCTATACCGATAGCACAGTCTTGCTCGAGATGATAGTATGCTATCTGGTTTGTCTTTATCAGTCGTGTACAGGTTTAGGTGACTGATCACTATTACACGTTGATAGAACCCTTAGGATCTTGCTTGACTACCAACAGTATGATGGCGATCATATACGTGAAAGTTGGGTAGCCTATAAGCACATCCTTAATAGTGGTCACTAGTCGTGGGAGTTTCGAGACAGGGCATCGATACTCCAGAGTAGACTAGTGTATACAGTCGAGACCCCGACGAGGGGCGGTGGCCGGTCTCACAAGCCACCGGTGTCAGTTGGATCACCTAAGATGTATACAGGTGCTCGTTGGGTTATGAGTACATTAGACAGGACTCGCCGGGAACCTGCTAGTTGGTATTTATACCTAGCGTCAGATAGCAGTTCCCTGGTGACATGTGTACAGGTTAGTTCATCGACCTGAGGTCGTCATTTGTCTCGTGTGAGTTCCCACTGTACTTTGATTTCTACCCTACCACGGCTCAAAGGTGTCGTGCAAACAGGTCTTTTTTGGGTACAGTCCCGAGCCACATGGAGGCAAGTGAGCGGATCGGTAGGGGATTCGTCTCTCCCGGTATTGGGGGTGAAATCGCGCTGTGTCTAGGAGAGCCATTACACAAAGCCCTCGGCCGAGACAGGAGATTTACTGGTAGGTACTCCAGTAGTATCTCAGGGTGTTCTGGGCTACACTCCGACACGACTTATACCGCTATTAGGGGTCTGACGTTACCAGCCCCCTAGGCCCGATATGCGATACTCATAGACGAACGGACCGGACTGTATGTATATTGTCACTGTTAGGCTCAGTAGGGTTCCAGGATGAGTTCGCTCATCGGCTTCCTTTGAGGTCAGTACATGGGCAGCCGTTACGCACAGCTAGTGCCGCTGACGGTTTGTGGTTAAACCCACTGCCAGAGTACTGATGAGTCATTAGAGTCCCCCACAGATAGAGAGCGTAACTGCCAGAGAATCTCGCCGGCAGTTACGCTCCCGACGTCACGCCCGTGTAGAGAGCGGATCATCCATTAATGGGGATCGTGAAGGCGTAGAACGTGGGATGTTGCTGGCGGAGAATCCGCGCGTAGCGAGATTCGCGGAGCGGCGGTTACGCCTGTGAGCGGTGGAGCTGGTCGGAGGACCGAGGAAGACGGCCTCGGCCGGGGGGCTCGGGGACGAGCGAGAAGGCCGAGGAGACTTGGTTTCGTGGCAGCTCAGGGCTAGCTGAGGGGCTGAGGAGGCCAATCCGCAGGGAGCCCCGGGGAGGTCTGGCTTGTGCTGGCAGGTCGGGTACAGGGGTGGCCTGGTCGGCCTCCATGGGCCCTTTCTTCTGGGTTCTGGGACATGCCATCCGCCACGTGTCCTGATCGTGGGGATCGCCAATATTGAGCATCATCATTGCTTCTTGACGATACATGTGGTACCGGTTTCTTTGAACTGCTACTAGACGATTCATTTCACACCGGTTTACTCCGTTTGATTCTTGACGACACGTGTCGTGCCAGGTATCTTCAATTGGATGCTAAGATGGCACATGTCGTGCCATGTGATGAATTTTGATACTTGGATGGCATATGTCATGCTATGGCATCTTCAATTGGATGCTTAGATGGCTCATGTCGTGCCTTGTGATGAATTTTGATGCTTGGGTGGCTCATGTCGTGCCATGTTGGGCAAAATGGGGAAAAATTTGAGAAAAACTTGAGCCTTGATCTCTGTAGTTCTCCATGCATGTCGGGGGGACACGCGTGAGTTATAGGTCTCCATGCGTTGGTCGGCCACATGCATGGAGAACTGCTCCGTTTTGCTTCAAAAACCCGATTTGATTTTATCTCTTTGGGCAACCTGAGGGTTATATATAAATCGGTCTCTTCGACTTACTTCCCTATTCCGCTGTTTTCTTATCAGACATGAGTTCTCCGTGGGATATTGCTCTTTTAAAAGCATACAGGGTTTTTGATGAATTGAGAGGGAAGGAGTTCATCGCGAACCAATGCGATCATGTGACTACTTTTGCGATCTCTAGCCATCGATCCCTTCCCCTTTTAAATCATGGTGATTTCGTTCTTCCTCCTATTTGCAAACATCTTGGATGATCTTCTGCGTTACAACTAACCATCGGATGAAGACTTTGATGATGACCAATGATAGGGTCAACTTGCAGGAAGTATGAAAGTTTATTGCGCCATTGCTAAATAATCAAGATCAAGAAAGCATACTGCGAGTACGATACGGTTTGGTTTGAATAATCTATGGATTAATAGTGTTTCCTTCTGGTTGCCAATTGCTTATTAAGGAACATGCCGGTCTCTTGAAAGAAAGCTTTCGTCTTGAAAAGGGCGGCTCTTTGGCGCAGCCAATTCTTACCTATCTTTACGAAGGACTTGATAGTACGTGTAGGGAGGTCCTTTCTTTGGTTCTTTACGCTCCTCAATCATTGGGCCTTGTTCACCATGTTTTATTACATTGAATATCACCCATTTTATATCGTTTTATCAATAAACAAGTGCTATTAACCCTATGACTGCTATTGAGTACATGATTACAGGTTTGTAAGGGCATGCGCCTCAATTGGTATGAAACGCGTAAATTCGTGACATTTTACGGATGAAGAAAATGATTAGAACATGTGTCCCGACCACTTGAATCTTTCACGTGCAACACCTGAGCTTCTAGAATATGATAAAGAAGAAGTCTTCCTTGCCTTAGACATTCATAAGCGTTTGAATGGCAGCACAAATGACAAAAAATAAAAGAAGAGTTGAAACATGTGTTGAATTGAAAATGAAGCAAAAAGAGGTCAAAAGTTGCCGCAAACATTGACTATTGGACCTGAGAACACTTCAGAGATAACTATCAAATTGGGACCACTCCAGAGAGTATAAGAAAACACCGGCGTTTGGCAAAATATCGCTCCCATTATGTGACTGGACACATTCAACTTTTGATTCGTAATGTTTAAACATTATCAGTCCCCTAATTAATAAGATATTATTGGATGGATCCTTTTTTTCTATCACATATAGGTGTCCTTAATTATGCATTTTTCTGATAATTTCTAAACTGAAATGTTAATGAGATCTTGAAGCTGGGCCTTATGTTTTGTAGCTCCAGCAGGTTCTTTTTGTTGCTTTCATTGTTAGAGCACTTGCCAAAATCTACTCATTTACCAAGTATTCAAAATAGTTTATTGTGATATCAAATATTGTAAGAAAATAATGGAGGAAAGATGCCATATGAGCGAATGTCCTCCTATGACGTCGAAAAATTACATCCTCCCTCATTTTTTTCGCCGATCGACACCCACCATCTTCAGCGTTATCATCTAAGATGTGGGTACACCAAATTTCATGTGATTCTACAACCATTTCACCGTTGATTTAACAATGTAAAAAGTTCTATTGTCGGTAAACCGTTAATTTTAAACCGCTAAATCAACGGTGAAAAGGTTGTAGAATCACATGAAATTTGGTGTACCCACATCTTAGATGATAACGATGAAGATGGTGGGTGCCGATCGGCGAAAAAATAAGGAAGGATGTAATTTTTCAACGTCATAGGAGGACATTCGCTCCTATGGCCTCTTTCCTCTGTTATTCTCTATATATAAAGCTATAGGAGGGCAATATTCCTCATCTAGCTTTATTTTGTCATCCTGTGGCTTGCTAAAAAATTTTGATATGACCCATGTATGTTTGGCAATTTGTTGTTAGCCCTGTAAGCACACTTAATTTGTGGATGATTATAAGATAGAATTTGCTTTTTATTTTGTTTTAAAAAATTGCAATTAGCTCATATTGCCTATTATTCGGCGTACATCTTGGTTATAATCTATTCCGTTACACGTCATAACAGTATCGGTGCTCTTATATATTCAGGAAGTTATGCTATTTCAAAATAATCATATCGGTGCTCTTATATATCCAATCCTGGCCACACATCATCCGTGCAAAGCACGTGCAAGACACCCAATACCCATGTCTCCTGTTTTACGCTAATCTCGTCCGTTGATTTTGATAGGACAAAATCTGGACCGTTGATTTTGATGGCAGGGACAACAGGAAACTAAAACAGCAGGGACTTGGGACCAGGAAGCTATGCTGTTTCAAAATAATAGTATCGGTGCTCTTATATGCTATTTCAAAATAACAGTATCGGTGCTCTTATATATCTAAACCTGGACAAACATTATACTTGCAAAGTACGTGCAAGACATCCAATACCCATGTCTTCTGTTTTACGCCAATCTCAACCGTTGATTTTGATTGGGACAAAATCTAAACCGTTGATTTTGATAGCATGAACTGCATTGACTATGATAGCAGGGACCCCTAACCCTAGGTGGGGCTCAACAGCCTGCGCCACGGTCTCCGTCACCAGCGTCGACGACATCGGGAAAGGATCCATCGACGACGGCACCGGATACGCCTCGTTCGACGTCAAGTACCAATGCGTCGTGTTCAGGCCGTTCAGGGGCGAGATCGTCAAGGCCGCCGTCGCTTTGGTCAATCAGGTCGAGCCAAGATTGGGGCTTTCTTTTTCTTGATTTTTCTTTTTTGGTTTGTTTTTGTGATTGAATGATTTGATGATTGAAATGGCGTTTCTTTTTGTTTGCCGTGGTTGATTGCAGATGGGTTTCTTCGCAACTGCGGGGCCGATTTATATGTTCGTGTCGTCGCATGTGAGTTTCTACTTTTTTTAGGGTTTATGTTCATCTAAAGTTTGAGATTTTGCTGTAGTTTCCGATTTTTTTGGTTAATCATGATTTTGTGTCCATGCGGTTTGCAAATTTAAGTTTTGATCGTGTGAATATTAGAGTTTCTTGCTTATATTTATGATTTGTAGTTTCAGTCACTTTTCAAAGCAGCACTGAGTAATCAGTACCTGAGAAGTCTTAGTTTAGATCGTCAACTTTTCGGGTAAAATTCTCAATCGCATATGCTCATTGTTCGGTTTTGACCTTGTCCCCTTCTAAAAATAGTGGGGTGCCTTTGAACATTGTTTGGTTTCATTTATGTATGATGTTGTTGTTGTGTACCTTGTTTTCAGCTATTAGCCTTGCATTGCTTTTTAGTTCTGTTTTACCTTGTAAGATAAATTTGCTTTTTATTTGTTTTAAAAAATTGCAATTAGCTCCAATTGCCCGTTATTCGGCGTACATCTTGGTTATAATCATCCCGTCACACATCATAACAGTATCGGTGCTCTTATATATCCAGGAAGCTATGCTATTTCAAAATAATAGTATCCGTGCTCTTATATATCCAATCCTGGCCACACATCATACGTGCAAAGCACGTGCAAGACACCCAATACCCATGTCCCCTGTATTACGCTAATCTCGCCCGTTAATTTTGATAGGATAGAATCTGGACGATTTTGATAGCATGGGACAACAGGGAACTAAAACAGCAGGGAATTGGGACCAAGAAGCTATGCTCTTTCAAAATAATAGTATCGGTGCTCTTATATGCTATTTCAAAATAACAGTATCGGTGCTCTTATATATCCAATCCTGGACATACATTATACTTGCGAAGCAAGTGCAGGACTTCTAATATCCATGTCTTCTGTTTTATGGCAATCTCGACCGTTGTTTTTGATAGGGACAAAATCTAAACCGTTGATTTTGATTGCAGGAACTGCATTGACTAAAACAGCAGGGACCCCTAACCCTAGGTGGGGCTCAACAGCCTGCGCCACGGTCTCCGTCACCAGCGTCGACGACATCGGGAAAGGATCCATCGGCGACGGCACCGGATACGCCTCGTTTGACGTCAAGTACCAATGCGTCGTGTTCAGGCCGTTCAGGGGCGAGATCGTCCTGGCCGCCGTCACATCATACGTGCAAAGCACGTGCAAGACACCCAATACCCATGTCCCCTGTATTACGCTAATCTCGCCCGTTAATTTTGATAGGATAGAATCTGGACGATTTCGATAGCATGGGACAACAGGGAACTAAAACAGCAGGGAATTGGGACCAAGAAGCTATGCTCTTTCAAAATAATAGTATCGGTGCTCTTATATGCTATTTCAAAATAACAGTATCGGTGTTCTTATATATCCAATCCTGGACATACATTATACTTGCGAAGCAAGTGCAGGACTTCTAATATCCATGTCTTCTGTTTTATGGCAATCTAAACCGTTGATTTTGATTGCAGGAACTGTATTGACTAAAACAGCAGGGACCCCTAACCCTAGGTGGGGCTCAACAGCCTGCGCCACGGTCTCCGTCACCAGCGTCGACGACATCGGGAAAGGATCCATCGGCGACGGCACCGGACACGCCTCGTTTGACGTCAAGTACCAATGCGTCGTGTTCAGGCCGTTCAGGGGCGAGATCGTCAAGGCCGCCGTCACTTTGGTCAATCAGGTCGAGCCAAGATTGGGGCTTTCTTTTTCTTGATTTTTCTTTTTTGGTTTGTTTTTGTGATTGAATGATTTGATGGTTGAAATGGCGTTTCTTTTTGTTTGCCGTGGTTGATTGCAGATGGGTTTCTTCGCAACTGCGGGGCCGATTTATATCTTCGTGTCGTCGCATGTGAGTTTCTACTTTTTTTAGGGTTTATGTTCATCTAAAGTTTGAGATTTTGCTGTAGTTTTTTTGGTTAATCATGATTTTGTGTCCATGCGGTTTGCAAATTTAAGTTTTGATCGTGTGAATATTAGAGTTTCTTGCTTATATTTATGATTTGTAGTTTCAGTCACTTTTCAAAGCAGCACTGAGTAATCAGTACCTGAGAAGTCTTAGTTTAGATCGTCAACTTTTCGGGTAAAATTCTCAATCGCATATGCTCATTGTTCGGTTTTGACCTTGTCCCCTTCTAAAAATAGTGGGGTGCCTTTGAACATTGTTTGGTTTCATTTATGTATGATGTTGTTGTTGTGTACCTTGTTTTCAGCTATTAGCCTTGCATTGCTTTTTAGTTCTGTTTTACCTTGTAAGATAAATTTGCTTTTTATTTGTTTTAAAAAATTGCAATTAGCTCCAATTGCCCGTTATTCGGCGTACATCTTGGTTATAATCATCCCGTCACACATCATAACAGTATCGGTGCTCTTATATATCCAGGAAGCTATGCTATTTCAAAATAATAGTATCCGTGCTCTTATATATCCAATCCTGGCCACACATCATACGTGCAAAGCACGTGCAAGACACCCAATACCCATGTCCCCTGTATTACGCTAATCTCGCCCGTTAATTTTGATAGGATAGAATCTGGACGATTTTGATAGCATGGGACAACAGGGAACTAAAACAGCAGGGAATTGGGACCAAGAAGCTATGCTCTTTCAAAATAATAGTATCGGTGCTCTTATATGCTATTTCAAAATAACAGTATCGGTGCTCTTATATATCCAATCCTGGACATACATTATACTTGCGAAGCAAGTGCAGGACTTCTAATATCCATGTCTTCTGTTTTATGGCAATCTCGACCGTTGTTTTTGATAGGGACAAAATCTAAACCGTTGATTTTGATTGCAGGAACTGCATTGACTAAAACAGCAGGGACCCCTAACCCTAGGTGGGGCTCAACAGCCTGCGCCACGGTCTCCGTCACCAGCGTCGACGACATCGGGAAAGGATCCATCGGCGACGGCACCGGATACGCCTCGTTTGACGTCAAGTACCAATGCGTCGTGTTCAGGCCGTTCAGGGGCGAGATCGTCCTGGCCGCCGTCACATCATACGTGCAAAGCACGTGCAAGACACCCAATACCCATGTCCCCTGTATTACGCTAATCTCGCCCGTTAATTTTGATAGGATAGAATCTGGACGATTTCGATAGCATGGGACAACAGGGAACTAAAACAGCAGGGAATTGGGACCAAGAAGCTATGCTCTTTCAAAATAATAGTATCGGTGCTCTTATATGCTATTTCAAAATAACAGTATCGGTGTTCTTATATATCCAATCCTGGACATACATTATACTTGCGAAGCAAGTGCAGGACTTCTAATATCCATGTCTTCTGTTTTATGGCAATCTAAACCGTTGATTTTGATTGCAGGAACTGTATTGACTAAAACAGCAGGGACCCCTAACCCTAGGTGGGGCTCAACAGCCTGCGCCACGGTCTCCGTCACCAGCGTCGACGACATCGGGAAAGGATCCATCGGCGACGGCACCGGATACGCCTCGTTTGACGTCAAGTACCAATGCGTCGTGTTCAGGCCGTTCAGGGGCGAGATCGTCAAGGCCGCCGTCACTTTGGTCAATCAGGTCGAGCCAAGATTGGGGCTTTCTTTTTCTTGATTTTTCTTTTTTGGTTTGTTTTTGTGATTGAATGATTTGATGGTTGAAATGGCGTTTCTTTTTGTTTGCCGTGGTTGATTGCAGATGGGTTTCTTCGCAACTGCGGGGCCGATTTATATCTTCGTGTCGTCGCATGTGAGTTTCTACTTTTTTTAGGGTTTATGTTCATCTAAAGTTTGAGATTTTGCTGTAGTTTTTTTGGTTAATCATGATTTTGTGTCCATGCGGTTTGCAAATTTAAGTTTTGATCGTGTGAATATTAGAGTTTCTTGCTTATATTTATGATTTGTAGTTTCAGTCACTTTTCAAAGCAGCACTGAGTAATCAGTACCTGAGAAGTCTTAGTTTAGATCGTCAACTTTTCGGGTAAAATTCTCAATCGCATATGCTCATTGTTCGGTTTTGACCTTGTCCCCTTCTAAAAATAGTGGGGTGCCTTTGAACATTGTTTGGTTTCATTTATGTATGATGTTGTTGTTGTGTACCTTGTTTTCAGCTATTAGCCTTGCATTGCTTTTTAGTTCTGTTTTACCTTGTAAGATAAATTTGCTTTTTATTTGTTTTAAAAAATTGCAATTAGCTCCAATTGCCCGTTATTCGGCGTACATCTTGGTTATAATCATCCCGTCACACATCATAACAGTATCGGTGCTCTTATATATCCAGGAAGCTATGCTATTTCAAAATAATAGTATCCGTGCTCTTATATATCCAATCCTGGCCACACATCATACGTGCAAAGCACGTGCAAGACACCCAATACCCATGTCCCCTGTATTACGCTAATCTCGCCCGTTAATTTTGATAGGATAGAATCTGGACGATTTTGATAGCATGGGACAACAGGGAACTAAAACAGCAGGGAATTGGGACCAAGAAGCTATGCTCTTTCAAAATAATAGTATCGGTGCTCTTATATGCTATTTCAAAATAACAGTATCGGTGCTCTTATATATCCAATCCTGGACATACATTATACTTGCGAAGCAAGTGCAGGACTTCTAATATCCATGTCTTCTGTTTTATGGCAATCTCGACCGTTGTTTTTGATAGGGACAAAATCTAAACCGTTGATTTTGATTGCAGGAACTGCATTGACTAAAACAGCAGGGACCCCTAACCCTAGGTGGGGCTCAACAGCCTGCGCCACGGTCTCCGTCACCAGCGTCGACGACATCGGGAAAGGATCCATCGGCGACGGCACCGGATACGCCTCGTTTGACGTCAAGTACCAATGCGTCGTGTTCAGGCCGTTCAGGGGCGAGATCGTCCTGGCCGCCGTCACATCATACGTGCAAAGCACGTGCAAGACACCCAATACCCATGTCCCCTGTATTACGCTAATCTCGCCCGTTAATTTTGATAGGATAGAATCTGGACGATTTCGATAGCATGGGACAACAGGGAACTAAAACAGCAGGGAATTGGGACCAAGAAGCTATGCTCTTTCAAAATAATAGTATCGGTGCTCTTATATGCTATTTCAAAATAACAGTATCGGTGTTCTTATATATCCAATCCTGGACATACATTATACTTGCGAAGCAAGTGCAGGACTTCTAATATCCATGTCTTCTGTTTTATGGCAATCTAAACCGTTGATTTTGATTGCAGGAACTGTATTGACTAAAACAGCAGGGACCCCTAACCCTAGGTGGGGCTCAACAGCCTGCGCCACGGTCTCCGTCACCAGCGTCGACGACATCGGGAAAGGATCCATCGGCGACGGCACCGGACACGCCTCGTTTGACGTCAAGTACCAATGCGTCGTGTTCAGGCCGTTCAGGGGCGAGATCGTCAAGGCCGCCGTCACTTTGGTCAATCAGGTCGAGCCAAGATTGGGGCTTTCTTTTTCTTGATTTTTCTTTTTTGGTTTGTTTTTGTGATTGAATGATTTGATGGTTGAAATGGCGTTTCTTTTTGTTTGCCGTGGTTGATTGCAGATGGGTTTCTTCGCAACTGCGGGGCCGATTTATATCTTCGTGTCGTCGCATGTGAGTTTCTACTTTTTTTAGGGTTTATGTTCATCTAAAGTTTGAGATTTTGCTGTAGTTTTTTTGGTTAATCATGATTTTGTGTTCATGCGGTTTGCAAATTTAAGTTTTGATCGTGTGAATATTAGAGTTTCTTGCTTATATTTATGATTTGTAGTTTCAGTCACTTTTCAAACCAGCACTGAGTAATCAGTACCTGAGAAGTCTTAGTTTAGATCGTCAACTTTTCGGGTAAAATTCTCAATCGCATATGCTCATTGTTCGGTTTTGACCTTGTCCCCTTCTAAAAATAGTGGGGTGCCTTTGAACATTGTTTGGTTTCATTTATGTATGATGTTGTTGTTGTGTACCTTGTTTTCAGCTATTAGCCTTGCATTGCTTTTTAGTTCTGTTTTACCTTGTAAGATAAATTTGCTTTTTATTTGTTTTAAAAAATTGCAATTAGCTCCAATTGCCCGTTATTCGGCGTACATCTTGGTTATAATCATCCCGTCACACATCATAACAGTATCGGTGCTCTTATATATCCAGGAAGCTATGCTATTTCAAAATAATAGTATCCGTGCTCTTATATATCCAATCCTGGCCACACATCATACGTGCAAAGCACGTGCAAGACACCCAATACCCATGTCCCCTGTATTACGCTAATCTCGCCCGTTAATTTTGATAGGATAGAATCTGGACGATTTTGATAGCATGGGACAACAGGGAACTAAAACAGCAGGGAATTGGGACCAAGAAGCTATGCTCTTTCAAAATAATAGTATCGGTGCTCTTATATGCTATTTCAAAATAACAGTATCGGTGCTCTTATATATCCAATCCTGGACATACATTATACTTGCGAAGCAAGTGCAGGACTTCTAATATCCATGTCTTCTGTTTTATGGCAATCTCGACCGTTGTTTTTGATAGGGACAAAATCTAAACCGTTGATTTTGATTGCAGGAACTGCATTGACTAAAACAGCAGGGACCCCTAACCCTAGGTGGGGCTCAACAGCCTGCGCCACGGTCTCCGTCACCAGCGTCGACGACATCGGGAAAGGATCCATCGGCGACGGCACCGGATACGCCTCGTTTGACGTCAAGTACCAATGCGTCGTGTTCAGGCCGTTCAGGGGCGAGATCGTCCTGGCCGCCGTCACATCATACGTGCAAAGCACGTGCAAGACACCCAATACCCATGTCCCCTGTATTACGCTAATCTCGCCCGTTAATTTTGATAGGATAGAATCTGGACGATTTCGATAGCATGGGACAACAGGGAACTAAAACAGCAGGGAATTGGGACCAAGAAGCTATGCTCTTTCAAAATAATAGTATCGGTGCTCTTATATGCTATTTCAAAATAACAGTATCGGTGTTCTTATATATCCAATCCTGGACATACATTATACTTGCGAAGCAAGTGCAGGACTTCTAATATCCATGTCTTCTGTTTTATGGCAATCTAAACCGTTGATTTTGATTGCAGGAACTGTATTGACTAAAACAGCAGGGACCCCTAACCCTAGGTGGGGCTCAACAGCCTGCGCCACGGTCTCCGTCACCAGCGTTGACGACATCGGGAAAGGATCCATCGGCGACGGCACCGGACACGCCTCGTTTGACGTCAAGTACCAATGCGTCGTGTTCAGGCCGTTCAGGGGCGAGATCGTCAAGGCCGCCGTCACTTTGGTCAATCAGGTCGAGCCAAGATTGGGGCTTTCTTTTTCTTGATTTTTCTTTTTTGGTTTGTTTTTGTGATTGAATGATTTGATGGTTGAAATGGCGTTTCTTTTTGTTTGCCGTGGTTGATTGCAGATGGGTTTCTTCGCAACTGCGGGGCTGATTTATATCTTCGTGTCGTCGCATGTGAGTTTCTACTTTTTTTAGGGTTTATGTTCATCTAAAGTTTGAGATTTTGCTGTAGTTTTTTTGGTTAATCATGATTTTGTGTCCATGCGGTTTGCAAATTTAAGTTTTGATCGTGTGAATATTAGAGTTTCTTGCTTATATTTATGATTTGTAGTTTCAGTCACTTTTCAAACCAGCACTGAGTAATCAGTACCTGAGAAGTCTTAGTTTAGATCGTCAACTTTTCGGGTAAAATTCTCAATCGCATATGCTCATTGTTCGGTTTTGACCTTGTCCCCTTCTAAAAATAGTGGGGTGCCTTTGAACATTGTTTGGTTTCATTTATGTATGATGTTGTTGTTGTGTACCTTGTTTTCAGCTATTAGCCTTGCATTGCTTTTTAGTTCTGTTTTACCTTGTAAGATAAATGCAAATAAATAGAAAGTTCAAAACACAGCTGAAGTTCGCTATCCATATTTTTTTATGTTTGACTGAAATATGGCTAGATGTTGAGATATCAATTGAGCAAGTTTAATAAAAAGGATGACGACCGTTATTGAAATTAACATCAATATTTGACAAGCCTTGACTACCATCATCAATTTTAGGGTAAATCTATGATCCAATATATGCATATCATTGTACATCTGTGCTGGAAGTTCATCCATAAATAATTAAAATTGGTCAATTTAATTATTTTTTCCCTTGCCTGAAAATTAGGTTGCCTTTGAACCTTGATTGGTTTCTCTATCTGTCGTTGTTTTTGGTCCTAATTCTATCAGTTGTTAGAGTTTGCATTATCTTTTAATACTATATTTCTTGCTGATTAAATTATACACATATATCGGCCGGCTATGGGTTACAGAGCTGCCCTACTAAGCAAAGTTTTTTTTTTTTATATAAACCACTCAAAACTTTGATATTCTGAAAAAACACACCCGAAACTTCATGTTTTTAAATAGGGTAAATTGTCAAAAAGCCCCCGGCCCGGTCATGAATTGTCTAAAACCCCCTGATATTTTAAAAATTGTTGGCAAGGGCCTACTGTTCAAAACCTTTGTGAAAAAAGCCCTGGTCGCATTTTATTTAGGCCTTAATGCTTAGATATTATAAGCAACTGCATAGATATTAATTACAACTTTTTAGATATTACAGGCAACTAGTATAAAGGGGATTTTAATTTGGCCCAGGGTTTTTTTAACAAGAGCAAAAGGCCTGGGGGTTTTACACAAATTTGAAGAGGGCTTGACAATTTACCCTTTTAAATAACGCACTCAAAACTTTTAACTAAACTAAAAATCCCACCCTGATCAACTTACATCCATCTAGCGTTAATTTTACTGTTAAGTATAAATGTTAGAGAGATGGAAAGATCAAATTGCCCCTCTAAAGGTTATATCATAAGTCTTCTTCTATGAAGAGGCCTTGCTCTTCAAATAGGTTCTCTTTTTCCTCACACTTTCTTCCTCATTCTTTCATTTCTCTTCCTCTCAATTTTCATTATGGTAATGTGAAGCTGAGAGCTCTCCTACAACTCAAATTAGCACTTGACCCAGAAAATCAATTGCTTTATTCATGGAGGAGTGAAGGAGACCCTTGTAAAGAAGGATTTGAAGGGTCTCTTGCAAAGTGGTGAATATTTCTCTTCATGATGGTCTTTCTAGGTGTATTCCTCCTTCAATATCTAGGCTCAAGTGCTTAAATGGTCATCATCTCCGCTAAAATGCAATTTAGTGGGGGAAATTCCAATGAGATTGCTAATTTCGTTGAGCTGAGTGAGTTCTATAGAGGAAACACATCAAATTTGACAAAATAAGTATTTTGCCACAGTAATTCATGAAACATACTGTCAGTGCCAATGAAATCTGGGTCAAATTCTTACCTTTTGCTATGGCTGGAGATCTCCACTATAAATTGTAGTAGTGGGTAAAAGTGAAGAGTTTGTTTAAGATAAAGAAGAAGTGAAGAGATGGGAGCTATGGGTGGTCCCTGCCGGTAAGATGATGGGGTTGTGGTCAAGAACAATAGCTATCTCATGTTGGGGTGAGTTGAGAAGAGAGAGAGAAGAGGGCAGTAAGGGATTTAAGTGGCCTAACTCAACCATAGTTAACCCATCTAACTCGTTTAACTTACATCTATCTAACAGAGTGGGATAAATAGATAACGGCTAAGTTTTGAATGAGTTATTTAAAAATATGAAGTTTTGGGTGGGTTTTTAAAAAAAATATTAAAGTTTCGAGTGGGGTGTATCAAAAAAACCCTTAAGCAAATTGTAGTGGCAAGCCCACTACTATTTCTCAGCTCCAACGCACTATTACATTTTTTGCAGGAATAGAATCTAATTTATAGCAGTGATCGTTGAATGCAGCATTGTGAATGTAATGGCATTCCCTGTAAGTCCACGGTAGCGTCCCGGCCGTCTAACAGACGCCAAATGCGGAACAAAAACTTTTACAATTGGCGCTATAATGTACTATAACCCGGATCTTCCATTAAAGCTAAACTAACAAATTACAATGTGGGTAGAAATGTTATACCGAACGATCCGAGTCCTTCGGTTTTCAACCATCATCCCACACTTTGTTGCGGCTGTTCCGATCTCCTGAATCTCCGGTGTTCTCGTCCAGGTGGCACCACGTCGACGGATCTTTAAACGGGCTCCCGCCTCTGAACCGAGGCAACTCGGTCGTCAAGTCTGCTAAAAGAGACGACCAAGATGATGTAGAGAATGAGTAGAACACTTTGTCTCACTTCGTCTAATGTTATGGACGAACGGTTAAGGATGTTTCCATTTGAAGTGGAATGAAAATGAGAAATTGGTATATGAAATTTCCATGAGTCAAAATACTATCATAATCTCTTTTTCCTCAAATGAACAACCATATTTTTTCTCCAAGAGGGGCCGGCCACTTTAAAGGGCAGGGAGGTGAGTATAGGAATCAAGAGAGTGACCATTAGCACTAATACAAATGAATGAGTCACAATAACACTTCACTTAAAACATTAAAAGCAAAGGATGAATCATAAACCTAGTCACCCTTGCATTAAATGGATCATTAAATGCACTAATGAGTCACTTAACACCTCACCATCCTAGTCACCTTCTAGAAGCTTCCACACTCATCTCAAGAAAAGATAAATCCGTCTTTAACCGAATGTTAAAGACGGGCGATAGAAAACTGGAAACTGGCAACTTCCAAAAGCGATCCTGAAACGAATTTCAGGATAACCCCGTATCAGTATAAACATACCCGTATTTGTATTACGACCGAATACAAATGCAACTGAGACAGATATTATATCTACACAGTATAATACTCGGATCCGGCTTAAACCAAAACCCACCAGTATTATCTGCCCGAAATATGACACGTGTGTAAACGCACGTGCATTTTCCGAACCCTGCCATAAAACCATACGGCCTCTACAGCGTTTCGTCCGAACTTGGGAAACTGTCTGTGGGAAACTCTAATGACTCATCAACACACTGGCACTGGGTATAACCTCTAGCACGTCAGAGGTACTAACTGTACGTAACGGTTGCCTATGCATTGATTGGAAGGGAAGCTGACGAGCGAACTCATCCTGAAATCCTACTGAGCCTAACAGTGACAATATACATACAGTCTGGTCCGTTCGTCTATGAGTATCGCATATCGAGTTTAGGGGGTGGATAAAGTCAGACCCCTAATAACGCGATAATTCGTGTCGGTATGAAGCCCATCACCTCCTGAGAAACTACTGATCCAAATCAGTAATTCTCCACTACCTCGGCCGAGAATTTCTAGTGATGGCCACCCGTGCACTGTGCGACATCAACCCCCAATACCGGGAGAGACGAATCCCCGACGATCCGCTCACAGTCTCCATGTGGTTCGGGACTGTACCCAACTAAAACCTGTTTGTACGTCTCCTTTGAGCGTGGTAGGGTAGTAATATAAGCACAGTGGGAACTCACACGAGACAAATGGCGATCTCAGGTCGATAAACTAACCTGTACACATGTCACCTAGGAACTGCTATCTGACGATATGTATAATACCAACTAGCATGTTCCCAGCGAGTCCTGTCCGGTGTACTCATAACCCAATGAGCACCTGTATACATCTTAGGTGAACCAACTGACACCAATGGCTTGTGAGATCGGCCACCGCCCCTCGTCGGGGTCTCGACTGTATACACTAGTCTACTCTGGAGTATCGATGCCCTGTCTCGAAACTCCCACGACTAGGGACACTTTAAGGATGTGCTTACAAACTCCAACTCCCACGTATATGATCGCCATCATACTGCTGGCTGTCAAGTAAGAATCCTATGGGCTCAATCAATATGCAATAGCGAACTAAAACATGTAAACTTTGATAAAGACAAACCAGATAGCATACTATCATCTCGAGCAAGACTGTCATATCGGTATAGGTCCTGCCTCAATCATTGTAATCACTTACCTGTAATCCAATAATTGACTTTGAGGGCACTATATCCAACAATCTCCCACTTGCACTTAAGACTAATTATTGCGATGTCGCATACTCACAGCCCGTGTGATACCGAACACCCAACTCCTCTATTAATCGGTTTCACAAAGCTAGTTTGTAAAACTCTTGTGTTCGAGAAATAGCCTCAGTGAGTGGATCCGTCCTGATGTTTCTTTCTATGTCTCTCTTAATCTCAAGTTCGCGGAGAAAGCCATCTCCCGAATCGAGTAATACATGTCTTAGAATATGTCTGAATATCTGATGGGACCTAGTTCATAAATGAACTCCAAATCCAAACTTCTTAGACTTTATTGATAACTGAACCTAATCATATCCAGCACCATGCCTCCCACAGTATCCTCTTGGACCACCTGTCCATAATACCGTCCTTTGTCAGAGGGAAAACTATAACTCTGACAATCACTCTGTCATCCTGGTCATCTTGGAAGCCTGGAATGATAACCGTCTCCTCAAGGAGGCTGCCATTATCAAATCCATAGAACATCCATTCATGTTCTAAAACTGCTTCCTAATGTTTCTCCAGGATTGGATTAATATAAACTTATCGCATCTAGTGCAAAAACAACATCTGGTGTGGTATTTGACATCTCACGATTGACTCAATTGCCTAAGCAAGTGATCTGCCAATCATGCACATCCCTATCTCCTTTAGTCTGTAAGACACCTTTAGAGAGGGTGACTCCATCAACTGCAGGTACACCACCATGCCAGGAGTCACCTATTCTAAAATACCATTAGAATACTGTCAAAGTACCCAAATTGGGAAACTACCCAATTCTAGATCTAATACCATGAATCTAGTAACCATAATGTCTGATATTATATCCATGTCCTTTGAGGAGAAACAATTGTGTGACGACCAAAGTACAATCGATCGTAATATAGGAATTTTACTTCCTACTCTGTGTATGTCATCCAAATACCAGGACATCACACCCTACTACCTTCTTAACAGATCCATCCCCTATTCTGATGAAGTCAAAGCCATGACTGTTACATCAAAAATTAGATGATCTTATCTCCACTATATCTGCTCAAGCCTATAAATAGACATAAGCTACTTGCCCACTATGCTTCCGCTGCTCCACTGACTACAACAACCTTCTGGCAGAATAATATATACGTACTCTTCTAAAGCTAGTTTAGAACGACGCTATACATATCCTCCTGCCGGGTCTCATAGTATGGAACAATAGTAGTATTAAGTCTGGGTAAACAAGAACCTCCCTGTTACCGTCCTTGAGGCTACCGGAGTACCTCTCGGATGTTTGAGGTTACCCTCCATATCTGCGGAGTGGCTATTGGAATGTCAAACCTGATTGAATATATAGGTCCTATTTTCCGTAATCGTTTGCGGTTCTGGAATCACTTCCAGTTCTACCATACTCCCACCACTGTTTTCTGAAAAACCTATTTTAATAAAACTGTGGCGAGTCAAGAACAATATTACTATTGATCTTCCAGATGGTAGAAATGTCAACCCTCGTCAAAGCCAGGGTTAACCCACAAACTTCCATTACAGAAACGTGTCTTGAGTTATCCAGAGTCTGGTTTTAAGCATAAGCCGGACAACTCCCCGTATCTTAACATCGTTAAGATATGAACTATTTTATATACAATATAGAAATAGAGGCACTAATTTAACTGGAACCAGATCCAAATCATGCAGCTGTCTCCAGTGCATATCAACTTAATGAAGAGAGGCTAATCAGCATTACTCAACTTAGGAATGCATTCAATTATGAGTAACCTGAAAGAGAAACAAGTTTCTCAAAACCGTTACTATCAACTGAATACCAATCACAAGAATCTACATTTTCGATTTCTTTGACGAATCCCGATACTTACGATACCTGGTTCTCTACTTTATTCCTTTACCCACAACTTCTCAAAACTTAGACATTGTATTTCTACGAAACACTTGTCTAAAAACTAGAGAAGTCATAAGTAAACAGAACATAGTATGAGGACCTACCCCTTTGTCCTGACGGACACTGGACAATATACAATACTCTGTATAAGTCCGCTGAGTTGAATAACTCAAAACCTATGCATCGTAGGTTGAAAACTGTATCCAGGCGGTTTCCTCAAATATCACCAATTACAACGAATTCCGATATAATGAGGATGATCTCCTAATTCCCAATAACTTCTTCCACTCGTCATCTGTAAAACCATACAGATATAAGAATGAAACCTGGTAAATACATACCTAGAGTAAGTATCTAATCGGGAAATCAGTTTTCCTTTAACAATGCACTGAAACGTGAAAATGTTTCGTAGGGGTATCCTGGTATTCCTAGTAATGCCTCTTCCATAATCTATTTCATGACTTTAACCGTATATCTCTTTGCCATCTTCCAAATCTCTTTATTTGTCTTTAGTCGTTACCTTCTGTACACCATCGTTAGGCTAAATGGTTTTCTTCCTTCCCAACCGTTCGGCACCAGCCTATGGTTTGGAAGAAAACTATCCAGTAAGCATAATAGGTGTACCCTCCTAAACCAAGGAGTACTCGCAACTTGAGAGAAGGTGATGATAAAAGACAACTGAAAAATACCTTATTCTATTAAAGGTGAAATAGGAGTGGCGATGAAGTACGCGGTTTGGTCGTGAATGATAACAGTCGCAATTTACTTTGCTCTCTTTCTAATCCCTTTATTTTGTCTTTACATATTACCTTCTGCACACCCTACTTAGGCTAATTGGTTTTCTTCATTCCCTACCTTTCGGCATCTGCCTATGGTTTGGAATGAGACTATCCAATAAGCGTAATAGGTGTACTCTCCTAAACTAAAGAGCCCTCGCAACCTGAGAGAAGGTGATAATAAAAGACAATTGAATAAACCAATTCAATTTCTCCTGAACCTGGATCCATCCTCGAAGAAGTCCCTCCGAGTTCGTATATAACCATACGATGGATCTATCCAATAGAAGTGGATGTCCGTAGTAATACGTGGTGTTCTGAGAAATGCAAAGGGTAAAAGAAGGAGCGACAATGACTTATGCAACTTTAGACAATCCAAAAGTCAGTATTTTAAGAAGGTTCGGTCAACTTGGTCACTGAGTCATAGTCTAGGGTCGGTCAAAGGTCGCTGCCAAAGAGAGAGAAAAGAAACACTCTGTGTGCACTCTAACCTAGATCAGAATGATTATCACTTTATCTAATCAGGAAACCTCCCACTGTAATCTCAAATTCTCCTCCAAACCTGAAAGAAGAATTAGTCGGGATCACCGGAAGAGTAAACCAACTCATCAGTGAGAATCGGGATCCAACTATCATCGCATGATGACTTGATGGAAGCCACTCAAGTTATCACACTCCAGAAGGTATGCGCATACCTGGCAAGTTTCAGTTTCTTTAGAAATTCCCGATATGATTTTTGCCCCATGCTCTTATGACCTTGGCTTTGGTCAAAATGCCATAAGTCACATGCCAAGTTCTGCCTGTCATTATCCAGGTCAATTTGAACCCACCCGCACATGCTCTTGACTTTGGCCAAAATGGCAGAACGACTGTCCCAAACCAATTCATCTATCTATGCAACAAATGAATACCCAGCAGCTACCAAACACTATGCCTTGACTTTGGCCAAAATACATAGCTTGAATACTACTGAATACCCAAAAGAAATGATAGAGGGCTACGGCTGGTTTTTGGCGAAAAACCTTTAACGTAATGAACTTGATCTCGTTGAAGAAACCTAATAGCTTTTTATAAAGATATAGTGGCGAAAACCTTTTGCTAAAGAGGTCACTCCCGGTGAAGGAATCTCGGCTCTTTCCTCGTGGAATGAGGTGCAGGATATTCCAACTAAATATCATTATGCAAAGCAACTTGTAATCGACTATAATGAAGTTATTACCCTGACGCAAACTTTGGCCCAAGGGGTCACTCCCGGTGAAGGGATCTCGGCCCTTGCCTCGTCGAATGGGGTGCTGGATATTCATAACCAAATACCTCTATGCAAAACAAAAGGAAACGTCTTTGTAATAACACCTTTTAAAATTGGTTCCAACAACATCAAATATAGGTTTGTTTTTATCCTTGTATTGATAAGAATCAATGCAGTCCCATCAGTTAATCACACCAGAAAAGAACGAAAATAAAATGTACGTATATGCCATCCGCATTCGTCACTGGGTCCCGTCATCACCCGTTAGGTTACTTAACTAACGACAGAGCGGGGACTGGACTAGTGCGGGTGAAAAACATATACAACATCTAATAGTATATATACCAATATACAATAATCGCTCCAGGCGTGATAATATGCAACATTACAGAAAAGTAATAAGTATCACAGAACAATACAGATAATCTGGGATCCCCGGGTTTCACAGAGCCGCTACTGAAACCCGACGTTCCCCTGGTCGTGTGGATAGCCTGTGCAATGAAACCTAGACCCTACGGGTGCGGCAAGTTACCTGCCAAAACGTGAAGCGAGGCAGCCCCCTACAGCAAAATGAATGGACCACCCAGCACTTCACGGAATCCGGTAACTTGAGCACCCCTCCTTGGGTCAACCTGTACCCCCTACGAGTGCGGCGAATAGTCTGCCAATTCTAGAGTGAGGTCTCTCTGCCTCTCAAAGCCATGAGATACGGATCCGTTGCCCTCCAGAACCCGGCTATCCGTGCACTTCGTCCCGGGGTAATCCTAGTACAGAAAAGAAAATATATACAACGGGTACATCGATCTCAGCCCGGTCGTGCCCCAAAAGAATATTATAGAAACAGGCAGTGACGACAGTCCACATGTTGGACGCTCGCCCCGCAATATCAAATGTACAAATAAATCCAAACAGTACTACCATTGCACACTGCTATCCACCACGACATATCCGCAACATCACAGCACAACACAGAACATCAACGCGAATGTCACGTTCGCAAATTCGTCTAAAAGAACTATAGCAATTAGACACGGTTTACCGCTCGAATGACATTCACGGTCGGAGATATAATGTAAATACTGCATACTAACAAGTTTAAAATTTCGATCGACAAAACTTCCCTAAGTGGGCCCCACAAACATCTGCTGTACAGTAACAAAATATGGGCCCAAAAGAAATATTCCAAAAACCACAATTTGCTATGTAGAACATACTGTAGAAATTTGGATCACTGTTCCCACAAAAGCGTGGCGGATCCGCAGCCGTTTTGTGGGATCAGGTGACCAAATTTCACCAGTTTGCTTAGAATTGCTTGCACAATTTTCTGTGATATGCAAAATAATTTTTAAACCCTTTTAAAAATCGACAGAAAGTTTGAACAGAAAAAGTGTAGTTTTTGAAAATCGGTTCGATCGATGTTTTAAACGTGTTAGCACAAGTTAGTAAAGGTTAATGGCGAGGCTCTGATACCACTGTAAGTCCACGGTAGCGTCCCGGCAGTCTAACAGACGCCAAATGCGGAACAAAAACTTTTACAACTGGCGCTATCGTGTACTATAACCCGGATCTGCCATTAAAGCTAAACTAACAAATTACAAAGTGGGTAGAAATGTTATACCGAACGATTCGAGTTCTTCGGTCTTCAACCATCATCCCACGCTTTGTTGCGGCTGCTCCGATCTCCTGAATCTCCGGTGTTCTCGTCCAGGTGGCACCACGTCGACGGATCTTTAAACGGGCTCTCGCCTCTGAACCGAGGCAACTCGGTCGTCAAGTTTGCTAAAAGAGACGACCAAGATGATGTAGAGAATGAGTAGAACACTTTGTCTCACTTCGTCCAATGTTATGGACGAACGGTTAAGGATGTTGCCATTTGAAGTGGAATGAAAATGAGAAATTGGTATATGAAATTTCCACGAGTCAAAATACTATCATAATCTCTTTTTCCTCAAATGAACAACCATATTTTTTCTCCAAGAAGGGCCGGCCACTTTAAAGGGGAGGGAGGTGAGTGTAGGAATCAAGAGAGTGACCATTAGCACTAATACAAATGAATGAGTCACGATAACACCTCACTTAAAACATTAAAAGCAAAGGATGAATCATAAACTTAGTCACCCTTGCATTAAATGAATCATTAAATGCACTAATGAGTCACTTAACACCTCACCATCTAGAAGCTTCCACACCCATCTCAAGAAAAGATAAATCCGTTTTTAACCGAATGTTAAAGACGAGCGATAGAAAACTGGAAACTGGAAACTTCCAAAAGCGACCCCGAAACGAATTTCAGGATAATCCCGTATCAGTATAAACATACCCGCATTTGTATTACGACCGAATACAAATGCAACTGAGACAAAGATATTATATCTACACAGCATAATACTCGGATCCGGCTTAAACCAAAGCCCACCAGTATTATCTGCCCGAAATATGACACGTGCGTAAACGCACGTGCATTTTGAACCCTGCCATAAAACCATACGGCCTCTACAGCGTTTCGCCCGAACTTGGGAAACTGTCTGTGGGGGACTCTAATGACTCATCAACACACTGGCACTGGGTATAACCTCTAGCACGTCAGAGGTACTAACTGTACGTAACGGTTGCCTATGCATTGATTGGAAGGGAAGCTGACGAGCGAACTCATGCTGAAACCCTACTGAGCCTAACAGTGACAATATACATACAGTCCGGTCCGTTCGTTTATGAGTATCGCATATCGAGTTTAGGGGGTGGATAAAGTCAGACCCCTAATAACGCGATAATTCGTGTCGGTATGAAGCCCATCACCTCCTGAGAAACTACCGATCCAAATCAGTAATTCTCCACTACCTCGGCCGGGGATTTCTAGTGATGGCCACCCGTGCACTGTGCGACATCAACCCCCAATACCGGGAGAGACGAATCTCCGACGATCCGCTCACTGCCTCCATGTGGCTCGGGACTGTACCCAACTAAAACCTGTTTGCACGTCTCCTTTGAGCGTGGTAGGGTAGTAATATAAGCACAGTGGGAACTCACATGAGACAAATGGAGATCTCAGGTCGACAAACTAACTTGTACACATGTCATTTAGGAACTGCTATCTGACGATATGTATAATACAAACTAGCATGTTCCCAGCGAGTCCTGTCCGGTGTACTCATAACTCAATGAGCACCTGTATACATTTTAGGTGAACCAACTGACACCAATGGCTTGTGAGACCGGCCACCGCCCCTCGTCGGGGTCTCGACTGTATACACTAGTCTACTCTGGAGTATCGATGCCCTGTCTCGAAACTCCCACGACTAGGGACACTTTAAGGATGTGCTTACAAACTCCAGCTTCCACGTATATGATCGCCATCATACTGCTGGCAGTCAAGCAAGAATCCTATGGGCTCTATCAATATGCAATAGCGAACTAAAGCATGTAAACTTTGATAAAGACAAACCAGATAGTATACTATCATCTCGAGCAAGACTGTCATATCGGTATAGGTCCTGCCTCAATCATTGTAATCACTTACCTGCGATCCAATAATTGACTTTGAGGGCACTATATCCAACATTCCTAACATTACTTTCTTGCGTCTTCAGCTGATCCCTGATACGGAGTTCGAATCAGGAAATGTTCCACAATTCAAGTCATCTGACGGATCGGTATGCCTTTTTTCAGGATTTTTTCCAGTGTTTTATTCATATTTGCAATTTTAGTCTGTAGGGATAGCATCTTTTATTTATTTTGCTAAGGCTACATCTTGGCATCATAATTTGCTCATTTTTCTGCAGCTTGATGAATTGAATTTTGGATCGAAAAGTTTCCTACCTTATTACATTCATCACAAGTTCAGAAGGTTACATTTTGGCATCGTAAGTTAAGTTTGTTCACATTTCGTTGAATCTTACATGAAGCCTTCCTGCTTAAAGTTTCATGCTAGGCACCTGTTCTTTTTAGAGGAATGTGGGGGTTAGCTAACATGCGGGAAAGAACTCTTCTTGTCGGTCAAAAGTCAACAATCAATCAATTTTGCTTCGTTATTCTTGATTAGCATATCCGAAGGCATAGACATAGCAAATTATGTGATTTTGATGCTTCTTGCGCTTATTTAACTGTTTTATGATAGTGGATCATTTTCCATTACCAAATCAACGGTCAAAGAGTATTAAAATCAATTGGAATGCGGTGAAAATATGCAAAGATATCAAGATGGATAATGCGGATCATCAAAAAAAGCTGTAGAGAGTTGATCTTTTGACTAATCTTGGAGAGACCTTTTCTTCCGTCACCTTTTATCCACTGTTCTCTTCTTTTTATAGGTGTAGGCTTAATAGATAGTTTTTCTTATTTATTTTCCTTTTTGGCTTTGATGATGATGTCCATGTTTTCTTCTGTGGTCACTCTATTTTGCTGAAATAATATTCTTACATTGTTCTATCTAAGCCTGCCCAACTTTTGAAGCAGGAACAATTCCAATTGTGGCGACCGCTTTAAGCACCACATAAGTGGAGAAATTGTTGTGCTGCCTCGATGTCTTGTATTTTAATCTAGCTGCAGAAATATTGGCAGATTTATCTTTTGGTGAACTTCTTGGTTGATATTTGAACTGATTCTTTATGCCCAACAACTGTTGACTGAAATTGCTGATCGATGGAAGCAATTAAATAGCCGATTGTGAAAGCATGCCCTGCTCATCTAACTTCACATGATGCTTTTCAGGTAAAAATTCAAAAGGAGAGCAAGGTGCGATTGAAGATTGTTGTCGGCTTCGATAACTCTGGTTTTGTATGTATCTATGCCTTTTCCTGATCCTACTTCTGCACAGATTTCAGATTCTAAAATTATCCTTTACTTGCTTATTCCATATAAATAATTTTATCACGACTTGTACCTTCAGCATTGGAACCCGTTCATATCTTCAGCGAAATTTGTTATACTCTTCGAATTCTGTTGAAATCAGCATTTAGAATGGGGGTTGTGTTTGCTAGTTTCCATTGGTGAATTTGAATTAATTATGTAAGCAATCTTACTATTCTAAGCACAGGTATAAGTAACAAAATCTCAAATCACATGGATGCAACAAAAAATAATTCTATAACTGATAATATTCATAAGAGTTGGTATATAACTAACAAAATTAGTAGTTTTGGCTTCTGCTAAACATTACTTTCATGCACATTTGATCGTATGGTATCCGATTTTGACAATCCTACTCAACATGAGTTTAACTGTAATGCTGCTGCAAATGGATATACTTTTCTTTTCTTCAACATCCCCCCCCCCCCCCCCCCTGCCGTTTTTTTTATGAAAGCAAATAGATAATACTTGAACTTAGAGATTTCTTCGTTACTGCTTTACACAGTTTATGAATGTATCATTCGCCTAAAATTTCTTTTTCTATCGCAGTTTTGCGTCGGAAGCTTAGTCAATGATTACTTGGGTGGTCATTAAAGATCCATGAGCTTGCTGCTTAATGATTTTTTTGTGATTTCAATTGACACACCACCTCCAGCAGTTCACAAAATTTTAGGATACATCTTTGGAAGTATCTTGGAACATGAAATGTAAAATTGACCTTGATATCATCATAGCTCAAAGAAAGAATAGCTGAAAAGGTGTATAGCTCAAAAGTCAGCATATGTTGTACCAAAATTGATCCACTTCTCTTCATTTGTAGTTTACAACTATTTGGAAAGATGTGCATTCATATCCTTCATGCAGAGCGCTGATAACAACTTTACATTAGCAATATTCCTTCAACGGTGATTTGTATTTGGTATGTTATACTGAATGATCAATTGTGTGGAAGTGGATGTCAATCTAATGAACCCGCTATTTTTTTCAGTTTCAAGTTGTATTTTTACCCGAAATTTTTTTGTTCCAATCTTGGTTTTAGATATGATAAAAGAGTTTGGCATTAATTATATACCTCGTGCAGCTCTTATCACCCCTCGTATGAGTTAGTTCTCTCTTATAAACTGTATTGTATCTATCATCACCCAAGTGGTTAATTAGTACAGAATTCCCTATAGTCAAAATTTCCTTTCCTCGGTCGGTCGAGTCGTTGCTTTTAATCTTTTTGTTATTCATTTAAGTCGTCTTCTTTTATGCAAGAGTATCCGGTATTGAAATTTTTCGTGGCCTGCTGCATGGTTGCACTGTATCTGTTGTGAACCTAACGAGATAGTCTTTCCTGTAACAATCACATGTTCTTTCCTGTAACGATCACATGTTCGGTAAAACTGATTATAAGATGTACAAAACTTGTCATCTTTATTTCTCTTGTTTGAATGTATTGCTTTTGGAATACTCAATAATTTCTCGCACACTGAGTTTATTAGGATTGGATATATCATAATCAACTCAGGGAATCAATTTTGCAAAATATCAGGTCCAGCTAATAATTCTCTCTCTTATATGCAACCTTTTTTATCCAATTCTTTGTCGTGAAACTTGTTTACCATAGCTAATGCAAATTCATAGGATGTTGCTAATGACATCAAATAATGCTCTGAATAAAATAAAGGATTTAATAAATAAGAAAAGCCTTCATTTTTATTCCTCATATGAAACTATATATCCACATCATCATCATCATCAACGTATTTAAATGTTTTAATTGACTCAATTTCAAGTTCCCTCCCCTTCTTTCTCTCTATACTCCTAGCCACCAACATTTAAGCCATTTCCTTTAATTTCTAGAGATGTTGTTTGAACCTCTCAAAACATGATATCTAAATCACATAATAATTATTAAAATCTTAAAATAACTTAAAAACACTTTTATTATCCACTTTTTCTTCAACTTGCATGCTACCCAAGAGAGAAACAACCTGGGTTCCATGTATGGCACCAACATCTAAACAATGCGAGCCTCATTCTTTTATCTCTTGGGTGCATACGTGGATGGAAAATGACGATGGGTATTACATTACATACTACGGTATTTCTTATAATACATATTGTACATCTATGTGCATTTCACATGTAAAAATACCAATCAAAGATAAGGAGACCCACCGTTTATGTTAAAAAATTAATCAAAGAAAAGAAGAATTTTCTTTTTGCCTTTCATTTGAGTTGCATGCATGCATGGAAAGCTACTTGAAGTCCATAAAACAACGTCTGAGATTTACTTTTTCTAGAGAGAGAGAGGGAGAGAGGGAGAGAGAGAGAGAGAGATGGGCAAAGGCATGAGAAAATGGTGAAGATTGAGAGAGAGGGTACGTTCTCGGGAATCAAGGATACTAGGGGCTGTGAAACTAATTACATATGCATGTGATTTTTTCCAACTCGTGAAAGTAAAAAATGTTTGTGAGGTGGGATTTTAATTGAGCTTTTAAATGTGTGTCTCAAACAGGCACGTAAATATTCCTCTCCATTGCCTAAGTGGCATTGGAGAGGCCCCTGGTTAACATGAGCCATCCGATATCGTATGTCGATCGGAAAGTTGTAGACAGATAATACACAAGACAATTCGTGGTTTGACATATTTCATATCCGATTAGAATTTAGAGCCGATAAATTATGGATCGACAATGTATTGTACCAAGAAATTGAAATGGCTCAAAAGTTAGACTGTTCATGCACATGCATATAAATATAAGCCTAATAAAACATAAGTATATTAAAGATATACCATTTGCTTGAAATGTACATATGTTCATCCAATTCTAATGTGTCCTCTTTCGTCTAGATCTTTTCCGCTAAAATTCGGCCAGTTTGCAAGGTTTCAAGATAATGTTGAGTACAACATTTAATGATAAGGTTTGATGTCAATTCTCTTATTTTGCATGATGTAAAAATGTTCCATTATCAGAAAACCGTTAATTTTGCACACACTAAATCAACGGTGAAAAGACACCAGAATCACATAAAATTGGGTATATCTACAATCTACATCTTTCTTAGACGAGAAAGATGAAGACGGAGACCGCCGATTTCCAAAACAGATATATATATAGCCGAGGGTTAATGACTTTCGATTGCCGCCATAGGAAAATCTCGATCATACAACCTTAATCTGTCTTCCATTATATATTCTCATATATAAAAATATAAGACTATAACCAACATTTTCCACCGTAGAAAGAAAATCTCTAAATCTATATCTTGAATTAATTAATATTTAGAAAACTTCGTAATCCTTGGATTCCCAACGGTCACATGCCTTCAAGAAAAGAAAGAGAGAGAAAAAAAAAACTAACTCCAACCGTGACTCCAATTAAAACAAATCCTCACTCCTCTCCCCTACTTATCCCCGCGCCCTCACACTTCACTAACCTCACTTCACTCTCCACCCTCCCTCATTCTCATTAATCTCTCAAAACAAATAATGGATCACAACATGAGATCAAGAAGCTCCCTCACACCAACAAGGCCATGGAAGAAGGGCCCCACCCGCGGCAAGGGCGGCCCCCAGAACTCCTCCTGCGAGTACCGCGGGGTCCGCCAGCGCACCTGGGGGAAATGGGTGGCCGAGATCCGCGAGCCCAAGAAGCGCACCCGCCTCTGGCTCGGCTCCTTCGCCACCGCCGAAGAAGCCGCGCTGGCCTACGACGAGGCGGCCAGGAGACTGTACGGGCCCGACGCGTACTTAAACCTCCCGCATCTCAGCTCGTCGTCCTCGTCCGTCTTTTCCGCCTCCGTCCCTTCCGCCGCCGTGCGAAACAGCAGTTATAAGCTTAAGTGGCGCCTGCCTTCGATTCTGAATCTGAACGCCCAACACAACGTCCATGTCATCCACCAGAGGCTTCAGGAGCTGAAGAACAGCGCCAAGAAGCCTTCTGGTGCAAGCCATGCCTCTAATTCTAATTCTAATTCCAATTCCGAATCAACTATCGGCAGTAAGCGTCCTGCCGCCGCCGCCGCTGCAGAAAAGCCTCCAGAGAAACCGCAGATTGACCTGAAGGAGTTTCTGCAGCAGCTGGGGGTGATTAAGGAGGATAAGAACAATGGAGAGGAGGATGACAGGGGTCTGATACCGCTGCTTCCGGAACAAAACGATCAGGAGAAAGAGACGGCCGTGGGTTTTGAGCAGAGGGACGACTTTTTCAACTGGGACACGTTGGCGGAGATGCGGGCGATGGAGGACTGTTCGGCGATTGTGGATGGAAGCGGAAACGGCGGCGGCGGAGGAGGACTGGAGATGGTTGATCTGCATGAAGATGTTGGCTTGCCTGTGTCTTTATGGGACCTTTGATTTAAATTTGGTAATAGCTAGTTTCCTATAATTTAGATTGGGGTTTTGTTCGGTCCTTTCTATTCAGTTAGTTGGTTACTTATGGTGACATGGTAAAAATTGTACGGAACCTTCGTATCACAAATCTTTTATGAGAAGATGGGGCATGCAAAACCCCAACCCTGCAATGGTTACTCACAACCCCAGGTGGGATCCAGAGCCTAAATGCAAAATAACCACTGGGCCTCACCCAAGACTGTTAGAGGGCAATGTAGTCGGAACAGTTGTTCTATATATAATTATAAATTATGTTTGTGCGCGCATGCAGTCGCGTGTGTTTTCAGTTATCCTTTCACATACAAAGGAGCATAAAACTTTCCTCATCAAAATATGAGATCGCTTGTTTAATTCTCATAACAGTCGTATAAAAAATCGATTTAAAATATAATAAAACTGAATCATATTTATAAAAGTTCACACACTATAGCTATTTCATTAGCGTAGAACTTGGTAAAATCTCTACAAAATTAAGCTTTTTCCTAGATTGTCTCATTCAGTTGATAGATTTATTGTTTAGGATGCAACAGGCTCAATGCAAGTTTAAACTCATAGGGGATACACCATTATGCACCACAAACTAACCGAAAAAATAACTGTCGCGATATTTGAAGGGTCGGGTGATGCATTCAGCCTCATTAGAAGCATCATCACCAAACAAGAAAATAATAGTCAGGCGATTTACTGTCAGATTAAGGTAAAGTCGACTGATTTTTCTCCCTTTTATAATTATTGAACATCGCTCGCTTGAACAGTAATTATCAGCACAAAAAGTTCATGAAGTTACTTAAATATTAGGGCGTCACGACCAGGTCCGATCCCGATGTAATGAATGGGTACACCAACAAGCTCTTCTATCCTCTCCACGTATCGGCGCGCAGCTTCAGGGAGATCCTTGCAACTTCTTATTGAAGAAATATCGCAATTCCAGCCAGGCAATACTTCGTAATCTATCTAATAACAAAAAAGCTGCATATGTCAGAGAAAAGAACAGAAAAGGGAAATACTGAGATAGCATGATCCTTTACCCTTGTTGAGATAGATACCGTGAACTTTCTAAATTGGATTAAGATACCTTGAAAGTTTACTATCGGCGCTCTAAGATATACAATCCGCTAGCGGCATAATTGGAGTATTGCGTGACTGTCAGTTAAAAACACCCCATATTTGCTCTTATAGCTTTACTTATTACTCATTTTCCTCTCATAATTCTTCTCATTTGGTCATGTCAGAATACAAATTTACATGCTTCAACCCCACCATACACTTCGAGGTTTTGGTTTGTTTTGGTGTGGTGGTGGGACATTTCTTTTACAATGGTATCAGGATAACCCAGGTTCAAATCCCATGAGACGCTAAAATGCGAATTAAAAAGAGTGTTGCTGCACAAAATCCCAAGTTTCCGTCTATGAATAATTCTTTTTCTTTTCTCTTTTTCCTTTTATAAAGTTCAGAACAGTTATCTCAAAACTTCAACAGATAATGGTATTATATTATGATTTACCCAAAAGAAAATTCGAAGAAGAAAAAAACACACCTGATATCTTATCACAAAGACACAGACTTACCTGTATTTGTTCCAAAACCGAAAGATCCACCGGGAACAATTCAACTTTTTTACCACCAATTTTCCTGTAGGAAACACCGAACTTGATTTCCGAGAGATGTGAAAGCACGTTGAGCTTGGTGCCGTCGAGAGATGAAAATCCATTGATCTGACAGCAGTATTTGAGTGCAACAATATCAAGCCAGCCACAGCATCGAGGACAACCTGTGGTTGTTCCAAACTCCATGCCTACTGTCCTAAGAACATCACCCCCTTTGCCCAAGTTCTCGGTTGGGAACGGACCTGAACCAACTCGGGTAGTGTAAGCCTTTATAAAACCAAAACAAAGTGAGGACAGTAAGATATTTGCTCTTGCATAAAAGAAATGTTAGAAGTAACACCTGACTACCTGAGTACAATATAATTCCCTACCGCAAATACTATATGATTTCCATTTTCAAGACTCGTCGTGTAGTGAATAAAAATTTGAAAGGTTGTCAGTTGATCATTTCGGATTTAGGAGATCATGTATCGTGACCATAGTTTCCTCGTCCACGAATTTGACATCAATCAATAAAAATTTGTCCAGTCCATGGCTCTTTGCAAACTGTCAAATCCTTTAGGCTACTTTTCACCAAACATCATGACCTTTTAGCGTTTTTACAGATAAATGTCATATACTGAAATTCCAAGAAGATGTATGAATTAATGATTTTTCAGATAAATACGATGAATTCTCAACATTTTTCAATTTAAGTTGTTTTACAATAGAATTCAAGTGTTTTTAGGGTTTTGGTTGATGATCAACGAAGGTGCTTAGGCTAATAAATCACTTGCGGGTATAAGTTCTGTATGGAGTAAACCACGGGGGCATTTTGTGACAGTAACCCTGAAGTTTTCTATTGAGCCGATCAGTTAATAATTCCTAGATATTAACAAGAAAAGCTGCAGGCAAAATATATCATGGTTTCTTCTAACAACTATTCCTGGCAGCAAAAGCTATAAGATTGAAGTTCAGGACCCTGTTATGGGTAGCTAGGTGGCAAATGCATTAGCTTATAATTGATGGCTTTAAAGAATTCTGAAGAAGCAAATATAAGGTTTTAGGCTATATTTGCCAGAAATCGACACACTATTTCTACCATCGGAACTCAATACTCATTCTTAAACTTCCTTGGATGACATAATCTGCTCTTACATCCTAGGACATGATTTATGAATTGTGTTTATCTGATTAAGAAATCATCAATAAACAAAAACTTATGCTAGTAAGCGGTGGACCAACAATTATTTTCTAAATAACATCAAGCACCACCCTCACATTGAAGACCACACACATTTGTACACGTAGAAGACCATATATATATAAGTAATATTTGTAAAGTTTATGGTGAGATTTAAACCACGGATCTTCTACTCTTGGTGTTTTGATACCATGTTGCTAACGTCTCTCAGATAAAGTCTAAGCTAGTGAGAGGTGAGCCTACAGTTGTTTTAATACTGTTAAGAAACAACATGCACCATTCACTTCAATGCTAATATATTCAGTTTCCAAGTGCTTCGATATATGTTTATTTCTCACTGATGGTGCCAAATTTATGTGTGCGATGCACAAGGGGTTTGTAGAAAGCAGTTAGTTGCTAATTATATATGGATATTAATTGTATTGAATGCATAGATGGATATCAATATAATATGCTGTGTGCAAAAACACTGATGCCAGTTAGAAAAAAAAACAGATTAGAAGGGTAAAATTTGGTGAGACCAATCATATAAAAAAAATTAAGGTCAAAACTATGAATTAACTCTTTATCTACCCAGATAGATGAAGGAGAAATACAGAAGGCTGAAAAGAGTTGCCTGAATCCCTCATTGTTACAGGGAGAAGAAACTGATCATACTCTGTACCAAGTTCCACTTATATTTACTGAAATGCTAAACAATTCAGCTCTTCGATTTTCATAATGTTGCTACACAGTTGTCGAATCATGATCCATATCACATATTGTTTTTCTTTTATATCGTACCGTATCATTTATCCTAATTTTTTTCCTTTGTGCAATAGCTATGCAATTAAGTAAACGGCTATATATTTCATAAGAATATGTTCAAATTAGTCATATAGAACAATATATTTGGAGAAATATAATGGTTAGTAAGTGATAGTCAAGTAAGTGACACAACCACACAAATGCAAATACAAAATACAAGAATCAACAAAATTCAACTGAACAATTTTATTTTATAAGATAATTAACCAAAAGTATACTTGTTGGTTAAATCAATACACATAATTTTATGGCTCCTCAAAAATATTAATTCGTGTAGTGATCGATTGGTACAAAATTATCAAATTATCACGCTTAACTGAAACTACTGAAATCACATTTGACTAATACAAATGAAACATATTCTTCACAAAATAAATTTTAGGTTGTCATATTAAGCAAATATTGTTTTGAACAGATTCTGTAGAAGAAAAACCAAACAAAGTTTCATAGAAATCATGGATTGACAGTAAACAAATAATGAAAGATAACAAAGACTATAGGTATTTGTACCTATTATAAATTTTTCTTAAGTATGTCTTTGACAATCAAATAATATTAAGTAGTTAGTAAAATGATGTGTACCTATTCCTCTTTCGTTGGTTGAATTTCGAAGCGAGAAGGTAATTACAAGAATCTCGTGGTGACTCTTCATTGGCGAAAAAGTTTTCGAGGAGACGAGATGAAGCGGTGATGCGGAGAAATGGTTGTTAGGAATATGTATGCCCTAGAGCCTATTATTATATGATATAGTGGATGCTTAGACATATATATAGAGCACTTTCTAGCTCGACATGATAGTATGCTATCTGGTTGCTATTTATCTTAATATGTACACTTATATTATTATACTCTCTCTGATACATGTTGATAAAGCCCTTATGATGTTTGCTTGACTACCAGGACTATGATGCAGATCTTACTACTGGGACTTGTGTAGTCTACAAACACATCCTTTAACAGTTCATAGTCGAGAGAGTATCGAGACAGGGCATCGATATTCCAGAGTAGACTAGTGTGTATGTTTCTTGACCCTATAGGAGACGATGGTTGATCCCATAACCATTGGTGTTTGACATCAAAGATTGTACACATGTGCTCATTAAAGAATGGGTACACTGAACATGACTCGCCGAGAAGATGGTACTATACCAATCGTCAGATAACAGTTCTCTGGTGACACTGATACATGTTAGTCTGTAGACCCGAGATCGTCATAGAGTCTTGTGTGGTTCCCACCGTGCTTTGATTTCCTCCCTACCACGGCTCAAAGGAGTCATGCAAACAGGTGAATTTTAGATATAATCCCGAATCACATGGAGTCAATGAGCGATAGGAGGGGTTCGTCTCTCACAGTATAGAGAGTTGATATTCCGCTATACTCGATTGCCTATAATAGGAAGTTTCTGGCCAGAACTGTTGATGAGATTTACTGGTAAAAGTTATCAGTAGTTTCACGTACCGTTATAGGCCACACATCGGCATGACTTATCAAGTTTAGGGTCTGACGATTCCACCCCCAGATTCGATATGTGACATGTCAGATGAAGTGACCGGACTGTATAATAAGTGTTACTTATAGACTTCATGGGAGTTTGGACAAGCTTGCTTGTTGATCTTCTATTCGCTCAATACCTGAGTAGCCGTTACGTCTAGCTAGTACCGCTGACGGTTTGTGGATAACCGATATGATCATTACCTACTGCTGGTGTGTTGATGAGTTTTTAGAGTCCCACACAGAAATTTCCTAGTTCAAGCGAAACGAAGTAGGGCACATATGCTGATATGTGCGAGGGCTTGGTTAAATACGAATATGAGATAGCGTATTGTAATCTGGCGGCTATTTGTTATCAGTTAGGTTATATGTGATATAATCGGATTATTGAATCAAGTGTTGATTTGATAATATGATATACAGATAAATGATATTAGTCGGTTATATGTAATATAACCGGATTATTGAATCAAATGTTGATTTAATAATATGATATATATTTATATTTGATATAATTATATATTAACTAATATTATTGCTCACTAATTATTTGCTTATCTTTATATATATATATATATATATATATATTAATATGTATGTGATATATATATATATATATATATATATATATATATATATATATATATATATATATATGAAGCATGGTTGATTTTCTATTTTTTGGAACATAGAAAATGAGGTGGAAAATAGGAAGACTTTTTATGGAATGGGTGAAGTATGGCTTTGATGATTATTATATTGGTCTTGACTCACAATTGAAGCATGGTTACAATTGTTTATTTGGAAATTGTGAATGTTTCAATGAGTGAGGTATTTTTGATGAGTCATTCTTCATTCTACACAACACTTGTGTTCTTTTTCTTCACATGAGCTCTTGTTCTCTAGCTTTCTCCATCTTCCTCCTCACCTCCTTCAAACTCAATCTCTCACATGAGTTATGAAACCTTGAGCTTGTGAGAACCCTAGTAAGCAAGCAAAACTCCTACTTCACCATGCTACACTTGATTAGCAATTAAGTGTAGTGTGTTTACTTCACTAAGGAGTTTAGTGAAGATGTAGCTTAGATTAGCGGAGTTTTGGGTGGATTATCTTCGACACGAAGATCGCGTAGGAAGCTTGCACCTTCTTCAAATGGAGCTTAGTGGAGTCATATGGACTACTACACGGGGCATTTGAAGAGAAGAACTCGGTCTACAAAAGTTGTTGCCTCCTTCTCTTGGTATAGTTTTCTTTATATCAAACTAAAATCCTAATCATCTAGTTTAGATTATAGGTTAGTGTTAATTAGCAACCCAAAAAACTTTAAAATGGCATGCCTGATGCTAGTAAAATCCAGTGGTGGTGGTGGTAATAAACACTTATATGGTATCAGAGCCAAAGCTAGAAGATTATACGCTGTTAGTTGAATTACGAAACCGAAACAACTCTGAAATCGGAAACCCAAAAACCAAATTTTTGTCGAATTTTAAATGATCTATGAATTTTTTTTAAACAAGTACAGAATATTACATGTGATGTAACTAGAATACTGAAGAAAAATGAGACCATGAATCATTTTTTTGACCGGCGAAAAGCACAAATTTCCCGGCCTCACCGGCCCTTTTACAATATTTGGTCTCGTATTTTTTTGGGTGTTCTGGTAGCTTGATTTTGGGGTTTCAAATACTGTTTGTTTAGCCCAGTTTGCATGTGATGTTAACTTTCCTATTGGAGCTATTCGGAGTGTTTCGTAGTCGTGTTTTAACATCGTTTTGGGTTTAAGTTTGATATGCGATACAATATTTAGAATCCACAATAAATTAGTTTTGTGAAAACTAGTTAGTGATTGTAAATTTAGAATGTTAGTCTCTTTTGATCGATTGCCACGAAGTTTCGATTCGGATCGAAACTCCGTCGCAATTGTGTTTCGTACGCGAATACTCGCCGGATAAGTTTACTAGGTAGCCACGTCCCATAGCCCTGACCAAGTGATTGTAGGAGAACCCCGTTGCCAAAAGCATCCACTCGGGTGCTCGCGGCCATGGTGTTCCGCCTAAGTGCACTTCGTCGATGGTATCGGGGGTACGACCATCTACTAAAGTTCCTGAGGAGTATTCGATCAGGTAGTCGAAAATCTTGATGAATTACCCAACTAAGTTATTGAAAAGAGTTTTCGAATAGAGACTAAAATGCAAGGTTTATAGGGTCAGGCATGAAATCTGGAATATGACATATTCTGGGTTTATGATGTCTAAGAAAAATGCGGATTCTAATTATTATAGTTTTTCATTTCTTTTCTGCGACTGTAAATGTAATATGTGGTGTATCCCCGATCTCATTGCTATATGTCAACGGAATTTAGGATACGCATATTTACTTACGTTGATGACATGTGATGTTATGTATTGCTGTGATATGTTATATTGGATCGTCGTGATTGAATAGCCGGGTTTTTTTTATGTGAGATGAGAGTTTTTCAATTTTCATTCATATAAAATTTATATGTAATATTCTTTTATTGGGACATTTCCGGGTTGAGAATGATGTCACCATTGATGTATATTATTTACTTTTCCGTATTAGGATAGACCCAAGGCGGGAAGCACAAGTTAACCGGGTTTTAAAGTCCAGTAGGAGACCATCTTGAGGAGTCAAGACCGGGTCTCCTAACTCTAGAATTGGTGGGGTTGCTTGCCGCTCTCGTAGGGGTCTAGAGATATGGGTTTGGCTATTCATCACGACCGTGGAATCTGTGTTTTTCATTATTGGCTTAGTTTAAAACACGGACCTTCTAGTATATCCAATATTTTATATGTTGATTTCTGCTGCTTGGTTCTGTGATGTGATCATATAACTGCGTGAGACGAATGGTATATATATGATATATATAATAAACGTTGCTTATGTTTTTTACCCGCGCTAGTCCAGCCCTCGCTCTGCCGTTAGTTAAGTAACCTAACGGTGCATGACGGGGCCCCATGGCGAATTTATGTTCTATTTTCGGTTCTTTTCTGTGATGTTTAGGGAAATATAAATGATGGGACTTCATTAATGAGATTAATTAAAACACAAAAATCCTAAAGATTTTGTAGAATCAAATTTTTTAAAAAGGCAGCTCTAGTTCTTACTTTGCATAGTGGTATTTCTTGATGAATATCCAGCACCTCATTCGATGAGGAAAGAACCGAAATCCCTTCACCGGGAGTGACCTCTTTAGCAAAACTAGCAAATGCTACAACCCACTCGGTTTTGTTTTAATAGCTTCTCTAGTTCTTGTTTTGCATAGTGGTATTCCTTGATGAATATCCAACACCTCATTCGATGAGGAAAGAGCCGAGATCCCTTCACCGGGAGTGTCCTCTTTAGCGAAACTAGCAAAATCTAAAAAAACACTCCTTTTCAAATCACTAGATTGTACAACGATATCAAGTTCATTACGTTAAAGGTTTTCTTCAAAATCAGTCATAACCCTCCGTCATTTCAGATAAGTGCTATTTAGTATTCGTGCCGCGTTTGTTGACCATAGCCAAGACGTGGTGTACGGTAGCTGATTATTGCTTATCTTCCGTATATGATGCGATTGGATTAGGATAGTCGTACGGCCTTGTTGACCTTATCAAGAGTCGTGCGGGTGGGTTTAATTCAATCACAAAATGAAACGGGTCGAACTTGGCTAGCGCTTATGATTTGTTGATCATAGCTAAGGTCATAAGTCACTAGGGTAAAAACAGATATTGGATATTTCAAGTGTTGAAATTTGCAATGAGATTGCATATCTTCTATATGATAGTTGGATTCCGATACCCACTGCGAGTAAGAGTTACTCCTGAGAGTGTTTTCCACTTTACAATTAGCTGATCAAGTAGGTGTCTAAGAAAGGTGTTAACGGGGTTATGCTCCAGCAGAAACGAGGTTGTTTAATTAGTTACATGCGAAAGCATGGAGAGACCCCCTCGGAGTACCAATACCTGCCTGGCCGAACGATTGGCAAACTTGTAGGGTGTAATTAATCCCAGCTAATCTTACCTTTTAGGATTTGAAGAAAGATTTGATAAAAACAGTGGGAGACATCCTGATTAGATAAAATAATAACCAATCTAATCTTGCAAAGAGCGCACGCAAAAGTGATTATCTTTCTCTCTCTCCTGATAGCGACCAATGACACGCCTTAATCAAGATAATAATTTGGATGTATTGACCGAAATCACTTATTATACTGGGCTAGGTTCCGCTTTATCTTATGACTGTCATAAGTCTGAGCAAGGAATAGTAGAATATCCGGATTCCCACGCCACCCAATACGAAGGAGCATGCTGATACATCTTCTTCGGATGTGTTCGTTCCGAGAACTGTTTCTCAGTTTGCTCTACGTCCTGAGTATTGGATACCGAATCAGGATCCCACGTATGTAATTTGTTACATGGGTTAAGTAGAGGTAGAGAACTGGAAAAAGGTGATATGTCCCTCAGAGAAGGGAATGGGGCAATTGTTGCAGCTAAAGCAGTCGGCGAATATCACTTTGTATTACCAAGTGGTAACACAATGATTCTGAGCGACTTTTATTTCTTACCAAAAATATTGTGAATGTTTTCTTAAATCAAGTGTTGATTGGATATGGTACGTTGTATAACGGTATATATATTCTAAATCATAAAACAGTTCTAAGTATATACAGAACACACATAAGAGGAACAGTTCAGAAATGAACGAAGCCTTTTTGTGGCATTGTAGACTAGATCATCGACAAGACTGACTAAGTTGCATAAGGATGGATATTTGAATCCGTTCGAATTTACATCTTATGAAACTTTCCAGTCATGTCTCAAAGGCAAGATGACCAAAACTCCGTTTACTGGATACGGAGAAAGAGCTACTGAACTCTTGGGACTAAGACATAGTAATGTATGCAGTCCTATGTCTACACATGCCAGGAATGGTTCATCGTACTTTATTACATTCACCGATGATCTCTCAAGATACCAACATGTGTTCCCGATGAAACACAAATCTGAATCTTTTGAGAAATTCAAGGAATATAAGTACGGAGTTGAGAACCAGACGGGTAAAAGTATTAAAATCCTTCGATCTGATCGGAGAGGAGAATACTTGAGCACGGAATTCAAAGACTAATAAAAAGAGAATAAGATTCTTTCTCAACTTACTCCTCTGTATACACCACAGCACAATGGAGTTTCGGAGCGGAGGAATCGCACCCTATTAAATATGGTGCGCTCTATGATGAGTAATGCTGAGTTACCTATTTCCTTTTGGGGTTATGCACTTGAGATAGCTGCATACCTATTGAATAGAGTTCCGACCAAATCCATGCCTACCACTCCATATGAGATATGGAATGGGATGAGACCATATCTTAAACGACTTAAGATATGAGGTTGTCCGGCCTATGTTAAAAAGCAAAATCTGGACAAGCTCGAGGCAATGTCTGTTTTATGCAAGTTTGTGGGATATCATAAGGATTCATATGGATATATTTTCTACCATACTGAGAAATAAAAAGTGTTTGTTTCTTAACATGCCATCTTTTTTAGAAAAGGAATTTCTTGTGAAAGAAATTAGTGGTCATGAGGTAGTGCTGGAAGAAGTTCCAGCTACACAAACTATAATTGATAATTTGGTAGAACCGAAAGATTCAATAGTCCCGACAAACCTCAGCCACTCCGCAGATCTAGTAGGGTTCCTCATCCACCTGAGAGATACTACGGTTTTCTCATAGACGGTGAGAGCGAGGATTGCATCATGGAAGATGATGACCAAACTAGTTTCGAGCAGGCCATCACAAGTGGAGACTCTGTGAAATGGCTGGATGCTATGTGATCTGAGATGGAATCCATGTACACCAACAAAGTATGGACTTTGAAAGTTGCTCCTGAAAGGGGTAAAACCCATCGGGAGCAAGTGGATCTTTAAGAAGAAAATTGGGGTAGATGGAAAGGTTGAGACCTTCAAAGCTAGACTTGTAGCAAAAGGTTTTCGTCAACGATCATGTGTCGACTATGATGAAATATTTTCTCCTGTCGCTATGCTTAAGTCCATCAAGATCCTACTTCCCATCACTGCATACCATGACTAAGAAATCTGGTAGATGGACGTCAAGACCGCTTTTCTAAATGGTGATTTAGAAGAGAGCATGTACATGACACAGCCAGAGGGCTTCGTAGACAGTGGGAGGAGCGGAAGCGTGTGCAAGATTCTTAAATCAATCTATGGATTAAAACAGGCATCGCGGAGCTGGAACATCTGTTTTGATGAAGCTATCAAAGAGTTTGACTTCATCAAAAATATAGATGAACCATATATATACAAGAAGATTGTAGAGAGTAAGGTTGTCTTCCTCGTATTGTATGTGGATCACATACTCTTGATAGGAAACGATATTCCTATACTACACTCGGTCAAGCTCTTCTTATCACACAAGTTCTCTATGAAAGATCTAGGTGATGCCTCCTACATCTTGGGGATAAAGATCTACAGAGATAGATCTAAACGGATGTTGGGATTGTCCTAATCCAGGTACATAAACACCATACTAAAGAGGTTTAGTATGGAAGATTCTACGCATGGTAATTTACCCGCTTGTTCAGAAATCACTCTTTCCAAAGAGATGTCTTCCAAGATTGATTTGGAGAGGGCTCGCATGCAAGGGATACCCTTCTGCAGTCGGATCAATCATGTATGCGATGTTATGTACAAGACCGGATGTAGCTTACTCACTAAGTGTAGTGAGTAGGTATCAATTAGATCCAGGGAAGAAATACCGGACAGCTGTGAAGAACATTCTTAAGTACTTGAGAAGAATTAAAGATATGTTCTTGGTGTATGGTAACGGTGAACTCCAGGTGGAGTCCTTTACCAATTCGAGCTTCCATAGTGATAAGGATGACAGTAAGTCAGTCTCGGGTTTTGTCTTCACCCTCAATGGAGGGGTGGTATGTTGGAAGAGTTCCAAGCAAGATACTGTAGCAGACTTGACGATGAAGGCTGAATATATCGCTGCCAACAATACTTCTAAAGAGGCTGTCTGGATGAAGAAGTTCATAGATGAACTTGGTGTGGTTCCATCCATTGAGCATCCAATACCTGTGTATTGTGATAACAATGGAGCTGTGGCTTTGCCAAGGAACTCCGGTCCCATCAGAGATCCAGACATATTCTTAGACCGTATCACCTGATCAGGGAGATAGTAGATCACCAGGGGATCGAGATTCAATTATCATTTGTAAAAATAATAATCCATTTCCTCTACCTCATAATTGTTTTAATCAAATAAATGATCAAAACTCTAATGAGGTGTCTCCTTCTAAAAGCAATCTTGAGTAATTACAAGAATGCCCCTCTCATCCGTATATACATAACCGTATCCGTATTCCGAGAAACACAAATACAATGAGACGAAAATAATCCATCTATATAATACTAGGATACGGCTTAAAACAAAGCCCACTAGTATTACCTGCCCGAACATCATACGTGCATAAGTACATGTAAGTGATCGAAGCCCTGCCGTAAAACCATACGGCCTCTACATCTTTTGCCCAATGCAGGGAAACCCTCTGTGTGGGACTCTAAAGACTCGACAGTATGCTGGCAGTAGGTTTAACCACAAGCCGCAAGCGGTACTTATAGGGTTCCTAGGCATACTAATGAAGTCTCACAAGTGATCAAACATGACTAATTCAAATTTTACAAGTGCCTACAAACCCTAATACGGATCGTTAACTAGATAATGAGGCGATGCAAGCATGTAAACGAATTAAATGCTAAAGGAAAGAAGCTACAACCTTTGTAGATCCGGTCCACCACTTCCTAAGCTCCGCGATGATGTCCCTCCGCTGTCTAAATCGGATCCCGGACTCTAGCATCGGCTTCTTCGGAAAAATGGGCGGGCTTGATCGTCGGCTTCGATGCCGAAGATGATCTACGTCGAGGCATCACAAGATCAAACTCCCACTTCACCAAGTCATGAAACTTGTGAAGAAAACACCCTATACTACTTGGCAAGAGGTAGAGGATGAAGAAATAGGAAGTGGGTTCACTTTAGAATTGGATTTCTCACTCATTTTCACTAGTTGCCATTGATGGTAGCTAGGTTTTCTTTCTTGCTCAAGATGAAGAAGAAGAAGAAAAGATATGATAAGTGTTTTTTAAAATAAAAAACAATATGATACTTATCATAATCTTAACCTTAGTTAGTTGTAGAGAATAAACCATGGTTAGGGTTAATGGTTAGGTTTAGGAAAAGAACAAGAATGGTCAAGCTTTCAACACATCATGAAGTTTCCACAAAACTACAAAATAAGCCACCATTCTCATTATCTTTTCTAAATGAAATAAATAAAATAAATAAATAGATAAATGAATAAGTAAATGAAATGAAACCCTAACCACTAACTAACCATGATTTAATTCTTTACACAAACCCAAGCAAGAATGTATCATCAAACATGATACAATCAAGTGCACTAAAATATATCACATATACAATGTGCATTTCAAGTGAGTAAATCCATTTAAAGTGAACCAATACTAGTTAATGCAAAGTAATATATCAAATATATAATTATACATTAAATCATTAAATCAACACTTGATTCAATGATCCGGTCATGTCGCATATAACCGGCTAGTATCCAATGTATCGGCTTATCGAATCAATCCTTGATTCGATAACTAGGTTATATCGCATACAACTATTCGACACATTCATCGCGAGAATGAAATACGGTATCACATACACGCATTATTCTCGGTCCCGCACATATCTCATATGTGCTCCTATTTCGTTTCGCTTGAGCCAGGAAACCTCTGTGTAGGACTCTAAAGACTCGTCAATACGCCGGCAGCAGATGATGATCATATCAAACACCCACAAGCCGCAAGCGGTCTGCTAAACGTAACGGCCACCCGGGTATTGAGCGATCAGAAGATCAACGAGCAAGCCCGCTCACACTCCTGTGAATCCAACCAGTAACACTTACCGTACAGTCCGGTCTGTTCGTCTGATATGTCGCATATCTCGCCTAGGGGTGGTAAACGTCAGACCCCAATAGCTTGATAAGTCATGTCGACGTAGGGTCCATAACTTTCGTGAAACTACTGATAACTCTTACCAGTATATCACAGCAACCCTGGCCAGGGATTTCCTGTTATGGCCAGTCGAGCACAGCGCAACATCAACCCCCAATACCGGGAGAGACGAATCCTCTCCTATCGCTCATTGCCTCCATGTGAATCGGGACTGTACCCAAAAACCACCTGTTTGCACGACTCAGTAGAGCCGTGGTAGGGTGGAAATCAAAGCACAGTGGGAGACACACAAGACTCTATGACGATCTTGGGTCAACAGACTAAGCTGTACCAGTGTCACCAGAGAACTGCCATCTGACGTGAGGTATAATACCATCTGGGAGTTCTCGGCGAGTCCGTTCAGTGTACCCAGTCTCCACTGAGCACCCGTATACCATCTCTGATGTCAAACACCAATGGATAAGGGATCATCCATCGCCCATCGCATGGGTCAAGAAGATATACGCTAGTCTACTCTGGAATATCGATGCCCCATCTCGATATTCCCACGACTAGGAACATTGAAGGATGTACTCATGGACTACCCAGGCCCCACTAGTATGATCTGCATCATAGTCCTGGAAGTCGAGTACACATCCTAAGGGCTTTATCAACATGTAATCAGAGAGACAGAAAGTATACACGTTAAGATAAAGAGCAACCAGATAGAGTACTATCATGTCGAGCAAGAAAGTCCTACCTATATATGACCCAGCATCCACTACAATATACATCCAATGTACAGTAATGGCCTCTAGGGCATACATATAACTAACAATCTCCCACTTGCACTAGGGCCATCTGTAGCAGTGGTTGTAGTATCTAATACTCAACCATCCCCTAAAAGTCTCTCTTTGGGAAAAGGCCTTCGTGAGTGGATCCGCCGTGTTGTCTTCTGAGTCTACTCTCCCAACCTCGATCACCCTGGAGATCAACTATCTCCATGATCAGGTGATGCTGCCTCAGAATATGTCTGGGTCACTGTTGGGACATGGGTTCCTTGGCCAAAACCATAGTTCCATTGTCATACAATGGTAGGAACCTAGTTCATCTTATGAACCAATATACACCCAAACTGCCTCTTAGGTAGTATCTTTAATAGCGATGTTACCAGCCTTTATCGTCTAGTTTGCCACGGTATCTAGCTTGGAACTTTTCCAACATACCGTCCCTTTACCGAGGGTAAAGACAATGCCTGCGACTGACATTCAGTCGTCCTTTTCTCTGGAACTTTTCTAGTGATTCTCCCCAGGATCGAGAAGGTATCACCTTTATCCTATTTGGAGAATCCATGTGATAATAGGAGATTGACCGATCGCAGTATAGGAAACTCTTTTCCTATCAAGAGTATGTTGTTTACGTACAATACGAAGATGACCACCTTACTCTCTACTACCTTTTTGTATATACAAAGTTCGTCTACTATTTTGATGAAGTCAAACACTTTGACTATCATATCAAAACAGACGTTCCAACTCCGCGATGCCTGCTTCATTATGTAGAGCAACTTGCACATGTTTCCGCTGCTCCCACTGTTTACGAAGCCCTCTGGCTGTGTACTTATAGACTTTCTATTCTAAATCAGTATTTAGAAGAGCAGTCATGACACCCAACCACCAGATTTCGCAGTCATGGTATGCAGCAATGGTAAGTAGGATATGGATGGACTTAAGTATAGTCCCTGGAAAAGGTTTCATCATTTTCCACTCTTGGTCGATGACGAAAACCTTTAACAAGTCTAGCTTTGAAAGTCTCAACTTTTCCATTTACACCAAGTAATCTTCTAAAGATATACTTGCTCCTGATGGGGATTTAACCCTTCAGATATCGCAACTAAAGTCCATACTTTGTTGGTGTACATGGATTCCATCTCAGATTGCTAAGCATCCAGCTATTCTTACAGAGTCTCTACTCTTGATGGCCGGCTCGAAACTAGTTGGGTCATCATCTCATGATGCAATCCTTGCTCCCACTGTCATCGAGAAATCGAAGTATCTCTCAAGCAGGTGAGGAACCCTGCTAGATCGGCGGAGAGGGTGAGGTTCGTTGGATTTTATTGAATGCTTTGGTTCTACCAAATCATCAGCTTCAGTTTGTATAGCTGGAACATTTCCAGTTCTACATAACTGACCTTGCCTCGAGCTTGTCCGGATTTTGCATTTAGACATAGGCCGGATAACCCCGGATCTTAACTTACTTAAGAGATAGGCTCTTCCCATACCATATCTAATATGGAGTGGTAGGCACTGATTTGATTCGAACCTAATTCAATATGCATGCAGCTTCTCAAGCGCATAACTCCTTAAAAGGAAATAGGTAACTCAGTAATACTCATCCTAGAGCACACGATATCTAATATTGTGTGATTGCTCTGCCCCGATACACCGTTGTGCTGTGGTGTATTCAGAGGAGTAATACTGAGAGAGAATCTCATTTTCCTTTAGAATAGTCCAAGGATTCCATGCACAAGTATTCTCCTCCATGATCTCATCATAGGACATAATACTTATACCCGTATTTTGGTTCTCTACTTCTAACTTATATTCTGTGAATATCTCAAAAGGTTCAGACTTGTGTTTCAACAGGAACATATGTCTGAATCTTGAGAGATTATCAGAGAATATAATGAAGTATAAAGAACCAGTCCTGGCATGTGTAGACAGGAGACCTTACATACATCATCATGTATCAATCCCAAGAGTTCACTAACTTTTTCTTTGTTTCCAATAAACAGAGCTATGGTCATTTAATCTTTGTGACATGACTGGCAAGTTTCACAAGATGTAAATTCAAACTGATTTAAATATGCATCTAAAATGTAACTTCAGCTAGTCGGGTCGCATTGATATGACCTAGTCTACAATGCCTCAAGAATGATTCGTTCATTTCTGAACTCTTCCTCTTGTGTGTGTTCTGTATACGAGGAACTGTAGTTTGATTTAGAACGTCAATGCTTTTAGATAACGTGCCTGAACCGATCAACTTTTGATATAGGAAATGTTTAAAACATTATCCATCAATACAAAATTTTATCAATTCTTTACTTATAAAGAGACTGATATGATTTTGTATATCAGGTTCGGTATCTAATAGCATTTGTTCAGAATCAATGTATTAGTAATACAGGGTGATAGTGACCAACAGACTTGGCTGCAACACTTGCCCCGTTTTCTGTCTCATGAAACTTATCACCCGTTCTCAGTTTTTCTACCCTTTTGTAGCCCTATGTAACAGATTACATATCTGGGATCCTGATCCGGTATCATATACCCAGGATGCAGAGGATACTGAGAAACAGTTCTATGTAATGAACACACCCGAAGGAGATGCATCATATGCACTTTCTTCGTTTGGGCGGCATGGGAATCCTGGTATTCCCCTAATTCCTGCTCTGTCTTATAACAATTATAAGTTGGAGCGGGACCAACGTTCCCCAGCTCAGTATAACAAGCGGGTTCGGTCAATACATCCATATTATTATCTTGATTAAGACGTGATATGGTCGCTACCTGGAGAGAGAGAGAAGAAAACACTCAGCGTGCGCTCTTGCAAGAATAGATTGGTTATTATTTTATCTAATCAGAATGGCTCCCACTGTTTTTATCAAATCTTCCTTCAAACCCTAAAAGGAAAGACTAGCCGGGATTAATTGCACTCTACAAGTTCGCCAATCTTTCAGCCAGGCCAGTGTCGGTACTTTGAGGGAGGTTCCCCGTGCTTTCGCACGGACCTAATTACAGTAAACTTCGTTTTCCCAGAGGCGTAACCCCGTTGACACCTTTCTAGACACCTACTTGATCGGCTAATTGTAAAGTGCAAAACTCTTCCAGGAGTAACAATTACTCGCAGTGGGTATCGGGATCCAACTATCACATAGAAGGTATGCAATCTCATTGCAAATTTCAACACTTGAAACTCCCGATAATGGTTTTTACCCCTAGCACCTATGACCTTGGCTAAGGTCAACAAATCATAGGTACTAGTCAAGTTCTACCCGTCATTTCGTGATTAATTAGACCCACCCACATGACCCTTGGCTAAGGTCAACAAAGCCACATGACTGTCCTAACTAATCGCATCATATGCTGTGTAGGAAGACATCACTTAGCTACCGCATACTACGCCTCGGCTATGGTCGACAAACGTAGCACGAATACTAAGTACTCTACTTCCTAAAATGACGGAGGGTTGCGAATGGTTTTTATGAAAACCTTTAACGCTTTGAACTTGATCTCGTTGCGGAATCAAATGGTTTTTAAATGGAATGTTTTCGGGGCTTTTCTAGTTTTGCTAAAGGGGTCACTCCCGGTGAAGGGATCGTCGGCCCTTTCCTCGTCGAATGAGGTGCGGGATATATCATATATATATCACTGTGCAAAGCGGAAACTATAGAAGCGATCAAAGACAAACCGAGGGTTGTAGTATCTGCCAGTTATTGCTAAAGGAGTCACTCCCGGTGAAGGGATCTCGGTCCTTTCCTCATCGAATAAGGTGCAGGATGTTCTATAATGAACACCGCGATGCAAAGCAAGAACTGTAGCTACCTGTTTTTATTTTGAAATTCGATTCCACAACATCAATTAGGTTTATTTTCTTTCATTAATCTCATTAATGAATATCCCATCATTTAAGTCCACCTAAACATCACAGATAAATATAACGTACGCTTATGCCATCCGCATTCGCCTCGATGTCCCGTCTGCACCGTTAGGTTAGGTAACTAACGGCAGAGCGGGGCAGGGCTAGCGCGGGTGTAAAACATAAGCAACGTTTATATAATATATCATATATACTATATATATAATATCTGTCACAGAACATCACATGATCACATCACAGATAAATCACAGCAGAAGAAACATATGAAATATTGGATATACTAGGACGCCCGTGTTTTCAATACGAGCCAGTATAAAACACGGATTCCACGGTCGTGATGAATAGCCTATCCCACACCCCTAGACCCCTACAAGAGCGGCAAGCAACCCTACCAATTCTAGGGTTAGGAGACCCGGACTCGACTCCTCGAGATGGTCTCCCACTGTACCCTAGAACCCGGCTACTTGTTCTCCCCTCCTTGGGTCTATCCTAATGCGGAAAAGTAAATAATATACAAAAGGTGACATCTTCCGCAACCTGGAAGTGCCCCAATAAAAGAATATTACATACAAGTATTTACATGAATGAAAATGAAAAACACTCATCTCACATAAAACCCCCCCGGCTATTCAAACACGACGATCCAATATAACATATCCAGCAACACATAACATCACATGTCATCAACGTAAGTAAATATGCGCATCCCAATTGTCGTTGACATATAGCAACGAAACCGGCGATATCACATATTACACTTACGGTCACAGAAAAGAAAGTGTAAAACTACAACAGTTGGAATCCGCAATCTCTTTAGACATCGCATGCCTAATCAAATGAATTCCTTAGACATCGCATGCCTAACAATTATAAACCCCGCATTTTAGTCTCATTATCGAAAACTCTTTTCAATATCAAGTCGGGCAATTCAACAGGATTCCCGACATCCTGATCGAATGCTCGTCGCAAACTTTAGTAGGCTGCCGCACCCTCGATGCCGTCGACGAAGTGCACCAAGGCGGAACACCGCTGCTGCGAGCACCCGAACGGATGCTTTCGGAGACGGGGTTCTCCTACAGTCACTTGGTCGGGGCTATGGGGTGTAGCAGTCTATTAAGTTTACCCGGCGAGCATCCGTGTACGCTACGTGATTGCGACGGACTTTTGATCACATCAAAATTCCGTAGCAACCGATCGAGTGAGACTAAACCGCTAGATTTATAACATTCATTCAGTTATCTCATAACTGCTTATGAATTCCAATTGTTGTATCACATTCCGGATAAGATAGAAAATGTTAACCTTTCCGATCGAACAATCGAACACCCAAGTTTTTCCGATCAACCGAATGAAATAAGTTCAAAGACATTCACTTCATGCCTCAGTACCAACGGTCCAGCCGTAGAAGGGTCAAGCCAACGCCTCACATATGGCACGCCGTACTGCCCCAAACCCTAAGGTTCAAAGGGCAGTTCAAGACGGTCACATAATCGAGTTAAGGTTTGTTGTCTTCTAGAGGGACCATCGCGTTACCTGCACTACTCAGAACGTCCTTAAACCACGGAAAAATCCAACACTTGGAAATTTTCCGGCAGGGGAAAAGGTGGGTATTTATATCCGGTCGAACTTTTTAACATATTCTAAAATTACCCGGAAAAACACACAGACAAAATTAGACAATCCGATCGATACATCGAGTCCCCAATACAACCAAGAAAATTCAACTCTTGAATAAATATTAAAAAAAAAAATCCCAGAAAATCCAACATCATAAAATAAGAATTACTGTGCAAATTTTATTGGATGATGTGACCTTATGGCCGCGGAACCGCGGCAGAAGCCATGCTTCTGCCGCTGTTCCGCGGCGGTTTAGATGAGATAGGTTCTCGTTTTGCACCATAATTCTTAGGTCTTCCTGCTGAATTTTTAAGGAATTTTTAATCTGGAAAAATCCCAGTTTTTCAAAAATGTCCAGAGAGCCGTTTAAAGTCGGGGTTTCGGGTCGATCGGACTTCTAACTCCGTCTACGCATCGCCTAAGGCTCTAGCTAGGCTCTGATACCACTGTAGGGTTCCTAGGCACACTAATGAAGTCTCACAAGTGATCAAACATGACTAATTCAAATTTTACAAGTGCTTACAAACCCTAATACGGATCGTTAACTAGATAATGAGGCGATGCAAGCATGTAAACGAATTAAATGCTAAAGGAAAGAAGCTACAACCTTTGTAGATCCGGTCCACCACTTCCTAAGCTCCATGATGATGTCCCTCCGCTGTCCAAATCGGATCCCGGACTCTAGCATCGGCTTCTTCGGAAAAATGGGCGGGCTTGATCGTCGGCTTCGATGCCGAAGATGATCTACGTCGAGGCATCACAAGATCAAACTCCCACTTCACCAAGTCATGAAACTTGTGAAGAAAACACCCTATACTACTTGGCAAGAGGTCGAGGATGAAGAAATAGGAAGTGGGTTCACTTTAGAATTGGATTTCTCACTCATTTTCACTAGTTGCCATTGATGGTAGCTAGGTTTTCTTTCTTGCTCAAGATGAAGAAGAAGAAGAAAAGATATGATAAGTGTTTTTTAAAATAAAAAACAATATGATACTTATCATAATCTTAACCTTAGTTAGTTGTAGAGAATAAACCATGGTTAGGGTTAATGGTTAGGTTTAGGAAAAGAACAAGAATGGTCAAGCTTTCAACACATCATGAAGTTTCCACAAAACTACAAAATAAGCCACCATTCTCATTATCTTTTCTAAATGAAATAAATAAAATAAATAAATAGATAAATGAATAAGTAAATGAAATGAAACCCTAACCACTAACTAACCATGGTTTAATTCTTTACACAAACCCAAGCAAGAATGTATCATCAAACATGATACAATCAAGTGCACTAAAATATATCACATATACAATGTGCATTTCAAGTGAGTAAATCCATTTAAAGTGAACCAATACTAGTTAATGCAAAGTAATATATCAAATATATAATTATACATTAAATCATTAAATCAACACTTGATTCAATGATCCAGTCATGTCGCATATAACCGGCTAGTATCCAATGTATCGGCTTATCGAATCAATCCTTGATTCGATAACTAGGTTATATCGCATACAACTATTCGACACATTCATCGCGAGAATGAAATACGGTATCACATACACGCATTATTCTCGGTCCCGCACATATTTCATATGCGCTCCTATTTCGTTTCGCTTGAGCCAGGAAACCTCTGTGTAGGACTCTAAAGACTCGTCAATACGCCGGCAGCAGATGATGATCATATCAAACACCCACAAGCCGCAAGCGGTCTGCTAAACGTAACGGCCACCCGGGTATTGAGCGATCAGAAGATCAACGAGCAAGCCCGCTCACACTCCTGTGAATCCAACCAGTAACACTTACCGTACAGTCCGGTCTGTTCGTCTGATATGTCGCATATCTCGCCTAGGGGTGGTAAACGTCAGACCCCAATAGCTTGATAAGTCATGTCGACGTAGGGTCCATAACTTTCGTGAAACTACTGATAACTCTTACCAGTATATCACAGCAACCCTGGCCAGGGATTTCCTGTTATGGCCAGTCGAGCACAGCGCAACATCAACCCCCAATACCGGGAGAGACGAATCCCCTCCTATCGCTCATTGCCTCCATGTGAATCGGGACTGTACCCAAAAACCACCTATTTGCACGACTCAGTAGAGCCGTGGTAGGGTAGAAATCAAAGCACAGTGGGAGACACACAAGACTCTATGACGATCTTGGGTCAACAGACTAAGCTGTACCAGTGTCACCAGAGAACTGCCATCTGACGTGAGGTATAATACCATCTGGGAGTTCTCGGCGAGTCCGTTCATTGTACCCAGTCTCCACTGAGCACCCGTATACCATCCCTGATGTCAAACACCAATGGATAAGGGATCATCCATCGCCCATCGCATGGGTCGAGAAGATATACGCTAGTCTACTCTGGAATATCGATGCCCCATCTCGATATTCCCACGACTAGGAACATTGAAGGATGTACTCATGGACTACCCAGGCCCCACTAGTATGATCTGCATCATAGTCCTGGAAGTCGAGTACACATCCTAAGGGCTTTATCAACATGTAATCAGAGAGACAGAAAGTATACATGTTAAGATAAAGAGCAACCAGATAGCGTACTATCATGTCGAGCAAGAAAGTCCTACCTATATATGACCCATCATCCACTACAATATACATCCAATGTACAGTAATGGCCTCTAGGGCATACATATTACTAACAGTACTAGCTGTACGTAACGGCTACCAAGGTATCTATTGATAAGAAGGACGATGAGCAAACTCATCCGAACTCCTACTGAGCCTGTATGTGACAATCTCCGTACAGTCCGGTCTGTTCGTCTAAGAGTATCGCATATCGGGCCTAGGGGGCGGTAGTCGTCAGATCCCTAATAGCGCAATAAGTCGTATCGGAGTGTAGCCCAAAACACCTTGAGAAACTACTGGAATACCTACCAGTAAATCTCACTTGCCCTGGCCAGGGACTTTGTGTAATGGCTCTCCGAACACAGCGCGATATCAACCCCCAATACCGGGAGAAACAATTCCTATCTAACTGCCACTGCCTCCAAGTGCTTCGGGACTGCACCCAACTACTACCTGTTTGCACGACTCCTTTGAGCCATGGTAGGGTAGTAATCAAAGTACAGTGGGAACACACTCGAGGCGAAGTAGCAGTGTCAAGTCGACGGACTAAGCTGTACTCATGTCACCTGGGAACTGCTATCCAACGATAGGTATAATACTCACCGGCAGTTCCTGACGAGTTCTGTCCGGTGTACTCATAACCCAATGAGCACCTGTATACTATCTCCAGTATGACGTACTAATGGCTGTGGGACAGACTATCTCCCCTGCTGGGATGAGAAGCGTATACACTAGTCTACTCCGGAGTATCGATGCCCCGTCTTGATAATCCTACGACTAGGGACCTGTATAAGGATGTGCTTATAGACTACCCAGCCTCCACTAGTGTGACTGCCATCACAACGCTGATAATCAAGCAAAGATCCTAAGGGCTCTACCAATATATATAAGCGATATGCTAAAAGACACGCATGCACATATTGAGGTAGAAACAAACCAAGTAGCATACTAACATTTTGAGCAAGATTGTTAATACAACTGTGAATATCCCAAGTTTCCATTAAGTAATATACATACCAGTATGATACAATAATGGTCTCTAGGGCATATATCACTAACAACTACCTGCAAGGAAAGTCCCAGGGTGGGAAACCACCGTAGGACCCTCCGACGATCAAGTAAGTACCGAGGAATATTAGGGCATAGCAGAGGCATATTAGAATGAGTTCGAGATACCTGAGTCGTCTGGAAGAAGAGTTTATATAGCGGTCGTATGGAGCGAGCCGATGCAAGATTTTCGCCGTCTGTTACGCCCTTGCGTCACGTTCGTGTTGATGGCGGGATACGCCTATTAATGACGAGATACGCTCATTAATGGCAAAATATACTAGCGTGGGATGCGGGACGTAGAGTGGCGGAAATCTCGTCATGGAGAGATACACGGAGCCGTTACAAAGGCGCTAGGGATCCATACTTCCGGCCAAATAGGGACGCTGAGAAATCTCAGATATAGGATAGCTCGGTAACGAGCAAGTGAGCTGAGGAGTCTCAGCTATAGGATAGCTCGAAGACAAGCTATTGGCCGGCGGTCAGCCGAAAGGGGAACGTACTCTGGAGAGGTCTTCTAAAAGGTCGGGTGCAACCTCGGAGGCGAGGCGCTGAGGAATGTCCCCAATGCATCATACTTATTCCAGTTCCGTAGCCCCCAGGAATCTAGAGGGTTTATGTGGATGACACGTCATCCACTACGTATCGTGATCTAGAGAATTCCCACTTATGAGCATCATCATTAGCCCCCCACTTTCGTTCCGACCCATTTACGGGTCGGGTCGAGAGTGGTTTGCTTGGCTTTCTTTGCACAGCTGAGTGCCAAGGATTCTTCGCTCAGCTGAGTGCCAAGGATTCTTCATGGTGGATTGTCCGGGAACGACAAGGCGTCTGGCGGCTGTGTCTCTTCGATCTCTGAGACTATGTAGCGTTTTACTGCGTGCCTTAATTTTCGCGTATATCCTCGATGACGTCAGCGAATCACTGAAAGGGCGGCGCCATAATGGAGATGTCGCTTCGCCTATTCGGACCGTCGATTTCATGCCGTGTGGCCATAATTGGATGGCGGATTGCGAGACGTCGCTTTCACCGGTTGGATCTGCATGAATGGGGAAGTGCCTAATGGTTGGCTACCGTGTGGCGCCATTGGGACCGTAGGGCGCGACACTTCGTTCTGGCAGAAGAGGATTTGGGCCGTGAGATGGCCTTTACTGAGTGTATAAATAGGGGAGGCCTATCCTTAGGAAACACCTTTACTTTGCCTGCCTTCTTTCCTCTGAGGATTGCTTGGCGCTTCATCTCTTAGGTCGGATCCCCAGTCAAAATCCATCTTCAGCTACTCTTCCCTTAAATCGGGTCAGATGTCTTCCTTCGATGTTTTAGTAGATGTGGTTAGGGTTGAGTCAGGCGATGAGGTTTCAACCTCTGAAGCCGAGTCTAATGGGTCATCTTCATCTTCCTCGGCTTTTGATAGCCGAGAAAGTTCTTCTTCCTCTGCGTCGGGTTCGCCCCTAAGGGGTGGTGATTCCCTTGTTCCTTGTTGTCGGGGTGCCGAAAGGGCCCCCAAGGTGCGTATCAAGAATACTCGTGATGCGGTCTTGATGCTGAATAGGTCAGATGAGCTTTCCGATATCCGGGCTCGTTTCTATATTCCCTCTGGCTACTCGCTCTGTCTGGTTAGGGAGGGTGAACGGGCAAAACAAGTACAGGGCAATGAGATTGCTTTATACTTGGAAGCGTTCCGAGCAGAGATGTGTCTGCCCTTTTCACCCGAGATTTGTGCCGTCCTTCATTGTTTCCAACTTGCCTCGGGCCAGCTAGCACCGAATTCGTGGCGGATTCTTCTCGGGTTCCTGGTCCGGCTAAAAATTGATCGGATCCCCTTTAGCCTAGGTCTTCTTCTATCCTTCCTCTGCTACAAGAATTACCCAGGCACTCGTAAGGATGAGTCGAGTTAGGTTTACTTCTCCTTTAAAAAGTATAAGGGTAGGATAGTCGTGTCGGGGGTAGTGGTTTTCCCTTCTTTCATCCATGAGTGGAAGGAGAAGTTCATGTTTGTCGGCCCTCCGAGGAGAGAGGAGTGGCCAGTGCCCACCAAGTGGCACAGGGTATATTGCTTAAGGGCCAAGCAGTCAAACGCCCCGGAGGTGAGGGTCGTGTCACGGTAGGATCCGATCTAGCGTGCTGACGCCTTACTTTCCGAGCAGGCTCTGAGCTGGGTGGGACTCAGTCCCACGCGCTTCATAGGTAAGTTAGGACTCTGCCGATCAATTTAGACTTAGCATAGTTTGTTGTTTCTGTTGCTAACCCTTTCTTTTATTTCCTTTCGCAAAGACCATGGATCGATCAAAAAAGATCATGGCCGCCCTGGCTGCCAAGGTATAAGGAAAGAAGGAAGGCGACGGTAGCTCATCCAAGCCCGGGCCAAGCGTGGAGCCCTGTCAGGGTCCTTCCGTAAAGGCCGCCGTCGCTCCGCCTGTCTTGGAGGAGCACAGGAGCGGAAGGCAAAAACATGCCCGGGAACAGGCTCCCCGGGTGAGACCGGAGGTGCCTTCCTCCGCCGAGTCTTCGGCCAAAAGACTCAAGAAGGTGGTTTCCCGGCCGCCTCCGGTGGGGATACACGTGCAGTAGGGTGACTTCTGCATCGAGGTGCCGTCGGGGCTTTCCGTGGCCGACAGCCTGCTGGCGGACATGGAGAAAGCAGGGGGGAGGGGAGGGGTCAAGATACATCGGGGCACCATGAAGGCCCAGGTTGCGGCGATAGCACAGGAGGCCGTCCAGGTTGGTGATCTTTCCATAAATTTTCCGAGTAATTTTTCCTCTGTTTTAGTCCCTGGCGTATGTTGTTTGCGTTGTTCTGCAGGTCCTTCAACACTACGCCCTCTTGGTGGCTATGGAGGTTAAGGAAGTTTCCCCGGCGATGAAAAAGGCTAGGGAGACATCCTCGAGCGAGGAAGAACTCCTCGCTCAACTGAGGGAGGTCGAGGATAACATCGTCTCCCTTGAGTCGCGGCTGGTCTCGGGGGGAGTAAAGGCCATGAGGCTGAAAGAGTCCTACCGGGCCTTGACTAAATCTAATCAGGCCCTTTAGGCCCGGGTCGGCGAAGTCAACGAGCTCTTTGATGCCATGAGAAAGCAAAGAGACTCGGTCAAGGAGGACGCCTGGGCGGCCAACGAGGCAGCGAGAAGGGCCGAAGAGAACGCGGAGAAGGCCGTGGAAGACTACAAGGCGTCCAACCAGTTCTATGTCGACCTTGCTGATTCTGCAACCGTTGGGTGGCACAACGCCCCTCGACGCCGTTAAGGAGGTGGTGCCGCAATCAGGTCGGTTTCGCTTGTAGCTAGCCGGTTGAGTACGAGTCGATCCACGGAAAGATGGTATGTTTTTTCAATCTTATTTTAGACAAGTCGAGTAAAATGTACAAGTTATTCGTTTCTATCCTAAGTGTTGTGTTTATATGTTCAAGAAAGCTTGTTAGGGTTAGGGTTGGTTAGTAGAGTTAGGAATTAATCTTGTGCTTATCTTTTGCCATCATTGAAATGATGTTGGAATAATCAGAAATAACGGGGATTAGGAGGACATAGAAATAGTATTTGCGAGTTTAAGCAAGCTTTCCAACGCTAAATCCAATTCTACTGCCCCTTGTTCGTCCGTTCCATGCTCTTATTTCCAATCCTAGGCCAAACACACACAAGTCTCCAATTAGGTCACAACTACATGTCATGTTGTAGTACGCCTAAAAGAATTCTCGACTTAGGTCGCGGCTATATGTCACGATAGCGCACCTAAGAGAGAGGGTTGTGTTTGTTTGGTCTAGATTCGATTTTAAGCTATTTGGCAAAGAGAAGCACAAGAGATTTTTCCATTTCTCATACCATCCTTTCTTAACCCTAACAAGTGAGTAAATTACTCATACATGAAAAGAAAATAAAACAAGAGAAGAAAGAATGGAAGAAAAAGATGAGAAAAAATAATAAGCTAACTGCTTGGACCCTCACCTAAGCAAGAGGCTCCATTGAGTATCATAGCTTAAAAATAGAGATTAGAAGAGAAGAAAAGAAGAACAATAAAAACAACTACTTTAACAAACAAATAATAAAAGTTATACTAAGAATTAAAATATAATGCAAGAAAATAAAGATACAAGGCAAAAGAAACTCCCATCTTCATTATTCATCCGCTCAAAAGCTCTCTCTACATTTTAATGGAGAGGAGATGAAGAAGGAAAAAACTACACTAAACTAACACTAATCCTAAGAAAAGTAAAGCATGCCTCCTTGCCTTTGAATTGGAGCATTTATAGGCAGTGAAATAAAAACCCTAGGGCAATATTCTGAGCCCTTACACAATGAGAAAAATACCCATGAAAATTCGTCACATTTGGCCATGACACAACCGTTGATCCGCCGCCAAATAGGCCAAAATTTCGCTAATCCGCGGTCCTTTATTGGGATTGGTGTGCCATTTTTCTTATGGGTTCTCGAATAGTCTCTTCTTCTGTTTGGTAGGTTCAAATTTGCAAAATTGTTCCAAAGTATTCTCATATTTTCAATAGTCCAAAATGGCAACTCTTTTTGTCTTTTGTGCCTTGATCTCTCTCGAGCTCCGTGTTGCCACCTTGATCCTTGTGCTGCCTCTCTCGTGCTTTGTGCTTGTCCCAGACACAAATGACCATCGCTTGATCTTGTCCCTTATACTAGTAAGCGGCACCTGACAGATGTGGATGACCGGAACCCGAATTTTATCTGTTTTCGGCAGTTGTCCTGAATTTGTCATAACTGTAGAGAATGTGCATGATTTGCGTTGTTCTGGACTGAGAACTTGTAATCTGTAATCATGTAGTAAACATGGATCAAAAGCACATATATATATACAAATGCACATAAGAATGAGCGGTATTAAATTCAATATTCTGATGTGAACAGTACCCCCTCGCGAAGGAAGAACCACAGGGTGGAAGCACCGAGCTGGCGGGCGGAGGCGAGCAGGCCGGCGAAGGCGTCGAGCAGGCGGATGGCAAGGAGGCATTTGCCGAGAAGATGAATTGAAGTCGCCGCTCTCCCTTACCTTTGAGCCGGGCTGGAGACAGCCCATGGGCTCGAGAAAAGGCTGTAGAACCTGTGTTTGGTCGGGTAGGAAATTACCCACCGTGAATGGATGCGACGAACAGGAGGCCATCCACCAGCCTCGGAACCGAGCAGGAACCTATTCGCGTAAGGGCTTAGCTCGGAAACTAAAACAAATTAAATGACAGAAAAAGAGGAATCTCATTATTCAAGAGAGTATAAGTTCATTTATACAATTTAAGCTTTTGGGCATTATACGGCCGTGGAAAGTTGCGCCCCAAGAAATCTTGGAGGCAGTAGGCTCCTCCGGGCAACGCCTCGGTCACGAGGAAAAGATTATCCCACTTCGGGGAGAACTTTGTGCAGCTTCCCATGGTCCTCGAATTCATTTCGTTGTAGGACTTGAAAGTATGTCTTAGCACCTCTACTAGGTTTCAACAAGCATCAAGTATGCAATTTTAAAAAATCTAGAGGTCTAAGTATACTAACCTAGAATCGAACTAGAGAATTAGGGTTTTGTACCAAGCAAATAACATCTAAACTAAGTGAAAAGGGTTACAACCTTTGTAGATCGGTCCTTCACTTCTAAAGCTCCAAGTAGTAGTCCCCAGAACTCTTCTTTGACTCCACTTGAGAAAGGAATGAGCTTGCTTGTAGTCTTCGAGGTCGAAAATGACCCACCTTGAAGTTTCTCTCACTCAAGCTCACTCTTCACTAATCAAGGTATTAGTGAAGCAAAAAACCTAAACTAATTGGCTAGAAAAGTGTAGGTTGATGAAGTAGGAATTTTGCTCACTTATTTTTCTTCTTTTTCTTTTCTTTTCTCACCTCAAGAAAAATCTAGAGAGGAAGAAGAAGGAGATGAACTTGGAATGAGAGAGTGAACCATGAGGTGAATGATGAGATGAGTGGAAAATATCTATGAATAAAAACAAAGAAAATAGGGTGAGTCATAGCTTCTTAAGGCTACCACAAGCATCTTAGAAATATGACTCATTTCCATTTTCTTTAATTCATAAATCAAACCATTATCTACTCATCACTAATCTCATGTGTGATTCTCATATATCCTAGTTATATGTATCATCAACCATGACACAATATAAATCCATATATATATATATAACACATATACATATATCACACACACATATATATATATATATATATATAAACATATATAAAGAGAAGAAAATCATTAGTGAGCTAAATATTAGTTTATATATATATATATATATCTCAAATATATAAATATATATCAAATTATTAAATCAACTCTTGATTCAATAATCCGGTTATATCATATATAACCGACTAATATCATATATATATGTATATCAAATTATTAAATCAACACTTGATTCAATAATCCGGTCATATCACATACAACCGGCTAATTTTAAATATTAGATATTAAATCAACACTTGATTCAATAATCCGGTTATATCATATATAACCGGCCAATATAAAATATATATACATTAATCAAATCATTGAATCAACAATTGATTCAACAATTCGGTTATATCACACATAACCTAACTGATATCAAATATCGCTAGATTAGAATACGGTATCAAATACTCTTATTCAATCAAGCTCCCGCACATATCTCCATATGTGCCCTACTTCATTTCACTTGAGCTAGGAAAGCTCCGTGTGGGACTCTAAAGACTCATTAATACGCCAACAGTAGGTAATGATTGAAAGTGTATCTTAGCACCACCATAAGGTTTTAACCGGCATCAAGTAAGCAATTTTAAAAATTTCTTGGTGCTAAGCTACACTAACCTAGAATCTAACTAGAATATTAGGGTTAACAAGATCACAGAGTAAAATCTACACTAAGAGAAAGAAAGCTACAACCTTTGTAGACCAAGTCCTTCTCTTCTAAAGCTCCAGGTAGTAGTCCCTATAACTTCTCGTAGCTCCACTTGAAGAAGGATCGGCTTGCCTCGCAACCTTTGTGTCGAAGATGATTCACTCGAAGTTTCTCTAAGGCAAGCCACCTCTTCACTAATATAGTATTAGTGAAGTAAACAACCCAGTCTAAAGTGCTAATCTAGATTAGGATGATGAAGTAAGGTGTTTAGCTCACTAGAATAACTCTAAAGTTCTAGGGTTCACAACTCATGTGAGGGTTAGGACTTTAGGAGGAGGAAGAAGAAGATGGAGAGAGCTATCATAAACTCAAGTGAGTGAAGAAATGACTCAATACCCATCTCACTTATTGAAGCATGGAATTAAAAACCAATAACAAATCCAACCATGCTTCAATAGTGAATGCAAATGAATAAACAAATAATATGTGCCATGCTTCACCCATGCCCAAAATATCTCCCCATTTTCCACCTCATTTTCTATTTTCTCAAAATAGAAAACCATGCTTCATAATACATATATATTTATATATATATCACACACACATATAATAATATATATAAAAAGAAGAAAATAATTAGTGAGCTTATTATTAGTTAATATATAATTATATCAAATATAAATATATATCATATTATTAAATTAACACGTGATCCAATAATCCGGTTATATCACATATAGCCGACTAATATCATTTATCGCCAGATTAGAATACGGTATCACATACTCGTATTTAATCAGGCCCCCGCACATATCAACATATATGCCCTACTTCGTTCCGCTTGAACTAGGAAATCTCTGTGCGGGACTCTAAAGACTCGTCAATACGCTATCAGTAGGTAATGATCACATCAGTCACCCACAAGCCGTCAACGGTACTAGCTGGACGTAACGGCTACTCAGGTATTGAGCGATTAGAAGATCAATAAGAAAGCTTGTCCAAACTCCCATGAAGCCTATAAGTTAGACTTTCCGTACAGTCCAGTCTCTTCGTCTGATATGTCGCATATCGAGTCTAGGGGTGGAATCGTCAGACCCCGGTAACTTGATAAGTCATGCCGATGTATGGCTCATAACGGTTCGAGAAACTACTGATAACACTTACTAGTAAATCTCATCAGCCATGGCCAGGGACTTACTGTTATATCCAATCGAGCATAGCGTAACATCAACTCCCAATACCGAGAGAGACGAAACCCCACCTATCGCACTGCCTCCATGTGACTTAGGACTGTACCCAAAATCCACCTGTTTGCATGACTCCTTTGAGCCATGGTAGGGAGGAAATCAAAGCACAGTGGGAATCACACAAGACACTATGACGATCCTGGGTCTACAGACTAACCTGTACCAGTGTCACCAGAGAACTGCTATCTGACGATAGGTATGGTACCATCTAGGAGTTCTCGGCGGGTCCTGTTCGGTGTACCCATTCTCTAATGAGCACCTGTGTACAATCTTTGATGTCAAACACCAATGGTTATGGGATCAACCATCGCCCCATACAGGGTCAAGAAACGTACACACTAGTTTACTCTGGAATATCGATGCCCTGTCTCGATATCCTCTCGACTAGGAACAATTAAAGGATGTGCTTGTGGACTATATAAGTCCCAGTAGTATGATCTGCATCATAGTTCTGGTAGTCAAGCAAACATCCTAAGGGCTTTATCAACATGTATCAGAGAGACGGTATAATAATACAAGTGTGAATATTAAGATAAAGAGCAACCAGATAGTATACTATCATGTCGAGCAAGAAAGTCCTCTCTATATATGTCCAAGCATCCACTATATCATACAATAATGGCCTCTAAGGCATACATATTCCTAACAATCTGTAACAACCCAAAACTTTCTGTACGATTTTTTTTTCAAAATACAGAAAGGAACACCTAAGCCTGAGCACGAGTTATAAGTTTGTTTTGCTTTTGAACAGCAAGAAAGAACTTGTAGCTCATTGGTAAGACCTTGCACTGCTGAGACATAGCACCTGAGTTCAAATCCCATTAGCCACATATTATTTTTATTGTATTTTCTTTTAATCTTTTAGAAGTCCAAGGGTTTACACGTGCACTACACGTAAACTGAAGAGACACAGAATAAACAAACATGTGCACGAGGGTAAACCAAGCGACATCAACACGTAGCACCAAGACCTAACCCCCTCCGCCGGTGTTGGCCCGGCGAAATGCCCTTTTTGGCCGTTACCACCGGCCCCCCCGTTGGAAATGCCCCCATCTTTTCACCCCTGCAACTCTTCAGCTACCCCACTTCCCCCATGTTGTTTATTTTCTCTATACATTTTCCAGAGAAAATAAATCATCTTTAATCCCATTTTTAATACAAATTTTAATTCACCAATTCAATACACCAAATCCTAATTTTTCCTTTAAATAGCACACCCCAATTCACACATCCTCACTCAGAAATCCCTGCCAAAACTCTCAAGAATTCCCAAGTCCCTTTTGTGTGCAAGTGGAGTTAGTAAAGGGTGAAGTTCCGGCGATGATCCAAGGAGATTCCGGCGACGAAACAACGCCTCGAAGCCTTCTTTAGCTTCCCTCTCTTCTTCTACTTTAAAAACTTTCATTTCTAAAACCCGACGGAAGCGGAGTTAATCCGACTTCCGATTCGGTTTTCTTTAAAAACTCTATTTTTTCTTAAACAAGAAAATACCATACTCTCATATATTGTTTAACAAACATTATCAAACACATTAAAATAAGTTTCATATCAAAAGACTTTTTATTGCAACCTTTATCGTATTTTTACGGTAAAATACCACATACTTCATTTCCGATATTAAACAACACAAAACATGTATTACCTTTAGATAACTCATGAGGTAATGACCTACCTCATCACAACACACCTCTTTGATATAGCATGATGAAGTTTTGGGAATATTTTCATGTGATAACACGACCTTACAAATAAATACCATCAATTATAAAACTATTTTCTTAAAAAGATGTATTAAACAATTCCTTACAATTGCGCCTCTACAACCCACTTTTGGGGACCCCGTTTGGGATGGTGCGGATTATCGCACATCCTCGGGCCTAGTAGAGCGAGATGCAGACCTCCGAAAGGAGCATTCGATCTCGATAGAATTTTTATTCATTTTTCTTTAGAAAATGAGATTTCTACAAGAAAATAAATAAAATTTATTATATATATATATATATCTATAATCAAAATATCTATTTTAATTATATTATATAAATATTACAAGTTTTCAAAAGGAACCAACAATACATGAAAATATCATCCAAATACAAAACAATACCGATATTTCAATAAAATACCATATATTATGAAAACAAGGTTCTACTCACTAGAAATTTCACTTTTATAAAATATACAACTATGAAAACCCTAAAGACGATAGTTAAATACCTGAGGTGTATTTTTAAAATTATATCAAATTATTTTTACATAAAACCCCCTCAAGTTATGTTAAATTACAATAAGGACCCTAGTAAATATAGGTTTAAGCGGGACCAGTCTCTTGAGCCTCAGGGAGCCGGAGATATGGGTGCTTTCCTATCTAAGGTAGACAACCTAACAAACGGTGTTATCAACAGTAATTGTCTTGAAAAAAGACACAAATCCTGCCGTGCATGTGCAGCAGTTACCGATAATATCAAAACTAATTTAGGATTTCAAGTTCTTTTTAAAGTGTCTGACTAAGACTGAGTCTCAATCTAATCAATCTGACTTGAATGTGATTCAAGTATAATACTACAAATGCAACATGAATCCCTGAATCCGTCCATTCAATCTATATCAATCTATATTGACTGCACCGAACCATGGATATACTCCGTCTACATGACTCTCCATTTATATCCATCCCATTTACTGATATCATGGTTTCGGCAATTCTTCCATTTACTACAGAAAAAACAATACAATCACACAATCAATACAAACAATAAAATAATATACTACGGGGTTTACAAAGGGTTAGACTGGTACGGAATATGTTAAAGGTGGCACGAGGTGGTCACTTAAGACGTAATTACATCCATACCGTTGTTCCGTGGTATTTTGGACAGAGCCTTGTACTACGAGTTACCAAAGTCCACGGTGTAAGCTGGACTCCTCTCGTATACACTGCCATCTTCTGTACCAAGCTACAAACACTATGCTAACCTAACAATCAAATATATACTCTCTTTTATGTCTATTCTACTTCTCTCCTTCTTTGGGACTTACCGAGCGATTGTTCGCTGGCGATATTCTTATTTCTCTTCTTCTTTGGAATGTTGTCAGGTGGATCGGACGCACTAGAGGTCGAGACCAGCCATGAGCATTTGGAGTAGTACCCTGAAGACCCAGAGCATTAGACTTTACTTGTACATATTTCCATTTCAGTTATGCCATTGTTTAGGCATTGCTTTCCATTCATGTATTTACTTTCCAGTTGTACCTGTAAAAGAATGTTTAATAAATAAAGTTGTTGTTCATTTACATTCCCGTCTCATGTTTACTTTACTTTATATTGCTTAATTACGCTTAGCGTGTTTACTTATGAGTAAATACGTAGCGGGCTTCGCCGCGTCCCCTCCCCGTATACCGGGAAGCGGAGCGTGACAGATTTTGTTAGTGGCCCATGCAGGTCAGCTCTGTATGGACATGCAGCTCAGTTCTGCATGGACATGCGGGTTAATTCTGCATGAAACCCTAAGCAATATAACACAAGAATCAACAACTAAAAACATTCTTTACATATTCCTTGAATTTTCCAATTTCATATATTTTGAATCTGTCCTAATCCAAAATTTTCTTTCAAGGTTATGGATTTCCCAAACAACACCAACACCAATTTCAACAACACTCCACCACCTTTACCACTTACACCTACCGTCACTGCTCCGATCAATGAGCAGACGGTACTTCTTGAGGCGATCTGCAGCCTCTTGGAGGGACAGTAGCAGCATACTGCTATTTTGATGAACCGCCCAGAAACGGAAGCCCCGAGGGTAAAGCAATTCCGGGCTTTGCACCCCAAGCAATTCTCAGGAAAAGAGAGCTCTTTAGAAGCTGAGGAGTGGGCTCAGAGCATTGAAGATGATCTGGCAGCGGCACAAGTGCCAGAGATAGCTTGGGTTCGCGTTGCGAAGCTGCAGCTCACTGACAATGCCCGTGTCTGGTGGAAGGCGGAAGAAAGCCGTCTTGACCAACCTATCGAATCGAAGACCTTTCGCGATATGTTCGATGCGAAGTACTTCCCTGAGACTGTCAGAATCGACATGGAACAACAATTCATCCATCTGCAACAAGGTTCGATGTGGACCAAATCCGTGGATGGGTATGATGCTGAGTTTATCATGCTCAGTAGGTTTGCGGCCCATCTCATACCGACTGCTGAGATCAGAGCTAGAAGATTTCAGCAAGGGTTGGACCCGGAAATCCAAGCTGCCTTAGCTACAGGGGATTTCCCAACCCATGATTTGGCTTTGAAGGCTGCCCGAAAATATGAGGCAGTATTAAAGAAGAAGTGCATACCTCAATCTGCCGGTGTGAAACTCCCTGCCACTCAGATGGCAGGAGGAGCCTCTTCAAGGCAACTGTTGAACCCAGGAGACCGGAAGAAACCAATAACCAGTCGAGTCTAGATTTTTGCTTCTACTGCAAGAGGGATGGACACATGTGGAAGGACTGTAGGCGCGCAAAAGTCATGTGCTTAATTTGTGGCGCATCCAATCATGGAATTGGAACATGTCCTTATAGATGCAACACAGTTCCAACTCATAACACTTACCCGTAGCGGCCAGCTATTCAGGCTCCTGCATCTCGTCTTGCACTTCCAGCTCCACCTCCACGTGGACCTCTTGCACATCCTTATCGCCAATTCCATCAAGCACTGAGGAACATGCCTCGAGGGCAGAGGAACATGCCCCAAGGACAAAGGAATGTGCCTCCAGTTAGGAAGAATGTACCTCGGCGACAGGCTTTCACAATAGCGGCCGTAGAAGCCGAGACTGTAGACCGAGGTAACCCTGGTAATTCCCTCACCTCTTTTTCAATCATACCAAAACTTTCACAATCTTTCATTCTTCCAAATATTTTCATACACTAACAATAGTTTTATCACCAAACTTTTCTTGAATCTGTTACACTTTTCTTTTACAAATTTCGAGGATGAAATTTTTATAAAGAGGGTAGAATGTAACAACCCTAAACTTTTTGTACGATTTTTTTTTTCAAAATACACAATGGACCACCTAAGCCTGAGCATGAGTTATAAGTTTGTTTTGCTTTTGAATAGGAAGAAAGAACTTGTAGCTCATTGGTAAGACCTTGCACTGCTAAGACATAGCACCTGAGTTCAAATCCCATCAGCTACATATTATTTTTATTGTATTTTCTTTTAATCTTTTAGAATCCCAAGGGTTTACACGTGCACTACACGTAAACTGAAGAGACACAAAATAAACAAACATGTGCACGAGGGTAAACCAAGCGACACCAACACGTGGCACCAAGACCAAGCCCCCTCCGTCGGTGTTGGCCCGGCGAAATGCCCCTTTTGGCCGGTATCACCGGCCCCCCCGTTGGAAATTCCCTCATCTTTTCACCCCTGCAACTCTTCAGCTACCCTACTTCCCCCATGTTGTTTATTTTCTCTGCACATTTTCCAGAGAATAATAAATCATCTTTAATCCCATTTTTAATACAAATTTTAATTCATCAATTCAATACACCAAACCCTAATTTTTCCTATAAATACCACACCCCAATTCACACATCCTCACACAGAAATCCCTGCCAAAACTCTCAAGAATTCCCAAGTCCCCTTTATGTGCAAGTAGAATTAGTAAAGGGTGATGTTCCGGCGACGATCCAAGGAGATTCCGGCGACGAAATAATGCCCCGAAGCCTTCTTTAGCTCCCCCTCTCCCTTCTCTTGATCCTAAGCCAGTAAGTCCCCTCTCCCCCTCTCTTCTTCTACTTTAAAAACTTTCATTTCTAAAACCCGACGGAAGCGGAGTTAATCCGACTTTCGATTCGGTTTTCTTTAAAAACTCTATTTTTTCTTAAACAAGAAAATACCATACTCTCATATATTGTTTAACAAACATTATCAAACACATTAAAACAAGTTTCATATCAAAAAACTCTTTATTGCAACCTTCATCGTATTTTTACGGTAAAATACCACATACTTCATTTCCGACATAATACAACACAAAACTTGCATTACCTTTAGATAACTCATGAGGTAATGACCTACCTCATCACAACACACCTCTTTGACATAGCACAATGAAGTTTTAGGAATATTTTCATGGGATAACACGACCTTACAAATAAATACCATCAATTATAAAACCATTTTCTTAAAAAGATGTATTAAACAATTCCTTGCAATTGCGTCTCTACAACCCACTTTTAGGGACCCCGTTTGGGATGGTGTGGATCATCACACATCCTCGGGGCTAGTAGAGCGAGATGCAGACCTCCGAAAGGAGCATTCGATCTCGATGGAATTTTTATGCATTTTTCTTTAGAAAATGAGATTTCTACAAGAAAATAAATAAAATTTATTTTTTAAATATATATATATATATCTATAATCAAAATATCTATTTTAATTATATTATATAAATATTCCAAGTTTTCAAAAGGAACCAACAATACATGAAAATACCATCCAAATACAAAACAATACCGATATTTCAATAAAATACCATATACTATGAAAACTAGGTTCTACTCACTAGAAATTTCACTTTTATAAAATATACAACTATGAAAACCCTAAAGACGATAGTTAAATGCTTGAGGTGTATTTTGAAAATTATATCAAATTATTTGTACATAAACCCCTTCAAGTTATGTTAAATTACAATAAGGACCCTAGTAAACATAGGTTTAAGCGGGACCAGTCTCTTGAGCCTCAGGGAGCTGGAGATATGGGTGCTTGCCTATATATGGTAGATAACCTAACAAACGGTGTTATCAACACGGTAATTGTCTTGGAAAAAGACACAAATCCTGCCGTCCATGTGGAGTAGTTACCGATAACATCAAAACTAATTCAGGATTTCAAGTTCTTTTTAAAGTGTCCGACTCAGACTGAGTCCCAATCTAATCAATCTAACTTGAATATGATTCAAGTATAATACTACAAATGCAACATGAATCCGTCCATTCAATCTATATCAATCTATATCGACTGCACCGAACCATGGATATACTCCGTCTACATGACTCTCCATTTACATCCATCCCATTTACTGATATCATGGTTTCGGCAAGTCTTCCATTTACTACAGACAAAACAATACAATCAACACAATCAATACAAACAATAAAATAATACACTGCGGGGTTTATAAAGGGGTAGACTGGTACGGAATATGTTAAAGGTGGCATAAGGTGGTCACTTAAGACGTAATTACATCCATGCCGTTGTTCCTTGGTATTTTCGACGGAGCCTTATACTACGGGTTACCAAAGTCCACGGTGTAAGTTGGACTCCTCTCATATACACTAGCATCTTATGTACCAAGCTACAGATACTATGCTAACCTAACAATCAAATATATACTCTCTTTTTTGTCTATTCTACTTCTCTCCTTCTTTGGGACTTACCGAGCGATTGTTCGCTGATGACATTACTATTTCTCTTCTTCTTTGGAATGTTATCAGGTGGATCAGACGTACTAGAGCTCGAGACCAGCCAGGAGCATTTGGAGCAGTACTTTGAAGACCCGGAGCATTAGACTTTAGTTGTACATATTTCCATTTCAGTTATGCCATTGTTTAGGGATTGCTTTCCATTTATGTATTTACTTTCCAGTTGTACCTGTAAAAGAATGTTTAATAAATAAAGTTGCTGTTTATTTACATTCATGTCTCTTGTGTACTTTACTTTATATTGCTTAGTTACGCTTAGCCTGTTTACTTCTGAGTAAATACGTAGCGGGCCTTGCTGCGTCCCCTTCCCGTACACCGAGAAGCGGGGCGTGACACAATCTCCCACTTGCACTAAGGCCAGTTGTTGTAGTATCTCATACCCAACATCCTAAAAAGTCTCTCAAACTGTGTCTGGGGGAGGGCCTTCGTGAGTGGATCCGCTGCGTTGTCCTTCGTGTCAACTCTCCTGACCTCGATCTCCCGTCGATTTACTATCTCCCGGATCAGGTGATACCGCCTAAGAATATGTCTGGATCTCTGATGGGACCGGAGTTCCTTGGCCAAAGACACAGCTTCATTGTTATCACAATACATAGGTATTGGATGCTCAATGGATGGAACCACACCAAGTTCAGCAATGAACTTCTTCATCCAGACAGCCTTTTTGGATGCGTCGTTGGCAGCGATGTATTCAGCCTCCATCGTCAAGTCTGCTGTGGTATCTTGCTTAGAACTCTTCTAACATACCGACCCTTCATTGAGGGTGAAGACAAAACCCGAGACCGACTTACTGTCGTCCTTATCACTCTGAAAGCTCGAATCGGTAAAGGACTTGATTTGTGTGTGATTTTGTGATCAAAGAATTTTTTACCGCAATCAAGAACGGCATCGCTTGGTAGCTAGCCGGTGAGTACGGGTTGGTCCACAGGGATTTTGTGTATTTTCTATTTGTTCTAACGAGTTAATTCTAATTGGTGTTGGATTGATTATTCACTAAAAACTGAAATGAGTTTGATTAAAACCTTGCTAGGGTTAGATTTAGGTTAAGTTAGGAAAGTCAATATTCCTCACCGCTTTCTATGCCCTAATTAAGATCTATTTACGTGTTATGGTAATAGTTAATAAAGTAGATTAGTACCATCGGGAAGAAACTAGGTTTCTTCCTCTAGGTTCTTGTCCTTCCTTTCTTAATTCTTACCCTAACCTCTATGGAAAACATATACAACCAGTCTTTTAAACTACGGTATCACCGCTACCTCTTGGGACAGGGTGCCGTAGAGAGCGGTGTGTGTATGTATGCATAGAGTCCTATAAAAATATGTGATGGGCAAGAAAGGGATGAGAGATTTTCATCTCTCAAACCTTCCCTATTCCTAACCCTAACAAGTGAGGAACTACTCACTCATTAGGAAGTTAAAAGATTTCATTTTTTATGATTGTTTTTAATAACCTAGCTATCTAATCTACGACAGATAAATAAAATCTAAACTAGGGCAGATAATAAAAATTATACTAGGGCAGAAAGAAAATTAACTAGGGCAATAAAAAGAAAACTTACTCTAATTTTTATTTGATGCTCTCTTCAAACATTTACAGGAACTGAATTCTGAATTTTGATAAATGAAATGAGGCACAAGAAGAGGCATACCTCAAAAAGAGGTTTAGGATTTCTATTTATAGAGCATAGAAACCCTAGGGTTACATTCGATACAGATCTGCATTTACAAATTTACCCCTAAGAAGACTAGTCAACGCACCGCCATGCCGTCAGAATTTGCATTGACACGCGCTTCCCATGGCCGCGGAACCGCGTCCAAAAGCCCTGTTTGGCCGCGGATCCGCGGCCATATGGTGGCTTCTTGAGCTGCAATTTTTAGGGGTTCTTTCTGTTGCTTTTGGTTTCTTGTTTCTTCACTTGGTTTCTCAGATTGTCTTCTAGTTTTCTTCCAGATTTCCACAGTGCATAATGTCGTGGACTTTACCGTTCGCTTCGTGTCGAAGTCTTGAACCTTGCGCTGCCTTTGTACTTTGTGAACTTCTTCATTGATCTTCGTTTATTCTCCAAACTGTAGGCTTGATCAAGATTCTTCCATTTGTTGGTCATAGTCTCACTTTTGTATCGTCTTTTCATCATTTTCACTGTTTTTATTCCGAGAACCTGTAACCTGCAACTATATAGCAGACATGGATCAAACGCACCTGTTTATTTGTAAAATGAATAAGAATGGGGAATATAATAATGCAAAATTATGATATGAACAAATACCCCCAAACTTATCTTTTGCTCGTCCTCGAGCAAACCTAGTTTTATTCTTGAAAAAGTCCTAGCCTCACTTTCGCAGGGAAACGCGATTGCACTGAGCTCGTGCAACAAGCCGTTAAACCTCTAGGTGTCCCTAGTAGGAGGAATGTTGTCTCCTGAGGGTTTTCAGCGGATACTACCCACAAAATCCTATCAATTCGGCCTATTGACTTTTATTATCCAATTAGGTTTTCTAACAAGAAACTCTATTATCTTCGACTCAGAAATTATCCACCCGTATTTTTCACGCCTCCTTATTATTTAACTTAAGATTATATATGTTCTTGTAAATTTACTCAGCTTTTAGCATCTTTTGAATTTTCCTTCTAAGGTTCCATCTCAACTTAGAAATTTTTATCATCTCTACTAAAGATATAAGTCCTATTTTTCATTCCTATCTCTCATCCAAAACCCAATCATATATCCCTACGTGTGTGTATGTATCACCCCTACACTTGGAAATTCAATTCAAGCTCATATACTCTTGTCCATCATCCAAAGTACTTTTAGTTGGTGAATTTTTAGATGAAATCGCTCACACATTCTTCATGCTACAGTTATTACTTCTCGAGGTACTAACGGCCGATTACAAAATGTGTTTGCTCATTAAAGCGTAATTCCTAGTCTTGTAACACCTAAGACTTTAGCAGTGACTCCCAAACCAGTTGGTCTAAGGCACTAGATGATAAAGCACCCTCGCTAAATATTTTTTCTATTTATGCAGCCTTAAGTAATTACAAAAACCAGTGTTCATTTTTTTTAATCTCTTTATTCACACTTGTATTTTATTTTATTTTTTTCGTACTAAGTACTTTAGACAAGAGCATTTCAAGGTCTCTTCTACTATTCCAAGTTTCAAGGTTCGTGTTTGTGCAATTTGTAGGGTATATATTTTCAGAATTTAGACTTAAGCTTAGGAATTATTTTTCAGACTTATATTTTAATAAAAATATCAATACTCTTCCTTTATTTTGACTTAGCCCAAGAAGTGAACTCGAAATTTGCCTATTTCTAAATAAACTATAAAGACATATACTTTCTACCGTTAAATTTTAAGAAAGGTTATTTTTAGGGTTTTTAATTTACTAAGTTTTGGATCTAGTTTTTCTTAGCTAGTTAACCATCATGTTGAACTTAAGTCAAATATGGCCAAAATTGAACTTTTCAATTTTTATAATTTTTAAAAATTTTTCAATTTTTTATGGGTTTTAAAATAAGTATGCAAATGCAAAAATATACACATGAATGCGAAGGAAGAAAGCTTACCGAGCACACCCCCAAACTTAAACTTGACAGTGTCCTCACTGTCAGGCTACACCAAGAGGGTCAAAATTGTCGGCACTCCCCTGTTTATTTATTTATATTTTTTTTATTGTTAAAAGAAAAACAAAATATATATACAAAAAGGTCCCCCCAACCTTAAGTGAAACAGTGTTTCCACTGTTTTAAACATTAAAGTTTAGAGTTAGGGGGGGAGAAAAACACAGTATCAAGCTATACAAGGTTTTATATAAGCCAAAGGTTAGCACCAACCATTCAAAAATTTTATCGTTATAATGGTGTGGTTGGTGAAAGAATGGAGTGTAGAGAAAAGAAATGAGAAACACACGAGACCGTATGGAAAGAAAGGTGGAATATAGTCTCGGTATATTAGGAGAAAAATGGCGGAAGAGAGAAAGAAGTGTAGTATGAACTTAAGGGTGTAAATTGAGTGAATAAATTAGCATAAATTGTGATGACCAATGTGTTAAAAGAGATTGTGCTAATCTATCAAACCGTCGAGAAATGGGGTCAAATCCCTAAAGATTCGCGAGAAAACATGGGTACGTTGAACTTGGTAAACCATTTATTGAAAATGGAAGCGTGACGGATTCTTGCGCGGTCGAAACGATGGATTCCATCAATGGTTCGAAATGACTTGGCTTGAGTTCGAGTTTCAGAGGTGAAATAATTGAAGGTAAAATTGGTGAAACTGTCTCGAACTTGAAGGATTCCATCAATGGTTCGAAATCACGGTAAGCAACCGATTCGGATGGTTCAACTGACTCATCTGAAAATTCAAAGGACTCAAACTCGGGTAATGAGTCTTCAAAATCGTTCGAAAAAGTGAAACACTCGTAATCATTATCGGTTGTGCAAACTGTGTCAGATTCAAAGAGGAACGCACTAGTGACGTCTAAACTGCTGTGATCGAACAGAAATTTTTCAAGATCACAGTCCTCCTGCGTGATTTCTTGCGTGGTCGGAACGATGGAAAGGATGAAGGGGGTGATTTAGGAAGTATAATAGTTAAAGGTTCAGGAGGATGACTTGGAAAATCCGACTCATCAAACAAAACTGGTTCATCCTCAATACTATCCTCATAATTCTCCTCAAAAGTTATCCCATCCATGCAATTATCATCAAAATCAAGACGCATATGAAGTTCAGGAGAAACATTTAATGACTTGGGATGATGAATTGGAGAGAAAAATTCAGTCAAATCTGCGGGTTCATCATCAAAAATATTCCCTGTGTCAATATCCTTAATCAAGTGAAAATCAATTTTTTCGGACACCTCATCAAAAGCATGGATATTTATCAATTCAGGTTCTAGATTGGAGGTGTAAAGTTCAACAGGATTGGGTGTGGGTTCACTCGAAAGAGACCCTTCACAATCTGGCAAATCAAGCACTATAAAGTCACACAACTCATTAAATGTTTTATTTTTAACTGGTGAATTATTTGGGACACTTGACAGATATTCAAAACCGGAGTTGTGGGATTCAATTGGGGATGGGTAGGTTTGATTTGGAAGAGTGCACATCTCACTCTCTCCACTCAAATTCTCAATCTGTCCAACCGCCTCATCATACATTGGAATTTTTGGAGCAAGTTGGAAACCAGCTATCGGTTCACTAGGTTGCATAAGGGCGGCAATGGACGCATCCAAATTCCTCATCTGTTGGTTTGTCGCTGCAATATAAGCTTCCAACGAATGTTCCAGACTAGACATGGGTTGTGAAAGGATTTCAGTAAAACATTCAAAGTTGTTTGGATACGTGAAACTCCCAAATGGTTGTGTAGAAGCAATGTCTAGGGAAGGTGTGAAAGTCGGGTAGGACTGATAGGAATTGAATAGTTTGACAAGAATAAGATCAACATTTGGATAAAAAGGTGAATGGACTTGTTGATCCCAAGAACTGGAAGTGTTGAAAGGAGTGAAAGATCGGCTACGAGATTGTTCAATATGTTCAGCAATAGACATAGGTTTCGGAGTTATAACAGGACTTGAAGAAGGAGTATCAACGTAAGAAGGTGGTGAAGGTTGAAATGGTTGATACAAAGTGGATTGTGAAGTCAATCTGTTTCTCCTAGACGCTTCTATTCGATCTTTCAAAGAAATTTTGGGCATGGAGGGGTCGTCCGTAATTCGACCAAAACAATTCTCGTATGAAGCAAAGTTTGGATGAGGGTACCAAAGTTCGGCAAGAGTTTTGTGAGGTGGAGTACCCATGATATAAGAAAGGAAAAGAAAAAGAATGTGGGTGCAAGTGGGGTGCAATGGATTTCTTAGCGACAAGTGGCAAGTTTTTATAAAAAATTTTCCTTTTTGTGTTTTTTTTTGTAAGGAGCATTTTGCAAAAAGATTTTCAATAAAAGGCTTAGACACATGTTCAATCAATCACAAATGCACAATCAAGCCTAGATCTAGGGTCACCTAGGTCAGCTAGACAACTCCTAACCATTCCAAAGGGCAAGATGTGAGGACCTCAAACCGCTTCTTCACCGCCAATTGTAGCCAGGTAAGCACAAGTAGAGAAAGGAGGGATCCGCTCACGAATCACCGTGAGACGGGCCTTTTAAAGTTACCTTTCCCTACCTGTCTAGCCTAGACACCACAAAGTCAGGTTTAGATCAACGGTCGATGCCTACAACTATTCCTTTGTCCTTTTGAGCGCGAAATCCTTAGGGCTGAGTCTAATCTTTTTTAATTAACTTGATGGTCCATGCAATATGCTTTATGTGATTTGTGAGGTCCTGGGAAGGGTAATGAAATCCCCACCCAATTTGGATTGGTGTAAAAGCCCCTTAAAGTCAATTTAGATATGCAAAGCAGTAAACACAATCAAACACTTGCAAATTTTTTTTAAAATTTTGCGGTGCAAAGAATCCTGCACAAGATCAAGTTATTGGAGAACGGAAGAAATTTTTGCGCAAAGAACCCTGCAGGAAAATTTTACAGAGGAGATAATGGGGTTACAAAGAAGAAGAGAAAACTTATAGAAGGATTTTTGCTTGCTGACGTCAGCAAGGCGCCGCGGTTCCGCGGCTAAATGTTGCCTTTGACCGCGGTTTCGCGGTCAAATCATTGGTTTATATCTCCAAATCTTTTCTATTTTCTGTTCTGATTATCCTCTGCTTGTTCAGATCTGCTGTTTGCTGTTTTGCTCTCTGGATTTTTCCAGATCTGAATCCGTTCGTCGATCCTGCACAATTCAAACAAAATACCCTTAAAAATAACAAGATGATAATTTTTTTTAAAATTTTTTTCTTCAATTTTTATGATTTTTCAATTTTTATATTAACCCGAAATTACAAAAAGAAAATAACTACGCCATCCCCGGCAACGGCGCCATTTGATTTGTATGTGATTTTGTAATCAAAGAATTTTTTACCGCAATCAAGAACGTCGTCGCTTGGTAGCTAGCCGGTGAGTACGGGTCGGTCCACAGGGATTTTGTGTATTTTCTATTTGTTCTAACGAGTTAATTCCAATTGGTGTTGGATTGATTATTCACTAAAAACTGAAATGAGTTTGATTAAAACCTTGCTAGGGTTAGGTTTAGGTTAAGTTAGGAAAGTCAATATTCTTCACCGCTTTCTATGCCCTAATTAAGATCTATTTAGGTGTTATGGTAATAGTTAATAAAGTAGATTAGTACCATCGGGAAGAAACTAGGTTTCTTCTTCCAGATTCTTGTCCTTCCTTTCTTAATTCTTACCCTAACCTCCATGGAAAACATATACAACCGGTCTTTTAAACTACGGTATCAACGCTACCTCTTGGGATAGGGTGCCGTAGAGAGCGGTGTGTGTATGTATGCATGGAGTCCTATAAAAATATGTGATGGGCAAGAAAGGGGTGAGAGATTTTCATCTCTCAAACCTTCCCTATTCCTAACCCTAACAAGTGAGGAACTACTCACTCATTAGGGAATTAAAAGATTTCATTTTTTATGATTGTTTTTAATAACCTAGCTATCTAATCTACGGCAGATAAATAAAATCTAAACTAAGGCAGATAATAAAAGTTATACTAGGGCAGAAAGAAAATTAACTAGGGCAATAAAAAGAAAACTTACTCTAATTTTTATTTGATGCTCTCTTCAAACATTTACAGGAACTGAATTCTGAATTTTGATAAATGAAATGAGGCACAAGAAGAGGCATACCTCAAAAAGAGGTTTAGGATTTCTATTTATAGAGCATAGAAACCCTAGGGTTACATTCGATACAGATCTGCATTTACAAATTTACCCTAAGAAGACTAGTCAACGCACCGCCACGCCGTCAGAATTTGCACCGATACGCGCTTCCCATGGCCGCGGAACCGCGGCCAAAAGCCCCTTTTGGCCGTGGATCCGCGGCCATATGGTGGCTTCTTGAGCTGCAATTTTTAGGGGTTCTTTCTGTTGCTTTTGGTTTCTTGTTTCTTCACTTGGTTTCTCAGATTGTCTTCTAGTTTTCTTCCAGATTTCCACAGTGCATAATATCGTGGACTTTACCGTTCGCTTCGTGTCGAAATCTTGAACCTTGCGCTGCCTTTGTACTTTGTGAACTTGTTCATTGATCTTCGTTTATTCTCCAAACTGTAGGCTTGATCAAGATTCTTCCATTTGTTGGTCATAGTCTCACTTTTGGATCATCTTTTCATCATTTTCACTTTTTTTATTCCGAGAACCGGTAACCTGCAACTATGTAGCAGACATGGATCAAACACACCTGTTTATTTGTAAAATGAATAAGAATGGGGAGTATAATAATGTAAAATTATGATCTGAACAGGACTCCACCTGGAGTTCTCCGTTACCATACACCAAGAACATTTCTTTAGACCTTCTCAAATACTCAAGAATGTTCTTCAAAGCTGTCCAGTGTTTTTCCCCAGGATCTGATTGATACCTACTCACTACACCTAGTGCGTAAGCTACATCCGGTCTTGTACATAATATCGCATACATGATAGACTCGACTGCCGAAGCATAGGGTATCCCTTGCATGCGAGCCCTCTCCAAATCAGTCTTGGGAGACATCTTTATGGAGAGAGTGATTCCTGAACAAGCGGGTAAATTACCACGCTTAGAATCTTCCATACCAAACCTCTTTAATATGGTGTCAATATACCTGGATTGGGACAATCCAAACATCTGCTTAGATCTATCTCTATAGATCTTTATCCCCAGGATGTAGGAGTCATCACCTAGATCTTTCATGGAGAACTTTTGTGATAAGAAGAGCCTGACCGAGTGTAGCATAGGAACATCATTTCCTATCAAGAGTATGTCATCCACGTACAATACGAGGAAGATAACCTTACTCTCTACAACTTTCTTGTATATGCAAGGTTCATCTATGTTTTTGATGAAGTCAAACTCTTTGATAGCTTCATCAAAACAGATGTTCCAGCTCCGTGATGCTTGCTTTAATCCGTAGATGGATTTAAGCAGCTTGCACACCTTTCCACTGCTCCCACTGTCTATGAAGCTGTGTCATGTACACGCTCTCTTCTAAATCACCATTTAGAAAAGCGTTCTTGACATCTATCTGCCAGATTTCGTAGTCATGGTATGCAGCAATGGCAAGTAAGATCCTGATGGACTTAAGCATAGCAACTGAAGAAAATGTTTTATCATAATCGACACCTGGTCGTTGACGAAAACCTTTTGCTACAAGTCTAGCTTTGAAAGTCTCAACCTTTCCATCTATACCAATTTTCTTCTTAAAGATCCACTTGCTCCCGATGGGTTTTACCCCTTCAGGAGCAACTTTCAAAGTCCATACTTTGTTAGTGTACATGGATTCCATCTCAGATCGCATAGCATCCAGCCATTTCACAGAGTCCCCACTTGTGATGGCCTGCTCAAAACTAGTTGGGTCATCATCTTCCATGATGCAATCCCCGCTCCCACCGTTTATGAGAAAACCATAGTATTTCTCAGGTGGTTGAGGAACCCTATTAGATTTGCGGAGTGGCTGAGGTTCGTCGGGGACTATTGAATCCTCCGGTTCTACCAAATTGTCAGTTATAGTTTGTATAGCTGGAACTTCTTCCAGTTCTACCTCATTACCACTAATTTCTTTCATAAGAAATTCCTTTTCTAAAAAGGTGGCATGTCGAGAAATAAACACTTTTTGTTCCTCGGTGTGGTAGAAGATATACCCTCGCGAATGTTTGGGATATCCAACAAACTTACACAGAACTGTCCTTGCCTCGAGCTTGTCCGGATTTTGTGTTTTCACATAAGCCGGACAATCCCATATCTTAATAAAATTAAGACATGGTCTCTTCCCTTTCTATATCTCATATGGAGTGGTAGGCACAGATTTGGTAGGAACCATATTCAATATGTATGCAGCTATCTCAAGTGCATATCCCCAAAAGGAAATAGGTAACTTAACAACACTCATCATAGAGAGCACCATATCTAATAGGGTGCGATTACTCCATTCTGATACTCCGTTGTGCTGTGGTGTATACGGAGGAGTATGCTGAGAGAGAATTCCATTCTCTTTTAAATAGTCTCGGAATTCCATGCTCAAGTATTCTCCTCCCCGATCATATCGAAGGATTTTAATACTTTTATCCGTTTGGTTCTCCTCTTTTCACTTATATTCCTTGAATTTCTCAAAATATTCAGATTTGTGTTTCATCAGGAACACATGTCCGTATCTTAAGAGATCATCGGCGAATGTAATGAAGTGTGAGGAACCATTCCTGGCATGTGTAGACATAGAACCGCATACATCACTATGTATCAGTCCCAAGAGTTCTGTAGCTCTTTCTCCGTGTCCAGTAAACAGAGTTTTGGTCATTTTCCTTTTGAGACATGACTGACAAGTTTTATAAGATGTAAATTCAAACCGATTTAAATATCCATTTTTACGTAACTTAGCTAGTCTTGTCGCATTGATATGACCTAGTCTACAATACCACAAGAAGGCTTCGTTCATTTCTGAACTTTTCCTCTTGTGTGTGTTCTGTATGTTTAGAACTGTAGTTTGATTTAGAGCGTATATACCATTATATAATGTACCAAACCCAATCAACACTTGATTTAGAAATGTTCATAACATTATCCTCCAATACAAAGTTATATCCTTCTTTATGCAACAAAGAAACTGATATAATATTGTACATCATGTTTGGTACGTAATAACAGTCGTTCAGAATCATTGTATTACCATTTGGTAATACCAGGTGATATTCGCCAACCGCTTTGGCTGCAACAATTGCTCCATTCCCTACTTTTAGAGACATATCACCTATTCCCAGTTCTCTACCTCTTCTTAGCCCATGTAACAAATTACAGACGTGGGATCCTGATCCGGTATCCAATACCTAGGACGTAGAGCAAACTAAGAAACGGTTCTCGGTAACGAACACACCCGAATAAGATGCATCATCATGCTCTTTCTTCGTTCAGGTTGCGTGGGAATCTTGATATTCCCCTATTCCTTACTCAGACTTGTGACAATCATAAGAAAAATCGGAACCAACGTTCCCCAGTTCAGTATAATAAGCGGGGTCGGTCAATACATCCATATTATTATCTTGATTAAAGCGTGTCATGGTCGCTACCTGGAGAGAGAGAGAGAGAAGGAAACGCTATAGCGTGCGCTCTTTGCAAGATTAGATGGTTATTATCTTATCTAATCAGGATGGCTACCACTGTTTTTATCAAATCTTCCTTCAAACCCAAAAAGGTAAGATTAGCCAGGATTAATTACACCCTACAAGTACGCCAATTGGTCAGCCAGGCAGGTATTAGTACACCGAGGGAGTCTTCCCATGCTTTCGCATGGAACTAATTAAATAACCCCGTTTCCGCAGGGGCATAACCCCATTAACACCTTTCTTAGACACCTACTGGATTAGCTAATTATAAAGTGGAAAACTCTCTCAGGAGTTACTCTTACTCGTAGTGGCTATTGGGATCCAACTATCTCATAGAAGGTATGCAATCTCATTGCAAATTTTAACACTTGAAATACCTAATATCTATTTTTACCCTTAACGACCTATGACCTTGACGAAGGCCAACAAACCATAGGCCGCTAGTCAAGTTCAACCCATTCATTTCGTGATTGAATTAAACCCATCTGCACGACCCTTGACGCAAACCAATAAGGTCGTACAACTTTCCTAATCCAATCGCATCATATGCGGCAGATAAGCACTGATCAGCTACCATACACTACGTCTTGACGAAGGCCAACAAACGCAACACGAATACTAAAATAGTCCTTATCTGAAATGATGGAGGGGCTACGACTGGTTTTTAAGAAAACCTTTAGCGTAATGAACTTGATATTGTTGTAGACTCTAGTGATTTGAAAAGGAGTGGTTTTTGTAGCATTTGCTAGTTTTGCTAAAGATGTCACTCCCGGTGAAGGGATCTCGGCTCTTTCCTCATCGAATGAGGCATTGGATATTTATCAAGGAATTCCACGATGCAAAGAAAAAACTAGAGAAGCTATCAAAACAAAACCGAGTAGGTTGTAGCATTTGCTAGTTTTGGTAAAGAGTTCACTCCCGGTGAAGGGATCTCGGCTCTTTCCTCATCGAATGAGGTGCTGGATATTCATCAAGGAATACCACTATGCATAGCAAGAACTAGAGCTACCTTTTTGAAAATTTTGATTCTACAACATGTTTAGGTTTCTTTTCTTTCCATTAATCTCATTAATGAAGTCATATCATTTATGTTTCTCTAAAAATCACAGAAAAGAAACGGAAATTGAATGTACGCTTATGCCATCCACATTCGCCATGGGGTCCCGTCATGCACCGTTAGGTTACTTAACTAACGGCAGAGCGGGGGCTGGACTAGCGTGGGTGAAAAACATAAGCAACGTTTATTATATATATCATATATATAGCATTCGTCTAACGCAGTTATATGATCACATCACAGAACTCAAGCAGCAGAAGCAGAACATATGAAATATTGGATATACTAGGAGGTCCGTGTTTTAAATTAAGCTAGTAATGAAAAACATGGATTCCATAGTCATGATGAATAACCAAACCCACATCCCTAGACCCCTACGAGAGCGGCAAGCAACCCTGCCAATTCTAGAGTTAGGAGACCCGGTCTCGACTCCTCGAGATGGTCTCCCATTGGACTCTAGAACCCGGTTACTTGTGCTCCACGCCTTGAGTCTATCCTAATGCGGAAAAGTAAATAATATACATCAATGGTGACATCAACCTTAACCCGGAAGTGTCCCAATAAAAGAATATTACATACAATATTACATGAATGAAAATTAAAAAACTCTCATCTCACGCAAAACCCCCGGCTATTCAATCACGACGATCCAATATAACATATCACAGCAACACATAACATCACATGTTATCAACGTAAGTAAATATGTGTATCCCGAATTCCTTTGACATATAGCAACGAGATCGGGGATACCCCACTGTTCAGTCGAAAATATTGTACATTTGATATAACATTTTCCTTAATTTTCTTAAATATTTAAAGGTGTTTATTATAAATATAAAACATATGTGGGTTTATCTGCAAATTTACTCTTTACCATATGTTTATATATTATAATTAACATTATGAAGGAAAATATATGCATATAATATTTATAGGATATTTTTATTATGCATATCATATCAAATAATCTTAATCAAATTTCATAAAGATTTATTACCATGATTATGATTATATCTCTAACATAACAAATATTACTAACATTATTCATGGAGATATTGTGCAGATTTAGCTCAGGTCAAGAGATCAAGATATTCAAGATGTCAGGATAAAAAATCTGCCAATAAAATCGTAGAATCGATACTGGCAGAAGCTCAGGAAATATTTCCAAAATCCAGATATCTAGAAGACCTCTATGTGTCAACATGAGACCACAGCAGAAAACCCAAACCCGAACTCCTCCAAAGTGCGGTGGTTTAGCGGCCAAACCCTACATTCCGTGGCGGATCCGCGACACATCTAGAGCAGTTGGATGAGAAGTTTTGGGAGTTGGATAGTGATTACATATCTTAACCTATGAGATCTAAAGTTTCTGATTTAAGGGTTATTGATTGATCGTGAAAAAGTGTTTGTAGAATAACCGCAATCAATAACGGTGTCGCTCGTAGCTAGCCGAGATGAGTATGGGTCATCCTCAGGGATTCGTGGAACTTTTAATCTTACTTTACACGTGTTGATTAGAAAAGAGGAAGGAGAATAGAGAATAGTGAAGAATAGATTCTATGGTAAATACGGATGTAGAATATATATTTTTCAGATCTAGTTTAAATAAGAATATAGAAGATATAAGAAAAAGGCTTGTAGGGTTCGTTAGAATTTAGTAGTCATGGATGACTAATAAAGATGACTCATTTTATCTATTGTTAGATTTAAAACTAGATTGATAGTGATGAATGAGGATTATGGTTCTTGGAAGAAACTAAGGTTTCCACACTATTGACCCTTGTCCTTTCATTGATTTCTATTCATGTCTCGCCCTTAACAAAACAATTGTTAATCTGATCTCAAATCGCGGTCGAGACTAGCAATAAATTGGTAGCGCGCCCGACTCGGATGTTAACGATTCTTTTGCTAAAGTTTATAAACTTCATAAGACTTAAAAGAAGTTAAAATATTTTCTCATCCATTGTTCTACCGTAATCTTACGACCCTAGCAAGCTAGGAATTACTCACGCATGTTGTGAGAAGAAGAAGAAAGGATAGAGAATGAGATTATAATTAAAATGCAGAAAGTAAAAATAAATAATTAAACAAAATGATCTACTTTTATTAATCAACTTCACAAGTATAAATCCTACGAATTTAGATTACAAGAGGAAGAAGTTGCTCTCGATCTCTGTCTCGTAGGAAGTAGATGCTCCGTAGATTTTCACGTCGCCCTATCACGTCGAATCGTGGACCTGTCGTGGATCTCTTGTTCTTTGATGGTGATTTGCTTCGTGTAAAGGTGATGAATTCTAACTTTAGCCCTCGGTCCTTTATATAGCCCTCAAATCAGAAATCCTAGATCTCATAGGTTTAGACTTGTCATAAAGATCCACTTTCCAAGATTTTAGATCCTACGATTCTTTTGGCAGATTTTTGATCCTGACATCTTGAAAATCTTGATCTCCTGACCTGAGCTAAATCTTACACAATATCTCCATGAATAATATTAGTAATATTTATTAAATTAGAGAGAGTATCTTAATTACTTTATATGGTAATAAATCTTTAAAAAACTTGATTAAGAATATTTGGTAAGATATGCATCTATTAATTACTAAAATATTATGCATATATTTTGAAATATTATTCTAACCATTTGTATGATATTATATCTTTTAAGAATCTTGATTAGAATATTTGATATGATATGCATATTTTAATTACCAAAATATTATATAAATATTATATGCATATATTTTCCTTCATAGTGTTAATTATAATATATAAACATATGGTAAAGAGTATTTTGCAAATAAACCCAAATATGTTCTATATTTATAATAAATATCTTTAAATATTTAAGGAAAGTAAGGAAAATGTTATATCAAAAGTGCAATATTTTCGACTGAACAAATACCCCCAAACTTAACTTTGATCGTCCTGAGCAAACTATTTATTCAAGAGAGGGAGAAAAAAGAAAAAGAAAAACCTAGCACACTTTCGTAGGCAATCACGATTGCATTGAGCACGTGCAACAAGCCGTTAAATCTCTAGGTGTCCCTAGTAGGAGGAGTGTTGTCTCCTGAGGGTTTTCAGTGGATTACATCCACAAAATCCCATAATAAAAGAAAGAAAATGAAAGTTACATATAAAGATAAGAACTATAAAAGAAAGAACTTGAAAATGAGAGTATCCAACTACACCAGCTTTTCAGTTGCCATGAGCCATATCTTAATGGTCGTGAAAAGATGTTAGCAATCACATCATCCCTCAATAAAACATCGCCTTTACTCTTCCTCCCTACTTTTCTTCCAAACATCGATCATATACCCCTACGTGTGTGTAAAATATATCCTTACACTTAGAGAATTCAATTCAATCTATCAAACTCTTGTCCATCTTCTTTAGTACTTTTTAGTCGGTGAACATTATCAGATGGAATTGCTCACACATCCTTCATGCGACCGTTAATACTTTTTGAGGTACTAACCGACCGATTACCAAATGTGCTCGCTCGTTTAGGCGTAATTAGTAATTTCTTCGTCTTGCAACACCTAAGGCTTAGCAGTGGCTCCCAAACCAGTTGGTCTAAAGCACTAGGTGATAAAGCATCCTCGCTATATTTTTTTTATGCTGCCTTAAGTAATTACAAAACCAGTGTTCATTTTTCTTCACCATTTTATATTTTATATTTATTATTCTTCATACCAAGGCTTTTGGAAAAGAGCATTTCAAGGTATCCTATACTATCACAAGTTTCAATATCTATGCAAGTGCGTATAGTAGGGTATCAACATTCAGATGTTTGGATTCAAGAATATGGACTATTTTTCAGACTTATTTTTATTCTCAGATTAGTAATTTCCTTTATCTTACTAATCCTTGGGACAACAGCTCATAACTCTTATTACTAGTTTCGTTTAAGAAAATATCTAATTTTCTTGATTTTCTCAAACTATTCCTATCTTTCATATGTAAATTTTCACTTTCAAACTTTTATTATCAATTTTTTTTAAGCTTATATATAATATAATGCAAAATAATACGTAAATAAGCACAAACCTCCCCCAAACCTGTTTGCAGCAGTGTCCTCACTGATGTCATCTGTTAAGCTAAAAAACTTGTAGACTTGGGAGGAAAAGTTAGTAATGGGGACATGAATAAATGACAGCGAAATCCTCCCCCAAACTTATTTTTGGCTCACAATTTTGTAAAAATTTTCTTTTCGTTAAAGAGCCAAAAGATTTTTCTCCCCCCCAAACTTGAGTAAAATAGTATTAAGCATTTAAAATTATGAGGGGGTTAAACTTATTGGTCAAAATAAAGCCTTACAAAGACCAAAAGTCAACACCAACTATTCAAATATTTTATCGATGTAACGCACTAGTTGGTGGAAGATCAGAGATTTAAAGAAGTGGGGAGATAGGAGGCAGTATGGTTTACGTCTCGGTTGATAGAGACGAAACAACGATGGTGAACGAAAATGAGAATGTGAATGATTAAGAATAGGAAGAATAGTCATATTCTCGTATGGGATAAGAAGAAATGGTGGCGGTTCAACTTCTTCAGGTGGAGGTTGATTAATCACAAAATCCGTGTCGTTTAGGAATGCGAGTTTGTCGGCGAAAATATCGTCGAAACTTTCATCGATGGTCCGTTTGAACGTTTCAATGTCAATAAATGCCGCGTCAGAATTCAACACACTTGATTTGTCAAAAATTATGAAGATAGGAGACTTGAAAAACTCATCTACCTCATTCTCAAAAGTATCTAAATCAAGTTGTCGTTCTAGAATTATCGAACTCGAAATATCGGATTGTGATTCATCAACACTTGCTAAAATTAAAGGAAGATTAGAAGAAGAACCAGAGAAAATGGGTGATGAAATGGGTAAATAGATTTGGGTGTCGAGTATTGCTGAACCAGATGTGGGAAATGAAGGCTGAATTTTGTTCTGATTTTCGGTCATACATTTATCATCAATTTCAAGATGCATATGGGGTTCGGGAAGAACAGTTAAAGGTTCGAGATGATGTCTATATGGAAGTGAAAGGACCTGATGAATTGGTGGGACAAATTCATCCAAAATTTCGGGTTCATCATCCAATATATCCCTAACGTCAATATCCTCAATCAAGTGAAAGTTAAAATTCTCAGACACCTCATCAAAAGTAGGGTTTTCAATCAATTGTGGTTCTAGAGTGGAGGTATAGAGATCATAAGGATTGGGTGTGGCTTCACTTGAAATGGACTCTTCACAAGTAAATCAAACACTACAAAGTCATACAACTCATCAGACATTCTATCTTCAATTGGTGAATGCTTTGGTGTACTTGATAGATCTGTGAAACTGGAGTTGTGGATTTCAATTTGGGATAGGGAGGTTTTATTTGGAAAGGTGTACCGCTCTCTCTCACTACCCACATTCTCAATTTGTCCTATGGCCGTATCATACGTTGGAAAATTTTGAGCTAGTTGTAAACTAGTTGCTCGTTCGTTTTTTTTGTATGAGGACGGCCATGCACTCATTCAATTCCTCTATGTGGCGGCGCGACGCTACTCGATATTCTTCCACTTTCCGTTCAAGACTAAACATGGGTCGGTAGGGGGTTTCAGCAGAATATTGAAATTCTTGTGGATAGGTAAAACTCCCAAATGACTGATTAGAAGGAATGTCTAGAGAAGGTGTAAAAGTCGGGTAGGACTGATAGGAATCGAATGGTTGTGAAAATTGGGCAGGAGTAGGATCAACATTGTGATAAGAAGAATATTGATATTGGTTGGTTGGTTGGCGACTGTCAACAGATGCCATATACGTCGCAAAACGAGTAGCAAAATCTTCTTTAGAAAGTGGTAGTGTTTGTTGTCATAACGGTTTGATCGGATTGAAACTTTGGCCGTTAGCCTTCGCTATATGCTCAGCGATGGACATGCGTTTAGGAGTTCCCTCACACGCTTTAGATGGAGTATCAACAGAAGAAGATGTAGAGTTTTGATGCGGTTGATAGGACCTGGAGTGAGGTGGCCAACTGTTTTTTTCTGCTTGCTCTATCCGATCTCTTAAAGACATGATAGAGTCAGATGGTATATCGAAGCGATTATGATAACAAGAAATATTTGGTTCTCGATAGCAAAGCTCGGCAAGAGTTCTTTTATTTGAGTTACCCATTATAAGAGGGAAAGATGAGGGAGGGTGAAAAGGGAAAGATTTAAGCTCTAGTTGGATTGTTTTACTTTGAAAGTGGGACTTGAGGGTTGACTCGACAAATCACAAAATGCACAAGCAAACCCTAAAACTAAGGTCACCTAGGTCAAGCACTAGACCGCTCCTCGACTTCCAAAGGACAAGTCCCAGGATCAATCCTCTACCACCTCTTTATCGCTCCTGTAGCCAGGTAAGTGGAAGGTATCCGCTATACGAATCACCGAAAATAGCGAGCCTAATTAAGTAACCACTTGCTTTAGTCACGCTTGCCTAGACACCACAAAAGAAATGCGGATAAGCGATAGATTACCCACGACCCCCCTCTGTCCTATTTGAGCGCGAAGGTCCTTAGAGTCATGGTCTAGATATTTTTTAATTAATGTAGGGTGATGCGGATGCACGTTTAGTGATTTGTGGGGCCTAGGAAGGGTGATGAAATCCCCACCTAATCTGAATTATGGTCTTTCCCCTTAAAGTCCGTATTAAAATATGCAAAAACAACCCGCAAAACAAAACACGTAAAAATATTTTTGAGCGGCGAAATTTGCAAAGAATCCTGCAGAAAAGTATTTTATTGGATTTCAGAGAAGAGAGAAGGTTATATAAAAGTTACCAGAGAAGTTTGGAGGCATGATTCCCCAACTCCACCACGGTTCCGCCGCAAATATGGTGCTTTGACCGTGGAAGCGCCACAGAAAGGAGGGTTCTTTTGCCAATTTTTTCACAGTGGCCTCCTTTGCTCCTCTGGTCCACGCTGAAGGTAACTGAATCTTAATTTTCTTGCTCTAGTGTCTCCAGAATCCCTCGCAAAAATCGCACATTAATCGTTAAATACACAATTTGCTTTTTTGTTTTATTTTATGATATATATTGAATAAGAATTCAACACGAATAGTAAGAAGGAAAAATTATACACGTATCCCCGGCAATGGCGCCATTTGATTGATCGTGAAAAAGTGTTGTAGAATAACCGCAATCAATAATTTCTTTAACGTGTTGATTAGAAAAGAGGAAGGAGAATAGAGAATAGTGAAGAATAGATTCTATGGTAAATACGGATGTAGAATATATATTTTTCAGATCTAGTTTAAATAAGGATATAGAATATATAAGAAGAAGGCTTGTAGGGTTCGTTAGGATTTAGTAGTCATGGATGAATAATAAAGATGACTCATTTTATCTATTGATAGATTTAAAACTAGATTGATAGTGATGAATGAGGATTAGGGTTTTTGGAAAAAACTAGAGTTTCCACACTATTGATCCTTGTCCTTTCATTGATCTCTATTCATGTCTAGCCCTTAACAAAACAATTGTTAATCTGATCTCAAATCACGGTCGAGACTAGCAATAAATTGGTAGCGCGTCCGATTAGGATGTTAACGATTCTTTTGCTAAAGTTTATAAACTTCAAAAGACTTAAAAGAAGTTAAAATATTATCTCATCCATTGTTCTACCCTAATCCTACGACCCTAGCAAGCTAGGAATTACTCACGCATGTTGTGAGAAGAAGAAGAAAGGATAGAGAATGAGATCATAATTAAAATGCAGAAAGTAAAAATAAATAATTAAACAAAATGATTTACCTTTATTAATCAACTTCACAAGTACAAATCCTACGAATTTAGATTACAAGAGGAAGAAGTTGCTCTCGATCTCTGCCTCGTAGGAAGTAGATACTCCATCGATTTTCACGTCGCCCTATCACGTCGAATCGTGGACCTGTCATGAATCTTTTGTTCTTTGAAAGTGATTTGCTTCGTGTAAAGGTGATGATTTCTAACTTTAGCCCTCGGTCCTTTATATAGCCATCAAATCAGAAATCCTAGATCTCATAGGTTTTGACTTGCCATAAAGATCCACTTTCTAAGTTTTCAGATCCTACGATTTTATTGGCAGATTTTTGATCCTGCCATCTTGAAAATCTTGATCTCCTGACCTGAGCTAAATCTTGCACAATATCTCCATGAATAAGTTAGTAATATTTATTAAATTAGAGAGAGTATCTTAATTACTTTATATAGCATGTAGCAAGATTAACTTGCCTTGATTGGATCTCAGCACGGTGCGTACGACACGTCGGATGTCGGGGAAACGTCGCGATGTGTCCACGCGAGCACAGAACAGAACCAGGTACTGCAGGAACTTGACCACGCTGTCTGGAACGTCCACTGGGTCGCCCTGAACTTCGGCGACGAGTACGGCTCTGGCGATCACCGGGAAACACAAATCAAGAAAAGAAAAGAAAAGAAGAAGAAGAAGAAGAAGAAGAGAAGGGAAGAAGAGGGAGAGAGGTTGGTGCTCTGGGGTTGTAGGGGTTGCAGGGAAAGGAGGAGGGGACGACGACGATGAGGGGTCGCTGGCGTGAGGGTGTGCGGCGATGGTTTTCCGGCAAGGCAGCAAAGGTTGTTAGGCTTGGGTTATGTAGTGCAGGTGAGGGTTTTGGGGAGAAGGGAAGAGGAGACGAGACGAGGGCGAGGTGGTGGTGATGAAGAGGAGGTCGCCGGCAACGGCGAGGCGTTGCGGCGACGAGGAGGTGTTGGCAGCGAAGATGGGTTGTAGGCTCGGGGATGAGGGAAGGTGCTGGGGTTTCTGGGTTGGTGTTGAGAAGGAGGTGGAGGCGAGGGTGATAAGGTCGGGGAGATGGCGAGGTGGCGATGGAAGCGACGGCGGCGACGAGGAGGAAAACTAGGGTTTTCTCGTGGGCACTGGGTTTATAAAGAAGAAGGAGAGAATGAAGGGAGGTGAGCGTATCATGAGGGAGGTGACGCGACTCTAATTACCATGAGAGGAGAGAGAGAGGGGGAGGAGAAATAAATTTGTCGGTAGCGGGGAGAGAGAAGAGAGAGAAGAGAGAGAGAGAGATACGCGAGAGGAGAGAGATAGAGTAATGAGAGAGAGAGAAGAGAGAGATAAGTTGTTAATAGATTTAGATTTTAAATTGAAAAATATTTTTAGTTAATAAAATTTTAAACTGTTGATTTAAAGTAAAGATATTAAATTAAATAAATTTGAATTTTGGCGGGATATAAAAATAATCCGAAATACGCCCGGGTCGGGTCTAAAATTTCAGTTTTAAAATATGAAAAATATATGCGACGTTCAAAATTCAAAATGAATGCCTTGGTAACGAAAATGCATACCCTCAAGAACGGATGCACGTACGTGCACTTAGCCATCCAAACAAGTCTGTTTCACTGAACGGGACGAGAACAAGATGCGCGGATGCTACCACGAGATTAGGGGTATCATGCAAGCCATGCAATGTATTTTTAAAATATTTTCTGTAACTTAAAATGTTATATGGTAAAAGATGCAATGCCAGATAAAATGCCAGTATGCGGTATTCATGAATATGTACCTGTCTACGCAACAAGTCAAGATAATACATAAACATGAACCAAATAAGTTTCAAGCAAGAGGGTCGGGTCGAACGCAAGATAAAATGTAAAATACTATTCGCTCCCAAAATAAGATAATCAGAAAAATACCATAAATAAGGAAATACGTGAACTGGAATTGGTATAAATGAACTAGGGTGTTACAGAAAGATTCCGAGGAATGTTTCCTTAACAGAATTTTATTCTGGTCAATTGATGATTTTTAATCATGCTCGTTGGATCATTGATCCAAGGGCCGAGAACATTTTGTTCTATCGTTAGCGCTCACATGCTTTGCACGTGGTGCACCGCTTAGAGTGCAGCGCTCACGTGCTTTGCATGTGGTGCGCCGCTTAGAGTGCAGCGCTCTTAGCACTAGCGCTCATGTGTTTTGCATGTGGTACGCCGTTTAGAGTGTAGCATCTTAGCGCTAGCGCTTACGCGCTTTGCACGTGGTGCGCTGCTTTGATTGCAGCGCTCTTAGCGCTAGCGCTCATGTGCTTTGCACGTGAGCACTGTTTCAGAGTCTTTGACTCATAGCGCTGGTGCTGCTATAAAGTGCTACTTCATTTCAAAATTTAAAATTTGAACAGAGCTTTGCTCTGATTGGGGAAACAAATACCCCCCCACCGTTGCGCTCACGTGGCCTACACGTGAGTGCAGCGGTGGCAGCATCTGTGCCATTGGATCAACTCAGAAGTTGAAATGGCTCTCAGTGTTTATAAATAGGGCCTTTGGCTCTTGAGATGATCTCTGTTCATCTTCTTTCTTGTTTTCTGAGAATTAATTCTCCTTCAGAGCATAGCTCTTTGTCTTAAGAACTTTCTTAGGGACAGAACTCTGTCAAAATTTAGGTAAAGATTAAATCTTTGAAGAGATTAGTTAATAATCTAGGGTTTCACCCATTAACAGAGCCTTGCTCTTTTTAGATCATAGATCTAAAGAATTTTTTTTAGGGTTTTGTTAACAGAGCTTTGCTGTAATACCCCAAGTGGAGTTGGGGCTGAATACCACCTCCCCCGTGAGAAGTGAGATGTTATCCGGTATCGAGGTGGGGATGTAACCAATACGGATGCACACGGGGACCCACAAGAACAATGGGGAGTATCGAATTCCATTCCGGAAGAGGGCACGATCTGAACTATAAATGGAATGATACCACTCTTATAACATAGAGGCGTCTTTTGGATGAATCAGAACTACGGAGTTTGAAAAACTCCGTAGTTAAGCGTGCTTGAGCCAGAGAAATTCTGGGATGGGTGACCTACTGGGAAGTAGCCCCGGGTTCATTCAAAGGGACAAAACCGTGCGGCTTCGGGCAGAGCGGACAATACCATCTGTGTTTGGGGGTAGGTCGTGACAAATATGGTATCAGAGCTAGTCCCTCAAAAGTAGGTCTGTGGTTCGAGGACGGACCATTGTTCTATGTGGGGGGGGGGAATGTAATACCCCAGGTGGAGTTGGGGCTGAATACCACCTCCCCCGTGAGAAGTGAGATGTTATCCGGTATCGAGGTGGGGATGTAACCGATATGGATGCACACGGGGACCCACCAGAACAATGGGAAGTATCAAATTCCATTCCGAAAGAGGGCACGATCTGAACTATAAATGGAATGATACCACTCTTATAACATAGATGCGCCTTTTGGATGAATCGAAACTCCGAGCTTGAGCTTAATACCACCTCCCCCGTGAGAAGTGAGATGTTATCCGGTATCGAGATGGGGATGTAACCGATACGGATGCATACAGGGACCCACCAGAACAATGGGGAGTATCAAATTCCATTCCGAAAGAGGGCACGATATGAACTATAAATGGAATGATACCCCTCTTATAACATAGAGGCGCCTTTTGGATGAATCGGAACTCCGGAGTTTGAAAAACTCCGTAGTTAAGCGTGCTTGAGCCAAAGAAATTCTGGGATGGGTGACCTACTGGGAAGTAGCCCCGGGTTCATTCAAAGGGACAAAACCGTGCGGTTTCGGCCAGAGCAGACAATACCATCTGTGTTTGGGGGTAGGTCGTGACATTTGCTCTCTTGAAACCATAGATCTAAAGAGATCTTTCTTAGGGTCTCTTAACCCATTTTTTAATGAAGAACTATTAGAGTTCATCTTGCAGATTTTAAATATCTCAGAGTTTTTAACTCAATAATGCTTTGTGTCACGCCTCGAAGGTACGGAACGTGACCGGCACTTAAATTACGAAACGTCTAAAGGCGTAACGTAATCGAAGTAAGCCGAATCCCAGAAATATAAACCATTTAAAAGAAGAAGTGTAGGAAAACATGTTTTAAAAGCAACATCAAATTTCTTAAAAATTTCGGCAGAGTCTCCTTTGTAAAAACTGGCCCCAAACGGGTACAAATAAGAATATATACATAAACAATAATAAAAAGGCATCCCCAAGCAGGAGCTAGCTCTACGCCAAATGGCGGAAACAACTACATAATGCACTATAATATACAACGCCGAAGGGCGAGGCTCAAAACTCAAAAGAAAACCAAATCCACCAGAAAACCATAATAATACAAGCGCGACTCTAAGGTCGAAATAAAACAACTGGTCTTCTAAATCTACCAATAATACAAGTCTGGTTGATGGAGCTTACTAGATACAAATGAAATAATAAAAGTACAACGGCGGTCCTGATACAAGTGAACCAACCTACCAAGCAATCACCCTGAATGAAATGGTGTGCCAGCAAGCCGCCAAGGAAATCTGTACATCGAAACCTGTAAGAAAATTTGGCACAATGGGGGTGAGTTGCCAACTCATGAGTAGAAAACATCTGCGAGTAGAAATCGCATGCACGATGCTCTCCTAGGTCATAATAATATATTTAATATAACACTAGTCATCTAGTAGTGGTAGGGTAATAATCTATGCGTAAGTGCAATGCTCAGTGCTCGTGTCAGTGCCTCAAGTAGTAACATGTCATGCGTATGAGTATGCATGCACCATGAATGTAAAACAATCAACCATGAAATCTGGATATTTCTGTATAAGAAATCTTTAACTTTTATCATAGTAAAATTTGTATGATAATCTGAACATCATCAATGAAATCCATGGAAATCCGTATCAAGTATCGACACAAAATATATACATCTCAATGTCTCAATATCACAAAGTCTTAATATCTCGAAGTCTCAATATCTCGGGCTCCGTCAGTCCGGATCGGCCCATATCATCAAATCTCACGACAATGGTCGGTATCCTCCGGATATCCGCCGAGCCAGATATCACCGGTAGGTAATCTTCCCTAGCCAGGCTCATCGTCATCCCCATAAAAACACTCTCGCCCCGGGGTACCATACCGGGCCCACCATGTACCCGAGATGGTTCCTCCACTCCTCGAATCGGGTCTCGAAATCCAACAGAAAACATGAAAACTCATGGTAGACGACTGATTGAATCATCGATTTCCGTGTCGTGTTTTGAAAAGTGTAAAGATCACAACCAAAGAAATTTGTAAACCGCAATCAATAACGGTGTCTTTTGTAGGTTCGTCGGCGAATGCGGATCGTCCATAGGGAAAGCGTGATTTGCTCGATCTTGTTTTAGTTGAGTTGAAAATTAAAAGATAAAAGAAAATTGATTCAAGATTTATGAAATTTAGTTTCAAGAATCATCGTAAACTAGATCTAAAATCAAGAATTAATAAAGTTCAAGATGATATCCAAATCGAATGAATTATCAAGATTTGTAAAGAGGCCTGTAGGAATCGATCCAATCGATAGTGATGATGAAGAATTATGATTACAAATTCTTATCTATTGAAGATTTGTTGCTAGATTGATGACAATCAACGAGGTTTAGCGATTTATTGAAGAAACTAGGGTTTCTTCATCATCATCCCTTGTCCTTTCGTTGATTAGCATTCAAATTCTAACCTCTAGGAAATTCAATCATCGATCATTGATCTCTAAGTTAGTGAGAGAACATTTAAGATGTAGGGTTCCTAGGCACACTCAAGAGGTTCCACAAGGCATCAACCATACCAAAATCAAATTTTTCTTGTGCCGAGAAACCCTAATGCTAGATCGTTAACTAGAGGTAAGGCGAAAATCATACAAGTAAACAACTTTACTAGAAAGTGAAAGGGACTACAACTTTTGTAGATCCGGTCCTCCACTTCTTTAGCTCCGTGATGATGTCCCTTCACTGCGATCATCGGAATCCCGGACTCTAGCGATGGTTTCGTCGGAGAAATGATCGGGCTAGGTCGTTGACTTCGATGCCGAAGATGATCTACGTCGAGGCGACTCAAACTCAAGCTCCATCTTCGCTTGGTCATGAACCTTGTGAAGAAAACACCCTATACAATATGGCAAATGGTAGAGGATGAAGAAATAGGAAGCGGGTTCACTTTGGATTTGGATTTCTCACTTGATTTCATCACTTGAAATTTTCAAGAATAGTTTCTTCACTTGAAGAAGAAGATGAAGAAGAAGAAAGAATATGAATTATACTTTAAAATAATAAATCAAGTGAATACTTATCATAATGCAACCATGGGTGAGTGTAACTAATGTAGAGAATAAACTAGGATTTAGCTAAATGGTTAGGTTAAGGATAAAACAAAATGGTAGACTTTTTCAAAGATGCATGAAGCATCATGAAGCTTCTTGCATAAAACAAAGAAAGCCACTACCATTTTATTTTTGCCAAAAATGAATAAAGAAAATAAATAAAACAAATAAAACCTAACCATTAACCTAAACATGGTTTAAAGCATACACACACCCAAGTTTGCATGTATCATCAAACATGATACAAACTAGTGCACAAACATATATCATATATACAATGTGCACAATCAAGTGAGATAATCAATCTTAAGTGAACAATACTAGTCAATGTAAAGTAGTATATCTAATATATAATTATACATTAAATCATTAAATCAATCACTTGATTTAATGATCCGGTCATATCGCATATAACCGACTAATATCAAGTGTATCAATGTATCGAATCAACACTTGATTCGGTAACCCGGCTATATCTCATATAACCGTCCAATGATACAAATCGCGAGAATAGAATACGGTATCATATACTGGTATTATTCTCGGTCCCGCACATATCTCATATGCGCTCCTATTTCGTTTCGCTTGAGCCAGGAAACTTCTGTGTAGGACTCTAAAGACTCGTCAATACGCCGGCAGTAGGCGATGATCATATCAAACACCCACAAGCCGCAAGCGGTCTGCTAAATGTAACTGTCACCCGGGTATTGAGCGATCAGAAGATCAACGAGCAAGCCCGCTCACACTCCTGTGAATCCAACCAGTAACACTTACCGTACAGTCCGGTCTCGTCGTCTGATATGTCGCATATCTTGCCTGGGGGTGGTAAACGTCAGACCCCAGTAGCTCGATAAGTCGTGTCGATATGAGGTCTATAACAGTTTGAGAAACTACTGGTAACACTTACCAGTAAATCTCAGCAACCCTGGCCAGGGGTTTCCGGTTATAGCCAATCGAACACAACGCAACATCAACTCCCTATATCGGGAGAGACGAATCCCTTCCTATCGCTCATTGCCTCCATGTGATTCGGGACTGTACCCAAAAACCACCGTTTTGCACGCCCTCTTGGACGTGGTAAGGTGGAAATCAAAGCACAGTGGGAATCACACAAGACTCTATGACGATCTCGGGTAAACAGACTACTCTGTACCAGTGTCACCAGAGAACTGCCATCTGACGTGGGGTATAATACCATCTGGAAGTTCTCGGCGAGTCTGTCCAGTGTACCCAGTCTCCACTGAGCACCCGTATATCATCTCTGATGTCAAACACCAATGGATATGGGATCATCCATCGCCCATCTGTATGGGTCGAGAAGGTATACGCTAGTCTACTCTGGTATATCGATTCCCCGTCTCGATACACCCACGACTAGGGACCTTGAAGGATGTACTGATAGACTACCATGTCCCCACTAGTATGATCCGTATCATAGTCCAGGTAGTCAAGTACACATCCTAAGGGCTTTACCAACATGTAACTGAGAGACAATCAGTGTACAAGTTAAGATAAAGTGCAACCAGATAGCATACTATCATGTCGAGCAAGAAAGTCCTCCCTATATATATCCCAGCATCCACTACTATATACATCCTATGTACAGTAATGGCCTCTAGGGCATACATATAACTAACAATCTCCCACTTGCACTAGGGCCATCTGATAGCAGTGGTTGTAGTATCCCATACTCAACCATCCCATAAGGCCTTTGTGAGTGGATCCGCCGTGTTGTCCTCTGAGTCTACTCTCCTAACCTCGATCTCCTTGGAGATCAACCATCTCTATGATCAGGTGATTTTGCCTTAGAATATGTCTGGATCACTGATGGGACGGACGTTCCTTGGCACAAGCCACAACTCCATTGTCACACAATAGGAGGAACTAAGTTCATCTCATGAACTAATATACACCCAGACAGCCTCTTTGGTAGTATCTTAAGTAGCGATCTATCCAGCCTTTATCGTCTAGTAAGCCACGGTATCTAGCTTGGAACTCTTCCAACATACCGTCTCTTTACTAAGGGTAAAGACAATGCCTGTGACTGACATTCAGTCGTCCTTATCACCCTGGAATCCTTCCAGTGATTCTCCCCAGGATCAATTGATACCATCTCACTACAACTAGTGAGTATCCTAACATCCAATTATATCTATCTCATAGATCAAAACTCAGGATTTAGTAGGTATCATTTTGATCCTATATGGAGAATCCTTGTGATAAGCGGAGATTAACCGAGCGTAGCATAGGAAACTCCTTTCCTATCAAGAGTATGTCATCCACGTACTTTACGAGGATCACCACCATACTCCCTACTATCTTTTTGTATATACAAGGTTCATCTACCATTTTGATGAAGTTAAACTCTTTGACTACCACATCAAAACAGACGTTCCAACTCCTCGATGCCTACTTTATCACATAAAACATCTTGCACACGTTTCCGCTGCTCCTACTGTCTACGAAGCCCTCTGGCTATGTACTTATAGACGCTCTCTTCCAAATCATCATTTAGAAAAGCAGTCATGACACCCTACCACCAGATATCGTAGTCATGGTATATAGCCGTGGAAAGTAGGATCTGAATGGACTTAAGCATAGCTACTTAGAAAATGTTTCATCATAATCCATACCTGGTTAATGATGCAAAGCTTTAACAAGTCTAGCTTTGAAAGTCTCAACCTTTCAATGTACACCAAGTAATCTTCTCAATATATACTTGCTCCTGATGGGGATTTAACCCTTCAGATAAAGCAACTAAAGTCCATACTTTGTTGGTGTATAAGGATTCCATCTCAGATCGCTAAGCATCCAGCCATTCTTACAGAGTCCCATTCCAGATGGCCAGCCCGAAACTAGTTGGGTCATCATCTCATGATGCAATCCCCGCTCCCACTGTCATAGAGAAACCGAAGTATCTCTCAGGTGGGTGAGGAACCCTACTAGATCGGCGGAGAGGCTGAGGTTCGTCGGGGACTATTGAATCCTTTGGTTCTGTCAAATCATCAGCTGCAGTTTGTATAGCTGGAACATTTCCAGTTCTACAGAACTGACTTTGCCTTGATCTTGTCCGGATTTTGCTTTTGACAAAGGCCGGACAATCCCAAATCATAACTTACTTAAGAGATAGGCTCTTCCCATACCATATCTCATATGGAGTGTTAGGCACTGATTTGATTGGAATCTAATTCAATAGGCATGCAGCTTCTCAAGTGCACAATCCCCAAAAGGAAATAGGTAACTCAATAGTACTCATCATAGAGCGCACCATATCATATAGGGTGTGATTGCTCCACCCCGATACACCGTTGTGCTGTGGTGTATACGGAAGAGTAATGCTGAGAGAGAATCTCATTCTCCTTTAGAAAAGTCTAAGAATTCCGTGCTCAAGTATTCTCCTCCTTGATCACATCAAAGGACATAATACTTATACCCGTTTTGGTTCTCTACTTCTAACTTATATTTTGTGAATATCTCAAAAGGTTTGGACTTGTGTTTCAATGGGAACATATGTCTAAATCTTGAGAGATCATCAGAGAATGTAATGAAGTACAAAGAACCGGTCTTGGCATGTGTAGACAGGGGACCTTCATACATCAACATGTATCATCCCAAGAGTACACTAACTCTTTCTCTGCTTCCAATAAAAAGAGCTGTGGTCATCTTATCTTTGTGACATGACCGGCAAGTTTTTCACAAGATGTAAATTCAAACAGATTTAAATATGCATCTATGTGCAACTTAGCTAATCGGGTCGCATTGATATGACCTAGTCTACAATACCTCAAGAAGGATCCGTTCATTTCTGAACTCTTCCTCTTGTGTGTGTTCCGTATACTAAGAACTGTAGTTTGATTTAGAACATCAATGCTTTTAGATAACGTGCCTGAACCGATCAACTTTTGATATAGGAAATGTTCAAAACATTATCCAACAATACAAAATTTTATCATTTCTTTACTAATAAAGAGACTGATATGATTTTGTATATCAGGTTCGGTATCTAATAACATTCGTTCAGAATCAATGTACTGGTAATACAGGGTGACAGTGACCAACAGACTTGGCTGCAACACTTGTACCGTTTTCTGTCTCATGAAACTTATCACCCGTTCTCAGTTCTTTACCAATCTGTAGCCCATGTAACAGATTACATATGCGGGATCCTGATCCGGTATCATATACTCAGGACGTAAAGGATATTGAGAAACAGTTCTATGTAACGAACACACCCGAAGATGATGCATCAACATGCACTTTCTTCGTTTGGGCGGCACGGGAAATCTGGTATTCCCCAATTTCCTGCTCTGTCTTATAACAATTATAAGTTGGAGCGGGACCAACGTTCTCCAGCTCAGTATAACAAGCGGGTTCGGTCAATACATCCGTATTATTATCTTGATTAAGGCGTGACATGGTTGCTGCTTGGAGAGAGAGAGAAGAAAACACTCTGCGTGCGCTCTTGCGAGATCAGATTGGTTATTATTTTATCTAATCAGGATGACTACCACTATTTTTATCAAATCTTCCTTCAAACCTGAAAAGGAAAGACCAGCCGGGATTAATTACACGCTACAAGTTCGCCAATCTTTCAGCCAGGCCAGTGTCGGTACTTTGAGGGAGGTCCCCCGTGCTTTCGCACAAACCTAATTAAAGTAAACCTCATTTTCCCAGAGGCGTAACCCCGTTGACACCTTTCTAGACACCTACTTGATCGGCTAATTGTAATGTGTAAAACTCTCCCAGGAGTAACTCTTACTCGCAGCGGGTATCGGGATCCAACTATCTCATAGAAGGTATGCAATCTCATCGCAAATTTCAACACTTGAAATTCGCGATAATATTTTGCCTCTAGCCTCCTATGACCTTGACAAAGGCCAACAAACCATAGGCTGCTAGTCAAGTTCAACCCGTCATTTCTTGATTGAATTAAACCCACCTGAACGGCCCTTGACAAAGGCCAACAAGGTCGCTCGACTACCCTAATCCAATCTGCATCATATGCATAAGCAGATAAGTACTATTCAGCTACCGCACACTACGCCTTGACAAAGGCCAACAAACGCAGCACGAATACTAAACAGTCCTTATCTGAAATGACAGAGGGCTATGACAGGTTTTTCTGAAAAACCTATTGCGTAATGAACTTGATATCGTTGTAGAATCAAATGATTTTAAAATGGAGTGCTTTTGAGGCTTTTCTAGTTTTGCTAAAGGGGTCACTCCCGGTGAAGGGATCGTCGTCCTTTCCTCATCGAATAAGGTGCAGGATATATCATATATACCGTTGTGCAAAGCAAAAACTATAGAAGCAATTAAAAACAATCCGAGGGTTGTAGCATCTGCCAGTTATTGCTAAAGGGGTCACTCCCGGTGAAGGGATCGTCGGCCCTTTCCTCATCGAATAAGGTGCAGGATGTTCTATAAGGAACATCGCGATGCAAAGCAAGAACTGTAGCTACCTGTTTTTGAAAATTCGATTCCACAACATCTTTAGGTTTCTTTTATTTCATTAATCTCATTAATGAAGTCCCATCATTTAAGTCACCTAAACATCACAGATAAATACGACGTACACTTATGCCATTCGCATTCGCCTCGATGTCCCCTCGTGCACCGTTAGGTTAGGTAACTAATGGTAGAGCGGGGCAGGGCTAGCGCGGGTGTAAAACATAAGTAACGTCTATATAATATATCGTATATACTATATACAACATCTGTCACAACATATCAAATGATCACATCACAGATATCGCAGCAGAAGAATCATATGAAACATTGGATATACTAGGACGCCCGTGTTTTTAATACGAGCCAGTATAAAACACGGATTCCACGGTCGTGATGAATAGCTAAACCCACACCCCTAGACCCCTACGAGAGCGGCAAGCAACCCTACCAATTCTAGAGTTATGAGACCCGGACTCGACTCCTCGTGTTGGTCTCCCACTGGACTCCAGAACCCGGTTACTTGTGCCCTCCTCCTTGGGTCTATCCTAGTGCGGAAAAGTAAATAATATACAATGGTGACATCTTCCGCAACCTGGAAGTGCCCCAATAAAAAATATTACATACAAGTTTTTACATGAATGAAAATGAAAAACACTCATCTCACATAAAAACCCCCGGCTATTCAAACACGACGATCCAATATAACATATCCAGTAACACATAACATCACCTGTCATCAACGTAAGTAAATATGCCCATCTCAATTGTCGTTGACATATATCAACGAAACCGGCGATATCACATATTACGCTTACTGTCCCAGAAAAGAAAGTGTAAAACTACAACAGTTGGAATCCGCAACCTGTTTAGACATCACATGCCTAATCAAATGAATTCCTTAGACATCGCATGCCTAACATTTATAAACCCCGCATTTTAGTCTCATTATCGAAAACTCTTTTCAATATCAAGTCGGGCAATTTAACAAGATTCCCGACATCCAGAACGAGTGCTCGTCGCAAACTTTAGTGGACGGCTGCACCCCCGATACCGTCGACGAAGTGCACTAAGGCGGAACACCGCTGCCGCGAGCACCCGAACGGATGCTTTTTGGCGACGGGGTTCTCCTACAGTCACTTGGTCGGGGCTATGGGGTGTAGCTGTCTATTAAGTTTACCGGCGAGTATCCGCGTACGCAACGTGATTGCGACGGACTTTTGATCACATCAAAATTCCGTGGCAACCGATCAAGTGAGACTAAACTGCTATGTTTATAACATCCAAATCAGTTATCTCATAACTATTTGTGGATTCGAAATATTGTATCACATTCCAGATAAATATAAAATGTTAAACATTCCGATCGAACAATCAAACACCCAAGTTTTCCCGAAACAGCTCAACACATGAAATAAGTTTAAAAACATCCACTTCATGCCACAGTACCAACGGTCCAGCCGTAGAAGGGTCAAGCCAACGCCTCACATGTAGCACGCCGTACTGCCCCAAACCTTAAGGTTCAAAGGGCAGTTCAAGACGGTCACATAATCAAGTTAAGCTTTGTTGTCTTCTAGAGGGTCCATCGCGTTACTTGCACTACTTAGAACGTTCTCAAACTACAGAAAAATCCAACACTTGGAAATTTCCCGGCAGGGGAAAAATTGGGTATTTTTATCCGGTCGAACTTTTTAACATGTTCTAAATTTACCCGGAAAAACACATAGACGCAGTTAAAGTTTCCGATCGAATCATCGAATCCCCAATACAACCCAGAAAATTCAACTGTTGAATATAAGTTAAAAATTCCCAAAAAACACAGCACTTACAGAGAGAGATTACTGTGCAAACCACGTGTCAAAATTCACTACTATGGCCGCGGAACCGCCATGCAAACCAGGTTGGGGCCGCGGTTCCGCGGCGCTTTAGTCGATTTATGATCACGTGCTGCACAGTAACTCCTATAAAACCCTGCTGAATTTTTTGACAATTTTTAATTAGGAAAAATACACAGTTATAGAAAATGTACAGAGAGGGTTAATGGTTAGGGTTTCGGGGTTCGATCGGATTTCTAACATCATCTACACATCGCCTAAAGCTCTAGCTAGGCTCTGATACCACTGTAGGGTTCCTAGACACACTCAAAACGTTCCACAAGGCATCAACCATGCCAAAATCAAATTTTTCTTGTGCCGAGAAACCCTAATGCTAGATCGTTAACTAGAGGTAAGGCGAAAATCATACAAGTAAACAACTTTACTAGAAAGTGAAAGGGACTACAACCTTTGTAGATCCGGTCCTCCACTTCTTTAGCTCTGTGATGATGTCCCTCCGCTGCGATCATCGGAATCCCGGACTCTAGCGATGGTTTCGTTGGAGAAATGATCGGGCTAGGTCGTTGACTTCGATGCCGAAGATGATCTACGTCGAGGCGACTCAAACTCAAGCTCCATCTTCGCTTGGTCATGAACCTTGTGAAGAAAACACCCTATACAACATGGCAAGTGGTAGAGGATGAAGAAATAGGAAGTGGGTTCACTTTGGATTTGGATTTCTCACTTGAAATTTTCAAGAATGGTTTCTTCACTTGAAGAAGAAGATGAAGAAGAAGAAAGAATATGAATTATACTTTAAAATAATAAATCAAGTGAATACTTATCATAATGCAACCATGGGTGAGTGTAACTAATGTAGAGAATAAACTAGGGTTTAGGTAAATGGTTAGGTTAAGGATAAAACAAAATGGTAGACTTTTTCAAAGATGCATGAAGCATCATGAAGCTTCTTGCATAAAACAAAGAAAGCCATTACCATTTTATTTTTGCCAAAAATGAATAAAGAAAATAAATAAAACAAATAAAACCTAACCATTAACCTAAACATGGTTTAAAGCATACACACACCCAAGTTTGCATGTATTATCAAACATGATACAAACTAGTGCACAAACATATATCATATATACAATGTGCACAATCAAGTGAGATAATCAATCTTAAGTGAACAATACTAGTCAATGTAAAGTAATATATCTAATATATAATTATACATTAAATCATTAAATCAATCACTTGATTTAATGATCCGGTCATATCGCATATAACCGACTAATATCAAGTGTATCAATGTATCGAATCAACACTTGATTCGGTAACCCGGCTATATCTCATATAACCGTCCAATGATACAAATTGCGAGAATAGAATACAGTATCACATACTGGTATTATTCTCGGTCCCGCACATATCTCATATGCGCTCCTATTTCGTTTCGCTTGAGCCAGGAAATCTCTGTGCAGGACTCTAAAGACTCGTCAATACGCCGGCAGTAGGCGATGATCATATCAAACACCCATAAGCCGCAAGCGGTCTGCTAAACGTAACGGCCACCCGGGTATTGAGCGATCAGAAGATCAACGAGCAAGCCCGCTCACACTCCTGTGAATCCAACCAGTAACACTTACCATACAGTCCGGTCTCGTCGTCTGATATGTCGCATATCTTGCCTAGGGGTGGTAAACGTCAGACCCCAGTATCTCGATAAGTCGTGTCGATATGAGGTCTATAACAGTTCGAGAAACTACTGGTAACACTTACCAGTAAATCTCAGAAACCCTGGCCAGGGATTTCCGGTTATAGCCAATCGAACACAGCGCAATATCAACTCCCTATACCGGGAGAGAAGAATCCCTTCCTATCGCTCATTGCCTCCATGTGATTCAGGACTGTACCCAAAAACCACCGTTTTGCACGCCCTCTTAGACGTGGTAAGGTGGAAATCAAAGCACAGTTGGAATCACACAAGACTCTATGACGATCTCGGGTCAACAGACTACTCTGTACCAGTGTCACCAGAGAACTGCCATCTGACGTGAGGTATAATACCATCTGGGAGTTCTCGGGGAGTCCGTCCAGTGTACCCAGTCTCCACTGAGCACCCGTATATCATCTCTGATGTCAAACACCAATGGATATGGGATCATCCATCGCCCATCTGTATGGGTCGAGAAGGTATACGCTAGTCTACTGTGGTATATCGATGCCCCGTCTCGATACACCCACGACTAGGGACCTTGAAGGATGTACTTATGGACTACCATGTCCCCACTAGTATGATGCGCATCATAGTCCAGGTAGTCAAGTACACATCCTAAGGGCTTTACCAACATGTAACTGAGAGACAATCAGTGTACACGTTAAGATAAAGTGCAACCAGATAACATACTATCATGTCGAGCAAGAAAGTCCTCCCTATATATGTCCTAGCATCCACTATTATATACATCTTATGTACAGTAATGGCCTCTAGGGCATACATATAACTAACATAAGAAAGCATCTCGTTCAAAACTAGGTCGTCGTTGATTCAATTTCCTAAATTTTACAAAACTCATAAGACTTAAGAATCGTTCAAGAATTTAATCATCATCATCTATCTATTTTCTCGATTCCCCCACAAGCGGAGTTTTCACTTAAACAACATGAAAAAGAAAACAATCAAGAATTGGTAACTCATCATGCTCAAATGTAAAGAAAAGCAAGATCAAGAATTTTCACCTTTTATTATTCGATGTTTCATTACAATTCACTCAAAGACTACAAGAATTGAGGAGGAACTAAATCATCGAACTATCTTCGCATAGTCTTCTTGAGTCGCGGATCGTTGTGGATCACTTGCTAGGATGAAGATCGGCGTTGCTTCAAAAATGCTCGTTGAATGCTTGCTTGAACCGGTACTCGATGAATCTTGATTTGGATCAAATTGTGTCACTCAATTTGTGTGGATTTTGATTTGGATCTTGCTACAACTAATCAACTACCGAACAACCTTTGTAATGAGGCACTGTGTCCCTTTTTATAGTGTTTCCCTTAAGCTTCCCCTAGAAGCTAGGTTTAGCTTCCCTTGTAAGCTTGTTAGTTGAGAAGAAACTTCTAGATTAAGGTAGTTAGCTAGCTTTCTTGAGAAGCTTGGTAGGTATAGGCTTGTACAAGAAGCTTGGCTGTTAGAAAAGAAGCTTCTGGAGATCTCTAGGGACTGAAGTGTCTTGAAGAAGTTTGGCTATTGAATGGAGACCTCTGAGATAGTATTCTGCCGATGATGAGTCACCGCGACCGCGGATCCGCGGCCGTTTGGAGGGCTTGGTGCATGGAATCTTCAGGGTACTCTTGTGTTGGCTTTAGGGCTGTTTCCTGATGTCTGGAATCTTTTTATACTTTCTTGTTTACTGCCAGATCACAAGTCTTGGACTTGATGTATTTTATCAGTACTTTTAGCAGTTCCGGCTCTTTTTCCTGGAGAATTTCCTGCACACAATCTCGAGACAAGTGTTGCGATATACAAAGATCATGCGTGCAATAATAAACACTTAATTTCCCTCAAAATGCTGGTTATAATGTATAACACATGTTATTTGGTATTTTACAGGCAAATTGCTAATATGTGCTATATTTATACCAAACACTTTTAGATGATTGCAAAGAATAGGAAAATTGATGTGTTAAAAATGCAATATTTTCGACTGATCAAATTCCCCCAAACTTAATTTTGATCGTCTCGAGCAAACTTGTTTTATTAGAAAGAGAAGGAGAAAATAAAGAAAAAGAAAAATTAACAAGCACACTTTCATAGGCAACACGATTGCACTGAGTACGTGCAACAAGCCTTTAAACCTCTAGGTGTCCCTAATAGGAGGAGTGTTGTCTCCTGATGGTTTTCAGCGGATTGCACCCATAAAATCCCATCATAAAAGGAATACCGTGAAAGTTACATATAAAGATAAGAATTGTAAAAGAAAAGCTTTGAAAATTAGAGTTTCCAACTACACTAGCTTTTCGGTTGTCATGAGCCCTATCTTAATAGTCATGAAAAAATGTTAGAAATCATATCATCTCTCAATAAAACATCGCCTTTATTCTTCATCCCTACCTTTCTTCCAAACATCGATCATATACCTCTACGTGTGTGTAATAGACATCCCTGCACTCGGAGAATTCAATTCAAGCTATCATACTCTTGTCCATCACCTCAGTACTTTTTAATCAATTAATATTTAAATGAGACTGCTCACACATTTTTTATGCGACCGTTAATACTTCTTGAAGTACTAACCGACCGATTACTCATGTGCTTGCTTATTAGGCGTATTAGTATTTTTCTCGTCTTGCACTACCTAAGACTTAGCAGTGACTCCCAGACCAGTTGGTCTAAGGCACTAGGTGATGAAGTATCCTCACTATATTTTTTTATGCTGCCTTGGTGATAACAAAACCAGTGTTCATTTTTCTTCACCATTCAATCTTTTATTCATTTATAATTTCCTTCATACTTTGGCTTTAAGACAAGAGCATTTCAAGGTATCCTCTACTATCCCAAGTTTCAAGACGTATGTGTTAGTGTATATGCCCTAGAGGCCATTACTGTATCATACTAGCTTGTATATTACTTAATGGAAGCTTGGGATATTCACAGTTGTATATACAATCTTGCTCGAAATGGTAGTATGCTACTTGGTTTGTATCTGCTTTAATATGTGCATGTGTTTCTTTTAGCATATTGCTGGTATACATATTAGTAGAGCCCTTAGGATCTTTGCTTGATTACCAGCGTTGTGATGGCGCTCGCACTCGTGGGAGCTGGGTAATCTATAAGCACATCCTTATACAGGTCCCTGGTCGTTGGACTATCGAGACAGGGCATCGATACTCCGGAGTAGACTAGCGTATGCGCTTCTCATCCCAGTGTGGGAGACGGTCTGTCCCACAGCCGTTAGTACGTCGTACTTGGGATAGTATGCGGGTGCTCGTTAGGTTACGAGTACACTGGACAGGACTCGTCGGGAACTGTTGGTTGGTAATATACCTATCGTCAGTTATCAGTTCCCAGGTGACATGAGTACAGCTTAGTCCGCTGACTTGACACTGTCACTTCGCCTCGAGTGTGTTCCCACTGCACTTTGATTACTACCCTACCACGGCTCAAAGGAGCTGTGCAAACAGGTAGTTTTTGGGTGCAGTCCCGAAGCACTTGGAGGCAGTGACGGTTAGACAGGATTCGTCTCTCCCGGTATTGGGGGTTGACATCGCGCTGTGTCTAGGAGAGCCATTACACGAGTAGTCCCTGGCCAGGGCAAGCGAGATATACTGGTAGGTTTCCAGTGTTATCTCAGGGTGTTCTGGGCTACACTCCGACACGACTTGTACCGCTATTAGGGGACTGACGTTCACCGCCCCCCTAGGCCCGCCATGCGATGTATCAGACGAACAGACCGGACTGTACGGAGACTGTCACATACAGGCTCAGTAGGAGTGCAGATGGGGTTCACCTCGTCAGTCTTCTTATCGACATCTACCTGGGGACCGTTACGTACAGCTAGTGCCGCTTGCGGTCTGTGGTTAAACCCACTGCCAGCGTAGTGTCGAGTCTTTAGAGTCCCACACAGAGAGCTATTCGCCTTTAGGCAAAATGAGTAGAGGTCGCATGGTTTTGCGACAGGGTTCGTTCGCATCCGCGCACTTGTGCACGTTTGCTGTCCGGACAGTTTATACTAGCGGGCTTTGGTTTAAGCCGGATCCTAGTATATGATTTGAGATTGGTTTTTCTCATTGTGTTCGTGTTCCTCGGATCACGAATGCGGGTGTGTATGCACGGTTGCTTGAGATTGAGGGAGAGGACCTTGTTTAGGGTTAATGACTATTGTCATTTTATTAACCCTATTGTTTTTGTGTGTATTATTGTTAATTAATAATTAGCTTAATTATTGTGCATGGTTGTTGTTGTTGACACTTTGACTTTGTTGACTTGTTGACCAAGTTGACAATTTGACCATGATCATTTCATTTGGAAGATGCTCTTTGATTCTTGCAATTTGCATTAATAATGAAATGATAATGGTCACCTCTTGATTAAACCATGACAATTTTCTTGCTAATTAATTAATTAAAATAACTCACACATATTAGTGAGAATGGCTCACTATTTTCTCATTCTCTCATTTTTCTTTTCTCTCTCTTGCTCATCCTCTCCCTCAAGCTCTCTCCCTCTCATGTGTTGAGAAACAAAAAGCTTGAGAAAAACCCTCTCTTGATCTTCTCTACTCACTTCTAGGGTTCAAGTCTTAGCATTTCTTGCACTCTAGTTACTCCTAGCTTGGAGTTGAAGCTAAAGGTGGTGGCTTTCGGGTGGATCCTTCTTTGACGGGAGAAGACAAGCAAGGTGATCCTTTTCTACCATACCTAGGAGCAAGGAGAGAAGGACTAAAGACCAAAGGTATAACCTTTCTACAACTTTGTTAGTTGTTAGTTTACTTTAGCTAGTTTTAGTTTAGCAAAGATCCTCACAAGCATAGTCCATGTTGCCTAAGTCATTAAAAATCCGATTTTCATTATGTTTTCCGCCTCCCGTAAGCACCGGGATGGGCAACACGGACTTACAGTGGTATCAGAGCCTAACTAAACTCAAACTAGCTAGGTAGTAAAGTGTAGCGAAGTTTCGAAACCGAAAAATCCAAAAACCGAACTTTGAAAAACCCTAGTTTCTGTTGAAATTTTTTCTGCTCAAAATAGAAAACTTTATATTTGTAAATTCATCTCAGGGTTTTTTAAAGACACCTACGAAAAACGAGACAGAGAATCATCCAAACCGCCGCGCTTCCGCCGCACGAGGTAGGCTCGTGCCGCGGAAGCGCCGCGGTTTGATGTCTTCACTGCATCGTTTTTCGTGCAGTGTCTTTCTGTATTGGTTTTGGGATTTTTAGGATATATATTATATGCCCAGATTTTCCAGAACTAAAATTTGCTTTTGCGGGCCTATAAATCCGTATTTTTCCGGAACTTCACTACGCTTTAACTACATCGGTTATATCTGTAATGCTTGCATGTATTGAACGTCGGCTAATCGCTATAAGACGATTAGTCGGGGTTATACATGATCTGTGTTTGTTGTTGGTTTGTGGATATGAATGGATTGGATTGTCGCGGGTGAATAGCCGGGTTGGATGTGAGATGAGCGTTGTTTTTTCTTTCATTCATTTGTAACATGTAAATTGATGTAATAATATTCTTTGTATGGCCGCACAACCGGGTCGGGGTTGTAGCCGTCATTGTATAATTCTTTTTACTGTTTTTGCTCCTAGGATAGACCCATGGAGGGGGTGCACAAACTACCGGGTACTCGAAGTGCCGAGTGGCCTACTCACGGTGGTGAGGGAGGTTGCTTCGCTTCGGGTGCTTGGCGGGTAGTTTGCCGCACCCGTAGGGGTCTTGGGTGGGGTATTGGCTATTCACCGCGACCGTGTAATCCGCTTTGCGTTGCAGGCTCGAACGCATTGCGGATTCCTAGTATATCCAATGTATTCATCTGTGATCTGTAATGTCTATCATTGCGATATATTTATATATAATAACTATTTAGGCGTTGCTTATGTTTTACAGCCGCGCTAGCCCAGCCCCCGCTCTGTCGTTAGTTAAGTAACCTAACGGGTGATGACGGGGCCCCGTGGCGAATGCGAATGGCATAAGCGTACGTCATATTTTGGTTGTTTTCTGCAATGGTAGGATTAAATGATGGGACGCATTAAAAGAACTAATGCAAGAAATAAACCAAGTAAAAGTCGATTGGAACACTTTGAAAACCACTCGGTTCTTTTCAAAACTAAAACTTTTAAACGCGGAGCTTGAACCACTCCTTTTAAAAGCTATCTCGTTCCATCGATTATATCAAGTTCACTACGTTCACGGTTTCGCCAAAACCATCCGTAGCCCTCCGTCATTCCACATGAATGGTCAAAAGTATTCAAGCTATGTATTTTGGCCAAAGTCAAGGCATAGTGATTGGTAGCGTTTGGGTATTCATGTGCAGCATAGATAGATGCGTTGGTTTGGGACAGTCGTGCTGCCATTTTTGGCCAAAGCCAAGGGTAGGTACGGGTGGGTCCAAATTAACCAGGAGAATGACGGGTAGAACTTGACATGTGACTTATGATATTTTGGCCAAAGTCAAGGTCATAAGAGCATGGGGCAAAAATCCACATCGGGAGTTTCATAAGTACTGAAACTTGCTAGCGTTGCATACCATTTGGAGTGTGATAATTCTGGTAGGATTCCTTCGGTTTTATCACGCGATGATATTTGGATCCCGATCCTACTGTGAGTATATGCTACTCCTCGGGAAAACTCTCACTTAACGATCAATGCTATAAACCTAGTAGGTGCCTAGAAAGGTGTTAGCGGGGCTACGCCCACAGGGAAAAGAGGTTACTTAATTAAGGAACTTCGCGAAAGCGTTGGAAAACCTCCCTCGAAGTACCGACACTGGCCTGGCTGAACGGTTAAGCAAGTATTGTACGGTGAGAATGATCCCGGCTAATCCTTTTCTTTATGGTTTGAGAAGGGATTCGAGAGACAGTGGGAGCCATCCAGTTTAGACAAACTAAAAACCACTCTAAACTTGCAAGAGCATCATGCTAAAGTGTTTCTTTTCTCTCTCCTAATTGCAGCGACCATTCAAGATGACCGGACTTAAGTTACTATTAGATAAAAACATATTGACAGGGCCAAACTACAAAGATTGGCTCAGGAATGTCAAGATGGCTATCACTTATGACAAGCTGGGGTATATACTTACCACCAAAGCTCCCCCCGTCCCAGGTCCCACCTCCAGCGTCGCGGATGTAGAAATCCGTAAGACATGGGAGATAGATTGCGCGAGGGCCAAATGCCTCGTATTAGCCTCGATGGACAACGACCATCAGAGGAGGCACGAGAATATGGACCTAGAGTCCATATTTCTCCATACAAAAGAACTGTATGGAGAGCAGTCTCGTATCGCAAGATACGAAGTGTCGAAGAAGCTCTTTTCGGCAAGGTTGGCCGTCGGATCATCGGTAGCGGACCACGTGCTTAAGATGATCGGCTATATAGAGGAGCTCGCGGACCTTGGGACCACGTTGGAGAATGAACTCTATACTGATCTGATTCTCCAGTCCCTTCCTTCCACTTACGCCCAGTTCATTCTCAACTTCAACATGCAAGGAAAGGAGGTCGAACTGGCCGAACTTCTGAACATGTTGAGGACTGCTGAGGGCACCCTACAGAAGGGTAGGGAGACATCCACTTTGTTTGTAGGAGGATCTTCCTCTTCTAGGTCCAGGGCGAAAGCCAAGGGCAAGAAGAAGAAAGCCCCCGCCAAACCAAGAGGCGGTGTCGGTAAAGTGGATACGAAGGGAAAGGGTAAAGCAACAAAAGTAGCGGGGAAGCTGGTGGGTAAGGAAGAATGCTTCTATTGTCACAAAAGTGGTCACTGGAAACAAGATTGCAAGGCTTGGAAAGCCAGAACACAGGATTTGAAGCGAGTTGCAGCTTCAGCTTCAGGTGTGTATGTTATTGAAAACTGTCTATCTATAAACTCTACTTCCTGGGTATTGGATACCGGATCGGGATCTCATATCTGTAATTCTTTGCAGGCGTTGAGAAAGCGTAGAGTTTTGAAGGCAGGTGACATGACCCTCAGAGTTGCGAACGGTGCTAGCATGGATGCTGAGGCCGTGGGGGACTATCACCTGGGATTATCAGATGGACACTTTTTGGTTTTGCGTAGTTGTTATTATGTACCAAATGCAACCTGTAATATCATTTCTGTATCTTTATTATCTAAAGAAGGTTATGAATTTGCATTTGTAAGTAATGTAGTGAACATTCACCTTAATCAAGTGTTGATTGGGTCAGGTACATTGAACAACGGTATATACGTTTTAAACCAACCACAGGTTTTCAATATCCAGAATACACACAAAAGAAAGTCTCCAGAAATTAATAAAACTTTCTTATGGCATTGTAGACTGGGTCACATCAACGAGAGAAGATTGACTAAGTTACATACTGAAGGATATTTAGATTCGTTCGAATATCAATCATATGCAACTTGTCAATCCTGTCTCAAAGGAAAGATGACAAAGGCTCCGTTTTCTGGACACGGAGAAAGAGCGAGCGAGCTCTTGGGACTCGTACACAGCGACGTGTGCGGTCCAATGTCTACACATGCGCGAAGCGGTTTTTCTTACTTCATAACTTTTACGGATGATTTTTCAAGGTACGGTTATGTCTTCTTAATGAAACATAAATCCGAGGCTTTTGAAAAATTCCAGGAATATAAGAGTGAAGTAGAAAAACAGACCGGCAAAAGTATCAAGATCCTAAGATCGGATCGAGGAGGAGAATACTTAAGTGCCGAATTCCTGAATTACTTAAAAGAGAATGGAATTCTCTCTCAGCTTACTCCTCCATACACTCCGCAACATAACGGTGTATCGGAGAGACGGAACCGAACCCTATTGGATATGGTACGGTCCATGATGAGTAACGCTGAGTTACCGCGATCATTCTGGGGGTATGCGCTGGAAACAGCTGCATATCTTTTGAACCGTGTTCCCACTAAGACTGTGCCTACCACACCATATGAGTTATGGAGTGGGAAGAAACCCTATCTTAATCATATTAAGACATGGGGATGTCCAGCTTTTGTAAAAAAGCAGCATGCGGACAAGCTCGAGGCACGCTCAGTACAGTGCAAGTTTGTGGGATATCCAAAGAACTCCAAGGGATATTACTTCTATTGCGAAGAGGAACAAAAAGTCCTTGTTTCTCGTCATGCCCACTTTCTAGAACATCAGTTCATAGAAAAAGAAATAAGTGGGAGCGCAATAGAACTGGAAGAAATTCCAGAACCACAAACTATTACTGAAAGTTTAGTGGAACCAGAAAGTTCAAAAGAACAGGACATTCCTATGCCGCTCCGCAGGAGCAGTAGGCAGTCTCATCCGCCCGAGAGATACTACGGTTTTCTCATTGACGGGGATAGAGAAGACTGCATCCTAGATTGTGATGAGCCTACTAGCTTCCAGCAAGCCATTCAGAGCGTCGACTCGGTAAAATGGCTGGATGCAATGCGGACCGAGATGGAGTCCATGTACACCAACAAAGTATGGACGTTGGACATTGCTCCAGACGGGGTAAAACCCGTAGGATGCAAGTGGATCTTCAAAAGGAAGATTGGTGTAGATGGACAGGTTGAGACCTATAAAGCTAGACTGGTAGCAAAGGGTTTTCGTCAGCGACCTGGTTTGGACTATGACGAAACCTTTTCTCCAGTAGCTATGCTGAAATCCATTCGGATCCTTCTTGCCATCGCTGCTTTCCACGATTATGAGATTTGGCAGATGGACGTAAAGACAGCTTTTCTAAATGGTCATTTAGAGGAGTGTGTCTATATGGATCAGCCAGAGGGTTTCATTCAGGGTGGGAGCAGCGGAAAGGTGTGCAAGTTGCTCAAGTCCATTTATGGACTCAAGCAGGCATCGCGGAGTTGGAACATCTGTTTTGATGAGACGGTCAAAGAATTTGGCTTTATCAAAAATCCAGATGAACCATGCATCTATTGTAGATTTGTAGCGAGAACTGTAGTATTCCTCGTTTTATACGTGGATGACATTCTCTTAATAGGAAATGACATTCCTATGCTACAATCTGTCAAGGGGTTCTTGTCACACAGGTTCTCCATGAAAGACCTGGGTGATGCCTCCTACATTCTGGGTATCCGGATCTACCGTGACAGATCCAAGAGGATATTAGGACTCTCGCAGTCCAGGTACATCGACACCATACTAAAGAGATTCAGTATGGAAGATTCCAAGCGCGGTAATCTACCGGCTTGTCACGGGATCACCCTCTCCAAAGAGATGTCTCCCAAGACTGATTTGGAGAGGGATCGCATGTCTATTATACCCTACGCTTCTGCGGTAGGCTCTATAATGTATGCGATGTTATGTACCAGACCGGATGTGGCTTATGCACTGAGTGTGGTAAGCAGGTATCAGTCAAACCCAGGGGAGAAACATTGGATAGCAGTAAAGAACATTCTCAAGTACCTGAGAAGGACTAAGGAGATGTTCTTGGTGTATGGCGGAAAAGACCTGCAGGTTGAGGCCTTTGCTGACTCCAGCTTCCAGAGTGACAAGGATGATTCCAAGTCCATGTCGGGTTTTGTCTTTACCCTCAATGGAGGGGCGGTGTGTTGGAAGAGCTCCAAACAGGAAACCGTTGCTGACTCGACTATGGAAGCGGAATACATCGCTGCATCTGATGCCGCAAAAGAAGCTGTCTGGATGAGGAAGTTCTTGAAAGAACTTCAGGTGGTTCCGTCCATTGTTGACCCAATACCTCTGTATTGCGACAACAACGGGGCTATAGCTTTAGCGAAGGAACCCAGGTCCCATCAGAAATCCAGACACATCTTAAGGCGGTATCACCTGATCAGGGAGATCGTGGATCGCCAGGAGATCGAGGTCCGGAGAGTTGCATCAGAGGATAACACAGCAGATCCATTCACCAAGGCCTTGCCCCAGACTCAGTTCGAGCGGCTGATCGAGATGATAGGTCTTCGATACGCCAGTACATGGCCTTAGTGCAAGTGGGAGATTGTTAGTGTATATGCCCTAGAGGCCATTACTGTATCATACTAGCTTGTATATTACTTAATGGAAGCTTGGGATATTCACAGTTGTATATACAATCTTGCTCGAAATGGTAGTATGCTACTTGGTTTGTATCTGCTTTAATATGTGCATGTGTTTCTTTTAGCATATTGCTGGTATACATATTAGTAGAGCCCTTAGGATCTTTGCTTGATTACCAGCGTTGTGATGGCGCTCGCACTCGTGGGAGCTGGGTAATCTATAAGCACATCCTTATACAGGTCCCTGGTCGTTGGACTATCGAGACAGGGCATCGATACTCCGGAGTAGACTAGCGTATGCGCTTCTCATCCCAGTGTGGGAGACGGTCTGTCCCACAGCCGTTAGTACGTCGTACTTGGGATAGTATGCGGGTGCTCGTTAGGTTACGAGTACACTGGACAGGACTCGTCGGGAACTGTTGGTTGGTAATATACCTATCGTCAGTTATCAGTTCCCAGGTGACATGAGTACAGCTTAGTCCGCTGACTTGACACTGTCACTTCGCCTCGAGTGTGTTCCCACTGCACTTTGATTACTACCCTACCACGGCTCAAAGGAGCTGTGCAAACAGGTAGTTTTTGGGTGCAGTCCCGAAGCACTTGGAGGCAGTGACGGTTAGACAGGATTCGTCTCTCCCGGTATTGGGGGTTGACATCGCGCTGTGTCTAGGAGAGCCATTACACGAGTAGTCCCTGGCCAGGGCAAGCGAGATATACTGGTAGGTTTCCAGTGTTATCTCAGGGTGTTCTGGGCTACACTCCGACACGACTTGTACCGCTATTAGGGGACTGACGTTCACCGCCCCCCTAGGCCCGCCATGCGATGTATCAGACGAACAGACCGGACTGTACGGAGACTGTCACATACAGGCTCAGTAGGAGTGCAGATGGGGTTCACCTCGTCAGTCTTCTTATCGACATCTACCTGGGGACCGTTACGTACAGCTAGTGCCGCTTGCGGTCTGTGGTTAAACCCACTGCCAGCGTAGTGTCGAGTCTTTAGAGTCCCACACAGAGAGCTATTCGCCTTTAGGCAAAATGAGTAGAGGTCGCATGGTTTTGCGACAGGGTTCGTTCGCATCCGCGCACTTGTGCACGTTTGCTGTCCGGACAGTTTATACTAGCGGGCTTTGGTTTAAGCCGGATCCTAGTATATGATTTGAGATTGGTTTTTCTCATTGTGTTCGTGTTCCTCGGATCACGAATGCGGGTGTGTATGCACGGTTGCTTGAGATTGAGGGAGAGGACCTTGTTTAGGGTTAATGACTATTGTCATTTTATTAACCCTATTGTTTTTGTGTGTATTATTGTTAATTAATAATTAGCTTAATTATTGTGCATGGTTGTTGTTGTTGACACTTTGACTTTGTTGACTTGTTGACCAAGTTGACAATTTGACCATGATCATTTCATTTGGAAGATGCTCTTTGATTCTTGCAATTTGCATTAATAATGAAATGATAATGGTCACCTCTTGATTAAACCATGACAATTTTCTTGCTAATTAATTAATTAAAATAACTCACACATATTAGTGAGAATGGCTCACTATTTTCTCATTCTCTCATTTTTCTTTTCTCTCTCTTGCTCATCCTCTCCCTCAAGCTCTCTCCCTCTCATGTGTTGAGAAACAAAAAGCTTGAGAAAAACCCTCTCTTGATCTTCTCTACTCACTTCTAGGGTTCAAGTCTTAGCATTTCTTGCACTCTAGTTACTCCTAGCTTGGAGTTGAAGCTAAAGGTGGTGGCTTTCGGGTGGATCCTTCTTTGACGGGAGAAGACAAGCAAGGTGATCCTTTTCTACCATACCTAGGAGCAAGGAGAGAAGGACTAAAGACCAAAGGTATAACCTTTCTACAACTTTGTTAGTTGTTAGTTTACTTTAGCTAGTTTTAGTTTAGCAAAGATCCTCACAAGCATAGTCCATGTTGCCTAAGTCATTAAAAATCCGATTTTCATTATGTTTTCCGCCTCCCGTAAGCACCGGGATGGGCAACACGGACTTACAGTATGTAAGTGCGTATAGTAGAATATCAACATTCAAATGTTTGGTTTCCAGAATAGGAACTATTTTTCAGAATTATTTTTATTTTCAGAGTAGTGACTTCTTTCATCTTACTAACCCTTGGGACAACGGCTCATCACTACTTATTAGTAGTTTTGTTTAAGAAAACTTCTAATTTTCTTGGTTTTCTTAAATTTTTCCAATCTTTTGGATGTAATTTTTCACTATCTAATCTTTTATCATCAAATTAAATATTAAATATTTTTATCTTTTGAATTTTTTTTTAAATTTTTATATGTTTTATATGCATTGTGCTTATGCAAAGTGATATGCAAAATAATGCGAAAATAAGCACAAACCTCCCCCAAACTTGTTTTCAACAGTGTCCTCACTGTTGCCATTTGCTGGATCACAAAAACCTGTAAGCCTGGGAGGAAATTTATTCATGGGGGCAATAAATATGATTGTGAAAATCCTCCCCCAAACTTATTCTTAGTCATGTTCAAAAACTTTTTATAATTTTGTTTTATATTTTTTATATATTTTTCTAAAATTTATTTACAAATTGACTCACCTCCATTCTAAAGATGTGACAAAATTACCAAGTCATGGAGGTGAGGTGGAGGAAAATTAGTCATTATAAAACGGCTCTTATAACAACAGGAGCTCCTCCGAGGGGTCAGTGGAAAAATACGGTTTTAATCTATGTCCATTTACTTTAAAATTTTTACCGTTTTCAGCATTTTCAACCTCGACTGCCCCGTGCGGGTATACATACCGCACAACAAAAGGTCCTTTCCACCGAGATCGTAGCTTACCCGCATGAAGATGGAGTCGTGAATCATAAAGAAGGACTTGTTGACCAGGTGTAAAAGTTTTTCTCAAAATGTTTTTATCGTGAAATACCTTAGTCCGATTCTTTACAATTACAACATTATCATAAGCTTCATCGCGGAGTTCGCTTAGCTCGTTTAATTGCAGCTTCCGAAAGTTGCCGGCTTGATTTAAGTCAAAGTTAATTTCTTTAATAGCCCACATTGCTTTGTGCTCAATCTCTACCGGAAGGTGACATGCCTTTCCAAACACTAGTCTGTAAGGAGACATACCTAGATCGGTTTTATATGCAGTACGAAATGCCCAAAGAGCATCCGTCAATTTAGTTGACCAATCTTTTTGATTTTTAGCAACATTCTTCTCCAAAATTTGTTTGATTTGTCTGTTTGAAACCTCAGCTTGCCCGCTCGTTTGGGGATGATAGGGTGTGGAAAGTTTGTGGTTGATTGCATATTTCCGCATCAAAGTCTCGAAAGACCGATTGCAGAATTATGTCCCGTTATTGCTAATGATAGCGCGTGGGTGTCCAAATTGCGAAAAGATGTTTTCTTTTAGGAACCTGATGACAACCTTCTTGTCATTAGTGCGACAAGGAATAGCTTCTACTCACTTCGAGACGTAATCAACCGTAAGCAATATGTACAGATTTCCAAAGGAGTTGGGAAAAGGACCCATAAAGTCAATACCCCAAACGTCAAAAATTTCAACCACCAAGATGGGTTGAAGTGGCATCTCATTTCTCCGGGAAATCCTACCCATGTGTTGACACTGTGTACAGGTTTTGCAATGATCAAATGCATCTTTGAAAAACGTCGGCCAATAGAATCCACATTGCAAAACTTTCTCCGCCGTCTTTCGAGGACCGAAATAACCCCCACATGCCTGATCATGACAAAAAGATAGAACACTCTTGAATTCATCATTAGGGACACACCTGCGAATGATCTGGTCAGGACAATATTTAAACAGATATGGTTCATCCCAGTAAAATGTTTTACTTGGGATAGAAATCGATGTTTGTCCTGTTTTGACCATTTGCGGGGAATAAATCCCGTGGCAAGATAATTCACAATATCCTTGAACCAAGGTTCATCGGATACATTCAAGAGCTGTTCGTCTGGAAAAGAATCATTGATCGGCAGGGTCACAGGTGAAGAAGAGATGCGCGTCAGATGGTCGGCTACAACGTTTTCATATCCTTTCTTATCTTTAATGACAAGATCAAATTCTTGTAATAGAAGGATCCAACATATTAGCCTACCTTTAGCATCTTTCTTCGCCAAAAGATGTTTCAAGACGGAGTGGTCAGTGTACACAACAATTGGTGAGCCAATCAAGTAAGGCATGAATTTTTCTAATGCAAATACAACTGCCAAAAGTTCTTTTTTCGTAGTTGTATAATAATTTGAGCATCGTTCAGGGTCTTACATGCATAATAGATCACGTGTGGCATCTTTTCAATGTGCTGTCCTAAGACTGCACCAACTGCAAAATCTGATGCATCACACATAAACTCAAAAGGGTGGTTCCAATCTGGAGATGATAGAACGGGGGCTGTAGTGAGAGAGTGTTTGAGTAAGTCGAATGCTGCCTCACAATCCGAGTCAAAGTGAAAGGTTGTGTCCTTGGCCAAGAGAAGAGTTAAAGGTCTAGCAATTTTGATAAAATCCTTAATGAATCTCCTGTGAAAGCCTGCATGGCCAAGAAAAGATCGTATATCCTTGACGCATTTGGGATGAGGAAGGTTTTGAATGACATCTATTTTGGTTTTGTCAACCTCAATGCCTTTCCGTGAAATCACATGTCCAAGCACAATTTCCTCTTGGACCATGAAGTGGCATTTTTCCCAATTCAAGGTTAAGTTCTTCTCTTTACAACGAGTAAGAACTGCGTCAAGATGAGATAGGAAGTCAGGAAAAGAATCTCCAAATATCGAGAAATCGTCCATGAAAATCTCCAAAAAATTCTCGACCATGTCCGAGAATATCCCCATCATGCACCGCTGAAATGTAGCGAGAGCATTGCATAACCCAAAGGGCATGCGTCTATAAGCAAAAGTACCAAAAGGACAAGTAAATGTGGTTTTGTCTCGATCCTTTTTGGCAATAGGGACCTGGTTATAGCCAGAGTATCCGTCCATAAAGCAGTAATATTCCCGTCCAGCTAAGTGTTCTAGCATCTGGTCAATGAAAGGTAAGAAAAGTGGTCTTTCCTCGTTGCGGCATTGAGTTTTCTATAATCAATACATACACGCTACCAAGTTTGAGCGCGTGTCTGGATTAACTCATTAGCCTCATTTTTTATGACTGTGATGCCAGATTTCTTAGGACTACATGAATTGGACTCACCCATTGGCTATCGGAGATTGGGTAAATGATACCATTGTCAAGGCATTTGACGATTTCTTTCTTAACCGCGTCCTTCATTATGGGGTTTAACCATCTCTGTGGTTCTCGGGTTGGCTTGGCTTCATCCATTATATGTATATGATGTTCTACAATCAAGGGACTAATCCCTTTGATGTCAGCCATAGTCCAACCAAACGCCTGCCTATTAGATCTCAATACCGTCAAAAGCGCATTCTCTTGCTCTTAGGCTAGAGAGGCGGATATGATCACAGGTAAAGACTCATTCTTACCTAAATATGCATATTTAAGATGAGAAGGTAAAAGTTTGAGATCTAATGCTGGCGGAGAAATTATAGAAGGTGGGGTCATCGAATGATATTCAGAGTCACAAAGAAGCTCGTAGCCTGTATAGGATACAGACTTGGAAGGTGAAGAGTCAAGAGTTTCAAACTCAGGAGTGGAAAGAGTGTCCTCACTAAGATGTGATAGATCAAACATTGATGTGCTAGTGTCGTCGAGATCTTTAAAGCAAAGTTCATTAACTTCGAAACTTTCGGGAGCAATCTCGTGGACAGAACAGACATCAAGTATGTGAGCAGAGGGTTCAGACGGCTGACTTCCAATTTTATAAATGTTCAGTTCAATTGTCATTTTTCCAAAGGATAGGTTCATTGAACCGTTTCGACAGTTAATGACAGCATTGGAAGTGGCAAGGAGTCGACCCAAAATCACCGGAATTTGGTTCTGTGGGCTTGCTACAGGTTGTGTATCGAGAACAATAAAGTCCACAGGGAATACGAATTCCCCGACTTTTATTAACACATCCTCCAGTTCACCCCTAGGTTTGGTGATTGAACGGTCTGCCATTTGGAGAGTGCAATGAGCTGGATTTAACTCTCCAATCCCTAATTGCTCGTAGACAGAATATGGAAGCAGGTTAACACTTGAGCCAAGGTCAAGTAAAGCACGGTTAATATTTTTACCCCCAATAGAAATCGATATTGTAGGACATCCTGGGTCCTTACGTTTCTTTGGTAACTGTGGGGTAAAAGCAGTGCTAACATTATTGGTCATGAAGACCTTCTTAGGCACTTGAGTCTTCCTCTTCCTAGTGCACAAGTCTTTGAGAATTTTCGCATAAGCGGGGACTTGTTGAATAGCATCTAGGAGAGGGATATTGATGTTAACCTGTTTGAACATTTCCATAATCTTCTCCATATGTGGACTCGATTGGTTTCCCCTTAACCGATTCAGAAAAGGAGCTTTAGCAATAAGAGCTGGGTCCAACATTGGAGAAGGTGGTGTGTGTGGAAGTGATCCCATTATAGGAGTGGGGATCATCTTTGGTGGACTAGAAGAGGTTTGCTGAGGTGTCGAGCCTTGAGGAAAACTAGGAATATGCTCGCAAGAAAATGGTGGGGTAGATAAAGTATGATTAGAAGTAGAAGTGTGCGTGGAAGGAAAAGTCTCAGCCGGGGTATTATTGATAGATTTTTCATTATCATCAATCTCTTCCCCAGCGTGATTATTCAGCACTCTTCCTGATCTCAACGTTGTGACGTCATTCATATTGTAATGCCCAGGATTCGGTAAAGGTTGAGATGGAAGTTTCCCTTTTTCTCTAGCACTCATTTCGGCTTTTAATTAAGCAATTTGAGCTTCCATCGATTTTAAACTCTCAGCTTGGAGGTCAAAGTTTCTGGAATTTATTGAGGGAAGACCTAAATTTAGCCGTCATTTATTTCATGTACATTTCAAAAGTTGGAGGAAATATCAGTACCGTTCAACTGCAAAGGATTATACGGTGCAGGTGTGTTGACTGGATTTTGAAAGTTTTGTGATTGATAGGGGTGCTGAGTCAGTTGAAATGGCTGTTGTTGTGGTGGAGGACCCCTTTGGAAATTGTTTTGATTTGGAACCGTGTTTTGAGTTTGTTGTTGGTTCCAAGCAAAGTTAGGGTGATTCGTCCAACCCTGATTATAAGTGGAAGAATACGGATCGTTTCTAGGTCTTTGTTGGAAAGCAGTATTGGTATACACTTGACCTTGAAACGGAGAATTTAAAGGACATTCTTCCATAAGATGAGATGGATCAGAACAACATCCACAGACAGTTTTGGGGAGTGACATCTGATTTAGGGAGGCTGCTAAAAATTTATGTTCCATAGCTTCGAGTTTCTTTTGCATTGCTGCCATTTCAGCTCTAACTCATATGGAAACATCAATTTGGTGAATGCCACCCCTAGATGATGACTGGTTTACACTCTCCCACTGTAAAGATTTTTCAGCGAAATCTTCTAAGAATCTCCAGGCTTCCCCATCATCTTTAGTCATGAAGGTGCCTTGACACATGGATTCAAAGTTCTGTTTTGTTGTAGGATTAATGCCCTCATATATGATTCTGCACAGATCCCATCTAGGAATTTCGTGATGAGGACATTGACTAACAGATCCTTGAAGCGTTCAAAACACTTCGAGAATGGTTCATTTGGAAGCTGGGTAAATTGATTTATTTCGCTACGGACTCGAGCTGTTTTATGATTGGGGCAGAATTTCTTTAGGAAAGCTGTGACGAATTCATCCCAGTTTGAAATAGAATGTGCGGCTGTGTTATAAAGCCGTTTCTCGGCTATATCGCACAAAGTAAATGGGAGAAGACGTAGACGCATAGCATTCACAGAAAGCTGTGAAGTACCCATCATAGCGCATACATTTTCAAATTTGGTAATAAAGACATATGCGTCTTCAGACTCGAGACCGTGATGTTTGGGTAAAAGATTGATGTATTGGGGTTTTATTTCAAAGTTGTCCCCATTAGCTGGTGGAATGGTGAGACAGGTCGAAAGAGGACCTCACATAGGGTAGCATCTCTCTTGGAGAGAGATGCGGGTGGATTCTGCGCACCTGCGGATGGTGGCAGAGTAGTGTTAAAGAAGTTCGATAGAGAATTGTCCATCGAAGTGGGTGTGGTGGAGGATAAAGTGTTGGATATAGTGCCCTCAAATTCAATTATTGGATCGCAGGTACGTGATTGCAATGATTGAGGAGGACCTATATCGGTAGGACAATCTTACTCAAGATGATAGTATGCTATCTGGTTTGCCTTTATCAGTTGTGTACATGTTCAAATGACTGATTACATGCTACACTTTGATAGAGCCCTTAGGATCTTGCTTGACTACCAACAGTATGAGGGCGATCATATAAGTGAGAGTTGGGTGGTCTATAAGCATATCCTTAATAGTGGTCCCTAGTCGTGGGAGTTTCGAGACAGGGCATCGATACTCCGGAGTAGACTAGTGTATACAGTAGAGACCCCGACGAGGGGCAGTGGCCGGTCTCACAAGCCACTGGTGTCAGTTGGATCACCTAAGATGAATACAGGTGCTCATTGGGTTATGAGTACACCGGACAGGACTCGCCGGGAACCTGCTAGTTGGTATTATACATATCGTCAGATAGCAGTTCCCTGGTAACATGTGTACAGGTTAGTTCATCGACCTGAGGTCGTCATTTGTCTCGTGTGAGTTCCCACTGTGCTTTGATTTCTACCCTACCACGGCTTAAAGGAGTCGTGCAAACAGGTAGTTTTTGGGTACAGTCCCGAGCCACATGGAGCACATAAGCGGATCGGCAGGGGATTCGTCTCTCCTGGTATTGGCGGTGGAGATCGCGCTGTGTCTAGGAAAGCCATTACACCAAGTCCTTGGCCAAGGCAGGTGAGATTTACTGGTAGGTACTCCAGTAGTATCTCAGGGTGTTCAGGGCTTGTCTCCGACACGACTTATACAGCTATTGGGGGTTTGACGTTACTAGCCCCTAGGCAGGATATGCGATACTCATAGATGAACGGACCAGACTGCATATACATTGTTACTGTTAGGCTCAGTAGGGTTTCCGGATGAGTTCGCTCATCGGCCTCCCTTGAGGTCAGTCCATGGGCAGCCGTTACGCACAGCTAGTGCCGCTGACGGCCTGTGGTTAAACCCACTGCCAGGTACTGACGAGTCATTAGAGTCCCCCACAGATAGTTTCCTAAGTTCGGGCGAAACGTTGTGGAGGCCATATGGTTTTATGGCAGGGTTCGGAAATGCACGTGCGTTTACGCACGTGTCGTATTTCGGGCAGATAATACTGGTGGGCTTTGGTTTAAGCCGGATCCATGTATTATACAGAGTAGATATAATATCTTTGTCTCAGTTGCATTTGTATTCGGTCGTAATACAAATGCGGGTATATTTATACAGTTACGGGGTTATCCTGAAATTCGTTTCGGGATCACATTTAGAAGTTGCCAGTTTCCAGTTTTCTATCAGCCGTATTTAACATTTGGTTAAATGTGGATTTATCTTTTCTTGTGGGTGAGTCATGAGGGTGAGTCATGAGAGGAAGCTTCTTGGAAGGTGACTAGGTTAGTGATTCATAGTTAGCATTAAATGTGAGATGAGGTGTTATTATGTGTCACCATTTGCATTAATGAGTTTTGTTCTTGCTTAAGATATTTTCTTCTTGATTAGCTTTGCTTGTGGTCACCCCCTCTTTTCCTCCTACACTCACCCCAACCTTTTCATATATGGCCGGCCCCTCACTCCTCCTCTCACTCACTTGGTAAGAAAAAGAAATGGTTGTTGTTTTGAAAAAGATGATAGTTTTCGGTGTATGGAAATTTCATAGCTCATTTCATTCCATCACCCGATTCAAATGGCAACTTCATTAACCGTTCGTCCATGGCTTTGGACGTAACGAGACAAAGTGTTCTACCCATTCTCTATATCAATCTTGGTTATCTCTTCTAGCAAACTTGATGACCGAGTTGCCTCGGGTCAGAGGCGGGAGCCCGTTTAAAGATCTGATGACGTGGTGCCACCTGGACGAGGAGATCGGAGATCGACGAGATCGGAGCAGCCGCAACGGAGCATGGGATGATGGTTAAAGAACGAAGGACTCGGATCGTTCGGTTTAACCTTTCTTCCCTCTTTGTAGATTGTTAGTTTAGCGTTAATGGCAGATCCGGGTTATAGTATGCGATAACGCCAGTTATAAAAGTTTTTGTTCCGTATTTGGCGTCTGAAAGACGGCCGGAGCGCTAACGTAGACTTACATGGTATCAGAGCCACGCCATTAAGCTTTACTAACTTGTGCTAACGCGTTTAAAAGATCGATCGAACGGATTTTCGAAAACCGCAAATTTCAAGTCTAAAGTTTATGTCGATTTTAAAACAGGTCTAAAAATTATTTTGAGCATCTCAGAAAATCAAGCAGGCTTTTTAAAGAACACAGGAGAAAAATGACAAAATTAGTCGACTATACGGCCGTGGAAACGCGGTCAAAGCCTAGCTTTGACCGCGGAACCGCGGCTCCTTTGGTGAATCATTGGGTGGTTTTTCTTCTGGGGCTTCTACTTGGGATATTGTGGTTTCTGGAACTGTTGTTTTGGGCCCAGTGTTAGTTACAATACAGCAGATGTATGTGGGGCCCACTTCAGGAAATTTAGTCGATCGAAATTTAAACGTGTTAGTTTACAGTACTTACATTATATCTCCGACCGTGAATGTCATTTGATCGGTAAGCCGCGTCTGATTGCTATAGTTCTTTTAGACGGGTTTGCGAACGTGACATTCGCGTTGATGTTTTGTGTTGTGCTGTGATGTTGCGGATTTGTCGTGGTGGATAGCAGTGTGCAATGGTAGTGCAGTTTGGATTTATTTGTACATTTTATATTGCGGGGCGAGCGTCCAACATGTGGACTGCCATCACTGCCTGTTGTATAATATTATTTTGGGGCACGACCGGGTTGAGGTCGATGTACCTGTTGTACATATTTTTCATTTCTGTACTAGGTTTTACCCCGCGACGGAGTGTACGGATAGCCGGGTTCTAGGGGGAAACGGGTCCGCATCTCATGGCTTTGAGAGGCAGAGGGGCCTCACTCTAGAATTGGCAGACTATTCATAGGGGGTACAGGTTGACCCAAGGAGGGATGCCCAAGATTACCGGATTCCGTGAAGTGCTGGGTGGTCCATTCACTATGCTGTAGAGGGCTGCCTCGCTTCAGGTTTTGGCGGGTAACTTGCCGCACCCGTAGGGGTCTAGGTTTCATTGCATAGGCTATCCACACGACCAGGGGAACGTCGGGTTTCAGCAGCGGCTCTGTGAAACCCGGGGATCCCAGTTTATCTGTATTGTTCTGTGATGCTTATTACTCTTCTGTAATGTTGCATATTATCACGCCTGGAGCGATTATTGTATATTGGTATATATACTAGTAGATGTATATGTTTTACACCCGCACTAGTACAATCCCCGCTCTGTCGTTAGTTAAGTAACCTAACGGGTGATGACGGGACCCAGTGACGAATGCGGATGGCATATACGTACATTTTATTTTTCGTTCTTTTCTGGTGTGATTAATTGATGGGACTGCGTTGATTCTGATCAATGCAAAGTAAAACAAACCTGTTTGGATGTTGTTGGAACAATTTTAAAAAGCGTTATTACAAAGACGTTTCCTTTTGTTATGCACAGTGGTATTCGGTTGGAATATCCTGCACCTCATTCGACGAGGCAAGGGCCAATATCCCTTCACCGGGATTGACCCCTTGGGCAGAAGTTTGCGTCAGGGTAATAACTTCACTATAGTCAATTACATGTTGCTTTGCATCGCGGTATTCAGTGGAATATCATGCACCTCATTGCACGAGGAAAGAGCCGAGATCCCTCCACCGGGAGTGACCTCTTTAGCAAAAGGTTTTCGCCACTATATTTTTATTAAAAAGCTATCAGGTTCCTTCAACGAGATCAAGTTCATTACGTTAAAGGTTTTTCGCCAAAAACCAGCCGTAGCCCTCCGTCATTTCTTATGGATGGTCAGTAGTATTCAAGCTATGTTTGTTGGCTTTCGTCAAGGCATAGTGTTTGGTAGCTGCTGGGGTATTCATTTGTTGCATAGATAGATGAGTTGGTTTGGGACAGTCGTGTTACCTTGTTTGCTTTCGTCAAGGGTATGTACGGGTGGGTTCGAATTAACAAGATAATGACGGGCAGAACTTGACATGTGACTTATGATTTGTTGGCTTTCGTCAAGGTCATAAGAACATGGGGTAAAAATCATATCGGGAGTTTCTAAAGAAACTGAAACTTGCCAGGCATGCGCATACCTTCTGGAGTGTGATAACGCGAGTGGATTCCGTCACGTTATCATGCGATGAGAGTTGGATCCCGATTCCCACTGATGAGTTGGTTTACTCTTCGGGTGATCCCGATTGATTCTTCTTTCTGGTTTAGAGGAGAATTTGACAGTACAGTGGGAGGTTTCTGGATTATATAAAGTGATAACCATTCTGATCTAGGTTAGAGTGCACGCAGAGTGTTTCTTTTCTCTCTCTCTTTGGCAGCGACCTTTGACCGACCCTAGACTATGACTCAGTGACCAAGTTGACCGAACCTTCTTAAAATACTGGCTTTTGGATTGTCTTAGTTGCATAAGTCATTGCCACTCCTTCTTTTACCCTTTGCATTTCTCAGAACACCCGTATTACTACGGACATCCACTTCCATTGGATAGATCCATCGTATGGTTATATACGAACTTGAAGGGACTTCTTCGAGGATCGATCCAGGTTCAGGAGAAATAGAATTGGTTTATTCAGTTGTCTTTTATTATCACCTTCTCTCAGGTTGCGAGGGCTCCTTGGTTTAGGAGAGTACACCTATTACGCTTATTGGATAGTCTTCTTCCAAACCATAGGCAGGTGTCGAAAGGTAGGGAATGAAGAAAACCAATTAGCCTAATTAGGGTGTATAGAAGGTAATATGTAAACACAAAATAAAGGGATTAGAAAGAGGGCAAAGTAAATTGCGACTGTTATCATTCACGACCAAACCGCGTACTTCATCGCCACTCCTATTTCACCTTTAAAAGAATAAGGTATTATTCAGTTGTCTTTTATCATCACCTTCTCTCAAGTTGCGAGTACTCCTTGGTTTAGGAGGGTACACCTATTATGCTTATTGGATAGTCTTCTTCCAAACCATAGGCTGGTGCCGAACGGTAGGGAAGGAAGAAAACCATTTAGCCTAACAATGGTGTACAGAAGGTAACGACTAAAGACAAATAAAGGGATTTGGAGAGATGACAAAGAAATATACGGTTAAAGTCATAAATTGGATTATGGAAGAGGCATTACTATGAATACCAGGATACCCCTATGAAACATTTTCATGTTTCAGTGCATTGTTATTGGAAAACTGTTTTCTCGATTAGATACTTACTCCAGGGTATGTATTTACCAGGTTTCATTCTCACATCTGTATGGTTTTACAGATGATGAGTGGGAGGAAGTTATTGGGAATTAGGTGATCATCCTCATTATATCGGAATTTGTTGTAATTGGTGATATTTGAGGAAATCGCCTGGGTACAGTTTTCAACCTACGATGCACATGTTTTGAGTTATTCAACTCAACGGACTTATACAGAGTATTGTATGTTGTCCAGTGTCCATCAGGACAAAGGGGTAGGTCCTCGTACTATGTTCTGTTTACTTATGACTTATCTAGTTTTTAAACAAGTGTTTCGTAGAAATACAAGGTCTAAGTTTTGAGAAGTTGTGAGTATAAGAATAAAGTAGAGAACCGGATGTCGCAAGTATCGGGATTCTTCAAAGAGATCGAAGATGTAGATACTTGTGATTGGTATTCAGATGATAGTAAAAGTTTTGAGAAACTTGTTTCTCTTTCGGGTTACTCATAATTGGATAGATTCCTAAGTTGAGTAATGCTGATTAGCCTCTCTCCATTAAAGTTGATATGCACTGGAGACAGCTGCATGATTAGAATCTGGTTCCAATTAAATAAGTGCTAAAGTTTCTATATTGGATATAGAATGGTTCATATCTTAACGTTGTTAAGGTACGGGGAGTTGTCCGGCTTATGCTTAAAACCAGACTCTGGATAACTCAAGGCACGTTTCTGTAATGGCAGTTTGTGGGTTGGCCCAGGCTATGACGAGGGTTGACTTTCTACCATCTGGAAGATCAATAGTGACATTGTTCTTGACTCGCCACAGTTTTAGTAAAATGAATTTTTTTTTACAGAAAACAGCAGTGGGAGTATGGTAGAACTGGAAGTGATTCCAGAACCGCAAACGATTACGGAAAATTTAATAGGACCTACAGATTCAATCAGGTTTGACATTCCATTAGCCACTCCGCAGATATGGTAGGTAACCTCAGACACCCGAGAGGTACTCCGGTAGCCTCAAGGACGGTGACAGGGAGGTTCTTGCTTACCCAGACTTGACACTACTGTTGTTCCAGACTATGAGACCCGGCAGGAGGATAAGTATAGCATCGTTCTAAACTAGCTTTAGAAGTGTACGTGTATATTATTCTGTCAGAGGGTTGTTGTGGTCAGTGGGAGCAGCGGATGCATAGTGGGCAAGTTGCTTATGTCTATTTATAGACTTGAGCAGTTATAGCGGAGAATGATCATCTAATTTTGATGTGACAGTCATGGGTTTGACTTTATCAGAATAGGGGATGGATCAGTTAAGAAGGTAGTAGGGTGTGATGTCCTAGTATTTGGATATCATACACAGAGTAGGAAGTAAAATTCCTATACTACGATCGGTTGTACTGTGGTCGTCACACAGTTGTTTCTCCAGACAGGATATGGATATAATATCAGACATTCTGGTTTCTAGATCTATGGTTTTAGATCTGGATTTGGGTAGTTTCCCAATGTGGGTACTTTGACTGTATTCTAATGGTTTTTAGAATAGATGACTCCTGGCATGGTGGTGTACCTGCAGGTGATGGAGTCACCCTCTCTAAAGGTGTCTTACAGACTAAAGGGGAGAGGGATGTACATGATTGGCAGATCACTTGCTTAGGCAATTGAGTCAATCATGAGATGTCAAGTACCACACCAGATGTTGTTTTTGCACTAGATGCAATGAGTTTGTATTAATCCAATCCTAGAGAAACATAAGGAAGCAGTTTTAGAACATAAGTGAATGTTCTGCGGATTTGATGACGGCAGCCTCCTTAGGAGACGATTATCATTCCAGGCTTCAAAGGTGACATGGATGACAGAGAGATTGTCAGAGTTATAGTTTCCCCTCTAATGAGGGACAGTATTATGGACAGGTGGTCCAAGAGGATACTGTGGGAGGCATGGTGCTGGATACTGATTAGGTTCAGTTATCGATACAGTCTAAGAAGTTTGGATTTGGAGTTCATTTATGAACTAGGTCCCATCAGATATCCAGACATATTCTAAAGACAGGTATTACTCGATTCAGGAGATGGCTTTCTCCGCGAACTTGAGATTAAGAGAGACTTAGAAAGAAACATCAGTGCGGATCCACTCAGTGAGGCTATTTCTCGAACACAATAGTCTTACGAACGGGCTTTGTGAAACTGATTAGTAGAGGAGTTGGATGTTCGGTTTCACACGGGCTGTGAGTAGTCGACATCGCAATAATTAGCCTTAAGTGCAAGTGGGAGATTGTTGGATATAGTGCCCTCAAAGTCAATTATTGGATCGCAGGTACGTGATTGCAATGATTGAGGAGGACCTATACCGGTAGGACAGTCTTACTCAAGATGATAGTATGCTATCTGGTTTGGCTTTATCAGTCATGTACATTTTCAGGTGAATGATTACATGTTACACATTGATAGAGCCCTTCGGATCTTGCTTGACTACCAACAGTATGAGGGCGATCATATAAGTGAGAGTTGCGTGGTCTATAAGCATATCCTTAATAGTGGTCCCTAGTCGTGGGAGTTTCAAGACAGGGTATCGATACTCCGGAGTAGACTAGTGTATACAGTCGAGACCCCGACGAGGGGCGGTGGCCGGTCTCACAAGCCACCGGTGTCAGTTGGATCACCTAAGATGTATACAGGTGCTCATTGGGTTATGAGTACACCGAACAGGACTCGCCGGGAACCTGCTAGTTGGTATTATACATATCGTCAGATAGCAGTTCCCTGGTGACATGTGTACAGGTTAGTTCATCGACCTGAGGTCGTCATTTGTCTCGTGTGAGTTCTCACTGTGCTTTGATTTCTACCCTACCACGGCTCAAAGGAGTCGTACAAACAGGTAGTTTTTGGGTACAGTCCCGAGCCACATGGAGGCACGTGAGCGGATCGGCAGGGGATTCGTCTCTCCCGGTATTGGGGGTGGAGATCGCGCTGTGTCTAGGAAAGCCATTACACCAAGTCCTTGGCCAAGGCAGGTGAGATTTACTGGTAGGTACTCCAGTAGTATCTCAGGGTGTTCAGGGCTTGTCTCCGACACGACTTATACAGCTATTGGGGGTCTGACATTACTAGCCCCCTAGGCAGGATATGCGATACTCACAGACGAACGGACCAGACTGTATATACATTGTCACTGTTAGGCTCAGTAGGGTTTCCGGATGAGTTCGCTTATCGTCCTCCCTTAAGGTCAGTCTATGGGCAGCCGTTACGCACAGCTAGTGCCGCTGACGGCTTATGGTTAAACCCACTACCAGGGTACTGACGAGTCATTAGAGTCCCCTACAGATAGTTTCCCAAGTTCGGACGAAACGTTGTAGAGGCCGTATGGTTTTATGGCAGGGTTCGAAAAATGCACGTGCGTTTACGCACGTATCGTATTTCGGGTAGATAATACTGGTGGGCTTTGGTTTAAGCCGGATCCATGTATTATACAGAGTAGATATAATATCTTTGTCTCAGTTGCATTTGTATTCGGTCGTAATACAAATGCGGGTATATTTATACAGTTACGGGGTTATCCTGAAATTCGTTTCGGGATCACTTTTGGAAGTTGCCGGTTTCCAGTTTTCTATCAGCCGTATTTAACATTCGGTTAAATACGGATTTATCTTTTCTTGTGGGTGAGTCATGAGGGTGAGTCATGAGAGGAAGCTTCTTGGAAGGTGACTAGGTTAGTGATTCATAATTAGCATTAAATGTGAGATGAGGTGTTATTATGTGTCACCATTTGCATTAATGTGTTTTGTCCTTGCTTAAGATATTTTCTTCTTGATTAGCTTTGCTTGTGGTCACCCCCCCTTTTCCTCCTACACTCACCCCCACCTCTTCATATATGGCCGGCCCCTCACTCCTCCTCTCACTCACTTGGTAAGAAAAAGAAATGGTTGTTGTTTTGAAAAAGATGATAGTTTTCGGTGTATGGAAATTTCATAGCTCATTTCATTCCATCATCCGACTCAAATGGCAACTTCATTAACCGTTCGTCCATGATTTTGGACGTAACGAGACAAAGTGTTCTACCCATTCTCTACATCAATTTTGGTCATCTCTTCTAGCAAACTTGATGACCGAGTTGCCTCGGGTCAGAGGCGGGAGCCCGTTTAAAGATCCGATGACGTGGTGCCACCTGTACGAGGAGATCGGAGATCGACGAGATCGGAGCAGCCGCAACGGAGTGTGGGATGATGGTTAAAGAACGAAGGACTCGGATCGTTCGGTATAACCTTTCTTCCCTATTTGTAGATTGTTAGTTTAGCGTTAATGGCAGATCCGGGTTATAGTATGCGATAGCGCCAGTTATAAAAGTTTTTGTTCCGTATTTGGCATCTGAAAGACGGCCGGGGCGCTAACGTAGACTTACATAAAGAACAAGTAGACGTAGAAATACCGATTTCGGAGTCGATAGAAGGAACGCGGACAAGACGGGCACTAGAATCCCGTGTCCAGCCGAGCATGCACTAAATAGTTTAGCACAAGTGGCAGCGTTGTGATAATTAAGGAAAAGATGAGTTTGGTGTTTGGTTTTGAAAAATATAAGGATTTTTGAAAAAGACAAATCACAAACAATGCACAAGCAACCCTAAATCTAGTGGTTACCTAGGTCAAGTCTCTAGACCGCTCCTAGACTTCCAGAAGACAAGTCGCAAGATAGATCCTCTACTGCCTCTTTGCCCCTCCTGTGGCCAGGTAAGTGCCAGGTAAGTGGGAGGTTCTCCACTACGTAAGTAGTGGGCCTAATTAAGTAACCACTTACCTTAGACACACTTGCCTTAGACACCACAAAAGAAACGTGGATAAGCAATAGAGTACCCATGACTTCCTTCTGTCCTAAGTGAGCGCGACGGTCCTTAGAGTCATGTCTAGATATTTTTTAGTTAATGAGGGTTATGCGGATGCAGTTTTGTGATTTTTGGGGCTTAGGAAGGGTAATGAACTCCCCACCTAATCTGAATTTGGTCTTTGCCCCTTAATTTCCATATTAAAAATGCAAACAACCAAGATCAAACACGCACAATTTTTCTTTTTAGCGGCGCTGCGAAATTTCGCAAAGAAACCTGCAGAAATTGATTAATGGAGCAGAGCAGGGATGAGATAAGAAAGTCAGAAACAGACCTGAGAAGTTTGGTGCACTGAAGTTTCTATCTCGCTGCGGAACCGCCGCAAGAACACCAGTAATACCGCGGATCCGCCGCGGCTTAATGTGATCCCTGCACAAAAATCTCAGCAACTGCTCCTGTTCACTCACTGAGCTATCTGAGATGCTCTGAAAATTTTTCCTCTCGTTCCACAGATTCCAGATCTCCTTGCAACAAATCACAACAAATCGTTAAGCGCTTGTGCGAATTTTGATCTAAAAAACTGATGGAATAATAAATTTTCCAACTCAAATTACAAAAATGAACAAATTAGCACACTATCCCCGGCAACGGCGGCATTTGATTGAATCGTTGATTTCCGTGTCGTGTTTTGAAAAGTGTAAAGATCGCAACCAAAGAAATTTGTAAACCGCAATCAATAACGGTGTCTTTTGTAGGTTCGTCGGTGAATGCGGATCGTCCACAGGGAAAGTGTGATTTGCTCGATCTTGTTTTAGTTGAGTTGAAAATTAAAAGATAAAAGAAAATTGATTCAAGATTTATGAAATTTAGTTTCAAGAATCATCGGAAACTAGATCTAAAATCAAGAATTAATAAAGTTCAAGATGATATCCAAATCGAATGAATTATCAAGATTTGTAAAGAGGCTTGTAGGAATCGATCCAATCGATAGTGATGATGAAGAATTATGATTAAAAATTCTTATCTATTGAAGATTTGTTGCTAGATCGATGACAATCAACGAGGTTTAGGGATCTATTGAAGAAACTAGGGTTTCTTCATCATCATCCCTTGTCCTTTCGTTGATTAGCATTCAAATTCTAGCCTCTAGGAAATTCAATCATCGATCATTGATCTTTAAATTAGAGCGAGAACATTCAAGAAAGCAACTCGCTCAAAACTAGGTCGTCGTTGATTCAATTTCCTAAAGTTTATAAAACTCATAAGACTTAAGAATCGTTCAAGAATTTAATCATCATCATCTATCTATTTTCTCGATTCCTCCACAAGCGGAGTTTTCACTCAAATATCATGAAAAAGAAAACAATCCAGAATTGGTAACTCATCATAATGCTCAAATGTAAAGAAAAGCAAGATCAAGAATTTTCACCTTTTATTATTCGATGTTTCATTACAATTCACTCAAAGACTACAAGAATTGATGATGAACTAAATCATCGAACTATCTTCGCATCGTCTTCTTGAGTCGCGGATCGTCGTGGATCATTTGCTCGGATGAAGATCGGCGTTGCTTTAAAAAGGCTCGTTGAATGTTTACTTGAACCGATACTCGATGAATCTTGATTTGGATCAAATTGTGTCACTTAATTTGTGTGGATTCTGATTTGGATCTTGCGACAACTAATCAACTACCGAACAACCTTTGTAATGAGGCATTAGGTCCCTTTTTATAGTGTTTCCTTTAAGCTTCCCCTAGAAGCTAGGTTTAGCTTCCTTTAGAAGCTAAGCTAGGTTTAGCTTCCCTTGTAAGCTTGGTAGTTGAGAAGAAACTTCTAGATTAAGGTAGTTAGCTAGCTTGCTTGAGAAGCTTGGTAGGTATTAGGCTTGTACAAGAAGCTTGGCTATTAGAAAGGAAGCTTCTGGAGATCTCTAGGGACTGAAGTGTCTTAAAGAAATTTGTCTATTGAATGGAGACCTTTGAGATAGTATTCTGCCGATGATGAGTCACCGCGGCCGCGGATCCGCGGCGGATCGGCCAACTCGGCCGTGGATCCGCGGCCGTTTGGAGGGCTTGGTGCATGGAATCTTCAGGGTACTCTTGTGTTGGCTTTAGGGCTGTTTCCTGATGTCTGGAATCTTTTTATACTTTCTTGTTTACTGCCAGATCTTAAGTCTTGGAATTGACGTATTTTATCAGTACTTTTAGCAGTTCTGGCTCTTTTTCCTGGAGAATTTCCTGCACACAATCTCGAGACAAGTGTTGCGATATACAAAGATAATGCGTGCAATAATAAACACTCAATTTCCCTCAAAATGCTGGTTATAATGTATAACACATGTTATTTAGTATTTTACAGACAAATTGCTAATATGTGCTATATTTATATCAAACACTTTTAGATGATTGCAAAGAATAGGGAAATTGATGTGTTAAAAATGCAATATTTTCGACTGATCAACGACCCATACATCACGAGAAAACCGCAACTTACATTTTAAAAATGATAATAATAAGCTTTTATTAGATTCTTGCGGTTTCCCCCCAAAATCCAGAAATTTCACAGAAATCCAAAATCCCAAAATCATGTGTAAGTAAATAATGAGTACTGGCATAAGCCCCACAATACTACATGATAATATGAATATGTGAATGCATGAAGTGTCTAAGTAATAAATGCAATGTCTAAACTAGCACATGAGAATAATCACACATTATTATATTGGACTAGCATTTAGCTAATTATATCAATAAAAAGATAATATGTTCTAACGTGTACGGGACATGGCAATTACCGATGATGATGTGTGTGAGCCGGCAAATAAGTGTTCATGGATCATGCGCATCATCGGTAATTGTGCTGGTGTCCTAACAGGCAGAGTTTCATATTAGCTAAAGAAACATATGTATGAATATGCAATGCGATAAATACAACATGAATATAACGGTGAATGTGTAGTAAACGCACAACTAGAGGATACATACTAATTACGAGTCATACAGTTTGTTGTTTGAAAAAGTACGAATCGTGTTTTTTTTATAGAAAATTAGGGGCTACGGGGTTTTTAAGAAAAGATATGTCCTTTAAAAAATTCGTAGTATCCCTCAGGATGTCTTTAAAAATGCGCACGATTCGTTAGTTTTGAAAATAAGTATGACCCGAGCCTAAACTAAGATCTACCTAACCAACTAAGCAACTAACTAAAGACACTAGTCGAAAGGTAAGAAGAATCCTCCTAAAATCTGAGTCGATATCTCTAGTAGTCGGCGAGCCAGCCTCAATAGCGTCATGTACATAGTATGACTTTTTCGAGTCAAGAGTGCGGATCAATCATAACATCTATGCCTCGTACGGTAAAATCCATCATACGACATCCCAAATTCGGGGTACGGGTCAACTATCAGATATATACATCATCGTTCGTATCATATCATCATCAAACAATATCATGATCAAGGGTACTGTACTATAATCACATACATCCCAATATCATCAAACATATATCATCGTCTGTGTAAATATATATCGTCAAATGATCTACTAAAATATCATGTCATATATCATATCGTGATTAAGTCACATATTACAATCCGTGTTCTATTCTAGAGTCTCGTACATTTCGATATCATCATCACCTATTATCGTTTATGTATAAATATACATTTTCTCATTTCCCAACGATCCGCTAATATCATAATACATCTCATATCATAATTCGATCGTATATCTAATATCTCACAGCATCATGCCCAGTCATACCGACTCATCCCCAGCTATCATATAACATCCTCATATCACGTGTATATGTTATATATATATATATATATATATATATATATATATATATATATATATATATATATATATATATATATATATATCGAAACCTACACACACACACATACACACACACATACACCAAGTCAAGTGTATGTGTGTGTACATGTGTGTGTGTCTATATGAAACCTACGAATTCCCTCCATGGCAATCATCCTCTGGTTAAGTCTTTCTAAATCAGTCTAATCCAACTTAAAGTCTTCAATAGTACCCTACTCGCAAAGAATCTAAGGTCACGTCCGACTTCCTAACAATAATACATAATATCCTTATTCTACGTTTGCGGGGGTGCTATACGCCATCCACCCGACTTTCCCCGTAGATATACATCTACTCACCTGGTCCTTGTCTGTCGAAGTCGATGCCGCCATTCTCTTCTTCATCATCCGAAGTCCATGTGAGGGGTACCTATACGCAAACATATATAATATTGTAAACTGAATCGTGGATAAAACCAAAACGGCATACGAAATACGTATAGGTTAAAACCTATGACCCGCTCATGTAAAAGAACTAAAGAACCCTCGATATCGACGTACAAACGTCGATTGATCGAGATAAAACACAAACGTACAAATCGTAGTTCCAAAACTCACTAATTATAATATAAAACAGGGTTTAAATCATCAAAAACTTAAAATTAATCAAATCGTTCTATTTCGCAAAAACCTAGAAAGCGTCAATTAACCATTTTACTTCAAAACTTGATGTTTAAACAAAACTAGTGGCCACAATATACTCTAAATATCATAACTAAGTCATACAAACCATTTCTATAATTTAATCTCATCAATTTGAATTAATCCAAAATTTCTAGTTTGCAATTTTATCCAATTTTAACAAAGTAAAGGTAACACTTAACAAATTAACAACTAAACTAGATTTTGCATATATTAAAATGTTAAACCACTCATGGAAAGCTTAATGATGTGCTAAAAACCCTAACTAGATTTTAATCCCACATTTTAAATTAATTTCTAAAACCTAGTTTGGAAAAATAGCATAATTAGCAAAATTTTAATTTAACAATTAGCAACAAGTAACTAGATTGGGAAAAGGTTTGGCATGCATTGCTTCCAGATGTTTTAATGATGTTTACCTGTGTAGTTCTGACGTTTACAGGTATAGTTTTGATGTATATCATATTGATTTTCGTTTTGGATCTTGACATTGATGTCTTCCCTATAACTCCGATGATTGCGGGATGCTGGACGGAGTTTTGATTTTGGTTTATATATCTGTTTTTCATGCGCATGCGTTGCGCTACGATGTGTTTTATGTATTTATGATTTTGGAGCCCCGACGACTTGATGGTTTTGCTTAAATGTTTTAGTATTTGGGGGGAGTTTTAATTTAAATTCGGGGACCGACTTTCTTTAAGGGGGAAGATTGTAACGTTTTGAAAATCGTTTAGGTGAAATTTCGGAAAATCGGTAAAATAACGGGTGTTTTCCGTAAAAATCAAGATATAAACATCTTTTAATATAAAATTTAATATACATATTATAGTTATGTAATTGCTAGTATTTGGTGTTTATTGAGCCACTTGAAATTTTTTCCGAAATTAATTATTTTAATATTATTTTAAGCCGTCACTAATACATTTAATTAGGGATAATTACAAATTGGAATGGGTTGATACAAATTTTGTGTATCATGACACACTAAACTAACATGTAAAATATTATTTTTGAAATGAAATGAAACTGTCAAACGGTGTTAGAAAATATCGAAGAAAAATGCTTAAATAGTGAAATTAGTGTAAATGGAAATTGGGGTATAACATTTATCATTTTTTCCTTCACCCACACTCACCTACACCCTCTCTCCTCTCCCCAAATCAGCAGCAGCCCTAAGTTGCCCCTCATTTCCCCACTTGAATTTGCTAAAAGAAAACAAATGAAAAGAAAAGAAAAGAGTAAATATATATGAGTATGGGTTGGGTTGACTTGGACTTTCTTGACCTTGCATTTCAACCCTTTCTCTCTCTCTCTCCCCTCACCCAATATGGCCGAGCCACCCCCATTCTCCCTCAACAGCAGCCCCCCTCTCTTCTCCTTCTCATTTCACCTCAAAATTTCATCAAAAATGCCCTAAAATCAACACAAAAATCCCACAAAAATCAAAATCCAAGCCCTGCCTATTTTTCCTTAGCCTATCAAGCATGGATCTCGGTGAAAGTTTGCATTTTGGGGACAAGTTGCATGTGGGATCTTATGATCTTTGAGGTATAATCTTAACCCATGTTTTAATTGTTACTAAATTATCTTAATCAAACCTAATTAGGTATTTTACTAGGGTTTAATTTCATGGAAAAATTATCAAGAGAAGGCTTTGAATTTAAAAGTTAGGGTTTGGATTCAATTAGGGTGGTTGTCACTTGCTTAAGGTTATAATGTGTTGATTAACATGTTAATGCTTGCTAAAACTAATCTAGTTGCTAGTTTGCATTTTTGTTAATTTAAATTTGTAATAATTATATAAATTGCAAACTAGGTTTTTAAAATGTATATATTTTGGTGAGATAAAATAGTAGTGAATATTTGTGTGACCTAATTATGATGTTAAGTGAGAATTTTGGCCATTAGAATTGTTAAAATATTTAGATTGGTTAAAACATCAAGTTTTGAACCGAAAGGGGAATTTGAGCTAACTGGGTTTTTGGGAAATAAAACGATTTGATTAATTTTAATGTTTTGATGATTTAAACCCTATTTCATATATAATTAGTGATTTGTGAAACCATGATTGGTACGTTTGGTGTTGTTCTCGATCAATCGACGTTTGTACGCCGATGTCGAGAGTTTTTGGGTTGATTTGAGAGAGCAAACCATAGGTTTTGACCTATGTGAGATTCGTGTGTCATTTTGGTCATGGGTGGGATTTTAATGCGATACGATGTGTTATGATACGTAGGTACCCTCACGAGGACTTCGAGACGACAAGCAAGCGCGTGGCGGCATCGATTTCGGCAAGCGAGGACCAGGTGAGTAGATATATATCTACGGGGGAAGTCGGGTGGATGGCGTATAGCACCCCCGCAGTTCGTAGTATAGTTATGATATATATATGTTATATATGTGATTCATGATACGTGGATGTTATCAAGAGATGATTTTTGTGTTCATGGTTTAGTTTAGGGTAATTAGGAGTAAACTAGCATAGTTTCTTAGTCGAGAACCCTAGAATAGGTTCACAACCACACACACACACACGCATTTGCATACATCTTTTTACATGTGCGTATATGGGAATATGTATATATATACACACACATGGGTATGGGACTGTGTGTGTGTGTATATATATATACGTATGCATATACATGGATTTTGAGGATAAGTACTTAGGATTGGAGATGAGTCGATGAGATTGGGCTTGAGGCCGTGAGATCGGTGATGTGACAGGGTTCATATTCGAGTTACGACGTGATATGTTTAGCGGGTCCTTTAGGCGTGGTGTTTTCATACACACGCATGCATACATAGATGGTATCAGTATTGTACTAGACATAGATCAGTACTCCCGATCATGATATTTGATAAAGAGGATACCAGATGAATAATGCGATAGATATGACATTTGACCCATACCCAGATTTGGAAGGCCGTACGACGGATTTACCATACGAGCTATATATTGATGATAGATCCGCACTCTTGACTCGAGGATGTCATATTATATAGGGTATCGTATGGGATACCATTGAGGCGGGATCACCGACTATTATACACACATATATATATATCGACTCAGATTTAGGTAGTTTCCATACCCCTTCCGATTGGTTGTTAGTTAGACCTGTAGTTACCTAGTAGATGTTAGACTGGACCCGAGTCATACCTATTTCCAAAACTAACGAATCGTGAGGAATTTAAAGACATGTCAAGAGATACTACGGATATTTCAAAAGACGTACCTTTTCTTAAAAACACCGTAGCCCTTATTTTCAAAACGCCACGATTCGTACTATTTTAAAAAACAAAACAGTATAACACAGGTGTAGCGATGTAGATTCCTTATTGTTACGTTATCATTCATGTTCCACATATTATTGTTGCCATTACTATTCATTGCCATTTATCATGTTGTTATCGTCTCAGTACATGTTTATTGTGTACTTAGTGATTATGAACCATGCTGTCAGGGCACCAGCACCATTACCGATGATGCGTATGTTCCACACACACTTACTTGCCGGCTCACACACATCATCATCGGTAATTGCCATGTCACGTACACTTTAGAAAACACCATTTCATTGACATTGCTTGCTAACTGATAGTTGCTACATGTTTTAGCTTTCATATGCTAGTTAATTTATTGCATGATATCAGATGCATCCATATATTCATCGGTTATGCAGTATTATGGAGATTTATGCCGATTTTCATTGTTTATTGATATCATGATATTGATGATTTCGGATCCTTCTTGAGATTTCTGGATTTGGGGGAAAACCGCAAGGATTTATAAACTTATTATCCTTTTAAAAATGCAAGTTGCGGTTTTCCCGTGATGTATGAGTCGTCCACCATGAGTTTTCAGGATTGCTGTTGGATTTCGAGACCCGATTCGAGGAGTTGGATGAACCGTCTCGGGTACATGGTGGGCCCGGTATGGTACCCTGGGGCAAGAAGCTCGAGTTGTATTCGATGAGCCTGGCAGGGGAGCACTGCCTACCGGTGATATTATTTGGACTCTTCGGTTATCCGGAGGATACCGGCCGGAGTCATGAGATGGTTATAGGCTGATCCGTTCTGCCGGAGCCCGCGGGCCGATCCCGCAGATGATACGGATGCCTGAGATATTGATATTTGTGATTTGAGATTTGAGATATTGAGATATTGAGACTTATGTTTTGTGTCGATACTTGACACTGATTTCTCTGTTGCATTCATTGATGATACTTGATCGATATACATATAGAAATCTCATTAAATAAGAAAACAATTCTTCGATTCATGATGTACACTATTCTCATTACATGCATTGCATATCATTTTAGTGACATATTGTTACCTGACATTTGTACATCATATTCGTGGCATGTTGTTACCTGAGGCACTGACACGAGTACTTGGTATTACACTTAGGGATAGATGTTTACCCTTACCATTATATTATGCTTCAGGCCATATTGTTATTTTGAGGATATTACTGATCGTATGACCTAGGATTGCGTTATACATGCGATTTCTGCTGGTAGATGTTTTCTACTCACGAGTTGGCAACTCATCCCCGTTGTGCCACAGTTCATTGCAGGTTTTGCCGTACAGGTTTCGTTGCGGCTTTGCTGGCACACTGTTCCTTCCGGGTGATTGCTTTGGTAGGTGGGTTCTTTGCATCAGGACCACTATTGTTTATTTATTATTTCAGTTGTATCTAGGAACTCCATCAACCAGATTGTATATTTGATAGAGATAGAAGACCGGACTTGTTATTATTTCGACCTTAGAGTCGCTCGTTGTATTATTATGTTTTTCATGTTTTTTTGAGTTTCTTTTGAGTTTTGATCCTCGTCCTTCAGCGTTGTATATTATATTGCTTGCGTGGTTCTTGCGTGGTTCTGACCGTCGATTGACGAAGAGCTAGCTCCCGCTTGGGGATGCCTTTTTTTTTCATTTCGTATACTATTCATGTTGTATCCCGTTTAGGACCAGTATTTACAAAGGAGAATCTGCCGAAATTTTCAGAAAATACTTGAGATTTAAAAAAAATACATACTTCGTCCTATGTTGATTAAAACTACTTGTTTTAAATTGTTTTTTCCTTCACTCTACTGCTTCTTGGTTTTGATTTCTGGGTTTTGGCTTACTTAGATTACACACGCCTCGTGACGTTTCGTAATTTAAGTGTCGGTCATGTTCCATACTTTTCGAGTCGTGACAGTACGACATCCCAAATTCGGGGTACAGGTCAACTATCAGATATATACATCATCGTTCGTATAGTATCATCATCAAATAATATCAAGATCAAGGGTACTGTACTATAATCACATACATCCCAATATCATCAAACATATATCATCGTCTGTGTAAATATATATCGTCAAATGATCCACTAAAATATCATGTCATATATCATTTCATGATTAAGTCACATATTACAATCTGGGTTCTATTCTAGAGTCTCGTACATTTCGATGTCATCATCACCTATTATCGTTTATGTATAAATATACATTTTCTCATTTCCCAATGATCCGCTAATATCATAATACATCTCATATCATAATTCGATCGTATATCTAATATCTCACGGCATCATGCCCAGTCATACCGACTCATCCTCAGCTATCATATAAGGTCCTCATATCACGTGTATATGTTATATATATATACACATACATATATATATATATACATATATATATATACACATACATATATATATATATACATATATATATATATATATATATATATACATATCGAAACCTACACACATTCATTCATACACCCCCCCCAAGTCAAGTGTATATGTGGTGCGTGCGTGTGTGTCTACATGAAACCTACGAATTCCCTCCAAGGCAATTATCCTCTGGTTAAGTCTTTCTAAATCAGTTTAATCCAACTTAAAGTCTTCAATAGTACCCTACTCGTCAAGAATCTAAGGTCACGTCCGACTTCCTAATAATAATATGTAATATCCTTATTCCACGTTTGCGGGGGTGCTATACGCCATCCACCCGACTTCCCCCGTAGATATACATCTACTCACCTGGTCATTGTCTGCCGAAGTCGATGTTGCCATCCTCTTCTTCATCGTCCGAAGTCCACGTGAGGGGTACCTATATGCAAACATATATAATATTGTAAACCGAATCGTGGATAAAACCAAAACGGCGCACGAAACGAGCATAGGTTAAAACCAATGACCGGCTCATACAAAAGAACCAAATAACTCTCGATATCGGCGTACAGATGCCGATTGATCGAGATAAAACACAAACGTACAAATCGTAGTTCCAAAATCCACTAATTATAATATAAAACAGGGTTTAAATCATCAAAACCTTAAAATTAATCAAATCGTTCTATTTCGCAAAAACCTAGAAAGCGTCAATTAACCGTTTTACTTCAAAACTTGATGTTTAAACAAAACTAGTGGCCACAATATACTCTAAATATCATAACTAAGTCATACAAACCATTTCTATAATTTAATCTCATCAATTTGTATTAATCCAAAATTTCTAGTTTGCAATTTTATCCAATTTTAACAAATTAAAGGCAGCACTTAACAAATTAACAACTAAACTAGATTTTGCATATATTAAAATGTTAAACCACTCATGAAAAGCTTAATGATGTGCTAAAAACCCTAACTAGATTTTAATCCCACATTTTAAATTAATTTCTAAAACCTAGTTTGTAAAAATAGCATAATTAGCAAAAATTTTAATTTAACAATTAGCAACAAGTAACTAGATTAGGTTTTGCATTCCATTAACATGTTAATCTCCTCATTAAAACCATAATCTAGTGATAGAAACACTCATCATAATTTTACCTCACCAATATATATATATATATATATTATAAAAACCTATTTTGTAAAATTATCAAATTTTAATAACTTTGAAGTAACTCTTTACAATTTAACAACAAATCTAGATTTGTGCATATCTTAGGATGTTAAATTACACTTGATTAATCTAGTTGTGATGGTTAAACCCTAATTCATATTCAAACCCTTGACTTTAAATTTTCAAACTTTCTAAATAGAACCATATTAACACTTAATTACTTTGGATTCAAGTAATTACCAACAAAATAAGTTTTGGGTTAAGATTATACCTTAACAAGTTTGAGATCAACTTGAAACTTAGCTTCCAAAATATTTCCTTTGCTCCATATTTCAAGCTAGAATAGGCTAAGGAAAATGGATGATGAATTTGCTTTGAGTTTATGAGTTTTTGCTTGGATTTTTTGATGAATTTATGTGGATTTTTAATTGGAAAATGGGGCGAGAAATTTTTTTGGGGCAGCCAAGGAGGAGGAGGCTCGGCCATATGCTAGGGAGGAAAAAGAGAGAGAGAGAAAAGTGTGTGGAAACTTGTAGAAGCCTCCCAATTTCGACCTCTTTTAAAACCCATTCTTTAATTAATTAATATTCTTTATAATTTGTTGCTAGGAAAAAAAATGTTGAAGAGAGAGAGAGGATGGGGGCTGCTGCACATGGGCTCGGCCATGTGAGGAGGGTGTGTGTGTGTGGGATTGTATAAAAAATTTCCATGTTAAGAACACCCCTCAAGTTTCCATAATTGCAATTTACATCATTTCCTAGTTTAAATTTATTTTATTTAATTTTTCCCTTGACCCTAGAAACCACTAGAACTTAGAATAACTTGATTAAAAATCATGTTACAAACTAGGTTTTAGTTTGTTATTGTTTCTAAGTATGAAATTAACCCATTCAAATTTGTATTTTGCACTGATTAAATGTATAATTAATAGCTTATGTTAATATTTGAAATTAATTAATTACGGAAATATTTTAGTAAACTAATAATTTATAAGTGACCAAAAAATATCAATTAATAGCAATTACTTAGTTAAAATAGGCGTATTTAAATAAATATTGAAAAATAATTGTAGTTGAGTTTTACGGAAAATACGGTTTATTTTACTGATTATCAGAAAATTCACCTACAGGGTTTTATTTATTTATTTATTTAATTTTAAAACGTTACACTTTGCTTCTTAATGATTTTGATGGATTATTCCATCTTCAGAGCGTAGCTCTGGGGGAATTTTTATTCCTTCATCATTAATTATGACAGACGTCATATTTGTTGAAGAGCACTGCTCTCAAGGGAGATTTACTCCTTTGCCTGAGGGGCCCTCATTAAATGAGAATCCTTTTAGGATTTCCTCATTTAATGACTGTCTCATCAAATGATGAGACTATTTTATTAATGACGAGTTATCATCTAGATTGTGCGGGTCCCTCTTTGGTCCTTTTTTACTGCATTGCAGTGCGGCACGAATTTAAAGTGCCAAGTGCCAGAACTTAAATTGTCCCATTGACAGCTAATTTTTTTGTTCCTTTTCGTACAAGTACTATGTCTCTCGACATTTCTTTCCCATTCGTCCATTCGGAAAGTTGATTCCCCGAAGCACCTGTTGATAGGGAAGTGTTTGCGTTGATCAAAGATCATGACCCGGAGCGAAAGAATCTTCATATATGGGGTAGATGGTACAATCAAATTATCAGGGGCCGGCAAAGCTTTTCTTGCGCGACGCCTTCGGAGCCTATTTCGGTGATCCCTTATGCAGATGCACCCCCGATAAACTATGCTGTGGAGGAGGTCAATTGGACTTCAGAGGGTCTCCTTCGGCCTTCTATGGTTGCAATACCCATATAGCCGGCGGCGGCTTTGGATACTCTAGGACGGCGTATATGCCAGGGTGAGTCGCATCCTTGGGGACAGCCGTACATGATAGGCCTAATTCCTCATCATCGAGCTGGGTATTTGCAATAGGCCCGCTATATTTTGTCGGCCAAGAAGTCGCAGCTGCTAAAGCTCGGGTTGTATCCCGCGATTTACGCTTCTCTCTTTCAATATTCCATGCCTCCTGCATGGTGGGTCAAGGCATTTCTGGAGCAATGAAATATTCCGACCCACATCTTCCTTCTGTTGGATCGAGAAGTCTCAATTTCTTTAGAGGAGTTTGCAGAGGTCTCTGGCTTACCTTTTAGGGGAGAACACTATGAGGAGCTGCTTCCTCCGGACGAGTACATCTTTGCCACCAAATCAGTGGTAATGGGTCTTACCCCGGAGAACGCTATTCAACACCAATTTCCGAGTTTGATAAAGGTGTTGAATATCTATGAGAGCCTTTTTCTCGAATCCGGAGGCTGTGGGGTTAATTTCACAGATTTCAGCGCCCGTTTTCTCCGCTCAGAAGTCCTGTCGAAGGAAGCCGCGAAATTTGCCAAACTCGACGATCCTTTTGGTTTTGGTTTGGATAACCAACCGGTAGCGGATGCGGATCAGAGGAATTTCTTTCTCCCCAACACCCCGGTCGTCTCTTTTACAGAGCTTGTAGCTCCTGGGATTGATGAAGAAGCATTCTTTTTGGGGTTCCTAGGGTTATGGCTAAGCTAGTTTGTGCTTCCAATGCACCCTCGCCATATGAGGCCGTCCGTTTTTTATCCAGCTCACCGAATGGTTGTTAGGATGCAAGTGGCCATCAAGGTCGCTGGGTTAGCCCATTTATATCACGGCTTCAGCTTGGCGGCTGACACAACTGAACCAGGGGTGCAGCATGTGAACTTCTCGATGCATTATTTTATGTCATGGATCGAGCTGCATGTACTTGGCGTTTTTGGTATCCATAAAAGGCCTTGCTACTACGACAAGTATAACTTCCCTCATGTGGCTAGTTGACGCATCTATTGTAAATCTGACACAGTGGGAAGCTAGGGGTTTGCTCCTTCGTCCGTGCACGGCTGGAGATGGCATGACCTTTACCGATAAGATTCTGACCATCTGCAAGGAATCCACAAAAACGGTGCAGCCATTGCAGGACATCTTTAAAGATGGGGCCTCTATCTTGAAAGCTCGGGAGATTCTTCATTTATACTCCATCAGGCCGGGCTTTCTCGTGTTTAGGCAGAATGATTCAACGCTGTTCATGAGGTACAACCCGCATCGTTTCGCCCAACAATTAAGCTATAATCAGGGCGTTCCGCTTGAGGCCTTCTTGGCAGAACCGGTTGCTACTGAAGAGGGTATCCAAAGCGCGTTGCACCATTTTATGCGGTTGAACACCGGCTCCAATTTCTTTATTAGTGAGCCGAGTTGCGTTCCAAAAGCCCTGAACGTATATGTGGCGTGGTACCAGCATTCGATGGGCGCCGTTATTAGAGAAGAAAAGCAATTATTGCTTGACCGCAAGGGCACCGTCCGGGCAGGTAATCTAAACGTTCCTCTGAAGCGACGGACCATTGTCCATCCTCCCTTGAGAGAAGTTGCTGTGGCTATGGTACCACGTGCTATACGTGAGCTGCCTTTACCCCGTGCGCTCGAAAAAGCGGTAGTCCCAGCGTCTCCCGAGTCCGATGTGGGTGCGGAGATTGGAACTCGTCGTCCAAAGTTGCCCACCAAGCGCAAGCTTGTGTTATCGGCCGCCAGCACCCGTTCGAAGAAGAAAAAGAAATCGATACTTTCTGCAGATGTCGTATTCGGCCAGGAGCCTCATGCTCCTTACAGCGAGGGCCTGAGTGAGTATGGGACCAACGAGGGTTTATTTATGGCGCCGGATGATACTGATCTGGAGGCTGCCATTGCGGTTTCAAAGCAATTAGCTCACGATGAACCAGCGATGATCACCATTGCTCAATCAGGTATGCTTCAGTCTTATCTTTCCATGGTCATTTTAATTTCTATGCTTTGACTGGCGTTTTCTTCTTCAATAGGTATCTCCGCCGAAGATGTTCTTACAGCTTCCCTCAAGACTTTTGAAGAGGAGGAAAGGCTTCGCGCTTCCTTGGGCATTGGTACAGTTCGTCTCACTGTGCCTTTATTCCCCTTTTTTATGTGTAAAATAATTCTTTTTTTTTTATCTTATTTCAGGGACTACCTTGACTCAGGTTATCCCAAGTGCAGTGCCGATCGTGAGTGGTGACGCAGCTCCATCATTAGCACCGGCTACTGCAGCCATGGCTATCCCTAAGTCGCCACTAGGGGTCTTGCAGAAGCAGCCGATGATGGACGTCGTAACAGCTCCGGAGGCAGAACTTGGTTCAGATGATGGCTTACCCTTATCAGAAGTCCTGAAGAGGTCAGCTCTCGCGGCTCAGGCTGAAAGGAAGCGCAAGAGGCGTGCAGCGAAGGAACGCAATGCCGCCTTGGCTGTAAGTGCAGGCTCGCGCACTGTTGTAGGGTTCCCATCGACGGCAGCAAGGTTTCGGGAGGCATCGTCCATGCCATTTTCAAATTTTTGCCGTTTCAAGGAACTATAAACTAGAATCGATAACTAGAAATTAATTCGGAAACTAATGTAAACTATTTTACATCTAAGTGAAATCGAAATACAACCCTTGTAGATCGGTCCTTCACTTCATAAGCTCCTTGTAGTAGTCCCTTCGCTGCGATCATGTTGCTTCCGGACTCTTGGAAGGCTCCATGAGAAGAATGCAACGGTCTTACTTGAAGTCTTCGAGGCCGAAGATGATCTACGTCGAGGGAATACGAACACAAGCTACTACTTCACCAAAGTGAAGAAAACACCATATACTAAAGTGCTAATCTAGCAGAGGATGGAGAAATAGGAAATGGGTTCACTTTAGAATCTCTTTTCTCACAATATTTCCTCACTTGTATCAAACCCTAGCAAGCTTTTCTTTTTGGAAGAAGAAGATGAAGAAATAGATGAGAATGAAATTAATCCAAGTGATATTAGCTAACCATGGGTGAGTGGGTATCATATACTAACTCATGTAGAGACATAACCATGGCTACATTATAATGGTTAGGTTAATTAATATCTAAAGTAAAAACAAAACTAGTGGACTAAGTCAATGCAACCATAAGCTTCATGAAGCTTCATGCATGTGAGCTCATCATCCACTAATTTTAGAATTACTTTAAATATAAAAAACCTAACACTATAATTAGTATGGTATAAGTCTTATACACCCATGTAAGTTGTATCAACAACCATGATACAAAATGAACACAATTAATATATATCACATATATAATAAGTGTGCACATGTGAGAAAAAAATGCTTAAGTGAACCAATGTTAGTTAATGTAAATTAGTATACCACATATACAATTATACACTAAATTATCAAATCAACACTTGACTTAATAATCCGGCTATATCATATATAACCAACTAACATCCAATGCATCGTCTTATCGAATCAACCCTTGATTCGATGACCCGGCAATATCACATATAACCGATCGATACAAAAAGTCGCGAGAATAGAATACGGTATCACATACACGCATTATTCTAGGTCCCGCACATATCACATATGTGCTCCTATTTCGTTTTGCCTGAGCCAGTAAAACCTCTATGTAGGACTCTAAAGACTCGTCAATACGCCGGCAGTAGGTGATGATCACATCAAGCACCCACAAGCCATCAGCAGTACTAGCTGGACGTAACGGCTACTCGGGTATTGAGCGATCAGAAGATCAGCAAGCAAGCCCGCTCCAACTCCTACAAAAGCTTGACAGCGACACTACCGTACAGTCCGGTCTCCTCGTTTGATATGTCGCATATCAAGTTTAGGGGTGGTAAACGTCAGACCCCAATAACCGATAAGTCATGTCGATATGAGGCTCATAACGGGTCGAGAAACTACCGGTAACACTTACCAGTAAATCTCTAAACCAGCCCTGGCCTGGGACTTCCCTGTTATGGCCAATCGAGCATAGCACAACATCAACCCCCAATACCGGGAGAGACGAAACCCCTCATATCTCTCATTGCCTCCATGTGACTCCGGACTGTACCCAAAAACCACAGTTTTTCACGCCCTCTTAGACGTGGTAAGGTGGAAATCAAAGCACAGTGGGAATCACACAAGACTCTATGACGATCTTGGGTCTACAGACTAACCTGTACCAGTGTCACCAGGGAACTGCCATCTGACGTGAGGTATAATACCATCTGGGAGTTCTCGGCGAGTCCGTCCAGTATACCCAGTCTCCACTGAGCACCCGTATGTCATCTCTAATGTCAAACACCAATGGATATGGGATCATCCATCGCCCATCTATATGGGTCGAGAAGCTATACGCTAGTCTACTCTGGTATATCGATGCCCTGTCTCGATACACCCACGACTAGGGACCTTAAAGGATGTACTTATGGACTACCATGGCCCCACTAGTACCATCTGCATGATAGTCCTGGTAGTCAAGTACTCATCCTAAGGGCTTTACCAACATGTAACAGAGAGACAATTAGTGTACATGTTAAGGTAAAGAGCAACCAGATAGCATACTATCATGTCGAGCAAGAAAGTCCTCCCTATATATGTCCAAGCATCCACTACAATATACATCTCATGTATAGTAATGGCCTCTAGGGCATACATATAACTAACAATCTCCCACTTGCACTAGGGCCATCTGATAACAGTGGTTGTAGTATCTCATACTCAACCATCCCATAAAAGTCTCTCTCTGGGAAAAGGCCTTTGTGATTGGATCCGCCGTGTTGTCCTCTGAGTCTACTCTCCTAACCTCGATCCCCTGGAGATCAGCTATCTCCATGATCAGATGATACTGCCTTAGAATATGTCTGGATCACTGATGGGACAGGCATTCCTTGGCATAAGCCATAACTCCATTGTCACACAATGGAAGGAACGAAGTTCATTTCATGAACTAATATACACCCAGACTGCCTCTTTGGTAGTATCTTTGGTAGCGATTTATCCAGCCTTTATCATCTAGTATGCCACGGTATCTAGCTTGGAACACTTCCAACATACCGTCCCTCCACTGAGGGTAAAGACAATGTCTGTGGCTGACTCTCAGTCGACCTTATCACCCTGGAAGCTATCCAGTGATTCTCCCCAGGATCGATTGATACCATCTCACTACACCTAGTGAGAATCCTAACATCCACATAGATCTATCTCATAGATTCAAAACCCTGGATTTAGGAAGGATCACCTTGATCCTGTATGGAGAATCATTGTGATAAGAGGAGATTGACCGAGTGTAGCACAGGAAACTCCTTTCCCATCAAGAGTATGTCATCTACGTACAATACGGGGATCGCCACCATACTCCCTACTACCTTTTTTTAATATACAAGGTTCATCTACCATTTTGATGAAGTCAAACTCTTTGACTATCACATCAAAACAGATGTTCCAACTCTGCGATGCTTGCTTTAACCTGTAAAGCAACTTGCACACTTTTCTGCTGCTCCCTCTGTCTACGAAGCCCCCTGGCTGTATACTTATAGACGCTCCCTTCTAAATCACTATTTAGAACAGCAGTCATGACATCTAACCGCCAGATATCATAGTCATGGTATGTAGTAGTGGCAAGTAGGGTCTGGATGAACTTAAGCATAGGCACTTAGAAAAGGTTTCATCATAAGCCACATCTGGTCGATGATGTAAACCTTTAACAAGTCTAGCTTTGAAAGTCTCAACTTTTCCATATACACCAAGTAATCTTCTCAAGATATACTTGCTCCTAATAGGGATTTAACCATTTAGATATAGCAACCAAAGTCCATACTTCGTTGGTGTACATAGATTCCATCTTAGATCGCATAGCATCCAGCCATTCTTACAGAGTCCCTACCCGAAACTAGTTGGGTCATCATCTTATGATGCAATCCTTGCTCCCACTGTCATAGAGAAACCGAAGTATCTCTTAGGCGGATGAGGTACCCTACCAGATTGGCGGAGAGGCTGAGGTTCGTCGGGAGCTATTGAATCCTCCGGTTCTACCAAATCATCAGCCGTAGTTTGTATAGCCGGAACTCCTTCCAGTTCTACCTCATGACCACTAATTTGTTTCCAAAATAAATTCCTTTTCTAAAAAGGTGGCATGCCGAGAAACAAAATATCTTTTTTTGCTTGGTGTGGTAGAAGATATTCCCTTGCAAATGCTTGGGATATCCAACAAACTTCTACATAACTGACCTTGCCTCGAACTTATCCGGATTTTGCTTTTAGACATAGGCCAGACAACCCCAAATATTAACTTCCTTAAGAGATGGGCTCTTCCCATACCATATCTCATATGGAGTGGTAGGCACATGATTTGGTAGGAACCCTATTCAATAGGTATGCAGCTTCATAAGTGCATAACCCCCAAAAGGAAATAGACAACTCAGTAATACTCATCATAGAGCGCACCATATCACATAGGGTGAAATTGCCCCGCCCCGATACACCATTGTGCTGTGGTGTATACGGAGGAGTAATGCTGAGAGAGAATCTCATTCTCCTTTAGAATAGTCCAGGAACTCCGTGCTCAAGTATTCTCCTCCCTGATCTCATCAAAGGACATAATACTTATACCTATTTTGGTTCTCTACTTCTAACTTATATTCATTGAATATCTCAAAAGGTTCAGACTTGTGTTTCAACAGGAGCATATGTCCGAATCTTGAGAGATCATCAGTGAATGTAATAAAGTATAAAGAACCGGTCCTGGCATGTGTAGACAGGGGACCTACATACATCATCATGTATCAATCCCAAGAGTTCACTAACTCTTTCTCTGTTTCCAATAAACGGAGGTATGGTCATCTTATCTTTGTGACACGACTGGCAAGTTTCACAAGATGTAAATTCAAACTGATTTAAATATGCATCTAAATGTAACTTAGCTAGTCGGGTCGCACTGATATGACCTAGTCTACAATACCTCAAGAAGGATTCTTTCGTTTCTGAACCCTTCATCTTGTGTGTGTTCTGTACGTTAAGAACCGTGGTTTGATTTAGAACGTATATTCTTTTTAGATAACGTGCCTGAACCGATCAACTCTTGATATAGGAAATGTTCAAAACAATATCCAACGATACAAAAATATATCCTTATTTACTTAATAAAGAGACTGATATGATGTTGTATATCAGGTTCGGTATCTAATAACATTCGTTCAGAATCAATGTATTTCGGTAATACAAGATGATAACTGCCAACATCTTGGCTGCAACAATTGCACCGTTTTCAACTCTTGAAACATTATCACCCGTTCTCAGTTCTCTACCTATCATAGCCCATGTAATATATTACATATGTGGGATCCTGATCCGGTATCTCATACCCCGGACGTAGAGGATATAGAGAAACAGTTCTCAGTAATAAATACACCCGAAGAAGATGCATCAGTATGCACTTTCTTCATTTGGGCGGTACGGGAATCCTGGTAATCCCCTATTTTCTGCTCGGTCTTATAACAATTATAAGTTGGAGCGGGACCAACGTTCTCCAGCACAGTATAACAAGTGGGTTCGGTCAATACATCCATATTATTATCTTGAATAAGGCGTGGCATGGTCGCTACTTAGAGAGAGAGAGAGAAGAAAACACTCTGCGTGCGCTCTTGCACGATCAGATTGGTTATTATTTTATCTAATCAAGATGGCTCCCACTGTTTTTATCAAATCTTCCTTCAAACCCTAAAAGGAAAGACTAGCCGGGATTAATTACACCCTACAAGTTCGCCAATCTTTCAACCAGGCCAGTGCCGGTACTTTGAGGGAGGTTTCCCGTGCTTTCGCACGGACCTAATTAAAATAAACCTCGTTTTCCCAGGTGCATAACCCCGTTGACACCTTTCTAGACACCTACTTGATCGGCTAATTGTAAAGTTCAAAACTCTCCCAGGAGTAACAATTAATCGCAGTGGGTATCGGGATCCAACTATCTCATAGAAGGTATGCAATCTCATTGCAAATTTCAACACTTGAAATTCCCGATAATTTTGCCCCAAACGATCTATGACCTTGACAAGGTCAACAAACCATAGACCGCAAGTCAAGTTCAACCCGTCATTTCTTGATTGAATTAAACCCAGCCGCACGACCCTTGACAAGGTCAACAAGGCCGCATGACTACCCTAATCCAATCTGCATCATATGCATAAGCAGATAAATACTAGTCAGCTACCGCACACTACACCTTGACAAGGTCAACAAATGCAGCACGAATACTAAGTATGACTTATCTGAAATGATGGAGGGCTACGACAGGTTTTTCTGAAAACCTATTGTGTAATGAACTTGATATCGTTGCAGAATCAAATGATTTTTTTAAATGGAGTGTTTTTGAGGTTTTTGCTAGTTTCGCTAAAGAGGTCATTCCCGGTGAAGGGATCTCGGCTCTTTCCTCATCGAATAAGGTGCAGGATATATCACATATATCACTATGTAAAGCAAGAACTAGAAAAACAATCAAAAATGAAACCGAGGGTTGTAGCATCTGCCAGTTACTGCTAAAGGGGTCACTCCCGGTGAAGGGATCTCGGCCCTTTCCTTATCGAATAAGGTGCAGGATGTTCTATAAGGAACACCGCTATGCAAAACAAGAACTGTAGCTACCTGTTTTTGAAAATTCGATTCCACAACATCTTTTAGGTGACTTAAATGATGAGACTTCATTAATATGATTAATGAAAGAAAAGTTATCGATTCTAGTTTAGAGTTCCTTGAAACGGCAAAAATTTGAAAATGGCATGGATGATACCTCCTGAAACCTTGCTGCCGTCGATGGGAACCCTACAGTGGGATCAGAGACTAGAAATTAATACGGAAACTAATGTAAACTATTTTACATCTAAGTGAAATCGAAATACAACCTTTGTAGATCGGTCCTTCACTTCATAAGCTCCTTGTAGTAGTCCCTTCGCTGCGATCATGTTGCTCCCGGACTCTTGGACGGCTCCATGAGAAGAATGCAATGGTCTTGCTTGAAGTCATCGAGGCCGAAGATGATCTATGTCGAGGAAATACGAACTCAAGCTATTACTTCACCAAAGTGAAGCAAACACCATATACTAAAGTGCTAATCTAGTAGAGGATGGAGAAATAGGAAATGGGTTCACTTTAGAATCTATTTTCTCACAATATTTCCTCACTTGGATCAAACCCTAGCAAGCTTTTCTTTTTGGAAGAAGAAGGTGAAGAAATAGATGAGAATGAAATTAATCCAAGTGAGATTAGCTAACCATGGGTAAGTGGGTATCATATACTAACTCATGTAGAGACATAACCATGGCTACATTATAATGGTTAGGTTAATTAATATCTAAAGTAAAAACAAAACTAGTGGACTAATTCAATGCAACCATAAGCTTCATGAAGCTTCATGCATGTGAGATCATCATCCACTAATTTTAGAATTACTTTAAATATAAAAAACCTAACACTATAATTAGTATGGTATAAGTCTTATACACCCATTTAAGTTGTATCAACAACCATGATACAAAATGAACACAATTAATATATATCATATATATAATAAGTGTGCACATGTGAGAAAAAAAATGCTTAAGTGAACCAATGTTAGTTAATGTAAATTAGTATACCACATATACAATTATACACTAAATTATCAAATCAACACTTGACTTAATAATCCGGCTATATCATATATAACCAACTAACATCCAATGCATCGTCTTATCGAATCAACCCTTGATTCGATGACCCGGCTATATCACATATAACCGATCGATACAAAAAGTCGCGAGAATAGAATACGGTATCACATACACGCATTATTCTCGGTCCCGCACATATCACATATGTTCTCCTATTTCATTTTGCCTGAGCCAGTAAAACCTCTATGTAGGACTCTAAAGACTCGTCAATACGCCGGCAGTAGGTGATGATCACATCAAGCACCCACAAGCCGTCAGCGGTACTAGCTGGACGTAATGGCTACCCGGGTATTGAGCGATCAGAAGATCAGCAAGCAAGCCCGCTCCAATTCCTGCAAAAGCCTGACAGTGACACTACCGTACAGTCCGGTCTCCTCGTCTGATATGTCGCATATCAAGTCTAGGGGTGGTAAACGTCAGACCCTAATAACCGATAAGTCATGCCGATATGAGGCTCATAACGAGTCGAGAAACTACTGGTAACACTTACCAGTAAATCTCTAAACCAGCCCTGGCCTGGGACTTCCCTGTTATAGCCAATCGAGCACATCACAATATCAACCCTCAATACCGGGAGAGACGAAACCCCTCCTGTCGCTCATTGCCTCCATGTGACTCGGGACTGTACCCAAAAACCACCGTTTTTCACACCCTCTTGGACGTGGTAAGGTGTAAATCAAAGCACAGTGGGAATCACACAAGACTCTATGACGACCTCGGGTCTACAGACTAACCTGTACCAGTGTCACTAGAAAACTGCCATCTGACGTGAGGTATAATACCATCTGGGAGTTCTCGGCGAGTCCGTCCAGTGTACCCAGTCTCCACTGAGCACCCGTATGTCATCTCTGATGTCAAACACCAATGGATATGGGATCATCCATCACCCATCTATATGGGTCGAGAAGCTATACGCTAGTCTACTCTGGTATATCGATGCCCTGTCTCGATACACCCACGACTAGGGACCTTAAAGGATGTACTTATGGACTACCATGGCCCCACTAGTACCATCTATATGATAGTCCTGGTACTCAAGAACTCATCTTAAGGGCTTTACCAATATGTAACAGAGAGACAATTAGTGTACATGTTAAGGTAAAGAGCAACCAGATAGCATACTATCTTGTCGAGCAAGAAAGTCCTCCCTATATATGTCCAAGCATCCACTACAATATACATCTCATGTATAGTAATAGCCTATAGGGCATACATATAACTAACAACTGTTTCCCCTGTCCCTGTTTCTCCAGAGGATGCTCCGGCCGCCCTGTCTACTGCTCATAGACAGGTGGCACGCACGGCTCGGGAGGCAATTGAAAAGCCGTCCCAAGGTAACGTAACACTGGGTCCTTTTACTAGAGTTAGATCTTCAGATTCTTATATATCATACCCTGCAGGGCCAAGTCCTTATGAGGAGGTGGTAGGTGAAATGACGGCAACCATCGAGCCCGAAGTGGCCACTTTTTCTCAGGAATCCGGAACTGTCCCAATTGCTACTCTTTCCCCTCGCGGTTCCCTGCCATCGCCCGGCATTGCGAGTGTCACGACAGCTCTCGTAGAATCGGGGGATGGAGCCACTGGTGCCGAAACCCTTCCAATGGAGGAGAGCGAAGGAGTCACTGCGCCTAGTGATGCTCTTGTCGCAGTTTCGATTGGCGGCTCATCAGGTAGATTTTGAGTCATTGTTTTCCTTTTTATTCCGCAATCCCTTTCAATCCCTTCTGACGGCATTTCTTTTGTTTCTAATGCAGGTGTGGTGAGCATTGAGGTCGTGCCACCCGAAGAAGCGTCGCCGGTTGCTGCTCTAGCGGTCGCTGACCCTTCGCCTTCTCTCGCGTCCTCTCAAATGCTGGAAGGTATGGGTTTGCAATTTGTCTAATTTAAATTGTGGATGTCATCTCCCTTGTATCGACCATGCATCGTCGCAATCTTACAGAAGTTCTCTCCGATCATCTTTATCAGGTGTTGAACCCACATTTCTCCTTCCAGTCGGAAGTCACTTTGCCTACGGGTGCCAGTGAATATCTTTTCTAACCGGCGTCCCTTTTTTTCTTTAACAGATGGCCCTGTTGTTGCTAACTTTAAATTGATTACAGCACTACAAATTGAAGGAGGGGACGAGAGAATTGTCGCGCGACCAGTACTCCCAGCTCTGCCACCTTCATATTCACTTTGCCTACGGGTGCCAGTGAATATCTTTTCTAACCGGCGTCCCTTTTTTTCTTTAACAGATGGCCCTGTTGTTGCTAACTTTAAATTGATTACAGCACTACAAATTGAAGGAAGGGACGAGAGAATTGTCGCGCGACCAGTACTCCCAGCTCTGCCACCTGTCATAGCCGGTATAGTAGCCGTCATCGCTCTTGCATCTTCTTTATCTCTTAAACCGATATCTGACTATGATTTCTTTTGCAGCAATCACACCTACTCCAGCTCCCTCCGAGTCTAAGATTCCCATGCCGGCAGGGCCTTTTGCTAGACGCCCTTCTTCCAGGGGTACTGCGAATAGCCTGCGGATGTTAAGCGAGTTCGTCGAGGACCTTGACGCCGAGTGTCATGACCCACTCCCAAACACAGATGGTATTGTCCGCTCTGGCCGAAGCCGCACGATTTTTTTCCCTTTGAATGAACCCTGCGCTACTTCCCAGTAGGTCACCCATCCCAGAATTTCTCTGGCTCAAGCACGCTTAACTACAGAGTTCTTCAAACTCCGGAGTTCCGATTCATCCAAAAAACGCCTCTGTGTTATAAGAGTGGTATCATTCCATTTATAGTTCAGATCGTTCTCTCTTTTGGAATGGAATTCGATACTTCCCATTGTTCTGGTGGGTCCCTGTGTGCATCCGTATCGATTACATCCCCACCTCGATACCGGATAACATCTCACTTCTTACGGGGGGGGGTGGTATTCAGCCCCAACTCTACCTGGGGTATTACATTCCTCCCCACTTAGAACAATGGTTCGTCTTCAAACCACAGACCTACTTTTGAGGGACCAGCTTTGATACCATATTTGTCACGACCCACCCCCAAACACAGATGGTATTGTCTGCTCTGGCCGAAGCCGCACGGTTTTTTCCCTTTGAATGAACCCGGGGCTACTTCCCAGTAGGTCACCCATCCCAGAATTTCTCTGGCTCAAGCACGCTTAACTACAGAGTTCTTCAAACTCCGGAGTTCCGATTCATCCAAAAGACGCCTCTGTGTTATAAGAGTGGTATCATTCCATTTATAGTTCAGATCGTTCTCTCTTTTGGAATGGAATTCGATACTTCCCATTGTTCTGGTGGGTCCCCGTGTGCATCCGTATCGATTACATCCCCACCTCGATACCGGATAACATCTCACTTCTCACGGGGTAGGTGGTATTCAGCCCCAACTCCACCTGGGGTATTACATCCCCCCACTTAGAACAATGGTTCGTCCTCGAACCACAGACCTACTTTTGAGGGACCGGCTTTGATACCATATTTGTCACGACCCACCCCCAAACACAGATGGTATTGTCCGCTCTGGCCGAAGCCGCATGGTTTTTTCCCTTTGAATGAACCCGGGGCTACTTCCCAGTAGGTCACCCATCCAAGAATTTCTCTGGTTCAAGCACGCTTAACTACGGAGTTCTTCAAACACCGGAGTTCCGATTCATCCAAAAGGCGCCTCTGTGTTATAAGAGTGGTATCATTCCATTTATAGTTCAGATCGTGCCCTCTTTCGGAATGGAATTCGATACTTCCCATTGTTCTGGTGGGTCCCCGTGTGCATCCGTATCAATTACATCCCTACATCAATACCGGATAACATCTCACTTCTTACGGGATAGGTGGTATTCAGCCCCAACTCCATCTGGGGTATTACACCGAGGCCTTTGCATATGCTGCAGATTTTGCCGCTGAAGTTAATCTCATGTTGGCGATGCTCGTGAACTTCCATAGCGAGGATGTCGTCGAGTCTTGGGTTAACTACTGCAGGAAGATCGAGGCCTGTCTGCATAAGATTGAGCTCAGGCGTCCCGTTCTAGAAATGTTGTCTTTGAATTCTCATTGTGCTGCATGGGTTGAGCAGAGCGTTCCCTTCTTCCGCCATTTCGAACAAGAAGCGACCTTGAGGCGAAAGGATCGCGAGGAGGCTTCAGGTGAATCTGCCCGGTTGCGCGCCCAGGTTGAAGCAAACGCTGCGCAATTGAGGGCTGTCTTTGACAATTTGCGATAATGCATTTCGTACGGACTAGCACTAAGGCAAAAGCTCGACCTTCTGGAGAGGGTTACGCGGAATCGCGAAGTTGCTCAACGGGAAATCGATGAGAAACTTTCGTCTGGCTTGAAGCAACGGGCTCGAGTCGAAGCGAAGCTGGCCGCAGCGGCTGACCATGAAAAGGAGTTAAGAGGAGCGTACGAGCAACTGACTGACTTATTGAAAACGCCTCCTTCTCAGTAGCTGCCTTTGTATCAATTAAACATATGTAATCTTTGAATAACATGTATCCATTTTTTATTCTTTTATATGATTCGTCTTGTACTCAATTGAATTCATGAATAAAAGATACACATTTTTTTCTCCCACTGTTGCTTTCTTCTCTTTACTGTGTTGTTGCCATGTGATTTTAGCAAGTGTAGCCTGTAGATAGTAGGTACCTATCCATCTTTGACTCTTTGCAGGGTATCGATGGCTTAGGAGACAAGGTTAGGATCTGCCACCAAAGACTTTTCAATTTTATGAGCCGTGAGGGTCTCATAAAGATTTTTCTCCCTACGAGTCGAGATGATCTCGTAGGTGTATTTTCTCCTTAGGAATCGTGAGGATTCCTAAGTGTGTTTTTCTCTTGAGAGTCGTAAGGATCTCACAAGAAATTTTTTTTCCTTACGAGTCGAGAGGACTCGTAAGTGATTGATGAGTTGACCTGCTCCCGAATCAAAGTATTGCTTTAATAGGGAGGTCGAGGGTTGACTTTGGCCGTTTTCCACGGGGTCAGGATTGACTTTAGCCGTGTTCCACGGGGTCAGGATTGACTTTAGCCATACGGGGTCAGGATTGACTTTAGCCATACGGGGTCAGGATTGACTTTAGGTTGTCCGTGCACCGCCGAGTCATGGAACTGGGAACTTTGCCGCGGCTCCGCTTTGCTGACGTTGCGTCTATTGTAACGAGACAAATGTCGAGGTGGTCTCTAGGTTGTCTGTGAACCGTCGAGAATTGGAACTAGGGACTTTGCCATGGCTCCGCAGTTTATTGTCGCGTTCGAATCCTGCTGGAATGAGGAGGAACACTGTTGTGGATCTCCAGGCTGTAGATGTTGCCATCGAGACTTGGTTCTCTTTCTGATGGAGCCTGGTGGGATGATATAGTTCCCTCTTTGTTTGTGCCCCTGGATTGTATACAGGGATTGATGTGATCTCACCTGTAGGGCAAAAGTTTCATTTCATATGTATTTTTGTTTTCTTTCCGCGATGCACTATCATTTCAGCTTTTATATCGTGAAAGTCGCGATTGCCCAATCATTTCGGCTATTTTTCGCGGTGCCCAATCATTTTGGCTATTTTTTTTACTCGTTGCTTTTTATTGCGAGTTGCCTAATCATTTCGGCTGTTCTGTATGCATATATTTTACTTGCTGATTTCATTGCAAGTTGCCCCATCATTTCGGCTGTTTCATATGCATTTTTGGCTTGCTGATTTTTTTCGCGAGTATGGGACTTGGGATATGATACCAATTTAGGCATCATCATTGCTACAACTGGGATATTTCTAGGAGCGAATCATCATTTGCCTTTTTCGGTTTGAACAAAGGTAGCTTAGCTAACAGGGTTAAGATCCTGCCAACTAAGGCTTTTGACTTCATGAGCTGTAAGGGTTTCATAAAGATATTTCTCCCTACGAGTCGTGAGGATCTCGTAGGTGCGTTTTCTCCTTAAGAATCATGAGAAGTCTTAAGTGTATGGTCTCTTATAATTCGTAAGGATCTTACAAGAGTGTTTTCTCCTTATAAGTCGAGAAGACTTACAAGGGTCGTTCACCGTGTGAGCATATCCCTAGTCGCGGGTGGGACTTTGTTAGGAAAATATTTATTCATGCCCGTGGATTGTATACAAGGGTCAGTATTGAAATGCTTGTAGGGCATAATCGGGGTGTATGACGGCTTACGAACAGGTTTAGATCCTTGTAGCTTAAAGCTTTTGAATCCTATGAGCCGTGAGGGTCTCAAAGGGGAATTCCCCTTACGAGTCGTAAGGATCTCGTAAGTGTAACTTCTCCTTAGGAATCATGGGGATCCCTAAGTGTGTTACTCCCTTGTGAGTTGTAAGGATCTCACGCAGGTATTTTCTCCTTACAGGGTCGAGATGATCTTGCAAGTGTCTTTTAACGAGTTGCGCCCTTTCGGGTTTTTCACAAACTCGCCGGTAGCCCTGCTGTTTTTACTCACGGAGCCCTTTCAGGTTTTCATCCGTGCCCATTTTGCTTGTGGACGTACCTTTTTTTGCGTCAGCTTTGGGAAGCCGCGTGTTCGTAGTAGTTTAAAGACGTTTCAGTCAGTAGTTAGTTTTAGGACATTTCGGTCCGTTGTTAGTTTTAGGACATCTCGGTTCGTTGTTAGTTTAAGGACATTATGGTCCATTGTTAGTTTAAGGACGTTTCGGTCCGCTATTAGTTTAGGGACGTTTCGGTCCTTCGCACGTTTTCGAGGCGAGGTTTCTTCGGATACTACTTATAGAGTTTGGGCTTGAGAAGATAGCGAGCGGACATAGGCGTCGTCATCTATCATTAACCTAGGCCGTAACTCATCAGGCGTAGTATTTTTTTAGCAACCGGCTATTTATTGGCCTGAAGGGTCTTTCGCCATGCATATTCATGAGCAAGTAAGCCCTACCTTGGTAGACTTTGTCTATGACGTACGGGCCTTCATAATTTGGCTCGAATTTCCCCCGTTTGGCACGATTGGGGATCATAGGTCTCTTGACCACTAGCACGAGTTCGCCTTGGCAGGATGTTCTCGGCCTAGTCAGTCTCTCGTATGGGCGCGTCATCTTTGCTTTGTAAGCCTCCAAGTTTTGCTGCACTGTAAGACGAGTTTCATCGAGGGCATCGAGCTCTTTCAGGCGAAGATAAGCATTCTCTTTGTCTGTTAGCTCATAATGGACCTCCACTCGTAGAGAGTGTAGCTCTATCTCCAAGGGGAGTACCGTTTCCACGCCGAATACTAATGCATACGGCGTTGTGTTTGTGGCCGTTTTGAACGTAGTTCGATACGCCCAGAGAGCTTCATGCAGTCTCTCGTGCCAGTCCTTTTTATTTTTGGACACCGTCTTTTTCATGATCTTCGTCAAGGTCTTGTTGAAAGCCTCAGCCAGACCGTTAGCACGAGGATTATAGACCGAAGTGTATCTCCAGTCTATATTATGTTGTTGCGCGAAGCGGCTGATTTTGTGACTTCTGTAGGCCGGCCCGTTATCGGAGATAATCCGTCGCGGAGTGCCGAACCGATAGATGACGTGTGTCTTGAAGAAATAGAGGATATTCTCCGTATTCACTTCTCTTAGTGGTACTGCTTTTGCCCATTTGGAGAAGTAATCAGTTGTCGCCAGTATGAATCAATGTCCTTTGGACGATGCTGGTTCAATAGACCCGATTATGTTACTTCCCCACATTTCGAACGGCCAGCTAGCCACCGTTGGGTGTAGCGGATTTGGATGCTGGTGGATGAAGTCCATGTGAATTTGGTACGAGTGGCACCGCTTCGCGTATTCGAGACAGTCTTGGATCATCGTGGGCCAATAGTAGCCCATCCTTTTGATCTTTAGCTTCATCTTTGGCCCGGCTTGGTGAGAACTGTAGAGTCCATCGTGAGTTTCTTGGACAACTCTCCTTGCTTCTTCAGGTCCCAGGAATCTTAGCCACAGGGAGTCAAACGATCTCTTATACAGAGTATCATTGACAAGGGTGAAGGATAGAGCTCGTTTCATGAGCTGATGTCTTGACGACGCATCTTCAGGTGTTCGACGGGATTTGAAGTAGTCTATAAAGACTTCTCTCTAATCCTTAGCCTTTTCCTGGTCTTTTATTTGTAGGGTCGTGTGCTCGGTCGCTCCCTTTTCTTCGGACGACTCCGGAGATATTTCTGCTGGTGCAAGAACCCGGCGGCTTTGCACAACGATCCTTACGTCATCGAGGTTCTCGTCGGCCAGTTCTTTAGCGAGCTTGGCTAATGCATCCGCCTTGCTATTTTCCGCGCACGGTATGCTTTCCATGGTGTAGGCAGGGATTTGAGTCGGCAATTGTTGTACTCTCTCGCCGTACTTTACCAACTCCGGTTTGCACGTCTGATAGTCGCCGTTTACTTGGCTAACGACTAGTTGGGAGTCTCCGTATATGAGCATGTTTTCGATTCCCATGTCGACAGCGATCTCAAGACCTGCTATCAAAGCTTCATATTCAGCTTCATTGTTCGTCCTCGGCTCTGTTAAGGAGAAGGCAAAGCGCATTATCCCTCCTTGTGGAGTCACGAAGATAAGGCCTACCCCCTATTTGATTATAGGGGAGCTGTACTTCCGCTTCTTCATGGAAGATGCTCCATCGAAGTAGAGTTCCCATCGGGTTTCACTCTTTCCTTTCTCCCCGTCGATCGTTTCAAACGCGTGCTCATCTGGCTGTTGGGTTAACTTAGCACCTCATGAAGGGTTTGGAAGCATCGCATGTACCAAAGATTGAATTTTTAGGGTGCTAAGTTAACAAACATAGAATCGTTCCTAGAAAAATTAGGGTTTCAAAATTTGCATATCATCTCATGAAAGAAAAGCTAGGGTTTTGAGAGTACAACCTTTGTAGCTCCCTACGCTAGACTCCTTGGCTACTTGGGGTTTGGAAAAGCTCCGCTTGAACTCCTCTAGGTCACCGATGATCCACCCGGAGTCCGCTTTGTCCAAGCTTGCAACTTCACCCGATCAATAGAATGAAATGAAGCTAACACTCCAAACAAGTGGGCTAGACTTGTGTAGAATGGTGTTGTGGTTCTCTTTCTCACTTCAAAATCCTAACTTGATGAGTATATTGCTCACTACAAAAATCTAGAGAGCAAATGAGAGAGGAAGAAGAAGATGATGGCTATTCTTTAACAAGAGTGAAAAGAATAACTCTTGTTAAAGAAAAATGAAAATATATGTATATATATTTTCTTGTTCTCATCTCAAACCATGGTTAAACAATGAATATATTATTGAACTTGAGTTAAAACACAAAAGGAAAGTTTACCCAAGGTTAAAAGGTGGGTGAGGATGGTTAGGTCAAAAGAAGAGTGTAGAAACAAATCAATGATAACCATTTCCCTTTTTCCTTTTTGTTTTAAATCAAATGCAATAAAATCCATATATAAAACCATGGTGTGAGTCTTATATTGCCACCATTTTCATGTATGTACAACCATGAAGGATGTATGTATGTATGTATGTATGTGTGTATGTACATCCATATGTGTATGAATCTATAAAGAAAGCATACATGCATGCATACATCCATCAAACTCAAGAAAGGATTTCAAGTGAGAAACTAATGGTTAAATGATAAATCAACACTTGATTTATCAATCCGGCCATATCACATACGACCCCTACCAAAAGCAAGCCGCCCGATCAATATACGGTATCCTATACGCGCATTTCAATCGGGTCCATGCGCATATCGCATACGCGCACCACAACGTTTCGCCTGGACTAAGTAACTCCTTTGTGGGACTCTAAGACTCGTCAATACGCCGGCAGTGGGTGATGATCATATCAAGCACCCCCAAGCCGCAAGCGGTCAGCTAAACGTAACGGCCACCCGGGTATTGAGCGATCAGAAGAGAACAAGCGAACCTGCTACAACTCCCGTCGAGCCAACCGGCAACACTACCGTGCAGTCCGGTCTCTTCGTCTGATATGTTGCATATCAAGTCTAAGGGTGGTAAACGTCAGACCCCAATAACCGATAAGTCGTGCCGATGTGAGGCTCATAACGGGTCGAGAAACTACTGGTAACACTTACCAGTAAATCTCCAATCAGCCCTGGCCAGGGACTTCCTTGTTACGGCCAATCGAGCACAGTGCAACATCAACCCCCAATACCGGGAGAGACGAAACCCCTCCTATCGCTCATTGCCTCCATGTGACTCAGGACTGTACCCAAAAACCACCGTTTTGCACGCCCTTATGGACGTGGTAAGGTGGAAATCAAAGCACAGTAGGAATCACACAAGACTCTATGACGATCTCGGGTCTACAGACTAACCTGCACAAGTGTCATCTGAGAACTGCCATCTGACGTGAGGTATAATACCATCTGGGAGTTCTCGGCGAGTCCGTCCAGTGTACCCAGTCTCCACTGAGCACCCGTATACCATCTCTGATGTCAAACACCAATGGATATGGGATCATCCATCGCCCATCTCATGGGTCGAGAAGCGTATACGCTAGTCTACACTGGTATATCGATGCTCCGTCTCGATACACCTACGACTAGGGACCTTGAAGGATGTATTTATGGACTACCATGTCCCCACTAGTATGATCCGTATCATAGTCCAGGTAGTCAAGTACACATCCTAAGGGCTTTACCAACATGTAACCATAAGACAGTATAAAGAGACAAGTATACATGTTAAGATAAAGAGCAACCAGATAGCATACTATCATATCGAGCAAGAAAGTCATCTCTATATGTCCAGGCATCCAATACAATATACATCATCTGTACAATACTGGCCTCTAGGGCATACATACAACTAACAATCTCCTAACTCGCAATTTAGGGGTGAATCGACGGGTATCGGATGCTCAGCGAGGAAGTTGGCGATGGCCTGGCCTTTCACTGCCTTGAGAGGTCGGTATGTTATCGAGAACTCCATCAAGAGGAGGGCACATTTAGCGAGCTGTCCTGTTAGTATGGATCTTGACATCAAATATTTAAGAGGATCCACGTTCGATATGAGATGGACCTCATGCGCCAACGCATAGTGCCGGAGCTTCGTTATCGCAAAGATTAATGCCAGGCAATGTTTTTCGATAGGGGAGTAATTGTTTTCTGACCCCAGGAGAACTCGGCTCAAATAGTAGAAGGCTTTCTCCTTCCCTTGTTCATTTTCTTGTTCCCATAATACGCCTAGAGAACCCTCAAGGGCAGTTGTATACAGAATGAGAGGTTTTCCCTTGACAGGAGCGGTTAGCACCGGAGGATTCTGCAGGTATTGCTTGATTTCGTCTAGTGCGCTTTGGCATTTGCGATCCCAGACGAACGGGTTTCCTTTCTTCATTAGGTGACTGTAGAGGCGGCATTTGCCGGAGAGGTTAGCTATGAATCGCTAGATATATGCGAGCTTCCCTTGGAAAGACCGCAGTTGGTTGAGAGTTCTTGCCGAAGGCATTTCCATGATCGCCTTGATCTTTGACGGGTCTATTTCGATGCCCCGGTGTCGTATGATGAATCCTAGGAATTTTCTTAAGGAAACTCCGAACGCGCATTTCAGCGGGTTCATCTTCAGGTTGTATTTCCGAAGGCGCTGGAACACTATCTTTAGATGCTCCCAATATTCCTCGTACGATTTGCTTTTAACCACGAGGTCGTCGATATAGTATTCGACGATTTCGTGTATGAGGTCATCAAAGATCTTTGTCATTGCCCTCTGATAGGTAACACTGGCGTTCTTCAGACCGAAAGGCATCACTTTATAGCAGAATATGGCCAGAGGATTCCGGAAAGCGGTATGCTTCTGGTCTTCTGGATGCATCTTTATTTGATTGTACCCCGATGATCTATCCATGAAGGAGAAGACTTCGTAAGTGGACGTATTATCTATCATCAACTCAGTTACTGGTACGGGAAAATCATCCTTCGGGCAAGCTTTATTGAGGTCCCGAAAGTCTACGCAGATGCGCACCGTCCCATTTTTCTTCATCACTGGGATGATGTTGGCAATCCAGTCAGGGTACTGAACCTCTTGGATGAAGCCGGAGTCGATTAGCTTCTTGACTTCAGCGTTGAAGCTCATTTCAAGTTCGAGCCGCATTCTTCTCGGTGCTTGTTTGATTGGCTTAACGTTCGGAGAAATCGCCAATTTATGGACGGCTATTTCTGGATCTAATCCTGGGATCTCGAAATAGTTCGATGCGAAACATTCTTTATACTGCATGAGCACATCTTTGAGCGTAGCCACCTTTTCTTCAGACAACAGCTTACTGACGAACGTCAGCCGTGGGTCGTTTGCCGTCCCTAAGTCGATTTTTCTGAGGTTATCTGCAGTAGTATGTATCCCATCTTACAGCTCTTTTGGTGCCGGTGGAAACTCTGAGATCACTTCGTCATCCTCGTTTTCAAAGCACCAGGCGAGGTCATCCATATCCTCGCGTACTCCTTCTCCTGACAGCGTTATTGCGTGACAGGTACGAGATCGCTTCCAAGACTGATGTTGATTCGGCTTTACTCTCGCTGCATACGTGGCTTTCGGTTTATGCTTCTGTGGTGGGGTTACCTTCCAACTGTTGGATAAAACTAACATGCCTTGCTGATACTGGTCTTCTACCCAGTCTTTAAATGTGAAGCAGTCCTCGAGAGGATGTCCTATCGCTCGGTGATTGGAGGAATAATCCAGGTGAGAGACCTCATCTTCTTGCTCGGGGTGTTTGGATTTCGGGAGTGTCATCATCTGATGTTTTATGACAAGATCGAATATCTTCTTTGTTTTGTCTTGAGGGAAAGAATATGCTCGGCCCATCTTCTTTATAAAAGACGGATCCCAGCTGCTCAATTCTCGATCACGTGGCTTCTTGGACCAGCTTTGCTGCTGTCGAACGTTTTTTCCATTCCTCAGTTTGTTTTTGCCTCTGCGTCGGGTCTTCCGTATGATGGGCTGGCGATGAAGGGCATCGTTATATTCCGTAGCCTGCTGAAGGAGGCGCTGCGTTCTGGCTTTCTCGTAAATGGCCATTTCGCGGTTACGGTCATCCCGAACCTTTTGACCCGCTTCCCTTATTAGCTTGTCCATCTGTTCTTCGAACGACGGACTTGGCACTTTTGTGGTAGGACCTCGTTTTGGTTCAGGGTTAGCGTCTTCTAACAGAGCATCTCCTTCTTCATCAAAGTCATGTATAATGTAGTAGCCATGGAATCGCTCCCGTTTCTTGGATTGAACATATCCAAGCTTGATCGTTTCCATTCTCCCGTTGGGCAATTTTCACTGAGTTCCGGGGACGTTCCAGATCCTGTTGTAGAACCGAGCTTTTCGAGCAGTCTGTTTGAAGGGTACGCCTTAGCGTCTCAACAGCCTTTTTAATCCTTCTGTGTAGTATCTGGGCAGACGGATGGGCTGGAGCCTGTCAAGCATAGAATCGGTGCCGTGCCAGATTTCTTTCTCCACTTTGGTTTCCACTGATCGATAAAAGAGGATCGCCCTTTCATCTTTTTGCCTGGGAGGGACGTAGAACGTCTGCAGTTCTTGCACACTGTAGGTATCAAGTGCGTCGAGCTCTTTGTAATGCTCTTGTGGAACCATGGCGATCTGCAAACTCTGATCATCTCCAATGAAGGGTTGCACTGATGGACGAGCCGAGAATACTGCGTTGACCTCGTCTTCAGAGTCACTGCCAAAGACCAGAATAGGGGTAGACGGTCCCAGTTTGTTGTATCGGGGAGGTCCCGAATAGACTATCTCTTCTTCCTCCGCGGTATCGCTCCCGAAGACCGGAATGGTGGTGATAGCTTTTTTCTTATTCTCAGGTTTATGGCATCTTTCCATGTCTTCAAAGTCTTGTAAGAAGTACTTTACATCTTCGTACTTTCGGACTTCGTTTACGGAGAATGGGTTCAGCTCCCCTGTCACGGTGTATTCAAGCCCATCTTTGAAGTACTTCATACACTGATGCTATGTAGAAGGGATAATGTTGTACTCGTGTAACCAAGGCCGGCCGAGCAAAGAATTGTAGCAAGTCTTGGCGTCAATGACGTGGAACTTGATATAAGTGACGAGCAGCCCCAAGCGTAACGTCGGTATCACAGACCCGAATATCCGTGATGACTGGGAGTCGAACCAGGAGATAGTAATTTTATCCCGAGTGAGGTGTTGAACGCTCATGCAGATTTCTTTTAGCACCCTCACATTTAGGAGATTGACAGAGGACCCATTGTCAACTAGGATCTTCCCTATCTTAATATCATGGCAATACCCGGAGACATATAAGGGACGGTTGTTCTCGCATGTTCCGATGAGGAGATCTTCATCGCCGAAAGTGATGCCAGCTGTGTTAATTTCTTCCAGCTCGTCCTTCATCTTTTCTTCGACGAGGAAAGCTTGAAACTGGTCAGGCATTTGTAATGCCTTGATCAGAGAATCTCTCGCCTCTTTGGATAGTAGAAGGGCATCGAGAATGATTAACTGCGAGGGTATCTTCCTCGGGTGTGCCAGAACGTTGTAATCCACCTTGTTTTTCTTGGGCGGGTCCTTGGCTGCCAGCTCTTCGACGACTCGGTCATCGAGGGTGATATCCACAGGGAACTTTCTTTCCCCTTAACCTTTTTGTTCAATCCCTTGCTTGCGGGTCCGAGATTCTTTTCAGGTAGCGTGCAATTGCGCAGCTGAATGTTCTCGCAGGTCTTCATCTCTTCTATTTCAGAGATGGATTCTTTGAAGTGAGGGCCGAGGGCTATTTCTTCATCAGAATCACTCCCGAAGGTGAGAACTTGCGATCTTCCGGAATTAACCATGTGACATTCATCGGCAGTTCTTTTATGCTCATCTGTCGTGCTTCTTTGTTCCCGATGAGTTTTGCGCTTCATCCACTTAAAATGCTGCCGGTGAGCAACTTATCCCTGCCACCAATTTTTAAAGGCGTTGCATTCTTCAGTAAGGTGTGTGGTCCTCCGATAGTACAAGCAGTAGTTTGGATGTGCATCCTCTTCGTTAAGGTGTATCCTATCAGGAGTGTTTCTTTCGGAGGGTGGCGGCTTCATTCCCATCGATATGGCTTTGGCAAACCTTTTCCTTGTCTTGAACCTGCTTTCGCTAGCTGCCGAAGTGCTCATATCCGGTTGGGGTATTTCAATCCTTTCGTTCAGTCGCCGATGTTTGGCATTTTTGTATATGGAGATTTCATGCTCTCGGTCAGCTTTGCTTTTCTGAAGAGCTTCGTTCTGGAATGCATCAATCATTTCATCTGACGGTCCCAGGAGTTCTGGTTCGGGATCTGCCCCCAGTTTCTCTGTATCAGGAGCTTCTTCACCATCTACTAACGAGTGAGAGATCACGTGGCAGCTTGCCACATAATCTTCAGGTTTGTCTAACGAGTCTTCTCCCCCGTCTTCATCGCCATCTCCATCTTCAAGGATATGGTTGAGAAACACTTGGAGTGTGACCGGGGTTCGCGCCTTCTGGTTATATTCCTCCAGCGCGTCAATATGTTTTTGCAGGTCCGTGCGCTTGTCATCAGGCTTCACGGGCTTTTTGGTCTTCTTCTTCTTCTTCGAAAACTTTGACGGCTGGGCCTGAGCGTTTTGATTATCTCTACCAATTCTTGGAGTCAGGCGCGGCTTCAGCATTCCCTCGATGACCTCGGGTTCTAGCGGACTTTTCCACCTGATCGCCGGGCATGTTTGGAGATCCTTCAACATTCTTTTCGTCTTAGCTGAAAGAATGACCTCCTATGTAGATTCTTCTATAAAAGAGCATGATGCCCCCGGTGTGTCCCCCCTTTTAAGAGCATGCGGCTGAGGCGGGCTTACTTTCCAATTCTTGGATAGTGCGAATTTGCCCTGTTGGTATTGGTCCTCAATCCAGCCTTTGAAGATGAAGCAATCTTCGATTGGATGGCCTACCACTTGGTGATAGGGGCAATAATTGGGATTATTGGCCTCACCGGGTTGCAATGGGCGTTTTGGATCCGGCAAGGTGATGAGCCTGTTGCGCACTGCCAGCTCGAACAGTCTCCTCATTTTATCCTGGGGAAACGAATAAGGGCGCTTCAGTTTCTCATTGAAGAATCGCCGTCTTTCATCTTGGCGATCAGTTGGTTTCGGACCACTGGGCTGCTACTGAGCATTGGCGACGAAGGTCGCTTTCCCTTTCCCTTTTTCGTTTCGAGATTCCAACTTTGAAGAAGATGGTCTATGACTAATCTGATCCATTTGGGCCAGCTTGTCAATCAAGGCCTGGAAAGTAGTTGGCTTGAAGAACATCATGAACTGGGATAAGGTCGCCTGTGGATCAAGAGTACCCACGAACATGCCTACCGCAGGCGCTTCTTCGATGCGCTGCTCGCACTTCGACCATAGATTCTGCCACCGTATCGCGTACTGCACCTATGTTTTGCCTGGCTTCACTCTGGCGTTAATTAATGCAGTGATCGGGGTGCGCTCGCTAGCACTTGCGAACCGTTGTGTGAACAGTAACTCCATTTCTGCAAATGTCTTAACAGAGTCGTTCGGGAGCTTAGAGTACCATTCAAACGCTGTCTCCGACAAGCTGCCAACAAACTGGTGAAGCAGCAGTTTGTCGTTACCTCCGGTGTTGCCGCACAGAGCCCTGAATTGAGCCACGTGTTGGTGTGGATTCCCCGTCCCCTTATATACGTGGAATTTAGAGATCGTATATCCCGGCGGGTACTTGATTTGATCATACCAGCCTGGATAGGGTCGTCCAATCTTAACAATTTGGCCGGCTGCTTCGCTCCCCTGATGAGCTCATATCTGCTGAGCGATATAGTCATCCAGGGCGGCTTTGGAGATGGTCTCCTCTTTGGCTGTTGAACAAGCCGGAAGTGGGTTTGATGTCTCTCCCTTATCGTCTTCAAGGATAATTGGAGGGTCTTCAGCTGGAGGATCCGGCTGTAACATCATCCCGACCATGTCTTGGAATAAAAGCGCCTTTTGTTTTATGTTGGCAGCTTGTTCCGCTGCCTCTTTGTCCATCTTCTCGAGGATTCTGCGGAGGAACTCAGCATCGGTTTCTTGTTCATGACGCTGCTCTGACGATGTCTCCGGGCTTTCTTTTGGCCCAGTGAGTGCGGCCATTTGTGTTAACATCTCCTGGAGCTTCTGTTGTTGCTCCTGGGCCTTTTTTATGGATCTGGTGAGTGGTCAATGACCCGTAGAGATACGACTATCCTCTTTCACGGATGCCATATAAATAGTGTGCACCACCATGCCTCCAGACTTGGGGTGTTTAGATTCAGTGCCCTTGAGATTCGTCGTGAACACGGGGACTTTCTCCGGCCTCCTTCTTTTGTGGGCAGTCGAAGTTGAGGGAGCCGTTGCAGCGGGCACCCAAATAGATGACATCTCCTGTGGAATGACAGTGGAGGGTTCCTAGGCACCCCATTGAGGTCTCACAAGGCATCGAACATGCCATTTTACAAAAATTATGGTGCCGAGAAACCCTAACACGGATCTTAGACTAGAATTCTAGGCGAAAAACTAAACTAGTTAACACTTAACTACAAGGATATGGAAATTACAACCTTTGTAGATCCGGATATCCACCTCCATGGCTCCGCAACGAAGTCTCCTCGCTGTCCATGTCGAACCCCGGGCTCTAGCGTCGGCTTCATCGGAGAATGAACGGGCTTGGTCATCGACGACGATGCCGAAGATGATCTACGTCGAGGCATCGCTAGATCAAGCTCCCACTTCACAAAGTGATGAAACTTGTGAAGGAAACACACTCTACTACTTGGCAAGAGGTAGAGGATGAAGAAATAGGAGGTGGGTTCTCTTTAGAATTGGATTTCTCACTCTCAAGCTCAAGTTGCCATTGATGGCCTCAAGGTTTCAAACTTGAAGATGAAGAAGAAGATGAGCTAGAAAAATGATAAGTCCTTTTAGAATAAAAAGAAAAAGGAATACTTATCATAATTCTTACTAGGGTTAAGTGTAGAGAATAGACCATGGTTAATGGATGGGTTAGGGTTAAGCATGAGTCAAAGCTTCATGAAGCTTCAACTAAAAGACAAAGAAAGCCACCATTCTTTTTTAAATCATTTCCAAATAAATAAATGAACAAATAAATAAATGAATATGCAAAACCCTAATCAACACTTAACCATGGTTTTAATTCTTTACACTTAACTAAATAATCAAGTATCATTAAACATGATACAAGTATGTGCACGAAAATATATCACATATACAACTTGCACATCAAGTGAGAAAATCCATATAAAGTGAACCAATACTAGTTAATGCAAAGTAATATATCAAATATATAATTATACATTAAATCATTAAATCAACATTTGATTCAATGATCCGGTCATGTCGCACATAACCGACTAGTATTCAATGTATCGATTTATCGAATGAATGATTCGATAACTAGGTCATATCGAATATAACCAATCGAAACATTTATCGCGAGAATGAAATGCGGTATCACATACACGCATTATTCTCGGTCCTGCACATATCTCATATGCGCTCCTATTTCGTTTCGCTTGAGCCAGGAAACCTCTGTGTAGGACTCTAAAGACTCGTCAATACGCCGGTAGCAGATGATGATCATATCAAGCATCCACAAGCCACAAGCGGTCTGCTAAACGTAACGGCCACCCGGGTATTGAGTGATCAGAAGATCGACGAGCTAGCCCGCTCACACTCCTGCGAATCCGACCAGTAACACTTACCGTACAGTCCGGTCTCTTCGTCTGATATGTCGCATATCAAGTCTAGGGGTGGTAAACGTCAGACCCCAATACTCGATAAGTCATGCCGATGTGAGGCTCATAACGGGTCGAGAAACTACTGGTAACACTTAACAGCAAATCTCTGATCAGCCCTGGCCAGGGACTTCCCTGTTACGGCCAATCGAGCACAGCGCAACATCAACCCCAATACCGGGAGAGACGAAACCCCTCCTATCGCTCATTGCCTCCATGTGACTCGGGACTGTGCCCAAAGACCACCGTTTTGCATGCCCTCATGGACGTGGTAAGGTGGAGATCAAAGCACAGTGGGAATCACACAAGACTCTATGACGATCTCGGGTCTACAGACTAACCTGTACAAGTGTCACCTGAGAACTGCCATCTGACGTGAGGTATAATACCATCTGGGAGTTCTCGGCGAGTCCGTCCAGTGTACTCAGTCTCCACTGAGCACCCGTATACCATCTCTGATGTCAAACACCAATGGATATGGGATCATCCATCGCCCATCACATGGGTCGAGAAGCGTATACGCTAGTCTACACTGGTATATCGATGCCCCGTCTCGATACACCCACGACTAGGGACCTTGAAGGATGTACTTATGGACTACCATGTCCCCACTAGTATGATCTGCATCATAGTCCAGGTAGTCAAGTACAAATCCTAAGGGCTTTACCAACATGTAACTATAAGACAGTATAAAGAGACTAGTGTACATGTTAAGATAAAGAGCAACCAGATAGCATACTATCATGTCGAGCAAGAAAGTCATCTCTATATATGTCCAAGCATCCAATATAATATACATCATCTGTACAATACTGGCCTCTAGGGCATACATACAACTAACAATCTCCCACTTGCACTAGGGCCAGCTGCTGTAGTATCGCATACCGAGCATCCCGAAGAGTCTCTCAAACTGTATCTGGGGAATGGCCTTCATGAGTGGATCCGCAGTGTTGTCCTTCGTGTCAACCCTCCTGACCTCGATCTCCCGGCGATCAACTATCTCCCGGATCAGGTGATACCGCCTCAGAATATGCCTGGATCGCTGATGGGACCTGGGTTCCTTGGCCAAAGCCACTGCTCCATTGTTATCGCAATACAAAGGTATTGGATGCTCAATGGATGGAACCACACCAAGTTCAGTAATGAACTTCTTGACCCAGACAGCTTCTTTAGCAGCATCGTTGGCAGCGATGTATTCAGCCTCCATCGTCGAGTCTGCCACGGTTTCCTGCTTGGAACTCTTTCAGCTAACCGCCCCTCCGTAAAGGGTAAAGACAAAACCTGACTGCGACTTAGAGTCGTCCTTATCACTCTGGAAGCTGGAATCGGTAAAGGACTCCATTTGGAGTTCTCCGTTACCATACACCAAGAACATATCTCTAGTCCTTCGTAAGTACTTGAGAATGCTCTTCACAGCTGTCCAGTGACTCTCTCCAGGATCAGCTTGATACCTGCTCACTATACTTAGTGAGTATGCTACATCGGGTCTGGTACATAGCATCGCATACATGATAGAGCCTACTGCCGAAGCATAGGGTATCCCTTGCATGCGAGCTCTCTCCAAATCAGTCTTGGGAGACGTCTCTTTGGAGAGAGTGACTCCAAAGATCGTGGGCAAGTTCCCACGCTTGGACTCTTCCATACTAAACCTCTTTAGTATGGTGTCAATGTACCTGGATTGGGACAATCCTAAAATCCGTTTGGATCTATCTCTATAGATCCTAATTCCCAATATGCAGGAGGCATCACCAAGATCTTTCATTGAGAATCTTTGTGATAAGAAGAGCTTGACCGCTTGCAGCATAGGAATATCATTTCCTATCAAGAGTATGTCGTCCACGTACAATACGAGGAAGACAACCTTACTCTCTGCCACCTTCTTGTAGATACAAGGTTCATCTGGATTTTTGACGAAATCAAACTCTTTGATAACGACATCAAAGCAGATGTTCTAACTCCGCGATGCTTGCTTTAATCTATAAATGGATTTAAGCAGCTTGCACACCTTCCCGCTGCTCCCACTGTCTACGAAGCCCTCTGGCTGAGTCATGTACACGCACTCTTCTAAATCACCATTTAGAAAGGCGGTCTTAACATCCATTTGCCAGATCTCGTAATCATGATAAGCAGCGATGGCAAGCATGATCCGGATGGATTTAAGCATAGCCACTGGAGAAAAGGTCTCGTCATAGTCCACACCTGGTCTTTGACGAAAACCCTTTGCTACAAGTCTAGCTTTGAAAGTCTCCACTTTCCCATCTACACCAAGTTTCTTCTTGAAGATCCACTTGCTCCCAATGGGTTTTACCCTTTCAGGAGAAACGTCCAAAGTCCATACTTTGTTGGTGTACATGGATTCCATCTCGGACCGCATAGCATCCAGCCATTTCACCGAGTCCCTACTCGTGATGGCCTGCTCGAAGCTAGTTGGGTCATCATCCTCCATGATGCAATCCTCGCTCCCACCATCCATGAGAAAACCGTAGTATCTCTCAGGTTGGCGAGGAACCCTACTAGATCGGCGGAGAGGCTGGGGTTCATTGGGAGCTACTGAATCCTCTTGTTCCACTAAATCTTCAGTTTGAGTTTGTGTAGCCGGAATTTCTTCCAGTTCTACCTGCTCGCCACTAATTTCTTTTGCAAGAAATTCCTTTTTCAAAAAGGTGGCATGTCGAGAAACAAACACTTTTTGTTCCTCTGTATGGTAGAAAAGATATCCATGTGAATGTTTGGGATATCCCACAAACTTGCATAGAACTGACCGTGCCTCGAGTTTGTCCGGATTTTGCCTTTTGACATAGGCCGGGCAACCCCATATCTTAACTCGTTTAAGACATGGTCTCTTCCCACTCCATATCTCATATGGTGTGGTAGGTACAGATTTAGATGGAACTTGATTCAATAGGTATGCTGCTGTTTCCAGTGCATATCCCCAAAAGGAAATAGGCAACTCAGCTGTGCTCATCATAGAGCGCACCATATCTAATAGGGTGCGGTTCCTCCGTTCTGATACACCGTTGTGCTGTGGTGTATATGGAGGAGTCAGCTGAGAGAGAATCCCATTCTCTTTTAGGAAGTCCAGGAATTCATTGCTCAAGTATTCCCCTCCTCGATCAGATCGAAGGATTTTAATACTTTTTCCGGTTTGGTTCTCGACTTCTTGTTTATATTCTCTAAATTTCTCAAAAGCTTCTGATTTGTGTTTCATCAGGAACACATATCCGAATCTAGAGAGATCGTCAGTGAATGTAATGAAGTATGAAGAACTATCCCTGGCATGTGTAGACATGGGACCGCATACATCACTATGTATCAGTCCCAGGAGTTCTGTAACTCTTTCTCCGTGTCCCGTAAACGGAGTTTTGGTCATCTTGCCTTTGAGACATGACTGGCAAGTGTCATAAGATGAAAATTCAAACGGATTTAAATATCCATCTTTATGCAACTTAGCTAGTCGTGTCGCATTGATGTGACCCAGTCTACAATGCCACAAGAAGGATTCGTTCAGTTCTGAACTCTTCCTCTTGTGTGTGTTTGTTATGCTCAGAACTGTTGATTGGTTTAGAACATAAATGCCATTGCACAACGTGCCTGATCCAACCAACTTTTGGTTACGGAAAATGTTCATAACACCATCCTGTAATACAAAATTATATCCCTCTTTACTCAATAAAGAAACCGATATAATGTTGCATATCAGGTTCGGCATGTAATAGCATTCGTTCAGAACCAATGTATTACCAGTTGGTAATTCAAGGTGATATTCCCCGACAGTCTTAACTGCAACAATTGCACCATTTCCGACTCTAATGTCTTTATCACCTTCTCCAAGTTCTCTACCTTTCCTAAGCCCATGTAACTGATTATATATATGGGATCCTGACCCGGTATCTAATACCCAGGACGTAGGGCAAATGGAGAAACAGTTCTCAGTAACGAACACACCCGAAGAAAATGCATCATCATGTACTTTCTTCATTCGGGTGGCATGGGAATCCTGGTATTCCCCTTTATCCTGTTCATTCCTATAACTCTTATAGGAAAGAACGGAACCAACGTTCCCCAGCACAGTATAACATGCGGGTTCGGTCAATACATCCATATTATTATCTTTATTAAGGCATGAAATGGTCGCTACCTGGAGAGAGAGAGAAGAAAACACTTTAGCGTATGCTCGTGCAAGATCAGATTGGTTATTATCTTATCTAATCAGGATGGCTCCCACTGCTTTTTATCAAATCTTCCTTCAAACCCTAAAAGGAAAGACTAGCCGGGATTAATTACACACTACAAGTTTGCCAATCTTTCAGCCAGGCCAGTGTCGGTACTTTGAGGGAGGTCCCCCGTGCTTTCGCACGAACCTAATTAATGTAAACCTCGTTTTCCTAGAGGCGTAACCTCGTTAACACCTTTCTAGACACCTACTTGATCGGCTAATTGTAATGTGTAAAACTCTCCCAGGAGTAACTCTTACTCGCAGTGGGTATCGGGATCCAACTATCTCATAGAATGTATGCAATCTCATTGCAAATTTCAACACTTGAAATTCCCGATAATATTTTGCCCCTAGCGTCCTATGACCTTGACAAAGGCCAACAAATCATAGCATGCTAGTCAAGTTCAACCCGTCATTTCTTGATTGAATCAAACCCACCCGCACGGCCCTTGACAAAGACCAACAAGGTCGCACGACTATCCTGAAACAATCTGCATTATATGCATAAGCAGATAATCACTATTCAGCTACCGCACACTACGCCTTGACAAAGGCCAACAAACGTAGCACGAATACTAAACAGTTCTTATCTGAAATGACGGAGGGCTACGACAGGTTTTTCTGAAAACCTATTGCGTAATGAACTTGATATCGTTGTAGAATCAAATGAAGTTTTGAAATGGAGTGATTTTGAGGCTTTTCTTGTTTTGCTAAAGGAGTCACTCCCGGTGAAGGGATCTCGGTCCTTTCCTCATCGAATGAGGTGCGTGATATATCATATATATCGCTGTGCAAAGCAAAAACCCAAAAGCAGTCAAAAGCAAACCGAGTCTGTAGCATCTGCCAGTTATTGCTAAAGGATTCACTCCCGGTGAAGGGATCTCGGTCCTTTCCTCATCGAATAAGGTACGGGGTATATCATATATACCGCTGTGCAAAGCAAGAACTGTAGCTACCTGTTTTATTTTAAAATTCGATTCTACAACATCTTAGGTTTCTTATCTTTCATTAATCACATTAATGAAGTCCCATCATTTAAATACCTAAACATCACAGATAGATATGACGTACGCTTATGCCATCCGCATTCGCCTCGATGTCCCCTCGTGCACCATTAGGTTAGGTAACTAACGACAGAGCAGGGCAGGGCTAGTTCGGGTGCAAAACATAAGTAACGTCTATATAATATATCATATATACTATATACTATATCCATCACAGAGTCACAACACAGATATCGCAGCAGAATAAACATATGAAATATTGGATATACTAGGACGTCCGTGTTTTCAATACGAGCCAGTATAAAACACGGATTCCACGGTCGTGATGAATAGCCAATCCCACACCCCTAGACCCCTACGAGAGCGGCAAGCAACCCTGCCAATTCTAGGGTTAGGAGACCCGGACTCGACTCCTCGAGTTGGTCTCCCACTGGACCCCAGAACCCGGTTACTTGTGCTCCCCTCCTTGGGTCTATCCTAATGCGGAAAAGTAAATAATATACAAAAGGTGACATCTTCCGCTACCTGGAAGTGCCCCAAATAAAAGAATATTACATACAAGTTTTTACATGAATGAAAATGAAAAAACACTCATCTCACATAAAAACCCCCGGCTATTCGAACACGGCGATCCAATACAACATATCCAGCAACACATAACATCACATGTCATCAACGTAAGTAAGTATGCATACCCCAATTGTCGTTGACGTATAGCAACGAAACCGGCGATATGAACATACTACACTTACGGTCACAGAAAAGAAAGTGTAAAACTACAACAATTGGAATCCGCAACTACTTTAGACATCGCATGCCTAATCAAATGAAATACTTAGACATCACATGCCTAACAGATATAAATCCGGCATTTTAGTCTCAGTATCGAAAACTCTTTTCAATATTATGTGGGACTAAACTGCTAGATTCATAACATTCATTTAGTTATCTCATAACTGTTTGTGAATTCCAATTATTGTATCACATTCCAGATAAACAGAAAATGTTAAACTTTCCGATCGAACAGTCGAATACCCAAGTTTTCCCGATACAGTCCATCACATGAAATAAGTCTAACAACATTAAGTTCGTGCCTCAGTACCGACGGTCCAGCCGTAGAAGGGTCAAGCCAACGCCTCACATGTGGCACGCCGTACTGCCCCAAACCCGAAGGTTCAAAGGGCAGTTCAAGACGGTCACATAATCGAGTTAAGGTTTGTTGTCTTCTAGAGGGTCCATCGCGTTACTTGCACTACTTAGAACGTCGTTAAACTACGGAAAAATCCAACACTTGGAAATTTCCCGACAGGGGAAAAATTGGGTATTTATATCCGGTCGAACTTTTTAACATATTCAAAAAATTATCCGGAAGTACACAAAGACGAAATTTGATACCCCGATCGAAACACCGAATCCCCAAAGCATCCACAGAAAATTCAACTCTTGAATAATTATTAAAAATTCCCATAAAACTCAGCACCAGAAAAGAAGAATTACTGTGCAAACAAAATTGAGCAAAGTGAACAGTAGGCGGCGGAACCGCGGCAGAAGCCATGCTTCTGCCGCGTTTCCGCGGCTGTTTGGAGGCCTCATGATCTCGTGTTTCACCAGATTTCTTAGATCTTCCTGCTGAATTTTTTTAGGCATTTTTAATCTGGAAAAATCCACGTTTTCATAAAAAGTCCAGAGAGCGTGTAAAAAATGCGGTTTCGGGTTCGATCGGACTTCAAATTCCGTCTAGACTTCGCCTAAGGCTCTAGCTAGGCTCTGATACCACTGGAGGGTTCCTAGGCACCCCATTGAGGTCTCACAAGGCATCGAACATGCCATTTTACAAAAATTATGGTGCCGAGAAACCCTAACACGGATCTTAGACTAGAATTCTAGGCGAAAAACTAAACTAGTTAACACTTAACTACAAGGATATGGAAATTACAACCTTTGTAGATCCAGATATCCACCTCTACGGCTCCGCAACGAAGTCTCCTCGCTGTCCATGTCGAACCCCGGGCTCTAGCGTCGGCTTCATCGGAGAATGAACGGACTTGGTCATCGACGACGATGCCGAAGATGATCTACGTCGAGGCATCACTAGATCAAGCTCCCACTTCACAAAGTGATGAAACTTGTGAAGGAAACACACTCTACTACTTGGCAAGAGGTAGAGGATGAAGAAATAGGAGGTGGGTTCTCTTTAGAATTGGATTTCTCACTCTCAAGCTCAAGTTGCCATTGATGGCCTCAAGGTTTCAAACTTGAAGATGAAGAAGAAGATGAGCTAGAAAAATGATAAGTCCTTTTAGAATAAAAAGAAAAAGGAATACTTATCATAATTCTTACTAGGGTTAAGTGTAGAGAATAGACCATGGTTAATGGATGGGTTAGGGTTAAGCATGAGTCAAAGCTTCATGAAGCTTCAACTAAAAGACAAAGAAAGCCACCATTCTTTTTTAAATCATTTCCAAATAAATAAATGAACAAATAAATAAATGAATATGCAAAACCCTAATCAACACTTAACCATGGTTTTAATTCTTTACACTTAACTAAATAATCAAGTATCATTAAACATGATACAAGTATGTGCACGAAAATATATCACATATACAACTTGCACATCAAGTGAGAAAATCCATATAAAGTGAACCAATACTAGTTAATGCAAAGTAATATATCAAATATATAATTATACATTAAATCATTAAATCAACATTTGATTCAATGATCCGGTCATGTCGCACATAACCGACTAGTATTCAATGTATCGATTTATCGAATGAATGATTCGATAACTAGGTCATATCGAATATAACCAATCGAAACATTTATCGCGAGAATGAAATGCGGTATCACATACACGCATTATTCTCGGTCCTGCACATATCTCATATGCGCTCCTATTTCGTTTCGCTTGAGCCAGGAAACCTCTGTGTAGGACTCTAAAGACTCGTCAATACGCCGGTAGCAGATGATGATCATATCAAGCATCCACAAGCCGCAAGCGGTCTGCTAAACGTAACGGCCACCCGGGTATTGAGCGATCAGAAGATCGACGAGCTAGCTCGCTCACACTCCTGCGAATCCGACCAGTAACACTTACCGTACAGTCCGGTCTCTTCGTCTGATATGTCGCATATCAAGTCTAGGGGTGGTAAACGTCAGACCCCAATACTCGATAAGTCATGCCGATGTGAGGCTCATAACGGGTCGAGAAACTACTGGTAACACTTACCAGCAAATCTCTGATCAGCCCTGGCCAGGGACTTCCCTGTTACGGCCAATCGAGCACAGCGCAACATCAACCCCTAATACCGGGAGAGACGAAACCCCTCCTATCGCTCATTGCCTCCATGTGACTCGGGACTGTGCCTAAAGACCACCGTTTTGCACGCCCTCATGGACGTGGTAAGGTGGAAATCAAAGCACAGTGGGAATCACACAAGACTCTATGACGATCTCGGGTCTACAGACTAACCTGTACAAGTGTCACCTGAGAACTGCCATCTGACGTGAGGTATAATACCATCTGGGAGTTCTCGGCGAGTCCGTCCAGTGTACTCAGTCTCCACTGAGCACCCGTATACCATCTCTGATGTCAAACACCAATGGATATGGGATCATCCATCGCCCATCACATGGGTCGAGAAGCGTATACGCTAGTCTTCACTGGTATATCGATGCCCCGTCTCGATACACCCACGACTAGGGACCTTGAAGGATGTACTTATGGACTACCATGTCCCCACTAGTATGATCTGCATCATAGTCCAGGTAGTCAAGTACAAATCCTAAGGGCTTTACCAACATGTAACTATAAGACAGTATAAAGAGACTAGTGTACATGTTAAGATAAAGAGCAACCAGATAGCATACTATCATGTCGAGCAAGAAAGTCATCTCTATATATGTCCAAGCATCCAATATAATATACATCATCTGTACAATACTGGCCTCTAGGGCATACATACAACTAACAGACAGGGTGGTTCTTCTCTTTCCAGACTTTCATCTTCTTCGATCGACGGGAGTAGTCTTGGTTGATCACCGAGTTTTGGACCTGTTGCCAAACTTTATGAATTTTAGAGGGCAGCCGCTGAGGGGGCTGCTCCAGCTTTGTCTTTGTAGCATTCTCCATAGGCGGAGGAGATCTTTTTAGCATGGCAGTCGGAGAGTTCTTGTGGACCCTCCTGAGTGGTTCAAACCTATTCCCAGTTGGAACAACAACATCGACTTCCACCGTTGGAGCTGGCGGAGTAAATCCATAAGGGGAACTGCCCCCAGCTTTCCTCACTCGGCGCCAGTAGCGACGCCGAGCGTGTTGAGCGGATAGGACCACCTCTGCTGTTGGATGAGCTTCCTCATGCCCCCTGCTTTTAGGAGAGGCTGTTATTGGCGCTAGCCTGTCGAAGACTGACGTCCGTTGAGAGAGGATAGTCAGTCTTGTGAAGGCCTACTTTCAAACAGGGGAAGCAGCCTTCATGACTTCGCATGGGGTAGGAGCTGAAATGGCCAGTCTTGTGAAGACTGACCCCTTAGCAGGAGAAGCCACCTTGGCGACTTCAGGAGCAGGAATGGCTATCCACTTCGGGATAACCCCTTCAGGTATTGTAGGCTTCTTGACGGGCCCATTTGAGCTTTGGCCCAGTCTGTTGAAAACTGAGGCACTGGACTTGGGCGACCCATTGAGAGGGGCCGCGGTAGTTGTAAGCCGATCAAAGACCGACTTTTTCGGAGCTTCTTGCAACGGCATTGGGGCATTGAAGCTCATGGGTGGGAGCATGGTACCGAAGAATAGCCCAGTGGTGGCTTGTGTTACCTGTTTCACCAGCATTATAAAAAGGGAGGCCGCTTGAGGCCCATAGGTCACTCCTCCGACAGGGACGGAGTGGGAGTTGTTGCAGTTTGTGCAGTTGAAAGCCATTGATCTTTTGTTTTCTGCACAGAGCAAGACACCAAATCTTAGTACTTCACATCCAAAGGCAACCATGTTCAACCGCGATTCGTTCGCGAAACACGACACACGAAGTGTGGAGTGGAAAGAAGAAAAGGTCCCACCGCATGCCAGAATCTGTTCTCCACCGAAAGACGCAACCGGGACATTGGGACGTCTGGCCTGAATTTTAGGGGAAGATGCTATTTGGTTTTATTCGTCCACCTCTCCGAAGATGCCAAGTTGATTTATGGCACCATGTATCGAAGGTTTAGACGGATGTGGCCGATGTAACAGACTTCGTCAGATTCGCCCTCATTGTGAGGGGTTTTTGATTGTGGGGACGCTCTTCCCTGTAGGCGCAAGCCCCTGCAGTTAATTACGCTACCGCATCGTGGTAACCACTTTCTCCTTCTCCAGATGGTCACTTCGTGTCTTGTATGTTTGTTTTATTTTTGGTTGCCCGTGGATTGTATACGGAGACTAATTTATGTTGTCGCCCGTAGGGCGTGGATTGGTACAAATCCGTATTTTCTTAGATTTGGGTTTGGGTTGGGTTTAGGGATCGTTAATCTCATTTGAGACTAAGATCAACTTAACGTTTGTTAAGGATACATTAGTCTAATTTTAGACTAAGATCTACTTAACACAATCATTTAGATACAACAAAAGAGCATTTAGGCTCTATTGTTTTAGTTTAGGGACTTTACGGTCCAAAACTTTAAAGACGTCATAGTCTAGTTTAGAGACATCATAGTCTGTCAAGTTTAAAGACATCATAGTCTGTGATTTTAAGGACCTCACAGTCCATGGTAGTTTAGAGACATCATAGTCTGTAAAGTTTAAGGACATCATAGTCCATGAGTTTAAGGACCCCACAGTCCGTAAAGTTTAAGGACATCATAGTCCATGAGTTTAAGGACCCCACATCCATGGAATGTCTTGTTTTCGGGACTCGTCACCTCTCTGAAGACGTTGAAGGATTACATCGACACATATCAGAGGGTTGAAGAGATGTACCCTTGAACCAATGTTGGTTGGGAGATTTGTGGTCCAATTTGGGACTAAGATCAAAGATTTATGAGCATATGGGCTCAATTAATCTGAGGTAGGGTTCTGTGGCCAATTTGAGCTCGGCCCATTTTGTTAAAATGTTGAACATTTAACAATGCTGAGCATTTTGTTTGGATTCTGATAGCCTTTTTGTCTTTTATTGAATGCTGAGCATTCATTATAGCTCTGGGGCTTTTATATAAAGAACGGTTTATGTTCTCTTAGCGCACACGTGAGGAGCACATGGCGTGCTTGGCTCTGTGCGCCAGTCAATGAGCGCAGAGCGCTTCTGTTAATTAGCGCACACGTGAGGAGCACGTGGCGCGCTTGGCACTAAGAGCCAGTCAATGAGCGCAGAGCGCTTCTGTTAAGTAGCGCACACGTGAGGAGCACGTGGCGCGCTTGGGGCTGAGCGCCAATCAATGAGCGCAGAGCACTTCTGTTAAGTAGCGCACACATGAGGAGCATGTGGCGTCCTTGGCGCTGAGCGCCATTCAATGAGCGCAGAGCGCTTCTGTTAAGTAGCGCACACGTGAGGAGCACGTGGCGCGCTTGGCGCTGAGCGCCGGTCAATAAGCGCAGAGCGCTTTTGTTCAATTTTGTGATCTGAGAAATAGGTTCTCGCTTACAAGAGATTTTGTCTCATGGTTCTAAGAACAAAGTTCTTATTTTATAGGAGATGTTTCAGTCTCTTATGTTTTTGGTGAAAGGCTTGCCTTTATGGATCTGTGATCCTAAGAGAATTGAATTATTCTCCCCCTTTTTATAATGAGATGTTATGATCTCTTTTGTGAAAGACAATTTGTCTTAAAGATCTATGATCTAGCATAAGAACTAAGTTCTTTTTTATGATGAGATACTTTGATCTCTTTATTTTACCTTGAAGAAATTCTTCTTCTGCTAAGAGTTTGCCCTTCTTTCTGAACATTCTCAAAGTTTGTAGGGGGGTTCCTTTGTATCAGACTTGAAGTCTTGAGGCCTTTATATAGGGTAGGCCGATTTGTTGAATTGGTTGAAGAGATCTTTTCTCTAATTGATTTGGGGATTTCTCCATCGTTGGATCTTTGATCCAACGGCTTCTGTTTTACAGAAGGCAATTTTCTTGTTTTTAACAAGATTGTGAAATCTTTTTCCATACGGAATTTATTCTGTAATTTGGTGGTTTTTAATCACCATTGGATTATTGATCCAACGGTGATATGATTTTTAGAGCATAACCTTTCCTGTTTGGAAAGATTCTGAGGAATGTTTCCGTAACAGAATTTTATTCTGGTCAATTGATGATTTTCAATCATGCTCGTTGGATCTTTGATCCAAGGGTGGAGAACATTTTGTTCTATCACTAGCGCTCACGTGCTTTGCACGTGGTGCGCTGCTTAGAGTGCAGCGCTCTTAGCGCTAGCGCTCACGCGCTTTGCACGTGGTGTGCTGCTTAGAATGTAGTGCTCATGTGCTTTGCACGTGAGCGCTGCCTCAGAGTCTTTGACTCTTAGCGCTGGCGCTGCTATGAAGCGCGGCTTCATTTCAAAATTTAATATTTGAACAGTGCTTTGCTTTGATTGGGGAAACACCGACTAATATAAAATGTATCATTTCATCGAATCAACACTTGAGCTGATGACCCGGCTATATCACATATAACCGGCCGATATCACATATCGCGAGAATAGAATACGGTATCACATACGCGTATTATTCTTGGTCCTGCACATATCACATATGTGCTCCTACTCCGTTTCGCCTGAGCCAGGAAATCTCTGTGTAGGACTCTAAAGACTCGTCAATACGCCAGCACTGGGTGGTGATCATATCAGTCACCCACAAGCCGTCAGCGGTCAGCTAAACGTAACGGCCATCCGGGTATTGAGCGATCAGAAGATCAACAAGCAACCCTGCTTATACTCCTGTAAAGCCTGTAACACTACCGCACAGTCCGGTCTCTTCGTCTGATATGTCGCATATCCAGTCTAGGGGTGGTAAACGTCAGACCCCGGTAACCGATAAGTCGTGCCGATGTGAGGCTCATAACGGGTCGAGAAACTACTGATAACACTTACCAGTAGATCTCCATATCAGCCCTGGCCAAGGACTTCCAGTTATAGCTAATCGAGCACAGCGCAACATCAACCCCCAATACCGGGAGAGACGAAACCCCTCCTATCGCTCATTGCCTCCATGTGATTCGGGACTGTACCCCAAAGCCACTGTTTTGCACGTTCTTTTGAACGTGGTAAGGTGGAAATCAAAGCACAGTAGGAATCACGCAAGACTCTATGACGATCTCGGGTCTAAAGACTAACCTGTACCACTGTCACCAGAGAACTGCTATCTAACGATAGGTATAATACCAACTAGGAGTTCTCGGCGGGTCCGTTCAGTGTACCCAGTCTCCACTGAGCACCCGTATACCATCTTTGATGTTAAACACCAATGGATGTGGGAACATCCATCGCCCATCATATGGGTCAAGAAGCGTATACGCTAGTCTTCTCTGGAGTATCGATGCCCTGTTTCGATACACCCTCGACTAGGAACAATTATAGGATGTACTTGTGGACTACCCTATCCTCACTAGTATGATCTCCATCACAGTCCTAGTAGTCAAGTACACATCTTAAGGGCGTCATTAACATGTGAAAGCAAGACAATATCACAATACAAGTCAACATGTTAAGACAAAGAGCAACCAGATAGCATACTATCATGTCGAGCAAGAAAACCCTCTCTATATATGTCCAAGCATCCACTATAATATACATCATATGTACAATAATAGCCTCTAGGGCATACATATAACTAACAATCCCCTACTTGCACTAAGTCCAGTTGTTGTAATATCTCATACCCAACATCCCTAAGAGTCTCTCAAATTGTATCTGGGGTATGTCCTGTTACTGTATATGCCCTAGGGGCCATTATTGTATCATACTAGCTTGTATATTACTTAATGGAAGCTTGGGATATTCACAGTTATATTAAAAGTCTTGCTAAACATGGTAGTATGCTACTTGGTTTTATCTATCTTAATATATGTGTATGTATTGATAGAGCCCTTAGGATCTTGCTTGACTACCAGCGTTGTGATGGCAGTCACACTAGTGGGGGCTGGGTAGTCTACAAGCACATCCTTTTTCAGGTCTTTAGTCATAAGATTATCGAGACAGGGCATCGATACTCCGGAGTAGACTAGTGTGTACGCTTCTCATCCCAGTTGAGGAGATGGTCTGTCCCACAGCCATCAGTACGTCGTACTGGAGATAGTATACAGGTGCTCGTTGGGTTACGGGTACACCGGACAGGACTCGCAGGGAACTGTTGGTTGGTATTATACCCATCGTCAGTTAACAGTTCCCAGGTGACATGAGTACAACATAGTCCGCAGACTTGACACTGCTACTTCGCCTCGAGTGTGTCCCACTGTTCTTAGATTGCTACCCTACCACGGCTCAAAGGAGTCGTGCAAACAGGTAGCAGTTGGGTGCAGTCCCGAGCACTTGGAGGCAGTAGTGGTTAGACAGGATTCGTCTCTCCCGGTATTGGGAGTTGATATCGCGCTGTGTCAGGAGAGCCATTACGTAAAGTCCCTGGCCAGGGCAAGCGAGATTTACTGGTAGGTTTTTTCAGTAGTTTCTCAAGGTTAATGGGCTTCGCTCCGACATGACTTATACCGCTTTTAGGGGACTGACGTTTGCCGCCCCTAGGCCCGATATGCGATAGTCCTAGACGAACAGACCGGATTGTACGGAGATTGTCACATCAGGCTCAGTAAGAGTTCGGATGGGTTTCCTCATCGGCCTTCTTATCGACATCTACCTGGGGACCGTTACGTACAGCTAGTGCCGCTTGCAGTCTGTGGTTAAACCCACTGCCAGCGTAGTATTCGAGTCTTTAGAGTCCCACACAGAGAGTTTCCCTGCTCCGGGCGAAATGATATAGAGGTCGTATGGTTTTTCGACAAGGGTTCGGACGCATACGTGTTTAAACGCACGTACGATGTTCGGACAGTTTTTACTAGTCGGCTTTGGTTTAAGCCAGATTCTAGTATCGGATTATTGGATTTATACAGTCTAAAGTTTTTCCGTGTTTTCACGGATAGGAGGGGCGTTCTCGTAATTTAGCGGGAAGCTTCTAGAAGGATGATGACTTGGGGGTTAAGGTGGCATAAGCATTTATTGATTTAGTGACTCATTTGTGTGATTCATTCATGTAGTTAATGGTGCATTAAATGGCTAATGACTCATGAGATGAATCACACATAATGAATAAATGAAGCATGATGATAAATCATTTAATTTATTTATTTGATAAATCATTATGCTTCATATATTCAAGATAAGTTATTATTTCATTATCATTCTCATCCTCACCTTCTCTCTCCTCAAGCTCTCTCTCTTCAAACCCTAATCCTACCCTCTCATGTGTTGAGATCAAGGATTAGCAAGACTAATTAATCCATATCCATACTCTATATCACCTAGGTGACTTTGATTAGCAACTAGAGAAACCTAGTTACCTCAAGATTAGAGGCAAAGCTTGGAGTAGAAGCTCTCGGGTGGATCGTCTATTACATAGAGGAGGCCGACGAGGAGATGGATAACGAGAAGAAGAAGGACACGGTTCATTAGGTATAATCTTCTTCCATAGTAGTTAACAACTCCTATGCTAGTGTTAGTTATAGTTTAGCAAAGATCCTTTCGGTTAGTCGATGTTGCTTCAAACAAAATGATTGTTTTTCATATTTCCGCCTCCCCGCAAGTAGAGAGGTGTACAACGTCGACTTACATGGCCTTCGTGAATGGATCCGCTGTGTTGTTCTTCGTGTCAACTCTCCTGACCTCGATCTCCCGGCGATCAACTATCTCCCGGATCAGGTGATACCGCCTCAGAATATGCCTGGATCTCTGATGGGACCTGGATTCCTTGGCCAAAACCACTGCTCCATTATTATCACAATACATAGGTATTGGATGCTCGATGGACGGATCCACTCCAAGTTCGTTTATAAACTTCTTCATCCAGATAGCCTCTTTGGCAGTATCGTTGGCAGCGATATATTAAGCCTCCTTTGTCGAGTCTGCCACGGTTTCCTGTTTGGAACTCTTCCAACAAACCGCCCCTCTATTGAGGGTAAAGACAAATCCCGATACCGACTTATAGTCGTCCTTATTACTCTGGAAGCTCGAATCGATAAATGACTCCACTTGGAGTTCTCCGTTACCATACACCAAGAACATCTCTTTAGTCCTTCTTAAGTACTTGAGAATGTTCTTCATAGCTGTCCAGTGACTCTTTCCTGGATCTGCTTGATACCTACTCACTACACTTAGTGAGTATGCTACATTGGGTCTGGTACATAGCATCACGTACATGATAGAGCCTACTGCCGAAGCATAGGGTATCCCTTGCATGCGAGCTCTCTCCAAATCAGTCTTAGGAGACATCTCTTTGGAGAGAGTGAGTCCAGAGATCGTGGGTAAATTCCCACGCTTAGATTCTTCCATACTAAACATCTTTAGTATGGTGTCAATGTACCTGGATTGGGACAATCCCAGTATCCGTTTAGATCTATCTCTATAGATCTTAATCCCCAAGATGTAGGAGGCATCACCTAGATCTTTCATTGAGAATCTTTGTGATAAGAAGAGCTTGATCGAGTGCAGCATAGGAACATCATTTCCTATCAAGAGTATGTCATCCATATACAATATGAGGAAGACAACCTTACTCTCTGCCACCTTCTTGTATATACAAGGTTCATCTATGTTTTTGATGAAGTCAAACTCTTTGACTACCACATCAAAACAGATATTCCAACTCCGCGTTGCCTGCTTCAACCCGTAGATTGATTTAAGCCGCTTGCACACCTTTCCGCTGCTCCCACTGTCTACGAAGCCCTCTGGCTGAGTCATGTACACACACTCTTTTAAATCACCATTCAGTATGGCGGTCTTAACATCCATTTGCCAGATTTCTTAGTCATGGTATGCAGCGATGGCAACTAGGATCCGGATGGACTTAAGCATGGCCACTGGAGAAAATGTTTCATCATAATCCACACCTGGTCATTGATGAAAACCTTTTGCAAGAAGTCTAGCTTTGAAAGTCTCAAATTTTCCATCTACACCAAGTTTCTTCTTAAACATCCATTTGCTCCCAATGGGTTTTACCCCTTCAGGAGCAACTTCCAAAGTCCATACTTTGTTGGTGTACATGGATTCCATCTCAGATCGCATTGCATCCAGCCATTTCACATAGTCCCCACTCGTGATGGCCTGCTCGAAGCTAGTTGGGTCATCATCTTCCATGATGCAATCCTCGCTCCCACCATCAATGAGAAAATCGTAGTATCTCTCAGGTAGATGAGGAACCCTACTAGATTGGTGGAGCGACTGAGGTTCGTCGGGAACTATTGAATCCTCTGGTTCCACTAAATCATCAGTCACAGTTTGTGCTGCTGGAACTTCTTCTAGCTCTACCTCTTTTTCACTAATCTCTTTTACAAGAAATTCCTTTTTCTAAAAAGGTGGCATGTTGAGGAACAAACACCTTTTGTTCCTTATTGAGGTAGAAATGATATCCATATGAATTGTTTGGATATCCCACAAACTTGCAAAGAACTGATCTTTCCTTGAGCTTGTCCGGATTTTTCTTTTTAACATAGGCCGGACAACCCCATATCTTAACTCGTTTAGGAGATGGTCTCTTCCCATTCCATATCTCATATGGAGTGGTAGGCTCCGATTTGGTTGGAACTCTATTCAATAGGTATGCGGCCGTCTCCAGTGCATAACCCTAAAAGGAAATAGGCAACTCAGCGGTGCTCATCATAGAGCACACCATATCTAATAGAGTGCGATTCCTCCATTCTGATACACCGTTGTGCTATGGTGTATACGGAGGAGTAAGCTGAGAGAGAATCCCATTCTCTTTTAGATAGTCCAGGAATTCATTGCTGAAGTATTCTTCTCCTCAATCAGATCGAAGGATCTTAATACTTTTACCCGTTTGGTTCTCGACTTCGTGCTTATATTCTTTGAATTTCTTAAAAGCTTCAGACTTGTGTTTCAACAGGAACACATGTCCGTATCTTGAGAGATCGTCAGTGAATGTAATGAAGTACGAGGAACCATTCCTGGCATGTGTAGACATGGGACCGCATACATCACTATGTATCAGTCCCAAGAGTTTCGTAACTCTTTCTCCGTGTCCACTAAACGGAGTTTTGGTCATCTTGCCTTTGAGACATGACTGGCAAGTGCCATAAGATAAAAATTCGAACGGATTCAAATATCTATCCTTATGTAACATAGCGAGTCGTGTCGCATTGATATGACCTAGTCTACAATGCCACAAGAAGGATTCGTTCATTTCTGAACTCTTTTTCTTGTGTGTGTTTTGTACACTAAGAACTGTGGTTTGATTTAGAATGTATATGCCATTATTTAATGAGCCTGATCCAATCAACTTTTGATTCAGGAAGATATTCATAACATCATCCTGTATTACAAAATTATATCCTTCTTTACTTAATAAAGAAACTGATATAAGATTTCATATCAGGGTCGGTATGTAATAGCATTCGTTCAGAATCAATGTATTACCATTTGGTAATACAAGGTGATATTCGCCAACTGCTTTGGCTGCAACATTTGCACAATTCCCTACTCTTACGGAATGATCACCCATTCCCAGTTCTCTACCTTTCCTTAGCCCATGCAACGTATTACATATGTGGGATCCTAATCCGGTATCTAATGCCCAGGACGTAGAGTGAACTGATAAACAGTTCTCGGTAACTAACACACCCGAAGAAGATGCATCAACATGCTCATTCTTCGTTTGGGTAGCTTAGAAATTCGGATATTTCCCTATTTCCTGCTTAGTCTTATAACAATTATAAGAAAGAACGGAACCAACGTTCCCCTGCTCAGTATAACAAGTGGGTTCGGTCAATACATCCATATTATTATCTTGATTAAGGCCTGACATGGTCGCTACGTGGAGAGAGAGAGAAAAAAACACTTAGAGTATGCTCTTGCAAGATTAGATTGGTTATTATCTTATCTAATCAGGATAGCTCCCACTGTTTTTATCAAATCTTCCTTCAAACCCTAAAAGGTAAGACTAGCCGGGATTAATTACACCTTACAAATTCGCCAATCTTTCAGCCAGGCCAGTGTTGGTACTTTGAAGGAGGTTTCCCCTGCTTTCGCACGGACTTAATTAAAATAAATCTCGTTTTCCCAGAGGCATAACCCCGTTAACACCTACTTGATCGGCTAATTGTCATGTGTAAAACTCTCCCAGGAGTAACTCTTACTCGCAGTGGGTATCGGGATCCTACTATCTCATAAAATGTATGCAATCTCATTGCAAATTTCAACACTTGAAATTCCCGAAAATCTTTTGCCCTAGCAACTTATGACCTTGGCTACGGTCAACAAATCATAAGCGCTAGCCAAGTTCAACCCATCATTTGCTGATTGAATTAAACTCACCCGTACGACCCTTGGCTAAGGTCAACAAAGTCGTACGAGTACCCTAACTCAATCGCATCATATGCAGCAGATAAGCACTAATTAGCTACCGCACACTACGCCTTGGCTAAGGTCAACAAACGCAGCACAAATACTAAGCAGTACTTATCTGAAATGACGGAGGACTACGTGCAAGTTTTTAAGAAAATCTTTTGCGTAATGAACTTGATATCGTTGTAGAAACAAGTGATTTTGAAAAGGAGTGTTTTTGAGGCTTTTACTAGTTTCGCTAAAGAGGTCACTCCCGGTGAAGGGATCTCGGTTCTTTCCTTATCGAATAAGGTGCAGGATATTTCATAAATATCATTATGCAAAGCAAGAACTATAGAAGCAATCAAAAATTAAACCGAGTGAGTTATAGCATCTACTAGTTTCGTTAAAGAGGTCACTCCCAGTGAAGGGATCTTGGCTATTTCTTTATCGAATAAGGTGCTGGATATTCTACATGGAATACCGCTATGAAAAGCAAAAACTAGAGCTACACTTTTTGAAAATTTGATTCTACAACATCTTTTAGGTTTCTTTTCTTTCATTAATCTCATTAATAAAGTCCCATCATTTATGCTTCCTAAGCATCACAGAAGAAACGAAAATACAACGTACGCTTATGTCATCCGCATTCGCCACAGTGTCCCGTTATGCACCGTTAGGTTACTTAACTAACGGCATAGCAGGGCGGGACTAGCGTGGGTGTAAAACATAAGCAACGTTTATTATATATCATATATATAATAATAAAGCATTCGTCTCAGCATATAAAGTGATCACATCACAGAATATCAGCAGCAGAGATAACATATGAAATATTGGATATACTAGGAGGTCCGTATTTTGTATTTAGCCAACAACAGAAAATACGGATTCCACGGTCGAGATGAATAGCCAAACCCACATCCTTAGACCCCTACGAGAGCGGTAAGCAACCCTACTAATTCTAGAGTTAGGAGACCCGAAGTCGACTCCTTGAGATGGTCTCCCTCTGGACTCTAAAACCCGGTTACTTGTGCTCCCCACCTTGGGTCTATCCTAATACGGAAAAGTAAATAATATACAACAATGGTGACATCATCCTCAACCGGGAAGTGCCCCAATAAAAGAATATTATATACAATGAATTTTACATGAATGAAAATAAAAACTCTCATCTCACATAAAACCCCCGGCTATTCAGAACACGACGATCCAATATAACATATCACAGCAACACATAACATCACATGTCATCAACGTAAGTAAATATGCGTATCCCAATTTTCGTTGACATATAGCAACGAAACCGGCGATACACCACATATTACACTTACGGTCGCAGAAAAGAAAATGTCAAACTACAACATTTGGAATCCACAATCACTTTAGACATCATAAACCCGAAATATCACATACTTCACATTTCATGCCTAACAATATGAATTCCAAATATTGTATCACATTCCATAAATAGCTAGACTATATTAAACATTCCGATCGAATCAAAAAACACCCAAAATTTCCTAAAAAGCTCAACACTTGAGCACAGTTTAAAAATACTCAGAACATGCTACAGTACCAATGGACCAACCATAGAAGGGTCAACCCTTGTCTCACCTATGGCACAGCGGAACTACTACAAACCTTACGGTTTGGCGGTGGTTCTTACGGTCACAGAATCGAGTTAGGGTTTCGTTCTTCTAGAGGGTCCATCGAATCACTTGCATGATATTTGAATGTTCTTTAACTATGAAAAAATCCAACTCTTGGAAAATTTTCCAGCGAGGGTTAAAGTGGGTATCTAATATTCGTTCGAACTTTTTAACACCGTCTAAATAACCCGAAAACATGTTAGAATTACGACTACGAAACACTCCGAATTTCCTTTATAGAAAAATAACATCTCATGCAATTTTAGAAAAAACTAGCAACACCTGAAACACCAAAACCCAGAGACCAGACCACAGAACAAAAACGAACCCCAGAAAACACTGTTTGGCCGGCCTCCTCGGTTTTTCTGGCTATGTGCTCGAGTCAAATTCGGCCAAATGTGGTTGTTTTTGTTCTGTGTTCATGTTACATCTCATATAACATTCTGCAGTTGCTAAAAAATTTTTCCGACGACTTTAAAAAATTAACAGAAACTGGGTTATATTGTTTCAAGTTTCGGAGTTGTTTCGGTTTTGTAATCTAACAAACATCGTCTAAATCTCTAGGCTGGCTCTGATACCACTGTAGGGTTACTTAGCACAACAGCAAGGTTTCAGGAGGCATCATCTATGCCATTTTCAAAATTTTGCCATGCTACTTAACCTTAACCCTAGAATTTAACTAAAGATTTAGACAATACGATGTGTAAACAACTTTACAACTAAGTGAATGCGGAATACAACCTTTGTAGACCGGTCCTTCACTTCAAATGCTCCAAGTAGCGGTCCCTTCGCTGCGATCAAAGAACTCTCGGACTCTTGAGAGGCACCACAAGGTGAAAGATGCATGCTTGCTTGAAGTCTTCAAAATCCAAGATGATCTACGTCGAGAAAACACGGACTCAAGCTTTCACATCACTAATATAGAACTAGTGAAGCCAACACCCTAAACTATATGGCTAGTATAGAAGAGGATGATGAAGTAGGAATTTTGCTCACTTTAGAATTCTTTTTCTCACTATTTTTCCTCACTTGCTCAAAAGCTAGAGAGCTCTCACTTGAGCTTGAAGAAGATGAAGCGAATGAAAAATGAGAGAGAGAGTGAGGTTAGAAATGCAACCATGGTGAGTACGTGTCATGGCTAACCCTTGTAGAGAATAAACCATGGTAAGAGATAATGGTTAGGTTTATAAATATCTAAAGAAAAACAAAAATGGTGGACTAAGTCAATGGTTATCCACAACTTACAACCATGACAAATTCCATTCATTTTTTGAATTACTTAAATAAATAAAAACCTTAGTATTATCTTTTATATGGTGTAAGTCTCATACACCCATGTTGCATATATAACCTGGCATGTCACAGTAATATAAATCACATATATATTATTTATGTAACAAAAGAAAACAATACAATAAATATATATCACATATATGTTAAATGTATCAAAAATGAGATATAGAAATACTTAAGTGAGCATATATTAGTTAATGTAATTTAATATATCAAATATATAGTTATCCATTAAATCATTAAATCAACACTTGATTTAATAATCCGGCTATATCATATATAACCGACTAATATAAAATGTATCATTTCATCGAATCAACACTTGAATCGATGACCCGGCTATATCACATATAACCGGCCGATATCATATATCGCGAGAATAGAATACGGTATCATATACGCATATTATTCTCGGTCCCGCACATATCACATATGTGTTTCACTCCGTTTCGCCTGAACCAGGAAACCTCTGTGTAGGACTCTAAAGACTCGTTAATACGCCGGCAGTGGGTGGTGATCATATCAGTTACCCACAAGCCGTCAGCGGTCAGCTAAACGTAACGGCCACCTGGGTATTAAGCAATCAGAAGATCAACAAGCAAGCCTGCTCATACTCCTGTAAAGCCTATAACACTACCGTACAGTCAGGTCTCTTCGTCTGATATGTCGCATATCCAGTCTAGGGGTGGTCAACGTCAGACCCCAGTAACCGATAAGTCATGCCGATGTGAGGCTCATATCGGGTCGAGAAACTACTGATAACACTTACCAGTAGATCTCCATATCAGCCCTGGCCAGAGACTTCCAGTTATAGCCAATCGAGCACAGCGCAACATCAACCCCCAATACCGGGAGAGACGAAATCCCTCCTATCGCTTATTACCTCCATGTGATTCGGGGCTGTACCTAAAAGCCACCGTTTTGCACATTCTTTTGAACATGGTAAGGTGGAAATCAAAGCACAGTGGGAATCAAATAAGACTCTATGACGATCTCGGGTCTACAGACTAACCTGTACCAGTGTCACCAGAGAACTGCTATCTAACGCTATGTATAATACAAACTAGGAGTTCTCGGTGAGTCCGTTCAGTGTACCCAGTCTCCACTGAGCTCCCGTATACCATCTTTGATGTCAAACACCAATGGATATGGGATCACCCATCGCCCATCATATGGGTCAAGAAGCGTATACGCTAGTCTACTCTGGAGTATCGATGCCCTGTCTCGATACACCCTCGACTAGGAACAATTATAGGATGTACTTGTGGACTACCCTATCCCCATTAGTATGATCTCCATCATAGTCCTAGTAGTCAAGTACACATCCTAAGGGCTTCATCAACATGTGAGAGCAAGACAGTATCATAATACAAGTCAACATGTTAAGACAAAGAGCAACCAGATTGCATACTATCATGTCGAGCAAGAAAGTCCTCTCTATATATGTCCAAGCATCCACTATAATGTACATCATATGTACAATAATGGCCTCTAGGGCATACATATAACTAACAGAGCCGTGGTAGGGAGGAAATCAAGGCACGGTAGGAACCACCCAAGATACTATGACGATCTCGGGTCTATAGACTAACCTGTGCCAGTGTCATAGAACCGCTATCTGACGATAGGTATGGTACCATCTAGGAGTTTTCGGTGAGTCATGTTTGGTGTATCCATTCTCTAATTAGCACCTGTGTACAATCTTTGATGTCAAATGGTTATGGGATCAACTATCGCCCCATACAGGGCCAAAAAACGTACACACTAGTCTACTGTGGAATATCGATGCCCTGTCTCGATACTCCTTCGACTAGGAACAATTAAAGAATGTGCTTGTGGACTACACAAGTCCCAGTAGTATGATCCACATCAAAGTCTTGGTTGTCAAGCAAACATCCTAAGGGCTTTATCAATATGTATCAGAGAGATAGTATAATAATACAAGTGTACATGTTAAGATAAAGAGCACCCAGATAGCATACTATCATGTCGAGCAAAAAAGTCCTCTATATATATGTCCAAGCATCCACTATATTATACAATAATGGCCTTTAGGGCATACATATTCCTAATAATCTCCCACTTTCACTAAGGCCAGTTGTTGTTGTATCTCATACCCAACATCCCAACAAGTCAATCAAACTGCATCTGGGAGAAGGCCTTCGTGAGTGGATCCGCTGTGTTGTCCTTCGTGTCAACTCTCCTGACCTCAATCTTTCGGCGATCTACTATCTCCTGGATAAGGTGATACCGCCTAAGAATATGTCTGGATCTCTGATGGGACCGGGGTTCCTTGGCCAAAGCTACTGCTCCATTGTTATCACAATACAAAGGTGTTCGATGCTCAATGGATGGAACCACACTAAGTTCAGCAATGAACTTCTTCATCCAGACAGCCTTTTTGGCAGCATCGTTGGCAGCGATATATTCAGCCTCCATCGTCGAGTCTGCTACGGTATCTTACTTGGAACTCTTCCAACATACCGGCCCTCCATTAAGGGTGAAGACAAAACCCGAGACCGACTTATTGTCGTCCTTATCACTCTGGAAGTTTGAATCGGTAAAGGACTCCACCTGGAGTTCTCCATTACCATACACCAAGAACATCTCTTTAGTCCTTCTCTAGTACTTAAGAATGTTCTTCACGGCTGTCTATTGTTTCTCTCCAGGATCTGATTGATACCTACTTACCATACTAAGTGCGTAACCTACATCCGGTCTGGTGTATAACATCACATACACGATTGACCCAACTGCAGAAGCATAGGGTATCCCTTGCATGCGAGCCCTCTCCAAATCTGTATTGGGAGATATCTCTTTGGAGAGAGTGATTCCTGAACAAGCAGGTAAATTACCACGTTTAGAATCTTCTATACTAAACCTCTTTAGTATGGTGTTTATGTACCTGGATTGGGACAATCCCAACATCTTCTTAGATCTATCTCTATAGATCTTTATCCCCAGGATGTAGGAGGCATCACCTAGATCTTTCATGGAGAACTTTTGTGATAAGAAGAGCTTGACCGAGTGTAGCATAGGAACATCATTTCCTATCAAGAGTATGTCATCCACGTACAATACGAGGAAGACTACCTTACTCTCTACAACCTTTTTGTATATATAAGGTTCATCTATGTTTTTGATGAAGTCAAACTCTTTAACCGCTACATCAAAACAGATGTTCCAGCTTCGCGATGCCTACTTTAATCTGTAGATTGATTTAAGCAGCTTGCACACCTTTCCGCTGCTCCCACTATCTACGAAGCCCTCTGGCTATGTCATGTACAAACTCTCTTCTAAATCACCATTTAGAAAAGCGGTCTTGACGTCCATCTGCCAAATTTTGTAGTCATGGTATGCAGCACTGGAATGTAGGATCCTGATGGATTTAAGCATAGCCACTAGAGAAAAGGTTTCATTATAATCGACACCTGGTCATTGACGAATACCTTTTGTTACAAGTCAAGCTTTGAAGGTCTCAACCTTTCCATCTACACCAATTTTCTTCTTAAAGATCCACTTGCTCCCAATGGGTTTTATCCCTTCAGGAGCAACTTCCAAAGTCCTTACTTTGTTGGTGTACATGGATTCCATCTCAGATCGCTTAGCATCCAGCCATCTCAAAGAGTCCCTACTTATGATGGCCTGCTCAAAACTAGTTGGGTCATCATCTTCCATGATGCAATCCTCACTCCCACTGTCTATGAGAAAACTGTAGTATCTCTCAGGTGGATGAGAAACCCTACTAGATCTGTGGAGTGGCTGAGGTTCATCGAGGACTATTGAATCCTCCGGTTCTACCAAATCGTCAGTTATAGTTTGTGTAGCTGGAACTTCTTCCAGTTCTACCTCATTACCACTAATTTCTTTCATACGAAATTCCTTTTCGAAAAAGGTAGCTTATTGAGAAACAAATACTTTTTGTTCCTCAATGGGGTAGAAGATATATCCATATGAATCCTTTGGATATCCCAATAACTTGCAAAAAACAGACCTTGCCTCGAGCTTGTCCGGATTTTGCTTTTTAACATAGGCCGGACAACCTTATATCTTAACTCGTTTAAAAGATGGTCTCTTCCCACTCTATATCTCATATGGAGTAGTATGCACGGATTTGGTCGAAACCCTATTCAATAGGTATGCAGCTGTCTCAAGTGCATACCCCCAAAAGGAAATAGGTAACTCAGCATTACTCATCATAGAGCGCACCATATCTAATAGGGTGCGATTCCTCTGGTCCGAAACTTCATTGTGCCATGGTGTATACGGAGGAGTAAGCTGAGAGAGAATCCCATTCTCTTTTAAATAGTCTTGGAATTCTGTGCTTAAGTATTCTCCTCCCCGATAAGATCGTAGGATTTTAACACTTTTACCCATTTGGTTCTCTACTTCGCACTTATATTCCTTGAATTTCTTAAAAGGTTCAGAATTTTGTTTCAATAAGAACATATGTCCGAATCTTAAGAGATCATCGGTGAATGTAATAAAGTACGAGAAACCATTCCTGGCATGTGTAGATATAGGACCGTATACATCACTATGTATCAGTCCCAAGAGTTCAGTAGCTCTTTCTCCGTGTCCAGTAAACAGAGTTTTGGTCATCTTGACTTTGAGACAAGACTAGCTAAGTTACATAAAGATGGATATTTGAAAGTAAATTTGAACTGATTCAAATATCCATCTTTATGTAACTTAGCTAATCTTGTTGCATTGATATGACCTAGTCTACAATGCCACAAGAAGGCTTCGTTCATGTTAGTTATATGTATGCCCTAGAGGCCATTACTGTACATACGGTGTATATTGTAGTGGATGCTTAGACATATATATGGAGGACTTTCTTGCTCGACATGATAGTATGCTATCTGGTTGCACTTTATCTTAACATGTACACTTATTGTCTCTCTATTACATGTTGATAAAGCCCTTAGGATTAGTACTTGACTACCAGGATTATGATGCATATCATACTAGTGGGGAAAAGGTAGTCGATAAGTACGTCCTTCAAATATTCCTAGTTGTGGGGGTATCGAGACAGGGCATCGATACTCCAGAGTAGACTAGCGTATACGCTTCTCGACCCATATGAAGGGCGATGGATGATCCCATATCCATTGGTGTTTGACATCAGAGATGGTATACGGGTGCTCAGTGGAGACTGGGTACACTGAACGAACTCGCCGAGAACTCTTAGATGGTATTATACCTATCGTCGGATAGCAGTTCTCTGGTGACACTGGTACAGGTTAGTCTGTAGACCCGAGATTGTCATAGAGTCTTGTGTGATTCCTACTGTGCTTTGATTTCCACCATACCACGGTCAAGAGATCGTGCAAAAAGGTGGTTTTTGGGTACAGTCCCGAGTCACATGTGTTGGAGATAGTGCCCCTAGAGTCAATTATTGGATCACAGGCACATGATTGCAATAATTGAGGGAGGACCTATACCGGTAGGACAGTCTTACTCAAGATGATAGTATGCTATCTGGTTATCTTTATCATCGTGTACTGTTTTAGGTGACCTTACAGGTCACTATTGCACGTTGATAGAGCCCCTAGGATTCTTGCTTGACTGCCAGCAGTATGAGGGCGATCATATACGTGGGAGCTGGGGTCTATAAGCACATCCTTAAAAGGTCCCTAGTCATGGGAGTTTCGAGACAGGGCATCGATACTCCATAGTAGACTAGTGTATACAGTCGAGACCCCGACGAGGCGCGGTGGCTGGTCTCACAAGCCACTGGTGTCAGTTGGTTCACCTAAGATCTATACAGGTGCTCATTGGGTTATGAGTACACCGGACAGGACTCGCCGGGAACCTGCTAGTTGGGATTATACCAGACGTCAGATAGCAGTTCCCTGGTGACATGTGTACAGGTTAGTTCATCGACCTGAGATCGTCATTTGTCTCGTGTGAGTTCTCACTGTGCTTTGATTACTACCCTACCATGCTCAAAGGAGACGTGCAAACAGGTTTTAGTTGGGTACAGTCCCGAGCCACATGGAGGCAGTGAGCGGATCTGCAGGGGTTCGTCTCTCCCGGTATTGGGGGTGAGGTCGCGCTGTGTCTAGGAGAGCCATTACACAAAGCCCTCGGCCGAGGCAGGAGATTTACTGGTAGGCATTCCAGTAGTATCTCAGGGTGTTCTGGGCTACACTCCGACACGACTTGTACCGCTTTTGGGGGTCTGACTTTTACCAACCCCCTAGGCCCGCCATGCGATGCTCATAGACGAACGGACCGAGCTGTACGAATATTGTCATTGACAGGCTCAGTAGGGTGTCAGGATGAGTTCGCTCATCGACGTCCCTTTTGGTCAATACCTGGTAGCCCGTTGCGTATTGGCTAATACCTCTGACGTGCTAGTGGTTAAATCCACAACCAAAATATTGACGAGTCTTTAGAGTCCCCCACAGACCGTTTCTCAAGTTTCGGGCAAAACGCTGTAGAGGCCGTATAGAGATATGGCAGGGTTCGATCAGATACGTGCGGTATTGCACGGATCATGATCGGACGGATAATACTAGCGGGCTTTGGTTTAAGCCGGATCCTAGTATTGTACAGTGTAGATTTTGTCTCTTTGCATTTGTATTCAGTGGGAATACAAATGCGGGTATGTATATACTGTCGCAGGGTTTTCCTGTAATTTATTACGGGATCAGTTTTCTGAAGTTGCCAGTTTGCATTCCGTTCCGGCCAGTTTTTCTTTGTTCCTTCACGGCCGGACTTTTATGATGAGAGGGGCTAATTTGCAAGTTTACAAATTAGCAATTGTGGAGGGGGTTTCTTGTATATTGAGGCATCATGATGGTTCTTGAATCATTAGATTCCATTTTAATCTTATCCTTTGCATTAATGGTGATGTGGTTTGATTAGGATTTGATAAGTTTTTTGATGTGAGATAATTTGATAATTATCTCCACATATTGATATATGCCTTTTCTATCTCTCTCTCTCCTCATTCTATGATCAATTGGGGTCGGGCACTACTAGGAGGGGGTGGGGGTTTCATTTTTGGTAGAAGAAAAATCATTGATCCCTCATTCTTCTTACTAGAAAAATACTAGTTCACTCCAAAGTCCTTTTTTTCTTCTTCTCTATCATCAAAGGCAACTTCACCCCATTGAGACAAAGTTTTTCCACACTTATCCTACAGCATCCTTGGGCACGTCGGCTCGCCAACTTCGTGCTCGAGTTGCCTCGGTCCAGAGATGGGAGCCCGTAAAAGAACCCGGCGTTGTGGTGCCCGTTCCGACGAGAAGATGAAGACCGGAGGTTCCGCGAGGAGATCAGAGTGGAGGCCGAAGACCGAAGGACACGGATCGCTTGGTATAGCTTTCTACTCCTTTTCTTGTTTTCTAGAGTTAGATTAATGGCCCGATCCGGGATTTTAGTGCGCAGTGGTGCCGATTTCTAAGTTCTAGAAAAGTTTCGTTTCTGCATTCCTGCGTCGGATTGACGGCCAGGCGCCGCCGTACATATACACTGGTATTAGAGCCACGCCATTAACCTAGTCTAGCTTGCTCTAATATATTTACAAGTTCGATCGAACGAATTTTCAAAAACCGCGTTTCCATTTGCATGAGTTTCTGTCGATTTTGTTTTCTGCTCAAAATTTTTTTCAGGTTGTTGCAGAATAACATGCAGGGTATATTAAGAATTCTGGGGAAAAATGGTACCGTGACACTGTAGATAGGCCGTGAAACCGTGGCCAAACCTCTGTCTTGGCCGCGGTTCCGCCGCCGTAATAGGTGATCACCATACCAGTTTTCTACAGAGATCTTTAAACTTGGAAATGGGGGTTTTGGAATATTCTTTTTGGGTCCAGATCTTCTTTGAGTGCTACAGTAGTGCTTGGGGCCCACTTCGGTAAATTTGATCGATCAAAAATTTTAAACATGTTAGTTCACAGTATTTACATTATATCTGCGACCGTGAATTTCATTCGATCGGTAAATCCAGTCTATCTGCTATAGCCTTTTAGACGGATTTGCGAACGTGACATTCACGTTGATGTTCCGTGTTGTGCTGTGATGTTGCGGATTGGTCGTGGGGGATAGCCTGGATGCAACGGTAGTACAGTTTGGTTTATTATGTACATTTGATATTGCGGGACGAGCGTCCGACATGTGGACTGCCGTTACTGCCTGTTTGTATATTATTCTTTTGGGGCACGACCGGGATGAGGTCGATGTACCCGTTGTATGTATATTTTACTTTCTATACTAGGATTACCCCGCGGTGGGGTGCACGGATAGCCGGGTTCTAGAGGGAAACGGGCCCGCATCTCATGGCTTTGAGACGGAGGGGGCTTCACTCTAGAATTGGCGGGCTATTCGCCGCACTTGTATGGGGTACAGGTTGACCCAAGGAGGGGTGCTCAAGTTACCGGATTCCGTGAAGTGCTGGGTGGTCCATTCACGTCGCTGAAGGGGGCTACCTCGCTTCAGTTTTTGGCGGGTAACTTGCCGCGCCCGTAGGGGTCTAGGATTTCATTGCACAGGCTATCCACACGACCAGGGGAACGTCGGGTTTCAGTAGAGACTTTATGAAACCCGGGGATCCCAGATATCTGTATTGTTCTATGTTGCTTATTACATTTCTGTGATGTTGCTTTTTATCACGCCTTGAGCGAATATTATATATTGATATATATACTAGTAGATGTTGTATATGTTTTGCATCCGCGCTAGTCCAGTCCCCGCTCTGTCGTTAGTTAAGTAACCTAACGGGTGATGACGGGACCCAGTGGCGAATGCGGATGGCATATACGTACATCATTATTTTCGTTCTTTATTGGTGTGATCAATTGATGGGACTGCGTTGATTCGGATCAATGCAAGTTAAACAAACCTATTCTGATGTTGTTGGAACACTTTTCAAAAAGCTGTTATTGCAAGGACGATCTCTTTTGTTTTGCACAGTGGTATTCAGTTGGAATATCCTGCTCCTCAGTCGACGAGGCAAGGGCCGAGATCCCTTCTCCGGGAGTGACCCCTTGGACAGAAGTTTGTGTCAGGGCAATAACTTCACTATAGCCGATTACTTTTTCTTTGCATCGTGGTATTCAGTTGGAATATCCTGCACCTCATTCTAAGGGGAAAGAGCCGAGATCCCTTCACCGGGAGTGACCTCTTTAGTAAAGGTTTTCGTCACTATATTTTTAAAAAGCTATCCGGTTCCTTCAGCGATATCAAGTTCATTACGTTAAAGGTTTTCGCCAGAAACCATTCGTAGCCCTCCGTCGTTTCATATGAATAGTCAATAAGTATTCAAGCTGTGTATGTTGGCCAAAGTCAAGGCACAGTGATTGGTAGCTATTGGGTATTCATATGCAGCATAGATAGATGCGTTGGTTTGGGACAGTCGTACTACTATTTTGGCCAAAGTCAAGGGTAGGTACGGGTGGATTCAAATTAACCTGGAGAATGACGGGTAGAACTTGACATGTGACTTATGATATGTTGGCCAAAGTCAAGGTCATAAGAGCATGGGGCAAAAATCACATCGGGAGTTTCTAAAGAAACTGAAACTTGCCAGATATACGCATACCTTCTGGAGTGTGATAACGTGAGCGGATTCCGTCACGTTATCATGCGATGATAGTTGGATCCCGATTCCCACTGATGAGTTGTTTTACTCCGCGGGTGATCCCGACTAATTCTTTTTTCAGGTTTGGGGAAGAATTTGAAGTTACAGTGGGAGGTTTCCAGATTAGATAAAGTGATAACCATTCTGATCTAGATTAGAGTGCACGTTGAGTGTTTCTTTTCCTCTCTCTTTGGCAGCGACCATGACCCGACCCTAGACTATGACTCAGTGACCAAAATTAACCGAACCTTCTTTAACACTGGCTTTTGGATTGTCAGAGTTGCAAACCTCATTGCCACTTCTACTTTTACCCTTTTCTCCAGGACACTTTGTATTACCACAAACGTCCACTTCCATTGGATAAAACCATCGTATTGTTATATACGAACTCGAAGGAATTCGAGGATGGTTTTCGGTTCTGGAGAAAACGAATAGGACTATTCAGCTGTCATTTCCTTTTACCTTCTCTCAGGTTGTGAGTGCTCCTTGGTTTAGGAGATAGTACACCTATTATGCAACTTGGATAGTCTTCTTCCAAACCATAGGCAGGTGCCGAACGGTGTGTAATGAAGAAAACCAATTTGCCTAACGATGGTGTACAGAAGGTATTAAGTAAAGACATATCAAGGGATTAGTAAGAGGGCAAAGTAAATTGCGACTGCTATTCACGACCAAACCAAGTATTTCTTCGCCAATCCTAAATCACCTTTGTATTTCTCCAGGACACTCCGTATCACTACGAAGATCTACAGTTTATTGGATACTCCATCATATGGTTATATACGAACTCAAAAGGAACTTGTTCCAGTTCGGGGATGGATTCTGGTTCAGGAGAAATAGGAATAAGGTTTATTTGGTTGTCTTTTATCTTCACCTTCTCTCGTATTGCGAGTGCTCCTAGGATTAGGACAGTACACCCATTATGCTTATTGGATAGTCTTCTTCCAAACCATAGGCGGGTGCCGAACGGTAGGGAAGGAAGAAAACCATTTGGCCTAAAGGGGTGTGCATAAGGTAATGACTAAACACATATAAAGGGATTTGGAGAGATGGCAAAGAATTATACGGTTACAGTTGTGAATCTGGATAATGGAAGAGGCATTACTATGAATACTGGGATACCCCATCGAAACATTTCAATGTTTCAGTTTCACTGTGTTCTGTTAAAAGAAAATTGATTTCCTAATTAGACACTTGCTCCACGGTATGTATTTACCAGGTATGATTCTCATATCTGTATGGTTTTACAGATGATGAGTGGGAGTAAGTTATTGGTAATTAGGTGATCATCCTCATTATATCGGAATTCGTTGTAATTAGTGATATTTGAGGAAATCGCCTGGGCAGTTTGCCGGACGGCAAATATTTGGTTTTAAATATCCGTTGTTATGCACCAATTTCAAATTAATATATTTATACGTCTATTTTTATAGAGTGAGATGTACCTTTTTGAAATTATGTCTATGACATTTACCTATATCAGTGATGGTTAGGTAAGGAGTATTGAACAGCGGTGTAATTCTTCTTAACCATAAGTACAGTTTTCAACCTAAGACACACAGGGAATGAGTTATTAGACTCAGGAGACTTATACAGAGTATTGTATATTGTCCAGTGTCCATTAGGATAGAGGGGGTGGTCCTCGTACTATATTCGGTTTACTTATGACTTCTCTAGTTCTTAGACAAGTGTTTCGTAGAAACACAAGGTCCAAGTTTTGAGAAGTTATAGGTATAAGAGTAAAGTAGAGAACGAGGTATTGCAAGTATCGGGATTCTTCAAGGTGATCGAAGATGTAGATACTTGTGTGTGGTATTCAGTTAATATTAATGATTAAGAGAACTTGCTTCTGTTTCTGTATTGGATATAGAACAGTTCATATCTTAACATTGTTAAGGTACGGGGAGTAGTCCGGCTTATGCTTAAAACCAGACTCTGGATAACTCAAGGCACGTTTCTATAATGGCTGTTTGTGGGTTGACCCAGGTTATGACGAGGGTTGGCTTTCTACCATCTGGAAGATCAATAGCGATATTGTTCTTGACTCGCCACAGTTTTAACAAAAATGGATTTTTTTTCTTCAGAAAACAGTAGTGGGAGTATGGTAGAAATGGAAGTGATTCCAGAACCGCAAATGATTACTGAAGATTTGATAAGAATCTAAAGATTCAATTTGGTTTGACATTCTATTGGCCACTCCGCAGATACGATGGGTAACCTCAAGCATCCGAGAGGTACTCCGGTAGCCTCGAGGAAGGTGACAGGGAGATTCTTATTTACCCAGACTTGCCATTGTTGTTATTCCAGACTGTGAGATCCGGCAGGAGGATGAGTATAGTGTCGTTCTAAACTAGTTTTAGAAGTATACGTCTATATGACTCTGCCAGAGGGTTGTCGTAGTCAGTGGGAGCAGCGGAAGCATTGGTGGACAAGTAGCTTATGTCTATAGACTTAAGCAGATATAGCGGAGATAGATCATCTATTTCTGATGTGACAGTCATAGGTTTGACTCCATCAGAATATGGGATGGATCTGTTAAGAAGGTAGTAGGGTGTGATGTCCTGATATTTGGATGACATACACAGAGTGGGAAGTGACATTCCTATACTACGATCGGTTATACTTTGGTTGTCACACAGTGGTTTCTCCACATGGGACTTGGATATAATATCAAGACATTCTGGTTACTAGATCTATAGATCTAGATTTGGGTGGTTTCCCAATCAGGGTACTTAGACAGCATTCTAAGAGTTTTTTAGAATGGACGACTCCTGGCACGGTAGTATACCTGCAGATGATGGAGCCACCCTCTCTAAAGCTGTCTTACAGACTAAAGTGGAGAGGGATGTGTATGATTGGCAGATCACTTGCTTAGGCAATTGAGTCAATCATGAGATGTCAAGTACCATACCAGATATTGTTTTTGCGCGAGATGCAATATGTTTATATTGATCCAATCCTGGAGAAACGATCGGAAGCAGTTTTAGAACATAAGTGGATGTTCTAGGGATATGATAACGGCAGCCTCTTTCAGGAGACGGTTATCATTCCAGGCTTCCAAGGTGACCTGGATGACAGAGTGACTGTCAGAGTTATAGTTCTCCCTCTGAAGAGGGGTAGTATTTTGGACAGGTAGTCCAGGCAAATACTGAGGGAGGCATGACGCAGGATACTGATTAAGTTCAGTTGACGATACAGTCTAAGAAGTTTGGATTTGGAGTTCACTTATGAACTAGGTCCCATCAGACATCCAAACATATTCTAAGACAGGTATTGCTCATTTCGGGAGATGGGTTTCTCTACGAACTTGAGATAAAGAGAGAGATAGAAAGAAACATCACAGCGGATCCACTCACTGAGGCTATTCCTCGAACGCAATAGTTTCGCAAACGAACTTTGTGAGACTGACTAGTAGAGGAGTTGGGTGTTCGGTATCACACGGGCCGTGAGTATGCAACATCGCAATAATTAGCCTTGAGTGCAAGTGGGAGAATGTTGGAGATAGTGCCCTCAGAGTCAATTATTGGATCACAAGCACGTGATTGCAATGATTGAGGGAGGACCTATACCGGTAGGACAGTCTTACTCAAGATGATAGTATGCTATCTTGCTTATCTTTATCATTGTGTACTGTTTTAGGTGACCTTACAGGTCACTATTGCACGTTGATAGAGCCCCTAGGATTCTTGCTTGACTGCCAGCAGTATGAGGGCGATCATATACGTGGGAGCTGGGGTCTATAAGCACATCCTTAAAAGGTCCATAGTCGTGGGAGTTTCGAGACAGGGCATCGATATTCCATAGTAGACTAGTGTATACAGTCGAGACCCCGAGAGGGGCGGTGGCCGGTCTCACAAGCCACTGGTGTCAGTTGGTTCACCTAAGATATATACAGGTGCTCATTGGGTTATGAGTACACCGGACAGGACTCGCCGGGAACCTGCTAGTTGGGATTATACCAGACGTCAGATAGCCGTTCCCTAGTGACATGTGTACAGGTTAGTTCATCGACCTGAGATCGTCATTTGTCTCGTGTGAGTTCCCACCGTACTTTGATTACTACCCTACCACGCTCAAAAGAGACGTGCAAATAGGTTTTAGTTGGGTACATTCCCGAGCCACATGGAGGCAGTGAGCGGATCTGCAGGGGTTTGTCTCTCCCGGTATTGGGGGTGAGGTCGTGCTGTGTCTAGGAGAGCCATTACACAAAGCCCTCGGCCGAGGCAGGAGATTTACTGGTAGGCATTCCAGTAGTATCTCAGTGTGTTCTGGGCTACACTCTGACACGACTTGTACCGCTTTTAGGGGTCTGACTTTTACTAACCCCCTAGGCCCGCTATGCGATGCTCATAGATGAACGGACTGGACTGTATGGATATTGTCACCGACAGGCTCAGTAGGGTGTCAGGATGAGTTCGCTCATCGATGTCCCTTTTGGTCAATACCTGGTAGCCCGTTGCGTATTGGCTAATACCTCTGACGTGCTAGTGGTTAATTCCACAACCAAAGTATTGACGAGTCTTTAGAGTCCCCCACAGACCGTTTCTCAAGTTTCGGGCGAAACGCTGTAGAGGCCGTATGGAGATATGGCAGGGTTCGATCAGATACGTGCGGTATTGCACGGATCATGATCGGACGGATAATACTAGCGGGCTTTGGTTTAAGCCGGATCCTAGTATTGTACAGTGTAGATTTTTTCTTTTTGCATTTGTATTCAGTGGGAATACAAATGCGGGTATGTATATACTATCGTGGGGTTTTCCTGTAATTTATTACGGGATCATTTTTCTGAAGTTGCCAGTTTGCATTCCGTTCCGGCCAGTTTTTCTTTGTTCCTTCACGGCCGGACTTTTGTGATGAGAGGGGCTAATTTGTAAGTTTGCAAATTAGCAATTGTGGAGGGGGTTTCTTGTATATTGAGGCATCATGATGATTCTTGAATTATTAGATTCCATTTTAATCTTATCCTTTGCATTAATGGTGATGGGGTTTGATTAGCATTTGATAAGTTTTTGATGTGAGATAATTTGATAATTATCTTCACATATTGATATATGCCTTTTCTATCTCTCTCTCATCATTCTATGATCAATTGGGGCCGGCCACTACTAGGAGGGGTGGGGGTTTCATTTTTGGTAGAAGAAAAATCATTGATCCCTCATTCTTCTTGGTAGAAAAATACTAGTTCACTCCAAAGTCCTTTTTTTTCTTCTCTATCATCAAAGGCAACTTCACCCCATTGAGACAAAATTTTTCCATACTTATCCTACTGTATCCTTAGGCACGTCGGCTCGCCAATTTCGTGCTCGAGTTGCCTCTGTCTATAGATGGGAGCCTGTAAAAGAACCCGGCGTTGTAGTGCCCGTTCCGACGAGAAGATGAAGACCGGAGGTTCCGCGAGGAGATCGGAGTGGAGGCCGAAGACCGAAGACCGAAGGACACGGATCGCTCGGTATAGCTTTCTACTCCTTTTCTTGTTTGCTAGAGTTCGATTAATGGCCCGATCCGGGATTTAGTGCGCGGTGGTGCCGATTTCTAAGTTCTAGAAAAGTTTCGTTTCCGCATTCCGGCATCGGATTGACGGCCGGGGCGCCGCCGTGCACTTACAACATGGAGGCAATGAGCGATAGGAAGGGTTTCGTCTCTCCCGGTATTGGGAGTTGAAGTTGCGCTATGCTCGATTGGCCATAACAGAAAATCCCTGGCCAGGGTTCTTGAGATTTACTGGTAACTGTATCAGTAGTTTCTCGAACTATTATGGACCTTGCATCGGCATGACTTATCAGGCTATTGGGGTATGACGTTATACCACCCCCAGGCTGTTGATATGCGATATATCAGACGAAGAGACCGGACTGTACGGTAGTGTTACTGATTGGATTCGCAGGAGTATGAGCAGGCTTGCTCGTTGTTCTTCTGATCACTCAATACCTGGGTGGCCGTTACGTTTAGCAGACCGCTTGCGGCTTGTGGGTGTTTGATATGATCATCACCTACTGTCGGCGTATTGACGAGTCTTTAGAGTCCTACACAGAGGTTTTCTGGTTCATGCAAAACGGAGTAGGAGCACATATGTGATATGTGCGGGACCGAGATTAATACGATATGTGATACCGTATTTTATTCTCGCGATTTGTGACATCGTCGGTTATATGTGATATAACCAAGTTATCGGATCAAGTGTTGATTTGATAAGTTGTTACTGTTGATATTAGTCGGTTATATGTGATATAGCCGGATTATTAAATCAAGAGTTGATTTAATAATTTAATGTATAATTATATATTTGATATATTCCATTACATTAACTAATATTAGCTCACTTAAGTAATTCTTTTTCTCACATTTGATACACTTTACATATATGTGATATATGTATTGTTTTCTATTTGCATACATTATATATAAGTGATATATATTATGTATCATGCTAGGTTACACTTGCAACATGTATGAATGAGACTTTTACCATGCTAAGGTTTAAACTAGGGTTTTATTTGTTTTAAGCAAATCAAACATTTGGATTTAGTCTAGGTTAAGCTTGGAGAAGCTTGTAGAACATTGACTAAGTCCACTTGTTTGTCTTGCTTAAGATATTTCTTAACCCAACCATTACCTTGGACTATGGTTTGTTCTCTACATGAGTTAGGCATGACATTAACTCACCCATGGTTGCAATTCTAACATCACTCTCTCGTGAGTTTCATTTCTTCTTCTTCTTCAACAAAAGGAAAAGCTTGCTAGGTTTTTTCTAAGTGAAGAATTAGTGTGAGAAAAATAAAACTAAAGTGAACCCACTTCCTACTTCATCATCCTTTACTACTTGCAATTTAGTTTAGGTTGTTTGCTTCACTAATCTCACCATTAGTGAAGAGATAGCTTGGGTTAATGTCTCTTCGACGTAGATCATCTTCGGTCTCGAAGACTTCGATGCAAGCTTGTTCGTTTCTTCATGGGAGCCTCTCTAGAGTCCGGGAGTTCATGATCGCAGCGAAGGGACTACTACATGGAGCTATTGAAGTGAAGGACCGGTCTACAAAGGTTGTATTCCTTGTTCACTTTAGATGTAAAGTGTTTACATTATGTTTTGTCGGATTTTCTTGTAGCGATTCTAGGGTTAGGGTTTACTAGAACGGTAAATTTTTGAAATTGGTATGGTCGATACCTCCCGAAATCTTGCTGTCGTGCTAGGCAACCCTACAGTGGTATCAAAGCCATGCTAGAAAATTAAACGATATTTGCTAGGATTACGAAACCGAAACAACTCCGAAACACCCGATACGAAAACTTGGTTTCTGTCGAATTTAAGAGGTCTTCAAAATTTTTTTCATGCAACTACAGAATGTTGTATGAGATGCAACATGAACACACTACAAAATTGAACCCCATTCCTCAGATTTTGGCCGGCCAGATAGCTAGGAAAACCGGTGTGCTCGGTTTTTGGGAGGAGTTTTTAGTTGAATTTTGCAGTGTGTTCCAGTCTCTGGGTTTTGGAGTTTCAGATGTTGTTTGTTTTTGCTAAATTTTCATGTGATATTAACTTTCTGCAAAAGCAATTCGGAGTGTTTCGTAATCATAATCGTAATCCTAACATGTATTTGGGTTATTTAGACGATGCTAAAAAGTTCTAACGGATATCAATGACCCAATATTTCCCCGCTGGAAAATTTTCATGAGTTGGATTTTTTCCGAGTTTAAAATTTTCAGAAAATCTTGTAAGCGATTCTGTGGACCCTCTAGAAGAACGAAACCCTAACTTGATTATGTGACCGTCAAAACTGCCATTGAACCCTAGGGTTTGTGGTAGTTCAGCGGTGCCACATGTGAGGTATTGGTTGACTCTTCGACGGTTGGTTTATAGGAGCCGTGGCATGTTTCTGGGTACGTTTTGAACTCCGCTCAATTGTTGAGCATCACGGAAAATTTTGGGTGTTTGTTTATTCGATCGAAAAGTTTAACTTGGTCTAGCAATCTGTGATTGTGATACAATATTTGGAATCCACAAATTGTTATAAGATAACTAGTTTGAATTTTATAAATCTATCAGTTTAGTCTCATTTGATCGCTTGCCACGGGATTTTGATGTTGATCAAAAGTCCGTCGCAATTACGTAGTATACACGGATACTCGTCGGGTAACCTTAATAGATAGACATGCCCCATAGCCCCGACCAAGTGACTGTAGGAGAACCCTGTCACCAAAAGCATCCGTTCGGGTGGTCACGGCCGCGGTGTTCCGCCTTAGTGCACTTCGTCGACGGCATCGGGGGGTGCGGCCATCTACTAAAATTTCCGACGAGCATTCGATCAGGTTATCGGGAATCTTGTTGAATTACCCGACTGGTTATTGGAAAGTGTTTTCAATAATCGAGACTAAAATGCGGGGTTTATAATTGTTAGGCATGTGACGTCTAAGGAATTCTTTTGGTTAGGCATGAAATCCAATGTATGTGATATATTGGGTTTATGATGTCTAAGGCGGTTGCGGATCCCAATTGTTGTAGTTTTTCACTTTCTTTCTGCGACCGTAAGTGTAATATGTGGTGTATCGCCTGTTTCGTTGCTATACGTCAACGACAATTGGGATACACATATTTACTTGCGTTGATGACATGTGATGTTATGTGTTGCTATGATATGTTATATTGAATCGTCGTGTTTTGAATAGCAGGGGTTTTATGTGAGATGGGGGTTTTTATTTTCATTCATGTAAAATTCATTGTATGTAATATTCTTTTTTTGGGGCACTTCTGGGTTGAGGATGATGTCACCATTGATGTATATTATTTACTTTTCCGCATTATGATATGTTGGATATAGTGCCCTCAAAGTCAACTATTAGATCGCAGGTACGTGATTGTGATGATTGAGGAAGGGCATATACCGATAAAACAGTCTTACTCGAGATGATAGTATACTGTCTGGTTTGTCTTTATCACTGTTACACTTTGATAGAGCCCTTAAGATCTTGCTTGACTACCAGCAGTATGATGGCGATCATATATGTGGGAGCTGGGGTCTATAACCACATCCTTAAAGTGTCCCTAGTCGTAGGAGTTTCGAGACAGGGCTTCGATACTCTAAAATAGACTAGTGTATACAGTCGAGACCCCGACGAGGGGCGGTGGCCGGTCTCACAAGCCATTGGTGTTAGTTGGATCACCTAAGATATATACAGGTGCTCATTGGGTTATGAGTACACCGGACAGGACTCGCCGGGAACATGCTAGTTGGTATTATACATATCGTCGGATAGCAGTTCCCTGGTGACATGTATACAGGTTAGTTTGTCGACCTGGGATCGTCATTTGTCTCGTGTGAGTTCCCACTGTGCTTTGATTAATACCCTACCACGGCTCAAAGGAGTCGTGCAAACAGGTTTTAGTTGGGTAAAGTCCCGAGCCATATGGAGGCAGTGAGCGGATCGTCGGGGATTCGTCTCTCCCGGTATTGGAGGTGAGATCGTGCTGTGTTTAGGAGAGCCATTACACGAAATCTCTGGCCAGGGTAATCGAGATTTACTGGAAGGTATTCCAGTAGTATCTCAGGGTGTTCTAGGCTGCTCTCTGACACGACTTATACAGCTATTGGGGGTCTGACGTTTACCAGCCCCCTAGGCCCTATATGCGATACTCATAGACGAACGGACTGGACTGTACATATATTGTCACTGTCAGACTCAGTAGGGTTTCTGGATGAGTTTGCTCGTCAGCTTCCCTTTCGATCAATACATAGGCAACCGTTACGTACAGCTAGTACCTCTGACGTGCTAGAGGTTATACCCAGTGCCATTGTGTTGATGAGTCATTAGAGTCCCCCACATACAGTTTCCCAAGTTCGGGCGAAACGTTGTAGAGGCCGTATGGTTTTATGGCAGGGTTCGAAAAATGCACGTGCATTTACGCACGTGTCATATTTCGGGCAGATAATACTGGTAGGCTTTGGTTTAAGCCGGATCCAAGTATTATACTGTGTAGATATAATATCTTTGTCTCAATTGCATTTGTATTCGGTCGTAATACAAATGCGGGTATGTTTATACTATTACGGGATTATCCTGAAATTCGTATCAGGATCGCTTTTGAAAGTTGCCAGTTTCCAGTTTTCTATCACCCGTATTTAACATTCGGTTTAATACGGATTTATCTTTTCTTCTTATGGGTGAGTCATGAGGTGAGTCATGAGTGGAAGCTTCTTGATATGGTGACTAGGATTAGTGACTCATGGTTGCATTAAATGGTTTAATGATGTGTTAAGGTGACTAGGTTAATGATTATTGGTTTGCATTTATTGTTTAAGTGAGTCATTGTTTTCATGATGTGTTATGATAAGTATCATATTGTTATGGTCACCCTCTCCACTCCTACACTCACCCCCTCCTCCATATATTTGCCGGCCCCCTCTTGAAAAGTAAAAAAAAAGATTGATTTTGCAAAAGAAAAGAATATAGAGTTTAGTTCATGAAAATTAGAATAGCCGATTTCTCATTTACCCTATTCAAATGGAAACTTCATTAACCGTTCGTCCATTGCTTTGGACGAAGCGAGACAAAGTGTTCTACACATTCTCTACATCATCTTGGTCATCTCTTTTAGCAAACTTGATGTCCGAGTTGCCTCGGTTCAGAGGCGGGAGCCCGTTTAAAGATCCGTCGACGTGGTGCCACCTGGACGAGAAGACTGGAGATCCAGGAGATTGGAGCAGTCTCAACAAAGCGTAGGATGATGGTTAATGACCGAAGGACTCGGATCGTTCGGTATAACAATTCTACCCTCTTTACAGTATGTTAGTTTAGCTTTAATGGCAGATCCGGGTTATAGTATACGATAGCGCCAGTTTCTAAAAGTTTTTGTTCCACATTTGGTGTCTGTTAGACTGCCGGGGCGCTACCGTGTGCTTACAGTGGTATCAGAGCCTCGCCATTAAGCTTTACGAACTTGTGCTAACGCGTTTAAAACATTGATCGAGCGGAATTTTCAAAATCCCAATTTCCATGTTTAAAGTTTCTGTCGATTTTTAAACTGCTCTAAAAATCATTTTGACAATACCAGAAAATCGAGGAGTATTTTATTAGAACACTGAAGAAAAACGATCCAATGATTTGACCGTATGGCCGCGAATCCGCCGCCAAAGCCATGCTTTGGCCGTGGAAACGCGGCCATCTTGGTGAATCATTGGGCCATCTTTCTTTTGGGGCTTCTACATGAGAAATTGAGGTTTCTGGAACTGTTCTTTTGGGCCCAGTTTTTGTTACTGTACAGCAGATGTTTGCGGGCCCACTTCGGGAAGTTTTGTCGATCGAAATTTTAAACTTGTTAGTATGCATTACTTACATTATATCTCCGACCGGGAATGCCATTTGAGCGGTAAATTGCGTCTAATTGCTATAGTTCTTTTAGACGGGTTTGCGAACGTGACATTCGCGCTGATGTTCTGTGTTGTGCTGTAATGTTGCGGATTTGTCGTGGTGGATAGCAGTATGCAATGGTAGTGCCATTGGATTTATTTTTACATTTGATATTGTGGGGCGAGCGTCCAACATGTGGACTGCCGTCACTACCTGTTTGTATAATATTCTTTTGGGGCACGACCGGGTTGAGGTCGATGTACCCGTTGTACATATTTTTATTTCTGTACTAGGTTTACCTCGTGACGGAGTGCACGGATAGCCGGGTTCTGGAGGGCAACGGGTCCGTATCTCATGGTTATGAGAGGCAGAAGGGCCTCACTCTAGAATTGGCAGACTATTCGCCGCACTCGTAAGGGGTACAGGTTGACCCAAGGAGGGGAGCTCAAGTTACCGGATTCCGTGAAGTGCAGGGTGGTCCATTCATTTTGCTGTAGGGGGCTGCCTCGCTTCAGGTTTTGGCGGGTAACTTGCCGAACCCGTAGGGGTCTAGGTTTCATTGCACAGGCTATCCACACGACCAGGGAACGTCGGGTTTCAGCAGCGGCTCTGTGAAACCCGAGGATCCCAGATTATCTGTATTGTTCTGTGATGCTTATTACTTTTCTGTGATGCTTATTACTTTTCTGTGATGTTGCATTTATCATGCCTGGAGCGATTATTATATATTTATTTATACTAGTAGATGTTGTATATGTTTTGCACCCACGCTAGCCCAGTCCCTGCTCTGTCGTTAGTTAAGTAACCTGACGGGTAATGACGGGACCCAGTGACGAATGCAAATGGCATATACGTACATTTTATTTTCGTTCTTTTCTGGTGTGATTAATTGATGGAACTGCATTGATTCTTATCAATGCAAGGATAAAACAAACCTATATTTGATGTTGTTGGAACAAATTTTAAAAAGAGTTATTACAAAGACGTTTCCTTTTGTTATGCACAGTGGTATTCGGTTATGAATATCCTGCACCTCATTCGACGAGGCAAGGGCCGAGATCCCTTCACCGGGAGTGACCCCTTTGGCAGAAGTTTGCGTCAGGGTAATAACTTCAGTATAGTCGATCACAAGTTGCTTTGCATCGCGGTATTCAGTTAGAATATCCTGCACCTCATTCCACGAGGAAAGAGCCGAGATCCCTTCACCGGGAGTGACCTCTTTAGCAAAGGTTTTCGCCACTATATTTTTATAAAAAGCTATCAGGTTCCTTCAGCGAGATCAAGTTCATTACGTTAAATGTTTTTCGCCAAAAACCAGCCGTAACCCTCCGTCATTTCTTATGGATGGTCAGTAGTATTCAAGCTATGTTTGTTGGCCTACGTCAAGGCATAGTATTTGGTAGCTGCTGGGGTATTCATTTGATACATAGATAGATGCATTAGTTTAGGCAGACGTACAGCCTTGTTGGCCTACATCAAGGGCATGTACGATGGACCTAAATTAATCAGGACAACGACGGGTAGAACTTGACATGTGACTTATGATTTGTTGGCCTACGTCAAGGTCATAAGAGCATGGGATTAAAATTACATCGGGAGTTTCAAACATACAAGAAACTTGCCATACTTGCGCATACCTTCTGGAGTGTGATAACTTGAGTGGCTTCCATCAAGTTATCATGCGATGATAGTTGGATCCCGATTCTCACTGATGAGTTGGTTTACTCTTCGGGTGATCCCAACTAATTCTTCTTTCAGGTTTGGAGGAGAATTTAAGACTACAGTGGGAGGTTTCCTGATTAGATAAAGTGATAACCATTCTGATCTAGGTTAGAGTGCACGCAGAGTGTTTCTTTTCTCTCTCTCTTTGGCAACGACCTTTGACCGACCTTAGACTATGACTCAGTAACCAAGTTGACCGAACCTTCTTAAAATACTGGCTTTTGGATTGTCCGAGTTGCATAAGTCATTGCTGCTCCTTCTTTTACCCTTTGTATTTCTCAGAACACCCCGTATTATTATGGATATCCACTTCCATTGGATAGATCCATCGTATGGTTATATATGAACTCGGAGGGATTTCTTCGAGGATGGATCCAGGTTCAGGAGAAATAGAATTGGTTTATTCAGTTGTCTTTTATTATCACCTTCTCTCAGGTTGCGAGGGCTCCTTGGTTTAGGAGAGTACACCTATTACGCTTATTGGATAGTCTTATTCCAAACCATAGGCAGGTGCCGAAAGGTAGGGAATGAAGAAAACCAATTAGCCTAAGTAGGATGTATAGAAGGTAATTACTAAAGACAAAATAAAGGGATTAGAAAGAGGGCAGAGTAAATTGCGTCTGCTATCATTCACGACCAAACCACGTACTTCATCGCCACTCCTATTTCACCTTTGCCTTTTTCCCCAGTTCGGGAGAAATAGAATAAGTTATTATTCAGTTGTCTTTTATCATCACCTTCTCTCAGGTTATGAGTACTCCTTGGTTTAGGAGGGTGCACCTATTATGCTTACTGGATAGTATTCTTCCAAACCATAGGCTGGTGCCGAACGGTAGGGAAGGAAGAAAACCACTTAGCCTAATGGGGTGTATAGAAGGTAATAAAATAAAGACAAATAAAGGGATTTGGGGAGATGGCAAACAAATATACGGTTAAAGTCATGAATTGGATTATGGAAGAGGCATTACTAAGAATACGAGGATACCCCTTCGAAACATTTTCATGTTTCAATTACACTGTGCATTGTTAATTGTAAACTGATTTCCCAATTAAACCCTTGCTCTAGGGTATGTATTTACCAGGTATGCTTCTCACATCTGTATGGTTTTACAGATGATGAGTGGGAGTAAGCTATTGGGAATTAGGAGACCATCCTCATTATATCGGAATTCTTTGTAATTGGTGATATTTGAGGAAATCGCCTAGGTACAGTTTTCAACCTACGACGCACAGGTTTTGAGTTATTCAACTCAGCGGACTTATACATAGTATTGTATGTTATCCAGTGTCCATCAGGACAAAGGGGTTGGTACTCGTACTCTGTTCTGTTTACTTGTGACTTCTCTAGCTTTTAGACAAGTGTTTCGTAGAAATACAATGTCTAAGTTTTGAGAAGTTGTAGGTATAGGAATAAAGTAGAGAACCGGGTGTCGCAAGTATCGGGATTCTTCAAAGAAAGTATCGGGATTCTTCAAGGAAATCGAAGATGTAGATTCTTGTGATTGGTATTTAGTTAATGGTTTTGAGAAACTTGTTTCTCTTTCAGGTTACTTATAATTGGATGGATTCCTAAGTTGAGTAATACTGATTAGCCTTTCTCCATTGAGTTGATATACACTGGAGACAGTAGCATGATTAGAATATGGTTCCAATTAAATAAGTGCCAAAGTTTCTATATTAGATATAGAATGGTTCATATCTTAACGATGTTAAGGTACGGTGAGTTGTCCAGCTTATGCTTAAAACCAGACTCTGGATAACTCAAGGCACGTTTCTGTAATGGCAGTTTGTGGGTTGACCCTGTCTTTGACGAGGGTTGACTTTCTACCATATGGAAGATCAATAGTGATATTGTTCTAGACTCGCCACAGTTTTAGTAAAATGGATTTTTTTTAAGAAAACAATAGTGGGAGTATGGTAGAACTGAAAGTGATTCCAGAACCGCAAACGATTACGGAAAATTTAATAGGACCTATATATTCAATCAGGTTTGACATTCCAATAGCCACTCCGCAGATAGAAGTGGGTAACCTCAGACATCCGAATGGTACTCAGGTAGCCTCAAGGACGGTGACAGGGAGGTTCTTGTTTACCCAGACTTGACACTACTGTTGTTCCAGACTATGAGACCCGGCAGGAGGATAAGTATAGCGTCGTTCTAAACTAGGTTTAGAAGTGTACGTATATATTATTCTGCCAGAGGGTTGTCGTAGTCGGTGGGAGCAGCGAAAGCATAGTGGGCAAGTAGCTTATGTCTATTTATAGGCTTAAGCACATATAGCGGAGATAAGGTCATCTATTTTTGATGTGACAGTCATGGGTTTGACTTCATCAGAATAGGGGATGGATCTGTTAAGAAGGTAGTAGGGTGTGATGTCCTGGTATTTGGATGACATACACAGAGTAGAAAGTAAAATTCCTATACTACGATCGGTTGTACTATGGTAGTCACACAGTTGTTTCTTCACACAGGATATGGATATAATATCAGACATTCTGGTAACTAGATCTATGGTTTTAGATCTAGATTTAGGTAGTTTCCCAATGTGGGTACTTTGACAGTACTCTAATAGTATTTTAGAATAGATGACTCCTGGCATGGTGGTGTACCTGCAGGTGATGGAGTCACCCTCTCTAAAGGTGTCTTACAGGCTAAAGGGGAGAGAGACGTGCATGATTGGCAGATCACTTGCTTAGGCAATTGAGTCAATCGTGAGATGTCAAGTACCACACCAGATGTTGTTTTTGCACTAGATGCGATAAGTTTATATTAATCCAATCCTGAAGAAACATAAGGAAGCAGTTTTAGAACATAAGTGCATGTTCTACGGATTTGATGACGGCGGCCTCCTTCAGGAGACGATTATCATTCCAGGCTTCAAAGGTGACATAGATGACAGAGTAATTATCAGAGTTATAGTTTTCCATCTGACGAGGGACAGTATTATGGACAGGTGGTCCAAGAGGATACTGTGGGAAGCATGGTGCTGGATACTGATTAGGTTCAGTGATTAATACAGTCTAAGAAGTTTGAATTTGGAGTTCATTAATGAACCAAGTCCCATCAGATATCCAGACATATTCTAAGACAGGTATTACTCGATTCGGGAGATGGTTTTCTCCGCGAACTTGAAATTAAGGGAGACATAGAAAGAATCATCAGGGCGGATCCACTCATTGAGGCTATTTCTCGAACACAATAGTTTTGCAAACGAGCTTTGTGAAACTGATTAGTAGAGGAGTTGAATGTTCGGTATCACACGAGCTGTGAGTACGCGACATCGCAATAATTAGCCTTAAGTGCAAGTGGGAGATTGTTGGATATAGTGCCCTCAAAGTCAATTATTGGATTGCAGGTACGTGATTGTGATAATTGAGGAAGGGCCTATACCGATAAAACAGTCTTACTCGAGATGAAAGTATGCTATCTGGTTTGTCTTTATCACTGTTACAATTTGATAGAGCCCTTAGGATCTTGCTTGACTACCAGCAGTATGATGGCGATCATATATGTGGGAGCTGGGGTCTATAAGCACATCCTTAAAGTGTCCCTAGTCGTGGGAGTTTCGAGACAGGGCATCGATACTCCAAAGTAGACTAGTGTATACAGTCGAGACCCCAACGAGGGGCGGTGGCCGGTCTCACAAGCCATTGGTGTTAGTTGGATCACCTAAGATGTATACAGGAGCTTATTGGGTTATGAGTACACCGGACAGGACGCACCGGGAATATGCTAGTTGGTATTATACATATCGTCGGATAGCAGTTCCCTGGTGACATGTGTACAGGTTAGTTTGTCGACCTGGGATCGTCATTTGTCTCATGTGAGTTCCCACTGTGCTTTGATTACTACCCTACCACGGCTCAAAGGAGTCGTGCAAACAGGTTTTAGTTGGGTACAGTCCCGAGCCACATGGAGGCAGTGAGTGGATCGTCGGGGATTCGTCTCTCCCGGTATTAGGGGTAAGATCGCGCTGTGTTTAAGAGAGCCATTACACGAAATCCCTGGCCAAGCTAATCGAGATTTACCGGAAGGTATTCCAGTAGTATCTCAGGGTGTTCTGGGCTGCTCTCTGACACGACTTTTACAGCTATTGGGGGTCTGACGTTTACCAGCCCCCTAGGCCCTATATGCGATACTCTTAGACGAACGGACCAGACTGTACAGATATTGTCACTGTCAGACTCAGTAGGGTTTCTGGATGAGTTCGCTTGTCAGCTTCCCTTCCGATCAATACATAGGCAACCGTTACGTACAGCCAGTACCTCTGACGTGCTAGAGGTTATACCCAGTGCCAGTGTGTTGATGAGTCATTAGAGTCCCCCACAGACAGTTTCCCAAGTTCGGGCGAAACGTTGTAGAGGCCGTATGGTTTTATGGCAGGGTTCGGAAAATGCACATGCGTTTACGCACGTGTCATATTTCGGGCAGATAATACTGGTAGACTTTGGTTTAAGCCGGATCCATTTATTATACTGTGTAGATATAATATCTTTGTCTCAGTTGCATTTGTATTCGGTCGTAATACAAATACGGGTATGTTTATACTGTTACGGGGTTATCCTGAAATTCGTTTCAGGGTCGCTTTTGAAAGTTGCCAGTTTCCAGTTTTCTATCACCCGTATTTAACATTCGGTTTAATACGGATTTATCTTTTCTTCTTATGGGTGAGTCATGAGGTGAGTCATGAGTGGAAGCTTCTTGATATGGTGACTAGGATTAGTGACTCATGGTTGCATTAAATGGTTTGATGATGTGTTAAGATGACTAGGTTAATGATCATTGGTTTGCATTTATTGTTTAAGTGAGTCATTGTTTTCATGATGTGTTATGATAAGTATCATATTGTTATGGTCACCCTCTCCACTCCTACACTCACCCCCCTCCTCCATTTATTGGCCGGCCCCCTCTTGAAAAGTAAAAAAAAGGATTGATTTTGCAAAAGAAAAGAATATAGAGTTTAATTCATGAAAATTAGAATAGCCGATTTCTCATTTACCCGATTCAAATGGCAACTTCATTAACCGTTCGTCCATAGCTTTGGACGAAGCAAGACAAAGTGTTCTACACATTCTCTACATCAATCTTGGTCATCTCTTTTAGCAAACTTGATGTCCAAGTTGCCTCTGTTCAGAGGCGGGAGCCCGTTTAAAGATCCGTCGACGTGGTGCCACCTGGACGAGAAGACTGGAGATCCAGGAGATTGGAGCAGCCGCAACAAAGCGTGGGATGATGGTTAAAGACCGAAGGACTCGGATCGTTCGGTATAACAATTCTACCCTCTTTACAGTATGTTGTTTAGCTTTAATGGCAGATCCGGGTTATAGTATACGATAGCGTCGGTTTCTAAAAGTTTTTGTTCCGTATTTGGCGTCTGTTAGACGGCCGGGGCGGTACCATGTACTTACATGATGGACCCAAGACGGGGAGCACAAGTAACCGGGTTCTAGGGTCCAGTGGGAGACCATCTCGAGGAGTCGAGACCGGGTCTCCTAACTCTAGAATTGGTAAGGTTGCTTGACACTCTCGTAAGGGTCTAGGGATGTGGGTTTGGCTATTCATCACGATCGTGAAATCTGCGTTTTTACCGGCTTAAATAAAACACGGAATTCCTAGTATATCCAATATTTCATATGTGATTCTTCTACTGCTGATATTCTGTGATGTGATCACTTGATATGTTCTGAGATGAATGCCTATATTATATATATGAGATATAATAAATATTGCTGCTTTCGTTTCTTATGTGATGCTTAGGAAGCATATTTGATAGGACTTTATTAATGAGATTAATAAAAGAAAAAGAAACCTAAAGATGTTGTAGAAACTTGTTTTAAAAACTGGTAGCTCTAGTTCTTGCTTTGCATAGCGGTATTCCTTGTAGAATATCCAGCACCTTATTCGATAAGGAAAGAGCCGAGATCCCTTCACCGGGAGTGATCTCTTTAGCGAAACTAGCAGATGCTACAAACTCGGTTTGTTTTTTGATTGCTTTTATTGTTTTTGCTTTGCATAGTGGTATTTGTAAAATATCCTGCACCTTATTCGATAAGGAAAGAGCCGAGATCCCTTCACCGGGAGTGACATCTTTAGCAAAACTAGTAAAAGCCTAAAAAACACTCCTTTTTTAAAATCACTCGATTCTACAACGATATCAAGTTCATTACGCTCATGGTTTTCTTAAAAACCTGCGTAGCTCTCCATCATTTCAGATAAGTACTACTTAGTATTCGTACTACGTTTGTTTGCCTCCGTCAAGACGTAGTGTGCGGTAGCTAACTAGTGCTTATTTGCAACATTAGATGAGATTGGATTAGGGTAGTCGTGCGACTTTGTTGGCCTCCGTCAAGGGTCGTGCAGGTGGGTTTAATTCAATCATGAAATGTACGGGTTGAACTTGACTAACAGCCTATGGTTTGTTGGCCTCCGTCAAGGTCACAGGAGGCTAGGGGCAAAATATTATCGGGAATTTCAAGTGTTGAAATTTGCAATGAGATTGCATACCTTCTATGAGATAGTTGGATCCCGATACCCACTGCGAGTAAGAGTTACTCCTGGGAGAGTTTTACACATTACAATTAGCCGATCAAGTAGGTGTCTAGAAAGGTGTTAATGGGGTTACGCCCCTGGGAAAACGAGTTTATTTTAATTAGGTCTTTGTGAAAGCATGGGGAACCTCCTTCAAAGTACCGACACTAGCCTGGCCGAAAGATTGGCGAACTTGTAGGGTGTAATTAATCCCGGCTAGTCTTACCTTTTAAGGTTTGAAGGTAGATTTGACTAAAACAGTGGGAGCCATCCTGATTAGATAAATTAATAACTAATCTAATCTTGCAAGAGCACACGCAGAGTGTTTTCTTCTCTCTCTCTCTCCTGGTAGCGACCAAGTCACACCTTAATCAAGATTATAATATGGATGCATTGACCGAACCTGCTTATTATACTGAGCTGAGGAACACTGGTTCCGCTCTATCTTATAACTGTTATAAGTCCGAGCAGGAAATAGGGGAATATCCGGATTCCCATGCCACCCAATCGAAGAAAGTGCATGTTGATGCATCTTCTTCGGGTGTGTTCATTACCGAGAACTGTTTCGCAGTATCCTCTATGTCCTAGGTATGAGATACCGGATCAGGATCCCACATATGTAAGAGTTACATGGGCTATAGACCGGTTAAGAACTGAGAATGGTGATATGTATCTAAGAGTTAGAGAATGGTGCAATTGTTGCAGCCAAGTCAGTTGACAGATATCACCTTGTATTAGATACATTGATTATGAACAAATGTTATTAGATACCGAACTTGATATACAACATTACATCATGTTCTTTACTGAGTTAAAGAAGGATATAATTTTGTATTGGAGGATGATGTTGTGAACATTTTCCTGAATCAAGAGTTGATTCGATCAGGCACGTTAGATAATAGCATATACGTTCTAAATCAAATCACAGTTCAAAGTATATAGAACACACACAAGAGGAGTAGTTCAGAAATGAATGAATCCTTCTTGTGGCATTGTAGACTAGGTCATATCAATGTAACACGACCAGATAAGTTACATAAGGATGAATATGAGAATCTGTTTGAATTTTCATCTTATGATACTTGCCAGTCTTGTCTCAAAGATAAAATGACCAATACTCCGTTTACTGGAAACAGAGAAAGAGTTGGTGAACTCTTTGGACAGATACATGATGATGTATGCGGTCCTATTTCTATAAATGCCAGGGTTGGTTCTTGGTACTTCATTACATTCATCGACTATCTCTCAAGATTCAGACATGTATTCCTGTTGAAACACGAGTCTGAGACTTTTAAGAAATTCAAGGAATATAATCTTGAAGTTGAAGAACCATAAGGGTGGAAGTATTAAAGTCCTTCGATGTGATCGAGGAGGAGAATACTTGGGCATGGAGTTCCTGGATTATTTAAAGGAGAATGTGATTCTCTCTCAGCTTACTCCTAAGAGTACACCACAGCACAATGGTGTATCAGGGCAGAGGTATCACACCTTATGAGATATGGCACGCTCTATGATGAGTACTACAGAGTTACCTGTTTCCTTTTGGTGTTATGCACTTAAGAAGCTGCATACCTATTGAATGAGGTTCTGTCCAAATCAGTGCCTACCACTCTATATTGTAAGTCCATGTCACACACCCCACGTATTCACGGGGAGGCGGAATATATGAAAAACAATCATCAAAGATTCGTAACACGGACTTGAGCACACGGATTGTGTCTAAACCATTACTAGCAAACAACGTGAGGTTTAACTACTCGGATTCGAAGTTATACCTCACGTTACATGTCCTTCGGGTCTTCATGGCTGTCCTCCACCTGTCGTCGGCTCTATGGAACATGGGTACCTCAACGGCCTCCTCGAGTAAAAGACGATCCACCCGAGAGTCTATAGATCGAGCTCCTATATCGAATCTGAGATAACTGTGGCTTCTAATTTGCTAATTTAGAAGTCCTAGAGCGTGTAGAGTATTTAGATGGAGTACTTAGTCACTTTAAACCCTAGGATTCTCAACACATGGGAGCTTTTAGGGTTTGATGAAGAGGATGAAGACTTGAGGAGAGAGAAAGTGTTTTGGATAAAAATGAATGAACCATTCTCATTTGTGAATGTCATGAAGCATAATAATATCTCACCAAAATAAATATCTAGCTAATATTCATCATGCTTCATATAATTCACAAGATGAATCATCTAATGAGTCATGGATCATTTAATGAAACTTACACCTCATCTCCTCCACCTCATTTATTTTAAATCTAAAAAGAAATAAATACAAATGAGTCACCTCCTTCTAGAAGCTTCCCGATAAATTACGAGACTGCCCTTCCCATCCGTATTTCCGAAAAACACGTATAATCTGAGACTGAATAAATCCATCTGTATAATTCTAGGATCTGGCTTAAACCAAAGACTACTAATATTATCTGCCTGGTCATAGTACGTGCATAAGTGTACGTAAGTGATCGCGGCCCTGCCGTAAAACCATATGGCCTCTACACCTTTTGCCCGGTGTAGGGAAACTCTCTGTGTGGGAATCTAAATACTTGACACTACGCTGGCAGTGAGTTTAACCATAGTCCGCAAGCGGTACTAGCTGTACGTAACGGTCCCCAGGTAGATGTCGATAAGAAGGACGATGAGGAAACCCATCCGAACTCTTACTGAGCCTGTATGTGACAATCTTCGTACAGTTCGGTCTGTTCGTCTAGGACTATCACATATCGAGCCTAGGGGGCGGTAAACGTCAGACCTCTAATAGCGGCATAAGTCGTGTCGGAGTGTAGCCCATTACACCTTGAGAAACTACTGGAACACCTACCAGTAAATCTTGCTTGCCCTGGCCAGGGACTTTGCGTAATGGCTCTCCATACACAGTGTGATATCAACCCCCAATACCGGGAGAGACGAATCCTATCTAACCGCCACTGCCTCCAAGTGCTTCGGGGCTGCACCCAACTACTACCTGTTTGCACAAATCCTTTGAGCCTTGGTAGGGTAGTAATCTAAGTATAGTGGGAACACACCCGAGGCGAAGTAGCAGTGTCAAGTCGACGGACTAAGCTGTACTCATGTCACCTGGGAACTGCAATCTAACGACATGTATAATACCAACCTGCAGTTCCCGACGAGTCCTGTCCGGTGTACTCGTAACCCAACGAGCACCTGCATACTATCTCCAGTACGACGTACTGATGGCTGTGAGACAGACCATCCCCCGACCTGGGATGAGAAGCGTATACACCAATCTACTCCGGAGTATCGATACCCCGTCTCGATAATCTTACGACCAGGGACCTGTATCGGATGTGCTTGTAGAATACGCAGCCCCCACTAATGTGACTGCCATCACAACGCTGGTAATCAAGCAAAGATCCTAAGGGCTCTACTAATATATATAAGCGATATGTTAAAAGAAACACATGCACATATTAAAGTAGATTCAAACCAAGTAGCATACTACCATTTTTAGCAAGACTGTCAATACAACTGTGAGTATCCCAAGCTTCCATTAAGTAACATACAATCCATTATGATACAATAATGGCCTCTAGGGCATATACACTAACAATCTCCCACTTGCACTAGGGCCATGTTCTGGCATATCGCAGACCTATCATCTTGAATAGCCTCTCGAGCTGCGTCTGAGGAATGGCCTTTGTGAATGGATCAACAGTGTTATTCTCCGTATCTACTCTCTTCACCTCGATCTCCCGGCGATCTACGATCTCCCTGATCAGGTGATACCACCTTAAGATGTGTCTGGACTTCTGATGGGACCTGGGTTCCTTCGCTAAAGCTATAGCACCGTTGTTGTCGCAATACAGAGGTATTGGATCAACACTGGTAGGAACCACTTGAAGTTCTGTGAGGAACTTCTTCATCCAGACAGCTTCTTTTGCGGTATCTCAAGCAGCTATGTACTCCGCTTCCATCGTTGAGTCAGCAACGGTGTCCTGCTTGGAGCTCTTCCAATAGACTGCCCCTCCATTGAGGGTAAAGATATAACCCGACATGGACTTGGAGTCATCCTTGTCACTCTGGAAGCTGGAGTCAGCAAAGGCCTCGATCTGGAGGTCTTTTCTGCCATACACCAAGAACATCTCCTTAGTCTTCCTTAGGTACTTGAGAATGTTCTTTACTGCTATCCAGTGCTTCTCCCCTGGGTTGGACTGATACCGGCTTACAACGCTCAATACGTATGCTACATCTGTTATGGTACACAACATCGCATACATTATAGAGCCTACCACAGAAGCATATGGTATAATTGACATGCGAGCCCTTTCCAAATCAGTCTTGGGAGACATCTCTTTGGAGAGGGTGATTCCGTGACAAGACGGTAGGTTACCGCGCTTTGAATCTTCCATACCGAATCTTTTCAATATGGTGTCTATGTACCTGAACTGTGAAAGTCCCAACATGCTCTTTGATCTATCACGATAGATCTGGATCCCCAGAATGTAGGTGGCATCACCCAGGTCCTTCATGGAGAACTTCTGTGACAAGAATATTTTGACTGACTGTAGCATAGGAATATTATTTCCTATTAGGAGAATGTCATCCACATACAAAACGAGGAATACTACGGTTCTCCCTACAATCTTACTGTATATGCATGGTTCATCTGGATTTTTCATAAAGTCGAATTCTTTAATAGTATCATCAAAACAGATGTTCCAACTCCGCGATGCCTGCTTTAGTCCATAAATGGACTTATGCAACTTGCACACTTTACCGCTGCTCCCACTCTGAATGAATCCTTCTGGCTGATCCATATAGACGCACTCTTCCAAATTACCATTTAAAAAAGTCGTCTTTATGTCCATCTGCTAGATCTCATAATCATGGAAGGCAGCAATGGCAAGAAGGACCCGAATGGATTTGAGCATAGCCACTGGAGAAAAGGTTTCCTCATAGTCCAAACTAGGTCTTTGATGGAAACCCTTTGCAACAAGTCTAGCCTTATAGGTTTCAACATGTCCATCTACACCAATCTTCTTTCTGAAGATCCATTTGCAGCCTACGGGTTTTACCCCATCTGGAGCAATGTCCAAAGTCCATACTTTGTTGGTGTACATGGACTCCGTTTCGGTCCGCATTGCATCCAGCCATTTTAGCGAGTCGCCACTCTGAATGGCTTGTTGGAAGCTAGTAGGGTCATCATTATCAATGATACAATCCTCTCGATTTTCGTCTATGAGAAAACCATAGTATCTCTCGGGTGGATGGGACTGCCTACTACTTCTGCGGATAGGCGCTGGGATGTCCCTTTCTTCTGAACCTTCTGGTTTTACCAAAATTTCAGTAGCAGCTTGTTGTTCTGGAATTTCTTCCAGTTCTATTGCGCTCCCACTCTTTTGATTTTCTAAAAATTCAGCTTCTAAGAAGTGGGCATGACGAGAAACAAAAACCTTTTGTTCCTCTGCGTAATAGAAAAAATACCCTTTGGAGTTCTTTGGATATCCCATAAACTTACACTGTACTGAGCGTGCCTCGAGCTTGTCCGCATGCTGCTTTTTAACAAAAGCTGGACATCCCCATGTCTTAAAGTGTTTAAGACAGGGTTTCTTTCCACTCCACATCTGATATGGTGCGGTAGGCAAAGTCTTGGTTGGAACCTGGTTCAAAAGATATGCAGCTGATTCTAGTGCATAACCCCAAAAAGATCGCGGTAACTCAGCCTTACTCATCATAGAACGAACCATATCCAATAGGGTTCGATTCCCCCTTTCTGATACACCATTGTGGTGTGGTGTGTATGGAGGAGTAAGCTGAGAGAGAATTCCATTCTCTTTTAAGTATCCCAGGAACTCGGCACTTAAGTATTCACCACCTCGATCAGATCTCAGTGTCTTGATACTTTTGCCTGTTTGTTTTTCCACTTCATTCTTGTATCCCGAAATTTCTCAAAGGCCTTGGATTTATGCTTCATCAAGAAGATATGTCCATACCTAAAGAAATCATCCGTAAAAGTAATGAAATAGGAATAACCACCTCTCGCATGTGTAGACATTAGACCGCCCACATCACTGTATATGAGTTCCAAGAGCTCGCTCGCTCTCACTCCGTGTCCAGTAAACGGAGTCTTTGTCATCTTTCCCATGAGAAAAGATTCACAAGTAGCATAAGATTGATATTCGAACGGATTCAAATATCCTTCTCTATGTAACTTAGTCAACCGTGTATCATTGATATGACCTAGTCTACAATGCCATAAGAAAGCCTGATTTATTTCCGAAGACCTTCTTTTAAGTGTGTTCTGGACATTGAAAACCTGAGCTTGATTCAATATGTATATACCATTATCTAATGTACCGGACCCAATCAGAACTTGATTTAGGTGGATGTGTACCACATCGCTTACGAATGTAAAATCATATCTCTCTTTAGAAAGTAATGACACTGATATGATATTACAAGTCAAACTAGGTACATACAAACAGTTACGTAGAATCAATATTTGCCCACTTGTCAATCGTAGGCGATATTCCCCCACGGATTCAGCATCCATGCTCATTCTGTTCGCAATTCCGAGAGACATATCACATACCTGATAACTCTACGGTTTCTCAAAGCATGTAATGAATTACAGATATGAGATCCTTATCCGGTATCTTGTACCCAGGAAGTAGAGTTAATTGACAAACAGTTCTCAATTACAAACACACTCGAGGCCGAAGCCACAACATGTTTCGAATCCTGGCTACTGGTTTCCAAAGCCCTGCAATCTTTCTGCCAATGCCCGTTCCTATAACAATAGGAACATCCCTCTTTCCCTACACCAAGTCCCAAAACTTTTTCCTTTCCCTTTCCTTCTACCTTACTGACACTGCTTATCGGTTTTGTGGAGTTCTTCTTCTTTTCACCCTTTGCTTTCGCCTTGGATGTAGAAGAAGAAGGTCCCCCATTAAGCAGAGCGTGTGACTCCTTCATGGTTTCCTTCAGGGTGTAAGTAGAGGGTAGGGACTGTAGAAATAAGTCAGCATATGACCTGTTTCCCAACATGGTCTCCAGGTCCGTGAGCTCATCAATATAGCTAGTCATCGTAAGGACGTCGTCCCCTACAGATGACCCGACAACCAACCTCCCTTGAAGCAACTCGTTAGAGGTCTCATATCTTGCGACACGAGATTGCTCTCCATATAAATCTTTGTTATGGAGGAAGATGGAAACTAAGTCCATCTTCTCGTGCTACTTCTGGTATACACCATCAACTGAAGCCAACATGAAGCACTTGGTATTTGCACTGTCCTTTTCCCTTGTCTGACGGATATCCATATCCGTGACGGTGAGAACTGGACCTGGGATGGCGGGGGCTTGAGTAGTAATAGGGTGGTCCAGCTTGTCATAGGCAATGGACATCTGGACAGACCTTTGCCAGTCATAAAAGTTAGATTCAGTCAAATTGTTATCTAGATGTAACCTAGTCATGGTCACAACGTCGTTGCAGTTGAGAGAGAAGAAAACACTTTAGCATGATGCTCTTGCAAGTTTAGATTGGTCTTTAGTTTATCTAAACAGGATAGCCCCCACAGTTTCTCGAATCCTTCCTCAAACCATAAAAGAAGAATTAGTCAGGACTAATTCTTCTTTTATGGTTTGAGGAAGGATTCGAGAAACAGTGGGGGCTAGTCAGGACTAATCTCACCGTACAATACTTGCTTAACCGTTCAGCCAGGCTAGTGTTGGTACTTCGAGGGAGGTTTTACGACGCTTTCGCGAAGTTCCTTAATTAAATAACCTCTTTTCCCTGGAGGCGTAGCCTCGTTAACACTGTTCTTGACACCTACTTAGTTTATAGCATTGATCGTTAAGTGAAGAATCTACTGATGAGTAGCATATACTCATAGTAGGATCAGAATCCAAATATCATCGTGTGATAATGCTGATGGAATCCTACCAACATTATCAAACTCTAAATGGTATGTAGCACTAGCAAGTTTCAGTTTCTTTAGAAACTCCCGATGTGGATTTTTGCCCCATGTTCTTATGACCTTGACTAAGGCCAACAAATCATAAGTCGCATGTCAAGTTCTACCCGTCATTGTCCAGGTTAATTTGAACCTACCCGTATATACCCTTGACTAAGGCTAACAAAGTAATACGACTGTCCCAAACCAACGCATCTATCTATGCTACATGTGAACACCCAGCAGCTACCAATCACTATGCTTTGACTAAGGGCCAACAAACATAGCTTGAATACTACTGACTATTCATATGAAACGACGGAGGGCTATGACTGGTTTTGGCGAAACCGTTGTTAGTTATATGTATTCCCTAGATGCCATTACTGTACATATGATGTATATTGTAATGGATGCTTGGACATATATAAGGAGGACTTTCTTGCTCGACATGATAGTATGCTATCTGGTTGTACTTTATCTTAACATGTACTCTGATAGTCTCTATGTTACATGTTGATGAAGCCCTTAGGATATGTACTCGACTACTGGGACTATGATGAGATCATACCAGTGGGGCCACGGTAGTCGACGAGTACATCCTATAATTGTTCCTAGTCGAGGGTGTATCGAGACAGGGCATCGATGCACCAGAGTAGACTAGCGTATACGCATCTTGACCCATATGATGGGCGATGGATGATCCCATATCCATCGGTGTTTGACATCAAGGATGGTGTACGGGTGCTCAGTGGAGACTGGGTACACTGGACGGACTCGCCGAGAACTCCCAGATGGTATTATACCTTACGTCAGATGGCAGTTCTCCGGTGACACTGGTACAGAGTAGTCTGTTGACCCGAGATCGTCATAGAGTCTTGTGTGATTCCTACTGTGCTTTGATTTCCATCATACCACGTCCAAGAGGGCGTGCAAAAAGGTGGCTTTTGGGTACAGTCCCGAATCACATGGAGGCAATGAGCGATAGGAGGGGATTCGTCTCTCCCGGTATAGGGAGTTGATGTTGTGCTGTGTTCGATTGGCTATAACCGGAAATCCCTGGCCAGGGTTGCTGAGATTTACTGGTAAGTGTTATCAGTAGTTTCTCGAACTGTTATAGACCTCATATCGACATGACTTATCAAGCTACTGGGGTCTGACGTTTACCACCCCTAGGCGAGATATGCGACATATTAGACGACGAGACCGGACTATACGGGAGTGTTACTGATTGGATTCACAGGAGAATCTAAAGGCTTGCTTGTTGATCTTCTGAGTGCTCAATACCTGGGTAGCTGTTACGTTTAGCTGACCGCTTGCAGCTTGTGGGTGTTTGATATGATCATCACCTACTGCCGGCGTATTGACGATTCTTTAGAATCCTACACAGGGGTTTCTTGGCTCAGGCGAAATGGAGTAGGGGCACATATGTGATATGTGCGGGACCGAGGATAATGCGATATGAGATACCGTATTCTATTCTCGCGATATATGATATCAGCCGGGTCATCGGATGAAGTGTTGATTCGATGAATCGGTACGGATAAATATTAGTCAGTTATATGCGATATAGCCGGATTGTCGGATCAAGTGTTGATTCGATAATTTAATGTATAATAATATATATGATATATTAAATTACATTAACTAATATTAGCTCACTAAAAGATTCTTTTTCTCACTCGGGTAATACATTGATATATATGCGATATATGTTAAATGTATTATTTTATATTGTTGCGATAAATATTATATATATGATATATAATATTGTAACATGATATGATAACTAATGCAACATGTTTAGTGGAGTTTAAATATGATTAGGGTTTGGATTAGGGTTAAGCTTTCTAGATGATTCTAGAAGGTTTAGTTTTGTTTTGTGAAAGATATTTTGTTATGACTCATGCTTTAACCCAACCCAAACCCTAACCCTAGTTAATTCTCTATATGGGTTTAGTTGACCATGGTTGCATTAATCCTCATATTTATCTTTTCATTATTCATCACAAAAGGTTTCATGTTGATTGTTCATCTTCTTCCTTCTTTCTTTTCATGAAAAAGCTTTCTAGCTTTTTCTATGTAATGAAAAATGAGTGAGAATAAGAAAACAAATGAGAGAAAAAATCATACTTCATCATCCTCATATATCCTTGCTATTTAGATGAGGGTGTTCACTTCATATTATGAGTGCTAGCTTGTGTTAACGAAACTTCAAGGTAGATCATCTTTGTATCGAAGATCGGAAGCAAGACTGCATCTTTCTCTTCGTGGAACCTCTCGAGAGTCCGGAACACGATGATCGCAGCGAAGGGACCTCAACACGGAGCTTAAGAAGTGAAGGACCGGATCTACAAAGGTTGTAATCCATTTCACTTAGTGTTAAAGAGTTTAACATGCTTGTTTTCGCCTAAACCCTAGTTTAAAGATCCGGCCTCGGGTTGTTCGGCACGGCTAAAATTTTAATCGGGCATGGTTGATGCCTCATAGACCCTTGTGCGCATGCCTAGTAACCCTACAGTGGTATCAGGGCCAAGCTAGAGCTTTAGGCGAAGTCTGAGCGAAGTTTAAAGTCCGATCGAACCCGGAAACCCTTATGTTTACCCCTCTCTGGACATTTTTCAAAAATGTGATTTTTTTTGAATTAAAAATGTTCAGAAAAACAAGCAGGAAAAACTAAGAATTTCTGTGAAGTACGGTCCACTAAGTCACTTATTTGACCGCGGAACCGCGGCCAAACCAAGGGTTAGGCGGCGGTTCCGCGGCCAAAATTTAGACTTAGTCAATCATATTTCATATATTTATTCTTAGGTCCTTTCTTGGCAATTTTTTCTGGGAATTGTTTAATTCCACTCAAGTGTTGAGTTTTTTAGGGTTGTATTGGGGACTCGTTGATTTGATTGGATAATTTAACTTTGTTTAGTTTATCCGGGTAATTTTTTAGAAACTGTTAAAAAGTTCGAACGGATATCAATAACTCACTTTTTCCCCAGTCGGAATTTTTTTCAAAAGTTGGATTTTTTCTCGAGTTTAAGAACGTTCTAAGTCGTGCAAGTAACGCGGTGGACCCTCTAGAAGAAAACAAACCTTAACTCGATTATGTGACCATCTTGAACTGCTTCTAAAACCTTAGGGTTTGGGGCAGTACGGCGTGCCACATGTGAGGCGTTGGATTGACCCTTCTACGGCTGGACCATTGGTACTGTAGCATGTGATGGATGTTTTTAAACTGATTTCAAGTGTTGAGATATATTGGGGAAATCTTGGGTGTTTGATTATTCGATCGGAAAGTTTAACATTGTCTATTTTTCTGGAATGTGATACAATAATTGGAATCCACATGTAGTTATGAGATAACTAATTTGAATATTATAAACATAGCAGTTTAGTCTCAATTGATCGGTTGCCACGGAATTTTGATATGATCAAAAGTCTGTCGCAATCACGTAGCGTACGCGGATACTCTCCGGGTAAACTTAATAGACAGCCACGCCCCATAGCCCCGACCAAGTGACTGTAGGAGAAACCCGTCGCCAAAAGCATCCGTTCGGGTGCTCGCGGCAGCAGTGTTCCGCCTTAGTGCACTTCGTCGACGGCATCCGGGGGTGCGGCCGTCTACTAAAGTTTGCGACGAGCATTCGGTCAGGATGTCGGGAATCTTGTTGATTTGCCCGACTTGATATTGAAAAGATTTTTCGATAATGAGACTAAAATGCGGGGTTTATAATTGTTAGGCATGCGATGTCTAAGGAATTCATTTGGTTAGGCATGCGATGTTTAAAGAGGTTGCGGATTCCAACTGTTATAGTTTTACACTTTCTCTTCTCTGACCGTAAGCGTAGTATGTGGTGTATACGCCAGGGTACAGTTTTCAACCTACGACGCACAGGTTTTGAGTTGCTTAAACTCAGCGGACTTATACAGAGTATTGTATGTTGTCCAGTGTCCATCAGGACAAAGGGGTAGGTCCTCGTACTATGTTCTGTTTACTTATAACTTCTCAAGTATTTAGACAAGTGTTTCGTAGAAATACAAAGTCTAAGTTTTGAGAAGTTGTGGGTATAAGAATAAAGTAGAGAACCAGGTATCACAAGTATCGGGATTCTTCAAAGAGATCGAAGATGTAGATTCTTGTGATTGGTATTCAGATGATAGTAATGGTTTTGAGAAACTTGTTTCTCTTTCAGGTTACTCATAATTGGATGGATTCCTAAGTTGAGTAATACTGATTAGCCTCTTTCCATTAAGTTGATATGCACTGGAGACAGTTGCATGATTTGAATCTGGTTCCAATTAAATAAGTGTCAAAGTTTCTATATTGGATATAGAATAGTTCGTACCTTAAAAGATGTTAAGGTACGGGGAGTTGTCCAGCTTATGCTTAAAACCAGACTCTGGACAACTCAGGGCACGTTTCTGTAATGGCTGTTTATGGGTTGACCCTGGCTATGACGAGGGTTGATTTTCTACCATTTGGAAGATCAATAGTGATATTGTTCTTGACTCGCCACAGTTTTAGTAAAATGGATTTTTTCAGAAAACAGTAGTGGGAGTATGGTAGAACTGGAAGTGATTCCAGAACCGCGAACGATTACGGAAAATTTAATAGGACCTATATATTCAATCAGGTTTGACATTCTAATAGCTACTCCGCAGATATGATGAGTAACCTCAGACACCCGAGAGGTACTCCGGTAGCCTCAAGGACGGTGACAGGGAGGTTCTTGTTTACCCAGACTTGACACTACTGTTGTTCCAGGCCATGAGACCCGGTAGGAGGGTTGTCGTAGTCAGTGGGAGCATCGGAAGCATAGTGGGCAAGATACTTATGTCTATTTATAGACTTGAGCAGTTATAGCGGAGATAGATCATCTATTTTTGATGTGACGGTCATGGGTTTGACTTCAATCAGAATAGGGGATGGATCTGTTATGAAGGTAGTAGGGTGTGATGTCATGGTATTTGGATGACATACACAGAGTAGGAAGTAAAATTCCTATACTACGATCGGTTGTACTGTGGTCGTCACACAGTTGTTTCTCCAGACAGGATATGGATATAATATTTGACATTCTGGTTTCTAGATCTATGGTTTTAGATCTGGATTTGGGTAGTTTCCCAATGTGGGTACTTTGACAGTATTCTAATGGTTTTTAGAATAGATGACTCCTGGCATGGTGGTGTACCTGTAAGTGATGGAGTCACCCTCTCTAAAGGTGTCTTACAGACTAAAGAGGAGAGGGATGGGCATGATTGGCAGAGCACTTGCTTAGGCAATTGAGTCAATCATGAGATGTCAAGTACCACACCAGATGTTGTTTTTGCACTAGATACAATAAGTTTGTATTAATCCAATCCTGGAGAAACATAAGAAAGCAGTTTTAGAACATAAGTGCATGTTCTAAGGATTTGATGACGGCAGCCTCCTTCGGGAGACGATTATCATTCCAGGCTTTAAAGGTGACATGGTTGACAGAGAGATTGTCAGAGTTATAGTTTTCCCTCTGATGAGGGGCAGTATTATGGACAGGTGGTCCAAGAGGATACTGTGGGAGGCTTGGTGCAGGATACTGATTAGGTTCAGTAATCGATACAGTCTAAGAAGTTTGGATTTAGAGTTCATTTATGAACTAGGTCTCATCAGATATCCAGACATATTCTAAGACAGGTATTACTCAATTCGAAAGATGTCTTTCTCCGCGAACTTGAGATTAAGAGAGATATAGAAAGAAACATCTAGGCGGATCCACTCACTGAGGCTATTTCTCGAACACAATAGTTTTACAAACGGGCTTTGTGAAACTGATTAGTAGAGGAGTTGGATGTTCGGTTTCACACGGGCTATGAGTAGTCGACATCGTAATAATTAGCCTTAAGTGCAAGTGGGAGATTGTTGGAGATAGTGCCCTCAGAGTCAATTATTGGATCGCAGGTACGTGATTGCAATGATTGCGGAGGACATATACCGGTAGGACAGTTTTACTCGAGATGATAGTATGCTATCTGGTTTGCCTTTATCAGTTGTGTACATGTTCAGGTGACTGATTACATGTTACACTTTGATAGAGCCCTTAGGATCTTGCTTTACCACCAACAGTATGATGGCAATCATATACGTGAGAGTTGGGTGGTTTATACGCATATCCTTAATTGTGGTCCCTAGTCGTGGGAGTTTCGAGACAGGGCATCGATACTCCGGAGTAGACTAGTGTATACAGTCGAGACCCCGACGAGGGGTGGTGGCCGGTCTCACAAGCCACCGGTGTCAGTTGGATCACCTAAGATGTATACAGGTGCTCATTGGGTTATGAGTACACCGGACAGGACTCGCCGGGAACCTGCTAGTTAGTATTATACATATCGTCAGATAGCAGTTCCGTGGTGACATGTGTACAGGTTAGTTCATCGACCTGAGGTCGTCATTTGTCTCGTGTGAGTGCTTTGATTTCTACCCTACCACGGCTCAAAGGAGTCGTGCAAACAGGTAGTTTTTGGGTACAGTCCCGAGCCACATGGAGGCACGTGAGCGGATCGGCAGGGGATTCGTCTCTCCCGATATTGGGGGCGAGATCGTGCTGTGTTTAGGAGAGCCATTACACATAGCCCACGGCTGTGGCAGGAGATTTACTGGTAGGTACTCCAGTAGTATCTCAGGGTGTTATTGGGTTACACTCCGACACGACTTATACTGCTATTGGGGGTCTGACGTTACTAGCCCCCTAGGCAGATATGCGATACTCATAGACGAACAGACCGGACTTTATATACATTGTCACTGTTAGGCTCAGTAGGGTTTCCGGATGAGTTCGCTCATCGGCCTCCCTTGAGGTCAGTTCATGGGCAGCTGTTACGCATAGCTAGTGCCGCTGACGGTTTGTGGTTAAACCCACTGCCAGGGTACTGACGAGTCATTAGAGTTCCCCACAGACAGTTTCCCAAGTTCGGGCGAAACGTTGTAGAGGCCGTTTGGTTTTATGGCAGGGTTCGGAAAATGCACGTGCGTTTACGCACGTGTCAGATTTCGGGCAGATGATACTGGTCGGCTTTGGTTTAAGCCGGATCCGAGTATTATATTGAGCAGATATAATATCTTTGTCTCAGTTGCATTTGTATTCGGTCGTAATACAAATGCGGGTATTTTTATACAGTTACGGGGTTATTCTGAAATTCGTTTCGGGATCATTTTTGGAGGTTGCCAGTTTCCAGTTTTCTATCAGCCGTCTTTTAACATTCGGTTAAAGACGGATTTATCTTTTCTTGAGATGAGTGTGGAAGGTTCTAGAAGTTTCTAGAAGAGGTGACTAGTTGAATGGTGTTGAGTTTTCATTGGTTGCTTTGTTTGTGTTCACACTGTGTGTTCACACTGTGTGTTCACACTAGAGATATTTTCTTATTGTCACCTCCCCCTCTCCTATACTCACCCCCCCATCTCTATATATGTGGCCGGCCCCCTCCCCACTCTCTCACTCACTTTGTAGAAAAAGATTATGATAGTTTTCGGTGTATGGAATTTCACAGCTCATTTCATTCCATCACCCGATTCCCACGGCAACTTCATTAACCGTTCGTCCATGGTTTTGGACGAAGTGAGAAAAACTATTCCACTCATTATCTACATCAATCTTGGTCGTCTCTTTTAGCAAACTTGATGACCGAGTTGCCTCGAGTCAGAGGCGGGAGCCCGTTTAAAGAATCGTTGACGTGCTGCCACCTGGACGAGCATATCGGAGATCGACGAGATCGGAGCAGCCGCAACGGAGCGTGGGATGATGGTTAAAGAACGAAGGACTCGGTTCGTTCGGTATAATCTTTCTACACTCTTTTCAGTTTGTTAGTTTAGCAATAATGGCAGATCCGGGTTTTAGTATACGATAGCGCCAGTTAAAAAGTTTTTGTTCCGCATTTGGCGTCTGTAGACGGTCGGGGTGCTACCGTAGACTTACAGTGGTATCAGAGCCTCACCATTATGCTATACTAACTTGTGCTAACGTGTTTAAAACATCGATCGAACCGGAAATCAAAAACCGCATTTTACAAATTCACAGTTTCTGTAGATTTTAAATGATGTCCTAAAATTATTCTACATATCTCACAAATCTGTGCAGGGTTTTATAAGAACACCGTACAAATTTGGGCTCATGAATCGACAAGACTGCCGCGGAGTCGCGGCCAAACCATGGGTTTGGCCGCGCATCCGCGTCCATTCTGTGTGATCATGCCCCCAAACTTGCACAGTGTATTCTTCTCTAGAAATTGGGGTTTTTGGTATATATATTTTGGGCCCAGATTTTGTTGCTGTTCACCAGTTGTTTGTGGGGCCCACTTCGTGATATTTAGTCGATCGAAATTTAAACATGTTAGTTTACAGTGCTTACATTATATCTCCGACCGGGAATGTCATTTGATCGGTAAACCGCGTCTGATTGCTATAGTTCTTTTAGACGGGTTTGCGAACGTGACATTCACGTTGATGTTCTGTGTTGTGCTGTGATATTGCGGATTTGTCGTGGTGGATAGCAGTGTGCAATGGTAGTGCAGTTTAGATTTATTTGTACTTTTGATATTGCGGGGCGAGCGTCCAACATGTGGACTGCCGTCACTGCCTGTTGTATAATATTCTTTTGGGGAATGACCAGGTTGCGGTCAATGTACCTGTTGTACTATTTTTCATTACTGTACTAGGTTTTGCCCCGCGACGGAGTGCACGGATAGCCGGGTTCTGGGGGGCAACGGGTCCGCATCTCATGGCTTTGAGAGGCAGAGGGGCCTCACTCTAGAATTGGCAGACTATTCGCCGCACTCGTAGGGGGTACAGGTTGACCCAAGGAGGGGTGCCCAAGATTACCGGATTCTGTAAAGTGCTGGGTGGTCCATTCACTTTGCTGTAGGGGGCAACCTCGCTTCAGGTTTTGGCGGGTAACTTGCCGCACCCGTAGGGGTCTAGGTTTCATTGCACAGGCTATCCACACGACAGGGGAACGTCGGGTTTCAGCAGCGGCTTTGTGAAACCCGGGGATCCCAAATTATCTGTATTGTTCTGTGATGCTTATTACTTTTCTGTAATGTTGCATATTATCACGCCTGGAGCGATTATTGTATATTGGTTTATATACTATTAGATGTCGTATATGTTTTACACCCGCGTTAGTTCAGTCCCCGCTCTGTCGTTAGTTAAGTAACCTAACGGGTAATGACGGGACCTAGTGACGAATGCGGATGGCATATACGTACATTTTATTTTCGTTCTTTTCTGGTGTGATTGATTGATGGGACTGAGTTGATTCTGATCAATGCAAAGAAAAGAAAACCTATTTGGTAGTTGTTGGAATAAATTTAAAAAGTGTTATTGCAAAGACGTTTACTTTTGTTTTGCATAGCGGTATTCAGTGGAATATCCTGCACCTCATTCGACGGGGCAAGGGCCGATATCCCTTCACCGGGACTGACCCCTTGGGCAGAAGTTTGCATCAGGGTAATAACTTCACTATAGTCGATTACAAGTTGCTTTGCATCGCGGTATTCAGTGGAATATCCTGCACCTCATTCCACGAGGAAAGAGCCGAGATCCCTTCACCGGGAGTGACCTCTTTAGCAAAAGGTTTTCGCCACTATATTTTAAAAAGCTATCAGGTTCCTTCAGCGATATCAAGTTCGTTACGTTAAAGGTTTTTCGCGAAAAACCAGTCGTAGACCTCCGTCACTTCTTTTGGATATTCAGTAGTATTCAAGCTATGCATTTTAGCCAAAGTTAAGGCATAGTGTTTGGTAGCTGCTGGGTATTCATTTGTTGCATAGATAGATGAGTTGGTTGGGGACAGTTGTTCTGCCATTTGGCCAAAGCCAGGGGCATGTGCGGGTGGGTTCAAATTGACAAGATAGTGACGGGTAGAACTTGGCATGTGACTTATGACATTTTGACCAAAGCCAAGGTTATAAGAGCATGGGGCAAAAATCATATCGGGAGTTTCTAAAGAAAATGAAACTTGCCCGGCATGCGCATACCTTCTGGAGTGTGATAACGCGAGTGGATTCCGTCACGTTATCATGTGATGAGAGTTGGATCCCGATTCCTACTGATGTGTTGGTTTACTCTTCGGATGATCCCGATTGATTCTTCTTTCAGGTTTGGAGGAGAATTTGACAGGACAGTGGGAGGTTTCCGGATTAGATAAAGTGATAACCATTCTGATCTAGGTTAGAGTGCACGCAGAGTGTTTCTTTTCTCTCTCTCTTTAGCAGCGACCTTTGACCGACCCTAGACTATGACTCAGTGACCAAGTTGACCGAACCTTCTTAAAATACTGGCTTTTGGATTGTCTGAGTTGCATAAGTCATTGCCACTCCTTCTTTTACCCTTTGAATTTCTCAGAACACCCGTATTACTACGGATATCCACTTCCATTGGATAGATCCATCGTATGGTTATATACGAACTCGAAAGGACTTCTTCGAGGATAGATCCAGGTTCAGGAGAAATAGAATTGGTTTATTCAGTTGTCTTTTATTATCACCTTCTCTCAGGTTGCGAGGGCTCCTTGGTTTAGGAGAGTACACCTATTACGCTTATTGGATAGTCTTATTCCAAACCATAGGCAGGTGCCGAAAGGTAGGGAATGAAGAAAACCAATTAGCCTAAGTAGGATGTGCAGAAGGTAATATGTAAAGATAAAATAAAGGGATTAGAAAGAGGGCAAAGTAAATTGCGACTGTTATCATTCACGACCAAACCGCGTACATCGTCGCCACTCCTACTTCACCTTTAAGAATAAGGTATTATTCAGTTGTCTTTTATCATCACCTTCTCTTAAGATGCGAGTACTCCTTGGTTTAGGAGGGTACACCTATTATGCTTACTGGATAGTCTTCTTCCAAACCATAGGCTGGTGCCGAACGGTAGGGAAGAAAGAAAACCATTTAGCCTAACGATGGTGTACAGAAGGTAATGACTAAAGACAAATAAAGGGATTTGGAGAGATGGCAAAGAAATATACGGTTAAAGTCATGAATTGGATTATGGAAGAGGCATTACTATAAATACCAGGATACCCCTACGAAACATTTTCATGTTTCAGTGCATTGTTAAAGCAAAACTATTTTCCCGATTAGATACTTACTCCAAGGGTATGTATTTACCAGGTTTCATTCTCATATCTGTATGGTTTTACAGATGATGAGTGGGAGTAAGTTATTGGGAATTAGGCGATCATCCTCATTATATCGGAATTCGTTGTAATTGATGATATTTGAGGAAATCGCCAGGGTACAGTTTTCAACCTAGGACGCACAGGTTTTGAGTTGCTTAAACTCAGCGGACTTATACAGAGTATTGTATGTTGTCCAGTGTCCATCAGGACAAAGGGGTAGGTTCTCGTACTATGTTATGTGTACTTATAAATTCTCTAGTATTTAGACAAGTGTTTCGTAGAAATACAAGGTCTAAGTTTTGAGAAGTTGTGGGTATAAGAATAAAGTAGAGAACCAGGTATCACAAGTATCGGGATTCTTCAAAGAGATCGAAGATGTAGATTCTTGTGATTGGTATTCAGATGATAGTAATGGTTTTGAGAAACTTGTTTCTCTTTCAGGTTACTCATAATTGGATGGATTCCTAAGTTGAGTAATACTGATTAGCCTCTTTCCATTAAGTTGATATGCACTGGAGACAGTTGCATGATTTGAATCTGGTTCCAATTAAATAAGTGTCAAAGTTTCTATATTGGATATAGAATAGTTCGTACCTTAAAAGATGTTAAGGTACGGGGAGTTGTCCAGCTTATGCTTAAAATCAGACTCTGGACAACTCAGGGCACGTTTCTATAATGGCTGTTTGTGGGTTGACCCTGGCTATGACGAGGGTTGATTTTCTACCATTTGGAAGATCAATAGTGATATTTTCCTTGACTCGCCACAGTTTTAGTAAAATGGATTTTTTCAGAAAACAGTAGTGGGAGTATGGTAGAACTGGAAGTGATTCCAGAACCGCGAACGATTACGGAAAATTTAATAGGACCTATATATTCAATCAGGTTTAATATTCCAATAGCCACTCCGCAGATATGATGGGTATCTCAGACACCCGAGAGGTACTCCGGTAGCCTCAAGGACGGTGACAAGGAGGTTCTTGTTTACCCAGACTTGACACTACTGTTGTTCCAGGCTATGAGACCCGGTAGGAGGGTTGCCGTAGTCAGTGGGAGCATCGGAAGCATAGTAGGCAAGATACTTATGTCTATTTACAGACTTGAGCAGTTATAGCGGAGATAGATCATCTATTTTTGATGTGACAGTCATGGGTTTGACTTCAATCAGAATAGGGGATGGATCTGTTAAGAAGGTAGTAGGGTATGCTGTCATGGTATTTGGATGACATACACAGAGTAGGAAGTAAAATTCCTATACTACGATCGGTTGTACTGTGGTCGTCACACAGTTGTTTCTCCAGACAGGATATGGATATAATATTTGACATTCTGGTTTCTAGATCTATGGTTTTAGATCTGGATTTGGGTAGTTTCCCAATGTGGGTACTTTGACAGTATTCTAATGGTTTTTAGAATAGATGACTCCTGGCATGGTGGTGTACCTGTAGGTGGAGTCACCCTCTCTAAAGGTGTCTTACAGACTAAAGGGGTGAGGGATGGGCATGATTGGCAGATCACTTGCTTAGGCAATTGAGTCAATCATGAGATGTCAAGTACTACACCAGATGTTGTTTTTGCACTAGATGCAATAAGTTTGTATTAATCCAATCCTGGAGAAACATAAGGAAGCAGTTTTAGAACATAAGTGCATGTTCTACGGATTTGATGACGGCAGCCTCCTTCGGGAGACGATTATCATTCCAGGCTTCAAAGGTGACATGGTTGACAGAGAGATTATCAGAGTTATAGTTTTCCCTTTGATGAGGGGCAGTATTATGGACAGGTGATCCAACAGGATACTGTGGGAGGCTTGGTGCAGGATACTGATTAGGTTCAGTAATCGATACAGTCTAAGAAGTTTGGATTTGGAGTTCATTTATGAACTAGGTCCCATCAGATATCCAGACATATTCTAAGACAGGTATTACTCAATTCGAGAGATGGCTTTCTCCGCGAACTTGAGATTAAGAGAGATATAGAAAGAAACATCTAGGCGGATCCACTCACTGAGGCTATTTCTCGAACACAATAGTTTTACAAACGGGCTTTGTGAAACTGATTAGTAGAGGAGTTGGATGTTCATTTTCACATGGGCTGTGAGTAGTCGACATCGCAATAATTAGCCTTAAGTGCAAGTGGGAGATTGTTGGAGATAGTGCCCTCAGAGCCAATTATTGGATCGCAGGTACGTGATTGCAATGATTGCGGAGGACCTATACCGGTAAGACAGTCTTACTCGAGATTATAGTATGCTATCTGGTTTGCCTTTATCAGTTGTGTACATGTTCAGGTGACTGATTACATGTTACACTTTGATAGAGCCCTTAGGATCTTGCTTTACCACCAACAGTATAATGGCAATCATATACGTGAGAGTTGGGTGGTTTATACGCATATCCTTAATTGTGGTCCCTAGTCATGGGAGTTTCGAGACAGGGCATCGATACTCCGAAGTAGACTAGTGTATACAGTCGAGACCCCGACGAGGGGCGGTGGCCGGTCTCACAAGCCACTGGTGTCAGTTGGATCACCTAAGATGTATACAGGTGCTCATTGGGTTATGAGTACACCGGACTGGACTCGCCGGGAACCTGCTAGTTGGTATTATACATATCGTCAGATAGCAGTTCCCTGGTGACATGTGTACATGTTAGTTCATCGACCTGAGGTCGTCATTTGTCTCGTGTGAGTTCCCACTGTGCTTTGATTTCTACCCTACCACGGCTCAAAGGAGTCGTGCAAACAGGTAGTTTTTGGGTACAGTCCCGAGCCATATGGAGGCACGTGAGCGGATCGGCAGGGGATTCGTCTCTCCCGGTATTAGGGGCGAGATCGTGCTGTGTATAGGAGAGCCATTACACATAGCCCACGGCCGTGGAAGGAAATTTACTGGTAGGTACTCCAGTAGTATCTCAGGGTGTTATTGGGCTACACTCCGACACGACTTATACTGCTATTGGGGGTCTGAAGTTACTAGCCCCCTAGGCAGATATGCGATACTCATAGACGAACGGACCGTACTGTATATACATTGTCACTGTTAGGCTCAGTAGGGTTTCCGGATGAGTTCACTCATCGGCCTCCCTTGAGGTCTGTCCATGGGCAGCCGTTACGCATAGCTAGTGCCGCTGACGGTTTGTGGTTAAACCCACTGCCAGGGTACTGACGAGTCATTAGAGTTCCCCACAAACAGTTTCCCAAGTTCGGGCGAAACGTTGTAGTGGCCGTATGGTTTTATGGCAGGGTTCGGAAAATGCACGTGCGTTTACGTACGTGTCAGATTTCGGGCAGATGATACTGGTCGGCTTTGGTTTAAGCCGGATCCGAGTATTATATTGAGTAGATATAATATCTTTGTCTCAGTTGCATTTGTATTCGGTCGTAATACAAATGCGGGTATTTTTATACAGTTACGGGGTTATCCTGAAATTCGTTTCGGGATCATTTTTGGAAGTTGCCAGTTTCCAGTTTTCTATCAGCCGTCTTTTAACATTCGGTTAAAGACGGATTTATCTTTTCTTGAGATGAGTGTGGAAGGTTCTAGAAGTTTCTAGAAGAGGTGACTAGGTTGAATGGTGTTGAGTTTTCATTGGTTGTTTTCTTTGTGTTCACACTTTGTGTTCACACTGTGTGTTCACACTTTGTGTTCACACTAGAGATATTTTCTTATTGTCACCTCCCCCTCTCCTACACCCCTACCTCTATATATATGGCCGGCCCCCTCCCCACTCTCTCACTCTCACTTTGTAGAAAAAGATTATGATAGTTTTCGATGTATGGAATTTCACAGCTCATTTCATTCCATCACCCGATTCCCACGGCAACTTCATTAACCGTTCGTCCATGGTTTTGGACGAAGCGAGACAAAGTATTCCACTCATTCTTTACATCAATCTTAGTCGTCTCTTTTAGCAAACTTGACGACCGAGTTGCCTCGAGTCAGAGGCGGGAGCCCGTTTAAAGAATCGTTGACGTGGTGCCACTTGGACGAGCAGATCGGAGATCGACGAGATCGGAGCAGCCGCAACGGAGCGTGGGATGATGGTTAAAGAATGAAGGACTTGGATCGTTCGGTATAACCTTTCTACACTCTTTACAGTTTGTTAGTTTAGCAATAATGGCAGATCCGGGTTTTAGTATACGTTAGCGCCAGTTAAAAAGTTTTTCTTCCGCATTTGGCGTCTGTAGACGGCCGGGGCGCTACCGTAGACTTACACATAACGGGTCGAGAAACTACTGGTAACACTTACCAGTAAATCTCTAATCAGCCCTGTCCAGGGACTTCCCTGTTACGGCCAATCGAGCACAGCGCAACATCAACCCCCAATACCGGGAGAGACGAAACCCCTCCTATCGCTCATTGCATCCATGTGACTCGGGACTGTACCCAAAAACCACCGTTTTGCACGCCCTCATGGACATGGTAAGGTGGAAATCAAAGCACAGTGGGAATCACACAAGACTCTATGACGATCTCGCGTCTACAGACTAACCTGCACAAGTGTCACCAGAGAACTGCCATCTGACGTGAGGTATAATACCATCTGGGAGTTCTCGGCGAGTCCGTCCAGTGTACCCAGTCTCCACTGAGCACCCGTATACCATCTCTGATGTCAAACACCAATGGATATGGGATCATCCATCTCCCATCTCATGGGTCGAGAAGCGTATACGCTAGTCTACACTGGTATATCGATGCCCCGTCTCGATACACCCACGACTAGGGACCTTGAAGGATGTACCTAGGACTACCATGTCCCCACTAGTATGATCCGCATCATAGTCCAGGTAGTCAAGTACACATCCTAAGGGCTTTACCAACAGGCAACTATAAGACAGTATAAAGAGACAAGTATACATGTTAAAGTAAAGTGCAACCAAATAGCATACTATCATATCGAGCAAGAAAGTCCTCTCTATATATGTCCAAGCATCCAATATAATATATATCTTCTGTACAATACTGGCCTCTAGGGCATACATACAACTAACAATCTCCCACTTGCACTAGGGCCAGCTGCTGTAGTATCGCATACCAAGCATCCCGAAGAGTCTCTCAAACTGTATCTGGGGAATGGCCTTCGTGAGTGGATCCGCTGTGTTGTTCTTCATGTCAAGCCTCCTGACCTCGATCTCCCGGCGATCAACTATCTCCCGGATCAGGTGATACCGCCTAAGAATATGCCTAGATCGCTGAAGGGACCTGGGTTCCTTGGCCAAAGCCACTGCTCCATTGTTATCGCAATACAAAGGTATTGGATGCTCAATGGATGGAACCACACCATGTTCAGTAATGAACTTCTTGATCCAGACAGCCTCTTTGGCAGCATCGTTGGCAGCGATGTATTCAGCCTCCATCGTCGAGTCTGCCACGGTTTCCTGCTTGGAACTCTTCCAGCTAACCGCCCCTCCGTAAAGGGTAAAGACAAATCCCGACTGCGACTTAGAGTCGTCCTTATCACTCTCAAAGCTCGAATCGGTAAAGGACTCCACTTGGAGTTCTCCGTTACCATACACCAAGAGCATCTCTTTAGTCCTTCGTAAGTACTTGAGAATGCTCTTCACAGCTGTCCAGTGACTCTCTCCAGGATCAGCTTGATACCTACTCACTATACCTAGTGAGTATGCTACATCGGGTCTAGTACATAGCATCGCATACATGATAGAGCCTACTGCCGAAGCATAGGGTATCCCTTGCATGCGAGCTCTCTCCAAATCAGTCTTGGGAGACATCTTTTTAGAGAGAGTGAGCCCTGAGATCGTGGGTAAAAACCCACGTTTGGACTCTTCCATACCAAACCTCTTTAGTATGGTGTCAATGTACCTGGATTGGGACAATCCCAATATCCGTTTAGATCTATCTCTATAGATCCTAATTCCCAATATGCAGGAGGCATCACCAAGATCTTTCATTGAGAATCTTTGTGATAAGAAGAGCTTGACCGATTGCAGCATAGGAATGTCATTTCCTATCAAGAGTATGTCGTCCACGTACAATACGAGGAAGACAACCTTACTCTCTGCCACCTTCTTGTAGATACAAGGTTCATCTACATTTTTGACGAAATCAAACTCTTTGATAACGACGTCAAAGCAGATGTTCCAACTCCGTGATTCTTGCTTTAATCCATAAATGGATTTAAGCAGCTTGTACACCTTCCCCCTGCTCCCACTATCTACGAAGTCCTCTGGCTGAGTCATGTACACGCACTCTTCTAAATCACCGTTTAGAAAGGCGGACTTAACATCCATTTGCCAGATTTCGTAGTCATGATATGCAGCGATGGCAAGCATGATCCGGATGGATTTAAGTATAGCCACTGGAGAAAAGGTTTCGTCATAGTCCACACCTGGTCTTTGACGAAAACCCTTTGCAACAAGTCTAGCTTTGAAAGTCTCCACTTTCCCATCTACACCAAGTTTTTTCTTGAAGATCCACTTGCTCCCAATGGGTTTTACCCCTTTAGGAGCATCTTCCAAAGTCCATACTTTGTTGGTGTACATGGATTCCATTTCGGACCGCATGGCATCCAGCCATTTCACTGAGTCCCCACTCGTGATGGCCTGCTCGAAGCTAGTTGGGTCATCATCAACCATGATGCAATCCTCACTCCCACCATCCATGAGAAAACCATAGTATCTCTCAGGTGGGTGAGGAACCCTACTAGATCTGCGGAGTGGCTGGGGTTCATCGGGAACTACTGAATCCTCTGGTTCCACTAAATCTTCTGTTGCAGCTTTTGTAACTGGAACCTCTTCCAGTTCTACCTCATGACCACTAATTTCTTTTGCAAGAAATTCCTTTTCTAAACAGGTGGCATGCCGAGAAACAAACACCCTTTGTTCCTCAGTGTAGTAGAAGATATACCCTTGAGAATTCTTGGGATATCCTATAAATTTGCATAGAACAGACCATGCCTCGAGTTTGTCCGGATTTTGTCGTTTGACATAGGCTGGACAACCCCATATCTTTACATAGTTAAGACATGGTCTCTTCCCTTTCCATATCTCATATGGAGTGGTAGGCACAGATTTGGTGGGGGCCATATTCAGTAGATGTATGACTATCTCTAGCGCATACCCCCAGAAGGAAATAGGTAACTCAGCTGTGCTCATCATAGAGCGCACCATATCTAATAGGGTGCGGTTCCTCCATTCAGATACACCGTTGTGTTGTGGTGTATATGGAGGAGTCAGCTGAGAGAGAATCCCATTCTCTTTTAAGAAGTCCAGGAATTCATTGCTAAAGTATTCACCTCCTCGATCAGATCGTAGGATTTTAATACTTTTTCCGGTTTGGTTCTCGACTTCTTGTTTATATTCTCTAAATTTCTCAAAAGCTTCAGACTTGTATCTTATCAAGAACACATGTCCGTATCTTGAGAGATCTTCAGTGAATGTAATGAAGTACGAAGAACCATCCCTGGCATGTGTAGATATGGGACCGCATACATCACTATGTATTAGTCCCAAGAGTTCGGTAACTCTTTCTCCGTGTCCCGTAAACAGAGTTTTGGTCATCTTGCCTTTGAGACATGACTGGCAAGTGTCATAAGATGAAAATTCGAACGGTTTCAAATATCCATCTTTATGCAACTTAGCTAGTCGTGTCTCATTGATGTGACCCAGTCTACAATGCCACAAGAAGGATTCGTTCAGTTCTAAACTCTTCCTCTTGTGTGTGTTTGTTATGCTCAGAACTGTTGATTGATTTAGAACATAAATGCCATTGCACAACGTGCCTGATCCAACTAACCTTTGGTTCAGAAAAATGTTCATAACATTATCCTGTAATACAAAATTATATCCCTCTTTACTTAGTAAAGAAACCGATATAATGTTGCATATCAGGTTCGGCATGTAATAGCATTCGTTCAGAACCAATGTATTACCAGTTAGCAATACAAGGTGATATTCCCCGACGGTTTTAGCTGCAACAATTGCACCATTTCCAACCCTTATGTCTTTATCACCTTCTCCAAGTTCTCTACCTTTCCTAAGCCTATGTAACTGATTACATATATGGGATCCTGACCCGGTATCTAATACCCAGGACGTAGAGCAAATGGAGAAACAGTTCTCTGTAATGAACACACCCGAAGAAAATGCATCAACATGTACTTTCTTCATTCGGGTGGCATGGGAATCCTGGTATTCCCCTATATCCTGTTCAGTCTTATAAATCTTATAAGAAAGAACGGAACCAACGTTCCCCAGCACAGTATAATATGCGGGTTCGGTCAATACATCCATATTATTATCTTTATTAAGGCATGATATGGTCGCTACCTGGAGAGAGAGAGAAGAAAATACTTTAGCGTATGCTCTTGCAAGATCAGATTGGTTTGTATCTTATCTAATCAGGATAGCTCCTACTGTTTTTATCACATCTTCCTTCAAACTCTAAAAGGAAAGAATAGCCGAGATTAATTACACCCTACAACTTCGCCAATCTTTCAGCCAGGCCAGTGTTGGTACTTTGATGGAGGTTCCCCGTGCTTTCGCACGGACCTAATTAAAGTAAACCTCGTTTTCCCAGAGGCGTAACCCCGTTGACACCTTTCTAGACACCTAATTGATCGGCTAATTGTCCTGTGTAAAACTCTCCCGGGAGTAACAATTACTCGCAGTGGGTATCGGGATCCAACTATCTCATAGAAGGTATGCAATCTCATTGCAAATCTCAACACTTGAAATTCCTGATAATATTTTGCCCCTAACGTGCCATGACCTTGACGAAAGCCAACAAACCATAACCCGCTAGTCAAGTTCAACCCGTACATTTCTTGATTGAATTAAACTCACCCGCACGACCCTTGATGAAAGCCAACAAAGCCGTATGACTACCTTAATCCAATCGCATCATATGCAGCAGATAAGCAGTATATAGCTACCGCACACTACACCTTGACGAAAGCCAACAAATGCAGCATGAATACTATATACAACTTATCTGAAATGACGGAGGGATACGACAGGTTTTTCTGAAAACCTATTGCGTAATGAACTTGATATCGTTGTAGAATCTAGTGAATTTTGAAATGGAGTGATTTTGAGGCTTTTATTAGTTTTGCTAAAGAGGTCACTCCCGGTGAAGGGATCTCGGCTCTTTCCTTATGGAATAAGGTGCAGGATATATCATATACATCACTATGCAAAGCGAAACTCCAAAAGTAGTCAAAAGTCAAACCGAGTGTTGTAGCATCTGCCAGTTTTGCTAAAGAGGTCACTCCCGGTGAAGGGATCTCGGCTCTTTCCTCATCGAATAAGGTGCGGGATATATCATATATATCGCTATGCAAAGCAAAACTGTAGCTACCCTTTTTTTTAATTAAAAACTTGATTCTACAACATCTTTTAGGTTTCTTTTCTTTCATTAATCACATTAATGAAGTCCCATCATTTAAAGTCACCTAAACATCACAGATAAATACGACGTACACTTATGCCATCCGCATTCGCCTCGATGTCCCCTCGTGCACTGTTAGGTTAGGTAACTAACGGCAGAGCAGGGCAGAGCTAGCGCGGGTGTAAAACATAAGTAACGCCTATATAATATATCATATATACTATATACAGTATCTATCATAGCACATCAAATGATCACATCACAGATATCGCAGCAGATGAAATATATGAAACATTGGATATACTAGGACGTCCGTGTTTTATTTTGAGCCTCTATAAAACACGGATTCCACGGTCGCGACGAATAGCCAAACCCACACCCCTACACCCCTACGAGAGCGGCAAGCAACCCTACCAATTCTGGAGTTAGGAGACCCGGACTCGACTCCTCGAGTTGGTCTCCCACTGGACTCCAGAACCCGGTTACTTGTGCTTTCCTCCTTGGGTCTATCCTAGTGCGGAAAAGTAAATAATATACAAAAGGTGACATCAACCTCATCCCGGAAGTGCCCCAATAAAAGAATATTACATACATTTAAAATATACATGAATGAAAATAAAAACTCTCATCTCACATAAAACCCCCGGCTATTCAAAACGCGACGATCCAATATAACATATCCAGCAACACATAACATCACATGTCATCAACGTAAGTAAATATGCGCATCCCAATTGTCGTTGACATATAGCAACGAAACCAGGGATATCACATATTACACTTACGGTCACAGAAAAGAAAGTGTAAGACTACAACATTTGGAATACACAATCTCTTTAGACATCGTAAATCCGAAATATCACATATTTCGTATTTCATGCCTAATCTGTGTGAATTCCACATATTGTATCACATTCCAGATAAATAGACAGTATTACACTTTCCGATCGAATAATCAAATACCCAAGATTTCCAAAATAGCTCAACACTTGAGCGGAGTTCAAAAATTCCAGAATACGTCACAGTAGCAACGGTCCAGCCGTAGAAGGGTCAAGCCAACGCCTCACATGTGGCACGCCGTACTGCCCCAAACCCTAAGGTTCAAAGGGCAGTTCAAGACGGTCACATAATCGAGTTAAGGTTTGTTGTCTTCTAGAGGGTCCATCGCATCACATGCATGTTTTTCCGAAAGATTTAAACCCGAGAAAAATTCAACACTTGAATGTTTTTCGTGCCGGGAAAAATTGAGTTAATGATATCCGTTCGAACATTTTAATACTTTCTAAATTATCCGGAATAACATACCAAAATTAAATTCTCCGATCGAATCGACGATTTCAAAATAAACCCCAAAAAAATACTCAACACTTGAGTCAGATAAAAATACCCAGAAAAATCAGTAAATAAATAGGAACTTTTCTGCGCAAAACGACAAGGGTGACGTCACCATATGGCCGCGGAACCGCCGCACGAGCCATGCTCGTGCCGCGCTTCCGCGGCGCTTTGGGCGCCAATCTTTGTCGTTTTGCACAGTTTTCCTTATATGTTCCTGCTGATTTTTTTAAGCATTTTTAATTCGGAAAAATCCCAGATTTTAAAAATTGTCCAGAGAGGGGGTTATCTTGACGTGTTCGGATTCGTTCGGAGTTTTAACTTCGTTAACTCATCGCCTAATGCTTTAGCTAGGCTCTGATACCACTGTAGGGTTACTAGGCACACTAATAAGGCTCTACTAGGCATCTACCATACCAAAATTAAATTTTTATGTGCCGAATAACACTAAGCAAGATCGTATACTAGAGTTTAGGCGAATCAATTAGCAAGTAAACAACTTTACTCTAAAGGGATACGAAATACAACCTTTGTAGATCGGTCCTTCACTTCTTTAGCTCCTTGATGAAGTCCCTTCGCTGCGATCGTGGTTCTCCCGGACCCTTGCATGGCTTCACGAGGCGAAATGTGTGACCTTGCTTGAAGTCTCCGAGGCCGAAGATGATCTACGTCGAGGGAATTCCGACTCAAGCTCCTACTTCACTAACTAGAGAACTAGTGAAGTAAACACCCTAAACTAAAGTGCTAGTCTAGTAGAGGATGGAGAAATAGGAAATGGGTTCTCTTTATAATTTTGTTTCTCACAATCTTTTTTACTTTGGGTTTTAATCTAACCTCAACACTTAGCTATGGTTATGGCTCTACAAGATTTAGTATATGATACTCACTCACCATGGTTAGCTCACTTAGTTGATCATTATCTCTTCTCATTTTTATTTTTCTTCATCTTTTTCTTTTTAAAGCAAGAAGAAGAAAATGAAGAAAAATAAAAATGAGAAGAGATAATGATCAACTAAGTGAGCTAACCATGGTGAGTGAGTATCATATACTAACTCTTGTAGAGCCATAACCATAGCTAAGTGTTGAGGTTAGGTTAAAACCCAAAGGAAAAACAAATTTAGTGGACTTTAGTCAATGCATCCACAAGCTTCCACAAGCTTCATGCATTTTCTAATTTACCACTAATTTTGTAATTACTTTTAAATTTTAAAACCCAACATAACAAATAGCATGGTGTATGTCTTGTACACCCATGTCAAGTGTATCATCAACCATGATACAATAAAAAAAACACAATTTTAATATATATCACATATACATTAAAGTTGTGCTCATGTGAGAAAAACCCTAAAGTGAACAAGTGTTAGTAAATGTAAACTAGTATATCTAATATACAATTATACACTTAATTATTAAATCAACACTTGACTTAATAATCCGGTCATATTTCATATAACCGACTAACATTCATCGTATCAACTTATCGAATCAACACTTGATTCGATAACCCGGTCATAACAAATATAACCGACCGATACAAAAAGTCGCGAGAATAGAATACGGTATCACATACACGCATTATTCTCGGTCTCGCACATATCACAAATGCGCTCCTATTTCATTTTGCCTGAGCCAGTAAAACCTCTGTGTAGGACTCTAAAGACTCGTCAATACGCCGGCAGTAGGTGATAATCACATCAAGCACCCACAAGTCGTCAGCAGTACTAGCTGGACGTAACGGCTACCCGGGTATAGAGCAATCAGAAGATCAGCAAGCAAGCCCGCTCCAACTCCTGTAAAAGCCTGCCGGTAACACTTCCCATACAGTCCGGTCTCCTCGTCTGATATGTCGCATATCAAGTCTAGGGGTGGTAAACGTCAGACCCCAATAACCGATAAGTCGTGCCGATGTAAGGCTCATAACGGGTCGAGAAACTACTGGTAACACTTACCAGTAAATCTCTAATCAGCCATGTCCAGGGACTTCCCTGTTACGGTCAATCGAGCACAGCGCAACATCAACCCCCAATACCGGGAGAGACGAAACCCCTCCTATCGCTCATTGCCTCCATGTGACTCGGTACTGTACCCAAAAACCACCATTTTGCATGCCCTCATGGACGTGGTAAGGCGGAAATCAAAGCATAATAGGAATCACACAAGACTCTATGACGATCTCGGGTCTACAAACTAACCTGCACAAGTGTCACCAGAGAACTGCCATCTGACGTGAGGTATAATACCATCTAGGAGTTCTCGGCGAGTCCGTCCAGTGTACCCAGTCTCCACTGAGCACCCGTATACTATCTCTGATGTCAAACACCAATGGATATGGGATCATCCATCGCCCATCTCATGGGTCGAGAAGCGTATACGCTAGTCTACACTGGTATATCGATGCCCCGTCTCGATACACCCACGACTAGGGACCTTGAAGGATGTACTTATGGACTACCATGTCCCTACTAGCATGATCTGCATCATAGTCCAGGTAGTCAAGTACACATCCTAAGGGCTTTACCAACATGCAACTATAAGACAGTATAAAGAGACAAGTATACATGTTAAAGTAAAGTGCAACCAGATAGCATACTATCATATCGAGCAAGAAAGTCCTCTCTATATATGTCCAAGCATCCAATATAATATACATCATCTGTACAATACAGGCCTCTAGGGCAAACATACAACTAACAGTTACGTTTAGCTGATCGCATGCAGCTTGTGGGTGTTTGATATGATCATCACCTACAGCCGGCGTATTGACGATTCTTTAGAGTCCTACACAGAGGTTTCTTGGCTCAGGCGAAACGGAGTAGGGGCACATATGTGATATGTGTGGGACCGAGGATAATGCGATATGAAATACCGTATTCTATTCTCGCAATATATGATATCAGCCGGGTCATCGGATCAAGTGTTGATTCGATGAATCGGTACGGATAAATATTAGTCGGTTATATGCGATATAGCCAGATTATCGGATCAAGTGTTGATTCGATAATTTAATGTATAATAATATATATGATATATTAAATTACATTAACTAATATTAGCTCACTAAAAGATTCTTTTTCTCACTCGGGTAATACATTGATATATATGCGATATATGTTAAATGCATTATTTTATATTGTTACGATAAATATTATATATGTGATATATAATATTGTAACATGATATGATAACTAATACAACATGTTTAGTGGTGTTTAAACATGATTAGGGTTTGGATTAGGGTTAAGATTTCTAGATGATTCTAGAAGGTTTAGTTTTGTTTTGTGAAAGATATTTTGTTATGACTCATGTTTTAACCCAACCCAAACCCTAACCCTAGTTAATTCTCTACATGGGTTTAGTTGACCATGGTTGCATTAATCATTATATTTATCCTTTCATTATTCATCACAAAAGGTTTCATGTTGATTGTTCATCTTCTTCCTTCTTTCTTTTCATGAAAAAGCTTTCTAGATTTTTCTATGTGATGAAAAATGAGTGAGAATAAGAAAACAAATGAGAGCAAAAATCCTACTTCATCATCCTCATCTATCCTTACCATTTAGATGAGGGTGTTCACTTCATATTATGAGTGTTAGCTTGTGTTAACGAAACTTCAAGGTAGATCATCTTTGTATCGAAGATCGGAAGCAAGACTGCATCTTTCTCTTCGTGGAACCTCTCGAGAGTCCGGAACACGATGATCGCAGCGAAGGGACCTCAACACGGAGCTTAAGAAGTGAAGGATCGGATCTACAAAGGTTGTAATCCCTCTCACTTAGTGTTAAAGAGTTTAACATGCTTGTTTTCGCCTAAACCCTAGTTTAAAGATCCGGCTTCAGGTTGTTCGGCACGGTTAAAATTTTAATCGGGCATGGTTGATGCCTCGTAGACCCTTGTGTGCGTGCCTAGAAACCCTACAACCATGAACGTAGTGAACTTGATATAACTGAAGGAACCTGATAGCTATTTAAAAGGAGTGGTTAAAGCTCCACAATTAAAAATTCTGCTCTTTTGTTTAAAATAACCGATTGGTTTCTTTTAAATTTGTTCCAACGATTCAACTTTGGTTTGTTTTCTTTGCATTAATATAATGCGTTCCATCATTTATCCTATCATTGCAGAAAACAACAAAAATACAACGTCTGCTTATGCCATCCGCATTCGCCACTGGGTCCCGTCATTCACCCGTTAGGTTACTTAACTAACAACAGAGCGGGGGCTGAGCTAGCGCGGATGCAAAATATAAGCAACGCCTACTAGATATCATATATAGATATTGTACATTCGTCAGACGCAATAATAGGCATTCCAGATCCCAGATGAACATATTGGATATACTAGAAATCCGTGTTTCGTTTGAGCTTGCAACAAAAGACGTATTACACGGTCGTGATGAATAGCCAAATCCCACCCTAGACCCCTACGGGTGCGGCAAACTACCCTCCTAGTACCAGAAGTGAAACCGACTTCCTCAATGACATGAGTAGGCTATTTAACACTTCAAAGTACCCGGTAGTTTATGTTAGTTATATGTATGCCCTAGAGGCCATTACTATACATACGATGTATATTGTAGTGGATGCTAGGACATGTATAGGGAGGACTTTCTTGCTCGACATGATAGTACGCTATCTGGTTGTACTTTATTTTAACATGTACTCTGATTGTTTCTATGTTACATGTTGATAAAGCCCTTAGGATATGTACTCGACTACTGGGACTATGATGAGATCATACTAGTGGGACCACGGTAGTCGACGAGTACATCCGATAACTGTTCCTAGTCGAGGGTGTATCGAGACAGGGCATTGATACACCAGAGTAGACTAGCGTATACGCATCTTGACCCATATGATGGACGATGGATAATCCCATATCCATAGGTGTTTGACATCAAGGATGGTGTACGGGTGCTCAGTGGTGACTGGGTACACTGGACGGACTCGCCGAGAACTCCCAGATGGTATTATACCTTACGTCAGATGGCAGTTCTCTGGTGACACTGGTACAGCTTAGTCTGTTGACCCGAGATCGTCATAGAGTCTTATGTGATTCCCACTGTGCTTTGATTTCCATCATACCACGTCCAAGTGGGCATGGAAAAAGGTGGCTTTTGGGTACAGTCCCGAATCACATGGAGGCAATGAGCGATAGGAGGGGATTCTTCTCTCCTGGTATAGGGAGTTGATGTTGCGCTGTGTTCGATTGGCTATAACCGGAAATCCCTGGCCAGGGTTGCTGAGATTTGCTGGTAAATGTTATCAGTAGTTTCTCGAACTGTTATAGATCTCATATCGACACGACTTATCGAGCTACTAGGGTCTGACGTTTACCACCCCTAGGCGAGATATGCGACATATCAGACGACGAGACCGGACTGTACGGGAGTGTTACTGTTTGGATTCACAGGAGAATGTACAGGCTTGCTTGTTGATCTTCTGAGCGCTCAATACCTGGGTGGCAGTTACGTTTAGCTGACCGCTTGCAGCTTGTGGGTGTTTGATATGATCATCACCTACTGCCGGCGTATTGACGATTCTTTAGAGTCCTACACAGAGGTTTCTTGACTCAGGCAAAACGGAATAGGAGAACATATGTGATATGTGCGGGACCGACGATAATGCGGTATGTGATACCGTATTGGATTCTCGCGATATGAGATATCGGCCGGGTATATGTGATATTGCCGGGTCATCGTATTAGTCGGTTATATACGATATAGCCGGATTATCGGATCAAGTGTTGATTCGATAATTTAATGTATAATAATATATATGATATATTAAATTACATTAACTAATATTAGCTCACTAAAAGATTCATTTTCTCACGGGATAACACATTGATATATATGCGATATATGTTAATTGTATTATTTTCTATTGTTACAAAATATATTGTATATGTGATATATAATATTGTAACATGTTAGGGTTACAAATTTAACAATGGATTAGGGTTTAAACTTGGTTAGGGTTTGGATTAGGGTTAGCTTTTGCGTGAAGCTTCCATGAAGCTTCATGAAGCTTTGACTTTGTGGTTGCTTGATATTTTTGTGAGATATTATGTTAACCCAATCCAAACCATTAACTCTAGTTAACTCTCTACAAGGGTTAACTCTTTCATGCTTAACCCTTGGTTAGATTTGTAACCACTACAATAATTCATTATTCATCACAAAAGGATTATGATATTGATCTTCTTCTTCCTTGAGTTTCTTCTTGAAAAAGCTTTCTTTTGTGATGAAAGTGATTGAGAAAAAGATTATAAATGAGAGAAAAAAATCCTAAATGAGAGCAAAAATCCTACTTCATCATCCTCATCTATCCTTTCCATTTAGATGAGAGTGTTCACATCATTTCATGAGTGATAGCTTGTGTTAACGAAACTTCAAGGTAGATCATCTATGTTATCGAAGATCGGAAGTAAGGTTGCATCATTCTCTTCGTGAAGCCTCTCGAGAGTCCAGAACACGATGATCGCAGCGAAGGGACCTCAACACGGAGCTTAAGAAGTGAAGGACCGGATCTACAAAGGTTGTAATCCCTCTCACTTAGTGTTAAAGAGTTTAACATGCATGTTTTCGCCTAAACCCTAGTTTAAAGATCCGGCTTCGGCTTGTTCGGCACGGCTAAAATTTTAATCGGGCATGGTTGATGCCTCGTAGACTCTTGTGCGCGTGCCTAGCAACCCTACAGTGGTATCAGACCCAAGTTAGAGCTTTAGGCGAAGTCTAGACAAAGTTTAAAGTCCGATCGAACCCGGAAACCCCAATGTAAACCCTTCTCTGTACATTTTTTGAAAATGTGATTTTTTATAAATTAAAAATTCTCAGAAAAACAAGCAGGAAAAACTAAGAATTACTGCGAAGTACGGTCCACTATGTCCCTGAAATGACCGCGGAACCGCGGCCAAACCAAGGGTTTGGCGGCGGTTCCGCGGCCACAATTTTGACTTAGTCCCTCAAATTTCATATATTTATTCTTAGGTCCTTTTTTGGCAATTTTTTCTTGGAATTTTTTAATTCCACTCAAGTGTTGAGTTTTCTAGGGTTATATTGGGGACTCGTTGATTCGATCGGATAATTTAACTTTGTTTAGTTTGTCCGAATAATTTTAGAAACTGTTAAAAAGTTCGAACGGATATCAATAACTCACTTTTTCCCCAGCTGGAAAATTTCCAAGAGTTGGATTTTTCCGTTGTTTAAGAACGTTCTAAGTTGTGCAAGTAACGCGATGGACCCTCTAGAAGACAACAAACCTTAACTCGATTATGCGACCGTCTTGAACTGCCTTTTGAACCTTAGGGTTTGGGGCAGTACGGCGTGCCACATGTGAGGCGTTGGCTTGACCCTTCTACGGCTGGACCATCGGTACTGTGGCATTTGATGGATATTTTTGAACTCCGCTCAAGTGTTGAGCTATTGGGAAAACTTGGGTGTTTGATTATTCGATCGGAAAGTTTAACATTGTCTATTTATCTGGAATGTGATAAAATATTTGGAATCCACAAAAAGTTATGAGATAACTAATATGAATGTTATAAATCTAGCAGTTCAGTCTCAGATGATCGATTGCCACGGAATTTTGATGTGATCAAAAGTCCGTCGCAATCACGTAGCGTACGCGGATACTCGCCGGGTAAACTTAACAGACAGCCATGCCCCATAGCCCCGACCAAGTGACTGTAGGAGAACCCCGTCGCCAAAAGCATCCGTTCGGGTGCTCACGGCAGCGGTGTTCCGCCTTAGTGCACTTCGTCGACGGCATCGGGGTTGCGGCCGTCTACTAAAGTTTGCGACGAGCATTCGATCAGGATATTGGGAATCATGTTGAATTGCCCGACCAGATATTGAAAAAAGTTTTCAATAATTAAGACTGAAATGCGGGGTTTATAATTGTTAGGCATGCGATGTCTAAGGAATTCATTTGGTTAGGCATGCGATGTCTAAAGAGATTGCGGATTCCAACTGTTGTAGTTTTACACTTTCTTTTCTGTGACCGTAAGCGTAGTATGTGGTGTATCGCCGGCTTCGTTGCTATACATCAACGACAATCGGGATACGCATACTTGCTTACGTTGATGATATGAGATATTATGTGTTGCTGTGATATGTTATATTGGATCGTCGCGTCTGAATAGCCGGGGGTTTTATGTGAGATGAGAGTTTTTCTTTTTCATTCATGTAAAATTCATTTGTATGTAATATTCTTTTATTGGGGCACTTCCGGGCTGAGGATGATGTCACCATTGTATATTATTTACTTTTCCGCATTAAGTAGACCCAAGGAGGGGAGCACAAGTAACTGGGTTCTAGGATCCAGTGGGAGACCATCTCGAGGAGTCGAGACCGGGTCTCCTAACCCTAGAATTGGCAGTGTTGCTTGCCGCTCTCGTAGGGGTCTAGGGATGTGGGTTTAGCTATTCATCACGACCGTGGAATCCATGTTTTATACAGGCTCATATTGAAAACACGGACCTCCTAGTATATCCAATATTTCATATATGTTCTTCTGCTGCAATATTCTGTGATGAGATCATATTACTGCCTGAGACGAATGTTTATATTATATATATGAGATATATGTTATATTGCAGATTTCGTTTCAAAAGAGATGCTTGTGAAGCATATTAAAATGGGAATTCATTAATGAGATTAATGAAACTAAAAAAAACCTAAAGATGTTGTAGAAACTTGTTTAAAAACTGGTAGCTCTAGTTCTTGCTTTGCATAGCGGTGTTCCTTGTAGAACATCCAGCACCTTATTCGATAAGGAAAGAGCCGAGATCCCTTCACCGGGAGTGACCTCTTTAGTGAAACTAGCAGATGCTACAAACTCGGTTTGTCTTTTGATTGTTTCTATAGTTCTTGCTTTGCACAGCGATATTTGTGAAATATCCTGCACCTTATTCGATGAGGAAAGGGCCGACGATCCCTTCACCGGGAGTGACCCTTTTAGCAAAACTAGAAAAGCCTCAAAAACACTCCATTTAAAATCACTCGATTCTACAACGATATCAAGTTCATTACGCAAAGGGTTTTCTTAAAAACCTGTCGTAGCCCTCCGTCATTTCAGATAAGTACAAGTTAGTATTCGTGCTGCGGTAGTTTGGCATGCGTCAAGGCATAGTGTACGGTAGCTAACTAGTGCTTATCTGCTAGCATACGATGCGATTGGATTAGGGTATTCGTACGGCGTTGTTTGGCATGCGTCAAGGGTTGTGCGGGTGGGTTTAATTCAATCAAGAAATGTACGGGTTGAACTTGACTAGCGGACTATGGGTTGTTTGGCATGCGTCAAGGTCATAGCACGCTAGGGGTAAAATATTATCGGGAATTTCAAGTGTTGAAATTTGCAATGAGATTGCATACCTTCTATGAGATAGTTGGATCCCGATACCCGCTTCGAGTAAGAGTTAGTCCTGGGAGAGTTTTACACATTACAATTAGCCGATCAAGTAGGTGTCTAGAAAGGTGTTAACGGGGTTACGCCCCTGGGAAAATGAGGTTTACTTTAATTAGGTTCGTGCGAAAGAACGGGGGACCTCCCTCAAAGTACCGACACTGGCCTGGCTGAAAGATTAGCGAACTTGTAGCGTGTAATTAATCCCGGCTAGTCTTTCCTTTTAGGGTTTGAAGGAAGATTTGATTAAAACAGTGGGAGACATCCTGATTAGATATATTAGATAATCAATCTAATTTTACAAGAGCATACGCTGAGTGTTTTCTTATCTCTCTCTCCAAGTAGCGACCAAATCACGTCTTAATCAAGATAATAAAACGGATGAATTGACCGAACCCACTTGTTATACTGAGCTGGGAAACGTTGGTCCCGCTCCAACTTATAATTATTATAAGACAGAGCAGGAAATTGGGGAATACCAGATTTCCCGTGCCGCCCAAACGAAGAAAGTGCATGCTGATGCGTCATCTTCGGGTGTGTTCATTACATAGAACTGTTTCTCAGTATCCTTTACGTCCTGGGTATGAGATACTGGATCAGGATCCCGCATATGTAATCTGTTACATGGGCTACAGATAGGTAGAGAACTGAGAACGGGTGATAAGTTTCATGAGACAGAAAACGGTGCAAGTGTTGCAGCCAAGTCTGTTGGTCACTGTCACCCTGTATTACCAGAATACATTGATTCTGAATGAATGTTATTAGATACCGAACCTGATATACAACATCATATCAGTCTCTTTATTAGTAAAGAAATGATATAATTTTGTATTGTTGGATAATGTTTTGAACATTTCCTATATCAAGAGTTGATCGGTTCAGGCACGTTATCTAAAAGCATAGATGTTCTAAATCAAAATATAGTTCTTAGTATACAGAACACACACAAGAGGAATAGTTCAGAAATGAACGAATCCTTCTTGAGGCATTGTAGACTAGGTCATATCAATGCGACCCGACTAGCAAAGTTACATTTAGATGCATATTTAAATTTTTTTGAATTTACATCTTGTGAAACTTGCCGGTCATGTCACAAAGATAAGATGACCACAGCTCTGTTTATTGGAAACAGAGAAAGAGTTAGTGAACTCTTGGGATTGATACATGCTGATGTATGGAGGTCCCCTGTCTACACATGCCAAGACCGGTTCTTTGTACTTCATTACATTCTCTGATGATCCCTCAAGATTCAGACATGTGTTCCTGTTGAAACATAAGTCCGAACCTTTTGAGATATTCACAGAATATATGTTAGAAGTAGAGAACCAAAATACGGGTATAAGTATTATGTCCTTTGATGAGATCAAGGAGGATAATACTTGTGCACAGAATTCCTGGACTATTCTAAAGGAGAATGAGATTCTCTCTCAGCATTACTCCTCCGTATACACCACAGCACGTCGGTGTATCGGGGCGGAGCAATAGTACCCTATGTGATATGGTGTGCTCTATGACGAGTACTACTGAGTTTCCTATTTCCTTTTGGGTGTTATGCGCTTGAGAAGCTGCATACCTATTGAATAGGGTTCAAATCAAATCAGTTGCCTACCACTTCATATGTGATATAGAAAGGGAAGAGCCCATATCTTAAGTTTGTTAAGATTTGGGGTTGTCCGGACTATGTCTAAAAGCATAATCCGGACAAGCTCGAGGCAAAGTCAGTTCTGTAGAACTGGAAAGAGTTCCAGCTATACAAACTGCAGCTGATGATTTGGTAGAACCAAAGGATTCAATAGTTTCTAACGAACTTCAGCCTCTCCGCCGATCTAGTAGGGTTCCTCACCCACCTGAGAGATACTTCGGTTTCTTTATGACAGTGGGAGCGAGGATTGCATCATGAGATGATGACCCAACTAGTTTCGGGCTGGCCATCAGGAGTGAGACTCTGTAAGAATGGCTGGATGCTTAGCGATTTGAGATGGAATCCTTATACACCAACAAAGTATGGACTTTGGTTGCTTTATCTGAAGGGTTAAATCCCCATCAGGAGCAAGTATATCTTGAGAAGATTACTTGGTGTACATGGAAAAGTTGAGACTTTCAAAGCTATGCTTAAGTCCATCCAGATCCTACTTGCCACGGCTACATACCATGACTACGATATCTGGCGGTTGGGTGTCATGACTGCTTTTCTAAATGATGTTTTAGAAAAGTGCGTCTATAAGTAAACAGCCAGAGGGCTTCGTAGACAGTGGGAGCAGCGGAAACGTGTGCAAGATACTTTATAGGATAAAGCAGGCATCGCGGAGTTGGAATATGTGTTTTGATGTGGTAGTCAAAGAGTTTGACTTCATCAAAATGGTAGATGAACCTTGTATATACAAAAAGGTAGTAGGGAGTATGGTGGTGATCCTCGTAGAGTACGTGGATGACATACTCTTGATAGGGAACGAGTTTCCTATGCTACGCTCGGTCAATCTCCGCTTATCACAAAGATTCTCCATATAGGATTAAAGTGATACCTCCTAAATCCTGGGTTTTGGATCTATGAGATAGATCTAATTGTATGTTAGGATTCTCACTAGTTGTAGTGAGATGGTATCAATCGATCCTGGGGAGAATCACTGGAAAGGTTCCAGGGTGATAAGGACGACTGAATGTCAGTCGCAGGCATTGTCTATACCCTTAGTGGAGGGACGGTATGATGGAAGAATTCCAAGCTAGATACCGTGACAAACTAGACGATTAAAGGCAAGATACATCGTTACCAAAGATACTACCAAAGAGGCAGTCTGGATATATATATAAGTTCATGAGATGAACTTCGTTCCTACCATTGTGTGACAATGGAGTTGTGGCTTTTGCCAAGGAACGCCCGTCCCATCAGAAATCCAGATATAATTCTTAGGCAGTATCACCTGATCATGGAGATGGTTGATCTCCAGGGAGATCGAGGATAGGAGAGTAGACACAGAGGACAACAACGCGGATCCACTCACAAAGGCATTTTTCCCAGTAGAGACTTTTATGGGATGGTTGAGTATGAGATACTTCGACCACAGCTAATTGTTGGGTATGTGATACCACAACAGATGGCCTTAGTGCAAGTGGGAGATTGTTAGTTATATGTATGCCCTAGAGGCCATTACTATACATATGATGTATATTGTAGTGGATGCTAGGACATGTATAGGGAGGAATTTCTTGCTCGACATGATAGTACGCTATCTGGTTGTACTTTATCTTAACATGTACTCTGATTGTCTCTATGTTACATGTTGATAAAGCCCTTAGGATATGTACTCGACTACTGGGACTATGATGAGATCGTACTGGTGGGACCACGGTAGTCGACGAGTACATCCTATAACTGTTCCTAGTCGAGGGTGTATCGAGACAGGGCATCGATACACCAGAGTAGACTAGCGTATACGCATCTTGACCCATATGATGGGCGATGGATGATCCCATATCCATCGGTGTTTGACATCAAGGATGGTGTACGGGTGCTCAGTGGTGACTGGGTACACTGGACAGACTCGCCGAGAACTCTCAGATGGTATTATACCTTACGTCAGATGGCAGTTCTCTGGTGACACTGGTACAGCTTAGTCTGTTGACCCGAGATCGTCATAGAGTCTTATGTGATTCCTACTGTGCTTTGATTTCCATCATACCACGTCCAGGAGGGCGTGCAAAAAGGTGGCTTTTGGGTACAGTCCCGAATCACATGGAGGCAATGAGCGATAGGAGGGGATTCGTCTCTCCCGGTATAGGGAGTTGATGTTGCGCTGTGTTCGATTGGCTATAACCGGAAATCCCTGGCCAGGGTTGCGGAGATTTACCGGTAAGTGTTATCAGTAGTTTCTCGAACTGTTATAGACCTCATATCGACACGACTTATCGAGCTACTAGGGTCTGACGTTTACCACCCCTAGGCGAGATATGCGACATATCAGACTACGAGACCGGACTGTACGAGAGTGTTACTGTTTGGATTCACAGGAAAATATACAGGCTTGCTTGTTCTTCTTCTGAGCGCTCAATACCTGGGTGGCAGTTACGTTTAGCTGACCACTTGCAGCTTGTGGGTGTTTGATATGATCATCACCTACTGCCGGTGTATTGATGATTCTTTAGAGTCTTACACAGAGGTTTCTTGACTCAGGCAAAACGGAGTAGGAGCACATATGTGATATGTACGGGACCGAGGATAATGCGGTATGTGATACCGTATTGGATTCTCGTGATATGAGATATCGGCCGGGTATATGTGATATAGCCGGGTCATCGTATTAGTCGGTTATATGCGATATAGTCGGATTATCGGATCAAGTGTTGATTCGATAATTTAATGTATAATAATATATATGATATATTAAATTACATTAACTAATATTAGCAGACTAAAAGATTCATTTTCTCATGGGATAACACATTGATATATATGCGATATATGTTAATTGTATTATTTTCTATTGTTACAAAATATATTGTATATGTGATATATAATATTGTAACATGTTATGGTTACAAATTTAACAATGGATTAGGGTTTAAACTTGGTTAGGGTTTGAATTAGGGTTAGCTTTTGCATGAAGCTTCCATGAAGCTTCATGAAGCTTTGACTTTGTGGTTGCTTGATATTTTTGTGAGATATTATATTAACCCAATCCAATCCATTAACTCTAGTTAACTCTCTACAAGGGTTAACTCTTTCATGCTTAACTCTTGGTTATATTTGTAACCACTACAATAATTCATTATTCATCACAAAAGGATTATGATATTGATCTTCTTCTTCCTTGAGTTTCTTCTTGAAAAAGCTTTCTTTTGTGATGAAAGTGAGTGAGAAAAAGATTATATATGAGAGCAAAAATCCTACTTCATCATCCTCATCTATCCTTGCCATTTAGATGAGGGTGTTCACATCATTTCATGAGTGATAGCTTGTGTTAACGAAACTTCAAGGTAGATCATCTATGTTATCGAAGATCGGAAGCAAGGTTGCATCATTCTCTTCGTGAAGTCTCTCGAGAGTCCAGAACACGATGATCGCAGCGAAGGGACCTCAACACAGAGCTTAAGAAGTGAAGGACCGGATCTACAAAGGTTGTAATCCCTCTCACTTAGTGTTAAAGAGTTTAACATGCATGTTTTCGCCTAAACCCTAGTTTAAAGATCCGGCTTCGGGTTGTTCGGCACGGCTAAAATTTTAATCGGGCATGGTTGATGTCTCGTAGACCCTTGTGCGCGTGCCTAGCAACCCTACAGTTTATGCACCCCGTCTTGGGTCTATCTTAGGAGCAAAAAACAGTAAATGAAATAATACAATGGTGGCTACAACCTCAACCCGGATGTGCCCCGCAAAAGAATATTACAACATATTACAATTTACATCGAATGAAAGATAAAAAAAACTCTCATCTTACATCCCCGACTATTCATCCACGAGGATCCAATGAAGTTCATATCCACAAACCAATATCCATCACAGAAATATGCAACCCCCAACTAACCGACATACTTGCAATTAGAGGAGGTTTACGAACACATCAAAAAAGCCGATTAGAAAATAACTTAGAATTTCAGTCGACAACCATTTTCCGTGTCTACCCCAAATGCAAGCCAGCACTGAAAAGACCTGGGTAGAAACAAAATATATAAGAAAATAGAACACCCAAAAATAAGTCAAACTGTGTAAATACGAGTCGACTCGGAGTCGACTCGGCCGCGGATCCGTGGCGGATTGCACCAATCCGCCGCGCTTCCGCGGTCGTCTCACCGAGTTACGATGTCGTATTTCTCCAGTATTCTTATAATTCCCTGATGTGAATTTTCATGCCTCTGAAATAATTTTTTTGACAGGTTTTAAATCGACAGAAACTTGAGGGTTCCGGGGTTAAGTTTTCGTGTTTTTCCGACGATCGAAGTTCTAATAAGTTGCTAACAAGCTAGTAAAGGTTTAGTAGGCTCTGATACCACTGTAAGTCCATATCACGCACCCCACATGTTCGCGGGGAGGCGGAATATATGGAAAACAATTATCAAAGCTTCGTAACACGGACTTGAGCAGACGGATCGTGTCTAAACCATTACTAGCAAACAACGAGAGGTTTAACTATTCGGATTCGAAGTTATACCTCACGTTACATGTCCTTTGGGTCTTCATGGCTGTCCTCCACCTGTCGTCAGCTCTATGGAACATAGGTACCTCAACGGCCTCCTCGAGTCAAAGACGATCCACCCGAGAGTCTATAGACCGAGCTCCTATCTCGAATCTGAGATAATTGCGGTTTCTAGTTTGCTAATCTAGAAGTCCTAGAGGGTGTAGAGTATTTATATGGAGTACTTAGTCACTTTAAACCCTAGGATTCTCAACATATGAGAGCTTTTAGGGTTTGATGAAGAGGATGAAGACTTGAGGAGAGAGAAAGTGTTTTGGATAAAAATGAATGTACCATTCTCATTTGTGAATGTCATGAAGCATAATAATATCTCACCAAAATAAATATCTAGCTAATATTCATCATGCTTCATTTAATTCACAAGATGAATCATCTAATGAGTCATGGATCATTTAATGAAACTTACACCTCATTTCCTCCACCTCATTTATTTTAAATCTAAAAAGAAATAAACATAAATGAGTCACCTCCTTCTAGAAGCTTCCCGACAAATTACGAGACTGCCCTTCCCATCCGTATTTCCGAAAAACACGGATAATCTGAGACTGAATAAATCCATCTGTATAATACTAGGAGTCGGCTTAAACCAAAGCCCACTAGTATTATCTGCCCGGTCATAGTACATGCATAAGTGTACGTAAGTGATCGCGGCCTTGCCGTAAAACCATACGGACTCTACACCTTTTGCCCGGTGTAGGGAAACTCTCTGTGTGGGACTCTAAAGACTCGACACTACGCTGGCAGTGGGTTTAACCACAGGTCGCAAGCGGTACTAGCTATACGTAACGGTCCCCAGGTAGATGTCGATAAGAAGGACGATGAAGAAACCCATCCGAACTCCTACTGAGCCTGTATGTGACAATCTTCGTACAGTCCAGTCTGTTCGTCTAGGACTATCGCATATCGGGCCTAGGAGGGCGGTAAACGTCAGACCCCTAATAGCGGTATAATTCGTGTCGGAGTGTAGCGCATTACACCTTGAGAAACTACCAGAACACCTACCAGTAAATCTCGCCTGCCCTAGCCAGGGACTTTGCGTAATGGCTCTCCATACACAGTGCGATATCAACCCCCAATACCGGGAGAGACGAATCCTGTCGAACCGCCACTGCCTCCAAGTGCTTCGGGACTATGCCCAACTACTACCTGTTTGCACGACTCCTTTGAGACTTGGTAGGGTAGTAATCTAAGTACAGTGGGAACACACCCGAGGCGAAGTAGCAGTGTTAAGTCGACGGACTAAGCTGTACTCATGTCACCTTGGAACTGCAATCTAACGACAGGTATAATACCAACCTGCAGTTCCCGACGAGTCATGTCCGGTGTACTCGTAACCCAACGAGCACCTGCATACTATCTCCAGTACGACGTACTGATGGCTGTGGGACAGACCATCTCCAGACCTAGGATGAGAAGCGTATACACCAGTCTACTCCGGAGTATCGATGCCCCGTTTTGATAATCCTACGACCAGGGACCTGTATAGGATATGCTGTAGACTACCCAGCCCCCACTAGTGTGACTGCCATCACAACGCTGGTAATCAAGCAAAGATCCTAAGGGATCTAATAATATGTATAAGCGATATGTTAAAAGAAACACATGCACATATTAAAGTAGATTCAAACCAAGTAGCATACTACCATTTTTAGAAAGAATGTCAATACAACTGTGAATATCCCAAGCTTCCATTAAGTAATATACAATCTAGTATGATACAATAATGCCCTCTAGGGCATATACACTAACACATATGAGATATGGTATGGGAAGAGACCATATCTTAAACGAGTTAAGATATGGGGTTGTCCGGCCTATGTTGAAAAGCAAAATCCGGACAAGCTCGAGGCAAAGTCAGGATTGTATAAGTTTGTTAGGATATCCCAAACATTTTTGAGGGAATATCTTCTACCACTCTGAGGAGCAAAAGGTGTTTTGTTTCTCAGCATACCACCTTTTTAGAAAAGGAATTTCTTGTGAAGAAATTAGTGGACATGAGGTAGAACTGGAAGGAGTTCTAGCTAGACAAACTAACAGCTAATGATTTGGTGAAACCAAAGGATTCAATAGTCTCCAACGAACCTCAGCCTCTCCACAAATACGGTAGGGTTCCTCATCCACTTGAGAGATACTACGGTCTTCTCGGTGACAGTGGGAGCGAGGATTGCATCATGTTTGATGATGGCCCAACTAGGTTCAGACAGGCCATCACGAGTGGGGACTCTGTGAAAAGGTTGGATGCTATGCAATCAAAGATGGAATCCATGTACACCAACAAAGTATGACTTTACATGTTGCAGCTGAAGGGGTAAAACCCATTGGGAGCAAATGGATCTTGAGAAGATTCATGGTGTAAATGGAAAAGTTGAAACTTTCAAAGCTATGCTTAAGTCCATCAGGATCAATACAAGCATCGCGGAGTTGGAACATCTGTTTTGATGTGGTAGTCAAAGAGTTTGACTTCACCAAAAAGGTAGATGAACCTCGTATATACAAGAAGGTTGTAGAGAGTAAGGTTGTCTTCCACGTATTGTACGTAGAGAAAATATTCTTGATAGGAAAGGGTTTCCTATGCTACACTCAATCAAGCTTCTCTTATCACGAGGATTCTCCATGATAGATCTGGATAATACCTGCTACATCTTATGGATTATGATCTATGGCAATAGATCTAAGTGGATGTTGAGAGTATCCCAAATCCAGGTACATTAACACCATACTAAAGTGGTTTAGTATGGACGATTCTAAGCATGGTGGTTCGCCCACTTACTCATGGATCACACTCTCTCCATCCCAAGACTGATTTGGAGAGAGCTCGCATGCAAGTGATACCCTATGCTTCGGCAGTAGGCTCTATCAGAGTATGCGATATTATGTACCAGACCAGATGTAGATAACTCACTAGGTGTAGTGATTAGGAATCAATCGGATCTTGGGAGAATCACTAGACAACTGTGGAGGACATTCTTAAGTACTTGAGAAGCACTAAAAGAAAGTTCTTAGTTCCAGCTTCCAGAGTGATAAGTTCGACTGAGAGTCAGTCACAGGCATTGTCCTTACCCTCAGTAGAGGATAGTATGTTGGAAGAGTTCCAAGCTATATACCGTGACATACTAGACGCTAAAGGCTGAATACATTGCTACCAAGGATGCTGCCAAAGTGGCTGTCTGGACATTTCTTGTTCATGAGATGAACAAGGTTCCTACCATTGAGCGTCCAATAACTGTTATTGAGACAACAATGGAGTTGTGGTTTTTTCCTAGAAACGAAGGTCCTATCAGCGTTCCAGACATATTCTGAGGCAAGTATCACCTGATCAGGGAGATGGTTGATCATCAAGGGATCGAGGTAAGGACAGTAGACAAGAAGAATAACACAGCGGATCCACTCACAAAGGCCTTACCCCTAGAGAGACTTCTATAGGATTGTTGAGTATGAGATACTACAACCACTGTTGATTGTTGGGTATTGGATACTACAACAGATGACCTTAGTGCAAGTGAGAGATTGTTAGTTATATGTATGCCCTAGAGGCAATTACTGTACATACGATGTATATTGTAGTGGATGCTTGGACATATATAGGGATGACTTTCTTGCTCGACATGATAGTATGCTATCTGGTTGCACTTTATCTTAACATGTACACTTATTGTCTCTCTATTACATGTTGATAAAGCCCTTAGGATGACTACTTGACTACCAGGATTATGATGCAGATCATACTAATGAGGATAGGGTAGTCGATAAGTACATCCTTCAAATGTTCCTAGTCGTGGGAGTATCGAGGCAGGGCATCGATACTCCAGAGTAGACTAGCGTATATGCTTCTCGACCTATATGATGGGTGATGGATGATCCTATATCCATTGGTGTTTGACATCAGAGATAGTATACGGGTGCTCAGTGGAGACTGGGTACACTGAACGGACTCGCCGGGAACTCCTAGATGGTATTATACCTATCGTCGCATAGCAGTTCTCTGGTGACACTGGTACAGGTTAGTCTGTAGACCCGAGATCGTCATAGAGTCTTGTGTGATTCCCACTGTGCTTTGATTTCCACCATACCACGGTCAAGAGATCGTGAAAAAGGTGGTTTTTGGGTACAGTCCCGAGTCACATGGAGGCAATGAGCGATAGGAGGGGTTTCGCCTCTCCCGGTATTGGGAGTTGATGTTGCACTATGCTCGATTGGCCATAACAGGAAATACCTGGCCAGGGTTGCTGAGATTTACTGGTAAGTGTTATCAGTAGTTTCTCGAACCGTTATGGACCTTGCATCGGCATGACTTATCAGGCTATTGGAGTCTGACGTTATACCACCCCCAGGCTGTTGATATGCGACATATCAGACGAAGAGACCGGACTGTACGGTAGTGTTACTGATTGGATTCATAGGAGTATGAGCAGGCTTGCTCGTTGTTCTTCTGATCGCTCAGTACCCGCGTGGCCGTTACATTTAGCAGACAGCTTGCGGCTTATGGGTGTTTGATATGATCATCACCTACTGCCGGCGTATTGACGAGTCTTTAGAGTTCTACATAGAGGTTTCCTGGTTCATGCGAAATGGAGTAGGAGCATATATGTGATATGTGCGGGACCGAGATTAATACGATATGTGATACCGTATTTTATTCTCGCGATTTATGACATCTTCGGTTATATGTGATATAGCCAAGTTATCGGATCAAGTGTTGATTCGATAAGTTGTTACTGTTGATATTAGTCGGTTAAATGTGATATAGCCGGATTATTAAATCAAGAGTTGATTTAATAATTTAATATATAATTATATATTTGATATATTATATTACATTAACTAATATTAGCTCACTTAAGTAATTCTGTTTCTCACATTTGATACACTTTACATATATGTGATATATGTATTATTTTCTATTTGCATACATTATATATATGTGATATATATTATGTATCATGCTAGGTTACACTTGCAACATGTATGAATGAGACTTTTACCATGCTAGGGTTTAAACTAGGGTTTTATTTGTTTTAAGTAAATCAAGCATTTGGATTTAGTCAAGGTTAAGCTTGGAGAAGCTTGTAGAACATTGACCAAGTCCACTTGTTTGTCTTGCTTAAGATATTTCTTAACCCAGCCATTAACCTTAGACTATGGTTTATTCTCTACATGAGTTTGGCATGACACTAACTCACCCATAGTTGCAATTCTAACCTCACTCTCTCATGAGTTCCATTTCTTCTTTTTCTTCAACAAAAGAAAAAGCTTGCTAGGTTTTTTCCAAGTGAAGAATTAGTGTGAGAAAAATAAAACTAAAGTGAACCCACTTCTTACTTCATCATCTTCTACTACTTGCCAATTAGTTTAGGGTGTTTACTTCACTAATCTCACCATTAGTGAAGAGATAGCTTGGGTTAGTGTCTCCTCGACGTAGATCATCTTCGGCCGTGAAGACTTCGATGTTTGTTTCTTCATGGGAGCCTCTCTAGAGTCCAGGAGTTCATGATCGCAGCAAATGGACTACTACACGGAGCTATTGAAGTGAAGGACCGGTATACAAAGGTTGTATTCCTTGTTCACTTTAGATGTAAAGTGTTTACATTATGTTTCGTCTGATTTTCTAGTAGCGATTCTAGGGTTAGGGTTTACTAGAACGGCAAATTTTTGAAATTGGCATGGTCGATGCCTCTCGAAATCTTGCTGTCGTGCTAGGCAACCCTACAGTTCATTTCTGAACTTTTTCTCTTGTGTGTGTTCTGTATGTTTAGAACTGTAGTTTAATTTAGAACGTATATACCATTACACAACGTACCAAACCCAATCAACACTTGATTTAGGAAAATGTTCATAACATTATCATCCAATACAAAGTTATATCTTTCTTTATGTAATAAAAAACCGATATAATATTGCACATCATATTTGGTACATAATAACAGTCATTCAGAATCAATATATTACCATTTGGTAATACTACGTGATATTCGCCAACTTCTTTGGCTGAACAATTGCTCCATTTCCTACTTCGAGAGACATATCACCATTTCCCAGTTCTCTACCTCTCTTTAATCCATGTAAAAAATTACATACGTGGGATCCTGATCCGGTATCCAATACCCAGCATGTAGAGCATACTGAGAAACAGTTCTCGGTAACAAACACATCCGAAGAAGATGCATCATCATGCTCTATCTTCATTCGGGTTGCGAGGGAATTTTGATATTCCTCTATTCTTTGCTTAGATTTATGACAGTCATAAGATAGAGCGGAACCAACGTTCCCCAGCTCAGTATAATAAGTGGGTTCAGTCAATACATCCATATTATTATCTTGATTAAGGCGTGTCATGGTCGCTATCAGGAGAGAGAGAGAAGGAAACGCTTTAGCGCGCGCTCTTTACAAGATTAGATTGGTTATTATCTTATCTAATCAGGATGGCTCCCACTGTTTTTATCAAATCTTCCTTCAATACTTAAAAGGTAAGCTTAGCCAGGATTAATTACACCCTACAAGTTCGCCAATTGGTTAGCCAGGCAGGTATTGGTACTCCGAGGGAGTCTCCCCATGCTTTCGTATGGAACTAATTAAATAACCTCGTTTCCGCAAGGGCATAACCCCGTTAACACCTTTCTTAGACACCTACTGGATTAATTAATTGTAAAGTGGAAAACTCTTCCAGGAGTAACAATTACTCGCAGTGGGTATCGTGATCCAACTATCTCATAGAAGGTATGCAATATCATTGCAAATTTCAACACTTGAAATTCCCAATATCAGTTTTTACCCCTAGCAACTTATGATCTTAACTATGGTCAACAAATCATAAGTGCTAGTCAAGTTATACCCGTTATTTCATGATTGAATTAAACCCACCAGTACGACCCTTAACTATAGTCAACAAGGCCGTACGACTACCCTAATCCAATCGCATCATATGCGACAGATAAGCACTAATCAGCTACCGCACACTACGTCTTGACTATGGTCAACAAACGCAGCATGAATACTAAATATTCCTTATCTGAAATGACATAGGGCTATGACTGGTTTTGTAGAAAACCTTTAACGTAATGAACTTGATATCGTTGTAGAATTAAGTGATTTGAAAAGGAGTAGTTTAAACTCTACTTTTAAAATCGATTAGTTTTCTAAACAAACCACGTGGGTTGTAGCATTTGCTAGTTTTGCTAAAGTGGTCACTCCCAGTGAAGGGATCTAGGCTCTTTCCTCATCGAATGAGGTGCTGGATATTCATAAAGGAATACCGCTATGCAAAGCAAGAACTAGAGCTACCTTTTTGAAAAGTTTGATTCTACAACATCTTTAGGTTTCTTTTATCCTCATTAATCTCATTAATGACGTCCCATCATTTAAGTTTTCTAAACATCACAGAAGAAAAGAAAATAGAACATACGCTTATGCCATCCGCATTCGCCACGGGGCCCCGTCATGTACCGTTAGGTTACTTAACTAACGGCAGAGCGGGGGCTGACCTAGTGTGGATGAAAAATATAAGTAACGTTTATTATATATATCATATATATATATATATAGCATTCGTCTCACGCAGTTATATGATCACATCACAGAACTCAAGCAGCAGAAGTCAACATATGAAATATTGAATATACTAGAAGGTCCGTATTTTAAATTCATCCAGTAATGAAAAACACGGATTCCACGGTCGTGATGAATAGCCAAACCCATATCCTTAGACCCCTACGAGAGCGGCAAGCAACCCTGCTAATTCTAGAGTTAGGAGACCGGGTCTCTACTCCTTGAGACGGTCTCCCACTGGACTCTAGAACTCGGTTACTTGTGCTCCCCGCCTTGGGTTTATCCTAATGCGGAAAAGTAAATAATATACATCAATGGTGACATCAACCTCAATCCGGAAGTGTCCCAATAAAATAATATTACATACAATTTTACATGAATGAAAATTGAAAAACTCTCATCTCACGCAAAACCCCCCAGCTATTCAATCACGACGATCCAATATAACATATCACAGCAACACATAATATCACATGTCAACTACGTAAGTAAATATACATATCCCAAATGTCGTTGACGTATAGCAATGAGATCGGGGATACACCACATATTAAACTTACGGTCCCAGAAAAGAAATGAAAACTACAATAATTAGAATCCGCATATTCCTTAGACATCATAAACCCGGAATATCACATATTCCGAATTTCATGCCTGACCCTATAAGCCTCGCATTTTAGTTTCAAATCGAAAACACTTTTCAATAATTTATTCAGGTAATTCAATAAGATTCCCGACTACCTGATCGAATGCTCGTCGGGAACTTTAGTAGATGGCCGAATCCCCGATGACGTCGACGAAGTGCACTTAGGAAGAACACCGTGGCCGCGAGCACCTGAGTGGATGCTTTTGGCAATGGGGTTCTCTTACAGTCACTTGGTCGGGGCTATGGGGCGGGGCTATCTAGTAGTGTTACCCGGTGAGTGTTCGCGTACAATACGAGATTGCGAGGGAGTTTTGATCCGAATCAAAACTCTGTGGCAATCGATCAAACGAGACTAAACCGCTAGATTTACAAAACACTAACTCGTTTTCACAAAACTAATTATTGTGGATTCCAAGTATTTTATCATATATCATAATAATCTAGATGATGTTAAACATTTCGATCGATTCATCAAACACCCACAAATCACAGAGACCTGAACAACTTGAGCCTCACTAAAAATACCCAGAAAGTGCCAAATATGACCATGGAGCAGCACAAGAAAAAAGATTCCCAAACTCACCAACTTAGCCGCGGAACCGCGGCTAAACCTTAGTTTATGCGGCGGTTCCGCTACCATTTGGTCGAGATGGGCCCTCGATTTTCTTGGGGCTCCATCAAATACCCTGCAAAATTTTCTGACTATTTTTAATCTGAAAAATTCCAACTTTTGAAAAATGGATAGAAACTTGGTCAAAATCGGGTTTTCGAAGTTCGATCGAACACTTTAACGTCGTAAAGATTTCCCCTAATATTTTAGCTTGGCTGTGATACCATGAAAGTGTTTCCTAGCACCACCACAAGGTTTATACCGGCATCAACCATGCAATTTTTAAATTTTTAGGGTGCTAAGCTACACTAATCTAGAATCTAACTAGAGTATTAAGGTTTAAGTGATGATATAACAAGAACTATTCTGAGTGATGGAGACTACAACCTTTGTAGACCAAGTCCTTCTCTTTTAAAGCTCCGAGTAGTAGTCCCTACGACTCATCTTGGCTCCATTTGAAGAAATGAACGAGATTGCTTCGCCATTTTCCAAGCCGAAGATGATCCAACCGAAGCTTCTCTAGGTCAAGCTACCTCTTCACTAATCATGCATTCGTGAAGAAAACACCCTAATCCAAATGGCTAATCTAGAGTAGGATCATGAAGTAGGTGTTTTAGCTCACTTGGAATTTTCTCAAGCCCTAGGGTTCACAATTCATATGAAGGTCAGGGCTTGGTGGAAGATGAAGAAGAGAAATGAGGAGAACTAGAAAGAAATGAGCTAAGGCAAAATGATCAAGTGAAGAATGGCTCTCATTTGCTCCTCACTTATTAAAGCATGTAATATTATCCAATAATAAATTACAACCATGCTTCAATAGTGATAGCAAACCAATAGACAAATAATTTGTGTCATGCTTCACCCATGCCCAAAACATCTTCCTATTTTCCACCTCTTTTTCTATTTTCTCAAAATAGAAAATCCATATATATATATATATATTATGAGAATATAAACTTAAGTGAGCTTAATATTAGTTAATATATAATTATATCAAATATAAATATATATCAAATTATTAAATCAATACTTAATTTAATAATCCGGTTATATCATATATAACCGACTAATATCATTTATCTATATATCACATTATCAAATCAACACTTGATTCAATAATCCGGTTATATCACATATAACCTAACCGATATCAAATGTCGCCAGATTAGAATACGGTATCACATACTGGTATTTAATCAGGCACCCCAACATATCGTCATATGTGCCCTTCGCTTGAACTAGGAAACCTCTGTGTAGGACTCTAAAGACTCGTTAATACGCCAACAGTAGGTAATGATCACATCAGTTACCCACAAGCCGTCAGCGGTACTAGCTGGACGTAACGGCTACCCAGGTATTGAGCGATTAGAAGATCAACAAGCAAGTTTGTCAAAATTCCCATGAAGCCTATAAGTAACACTTACCGTACAGTCCGGTCTCTTCGTCTGATTTGTCTCATATCGAGTCTAGGGGTGGAATCGTCAGACCCCAGTAACTTGATAAGTCATGCCGATGTGTGGCTCATAACGGTTCGAGAAACTACTGATAACACTTACCAGTAAATCTCATCAGCCATGGCCAGGGACTTGCTGTTATAGCCAATTGAGCATAGCGCAACATCAACTCCCAATACCGGGAGAGACGAAACCCCTCCTATCGCTTACTGCCTCTATGTGACTCGGGACTGTACCCAAAATCCACCTATTTGCATGACTCCATTGAGCCGTGGTAGGGAGGAAATCAAAGCACAGTGGGAACCACATAAGACACTATGACGATCTCAGGTCTACAGACTAACCTGTACCAGTGTTACCAGAGAACTGCTATCTGACGATAGGTATGGTACCATCAAGGAGTTCTCGGCGAGTTTTGTTCGGTGTACCCATTCTCTAATGAGCACATGTGTACAATCTTTGATGTCAAACACCAATGGTTATAGGATCAACCATTGCCCCCTACAAGGTCAAGAAACGTACACACTAGTCTATTCTGGAATATTGATGCCCTGTCTCGATACTCCCTCGACTAGGAACAATTAAAGGATATGCTTGTAGACTACATAAGTCCCAGTAGTATGATCTGCATCATAGTCCTGGTTGTCAAACAAACATCCTAAGGGCTTTATCAACATGTATCAGAGAGATAGTATAATAATAAGAGTATACATGTTAAGATAAAGAGCAACCAAAAAGCATACTATCATGTCGAGCAAGAAAGTCCTCTATATATATGTCCAAGCATCTACTATATCATACAATAATAGCCTCTAGGGCATACATATTCCTAACAGGGTGCAGTCCCGAAGCACTGGGAGGCAATAGTGGTTAGATAGGATTCGTCTCTCCCGGTATTGCGGGTTGATATCGCGCTGTGTTCGGAAAGTCATTACATAAAGTCCCTGGCCAGGGAAAGCGAGATTTACTGGTAGGTACACCGGTAGTTTCTCAGGGTGTATTGGGCTCTACATCGGCACGACTTATTGCACTATTAGGGGTTTGACGGTCACCACCCCCTAAGCCCGATATGCGATACTCTTAGATGAACAGATCGGACTGTACGGAGATTGTCACAGATAGGCTCAGTAGGAGTTCGGATGAGTTTATTCATCGGCCTTCTTATTGACAGATACTTGGGTAGCCGTTACGTGCAGCTAGTACCGCGAATGGACTTGTGGTTAAACCCAGTGCCAGCGTATTGTCGAGTCTTTAGAGTCCCACATAGAGGGTTTCCCTGCTTCGGGCGAAACGATGTAGAGGCCGTATGGTTTTACGGCAGGGTCCCGATCATATACGTGTACTGTCTACACGGATGATGTTCGGACGGATAATACTAGTGGGCTTTGGTTTAAGCCGGATTCTAGTATTATATTATTGAATTATTATCATCTCATTGTATTCGTATTTTTCTGAATACAAATACGGGTGTGGGCATTCTTGTAATTTCACAAGAAATGCTTCTAGAAAAGGACACCTTATTATTTAGATTTATCTATTTATGGAAACAAATTAATGAGATGGAAAATTGAGATATTTGTGGCATGGAGTGAAGCATGGCTCATATCATTTGTTTATTAGTTTGGACTCACTACTCAAGCATGGTTGATATTTTCAATTAGAAAATATTGCATGCTTGATGTGAGAAAGTGCAGGAGTCATTCTTCACTTGCCATTACCTTAGTTCATTTGTAGTTTCACTTTCTCTCTCCATTTTTCTCTCCTTCTTCCTCAAGAACTAAAACCTTCACATGTGTTGTGAATCATTATGTATATTGAGATTAAATACTCCGTTAAACACTCTACATCTTCTAAGCTACCTAGCTTAATGAACTAGGTACCTTAGTTACCTCGGTTTAGATGTTGGAGCTTGAGGTGTAGACTTGATCGCACTCTTTTAGCGTGTCGGATGTTCAAAATTCTAAAGTTATAGCCGCGATCAAGACGGTGTCGCTTTGCAGCTAGCCAGTTGAGCACGGGTCGATCCACAGGGAGATGGTTGTATGTCCGTTCGAGTTTTAGACGAGTCAATAAAGAACGTGTATATGTATGTTCAAGTCTATCCTAAGTATTCGTATTTATGTTCAAGTAAGCTTGTTAAGGTTAAGGTCGGTTAGTAGAGTTAGGATTAGTCTTGTGCTTGTCTTTTGCCATTCTTAAGACGATGTTGGGATAATCGAAAGTAGCGGGGATTAGGAGGACATAGGAATGAGATTTGCGAGTTTAAGCAACCTTTCCAACGCTAAATCCATTCCTAGTGCCCCTTGTCCGTCCGCTAAATACGCTTATTTCCAACCATCGGCGAAACACCCGCAACCATGTATCCAATTAAGTTACAACTATATGTCATGTTGTAGTGCGCTTAAAGGACCTCTCAACTTAGGTCGTGGCTACATGTCACGTATAGAGCGCCTAAGCGAGGGGGTTGCGGTTGTTTGGTCGGGGTTCGTTTCAAGATGTTTGGCGAAGAGAAGCACAAGGGATTTCTCTATCCCTCATACCACCTTCCTTAGCCTTAACAAGAGGGAAATTATTCACACATCATAAAAGAAAAGAAAACAAAACAAGAAGGAAGAAAGGAAAGGAAAATATAGTTTTACAAGTGAAACAAGCTAACTCTTGGGTCCTCACCTTAGTAAGGAACTCCGTCGAGTATCATCGCTTGAAAATACGGATAAAAGAAGAAAAGAAAAGAGAACAAGAAAAGAAATAACAACAACTAGTTAACAACAAATAATAAAGTTACACTAGAAATGAAATTACAATGCAATGAAATAAAAATACAAGATAAGAAAAACAACCCTCATCTTCATTTCATCATCTACTCAATGCTCTCACTACATTTTAATGGAGGAAGACATGAAGAAGAAGAAGAAGCTAAACTAAACTACATTAAAAGAGATGGGAGAAGAAGCCCCTTGGTTTGGCACAAAACTGGGCTATTTATAGGCTGCGTGCTGAAACCCTAGGGCAACATTCTGGCCCTGAATGATATTACCAAACTGCCCCCAAAACATCTTCTATCACCGAGTTAACTCGGCCGCGGATCCGCGGCCGAGTCGCCATATTGGCCGCGGATCCGCGGCCCTTTTGAGGAGTTGGCGATTCGTATTTTGTGGGTTTCCTTATATTGCATTCCTCTGTTGTTATACATGTTCCAAATTGCAAATTGCTTCTACAATTTTTTCAGATCTACAACAGTCCAAAATGGCATCAAAAATAATACTTTTGACATTTTCTCCATCGAGCTCCGCGCACCCATTGATTCTTGTGCTGCCCCTCTTGTGCTTTGTGCTTGTCCCAGACACAAATGACCACTGTCATTTGTCTTGTTTCTGAAACCGGTACGCGGCACTGGAAGGATACGGATGACCGGAACCCGGCTTTTATCTGTTGACAACAGATGTTCTGTATTTTGGCGTAACTGTGAAGATTTTGTATCATTTGCATTATTTGGACTAGGAACCTGTAGCCTGTAAATATATAGCAAACACGGATTAAAAAGCACCTGCCTATAAACAAACGAGCATAAGAATGGGCGGTATTAAATGCAATATTCTGGTATGAACAAATGCCCCCAAACTTAACTTTTGCTCGTCCCGAGCAAAACCAATTATTCAGAAAAAAGTCCTAACCTCACTTTCCCAGGGTACGCGATTGCACTGAGCGTGTGCAATAAGCCGTTAAGCCTCTAGGTGTCCCTAGTAGGAGGAGTGTTGTCTCCTGAGGGTTTTCAGCGGATTACACCCATAAAATCCCGTCATGCTAGTGTCATAAGTTAACATCGATTCTACTCCTACAGTTCAGTATTTACGTTAGAAATTCTATCATCCTAAGTTAGAAATATTCAACCCTTATGTTTCACACCTCCTATCTATTTAACCTTAGATCCTATACGTTCCAAAAAAGTTTAGAAATATATTGGTATCTCCTGAGTTTTCCTTCTAAAGTGTGTGGTCTCAAATCAGAGATTTTTATCAACTTTACAGAAAACATAAGTCTTATCTTTTATTTCTATCTTTTATCCAAATATCGATTGTATACCCCTACGTGTGTGTATATTTGCACCCCTACACTCAAGAATTCAATTCAAGCTATAATACCCTTGCCCTAATATCTAATACTACTTCTTTTCATTAAGGATGGACGGATTTGCTCACACACCTTTCATGCGACTATTAATGCTTCTTGAGGCATTAACGACCGATTACTGAATGTGTGAGCTTAAAGCGTAAATAGCAGTTTCCAGGTCTTGACTTTATTTATTTTTCTTTTTCTTTTTTCTTTTTTCTTTTTCAAGACCGGATATATTTTTCAATATGCTCTTTTGGTGTTTAGTTTTAAATACCGTTTTTTCTTTCATACTAGGCTTTCAGGCAAGAGTATTTCTAGGTATCCTCTACTATCCTAAGTTTCAAGGTGCGTGTAAGTGCAGTTGTAGGGTATATACTTTCTGAATTTGAACTCAAGAATAGAAACTATTTTTCAGACTTATCCTCCAGTAAAGCTTCAATACTTTCCCTTCATCTTGACTTAACTCAATAACTGAACTCAAGATTACCTATTTCTCAAAAAAAAACTGTAAGGATGTATACTTACCAAAGTTAGACAGAATGAGGGTTATTTTTAGGGTTTTCAATTCCTAATCCTAGGATTTAGTTATTTCTAACATATCAACTAAGCTTTCAGAATAAAAATCTAAGTTACCCTATTAGCTAACTTGACGACAAAGTTTTTATATTTTTGGAATTTTTTTTGATTTTTATGGGTTTTTAATAAGGTATGCAAATGCAAAATATACAAATGAATGCGAAGGAAGAAAGCTTACCGAGCACACCCCCAAACTTAAACTTGACAGTGCCCTCACTGTCAGGCTACACCAAGAGGGTCAAAATTGTCGACGCTCTCCAAAAGAAAATTTTATACAAAATAAAATAAAGGAAAATATATACACAAAAAGGTTCCCCCCAAACTTAAGTGAAACAGTGTTTCCACTGTTAAGCGTTGAAAATCAGGATTAGGGGGGAAAAAAGAACAGTATCAAGTTATACAAAGCCTTACACAGGCAAATAGTGAGCACCAACCATTCAAAGATCTTATCGTTATAAATCGGCGGTTGGTGAAAGAATGGAATGTAGAGAAAAGAAATAAGAAACACGCAAGACCGTGTAGGGATAGAAGCGGCGTCCGATCTCGGTGAAGGAGCAAAATGGCGGAAGGGAGAAAGAAGTGGAATACGAACTTGAGGGTGAAAATGGAGCGAATAAATTAGCACAATTTGTGATGACCAATGTGTAAGAAGTATTTGTGCTAATCTATTAACCCGTCGAGAAATGGGGTCAAATCCTTCAAGATTCGTGAGAAACCATGGGTAAGCCGAACTTGGTAAATCAGACAATGGAAATGGAAGTGATACGGTTACTTGCAAGGTCGGAACGATGGAAAGGATGGAGGTAGGTGATTGAGAAAGGTTATCGGTTAAAGGTTCAGGAGGGTGTACACAGTCAATGAAAGGAACAGGATGAATTGGAAAATCGGACTCATCAATTAAAACTGGTTCATACTCAGTACTATCCTCGATAGTCTCCTCAAAATTCAGCTTATCCATGCAAATTTCATCAAAATCAAGACGCATGTGAAGTTCGGGAAAAACAGTTAAAGACTCGGGATGATGAATTGGAGAGAAAAACTCATCCAAAACTGCGGGTTCATCATCCGAAATATTCCCAGCGTCAATATCCTCAATCAAGTGAAAATCAATTTTCTTAGACACCTCATCAAGAGCATGGATTTCAATCAATTCTAGTTCTAAGATGGAGGTGTAGAGATCAAAAGGTTTGGGATAGGTTTCACTCGAAAAGGACCCTTCACAATCGTGTAAATCAAACACTACAAAGTCACATAACTCACCAATCCTTCTATCTTTAATTGGTGAATCGTTTGGAACACTTGATAGACATTCAGAACAGGAGTTGTGGGACTCAATTTGGGATGGGTAGGTTTATTTGGAAGGGTGTACGGCTCACTCTCTCTACTCAAATTCACAGCCTGTCCTACCGCCTCATCATACATTGGAAAATGTGGAGCTAGTTGGAAAATAGCTACCGGGTAAGTAGGTTGCATGAGGGCGGCTATGGACGCATTCAAATCCATTATCTGTTGGTACGACGCTACCCTAAAGTCTTCCAATGACTGTTCCAGACTATACATGGGTTGTGAAGGGGTTTCAGTAAAAGATTCAAAGTTGTTTTGGTACTGGAAACTCCCAAATGACGGTTCAGAAGCAATGTCTAGGGAAGGTGTAAAAGTCGGGTAGGACTAGTAGGAATTGAATGGCTGGACAGGGGTAGGATCAACATTTGGATACGAAGGTGAATGGAATTGTTGATCCCAAGAATTTAAAGTGGTGAAAGGAGTGAAAGATCGGCTACGAGATTGTTCAATATGTTCAGCGATGGACAAAGGACGACTTGCAAAAGGGGTATCAACATAAGCGGGTGCGGGAGGTTGAAAAGGTTGATACAAAGTGGAATGCGGAGTGCAAGTGTTTGTCCTAGACGCTTCTATGCGATCTTTCAGTGAAATTTTGGGCATGGAGGGGTCGTTCGAAATTCGACCAAAGCAAGAACCGTAGGAAGTTATATCTGGTTGTGGGTACCAAAGTTCGGCAAGAGTTTTTCTAGGTGGAGTACCCATGATATGAAGAGAAGAAGAAGGAAAGGAAGGGAAAAAGAATGTGGATTTTTTTATTTTTTTATTTTTTTATTAAAAGAAAAAAAAGTTTGTTTTTGAAGTTTTGAAATTGTTTGTTTGAAAGAATACAAAATTATGGGACTAAAATTTATACAAGCACAATCACAATCACAATATGTGCAAACACACCTAGAGCTAGGGTCTTCAAAGTCCAACTAGACCACTCCTAGACTTCCAAGCGACAAGTTGCAGGATAACCATCGAATCGCCTCTTCACTGCCAATTGTGGCCAGGTAAGCACAAGTGAGGTAAGGAGGGTTCCGCTCACGAATCACCGCGAGACGAGCCTTTTAAAATTACCTCCTCACTTGTCTAGCCTAGGCACCACAAAGTCAAGTTTAGATAAACGACCGATTCCCCGCAACCTTCACTTGTCCTAAATGAGCGCGACAGGTCCTTATAGGTTTGGTCTAGATATTTTTTATTAGCTCAAAGTAATGCGTATGCAATTAGTGATTTGTGGGGTCTTAGGAAGGGTGATGAAATCCCCACCCAATCTGAATTGGTGTTATAGCCCCTTAATGTCCCTATTAATATATGCAAAGTGGTAAACAAACAAAATCTAAAACAACAAAAATTTATTTGGCGGTTGTGCAATTCTGTGCAAAGATACCTGCAGAAAATACAGTATAGTGGAATTAAGAGAGGGAACTAGAGGAAAGAGAAAGGGCAGAAAAAAATTTGGCTCTGAAGCCACAAGAGGACCGCGGAACCGCCGCGCAAGCCACACTTTGACCACGGTTCCGCGGTCAAATTGATGAATTGGGGCTTGAAACCTTAGTCAATACACGTGCCCTTCTCTGTACACCCTAATAAAAACCTTTGTTTCTTGATTGGATTACTGTACTTGCTCCAGATTAGCCTGCACACTTGCACACAAAAATTATCAAAAATAACAAAAAGATTTTATTTTATATTTATATTTATATTTATAATTTTATATATATATAAAAAGAATATTAACCCGAATAACAAGAAAGAAAATACGTTACCGTCTCCCCGGCAACGGCGCCATTTGATCGCACGCTTTTGGCGTGTCGGATGTCCAAAGTTCTAAAGTTATAACCGCGATCAGGACGGTGTCGCTTTGCAGCTAGCCGGTTGAGCACGCGTCGTGTTGGAGATAGTGCCCTCAGAGTCAATTATTGGATCACAGGCACGTGATTGCAATGATTGAGGGAGGACCTGTCCCAGTAGGAAGTCTTACTCAAGATGATAGTATGCTATCTGGTTTATCTTTATCATCGTGTACTGTTTTAGGTGACCATACAGGTCGCTATTACACGTTGATAGAGCCCCTAGGATTCTTGCTTGACTGCCAGCAGTATGAGGGCGATCATATACGTGGGAGCTGGGGTCTATAAGCACATCCTTAAAAGGTCCCTAGTCGAGTGAGTTTCGAGACAGGGCATCGATACTCCAGAGTAGAATAGTGTATACAGTCGAGTCCCCGACGAGGGGCGGTGGCCGGTCTCACAAGCCACTGGTGTCAGTTGGTTCACCTATGATGTATACAGGTGCTCATTGGGTTATGAGTACACCGGACAGGACTCGCCGGGAACCTGCTAGTTGGGATTATACCAGACGTCAGATAGCAGTTCCCTGGAGACATGTGCACAGGTTAGTTCATCGACCTGAGATCGTCATTTGTTTCGTGTGAGTTCCCACTGTGCTTTGATTACTACCCTACCACGCTCAAAGGAGACGTGCAAACAGGTTTTAGCTGGGTACAGTCCCAAGCCACATGGAGGCAGTGAACGGATCTGCAGGGGTTCGTCTCTCCCGGTATTGGGGGTGAGGTCGCGCTGTGTCTAGGAGAGCCATTACATGAAGTCCTTGGCCAAGGCAGGAGATTTACTGGTGGGTATTCCAGTAGTATCTTAGGATGTTCTGGGTTACTCTCCGACCGACTTGTACCGCTTTTGGGGGTATGACTTTTACCAACCCCCTAGGCCCGCCATGCGACACTCATAGACGAATGGACCGGACTGTACGGTTATTGTCACTGACAGGCTCAGTAGGGTGTCAGGATGAGTTCGCTCATCGACGTCCCTTTTGGTCAATACCTGGTAGCACGTTGCGTATTGGCTAATACCTCTAACGTGCTAGTGGTTAAATCCACAACCAAAGTATTGACGAGTCTTTAGAGTCCCCCACAGACCGTTTTCTCAAGTTTCGGGCGAAACGCTGTAGATGCCGTATGGAGATATGGCAGGGTTTGATCAGATACATGCGGTATTGCACGGATCATGATCGGACGGATAATACTAGCGGGCTTTGGTTTAAGCCGGATTCTAGTATTGTACAGTGTGGATTTTGTCTTATTGCATTTGTATTCAGTGCGAATACAAATGCGGGTATGTATATACAGTCGCGGGGTTTTCCTGTAATTTATTACGGGATCAGTTTTTGGAGTTGCCAGTTTGCATTCAGTTTCGACCAGTTTTCCTTTGTTCCTTCACGGCCGGATTTTTCTGATGCAGGGGCTTTTTTGCAAGTTTGCAAATTTGTTATTGTAGAGGGGTTTCTTGTAAATGAGGGCTTCATGATAGTTCTTTCATCATGAGATTATTTTTAAGTCTCTTCCTTTGCATTAATGATGATGGGGTTTGATTAGGATTTGATAAGTTTTTGATGTGAGATAATTTGATAATTATCTTCACATATTGGTATATGCTTTTTCTCTCTCTCCTCATTCTATCATCATAGGGGGTCGGCCACTAGAGAGAGGGGTGATATTTTTGGAGTGGGAAATTCATTCTCATTTCATTCCTTGCTAGAAAAAAAACGAGAGCACCATTTTTTCTTCCAAACTTCTTTCATTCTCCACCTCCATCATCAAAGGCAACTTCACTACCCCATGAGACAAAGTGATTCTACACATTACCTATAGCATTCTTGGGCACGTCGGCTCGCCAACTTCGTGCCCGAGTTGCCTCGGTCCAGAGGTGGGAGCCCGTAAAAGAACCCGGCGATGTGGTGCCCGTTCCGACGAGGAGCTGAAGACCGGAGGTTCCGCAAGGAGATCGGAGTGGAGGCCGAAGACCGAAGGACACGGATCGCTCGGTATAGCTTCCTTCCCTTTTTCTAGTTTGCTAGCCTTAGGTTAATGGCCCGATCCGGGATTTTTGTGCGCGGTGGTGCCAGTTTACAAGTTTTTAGAAAAGTTTCGTTTCCGCATTCCGGCGTCGGATTGACGACCGGGGCGCCGCCGTGCACTTACAATGGTATCAGAGCCACGCCATTAACCTAGTCTAGCTTGCTCTAACGTGTTTAGAACTTCGATCGGACAAATTTTCAAAAACCGCGTTTTCATTGCATTAGTTTCTGTCGAAATTATTTTGGGCTCGAAAAATTTTTCAGGTTGTTGCAGAATAGCATGCAGGGTATTTTAAGAATTCTGGGGAAAATGGTACTATGATACTGTAGCTTGGCCGCGGAACCGCGGCCACACCCTTGTTCTGGCCGCTGTTCCGCCGCAGTAATATGTAATCATCATACCATTTTTTGCACAGAACTCTTTAAACTTGGAAATGAGGTTTTTGGAATATTCTTTTTGGGCCCAGATTTTCTTTAAGTGCTACAGTAGTGCTTGGGGCCCACTTCGGTAAATTTTGATCGATCAAAAATTTTAAACATGTAAGTTCACAGTATTTACATTATATCTGTGACCGTGAATGTCACTTAATCAGTAAATCCAGTCTAACTGCTATAGCCCTTTTAGACGGATTTACGAATGTGACATTCACGTTGATCTTCTGTGTTGTGCTGTGATGTTGCGGATTGGTCGTAGGGGATAGCCTGGGAGAAAAGTTAGTACAATTTGGTTTATTATGTACATTTGATATTGCGGAGCGAGCGTCCGACATGTGGACTGCCGTCACTGCCTGTTTGTATATTATTCTTTTGGGGCACGACCGGGTTGAGGTCGATGTACCCGTTGTATGTATATTTTACTTTCTGTACTAGGATTACCCCAAGGAGGGGTGCACGGATAGCCGGGTTCTAAAGGGCAACGAGCCCGCATTTCATGGCTTTGAGACCGAGGGGGCTTTACTCTAGAATTGGCGGGCTATTCGCCGCACTCGTAGGGGGTATAGGTTGACCCAAGGAGGGGTGCCTAAGTTATCAGATTCCGTGAAGTGCTGGGTGGTCCATTCACGTTGCTGAAGGGGGCTGCCCCGCTTTAGGTTTTGGCGGGTAACTTGCCGCGCCCGTAGGGGTCTAGGTTTTCAATGCACAGGCTATCCACACGACCAGGGGAACGTCGGGTTTCAATAGCGGCTCTGTGAAACCCGGGGATCCCAGATATCTGTATTGTTCTATGCTGCTTATTACATTTCTGTGATGTTGCATTTTATCACGCCTTGAGCGAATATTATATATTGATATATATACTAGTAGATGTTGTATATATTTTGCATCTGCGCTAGTCCAGTCCCCGCTCTGTCGTTAGTTAAGTAACCTAACGGGTGATGACGGGACCCAATGGCGAATGCGGATGGCATATACGTACATCATTATTTTCGTTCTTTATTGGTGTGATCAATTGATGGGACAGCGTTGATTCGGATCAATGCAAGCTAAACAAACCTATTCTGATGTTGTTGGAACATTTTTCAAAAAGCTGTTATTGCAAGGACGTTCACTTTTGTTTTGCACAGTGGTATTCAGTTGGAATATCCTGCTCCTCAGTCGACGAGGCAAGGGCCGAGATCCCTTCACCGGGAGTGACCCCTTGGACAGAAGTTTGCGTCAGGGCAATAACTTCACTATAGCCGATTGCCTTTTGCTTTGCATCGTGGTATTCAGTTGGAATATCCTGCACCTCATTCTACGGGGAAAGAGCCGAGATCCCTTCACCGGGAGTGACCTCTTTAGCAAAGGTTTTCGTCACTATATTTTTAAAAAGCTATCCGGTTCCTTCAACGATATCAAGTTCATTACGTTAAAGGTTTTCGCCAGAAACCATTCGTAGCCCTCCATCATTTCAGTTAAATATTCGGTAGTATTCAAGCTATGTATTTTGACCTCACGCCAAGGCATAGTGATTGGTAGCTGCCGGATATTTATCTGTTGTATAGATAGAATGCGTTGGTTTGGGACAGTCGTACTACTATTTTGGCCTACGTCAAGGGTATGTACGGGTGGGTTCAAATTAACCTGGATAATGATGGGTAGAACTTGACATGTGACTTATGACATTTTGACTTCACGCCAAGGTCATAAGAGCATGGGGCAAAAATCCACATCGGGAGTTTCTAAAGAAACTGAAACTTGCCAGATATGCGCATACCTTCTGGAGTGTGATAACGTGAGCGGATTTCGTCACGTTATCATGCGATGATAGTTGGATCCCAATTCCCACTGATGAGTTGGTTTACTCCTCGGGTGATCCCGACTAATTCTTCTTTTAGGTTTGGAGGAGAATTTGACGGTACAGTGGGAGGTTTCCTGATTAGATAAAGTGATAACCATTCTGATCTAGGTTAGAGTGCACGCTGAGTGTTTTTTTCTCTCTCTTTGGCAGCGACCATGACCCGACTTTTGACTATGACTCAATGACCAAAATTAACCGAACCTTCTTAAACACTGGCTTTTGGATTGTCAGAGTTGCAAACCTCATTGCCACTCCTACTTTTACCCTTTTCTCCAGAGCACCGCGTATTACTACAAACGTCCACTTCCATTGGACAAAACCATCGTATGGTTATATACGAACTCGAAAGAATTTATTCAAGGATGGTTTCCGGTTCTGGAGAAAACGAATAGGACTATTCAGTTGTCTTTTCCTTTTACCTTCTCTCAGGTTGCGAGTACTCCTTGGTTTAGGAGATAGTACACCTATTACGCAAATTGGATAGTCTTCTTCCAAACCATAGGCAGGTACCGACCGGTAGGGAATGAAAAAAACCAATTAGCCTAACGATGGTGTACAGAAGGTATTAAGTAAAGACATATCAAGGGATTAGTAAGAGGGCAAAGTAAATTGCGACTGCCATTCACGACCAAACCAAGTATTTCTTCGCCAATCCTAAATCACATTTGTATTTCTCCAGGACACTCCGTATCACTACGAAGATCCACAGTTCATTGGATACTCTATCGTATGGTTATATACGAACTCGAAAGGAACTTGTTCCAGTTCGGCGATGGATTCTGGTTCAGGAGAAATAGGAATAAGGTTTATTCAGGTGTCTTTTATCTTCACCTTCTCTTACGTTGCGAGTGCTCCTCGGATTAGGACAGTACACCCATTACGCTTATTGGATAGTCTTCTTCCAAACCATAGGCTGGTGCCGAACGGTAGGGAAGGAAGAAAACCATTTAGCCTAAGAGGGTGTACAGAAGGTAATGACTAAAGACATATGAAGGGATTTGGAGAGATGGCAAAGAGATATACGGTTACAGTTGTGAATCTGATAATGGAAGAGGCATTACTAGGAATACTCGGATACCCCTACGAAACATTTCATTGTTTCAGTTTCACTGTGTACTGTTACAAGAAAACTGATTTCCCAATTAGACACTTGCTCCAGGGTATGTATTTACCAGGTTTGATTCTCACATCTGTATGGTTTTACAGATGATGAGTGGGAGTAAGTTATTGGAAATTAGGTGATCATCCTCATTATATCGGAATTCGTTGTAATTGGTGATATTTGAGGAAATCACCCGGGTTGTTTGCCGGACGGCAAATGTTTGGTTTTGAATATCCGCTGTTATACACCAATTTCAAATTGATATATCTGTACGTCTATTTTTATAGAGTGAGATATACTTTTTGAAATTATGTCTATGACATTTACCTATATCAGTGGATGGTTAGGTAAGGAGCATTGAACAGCGGTGTAATTCTTCTTAACCATAAGTACAGTTTTCAACCTACGACACACAGTGAATGAGTTACTAGACTCATGGGACTTATACAGAGTATTGTATATTGTCCAGTGTCCATTAGGACAGAGGGGTTGGTCCTTGTACTATATTCGGTTTACTTTTGACTTCTCTAGTTTTTAGACAAGTATTTCGTAGAAACGCAGGTCCGAATTTTGAGAAGTTATAAGTATAAGATTAAAGTAGAGAACCAGGTATTGCAAGTATCGGGATTCTTCAAGGTGATCGAAGATGTAGATACTTATGTATGGTATTCAGTTGATAGTAATGATTAAGAGAACTTGCTTCTCTTTCAGGTTACTTATAATTGGAAGCATTCATAAGTTGAGTAACGCTGATAGGCCTCCTTCCATTTAGTTGACATGCACTGAAGAAAGCTGCATGATTTGAATCTGGTTCAATTAAATCAGTGCCTCTATTTCTGTATTGGATATAGAACAGTTCATATCTTGATATTGTTAAGGTACGGGGAGTTGTCCGGCTTATGCTTAAAACCAGACTCTGGATAACTCAAGGCACGTTTCTGTAATGGCAGTTTGTGGGTTGACCCAGGCTATGACGAGGGTTGACTTTCTACCATCTGGAAGATCAATAGTGATATTGTTCTTAACTCGCCACAGTTTTAACAAAAATGGATTTTTTCAGAAAACAGTAGTGGCAGTATGGTAGAACTGGAAGTGATTCCAGAACCGCAAACGATTACTGAAGATTTGATAAGAACCTAAAGATTCAATCTGGTTTGATATTCCATTGGCCACTCCGCAGATGTGGTGGGTAACCTCAGACATCCGAGAGGTACTCCGGTAGCCTCAAGGACGGTAGCAGGGAGGTTCTTGTTTACCCAGACTTGCCATTGCTGTTGTTCCAGACTATGAGACCCGGCAGGAGGATGAGTATAGCGTCGTTCTGAACTGGCTTTAGAAGCGTACGTCTATATGACTCTGCCAGAGGGTTGTCATAGTCAGTGGGAGCAGCGAAAGCATTGGTGGAAAAGTGGCTTATGTCTATTTATAGACTAAAGCAGATACAGCGGAGATAGATCATCTATTTCTGATGTGACAGTCATAGATTTGACTTCATCAGAATAGGGGATGGATCTGTTAAGAAGGTAGTAGGGTGTGATGTCCTGGTATTTGGATGACATACACATAGTAGGAAGTGAAATTCCTGTACTACGATCGGTTATACTTTGGTTGTCACACAGTGGTTTCTCCAGATATGATATTAATCCAGTCCTGGAGAAACATTCGGATGCAGTTTTAGAACATAAGTGGATGTTCTAGGGATATGATAACGTCAGCCTCATTCAGGTGACGGTTATCGTTCCAGGCTTCCAAGGTGACCTGGATGACAGAGTGACTGTCAGAGTTATAGTTCTCCCTCTGAAGAGGGGCAGTATTTTGGACAGGTGGTCCAGGCGAATACTGAGGGAGGCATGGCGCAGGATACTGATTAAGTTCAGTTGACGATACAGTCTAAGAAGTTTGGATTTAGGGTTCACTTATGAACTAGGTCCCATAAGACATCCAATCATATTCTAAGATAGGTATTGCTCATTTCGGGAGATGGCTTTCTCCGCGAACTTGAGATTAAGAGAGACATAGAAAGAAACATCACAGCGGATCCACTCACTGAGGCTATTCCTCGAACGCAATAGTTTCGCAAACGAGCTTTGTGAAGCTGACTAGTAGAGGAGTTGGGTGTTCGGTATCACACGGGCTGTGAGTATGCGACATCGCAATAATTAGCCTTGAGTGCAAGTGGGAGATTGTTGGAGATAGTGCCCTCAGAGTCAATTATTGGATCACAGGCACGTGATTGCAATGATTGAGGGAGGACCTGTCCCAGTAGGACAGTCTTACTCAAGATGATAGTATGCTATCTGGTTTATTTTTATCATCGTGTACTGTTTTAGGTGACCTTACAGGTCGCTATTACACGTTGATAGAGCCCCTAGGATTCTTGCTTGACTTCCAGCAGTATGAGGGCGATCATATACGTGGGAGCTGGGGTCTATAAGCACATCCTTAAAAAGTCTCTAGTCGAGGGAGTTTCGAGACAGGGCATCGATACTCAAGAGTAGACTAGTGTATACAGTCGAGACCCCGACGAGGGACGGTGGCCGGTCTTACAAGCCACTGGTGTCAGTTGGTTCACCTAAGATGTATACAGGTGCTCATTGGGTTATGAGTACACCGGACAGGACTCGCCGGGAACCTGCTAGTTGGGATTATACCAGACGTCAGATAGCAGTTCCCTGGTGACATGTGTACAGGTTAGTTCATCGACCTGAGATCGTCATTTGTCTCGTGTGAGTTCCCACTGTGCTTTGATTACTACCCTACCACGCTCAAAGGAGACGTGCAAACAGGTTTTAGTTGGGTACAGTCCCGAGCCATATGGAGGCAGTGAGCGGATCTGCTGTAGGGTTCCTAGGCACACCCATGAGGTTCTACAACTGATCAACCATGCCAAAATCAAATTTTTCTTGTGCCGAGAAACCCTATACTAGATCGTTAACTAGAGGTAAGGCGAAACATGCAAGTAAACAACTTTATTGCTAAGTGAAAGGGACTACAACCTTTGTAGATCCGGTCCTCCACTTCTCTAGCTCCGTGTTGACGTCCCTCCGCTACGATCATCGAAATCCTGAACTCTAGCATCGGTTTCATCGGAGAAATGGTCGGGCTAGGTCGTTGACTTCGATGCCGAAGATGATCTACGTCGAGACGACTCAAACTCAAGCTCCACCTTCACTAGGTCATGGAACTTGTGAAGATAACACACTCTACTATATGGCAAGTGGTAGAGGATGAAGAAATAGGAAGTGGGTTCACTTTACAATTGAATTTCTCACTTGATTTCATCACTTGGAATTTTGAAGAAAACTTTTCTTTTCTTCATGAAGAAGAAGATGAAGAAGAAAGAAAAATGAATTATTTTGAAAATAATAGTTCAAGTGATTCTTATCATCATGTAACCATGGGTGAGGTAACTAGTGTAGAGACTAAACTAGGGTTTAGGTGAATGGTTAGGTTAAGGAAAAAAACAAAATGGTAGATAATGCTAAGAAGCTTCATGAAGCTTAAGCAAAAAAAAAACAAAGTTAGCCACCATTTCATTTTTGCCAAAAATGAATAAAGAAAATAAGTAAAGAAAACAATAACCCTAACCATTAACCTAAGCATGGTTTAAAGCATACACACACCCAAGTTTGCATGTATCATCAAACATGATACAAACTAGTGCACAAACATATATCATATATATACAATGTGCAGATCAAGTGAGAAAATCCATCTTAAGTGAACAAATACTAGTTAATGTAAAGTAATATATCAAATATATAATTATACATTAAATCATTAAATCAACACTTGATTCAACGATCCGGTCATAACCGACTAATATTATGTGTATCAATGTATCGAATCAACACTTGATTCGGTAACCCGGCTATATCTTATATAACCGTCCAATGATACAAATCGTGAGAATAGAATACAGTATCACATACTGGTATTATTCTCGGTCCCGCACATATCTCATATGTGCTCCTATTTCGTTTCGCTTGATCCAGGAAACCTCTGTGTAGGACTCTAAAGACTCGTCAATACGCCGGCAGCAGGTGATGATCATATCAAACACCCACAAGCCGCAAGCGGTCTGCTAAACGTAACAGCCACCCGGGTATTGAGCGATCAGAAGATCAACGAGCAAGCCCGCTAACACTCCTGTGAATCCAACCAGTAACACTTACCGTACAGCCCGGTCTGTTCGTCTGATATGTCGCATATCTCGCCTAGGGGTGGTAAACGTCAGACCCCAGTAGCTTGATAAGTCATGCCGTTGTAAGGTCCATAACATAGCGTGAAACTACTGATAACTCTTACCAGTATATCACTGCAACCCTGGCCAGGGATTTCCAGTTATGGCCAGTCGAGCATAGCACAACATCAACCCCCAATAACGGGAGAGACGAAGCCCCTCCTATCCCTCATTGCCTCCACGTGAATCGGGACTGTACCCAAAAACCACCCGTTTGCACGACTCAGTAGAGCCGTAGTAGGGTGGAAATCAAAGCACGGTGGGAGACACACAAGACTCTATGACGATCTCAGGTCAACAGACTAAGCTGTACCAGTGTCACCAGAGAACTGCCATCTGACGTGAGGTATAATACCATCTGGGAGTTCTCGGCGAGTCCGTTCAGTGTACCCAGTCTCCACTGAGCACCCGCATACCGTCTCTGATGTCAAACACCAATGGATATGGGATCATCCATTGCCCATCACATAGGTCGGGAAGATATACGCTAGTCTACTCTGGAATATCGATGCCCCGTCTCAATATTCCCACGACTAGGAACATTGAAGGATGTACTCATGGACTACCCAGGCCCCACTAGTATGATCTACATCATAGTCCTGGAAGTCGAGTACACATCCTAAGGGCTTTATCAACATGTAATAGAGAGACTGCAAGTATACATGTTAAGATAAAGAGCAACCAGATAGCGTACTACCATGTCGAGTAAGAAAGTCCTACCTATATATGTCCCAGCATCCACTACAATATACATCCTATGTACAGTAATGGCCTCTAGGACATACATATAACTAACAATCTCCCACTTGCACTAGCGTCATCTGTAGCAGTGGTTGCAGTATCTAATACTCAACCATCCCATAAAAGTCTCTCTTTGGGAAAAAGCCTTTGTGAGTGGATCCTCCGTGTTGTCCTCTAAGTCTACTCTCCTAACCTCGATCACCCTGGAGATCAACTATCTCCATGATCAGGTGATGCTGCCTCAGAATATGTCTGGGTCACTGATGGGACCGGGATTCCTAGGCCAAAGCCACACTTCCATTGTCACACAATGGTAGGAACCTAGTTCATCTTATGAACCAATACACACCCAAACTGCCTCTTTGGTAGTATCTTTGATAGCGATGTTACCAGCCTTTATCGTCTAGTTTGCCACGGTATCTAGCTTGGAACTCTTCCAACATACCATCCCTCCACTGAGGGTAAAGACATTGCCTGCGACTGACATTCAGTCGTCCTTATCACCCTGGAACCTTTCCAGTGATTCTTCCCAGGATCCATTGATACCATCTTACTACACCTAGTGAGAACCCTAACATCCATTTAGATCTATCTCATAGATCCAAAACCCAGGATTTAGGAGGTGTCATTTTGATCCTATATGGAGAATCCTTGTGATAAGCGGAGATTGACCAAGCGTAGCATAGGAAACTCCTTTCCTATCAAGAGTATGTCATCCACGTACTCTACGAGGATCATCACCATACTCCATACTACCTTTTTGTACATACAAGGTTCATCTACCATTTTGATGAAGTCAAACTCTTTGACTACCACATCAAAACAGATGTTCCAACTCCGCGATGCCTGCTTTATCCTGTAAAGCAACTTGCATACGTTTCCGCTGCTCCCACTGTTTACGAAGCCCTCTGGCTGTGTACTCATAGAAGTTCTCTTCTAAATCATTATTTAGAAAAGCAGTCATGGCACCCAACCACCAGATATTGTAGTCATGGTATGTAGCAATGGCAAGTAGGATCCGGATGGACTTAAGCATAGCCACTGGAAAAGGTTTCATCATTTTCCATGCCTGGTCGATGACGAGAACCTTTAACAAGTCTAGCTTTGAAAGTCTCAACATTTTCATCCACACCAAGTAATCTTCTCAAGATATACTTGCTCCTGATGGGGATTTAACCCTACAGATATAGCAGCCAAAGTCCATACTTTGTTGGTGTACATGGATTCCATCTCAGATCGCTAAGCATCCAGCCATTCTTATAGAGTCCCTACTCTCGATGGCCTGCTCGAAACTAGTTGGGTCATCATTTCATGATGCATTCCTCGCTCCCACTGTCATCGAGAAACCGAAGTATCTCTCAGGCGGGTGAGGAACCCTGCTAGTTCGGCGGAGAGGCTGAGGTTCGTCGGGGACTATAGAATCCTTTGGTCCTGTCAAATCAGCTGCAGTTTTGTATAGCTTGAACCTTTCCAGTTCTACAGAACTGACCTTGCCTCGATCTTGTCCGGATTTTGCTTTTGACATAGGCCGGACAATCCTAAATCTTAACTTACTTAAGAGATAGGCTCTTCCCATACCATATCTCATATGGAGTGGTAGGCACTGATTTGATTCGAATCCAATTCAATAGGTATGCAACTGTTAGTTATATGTATGCCCTAGAGGCCATTACTATACATAGGATGTATATTGTAGTGGATGCTTGGACATATATAGGGATGACTTTCTTGCTCGATATGATAGTATGCTATCTGGTTACTCTTTACCTTAACGTGTACACTGATTGTCTCTCTGTTACATGTTGGTAAAGCCCTTAGGATGTGTACTTGACAGCCTGGACTATGATGCAGATCATACTAGTGGGGATGTGGTAGCCATAAGTACATCCTTCAAAGTCCCTTGTCATAGGTGTATCGAGACGGGGCATCGATATACCAGAGTAGACTAGCGTGTACCTTCTCTACCCATATAGATGGGCGATGGATGATCCCATATCCATTGGTGTTTGACATCAGAGATGATATACGGGAGCTCAGTGGAGACTGGGTACACTGGACGGACTCGCCGAGAACTCCCAGATGGTATTATACCTTACGTCAGATGGAAGTTCTCTGGTGACACTGGTACAGGTTAGTCTGTATACCCGAGATCGTCATAGAGTCTTGTGTGATTCCCACCGCGCTTTGATTTCCACCTTACCACGTCTAAGAGGGCATGCAAAACGGTGGTTTTTGGGTACAGTCCCGAGTCACATGGAGGCAATGAGCGATAGGAGGGGTTTCGTCTCTCCCGGTATAGGGAGTTGATGTTGCACTGTGCTCGATTGGCTATAACAGGAAGTCCTTGGCCAAGGCTGTTTTAGGGATTTACTGGTAAGTGTTACCAGTAGTTTCTCGACTCGTTATGAGCCTCATATCAACACGACTTATCGAGTTATTGGGGTCTGACGTTTACCACCCCTAGACAAGATATGCGACATATCAGACGAACAGACCGGACTGTACGGTAGTGTTACTGGTTGGATTCACAGGAGTGTGAGCGGGCTTGCTCGTTGATCTTCTGATCGCTCAATACCCGGGTGGCCGTTACGTTTAGCAGACCGCTTGCGGGTTGTGGGTGTTTGATATGATCATCACCTACTGCCGGCGTATTGACGAGTCTTTAGAGTCCTACACAGGGGTTTCCTGGCTCAAGCGAAACGAAATAGGAGCGCATATGAGATATGTGCGGGACCGAGAATAATACCAGTATGTGATACTGTATTCTATTCTCACGATTTGTATCATCGGTCGGTTATATGTGATATAGCCGGGTTACCGAATCAAGTGTTGATTCGATACATTGATACACTTGATATTAGTCGGTTATATGCGATATAACCGGATCGTTAAATCAATTATTGATTTAATGATTTAATGTATAATTATATATTTGATATATTACTTTACATTAACTAGTATTGGTTCACTTAAGATTGATTTTCTCACTTGAATGTGCATATTGTTTATATGTGATATATGCAAGTGTACATGTTCGTATCATGCTTGATGATACAAACAAGTTGTGTGTATGAGACTTGAACCAAATCAAGGTTAAATTAGGGTTTACTATTTTCCTAGCATATAACAAAAGAGTGTGACTTTGGTCAAAGTTATCAAGCTTCATGAAGCTTGATAAACATTGACAAAGTCAACTCTTTTGTCATTAGTATAAGATATTAGTTAACCCAACCCTTAACCTAATACTTTGGTTAATTCTCTACGTGAGTTAAGCATGAGGGCTTAACTCAACCATGGTGCCATTATTTATTGGATAAGTTTCATTTGGTTAATGATTCATATGATTCTTTTCTTCTTCTTCATCTTCATCAAGCTCACAAAAGCTTGCTAGCTCCAATGGTGCCATGAGAAAAAGAGTGAGAAATCCAATTCTAAAGTGAATCCACTTCCTATTTCTTCATCATCTACCACTTGCTATGTAGTATAGGGTGTTCTCTTCACAAAGTTTTTGACCAAGTGAAGGAATGGCTTGAGTTTGAGTCTCTCCGACGTAGATCATCTTCGGCCTCAAAGTCAACGACCTAGCCCGCTCATTTCTCCGATGAAACCATCGCTAGAGTCCGGGATCCCGATGATCGCAGCGGAGGGACGTTAACATGGAGCTAAAGAAGTGGAGGACCGGATCTACAAAGGTTGTAATCCCTTTCACTTAGTAGCAAAGTTGTTTGCTAGCTTTTATTTTCGCCTATCCTCTAGTTAACGATCTATATTAGGGTTTCTCGGCACCTAAAATTTTGAATTTGGCATGGTTGATGCCTTGTGGAACCTCTTGAGTATGCCTAGGAATCCTACAGTGGTATCAGAGCCTAGTTAGATCTTTAGGCGATGTGTAGACGATGTTAGAAGTCCGATCGAACCCGAAACCCTAATCCGAAACCCTTCTCTGTACATTTTCTGAAACTGTTGAATTTTGTGAATTAAAAATATGCAGAAATATCAACAGGCTTTTTTATGAGTTACTGTGTAAAACGAGTGCGTAATTCGATCAACACGTCGCGGAACCGCGGAACGAGCATGGCTCGTGTGGCGGTTCCGCGGCCGTACGGTCACTTCATTCATCAAGCTTTGCACAGTAATGTCACAAAGTAATTCTTGACATTTCTGGGAATTTTTAATTTGCACTCAAGAGTTGAGTTTTCTGGGTTGTTTTAGGGACTCGATGTTTCGATCGGATTGTTTAATTTTGTCTATGTGATTTTCCGGGTAATTTTAGAACATGTTAAAAAGTTCGACCGGATATAAATACCCAATTTTTCCCCTGCCGGGAAATTTCCAAGTGTTGGATTTTTTCCGTAGTTTGAAAACGTTCTAAGTAGTGCAGGTAACGCGATGGACCCTCTAGAAGATAACAAACCTTAACTCGATTATGTGACCGTCTTGAACTGCCCTTTGAACCTTAAGGTTTGGGGCAGTACGGTGTGCCACATGTGAGTCGTTGGCTTGACCCTTCCACGGCTGGACCGTTGGTACTGTGGCATGAAGTGAATGTTTTTTTAAACTTATTTCAAGTGTTGAGCTGTTTCGGGAAAACTTGGGTGTTTGATTGTTCGATCGGAAAGTTTAACATTTTCTATTTATCTGGAATGTGATACAATATTTGGAATCCACAAGTAGTTATGAGGTAACTAATTTGGATGTTATGAACATAGCAGTTTAGTCTCAATTGATTGGTTGCCACGGAATTTTGATGTGATCAAAAGTCCGTCGCAATCACGTAGCGTACGCGGATACTCGCCGGTAAACTTAATAGACAGCCACGCCCCATAGCCCCGACCAAGTGACTGTAGGAGAACCCCATAGCCGAAAGCATCCGTTTGGGTTCTCGCGGCAGCGGTGTTCCGCCTTGGTGCACTTCGACGACGGCAACCGGGGGTGCGGCCGTCTACTAAAGTTTGCGACGAGCATTCGATCAGGATGTCAGGAATCTTGCTGAATTGCCCGACTTGATATTGAAAAGTGTTTTCGATAAAGAGACTAAAATGCGGGGTTTATAATTGTTAGGCATGTGATGTCTAAGGAATTCATTTGATTAGGCATGCGATGTCTAATGAGGTTGCGGATTCCAACTGTTGTAGTTTTACACTTTCTTTATTGCGACCGTAAGTGTAATATGTGATATCGCCGGTTTCGTTGCTATAATTCAACGACAATTGGGATGCGCACATTTACTTACGTTGATGACATGTGATGTTATGTGTTGCTGGATATGTTATATTGGATCGTTGCGTTATGAATAGCCGGGTTTTTTTATGTGAGATGAGTTTTTTTATTTTCATTCATGTAAATTTAATTGTATGTAATATTCTTTTATTGGGGCACTTCCGGGTTGAGGTTGCTGTCACCATTTGTATATTATTTACTATTCCGCACTAGGATAGACCCAAAGTGGAGAGCACAAGTAACCGGGTTCTAGAGTCCAGTGGGAGACCAACTCGAGGAGTCGAGTCCGGGTCTCCTAACTCTAGAATTGGTAGGGTTGCTTGCCGCTTTCGTAGGGTTCTAGGGGTGTGGATTTGGCTATTCATCGCGACCGTGGAATCCGTGTTTTATACAGGCTCGTATTGAAAACACGGACGTCCTAGTATATCCAATATTTCATATGTTTCTTCTGCTGCGATATCTGTGATGTGATCATTTGATATGTGATGATAGATACTGTATATGATATATATGATATATTATATAGACGTTACTTATGTTTTACACCCGCGCTAGCCCTGCCCCGCTCTGCCGTTAGTTACCTAACCTAACGGTGCACGAGGGGACATCGAGACGAATGCGGATGGCATAAGTGTACGTCGTATTTATCTGTAATGTTTAGGTGATTTAAATGATGGGACTTTATTAATGTGATTAATGAAAGAAAATAAACCTAAGATGTTTTGGAATCGAATTTTCAAAAACAGGTAGCTACAGTTCTTGCTTTGCATCGCGGTGTTCCTTGTAGAACATCCTGCACCTTATTCAATAAGGAAAAGACCGAGATCCCTTCACCGGGAGTGACTCCTTTAGCAATAACTGGCAGATGCTACAACCCTCGGTTTTTCTTTTGATTGCTTATATAGTTTTTGCTTTGCACAGCGGTATATATAATATATCCTGCACCTTATTCGATGAGGAAAGGGCCGACGATCCCTTCACCGGGAGTGACCCCTTTAGCAAAACTAGAAAAGCCTCAAAAGCACTCCATTTTAAAATCATTTGATTCTACAACGATATCAAGTTCATTACGCAATAGGTTTTCAGAAAAACCTATTGTAGCCCTCCGTCATTTCAGATAAGTACTAGTTAGTATTCGTGCTACGTTAGTTGACTATGTTAAGGCGTAGTGTGCGGTAGCTGATTAGTGCTTATCTATATAAGCATATAATGCGATTGGATTATGGTAGTCGTGCGACTTTGTTGACTATGTTAAGGGTCGTGCGGGTGGGTTTAATTCAATCGGGAAATGACGGGTTGAACTTGAGTAGCACTTATGATTTGTTGACTATGTTAAGGTCATATAGCTGCTAGGGGCAAAATATTATCGGGAATTTCAAGGGTTGAAATTTGCAATGAGATTGCATACCTTCTATGAGATAGTTGGATCCCGATATCCGCTGCGAGTAAGAGTTACTCCTGGGAGAGTTTTACACATTACAATTAGCCGATCAAGTAGGTGTCAACGGGGTTACGCCTCTGGGAAAACGAGGTTTACTGTAATTAGGTCCGTGCGAAAGCACGGGGAACCTCCCTCAAAGTACCGACACTGGCCTGGCTGAAAGATTGGCGAACTTGTAGCGTGTAATTAATCCCGGCCAGTCTTTCCTTTTAGGGTTTGAAAGAAGATTTGATAAAAACAGTGGGAGCCATCCTGATTAGATAAAATAATAACCAATCTGATCTTGTAAGAGCGTACGCAGAGTGTTTTCTTCTCTCTCTCTCCAGGTAGCGACCATGTCACGCCTTAATCAAGATAATAAAATAGATATATTGACCGAACCCGCTTGTTATACTGAGCTGGGGAACGTTGGTCCCGCTCCAACTTATAATTGTTATAAGACAGAGCAGGAAATTGGGGATTACCAGAATTCCTGTGCCGCCCAAATGAAGAAAGTGCATACTGATGCATCATCTTCGGGTGTGTTCATTACAGAGAACTGTTTCTCAGTATCCTTTACATCCTGGGTATGTGATACCAGATCAGGATCCCGCATATGTAATTTGTTACATAGGCTACAGAAAGATAGAGAACTGAGAACGGGTGATAAGTTTCATGAGACAGAAAACGGTGCAAGTGTTGCAGCCAAGTCTGTTGGTCACTGTCACCCTGTATTATCAATACATTGATTCTGAACAAATGCTATTAGATACCGAACCTGATATACAAAATCATATCAATCTCTTTATTTATTAAACAAGGATACAATTTTGTATTGTTGGATAATGTTTTGAACATTTCCTATATCAATAGTTGATCGGTTCAGGAACGTTATCTAAAAGCATTGACGTTCTAAATCAAACTACAGTTCCTAGTATACAGAACACACACAAGAGGAAGAGTTCAGAAATGAACGAATCCTTCTTGAGGCATTGTAGACTAGGTCATATCAATGCGACCCGACTGGCTGAAGTTACATTTAGATGCATATTTAAATCAGTTTGAATTTACATCTTATGAAACTTGCCAGTCATGTCACAAAGATTAGATGACCATAGCTCTGTTTATTGGAAACAGAGAAAGAGTTAGTAAACTCTTGGGATTGATACATGGTGATGTATGTAAGGTCCCCTGTCTACACATGCCAGGACCGGTTCTTTGTACTTCATTACATTCTCTGATAATCTCTCAAGATTCAGACATATGTTCCTGTTGAAACACAAGTCCGAAATTTTTGAGATATTCACAGAATATAAGTTAGAAGTAGAGAACCAAAATACGGGGATAAGTATTATGTCCTTTGATGTGATCAAGGAGGAGAATACTTGAGCACGGAATTCCTGGATTATTCTAAAGGAGAATGAGATTCTCTCTCAGCATTACTCCTCCGTATACACCATAGCACGATGGTATATCGGGGCGGAGCAATAACACCCTATGTGATATGGTGTGCTCTATGATGAGTACTGCTGAGTTTTCTATTTCCTTTTAGGGAGTTATGCACTTATGAAGTTGCATACCTATTGAATAGGGTTCCGATCAAATCAGATGCCTACCATTTCATATGAGATATGGAAAGGGAAGAGCCCATCTCTTAAGTCAGTTAAGATTTAGGGTTGTCCGGCCTATGTCTAAAAAGTAAAATCCGGACAAGCTCGAGGCAAAGTAAGGACTATATAAGTTTGTTGGATATCCCAAGCATACGCAAGGGAATATCTTCTACCTAACCGAGGAACAAAAATGTTTTGTTTTCTCAGCATGCCACTTTTGTGAAAGCGAATTTCTTGTGAAGAAATTAGTGGACATGAGGTAGAACTGAAAAGAGTTCCAGCTATACAAACTGCAGTCGATGATTTGGTAGAACCAAAGGATTCAACAGTAACTGTCACGTCCCGAAAGTACGGAATATGACCGACACTTAAACTACGAAACGTCTCGAGGCGTACGTAATCTAAGTAAGCCGAAAACCCAGAAATCCAAACCAAGGAAAATAGTAAAGTGAAGGAAAACCAATTTAAAATCAAGTAGTTTTAATAGCATAAGCCGAGTTATGCGGTTTTAAAAACATCAAGTATTTCCTGAAAATTTCGGCAGAATCTCCTTTGTAAATACTGGCTCCCAAACGGGATACAACATGAATAGTATACGAAATCAATAAAAAGGCATCCCCAAGCGGGAGCTAGCTCTTCTTCAATCGACAGTCACAACCACACAAGCAATATAATATACAACGACAAGGGCGAGGATCAAAACTCAAAAGGAAACTCAAAACAGCAAGAAATCCAAAGAAATACAACGCGCGACTCTAAGGTCGAAAGAATAAACATCACTGGTCTCTATCTGAGATAAATACAAGTTTGGTTGATGGAACTTCTAGATACAACAGAATAATAATATACAAGATATATAATGGGGGTACGATACAAGTAAACCCACCTACTAGCAAATTACCCGAAGGAAACTATGCCCGCAAGCCGTAAAGAAACCTGTACGGCAAACCTGCAAGAAACTGGGGCACAACGGGGGTGAGTTTCCAACTCGTGAATAGAAAAATATCTACGCACAGAAATCGCATAAATAACGCAACCTAGGTCGATGATCATAATATATTCTCAAATATATGAATAACATGCAGCCTATAACAATGGCTAGGGTAATATCTAACCCGATTGTGATCTCATGTGCCCGTCTCAGTGTCTCAGGTAGCAATATATCATATGAATGAGGTATGAATGCATGAAAACAGAATACATGTAAATGAAGAAACTGTTTTAATAAATTAGTGAGATTTCCTTTGTATTTTTAAAATGAGGTATCATAAATGAAATCAGCATCAACAGTGTCTAGCATCGACACAAAACATAAATCTCAATGTCTCAAAACCTCAGGCTTCGGCTATCCGGACTGGCCTGTATCATCAAATCTCAGTACCTCAATATCTCGAAATCTCAATGTCTCAATCTCAATATCTAGGGCGCCGTCAGTCCAGACCGGCCCCTACCATCCATCTCAAGACCACGACGGTATCCTCCGGATATCCGACGTGTCGGGTAAAATCACCGGTAGGTTGTCTCCCCCTGCCAGGCTCATCGTCATCACCACGAGCTTCTTGCCCCGGGATACCTTACCGGGTCCACCATGTACCCGAAACGGTTCATCCAACTCCTCGAATCGGGTCTCGAAATCCATCCGCAAACTCATGGTGGACGACTCATACATCATAGGAAAAACCGCGCTTTTCATTTAAAAAGAGAAAGAAGAAGTTTGTATATGTTTTGCGGTTTTCCCCAAATCCAGAAAATCTCATGGAAATCCGAATCCAAAACCTCAATAGCACGTAAAAAGTGAATATATGCATGAGAATCCATGAATGCGGCATAACAATGAATAACAGTATGCATGAAGTAGCAGGTAATAACTACAATGTCTAGACTAACATATAAGGCAAGTACACTAATATCATGTCTAAACTACTAGCTAACAGGCTATGTCAAGCAATAATATTTTCTAAGGTATACGTGACATGACAATTACCGATGAAGATGTGTGTGAGCTGGCAAGTAAGTGTACGTGGTACATATGCATCATCAGTAATGGTGCTGGTGTCCTAACAGCATGATATCAATAATAGAGTATGAAACATAACATAAGCATGCGATGCGAAGCGAACCACAATAATGAGAGGGAGCTGAATACTAGACGCAACTATAACTAATCTGCATTAATCTAATATAAGTCCTACAAATGGTGCCTTTTGAAATAACACGAATCATGGGGTTTTGAAAATAGGGGCTACGGTATTTTTATGAAAAGATACGTCTTTTGAAATATCCGTAGGATCCCTTGGGCTGTCTTTTAAAATACCCACGATTCGTTAGTTTTTGAAATAGGTAAGAATCGAATCTAATCTAACAACTAAACTAAACTAAAGGGCTAAGCTAACAAGCTGGACTACAGGTAAGGAAACCGCCTAACATCTGAGTCGATCCATATACATACCTGTATATATATTAGTCGGTGATCCCGCTTCAATAATATCATATCCGATACCATATCTATAATCAGACATCCCAAGTCAAGAGTGCGGATCAATCATCAAGATATAGCTCGTACGTAAATCCGTCGTACGGCATCCCAAAATCTGGATACGGGTCAATATCATACTCATCACACTGTTCATCTGGTATCCTCTTTATCAAGATCATCATCTGGGGTACTGACCTACGTCTAGTACACTACTAATATCACTATTCACATGGCATTGTCATCCAAAGATCCGCTATGACACCAGGACGTACCTCAAGTACGAATCCTTCCATATCACCGATATCACAACCTCAACACAAATCTCATCGACTCATCTCAATCCAAAGTATCATCCTCAAATCCGTATGTGAACATATAGTCCCATACCCATGTGAACACATAACTATATATATTCCCGTAAACACAAATGGAAGAAGAATGTATGCAAGTATGGGTGGGTGTGTGCATGTATGGTGTGACCACTACTCTAGGGTTTCGCGGTACTAAACCATCCATATTTATCATCAATAAACTCAAACAAAATATAATCAATAATGTGTGTATACGTATTCGTATACATCACCACGAACTGCGGGGGTGCTATACGCCATCCACCCGACTTCTCCCCGTAGATATAAATCTACTCACCTGGTCCTCGCTCGCCAGTGCCGACGTCGCCACGCGCTTGCTTGTCGTCTCGATGTCCACATGGGGTACCTACACATCATAACGCACCATATCGCATTAAAATCCGACTCATGACCAAAACGTCCCACATAGGTCAAAACCTTTGGTTGCTTTCACAAATCAACCCAAAAACCCTCGACGTCGGCGTACAAATGCCAAACCATCGAGAAAAACCTAAACACACTCATTTGTACAATCACAAGCATTAATTATAATATAAAATAGCTTAAAATTCACAAAAATCCCAAATTCACTTTAAAAGCCATTTTTTTCCGAAAATCTAGCAAGCACAAATTACCCGTTTTTGTACAAAACTCGATGTTTAAACAAATCTAATGGCCATAATACTTATTAAACATCTTAAATAAGTCATAAAAACCATTTCCATAATTTAATCTCATAAATTTGCATAATTTCCAAAATCCTAGTTTGCAAAAATATCAATTTTTAACACCTTTTAAAGCAAAATTCACAATTCATCAATTAAGATTGGTTTTGCATGATCCAAAATCATTAAACCACTCATTATAATATTAATAATAACATGAAACCTTAATTTAGATTTTAATCCCAATATAAAACAATTTCAAAAAAACCTAGTTAGCAAAAAGCACATTTATCACAATTTCCAACTAACAAATTTTGAAATTAGTAACTAGATTAGGTTTTAGCAAGAATTAACATGTCAATCTACTCATGGCAACCTTAATGATGTGATAAAACCCTATCTTGATTTTAATCTCACATATAACCATTAACCCCACAATTCAAGTCTGCAATATGTACACAAATTAAACACCAAATTTAGTTAAATTGGAGTAATTAACCAACAATTAAGACATGGGTTAAGATTTATACCTCCCAATTAGAGATCTAGCAAGGATCTAAGCCTCCCAAATTGCTCTCTTGCTCCCAAAATCCATGCTAGATAGGCAAATAAATAATGGGTAGGAGTTGGATTTCGGTTTTGAGTTTTAGTTGATTTTTCATGAAATTTTTTGTGAATTTTTTTGGAGAAGAGATGAGATGAAGAATGAGAGGGGAGGGGCTGCTGAAAATGTGCAGGTTCGGCCAGCATGGGGGGGGGGAATGGGTGAGGGAGGAGAGAGAGTGAGGTGGGGAAAGTTGAATTTAGTCAAAGTCCACTCTATTCTTGTCATTTTCTACTCTTTTCTTTTCTTTTCTTTTGAAAAAAAAGAAGTGATTGGAGAGAGGGAGAGGGGGAGGGATGTCATGGTGGGGCCGTCCATATGGGGAGAGGGTGAGCTGTGGGTGTGTGGGTTAGGAAAAAGATAAATGCTATATCCCAATTCCCATTAACACTAATTTCACCGAAAAAAGCCTTTTTCTTCGATATTTTCTAAACCGTTTTGGCAAACGATTTCATTTCAAGAACCACATGATAAAATTTTATTTAAAGTTTTATGATGCACACAATTTGTTTCAACTCATTCCAATTTGTAATTTTCCCTAATTAAATATATTAGTGACGGCTTAAAATAATATTAAAATAATTAATTTCGGAAAAAATTTCAGAAAATTTAAAATTTCACCAGTGGCTCAATAAGCACCAAATAATAGTAATTACATAGGTAGAATATGTATATTTAATTTTTATAATAAGATATTTGCATTTTGACTTTTTACAGAAAACCCCCTTATTTTACCGATTTTCCGAAATTTCACCGAAACGATTTTCAAAACGCTACAGTAACCAACGAACCTCAGCCTCTCCGCCGATCTAGTAGGGTTTCTCACCCACCTGAGAGATACTTCGGTTTCTCTATGACAGTGGGAGCGAGGATTGCATCATGAGATGATGACCCAACTAGTTTCGTGCTGGCCATCAGGAGTGGGACTCTATAAGAATGGCTGGATGTTTATCGATCTGAGATGGAATCCTTTTACACCAACGAAGTATGGACTTTGGTTGCTTTATCTGAAAGGTTAAATCCCCATCAGGAGCAAGTATATCTTGAGAAGATACTTGGTGTACATGGAAAAGTTGAGACTTTCAAAGCTAGACTTGTTAAAGATTTGCATCATTGACCAGCAATGGATTGTGATGAAACCTTTTCTAAGTACCTATGCTTAAGTCCATCCAGATCCTACTTGCCACGGCTACATACCATGACTACAATATCTGGCGGTTGGGTGTCATGACTGCTTTTCTAAATGATGTTTTAGAAGAGAGAGTCTATAAGAACACAGTCAGAGGGCTTCGTAGACAGTGGGAGCAGCGGAAACGTGTGCAAGATGTTTTATGTGATAAAGCAGGCATCGCGGAGTTGGAACATCTGTTTTGATGTGTTAGTCAAAGTGTTTGACATCATCAAAATGGTAGATGAACCTTGTATATACAAAAAGGTAGTAAGGAGTGTGGTGGTGATCTTTGTAGAGTACGTGGATGACATACTCATGATAGGGAAGAAATTTCCTATGCTACGCTCGGTCAATCTCCGCTTATCACAAGGATTCTCCATAGAGGATCAAAGTAATACTTACTAAATCCTGGGTTTTGGATCTATGAGATAGATCTAATTGGATGTTAGGATACTCACTAGTTGTAGTGAGATGGTATCAATTGTTCCTGGGGAGAATCACTGGAAAGGTTCCAGGGTGATAAGGACGACTGAATGTCAGTCACATGCATTGTCTTTACCCTCAGTAAAGGGACGGTATGTTGGAAGAGTTCCAAGCTAGATACCATGGCATCTAGACGATAAAGGCTGGATACATCGCTACCAAAGATGCTACCAAAGAGGCAGTCTGGGTGTATAATAGTTCATGAGATGAACTTCGTTCCTCCCATTGTGTGACAATGGAGTTGTGGCTTATGCCTAGGAACGCCCGTCCCATCAGTGATCCAGACATATTCTTAGGCAGTATCACCTGATCGTGGGGATGGTTGATCTCCAGGGGATCGAGGTTAGGAGAGTAGACTCAGAGGACAACACGGCGGATCCACTCATAAAGGCCTTTTCCCAGAGAGAGACTTTATGGGATGGTTGAGTATGAGATACTACAACCACTGCTATCAGATGGCCTAGTGCAAGTGGGAGATTGTTAGTTATATGTATGCCCTAGAGGCAATTACTATACATAGGATGCATATTGTAGTGGATACTTGGACATATATAGGGATGACTTTCTTGCTCGATATGATAGTTGTAGGGATCCTAGGCATCCTAATGAGGTCTCACAAGGCATCAACCAAGCCAATTTCAAAAAATCTAGGTGCCGAGAAACCCGACTACGGATCGTTGGCTAGAATTCTAGGCGAAAAACAATCTAGTTAACAACTTAACTAATGGGATATCGGAAATACAACCTTTGTAGATCCGGTGCTCCACCTCCATAGCTCCGCAACCAAGTCATCTCCGCTGTCCAAAAGGAATCCGGGCTCTAGAGTCGGCTTCGTCGGAGAAAAAGCGAGCTAGGTCGTCGATGTCCATGCCGAAGATGATCTACGTCGAGGCATCGCTAAATCAAGCTCCACCTTCACCAAGCCCTAAAAACTTGTGAAGGAAACACTCTCTACTACTTGGCAAGAGGTAGAGGATGAAGAAATAGGAAGTGGGTAGACTTTAGAATTGGATTTCTCACTCTTTATCATCAATCACCATTGATGACCTTGCTTTCTTCACTTGAAGAAAAATGAGGAAGAAGAAGATAATAGTTATGATAAGTTAATTTCAAAAAAGAAAATAAAAGGAATGGTTATCATAATCTAACCATAGTTAGGTGTAGAGAATTAACAAGGGTTAGTGAATGGTTGGGTTAAGACATGAAGACAAAATGGTCACTTTGGTCAAACCTTCATGAAGGTTCATAAACAAACAAAGAAAGCCACCATTATCTCTTCATTATTTTCTTTTGCTAAAATATAAACAAAATGGATAAATGAAGCAAAAGAAACCCTAACCATTGACCAACCATGGTTTAATCCATACACCAAACTATCATGTATCATCAAACATGATACAATCAAATGTACAAATGTATATCACATATACAATGTGCACAATCCAAGTGAGAAAATCCATTTAAAGTGAACCAATACTAGTTAATGCAAAGTAATATATCAAATATATAATTATGCATTAAATCATTAAATCAACACTTGATTCAATGATCCGGTCATGTCGCACACAACCGACTAGTATTCAATGTATCGGCTTATCGATTCAACGTTTGAATCGATAACTAGGTTATATCGCATACAACCATCCGACACATTGATCGCGAGAATGAAATACGGTATCACATACACGCATTATTCTCGGTCCCGCACATATCTCATATGCGCTCCTATTTCGTTTCGCTTGAACCAGGAAACCTCTGTGTAGGACTCTAAAGACTCGTCAATACGCCGGCAGCAGGTGATGATCATATCAAGCACCCACAAGCCGCAAGCGGTCTGCTAAACGTAACGGCCACCCGGGTATTGAGCGATCTGAAGATCGACGAGCAAGCCCGCTCACACTCCAGTGAATCCAACCAGTAACACTACCGTACAGTCCGGTCTGATCGTCTGATATGTCGCATATCTTGCCTAGGGGTGGTAAACGTCAGACCCCAATAGCTCGATAAGTCGTGTCGATATGAGGTCTATAACAATTCGAGAAACTACTGATAACACTTACCAATAAATCTCAGCAACCCTGGCCAGGGATTTCCTGTTATAGCCAATCGAACACAGCGCAACATCAACTCCCTATACCGGGAGAGACGAATCCCCTCCTATCGCTCATTGCCTCCATGTGACTCGGGACTGTACCCAAAAACCACCGTTTTGCACGCCCTCTTGGACGTGGTAAGATGGAAATCAAAGCACAGTGGGAACCACACAAGACTCTATGACGATCTCGGGTCAACAGACTACTCTGTACCAGTGTCACCAGAGAACTGCCATCTGACGTGAGGTATAATACCATCTGGGAGTTCTCGGCGAGTCCGTCCAGTGTACCCAGTCTCCACTGAGCACCCGTATATCATCTCTGATGTCAAACACCAATGGATATGGGATCATCCATCGCCCATCTGTATGGGTCGAGAAGGTATACGCTAGTCTACTATGGTATATCGATGCCCCGTCTCGATACACCCACGACTAGGGACCTTGAAGGATGTACTTATGGACTACCATGTCCCCACTAGTATGATCCGCATCATAGTCCAGGTAGTCAAGTACAGATCCTAAGGGCTTTACCAACATGTAACAGAAAGACAATCAGTGTACACGTTAAGGTAAAGAGTAACCAGATAGCATACTATCATGTCGAGCAAGAAAGTCCTCCCTATATATGTCCCAGCATCCACTACAATATACATCCTATGTACAGTAATGGCCTCTAGGGCATACATATAACTAACAATCTCCCACTTGCACTAGGGCCATCTGTAGCAGTGGTTGTAGTATCTCATACTCAACCATCCCATAAAAGTCTCTCTCTGGGAACAGGCCTTTGTGAGTGGATCCGCTGTGTTGTCCTCTGAGTCTATTCTCCAAACCTCGATCACCCTTGAGATCAACCATCTCCATGATCAAGTGATACTGCTTTAGAATATGTCTGGATCACTGATGGGACGGGCGTTCCTTGGCATAAGCCACAACTCCATTGTCACACAATGGTAGGAACGTAGTTCATCTTATGAACCAATATACACCCAAACAGCTTCTTTGGTAGCATCTTAAGTAGCGATGTATCGTGCCTTTATCGTCTAGTATGTCACGGTATCTAGCTTGGAACTCTTCCAACATACCGTCCCTTTACTGAGGGTAAAGACAATGCCTGTGACTGACATTCAGTCGTCTTTATCACCCTGGAACCATTCCAGTGATTCTCCCCAGGGTCGATTGATACCATCTCACTACAGCTAGTGAGAATCTTAACATCCATTTAGATCTATCTCATATATCCAAAACCCAGGATTTAGTAGGTATCACTTCGATCCTATATGGAGAATCATTGTGATAAACGGAGATTGACCGAGCGTAGCATAAGAAACTCCTTTCTTATCAAGAGTATGTCATCCACGTACTTTACGAGGATCACCACCATACTCTCTACTACCTTTTTGTTTATACAAGGTTTATCTACCATTTTGATGATGTCAAACTGTTTGACTATCTCATCAAAACAGATGTTCCAACTCCGCGATGCCTGCTTTATCCTATAAAACATCTTGCACACGTTTCCGCTGCTCCCACTGTCTACGAAGCCCTCTGGCTGTGTACTTACAGACGCTCTCTTCCAAAACATCATTTTAGAAAAGCAGTCATGACACCCAACCACCAGATATCGTAGTCATGGTATGTAGCCGTGGCAAGTAGGATCTGGATGGACTTAAGTATAGCTACTTGAAAAAGGTTTCATCATTATCCACGCCTGGTCAATGACGAAAACCTTTAACAAGTCTAGCTTTGAAAGTCTCAACTTTTCCATCTACACCAAGTAATCTTCTCAAGATATACTTGCTCCTGATGGGGATTTAACCCTTCAGATATAGCAACCAAAGTCCATACTTTGTTGGTGTACATGGATTCCATCTCAGATCGCTAAGCATCCAGCCATTCTTACAGAGTCTTACTCCTGATGGCCAGCTCGAAACTAGTTGGGTCATCATCTCATGATCCCACTGTCATAGAGAAACAGAAGTATCTCTCAGGTGGGTGAGGAACCCTACTAGATCGGCGGAGAGGCTGAGGTTCGTTGGTATCTACTGAATCCTTTGGTTGTACCAAATCATCTGCTGTAGTTTGTATAGCTGGAACCTTTCCAGCTTTACATTACAGACCTTGCTTCGAGCTTGTCCGGATCATGCTTTTAGACATAGGCAGGACAACCCCAAATCTTAACTAACTTAAGACATGGGCTCTTCCCTTTCCATATCACATATGAAGTGGTAGGCATTGATTTGATTCGAACCCTATTCAATAGGTATGCAACTTCTCAAGTGCATAACACCCAAAAGGAAACAGGTAACTCAGTAGTACTCATCATAGAGCACACCTTATCATATAGGGTGTGATTGCTCCGCCCTGATATACCATCGTGCTATGGTGTATACAGAGGAGTAATGCTGAGAGAGAATCTCATTCTCCTTTAAAAAAAAAGTCTAGGAATTCCATGCTCAAGTATTCTCCTCCTTGATCACATCAAAGGACATAATACTTATACCCGTATTTTGGTTCTCTACTTCTAACTTATATTCCGTGAATATCTCAAAAGGTTCGGACTTGTGTTTCAACAGGAACATATGTCTGAATCTTGAGAGATTATCAGAGAATATAATGAAGTATGAAGAACCATTCCTGGTATGTGTAGACAGGGGACCCACATACATCAACATGTATCATCCCAAGAGTTCACTAACTCTTTCTCTGTTTCCAATAAACAGAGCTAGTGTCATTATATCTTTGTGACATGACTGGCAAGTTTCACAAGATGTAGATTCAAACTTATTTAAATATGCATCTACATGTAACTTCAGCTAGTCGGGTCACATTGATCTGACCTAGTCTACAATACCTCAAGAAGAATTCGTTCATTTCTGAACTTTTCCTCTTGTGTGTGTTCTGTATACTAAAGAACTGTAGTTTGATTTAGAACATCAACGCTTTTAGATAACGTGCCTGAAACGATCAACTTTGGATATAGGAAATGTTCAAAACATTATCCAACAATACAAAATTATATCCTTTCTTTACTAATAAAGAGAGAGATATGATTTTGTATATCAGGTTCGGTATCTAATAACATTCGTTCAGAATCAATGTATTGATAATACAGGGTGACAGTGACCAACAGACTTGGCTGCAACACTTGCCCCGTTTTCTGCCTCATGAAACTTATCACCCGTTCTCAGTTCTCTACCTATCTGTAGCCCTATGTAACAGATTACATATCTGGGATCCTGATCTGGTATCACATACCCAGGACGTAGAGGATACAGAGAAACAGTTCTTTGTAATGAACACACCCGAAGATGATGCATCAGCATGCACTCTCTTCGTTTGGGCGGCACGGGAATTCTGGTAATCCCCAATTTCCTGCTCTGTCTTATAAAAATTATAAGTTGGAGCGGGACCAACGTTCCCCAGCTCAGTATAACAAGCGGGTTCGGTCAAAAATTCCGTATTATTATCTTGATTAAGGCGTGATATGGTCGCTACCTGGAGAGAGAGAGAAGAAAACACTCAGCGTGCGCTCTGTCAAGAATAGATTGGTTATTATTTTATCTAATCAGGATGGCTCCCACTGCTTTTTATCAAATCTTCCTTCAAACCCTAAAAGGAAAGACTAGCCGGGATTAATTACACACTACAAGTTCGCCAATCTTTCAGCCAGGCCAGTGTCGGTACTTTGAGGGAGGTCCCCCGTGCTTTCGCACGAACCTAATTAATGTAAACCTCATTTTCCCAGAGGCGTAACCCCGTTGACACCTTTCTAGACACCTGCTTGATCGGCTAATTGTAATGTATAAAACTCTCCCAGGAGTAACTCTTACTCACAGCGGGTATCGGGATCCAACTATCTCATAGAAGGTATGCAATCTCATTGCAAATTTCAACACTTGAAATTCTCGATAATATTTTGCCCCTAGCTTCCTATGACCTTGACAGAGGTCAACAAACCATAGGCTGCTAGTCAAGTTCAACCCGTCATTTCCTGATTGAAGTAAACCCACCCGCACGACCCTTGACAGAGGTCAACAAGGTCGCACGACTACCCTAAATCAATCACATCATATGCTTATGCAGATAAGCACTAATCAGCTACCGCACACTACGCCTTGACAGAGGTCAACAAACGCAGCACGAATACTAACCGGTACATATCTGAAATGACGGAGGGCTACGACAGGTTTTTCTGAAAACCTATTGCGTAATGAACTTGATATCGTTGTAGGATCGAATGAATTTTGAAATGGAGTGTTTTTGAGGCTTTTCTAGTTTTGCTAAAGGAGTCACTCCCGGTGAAGGGATCGTCGGTCCTTTCCTCGTCGAATGAGGTGCGGGATATATCATATATATCACTGTGCAAAGCAAAAAAAAACTCTTAAAAGCAATCAAAAGACAAACCGAGGGCGTAGCATCTGCCAGTTATTGCTAAAGGAGTCACTCCCGGTGAAGGGATCTCGGTCCTTTCCTCATCGAATAAGGTGCAGGATATATCACATATACCGCTGTGCAAAGCAAAAACTGTAGCTACCTTTTTTATTTTGAAATTCGATTCTACAACATCATAGGTTTCTTTTATTTCATTAATCACATTAATGAAGTCCCATCATTTAAGTACCTAAACATCACAGATAGATATGACGTACACTTATGCCATCCGCATTCGCCTCGATGTCCCCTCGTGCACCGTTAGGTTAGGTAACTAACGACAGAGCGGGGCAGGGCTAGCGTGGGTGTAAAACATAAGTAACGTCTATATAATATATCATATATACTATATACAGTATTTGTCACAGAACATCACATGATCACATCACAGATATCGCAGCAGAAGAATCATATGAAATATTGGATATACTAGGACGTCCGTGTTTTCAATACGAGCCAGTATAAAACACGGATTCTACGGTGGTGATGAATAGCCAAACCCACACCCCTAGACCCCTACGAGAGCGGCAAGCAACCCTACCAATTCTAGAGTTAGGAGACCCGGACTCGACTCCTCGAGTTGGTCTCCCACTGGACTCCAGAACCCGGTTACTTGTGCTCCCCTCCTTGGGTCTATCCTAGTGCGGAAAAGTAAATAATATACAAACGGTGACAACTTCCGCAACCTGGAAGCGCCCCAATAAAAGAATATTACATACAAGTTTTTACATGAATGAAAATGAAAAACACTCATCTCACATAAAAAAACCCCGGCTATTCAAACACGACGATCCAATATAACATATTCAGCAACACATAACATCACATGTCATCAACGTAAGTAAATATGCGCATCCCAATTGTCGTTGACATATAGCAACGAAACCGGCGATATCACATATTACACTTACGGTCACAGAAAATAAAGTGTAAAACTACAACAGTTGGAATCCGCAACCACTTCAGACATCGCATGCCTGACCAAATGAATTCTTTAGACATCGCATGCCTAACAATTATAAACCCCGCATTCTAGTCTCAAAATCGAAAACACTTTTCAATATCAAGTCGGGCAATTCAACAAGATTCCCGACATCCTGATCGAATACTCGTCGCAAACTTCAGTAGGCGGCCGCACCCCCGATACCGTCGACGAAGTGCACCAAGGCGGAACACCGCTGCCGCGAGCACCCGAACGGATGCTTTCGGCGACGGGGTTCTCCTACAGTCACTTGGTCGGGGTTATGGAGTGAGGCTGTCTATTAAGTTTACCCGGCGAGTATCCGCGTACGCTACGTGATTGCGACGGACTTTTGATCACATCAAAATTCCGTGGCAACCGATCAAGTGAGACTAAAGTGCTATGTTTATAACATTCATTCAGTTATCTCATAACTACTTGTGAATTCCAATTATTGTATCACATTCCAGATAAATAGAAAATGTTAAACTTTCCGATTGAACATTCGAACACCCAAGTTTTCCCGATACAGATCAACACATGAAACAAGTCTAACAACATTCCGTTCGTGCCTCAGTACCAACGGTCCAGCCGTAGAAGGGTCAAGCCAACGCCTCACATGTGGCACGCCGTACTGCCCCAAACCCTAAGGTTCAAAGGGCAGTTCAAGACGGTCACATAATTGAGTTAAGGTTTGTTGTCTTCTAGAGGGACCATCGCGTTACTTGCACTACTTAGAACGTCGTTAAACTACGGAAAAATCCAACACTTGGAAATTTCCCGACAGGGGAAAAATTGGGTATTTATATCCGGTCGAACTTTTCAACATATTCTAAAATTTATCCGGAAAGCCACACAGACAAAATTTGATACTCCGATCGAAACACCGAATCCCCAAAACAACTCAGAAAAATTCAACTCTTGAAAAAATATTAAAAATACCCAGAAAGTCCAGCACTATCTATTAGGAGTTACTGTGCAAGTATCGCTGACCAATGATGCAGTACGGCCGCGGAACCGCCGCACGAGCCATGCTCGTGCCGCGGATCCGCGGCAGGTTGATGGAGTTAGACAGTCGAACTTCACAGTATCTCTTAAAATTGTCTGCTGATTTTTCTGCATATTTTTAATTCACAAAAATCCCTGTTTTTAGAAAAAGGACAGAGAGCATGTATAGGTTTGGGTTTTCGGGTCGTTCGGACTTCAAATTCCGTCTGGACTTCGCCTAAGGCTCTAGCTAGGCTCTGATACCACTGTAGGGATCCTAGGCATCCTAATGAGGTCTCACAAGGCATCAACCATGCCAATTTCAAAAAATCTAGGTGCCGAGAAACCCGACTACGGATCGTTGGCTAGAATTCTAGGCGAAAAACAATCTAGTTAACAACTTAACTAATGGGATATCGGAAATACAACCTTTGTAGATCCGGTGCTCCACCTCCATAGCTCCGCAACCAAGTCATCTCCGCTGTCCAAAAGGAATCCGGGCTCTAGAGTCGGCTTCGTCGGAGAAAAAGCGAGCTAGGTCGTCGATGTCCATGCCGAAGATGATCTACGTCGAGGCATCGCTAAATCAAGCTCCACCTTCACCAAGCCCTAAAAACTTGTGAAGGAAACACTCTCTACTACTTGGCAAGAGGTAGAGGATGAAGAAATAGGAAGTGGGCAGACTTTAGAATTGGATTTCTCACTCTTTATCATCAATCACCATTGATGACCTTGCTTTCTTCACTTGAAAAAAATGAGGAAGAAGAAGATAATAGTTATGATAAGTTAATTTCAAAAAAGAAAATAAAAGGAATGGTTATCATAATCTAACCATAGTTAGGTGTAGAGAATTAACAAGGGTTAGTGAATGGTTGGGTTAAGACATGAAGACAAAATGGTTACTTTGGTCAAACCTTCATGAAGGTTCATAAACAAACAAAGAAAGCCACCATTATCTCTTCATTATTTTCTTTTGCTAAAATATAAACAAAATGGATAAATGAAGCAAAAGAAACCCTAACCATTGACCAACCATAGTTTAATCCATACACCAAACTATCATGTATCATCAAACATGATACAATCAAATGTACAAATGTATATCACATATACAATGTGCACAATCCAAGTGAGAAAATCCATTTAAAGTGAACCAATACTAGTTAATGCAAAGTAATATATCAAATATATAATTATGCATTAAATCATTAAATCAACACTTGATTCAATGATCCGGTCATGTCGCACACAACCGACTAGTATTCAATGTATCGGCTTATCGATTCAACATTTGAATCGATAACTAGGTTATATCGCATACAACCATCCGACACATTGATCGCGAAAATGAAATACGGTATCACATACATGCATTATTCTCGGTCCCGGACATATCTCATATGCGCTCCTATTTCGTTTCGCTTGAACCAGGAAACCTCTGTGTAGGACTCTAAAGACTCGTCAATACGCCGGCAGCAGGTGATGATCATATCAAGCACCCACAAGCCGCATGCGGTCTGCTAAACGTAACGGCCACCCAGGTATTGAGCGATCTGAAGATCGACGAGCAAGCCCGCTCACACTCCAGTGAATCCAACCAGTAACACTACCGTACAGTCCGGTCTGATCGTCTGATATGTCGCATATCTTGCCTAGGGGTGGTAAACGTCAGACCCCAATAGCTCGATAAGTCGTGTCGATATGAGGTCTATAACAATTCGAGAAACTACTGATAACACTTACCAATAAATCTCAGCAACCCTGGCCAGGGATTTCCTGTTATAGCCAATCGAACACAGCGCAACATTAACTCCCTATACCGGGAGAGACGAATCCCCTCCTATCGCTCATTGCCTCCATGTGACTCGGGACTGTACCTAAAAACCACCGTTTTGCACGCCCTCTTGGACGTGGTAAGATGGAAATCAAAGCACAGTGGGAACCACACATGACTCTATGACGATCTCGGGTCAACAGACTACTCTGTACCAGTGTCACCAGAGAACTGCCATCTGACGTGAGGTATAATACCATCTGGGAGTTCTCGGCGAGTCCGTCCAGTGTACCCAGTCTCCACTGAGCACCCGTATATCATCTCTGATGTCAAACACCAATGGATATGGGATCATCCATCGCCCATCTGTATGGGTCGAGAAGGTATACGCTAGTCTACTCTGGTATATCGATGCCCCGTCTCGATACACCCACGGCTAGGGACCTTGAAGGATGTACTTATGGACTACCATGTCCCCACTAGTATGATCCGCATCATAGTCCAGGTAGTCAAGTACAGATCCTAAGGGCTTTACCAACATGTAACAGAGAGACAATCAGTGTACACGTTAAGGTAAAGAGTAACCAGATAGCATACTATCATGTCGAGCAAGAAAGTCCTCCCTATATATGTCCCAGCATCCACTACAATATACATCCTATGTACAGTAATGGCCTCTAGGGCATACATATAACTAACAATAGTTTGCTATCTGGTTACTCTTTACCTTAACGTGTACACTGATTGTCTCTCTGTTACATGTTGGTAAAGCCCTTAGGATGTGTACTTGACTACCTGGACTATGATGCGGATCATACAAGTGGGGACGTGGTAGTCCATAAGTACATCCTTCAAGGTCCCTAGTCGTGGGTGTATCGAGACGGGGCATCGATATACCAGAGTAAACTAGCGTGTACCTTCTCGACCCATATAGATGGGCGATGGATGATCCTATATCCATTGGTGTTTGACATCAGAGATGATATACGGGTGCTCAGTGAAGACTGGGTACACTGGACGGACTCGCCGAGAACTCCCGATGGTATTATACCTTACGTCAGATGGCAGTTCTCTGGTGACACTGGTACAGGTTAGTCTGTATACCTGAGATCGTCATAGAGTCTTGTGTGATTCCCACTGTGCTTTGATTTCCACCTTACCACGTCCAAGAGGGCATGCAAAACGGTGGTTTTTGGGTACAGTCCCGAGTCACATGGAGGCAATGAGCGATAAGAGGGGTTTCGTCTCTCCCGGTATAGGGAGTTGATGTTGCACTGTGCTCGATTGGCTATAACAGGAAGTCCTTGGCCAAGGCTGTTTTAGGGATTTACTGGTAAGAGTTACCAGTAGTTTCTCGACCCGTTATGAGCCTCATATCGGGTTATTGGGATCTGACGTTTACCACCCCTAGACAAGATATGCGACATATCAGACGAACAGACCGGACTGTACGGTAGTGTTACTGGTTGGATTCATTAGAGTTTGAGCGGGCTTGCTCATTGATCTTCTGATCGCTCAATACCCGGGTGGCCGTTACGTTTAGCAGACCGCTTGCGGCTTGTGGGTGTTTGATATGATCATCACCTACTGCCGGCGTATTGACGAGTCTTTAGAGTCCTACACAGGGGTTTCCTGGCTCAAGCGAAACGAAATAGGAGAGCATATGAGATATGTGCGGGACCGAGAATAATACCAGTATGTGATACTGTATTCTATTCTTGTGATTTGTATCATCGGTCGGTTATATGTGATATAGCCGGGTTACCGAATCAAGTGTTGATTCGATACATTGATACATTTGATATTAGTCGGTTATATGCGATATAACCGGATCGTTAAATCAAGTGTTGATTTAATGATTTAATGTATAATTATATATTTGATATATTACTTTACATTAACTAGTATTGGTTCACTTAAGATTGATTTTCTCACTTGAATGTGCACATTGTTTATATGTGATATATGCAAGTGTACATGTTTGTATCATGCTTGATGATACAAACAAGTTGTGTGTATGAGACTTGAACCAAATCAAGGTTAAATTAGGGTTTACTATTTTCCTAGCATATAACAAAAGAGTGTGATTTTGGTCAAAGTTATCAAGCTTCATGAAGCTTGATAAACATTGACAAAGTCAACTCTTTTGTCATTTGTATAAGATATTAGTTAACCCAACCCTTAACCTAATGCTTTGGTTAATTCTTTACATGAGTTAAGCATGAGGGCTTAACTCAACCATGGTGCCATTATTTATTGGATAAGTTTCATTTGGATAATGATTCATATGATTCTTTTCTTCTTCTTCATCTTCATCAAGCTCACAAAAGCTTGCTAGCTTCAATGGTGCCATGAGAAAAAGAGTGAGAAATCCAATTCTAAAGTGAACCCACTTTCTATTTCTTCATCCTCTACCACTTTCCATGTAGTATAGGGTGTTCTCTTCACAAAGTTTTTGACCAAGTGAAGGAATAGCTTGAGTTTGAGTCTCCCCGACGTAGATCATCTTCGGCCTCGAAGTCAACGACCTAGCCCGCTCATTTCTCCGACAAAACCATCGCTAGAGTCTGGGATCCCGATGATCGCAGCGGAGGGACGTCAACACGGAGCTAAAGAAGTAGAGGACCGGATCTACAAAGGTTGTAATCCCTTTCACTTAGTAGCAAAGTTGTTTGCTAGCTTTTATTTTCGCCTATCCTCTAGTTAACAATCTATATTACGGTTTCTCGGCACCTAAAAATTTGAATTTGGCATGGTTGATGCCTTGTGGAACCTCCTGAGTGTGCCTAGGAACCCTACAACAACTTCTCAAGTGCACAACCCCAAAAGGAAATAGGTAACTCAGTAATACATCATAGAGCACACCATATCTAATATGGTGCGATTGCTCCGCCCCGATACACCGTTGTGCTGTGGTATATTCAGAGGAGTAACACTGAGAGAGAATCTCATTCTCCTTTAGAATAGTCCAAGAATTCCATGCTCAAGTATTCTCCTCCCTGATCCCATCATTGGATATAATACTTATTCCCGGTTTTTGGTTCTCTACTTCTAACTTATATTCGGTGATTATCTCAAAAGTTTCGGACCTATGTTTCAACAGGAACATATGACTGAGCCTTGAGAGATGATCAGAGAATGTAATGAAGTACAAAGAACCGGTCCTGGCATGTGTAGACAGGGGACCTTACATACATCACTATGTATCAGTCCCAAGAGTTCACTAACTCTTTCTCTGTTTCCAATAAACTGAGCTATGGTCATCTAATCTTTGTGACATGACTGGCAAGTTTCATAAGATGTAAATTCAAACTAATTTAAATATGCATCTAAAATGTAACTTAAGCTAGTCGGGTCGCATTGATATGACCTAGTCTACAATGCCTCAAGAAGGATTCGTTCATTTCTGAACTCTTCCTCTTGTGTGTGTTCCGTATATTAGGAACTGTAGTTTGATTTAGAACGTCAATGCTTTTAGATAACGTGCCTGAACCGATCAACTCTTGAAATGTTCAAAACAATATTCAACAATACAAAATTATATGCTTCTTTAATAAATAAAGAGATTGATTTGATTTTGTATATCAGGTTCGGTATCTAATAGCATTTGTTCAGAATCAATGTATTGGTAATACAGGGTGACAGTGACCAATAGACTTGGCTGCAACACTTGCACCGTTTTCTGTCTCATGAAACTTATCACCCGTACTCAGTTCTCTATCATTCTGTAGCCCTATATAACGGATTACATTTGCGGGATCCTGATCCGGTATCTAATACCTAGGACGTAGAGGACACTGAGAAACAGTTCTTTATAATGAACACACCTGAAGGAGATGCATCATATGCACTTTCTTCGTTTGGGCGGCATAGGAATTCTGGTATTCCCCTATTTCCTGCTCTGTCTTATAACAATTATAAGTTGGAGCGGGACCAACGTTCCCCAGCTCAGTATAACAAGCGGGTTCGGTCAATACATCCATATTATTATCTTGATTAAGACGTGATATGGTCGCTACCTGGAGAGAGAGAAAAGAAAACACTCTGCGTGCGCTCTTGCAAGATTAGATTGGTTATTTATTTTATCTAATCAGGATGGCTCCCACTGTTTTTATCAAATCTTCTTTCAAACCCTAAAAGGAAAGACTAGCCGAGATTAATTATACTCTACAAGTTCGCCAATCTTTCAGCCAGGCCAGTATCGGTACATTGAGGGAGGTTCCCCGTGCTTTCGCACGGACCTAATTAAAGTAAACCTCGTTTTCCCAGAGGCGTAACCCCGTTGACACCTTTCTAAACACCTACTTGATTGGCTAATTGTAAAGTGCAAAACTCTCCCAGGAGTAACAATTACTCGCAGTGGGTATCAGGATCCAACTATCATATAGAAGGTATGCAATCTCATTGCAAATTTCAACACTTGAAACTCCCGATAAAGGTTTTGACCCCTAGCACCTATGACCTTAACTATGGTCAACAAATCATAAGTACTAGTCAAGTTCTACCCGTCATTTCGTGATTAATTAGACCCACCCACATGACCCTTAACTAAAGTCAATAAAGTCACGCGACTGTTCTAACTAATCACATCATATGCGGTGTAGGAAGACATCACTTAGCTACCGTACACTGTGCCTTGACTATGGTCAACAAACACAGCACGAATACTAAGTACTCTACTTCCTAAAATGACGGAGGGTTGCGAATGGTTTTTAATAAAACCTTTAACGCTTTGACTTGATCACGTTGCGGAATCAAATGGTTTTTAAATGGAGTGTTTTTGAGGCTTTTCTAGTTTTGCTAAAGGGGTCACTCCCGGTGAAGGGATCGTCGGCCCTTTCCTCATCGAATAAGGTGCAGGATATATCATATATACCGCTGTGCAAAGCAAAAACTATAGAAGCGATCAAAAGACAAACCGAGGGTTGTAGCATCTGCCAGTTATTTCTAAAGGAATCACTCCCGGTGAAGGGATCTCGGTCCTTTTCTTATCGAATAAGGTGCAGGATGTTCTACAAGGAACACCGCGATGCAAAGCAAGAACTGTAGCTATCTGTTTTTATGAAATTTGATTCCACAACAACTTTTAGGTTTATTTTCTTCCATTAATCTCATTAATGAATGTCCCATCATTTAAGTCCACCTAAACATCACAGATAAATATAACGTACGCTTATGCCATCCGCATTCGCCTCGATGTCTCGTCTGCACCGTTAGGTTAGGTAACTAACGGCAGAGCGAGGCAGGGCTAGCGCGGGTGTAAAATATAAGCAACGTCTATATAATATATCATATATACTATATACAATATCTATCTGAACATATCACATGATCACATCACAGATAACGCAGCAGAAAATATCATATGAAATATTGGATATACTAGGACGTCCGTGTTTTTAATACGAGCCTAGTATAAAACACGGATTCCACGGTCGCGATGAATAGCCAATCCCATACCCCTAGACCCCTATGAGAGCGGCAAGCAACCCTTCCAATTCTAGGGTTAGGAGACCCGGACTCGACTCTTCGAGATGGTCTCCCACTGGACCCTAGAACCCGGTTACTTGTGCTCCCCTCCTTGGGTCTATCCTAATGCGGAAAAGTAAATAATATACAAATGGTGACATCATCCGCAACCTGGAAGTGCCCCAATAAAAGAATATTACATATAAGGTTTTACATGAATGAAAATGAAAAACACTCATCTCACATAAAAAAAAACCCGGCTATTCAAACACGACGATCCAATATAACATATCCAGCAATACATAACATCACATGTCATCAACGCAAGTAAATATGCCCATCCCAATTGTCGTTGACATATAGCAACGAAACCGACGATATCACATATTACACTTACGGTCGCAGAAAAGAAAGTGTAAAACTACAACAGTTGGAATCCGCAAACTCTTTAGACATCGCATGCCTAAACAAATGAATTTCTTAGACATCGCATGCCTAACAATTATAAACCCCGCATTTTAGTCTCAATATCGAAAACACTTTTCAATATCAAGTCAGGCAATCAACAAGATTCCCGACATCCTGAACGAATGCTCGTCGCAAACTTTAGTAGAAGGCCGCACCCCAGATGCCGTCGACGAAGTGCACCAAGGCGAAACACCGCTACCGTGAGCACCCGAACGGATGCTTTCGGCGACGGGGTTTCCTACAGTCACTTGGTCGGGGCTATGGGGTGTAGCTGTCCATTAAGTTTACCCGGCGAGTATCCGCGTACGCTACGTGATTGCGACGGACTTTTGATCACATCAAAATTCCGTGGCAACCGATCAAGTGAGACTAAACTGATAGGTTTATAACATCCAAATCAGTTATCTCATAACTGCATGTGGATTCCAAATATTGTATCACATTCCAGATAAATAGAAAAGTTTAAACTTTCCGATCGAACAATCAAACACCCAAGTTTTCCCAAACAGCTCAACACTTGAAATAAGTTCAAAAACATCCATTTCATGCCACAGTACTAACGGTCCAGTCGTAGAAGGGTCAAGCCAACACCTCACATGTGGCACGCCGTACTGCCCCAAACCCTAAAGTTCAAAGGGCAGTTCAAGACGGTCACATAATCGAGTTAAGGTTTGTTGTCATCTAGAGGGTCCATCGCGTTACTTGCACTACTTAGAACGTCTTTAAACCACGGAAAAATCCAACATTTGGAAATTTCCCGACAGGGGAAAAATTGGGTATTTATATCCGGTCGAACTATTCAACATGTTCTAAAATACCCGGAAAAACTCATAGACGAAGTTAAACTTTCGATCGAAACAACGAACTCCCAATACAACCCAGAAAACTCAACTCATGAGTATAATTTAAAAATTCCCATAAAACTCAGCAACTAAAGAAAGAAATTACTGTGCAAAATTCACAAAATAATGGTACTGTATGGCCGCGGAACCGCCGCACGAGCCATGCTCGTGCCGCGGTTCCGCGGCGCTTTAGTCGACTCAGGCGCACGTGATGTACAGTATTTCTTAGAAAACCCTGCTGATTTTTCTGCATATTTTTAATTCACAAAAATCCCAGTTTTGAAAAATTGTACAGAGAAGGGTTTTCAATTAGGGTTTCGGGTTCGATCGGACTTCTAACGTCGTTTACACTTCTCCTAATGCTCTAGCTAGGCTTTGATACCACTGTAGGGTTCCTAGGCACACCCATGAGGTTCTACAACTGATCAACCATGCCAAAAGCAAATTTTTCTTGTGCCGAGAAACCCTATACTAGATCGTTAACTAGAGGTAAGGCGAAACATGCAAGTAAACAACTTTATTGCTAAGTGAAAGGGACTACAACCTTTATAGATCCGGTCCTCCACTTCTCTAGCTCCGTGTTGACGTCCCTCCACTACGATCATCGGAATCCCGGACTCTAGCGTCGGTTTCATCGGAGAAATGGGCGGGCTAGGTCGTTGACTTCGATGCCGAAGATGATCTACGTCGAGGCGACTCAAACTCAAGCTCCACCTTCACTAGGTCATGGAACTTGTGAAGATAACACACTCTACTACATGGCAAGTGGTAGAGGATGAAGAAATAGGAAGTGGGTTCACTTTACAATTGGATTTCTCACTTGATTTCATCACTTGGAATTTTGAAGAAAACTTTTCTTTTCTTCATGAAGAAGAAGATGAAGAAGAAAGAAAAATGAATTATTTTGAAAATAATAATTCAAGTGATTCTTATCATCATGTAACCATGGGTGAGGTAACTAGTGTAGAGACTAAACTAGGGTTTAGGTGAATGGTTAGGTTAAGGAAAAAACAAAATGGTAGATAATGCTAAGAAGCTTCATGAAGTTTAAGCAAAACAAACAAAGTTAGCCACCATTTCATTTTTGCCAAAAATGAATAAAGAAAATAAGTAAAGAAAACAATTACCCTAACCATTAACCTAAACATGGTTTAAAGCATACACACACCCAAGTTTGCATGTATCATCAAACATGATACAAACTAGTGCACAAACATATATCATATATATACAATGTGCAGATCAAGTGAGAAAATCCATCTTAAGTGAACAAATACTAGTTAATGTAAAGTAATATATCAAATATATAATTATACATTAAATCATTAAATCAACACTTGATTTAACGATCCGGTCATAACCGACTAATATCATGTGTATCAATGTATCAATGTATTAAATCAACACTTGATGTATCAATATATAATATATCTTATATAACCGTCCAATGATACAAATCGCGAGAATAGAATACAGTATCACATACTGGTATTATTCTCGGTCCCGCACATATCTCATATGCGCTCCTATTTTGTTTCGCTTGAGCCAGGAAACCTTTGTGTAGGACTCTAAAGACTCGTCAATACGCCAGCAGCAAGTGATGATCATATCAAACACCCACAAGCCGCAAGCGGTCTGCTAAACGTAATGGCCATCCGGGTATTGAGCGATCAGAAGATCAACGAGCAAGGCCGCTCACACTTCTGTGAATCCAACCAGTAACACTTACCGTACAGTCCGGTCTGTTCGTCTGATATGTCGCATATCTCGCCTAGGGGTGGTAAACGTCAGACCCCAGTAGCTTGATAAGTCATGCCGATGTAAGGTCCATAACATAGCGTGAAACTACTGATAACTCTTACCAGTATATCACTACAACCCTGGCCAGGGATTTCCAGTTATGGCCAGTCGAGCATAGCGCAACATCAACCCCCAATGCCGGGAGAGACGAATCCCCTCCTATCCCTCATTGCCTCCATGTGAATCGGGACTGTACCCAAAAACCACCCATTTGCACGACTCAGTAGAGCCGTGGTAGGGTGGAAATCAAAGCACGGTGGGAGACACACAAGACTCTATGACGATCTCGGGTCAACAGACTAAGCTGTACCAGTGTCACCAGAGAACTGCCATCTGACGTGAGGTATAATACCATCTGGGAGTTCTCGGCGAGTCCGTTCAGTGTACCCAGTCTCCACTGAGCACCCGCATACCATCTCTGATGTCAAACACCAATGGATATGGGATCATCCATTGCCCATCACATGGGTCGAGAAGATATACGCTAGTCTACTCTGGAATATCGATGCCCCGTCTCGATATTCCCACGACTAGGAACATTAAAGGATATACTCATGGACTATCCAGGCCCCACTATTATGATCTACATCATAGTCCTGGAAGTTGAGTACACATCCTAAGGGCTTTATCAACATGTAATAGAGAGACTGCAAGTATACATGTTAAGATAAAGAGCAACCAGATAGCGTACTATCATGTCGAGCAAGAAAGTCCTACCTATATATGTCCCAGCATCCACTACAATATACATCCTATGTACAGTAATGGCCTCTAGGGCATACATATAACTAACATCTGCAGGGGTTCGTCTCTCCCGGTATTGGGGGTGAGGTCGCGCTGTGTCTAGGAGAGCCATTACACGAAGTCCTTGGCCAAGGCAGGAGATTTACTGATAGGTATTCCAGTAGTATCTCAGGGTTTCTGGGTTACTCTCCGGCACGACTTGTACCGCTTTTGGGGGTCTGACTTTTACCAACCCCCTAGGCCCGCCATGTGACACTCATAGACGAACGGACCGGACTGTACGGATATTGTCACTGACAGGCTCAGTAGGGTGTCAGGATGAGTTCGCTCATCGACGTCCCTTTTGGTCAATACCTGATAGCCCGTTGCGTATTGGCTAATACCTCTAACGTGCTAGTGGTTAAATCCACAACCAAAGTATTGACGAGTCTTTAGAGTCCCCCACAGACCGTTTTCTCAAGTTTCGGGCGAAACGCTGTAGAGGCCGTATGGAGATATGGCAGGGTTCGATCAGATACGTGCAGTATTGCACGGATCATGATCGGACGGATAATACTAGCGGGCTTTGGTTTAAGTCGGATCCTAGTATTGTACAGTGTGGATTTTGTCTCATTGCATTTGTATTCAGTGGGAATACAAATGCGGGTATGTATATACAGTCGCGGGGTTTTCCTGTAATTTGTTACGGGATCAGTTTTTGAAGTTGCCAGTTTGCATTCAGTTTCGGCCAGTTTTTCAATGTTCCTTCACGGCCGGATTTTTCTGATGGAGGGGCTTTTTTGCAAGTTTGCAAATTTGTTATTGTGGAGGGGTTTCTTGTAAATGAGGGATTCATGATAGTTCTTTCATCATGAGATTCTTTTTGAGTCTCTTCCTTTGCATTAATGATGATGGGGTTTGATTAGGATTTGATAAGTTTTTGATGTGAGATAATTTGATAATTATCTTCACATATTGGTATATGCTTTTTCTCTCTCTCCTTATTCTATCATCATAGGGGGCCGTCCACTAGAGAGAGGGGTGAGATTTTTGGAGAGGGAAATTCATTCTCATTTCATTCCTTGCTAGAAAAAAATGAGAGCACTATTTTTTCTTCCAAACTTCTTTCATTCTCCATCTCCATCATCAAAGGCAACTTCACAACCCCATGAGACAAAGTGATTCTACACATTACCTACAGCATTCTTGGGCACGTCGGCTCGCCAACTTCGTGCCCGAGTTGCCTCGGTCCAGAGGTGGGTGCCCGTAAAAGAACCCGGCGATGTGGTGCCCGTTCCGACGAGGAGCTGAAGACCGGAGGTTCCGCAAGGAGATCAGAGTGGAGGCCGAAGACCGAAGGACACGGATCGCTCGGAATAGCTTCCTTCCCTTTTTCTAGTTTGCTAGCATTAGGTTAATGACCCGATCCGGGATTTTTGTGCGCGGTGGTGCCGGTTTACTAGTTTTTAGAAAAGTTTCGTTTCCGCATTCCGGCGTCGGATTGACGACCGGGGCGCCGCCGTGCACTTACAGGTCGATCCACAGGGAGATGGTTGTATGTCCGTTCGAGTTTTAGACGAGTCAATAAAGAATGTGTATATGTATGTTCCAGTATATCCTAAGTATTCGTATTTATATTCAAGTAAGCTTGTTAAGGTTAAGGTCGGTTAGTAGAGTTGGGATTAGTCTTGTGGTTGTCTTTGCCATTCTTAAGACGGTGTTGGGATAATCGAAAGTAGCGGGTATTAGGAGGACATAGGAATGGGATTTGCGAGTTTAAGCAAGCTTTCCAACGCTAAATCCATTCCTAGTGCCCCTTGTCCGTCCGCTAAATATGCTTATTTCCAACCCTCGGCCAAACACCCGCAACCATGTATCCAATTAAGTCACAACTATATATCACGTTGTAGTGCGTTTAAAGGACCTTTCAACTTAGGTCGCGCTACATGTCACGTATAGCGCGCCTAAGAGAGGGGGTTGCGGTTGTTTGGTCAGGGTTTGTTTCAAGATATTTGGCGAAGAGAAGCACAAGAGATTTCTCCGTCCCTCATACCACCTTCCTTAGCCTTAACAAGAAGGAAATTATTCACACATCATAAAAGAAAACAAAACAAGAAGGAAGAAAGGAAAGGAAAATACGGTTTTACAAGTGAAGCAAGCTAACTCTTTGGTCCTCACCTTAGCAAGGAACTCCGTCGAGTATCATCGCTTGAAAATACGGATAAAAGAAGAAAAGAAAAGAGAACAAGAAAAGAAATAACAACAACTAGTTAACAACAAATAATAAAGTTACACTAGAAATGAAATTACAATGCAATGAAATAAAAATACAAGATAAGAAAAACAACCCTCATCTTCATTTCATCATCCACTCAATGCTCTCAGTACATTTTATTGGAGGAAGACATGAAGAAGAAGAAGCTAAACTAAACTACATTAAAAGAGATGGGAGAAGAAGCCCCTTGGTTTGGCACAAAACTGGGCTATTTATAGGCTGCGTGCTGAAACCCTAGAGCAACAATCTGGCCCTGAATGATATTACCAAACTGCCCCCAAAACATCTTCTGTCACTGTGTTAACTCGGCCGCGGATCCGCGGCCGAGTCACCATATTGGCCGTGGATCCGCGGCCCTTTTGAGGAGTTGGCGATTCGTATTTTGTGGGTTTCCTTGTGTTGCATTCCTCTGTTGTTATACATGTTCCAAATTGCAAATTGCTTCTACAATTTCTTCATATCTGCAACAGTCCAAAATGGCATCAAAAATAATACTTTTGACCTTTTCTCCCTCGAGCTCCACGCACCCATTGATTCTTGTGCTGCCCCTCTTGTGCTTTGTGCTTGTCCCAGACACGAATGACCACTGTCATTTTTCTTGTCTCTGGAACCGGTACGTGGCACTGGACGGATACGGATGACCGGAACCCGGCTTTTATCTGTTGACAACAGATGTTCTGTATTTTGGCGTAACTGTGGAGATTTTGTATCATTTGCGTTATTTTGGACTAGGAACCTGTAGCCTGTAAATATGTAGCAAACACGGATTAAAAAGCACCTGCCTATAAACAAACGAGCATAAGAATGGGCGGTATTAAATGCAATATTCTGGTATGAACAAGACTCTCGGGTGGATCATCTTTGACACGAGGAGGCCGACGATCAAGCACAATTTGGATCTTCGAGGAGCTCAAGCTAAGGAGGAGAAGAAGACCCGAAGGACTAGAATCAACAAGGTATAAAACTATTACCGAGTAGTTAAATCACCAAGTAGTATATCTAGTTAAGGTTTCTGTTAAGATCCTGGAGTTAAAGTCAGTGTTGTAATGTATGAATTTTTTTTTTTGATTCCGCTTCTCCAAAAGTGCGTGGGGTGTGCAATATCGACTTACAGTGGTATCAGAGCCGACTAAACCTTAACTAGCTTATTAGCAAGTGATTAGAACTTCGATCGATGAAAAATTTCCCGAAATCAAATTTTCAAACATGCTTGCTGTCGATTTTCAAAACTGCTCGAAAAATCTTTTCGGTGGCCTTAAAAATACATGCAGGCATTTGTATGAACGAGAAATTTTTTTGAGAACCTAATCCCTTAACTAGATCGGGGAACCGCGGCCAAACATGCCATTTAGCCGCGGATCCTCCGCCGAGTTGGGGCCGATTTGCTCACAATTTTTTCTGGGGTTCAGGTGTTTGGAATTATGATTTTTGGCATATTTGGTTTCTACCCAGATTTGTTTGTGTACTGGTTTGTGCATAGGGTAGACACGGATAATGTTTATCGATCGAAATTCTAAGTTCTTAGCTAATATGTGATTCTATATTTGTATATGTGTTGATAAACGTCTATTAATTGCTATATGTCGATTAGTGGGGGTTGCACATAATTGTATATTGATGGTTTGTGTATATGAAGTATTGGATCATCGTGAATGAATAGCCGGGGATGTGAGAAGGGTGTTATTTTTCTTTCATTCATGTAAATTTATAAATTGATGTAATATTATTTTTGTGGGGCATACCCGGATTGAGGTTGTAGTCACCGTTGTATTATTTCATTTACTTTTTCTTACACCTAAGATAGACCCAAAGTGGGATGCACAAACTACCGGGTTCTTGAAGTGCGGAGTGGCCTACTCATTTTATTGAGGGAGGTTGCTTCACTTCGGGAATTTGGCGGGTAGTTTTCCGCTCTCGTAGGGGTCTAGGGTGGGGTTTGGCTATTCATCACGACCGTGGAATCCGTCTTTCGTTCTAGGCTAAAACGAAATACGGAAATCCTAGTATATCCAATATATTCATCTGTGTTGTTGTGATTTGGAATGCCTATTATCGCGTGAGACGAATGGATATATATATTGCATATAATAAACGTTGCTTATGTCTTGCACCCGCGCTAGTCCAGCCCCTCTCTGCCGTTAATTAAGTAACCTAACGGTGCATAACGGGGCCCCGTGGCGAATGTGGTTGGCATAAGCATACGTTCTATTTTCATTTTTTCTGCAATGATAGGGTTAAATGATGGGACCGCATTAATTTTGATTAATGTAAAGAAAACAAACCAAAGTTAAATCGTTGGAACAATTTCAAAACCACTCGGTTTTCTTGAAAAACAACTTTTAAATGCGAAGCCTAAACCACTCCTTTTAAAAGCTATCCTGGTTCCTTCGACTATATCAAGTTCATTACGTTCACGGTTTCGCCAAAACCAGCCGTAGCCCTCCGTCATTTCAGATAGGTATTCAGTAGTATTCAAGCTATGTATTTTGACCTTCGTCAAGACATAGTGATTGATAGCTGCTGGGTATTCATCTGTAGCATAGATAGATGTGTTAATTTGGGACAGTCGTATAGCTATTTTGGCCTTCGTCAAGCGTTTGTATGGATGGGTTCAAATTAACCTGGACAATGACGTGTAGAACTTGACTTGCGTCTTATGATATGTTGGCCTTCGTCAAGATCATAAGAGCTTGGGGCAAAAATTCACATCAGGAGTTTCAAAGGAAAATGAAACTTGCTAGTTTTGCATACCATCTAGAGTGTGGTGGTTTTGGTAGGATTCCTTCAAAGTTATCACACAATGATAGTTGGGTCCCGATCTTACTGTGAGTATCCGCTACTCTTCGGGAGAATTTTTCACTTTTCAATCAATGCTATAAACCAAGTAGCTGTCTAGAACGGTGTTAGCGGGGCTATGCCTCCAGGGAAAAGAGGTTATAATTAAGGAACTTCGCGAAAGCGTTGGAAAACCTCCCTCGAAGTGCTGACACTAGTCTGGACGAAAAGCTAAGCAAGAATTGTAGGGTGAGATTAATTCTAACTAATTCTTCTTTTATGGTTTGAAGGAGGATTCTAGAAACAGTGGGAGCCATCCTGTTTATATAAACTAATAACCAATTTAAACTTGTAAGAGTATCATGCTGAGTGTTTATTCTCTCTCTCCTAATGGCAGCGACCAAGATGACCAGGCTTAAGTTGCTGCTAGATAAAAATAAATTGACTGGGCCAATCTATAAAGATTGGCTAAGGAATGTCCAGATGGCCATTACCTATGGTAAGCTGGGCTACCTCCTTACTACCAAAGCCCCGCCGTCCCAGGTCCAGATTCCACCGTCACGGATGTTGAAATCCGTAAGACATAGGAAATAGACAGTGCGAGAGCCAAGTGTCTCGTGTTGGCCTCAATGGATAATGAACACCAGAGACGCCACGAGAAGATGGACTTAGCTTCCATCTTCCTCAATACCAAGGATTTATAGGGAGAGCAATCTCGTATCGCAAGATATGAGATCTCGAAGAAATTATTTCAGGCGAGATTGGCTGTCGGGTCATTTATAGGAGACCACGTCCTTAAGATGATTAGTTATATTGAAGAGATCGTGGACCTTGGGACCACGTTGGAGAACGAGTTATATATATACTTGATTCCACAGTCCTTCCCTTCTACCTACATCCAGTTTCTCTTGAATTTCAATATTCAGGGTAAGGAAGTTTCACTTCAGAACTTCTCAACATGTTGAGGAGTGTAGAAGGCACCCTACAGAAAACCAGGGAGACACCTGCTCTGCTTATTAGGGAATCTTCCTCTTCTAGATCTAAGGCGAAAGCCAAGGGGAAGAAGAAGAAGGCCCCCACCAAGCCGAAAGGCGGTGCCAGTAAGGTAGAGGGAAAGGGCAAGGCAAAAGTTTCAGGGCCGACAGTAGAGAAGGAGGAATGTTTTTATTTCCACGGGAAAGACCATTGGAAGAAGGACTGCAGGGCTTGGAAAGTCAAAAACCAGGATTCGAAGGACATTTTGGTTTCGGCTTCAAGTGTGTTTATGATTGAAAACTGTCTGCCAATTGACTCTACTTTCAGGGTACTAGATACCGAATCAGGATCTTATATCTGTAATTCATTTCAGGCTCTGAGAAACCGTAGAGTGATCAAGGAAGGTGATATGAATCTCAGGGTTGCTAACGGAATGAGCGTGGATGTTGTATCCGTAGGGGAATATCACCTAGGATTTACAAGTGGGCAGATTTTCGTTTTGCCTAACTATTTTTTTGTACCTAGTTTGACATGTAATATCATCTCTGTATCTTTACTATCTAAAGAAGGTTATGATTTTACATTTGTGAGCGATGTCGTCCATATCCACCTTAATCATGGTTTGATTGGGTCAGGTACACTAGACAACGGTATATACGTATTAAATCAAGGTCAGGTTTTCAATGTCCAGAACACACATAAAAGAAAGTCTCCAAAATTAAATCAGGCTTTCTTATGATATTGTAGACTGGGTCACATTAATGAAACACGGTTGATATAGTTACATAAAGAGAGATATCTAGATTCGTTTGAATATCTGTCTTATGTAGCTTGTCAATCGTGTCTCAAAGGAAAGATGACAAACCGTTCACTGGACACGGGGTAAGAGCCAGCGAGCTCTTGGGACTCATACACAGCGACGTATGTAGTTCAATGTCTACACATACAAGAAGTGGTTATTCCTACTTCATTACTTTTATGGATGATTTCTCAAGGTATGTACATGTATTCTTGATGAAACATAAATCCGAGGCCTTTGAGAAATTCCAGGAATACAAGAATGAAATGCAAAAACAAACGGGCAAAAGTATCAAGACACTTAGATCTGATTGAGGTGGTGAATACTTAAGTGCTGAGTTCCTGGATTACTTAAAAGAGAATGGAATTCTCTCTCAGCTTACTCCTCCATACATACCTCAACACAACGGTGTATCGGAAAGGCGGAACCACACCTTATTGGATATGGTACGTTCCATGATAAGTAATGTTGAGTTACCACGATCCTTCTGGGTTATGCACTGGAATCTGCTGCATATCTTTTGAATAAGATTCCTACTAAGTCAGTGCCTTCCACACCATATGAAATGTGGAGTGGGATGAAACCCTATCTTAAGTATCTAAAGATATGGGGATGTCCAGCTTTTATAAAAAAGCATCATGCGGACAAGCTCGAGGCACGTTCAGCACTGTGTAAGTTTGTGGAATACCCAAAGAACTCCAGGGGGTATCTTTTCTATTACACGGAGGAACAAAAGGTCTTTGTTTCTCGGCATGTCCACTTTTTGGAAACTCAATTTATTGAAAAAGAAATAAGTGGGAGCACAATAGAACAGGAAGAAATTCCAGAACCACAAGCTATTATTGAAAGCATGATGGAACCAGAAGTTTCAAAGGAACCGGACATCCCTGCGCCACTCCGCAGGACTAGTAGGTAGTCTCATCCGTCCGAGAGATACTACGGTTTTCTCATAGACGGGGATAAAGAGGATTGCTTCATCGACGATGATGAGCCAACTAGTTTCCAGCAAGCCATTCAGAGCAGAGACTTGGTAAAATGGCTGGATGCAATGCAGACCGAAATGGAATCCATGTACACTAACAAAGTATGGACTTTGGACATTGCACCACAAGGGGTAAAACCCATAGGCTGCAAATGGATCTTCAGAAAGAAAATTGGTGCAAATGGACAGGCTGAAACCTATAAGGCTAAACTTGTTGCAAAAGGTTTTTGTCAAAGACCTGATTTGGACTATGATGAAACATTTTCTCCAGTGGCTATACTTAAAACCATTTGGATCCTTCTTGCCATTGCTGCCTTCCAAGATTATGAAATTTGGCATATGGACGTAAAGACGCTTTTCTGAATGGAAATTTAGAAAAGTGTGTTTATATAGATCAGCCAGAGGGTTTCATAGAGAGTGGGAGCAGCGGAAGAGTGTGCAAGTTTCTTAAGTCCATTTATGGATTAAAGAAGGCATCACGGAGTTGGAACATCTGTTTTGATGAGACGGTCAAGGAATTCCACTTTATCAAAAATCCAGATGAACCATGTATTTATAGTAAGATTGTAGTGAGAACTGTGGTATTCCTCATCTTATACGTGGTTGCCATTCTACTGATAGGAAATGAAATTCCTATGCCACAATCAGTCAAAGGATTCTTATCACAAAGGTTCTTCATGAAAGACCTGGGTGATGCCTCCTATATTCTAGGGATTCAGATCTATCGTGATAGATCTAAGAGGATGTTAGGACTTTCACAGTTAAGGTACATCGACACCATACTGAAAAGATTTAGTATAGAAGATTCAAAGAACGATAATCTACCGGCTTGTCACGGGATCACCCACTCCAAAGAGATGTCTCCCAAGACTGATTTAGAAAAGGATTGCATGCGTATTATACTCTACGCTTCTACGGTAAGCTCTATAATGTATGCGATGTTGTGTACCAGACCAGATATAGCTTACGCACTGAGCGTTGTAAGAAGGTATCAGTCAAACCCTGGGGAGAAGCCCTAGACAGTAGTTAAGAACATTCATAAGTACCTAAGAAAGACTAAGGAGATGTTCTTGGGATACGGCAGTAAAGACCTCCAGATCGAGGCCTTCGCTGACTCCAGCTTCCAGAGTGACAAGGATGACTCCAGGTCCATGTCGGATTATGTCTTTACCCTCAATGGAGGGGCGGTCTGTTGGAAGAGATCCAAGCAGGACACCATTGCTGACTTGACGATGGAAGCGGAGTATATCGCTATATGTGACGCCGCAAAAGAAGCAGTCTGGATGAGGAAGTTCATTACAGAACTTCAGGTGGTTTCATCCATTGTTGATCCAATACCTCTGTATTGTGACAACAACGGGGGTATAGCTTTAGCGAAGGAACCAAGGTCCCATCAGAAGTCCAGACATATCTTGAGGCGGTACCACCTGATCAGAGTGATCGTTGATCGCTGGGAGATCGAGGTGTAGAGAGTAGAGACGGAGAACAACACTGCAGATCCACTCACACAGGCCATCCCTCGGACATCGTTCGAGAGGCTAATTGAGATGATAGGTTTGCGGTATGCCAATACATGGCCTTAGTGCAAATGGGAGATTGTTAGTGATATATGCCCTAGAGGCCATTATTGTATAGTACTGGATTGTATATTACATCTTGGAAGCTTGGGATATACACAGATGTAATAACAGTCTTGCTCAAAATGGTAGTATGCTATCTTGTTTGATTCTATCTCAATATGTGTATATGTTTCTTTTATCATATCGCTAATACACATTGATAGAGCCCTTAGGATCTTTGCTTGACTACCAGCGTTATGATGCCAGTCATACTAGTGGGGGCTGGGTAGTCTATAAGCACATCCTTATACTGGTCTCTAGTCGTAGGATTATCGAGATAGGGTATCGATACTCTAGAGTAGACTAGTGTATACACTTCTCATCCCAGCAGGGGAGATGTCTTGTCCCACAGCCATTGGTATGTTGTACTGGAGATAGTATACAGGTGCTCATTGGGTTATGAGTTACACTGGATGGACTCGTAGGGGAACTGCTGGTTGGTATTATACCTATCGTCAGTTAGCAGTTCCCGGGTGGCATGAATACAGGTTAGTCCGTTGACTTGACATCACTATTCGTCTCGAGTGTGTTCCCACTATACTTAGATCACTACCCTACCACGGCTCAAATGAGTCGTGCAAACAGGTAATGGTTGGGTGCAGTCCCGAAGCACTGGGAGGCAGTAGTGGTTAGATAGGATTCGTCTCTCCCGGTATTGTGGGTGGATATCGCGCCGTGTTCGGAAAGCCATTACATAAAGTCCCTGGCCAGGGCAAGCAAGATTTACTGGTAGGTACACCTGTAGTTTCTCAGGGAGTATTAGGCTCTGCACCAGCATGACTTATTGCGCTATTAGGGGTCTGACGGTTACCACCCCCTAAGCCCGATATGCGATACTCTTAGACGAGCAGACCGGACTGTACGAAGATTATCACAGATAGGCTCAGTAAGAGTTCAGATGAGTTTGCTCATCGGCCTTCTTATCGACAGATACCTGGGTAGCCGTTACATGCAGCTAGTACTGTTGATGGACTTGTGGTTAAACCCAGTGCCAGCATACTGTCGAGTCTTTAAAGTCCTTCACAGAGGGTTTCCCTGCTTCGGGCGAAACGATGTATAGGCCGTATGGTTTTACGGCAGGGTTCCGATCATATACGTGTACTGGCTACACGGATGATGTTTGGACGGATAATACTAGTGGGCTTTGGTTTAAGCCAGATTCTAGTATTATATTATTGGATTATTATTATCTCGTTGTATTCGTATTTTTCGGAATACGAATACGGGTATGTATATACGGTGTGGGCATTGTTGTAATTTCACAAGAGATACTTCTAGAAAAGGACACCTCATTATTTGGATTTATCTATTTATGGAAATAGATTAATGAGGTGGAAAATGGAGATATTTGTGGTATAGAGTGAAGCATGGCTCATATCATTTGTTTATTAGTTTGGACTCACTACTCAAGCATGTTGATATTTTCAATTAGAAAATATTGCATGCTTGATGTGAGAAAGTGTACGAGCCATTCTTCACTTGCCATTACCTTAGTTCATTTGTAGTTTCACTTTCTCTCTCCATTTTTCTCTCCTTCTTCCTCAAGACCTAAAACCTTCACATGTGTTGTGAATCATTAGGTCTATTGAGATTAAATACTCCATTAAACACTCTACATCTTCTAAGCTATCTAGCTTAGCGAACTAGGTACCTTAGTTACCTCGGTTTAGATATTGGAGCTTGAGGTATAGACTCTCGGGTGGATCGTCTTCGACACGAGAAGGCCGACGATCAAGCGTGATCTGGATATTCGAGGAGCTCAAGCTAAGGAGGAGAAGAAGACCCGAAGGACAATAATTAAGGAGGTATAAAACTCTTATCGAGTAATTAAACCTCCAAGTAGTATAGCTAGTTAAGTTTTCTGTTAAGATCCTGGAGTTAAAGTCGGTGTTGCAAAGTATAAAAATTGTTTATTGTAAATTCCGCCTCCCCACAAGTGCATGGGGTGTGCGACATCGACTTACATATACGACGGCTATTTCCAAGCAATATAGATTATCGTAGTGATACGGAGTGTTCTGGAGAAAAGCAAAGGGAAAGTAGAAGTAGTAGGGAAATTTACGACTTTGTCGTGAATCATAACAATCCAAACCCATATTGTGTAAGAAGGTTCAGTCAACTTGGTTCATGAGTTTTAGTTTAAGGTAAGTCATTGGTCACTGTAACCAGAGAGAGAGGGAAAAGAAACACTCATCGTGCACTCTATCAAGATTATATTGGTTAATCACTTTATCTAATCAGGATGGCTCCAACTGTATCCTCGAATTCTTCTTCAAACCCTAAAAGGAGAACTAGTCGGGATCATGTACACCTTACAAGTTTTCTAACCATTCAGCCAGGTCGGTGTTGGTACTCTAAGGAAAGTCCCCTGTGCTTTCGCACGGATCCAATTAAAAAACCCCGTTTCCGTAGAGGCGTAACCCCGTTAACACTTTCTAGACACCTAATAGGTTAGCTAATTGGGAAGTGAAAATCTCCCGAGTAGTAATACCTACTCATCAGTGGGACTCAGGATCCAACTATCATTGTATGATAACTTTGATAGAAGCCGACCAAAATCACCACACTCCAGAAGGTATACGCAAGCTTGGCAAGTTTCCTTTATATTTGAAACTCCCGATATAGTTTTTGCCCCAAGCATTTTTTGACCTTGACTGATACCAACAAATCATAAGTCGCAAGTTAAGTTCTACCTGTCATTGTCTTGATTAATTTAGACCCACCCATACTCGCCCTTGACGGATGCCAACAAGGCTATACGAGTGTCCTAGATTAATGCATTTTTATGCTGCAGAAAAGTAACACATAGCTATTGCACAGTATGCCTTGACGAATTCCAACAAACACAGCAAGAATACTAGGCGCTACCTATCTGAAATGACAGAGGGCTACAGATGGTTTTTGGCGAAAAGCCTTTAACGTAATGAACTTAATATCGTTGAAATAACTCGAGTGGCTTTGAAATGGAGTGATTTAGGCTCCGTCTTTTTTTAAACTACTAACATAAACTTTTGCTTAAGAGCGAACTCCCCGTGAAGGGATCAAGGCTCTTTCCTCATAGAATGAGATGCAGGATATTCCTAACTGAATACCTCTACGCAAAGCAAAAGAATATGAGTATAGTTTTGAAGAAAACTGAGTAGTTTTAAAAATTTATTCCGACAACATCATATAGGTTTTTTTCCTTGCATTAACCATATAACGCAGTCCCATCATTACAAGTTTCTAAGCCACACCAGAAATAAACAAAATAGCATGCTTTTATATGCTATCCGTATTTGCCATAGGGTTCCGGGTCTTCACCGTAAGGTCACTTAACTTACGGCAGGGCAGGGACATGGCTAGCACAGATGCAAAACATATAGAAGCATCTACTAATATGCTGTATATATATATATCAACATCGCAGGCAGATAATAATCATCAAAGGCATGTGAACAACAATATGGAATAGCAGATAAACTAAAAGCCCCGCATTTCATTTGAGCCGCAAATTAAGCGCGACGTTCTCCGGTCGTGTGGATAGCCCGTACAAAGTCGATCCTAACCCCCTACGAGCGCGGCGAGCCACTTGCCAATCCTAGAAATAGACATTATTGGATATGTATACCCAAGAGGCTATTATTGTATATGTATACATGTGGATGTTTAGACATATATGTGTACAGGACAATCTTGCTCGATATGATAGTATGCAATCTGGTTTGCCTTTATCTTAACATGTGCGTATGTCTTACTTATAATTGCATATCATTTATACATATTGATAAAGCTCATAGGATCATTTCTTGACTACCTGCGTTGTGATGGCGATCATACTTGTGGGAGCAGGGTAGTTGATAAGCACATCCTTAAAAGGACCCTAGTCGTGGGAGTATTAAGACTGGGCATCGATATTCCAGAGTAGACTGGTGTATACGTATCTAGACCCCGACGAGGGGCGATGGTTGGTCCCGCATCCATTGGTCTTTTGCACCTAAGATCGTATACATGTGCTCACTGGGGGTGAGTACACTGGACGGACTCACCGAGAACTTCTAAATGGTATTATACCTATCATTAGATAGAAGTTATCAGGTGGCATGAGTACAAGTTAGTCTTTAGACCCGAGATCGTCATTCGTCTCGTGTGAGTTCCCACTGTAATTTGATCACTACCCTACCACGGCTCTACTGAGTCACGCAAACACGTTTTGGTTAGGTACAGTCCCGAGCTACATGGACGTAGTGAGTGATTGTTGGGGATTCATCTCTCCCAGTATAGGGAGTTGATATTGCACTTTGTTCGATTTGTCAGGACCATAAGACCATGGCCAAGGTAGTTGGAATTTACTAATAGGTTGATCAGTAGTTTCCCGGATTGGCCTGAGCCGCAACAGCACGAATTATCGGATTATTAGGGTCTGATGTTTACCCCCCTAGACCCAGTATGTGATACTCTCAGACGAAGAGACCGGACTGTACGGAGATTATCACGGATAGGCTCAGTAGGGATCCGGATGAGTTTGCTCGTCGGCCTTCCTTTTCGACAAGTACCCGGGTAGCCATTACGTACAACTAGTGCCGCTGACGTGCTTGTGGTTATGGGTTTATCCAGTAACTCACTACCGGCGTATTGCCAAGTCTTTAGAGTCCCACACAGAGAGTTTTCCTGGTTCAGGCAAAATGACGTGGTAGCCGTATTGGATACATGCAGGTTTCCGATTGATTGATGGTAGTATGTACCCGGACTTTCGATCGGACAGTTGATAATACTAGTCGGCTAGGGTTTTGAGCCAGATTATTAAATCAGGTTTTGATTTAATAATATATATATATATTTCAATATGTATATTCTAGTATTTTGTTCTTTGTGTTATTCTATCTCGTTGGGTATTCATGTTTTTTATACGAATACAGGTATGTATATACAGTAGACTGTAATCCGTATTTTTTACGGAAAACATTCTAGAAGGTGGACACCTCATTCTTGATTTTTCCTTTTATTCATAAATGGAAAATGAGGTGTAAAGTGAGGTGAGGAGAGTATAGTTAGAGCCATGCCTCAATAGTGATGGAAAATGAATTTTCAATTCATTTATGCTCACTATTGAAGCATGGTTGATATTGTTTATTGTAAAAATGTTTTACAAAACCATTGTGGGTATTTTTCTCTCACATGCATGCTTTATAATTTTCAAGCTCTCACCATTTGCTTCACCCTCCTATCTTCTCTTGAGTTCCTTCACCTTCATGATCTACCTCCTCTCCACACTCTCATGTGTTGAGAAACAATAAAGGAGGTGAGATAGTGAGATAGATACACACATTGATCCTTACACTACATCCTAGAGTTCTTAGACTAGCAATCCAAGTTCTCTAGTTGCTCCATTTGATACTTAGTTTAGAGCTATAGCCATCGATCACATCCCTCGGTGGATCATCTATGACGGAGGGAGACGGACGATCAAACTAGATCTCGGAGGACCGAAGGAGCTAGAATAGGAGATCAAGCTCGATCATGGAAGCCACTTAGAGCTAAAGAAGAGGAGACAAGACCGAAGGACGCGGATCTTTTGGTGAGACTCTTTTTCATAGTAGATAGCTCCTCCTAGTTAGTTAGTTTAGGGTTTATGGTAGATCCGGTTAGTGGGTTTTTATTTAGCGCCAATTTTAAACCCCGATAAAATTTTTGTTCCGCAAATGGCCACGGATGATAGCCGGGGCAATAGTGTAACCCAACATGGTATCATAGCCAGCCCATAAAACCTTAACTAGCTAGTTTAGACGTGCTTAAAATATCGATCGACAAAAATTTCCAAAATCACAATTTCAATTTTATACTTTCTGTCGATTTTTAAAACTGTTCAAAAAATATTTCGGTTGCCTTAAAAATACATGCAGGGTATTTTAGAAACACGGTAGAAATTTGAGCATAAAATCCCTTAACTCCGGCGCGAAATTGCCGCGAAACGTGCTCGTTGCCGCAGTTCCGCGGTCAGAGTTGGGCCACTATGCTCAAAATTTCTTCTGTGGTTCTATTGTATGGAATTGTGATTTTTGATATATATGATACTGGCCCATATTTGTTTGAGTACAGGATTGCACTTGGGACCTATATGGAAAAGTTTTTTGTCGATAGAAATTTAAATGCGTGTTTATCAGTACATATGTTAGTATCTGTGACCGTGAATGTCATTTGATCGGTATAACCCGTCTAACTGTTACATGTCCTTTTAGACGGGTTTGCGAACATGACATTCACGTTGATGTTCCGTGATTGTGCTGATATTGTGGTTAGATTGTCGTAGTGGATAGCCGGTGGTGAAAAGCTAGTGGTACAGTTAAAATTCATTTGTACATTTGTTATTGAGAGGCGAGCGTCCGACATGTGGACTGTCGTTTCTGTCGTTTTGTATATGTACGGTTACTAGGCACTGTCACAAGGTTCTACAAGGTATCAACCATGCCAAAATCAAATTTTTCAAGTGCCGAACAACCCTAACCAAGATCTCAGACTAGAGATTAGGTGAAAACAATAGCAAGTAAACTACTTTACTTCTAAGAGTTTGGGATTACAACCTTTGTAGTCCGTTCCTTCGCTTCAAAAGCTCCGTGTTGAGGTCCCTTTTCCGCGATCATCATGTACCCAGACTCTAGAGAGGTTCGATGAAGAGAAAGATGCAAGCTTGCTTCCGATCTTCGATAACAAAGATGATCTACCTTGAAGAAACTCAAGCCCAAGCTTTTGCTTCACTAATCAAGTATTAGCAAAGCAAACACCCTAATCTAAGTGGCTAGAATAGATGAGGATGATGAAGTAGGAATTTAGCTCTCATTTGTTTTCTTTATCTCACTCAAAATCATCACAAATGAAAAAGCTAGTGAAGCTTTTTATCAAGCAAGAAGGAAGAAGAAGAACAAAACCATTTGTGATGAATAATGAAATCAAGTGAGGTTAGAAATACAACCATGGGTTAAGTATGAAGACTTAACCCATGTAGAGAATTAACTATGGTTAAAGGGTTGGGTTGGGTTAAAGAAATATCTTTGCAAAATATCAAAAAATATCAAGGTCAAAGTCAAAGCTTCAAGAAGCTTCTTGAAAGCTTCATGAAAGCTTAACCCTAACCATATTTAAACTCCAAAAATCATGTCGCATTTGTAACCATAACATGTTACAATATTAAATATCACATATACAATATTTATTGTAACAAAATAAAATAATACAGTTAACATATATCACATATATATCAATGTATTACCCGAGTGAGAAAAAGAATCTTTAAGTGAACTTATATTAGTTAATGTAATTTAATATATCAAATATATAATTATACATTAAATTATCGAATCAACACTTGATCCGATAATCCGGCTATTTCACAAATAACCGACTAATATAATCTGTATCAGTTCATCGAATCAACACTTGATCCGATGGCCCGGCTATATCATATATACCCGGCCGATATCTCATATCGCGAGAATCTAATATGGTATCATATACACGTATTGTTCTCGGTCCAGCACATATCACATATGTGCTCCTACTCCGTTTTGCCTGAGCCAGGAAACGTCTGTGTAGCACTCTAAAGAATCGTCAATACGCCAGCAGTAGGTGATGATCATATCAAACACCCATAAGCTGCAAGCGGTCAGCTAAACATAACAGCCACCCATATATTGAGCAATCAGAAGATCAACAAGCAAGCCTGTACATTCTCCCGTGAATCCATCCAGTAACACTCACGTGCAGTCCGGTCTCTTCGTTTGATATGTCGCATATCTCGCCTAGGGGTGATAAACGTCAGACCCCAGTAGCTTGATAAGTCGTGTCGATATGAGGTCTATAACAGTTCGAGAAACTACTGATAACACTTACCAGTAAATCTCAGCAACCCTGGCCAGGGATTTCCAGTTATAGCCAATCGAACACAGCGCAACATCAACTCCCTATACCGGGAGAGAGGAAACCCCTCCTATCGCTCATTGCCTCCATGTGATTCGGGACTGTACCCAAAAGCTACCTTTTTGCACACCCACTTGGACGTGGTATGATGGAAATCAAAGCACAGTGGGAATCACACAAAACTCTATGACGATCTCGGGTCTACAGACTAACCTGTACCAGTGTCACCAGAGAACTGCCATCTGACGTCAGGTATAATACCATCTGGGAGTTCTCAGCGAGTCCGTCCAGTGTACCCAGTCTCCACTGAGCACCCGTATACCTTCTCTGATGTCAAACACCAATGGATATGGGATCATCCATCGCCCATCATATGGGTCAAGAAGCGCATACGCTAGTCTACTCTGGAGTATCGATGCCCTGTCTCGATGCTCCCACGACTAGGAACATTTGAAGGATGTACTTGGAGACTACACTGTCCCCACTAGTATGATCTGCATCATAGTCCTGGTAGTCAAGTACTCATCCTAAGGTCTTTATCAACATGTGATATAGAGACAATCAGAGTACATGTTAAGATAAAGGGTAACCAGATAGCATACTATCATATTGAGCAAGAAAGTTCTCCCTATATATGTCCAAGCATCCACTACAATATACAAGGTATGTACAGTAATGGTCTCTATGGCATACATATAACTAATAATCTTCCACTTGCACTAGGGCCATCTGTTGTGGTATCGTATACCCAACAATCAGCTGTGGTTGAAGTGTCTCATACTCAACCATCCCATAAAAGTCTCTACTGGGAAAAAGGCCTTTATGAGTAGATCCGCGCTGTTGTCCTCTGAGTCTACTCTCCTAATCTCGATCTACCTGGAGATCAACCATCTCCATGATCAGGTGATACTGCCCAAGAATATGTTTGGATCTCTGATGGGATGGGGGTTCCTAGGCATAAGCCAAAACTCCATTGTCGCACAATGGCAGGAACGAAGTTCATCTCATGAACATATATATATCCAGACTGCCTCTTTGGTAGCATCCTTGGTAACGATGTATCTTGCCTTTAATCGTATAGTAAGTCATGGTATCTTGCTTAGAACTCTTCCAACATACTGTCCCTTATAAAGACAATGCCTGGGACTGACAATCAGTCGTCCTTATTACCCTGGAACCTTTTCAGTGATTCTCCCCAAGATCGATTGATATCATCTCACTACAACTAGTGAGAATCCTAATATCCAATTAGATCTATCTCATAGATCCATCACCCAGGATTTAGAAGGTATTACCTTGATCCTATATGGAGAATCATTGTGATAAGAGGAGATTGACCGAGCGCAGCATAGGAAACTCCTTCCCTATCAAGAGTATGCCATCCATGTACTATATGAGGATCACCACCATACTCTCTACTACCTTTTTGTATATACTTGGTTCATCTACTATGTTGATGAAGTCAAACTCTTTGACTACTACATCAAAACAGACGTTCCAACTCCGCGATGCCTGATTTATCCCATAAAACATCATGCTCACGTTTCCGCTGCTCCCACTGTCTATGAAGCCCTCTGTCTGTGTACTTATAGACGCTCTCTTCTAAATCATCATTTAGAAAAGCAGTCATGACACCCAACCGCCAGATATCGTAGTCATGGTATATAGCTGTGGCAAGTAGGATCTGGATGGACTTAAGCATAGCTTTGAAAGTCTCAACTTTTCCATGTACACCAAGTAATCTTCTCATGATATACTTGCTCCTGATGGGGATTTAACCCTTTAGATAAAGTGCTGGGTAGTGGGAGCGCCCCGGCCATCGAACCGTGGCCAAATGCGGAACAAAAATTTCATAAAACCCGGCGCTACTATTTCCCGATTTGCAAGATCGAAACCATTAACCCTAAAACTAGCAATTTAAGAGAATGGTTATACCTAATTAACCAAGTCCTTCGGGTCTTCAACCATCTCCAAGCTCCTAGTGATGTTGCGGATCGACTTTGGTCGCCGGTCTTCCTCCATCTCCGATGATCCATCCGAGGGGTGCAATTCCGGCTCTAGTTCTACGCCAAGATGCTTGTAGAGCAACTAGGGTCTCTAGGATGCTACCCTAGAGAGCCTAAGATGTAGTGTGTATGTATTCTTAGTGTTTGCTATCTCATATCATGAAGAAGGTGGAAGCAAGCATGATAGCTAGAAGAGGTGAAGAACAAAAATGGTGAAGGTGGAGCTCAAGCTCAAGAGAAAAAAACCTAGCATGCTTCAAAAAATGAAGACCAAGGAGAGAGAAAATGAAGCATCCTTGGTTTTGTAAAAACCAATTTTCCATTTTAATAATCCTACAATGCTTGAATAGTGCACCCAAATAAATTAACAATTCATTTGTGAGCACTATTCCAAGCATGCTTCTCACCATTCCTCTTCATGCCATTTTCCACCTCATTTACCCATTCAATAAAATGGTCAAACCAAAAATGATGTGGCACCTTCTAGAATGTTATCCGGTAAAAAATACGGATTACATTCTACAGTATATGCATACATGTATCCGTACCGAAATACGAATACCCAAAGAGATAGAATAACACAAAGAATATAATACTAGAATATACGTATCGAAATACATATACATAAATTATTAAATCAATACCTGATTTAATAATCCAGCTCAAACCCGAGCCGGCTAGTATTAATAACTGTCCAATCGAAAGTCCGAGTACAATGTACATCAATCGATCGGAACCCTGCACGTATCCAATACGGCTACTACATCATTTCGCCAGAACCAGGGAAACCCTCTGTGTGGGACTCTAAAGACTCGTCAATACGCTGGCAGTGGGTTTAACTACAAGCACGTCAGCGGCACTAGCTGTACGTAACGGCTACCCAGGTATTGAGCGAAAGGAAGGCCGACGAGCAAACTCACCCAAACCCCTACTGAGCCTGTCAGTGACAATATCCGTACAGTCCGGTCTATTCGTCTAAGAGTATCGCATATCGAGCCTAGGGGGGTGGATAAAGTCTGACCCCTAACAACGCGATAATTCGTGTCGGTATGAAACCCATCACTACCTGACAAACTATCGATCCTGGATCGGTAATTCTCACATACCCCGGCCGAGGATTTCTAGTGATGGCCACCCATGCACTGTGCGACATCAACCCCCAATACCGGGAGAGACGAATCCCCGACGATCCGCTCACTGCCTCCATGTGGCTCGGGACTGTACCCAACTAAAACCTATTTGCACGACTCCTTTGAGCCGTGGTAGGGTAGTAATCAAAACACAGTGGGAACTCACATGAGACAAATGACGATCTCAGGTCGACAGACTAACCTGTACACATGTCACCAGGGAACTGCTATCTGACTATAGGTATAATACCAACTAGCATGTTCCCGGCGAGTCCGTCCAGTGTACTCATAACCCAATGAGCACCTGTATATTATCTTAGGTGAACAACTGACACCAATGGCTTGTGAGACCGGCCACCGCCCCTCGTCAGGGTCTAGATAAGTATACACCAATCTACACTGGAGTATCGATGCCCAGTCTCGATACTCCCACGACTAGGGACATTTAAGGATGTGCTTATAGACCCCAAGCTCCCACGTATATGATCGCCATCACAATGCTGGCATTCAAGCAAGAATCCTATGGGCTTTATCAACATATACATGATGATAAAGACATACCAGATAGCATACTATCATCTCGAGTAAGACTGTTTTATCGGTATAGGTCCTCCCTCAATCATCATGATCACCTGTCTGCGACTATGATAATTGCCTTGAGGGCACTATAGCCAACAATATCCCACTTGCACTTAAGGCTAATTATTGCGATATCGCATACTCACAGCCCATGTGATACAGAACACCCAACTCCTCTACTAATCAGTTTCACAAATCTTGTTTGTAAAACTATTGCGTTTGAGAAATAGCCTCAGTGAGTGGATCCGCTCTAGTGTTTCTTTCTATGTCTCTCTTTATCTCAGCTTCGCGGAGAAAACTATCTCCCGAAATGAGCAATACCTGTCATAGAATATTTCTGGATATCTGATGGGACCCAGTTCACAAATGAACTCCAAATCCAGCAAACATCTTAGACTGTATTGTCTACTGAACTTAATCAGTATGCTGCACCATGCCTTCCTCAGTATCCGCTTGGACCACCTGTCCAAACTACTTCTCCTCGTCAGAGGGAAAAACTATGACTCTGACAGTCACTCTGTCATCCAGGTCACCTTGGAAGCCTGGAATGATAACCGTCTCCCAAAGGAGGCTGCCGTTATCAAATCCCTAGAACATCCACTTATGTTCATAAACTGCTTCCAATCATTTTTCTCCAGGATTGGATTAATATATCAACCTTTTGCATCTAGTGCAAAAAACAACATCTGGTGTGGTACTTGACATATCATGATTGACTCAATTGCTTAAGCAAGTGATATGCCAATCATGCACATCCCTCTCCCCTTTAGTCTGTAAGACACCTTTAGAGAGGGTGACTCCATCACTTGCAGGTTCACCACCATTCCAGGAGCCGTCCATTCTAAAATACTTTTAGAATACCGTCTAAGTACTCAGATTGGGACACTTCCCAAATCTAGATCTAAAACAATAGATCTAGTAACCAGAATGTCTGATATAATATCCATAACCTATGTGGAGAAACTACTGTATGACAACCAAAATATAACCGATCGTAGTATAGGAATTTCACTTCCTACTCTGTGCATGTCATCCTCAATACCAGGACACACATCCTACTACTTTCTTAACAGATCAATCTCCTATTCTGATGAAGTCAAAAACCTATGACTGTCACATCAAAAAATAGATGATCTATCTTCGCTATATTCGCTTTAGTCTATAAATAGACACAGGCTACTTGTCCACTACGCTTTCGCTGCTCCCACTGACTGCAACAACCCTTTGGCAGAGTCATATACACGTGCACTTCTAAAACTAGTTTAGAATGACGCTATACTCATCCTCCTGCCGGGTCTCACAGTCTGGAACAACAGTAGTGTCAAGTCTGGGTAAACAAGAACCTCCTTGTCACCATTCTTGAGGCTACCGAAGTACCTCTCAGGTGCCTGAGGTAACCCACCAAATCTGCGGAGTGGATAATGGAATGCCAATCCTGATTGAATCTTTAGGGCCTATTAAATTTTTCGTAATCGTTTGTGGTTCTGGAATCACTTCCAGTTCTACCATACTCCCACTTGTGTTTTTCTGAAAAAATCCATTTTACTAAAACTGTGACAAGTCAAGAACAATATCACTATTGATCTTCAAGATGATAGAAAGTTAACCCTCGTCAAAGCCCGGGATAACCCACAAACAGCCATTACTGAAACGTGCCCTGAGTTTATCCGGATTCTGGTTTTAAGTATCAGCCGGACGACTCCCTATACTTTAACATCGTTAAGATATAAATTGATTCTATATATATCTAATATAGAAACAAAGGCACTAATTTAATTGGAACCAGATTCAAATCATGCAGCTGTCTCCAATGCATGTCTACTAAATGAAGAAAGGCCGATCGGCATTACTCAACTTAGGAGTGCATCCAATTATGAGTAACATGAAAGAGAAACAAGTTTCTCAAAACCATAACTATTAATTGAATACCATAACACAAGTATCTACATCTTCGATCATCTTGAAGAATCCCGATACTTGCAACACATGGTTCTCTACTTTATTCCTGTACCTATAACTTCTTAAACTTAAACCTTGTATTTCTACGAAATACTCGTCTAAAACTTGAGAAGTCACAAGTAAACAGAATACGGTACGAGAACCAATCCCTTTGTCCTAATGGACACTGGACAATATACAATACTTTGTATAAGTCCTCTAAGTTGAATAACTCAAACTCTGTGCGTCGTAGGTTGAAAACTGTACCCAGGCGATTTCCTCAAATACCACCAATTATAACGAATTCCGATATAATGAGGATGATCACCTAATTCCCAATAACTTAGTCCCACTCATCATCTGTAAAACCATACAGATGTGAGAATCAGACCTGATAAATACATGCCATGGAGCAAAGGTCTAATTAGGAAATCAGTTTTCTATTAACAATACACAGTGAAACTGAAACATGAATATGTTTCGAAGGGGTATCTGGGTATTCCTAGTAATTCCTCTTCTATTATCAGATTCATGACTGTAACCGTATATTTCCTTGCCATCTCTCCAATTCCCTTTATTTGTCTTTACTCATTACCTTTTGTACACCATCGTTAGGCTAAGTGGTTTTCTTCCTTCCCTACCGTTCGGCACCAGCCTATGGTTTGGAAGAAGACTATCCAATAAGCATAATAGGTGTACTCTCCTAATCCTAGGAGCATTCGCAACTTGAGAGAAGGTAAGGATAAAAGACAACTGATTAAACCTTATTCCTATTTCTCCTGAACCAGAATCCATCCTCGAAAAAGTTCCTTTGAGTTCGTATATAACCATACGATGGATTTATCCAATGGAATTGGATGTTCGTAGTGATACGGGGTGTTCTGGAGAAATACAAAGGTGAAGTAGGAGTGGCGATGAAATACGTGGTTTGGTCGTGAATCATAGCAGTCGCATTTTACTTTACCCTCTTTCTAATCCCTTTATTTGTCTTTACTTATTACCTTCTGCACACCATACTTAGGCTAATTGGTTTTCTTCATTCCCTACCTTTCAGCACCTGCCTATGGTTTGGAAGGAGACTATCCAATAAGCGTAATAGGTGTACTGTCTCCCAATCCTGGGAGCCCTCACAACCTGAGAGAAGGTAAAAGGAAAAGACAACTGAATAGTCCTATTCTTTTTCTCTAGAACCAAAATCCATCCTCGAAAAAGTTCCTTCGAGTTCATATATAACCATACGATGGATTTATCCAATGGAAGTGGATACACGTAGTGATACGAGGTGTTCTAGAGAAAAGCAAAGGGTAAAAGAAGGAGTGGCAATGATGTATGCAACTTGGACAATCCAAAAGCCAGTGTTTTTAAGAAAGTTCGGTTAACTTGGTCACTGAGTCATAGTCTAGGGTCGGGGCATGGTCGATGCCAAAGAGAGAGAGAAAAGAAACACTCAGCGTGCACTCTAACCTAGATCAGAATGGATAATCACTTTATCTGATCTGGATGGCTCCCACTATTTTCTCGAATTCTCCTCCAAACCTAAAAGAAGAATTAGTCGGAATCACCCGAGGAGTAATCGTACTCATCAGTGGGAATCGGGATCCAACTATCATCTTATGATAACTTGATGGAAGCCACTCAAGTCATCACACTCCAGAAGGTATGCACAAGCCTGGCAAGTTTCCTGTATGTTTGAAACTCCCGATATGATTTTTACCCCAAGTGGTTTATGACCTTTACTAGGTCAATAAACTATAAACCACTAGTCAAGTTCAACCCGTCATTATCCTGGATTGCATTAAACCCACCCGCATGTGCCCTTGACTAGGTCAACAAGGCCGCACGACAGTCCTAACCAATCGCATTTAAAATGCCACAAACAAGCACTACTTAGCTACCGAACACTGCGTCTTGACTAGGTAAACAAACGCAGCATGAATACTAAATAATACTCATAAGAAATGACGGAGGGCTACGGCTGGTTTTTGGCGAAAAACCTTTATCGTAATGAACTTGATATCGTTGAAGGAATCCAAGTGGTTTTACAAAAGTATAGTGGCGAAAACTTTTGCTAAAGAGGTCACTCCCGGTGAAGGGATCTCGGCTCTTTCCCCGTCGAATGAGGTGCAGGATATTCCAAACTGAATACCACGATGCAAAGCAAAAAGTAATTGACTATAGCAAAGTTATTACGTTGATGCAAACTTCTACCCAAGGGGTCACTCCCGATGAAGGGATCTCGGCCCTTGCCTCGTCGAATGAGGTGCAGGATATTCCAAACTAAATACCACGATGCAAAGAAAAAGCATACATCTGTAATGTCAGTTTTTAAAAAAATCTTGGTTCCAACAACATCATATAAATAGGTTTGTTTTCCTTGCATTGATAAGAATCAACACAGTCCCATCAATTAATCACACCAGAAAAGAACGAAAATAAAATGTACATATATGCCATCCGCATTCGCCACTGGGTCGTCATCACCCGTTAGGTTACTTAACTAACGACAGAGCGGGGACTGGGCTAGCGCGGGTGCAAAACATATACAACATCTACTAGTGTGTATATTTATATATATAACAATCGTCCCAGGCATGATAAATGCAACATCACAGAAAAGTAATAAGCATCACATAACAATACAGATAATCTGGGAGCCCCGGTTTTCCTTTGAGCCACAACTGAAAACCCGACGTTCCCCTGGTCGTATGGATAGCCTGTGCAATGAACTCCTAGACCCCTACGAGCACGGCAAGTTACCCGGCAAAACCTGAAGTGAGGCATCCCCCTTCAGCAAAGTGAATGGACCACCCAGCACTTCGCGGAATCCGGTAACTTGAGCACCGCTCTTTGGGTCAACCTATACCCCCTACGAGTGCGGCGAATTGCCCGCCAATTCTAGAGTAAGGTCCCCTCCGTCACAGTGCCATGAGATGCAGATCTGTTGCCCTCTAGAACCCGGCTATCCGTGCACCCCACCGCGGGGTAATCCTAGTACAGAAATGAAAATAATATAAAAGGGTGACATCAACCTCAGCCCGGTCGTGCCCCAAAAGAATAATATACAAACAGGCAGTGACGTCAGTCCACATATCGGACGCTCGTCCCGCAATATCAAATGTGCAAATGAATCTAAACTGTACTACCACTGCACCCAAGCTATCCACCACGACGAACCGATCCACAATATCAGCACAAACACAGAACATCAACGTGAATGTCACGTTCGCAAACCCGTCTAAAAGGACTATAGCGATTAGACGGGTTTACCGATCGAATGACATTAACGGTCGCAGGTGCTAAAATAAGTACTGATAATTACACAGTTAAAATTTCGGTCGACTAAAATTATCCGCAAAGGCCCCAAAAGCAAATCCAGTACTTTAAAGATTCTGGGCCAAAACCATATATCACAAAAATCATTTTTCCATGTCAGAGAGTGCCAGAAAAACTTTGGATGCATTTGGCCTCAAAAGCGCGGCGGAACCGCCGCCAAATGGCATGTTGTGCGGCGGTTCTGCGCCAAAAAATCGAATCATGCTTCCAAATTTCTTGTGGTGCTCTACAATTGCCTGCACAGATTTTTAAGTTATACAGAAAGATTTTTTGAGCAAGTTTTGAAATCGACAGAAACTTGGCAAAATGGAATAATGATTTGGAAATTTTGATCGATCAATGTTCTAACTTCGTGCAACCAAGCTAGTAAAGTTTAATGGGTGGCTCTGATACCATTACTGGGTAGTGGGAGAGCCCCGTCCATCGAACCGTGGCCAAATGCGGAACAAAAATTTTATAAAACCCGGCGCTACCATTACCTGATTTGCAAGATCGAAACCATTAACCCTAAAACTAGCAATCTAAGAAAAGATATAGGAATGGTTATACCTAATGAACCAAGTCCTTCGGGTCTTCAACCATCTCCAAGCTCCTAGTGATGTTGCGGATCGACTTTGGTCGCCGGTCTTCCTCCATCTCCGATGATCCACCCGATGGATGTAATTCCGGCTCTAGTTCCACGCCAAGATGCTTGTGGAGCAACTAGGGTCTCTAGGATGCTACCCTAGAGAGCCTAGGATGTAGTGTGTACGTATTCTTAGTGTTTGCTATCTCATATCATGAAGAAGGTGGAAGCAAGCATGATAGCTAGAAAAGGTGAAGAACAAAAATGGTGAGGGTGGAGCTCAAACTCAAGAGAAGAAAACCTAGCATGCTTCAAAAAATGAAGACCAAGGAGAGAGAAAATGAAGCATCTTTGGTTTTGTAAAAACCAATTTTCCATTTTAATAATCCTACCATGCTTGAATAGTGCACCCAAATGAATTAACAATTCATTTGTGAGCACTGTTCCAAGCATGCTTCTCACCATTCCTCTTCATGCCATTTTCCACCTCATTTACCCATTTAATAAAATGGTCAAACCAAAAATGAGGTGGCACCTTCTAGAATGTTATCCGGTAAAAAATACGGATTACATTCTACAGTATATACATACTTGTATCCGTACCGAAATACGAATACCCAAAGAGATAGAATAACACAAAGAATATAATACTAGAACATACGTATCAAAATACATATACATAAATTATTAAATCAATACCTGATTTAATAATCCGAATCAAACCCGAGCCGGCTAGTATTAACAACCGTCCAATCGAAAGTCCGAGTACAATGTACATCAATCGATCGGAACCCTGCACGTATCCAATACGGCTACTACATCATTTCGCCAAAACAAGGGAAACCCTCTGTGTGGGACTCTAAAGCCTCGTCAATACGCTGGCAGTGGGTTTAACCACAAGCACGTCAGCGGCACTAGCTGTACGTAACAGCTACCCTGGTATTGAGCGAAAGGAAGGCCGACGAGCAAACTCATCCAAACCCCAACTGAGCCTGTCAGTGACAATATCCATACAGTCTGGTCTGTTCGTCTAAGAGTATCGCATATCGAGTCTAGGGGGTGGATAAAGTCAGACCCCTAACAATGCGATAATTCGTGTCGGTATGAAACCCATCACTACCTGAGAAACTATCGATCCTGGATCGGTAATTCTCACATACCCCGGCCGAGGATTTCTAGTGATGGCCACCCGTGCACTGTGCGATATCAACCCCCAATACCGGGAGAGACGAATCCCCGACGATCCGCTCACTGCCTCCATGTGGCTCGGGACTGTACCCAACTAAAACCTGTTTGCACGACTCCTTTGAGCCGTGGTAGGGTAGTAATCAAAGCACAGTGGGAACTCACACGAGACAAATGACGATCTCAGGTCGACAGACTAACCTATACACATGTTACCAGGAAACTGCATCTGACTATAGGTATAATTCCAACTAGCATGTTCCCGGCGAGTCCGTCCAGTGTACTCATAACCCAATGAGCACCTGTATACTATCTTAGGTGAACAACTGACACCAATGGCTTGTGAGACCGGCCACCGCCCCTCGTCAGGGTCTAGATAAGTATACACCAGTCTACACTGGAGTATCGATGCCCAGTCTCGATACTCCCACGACTAGGGACATTTAAGGATGTACTTATAGACCCCCAGCTCCCACGTATGTGATCGCCATCACAATGCTGGCAGTCAAGCAAGAATCCTATGGGCTTTATCAACATATACATGATGATAAAGACAAACCAGATAGTATACTATCATCTCGAGTAAGACTGTTTTATCGGTATAGGTCCTCCCTCAATCATCATGATCACCTGTCTGCGACTATGATAATTGCCTTGAGGGCACTATTGCCAACATAAAGCAACCAAAGTCCATACTTTGTTGGTGTATAAGGATTCCATCTCAGATCGCTAAGCATCCAGCCATTCTTACAGAGTCCCTACTCCTGATGGCGTGCTCGAAACTAGTTGGGTCATCATCTCATGATGCAATCCTCTCTCCCACTGTCATAGAGAAACCGAAGTATCTCTCAGGTGGATGAGGAACCCTACCAGATCGGCGGAGAGGCTGGGTTCGTTGGAAACTATTGAATCCTCTGGGTTTACCAAATCATCAGCTGTAGTTTGTATAGCTGGAACTCCTTCCAGTTCTACCTCATGACCACTAATTTCATCATAAGAAATTCCCTTTTTCTCAAAAAGTGGTATGCTGAGAAATAAAATATCTTTTGTTCCTCGGTGTGGTAGAAGATATTCCCTTGCGAATGCTTGGGATATCCAACAAACTTCCACAGAACTGACCTTGCCTCGAGCTTGTCCGGATTTGCTTTTGACATAGGCCGGACAACCCCAAATCTTAACTTCCTTAAGAGATGGGCTCTTCCCATACCATATCACATATGGAGTGGTAGGCATCTGATTTGGTTGGAACCCTATTCAATAGGTATGCAACTTCTCATGTGCATAACCGCAAAAGAAAATAGGCAACTCAGTAGTAATCATCATAGAGCACACCATATCACATAGGGTGCAATTGCTCCGCCCCGATACCCCGACGTGTTGTGGTGTATACGGAGGAGTAATGCTGAGAGAGAATCTCATTCTCCGTTAGAATAGTCCAGGAATTCCGTGCTCAAGTATTCTCCTCCTTGATCTCATCAAAAGACATAATACTTATACCCGGTTTTTGGTTCTCTACTTCTAACTTATATTCTGTGATTATCTCAAAAGTTTCGAACTTGTGCTTCTATAGGAACATATGTCTGAATCTTGAGAGATCATCAGTGAATGTAATGAAGTATAAAGAACCGGTCTTGGTATGTGTAGACAGGGGACCTTCATACATCAGCATGTATCAATCCCAAGAGTTCAGTAACTCTTTCTCTATTTCCAATAAACGGAGCTATGGTCATTTTATCTTTGTGACATGACTGGCAAGTTTTACAAGATGTAAATCCAAACTAATTTAAATATGCATCTTTATGTAATTTCAGCTAGTCGGGTCGCATTGATATGACCTAGTCTACAATGCCTCAAGAAGGATTCGTTCATTTCTGAACTCTTCCTCTTGTGTGTGTTCTGTACGTTAAGAACTGTGGTTTGATTTAGAACATCTATGCTTTTAGATAACGTGCCTGAACAGATCAACTCTTGATATAGGAAATGTTCAAAACATTATCCAACAATATAAAATTATATCCTTCTTTACTAATAAAGAGACTGATATGATGTTGTATATCAGGTTCGGTATCTAATAACATTCATTCAGAATCAATGTATTCTGGTAATACGGGGTGATAACTGCCAACAGACTTGGCTGCAACACCTGCATCATTTCCAACTCTTGAAACTTATCATCCGTTCTCAGTTCTCTATCTATCTGTAGCCCATGTAACAAATTACATTTGCGGGATCCTGATCCGGTATCTCATACCCAGGACGTAAAGGATACTGTGAAACAGTTCTCGGTAATGAACACACCCGAATGCATCAGCATGCACTTTCTTCGTTTGGGCGGCACGGGAATTCTGGTAATCCCCTATTTCCTGCTCTGTCTTATAACAATTATAAGTTGGAGCGGGACCAACATTCCTTAGCGCAGTATAACAAGCTGGTTCAGTCAATACATCCATATTATTATCTTGATTAAGGCGTGATATGGTCGCTACCTGGAGAGAGATAGAAGAAAACACTCAGCGTATGCTCTTGCAAGATTAGATTGGTTATTAATATATCTAATCAGGATGTCTCCTACTGTTTTAGTCAAATCTTCCTTCAAACCCTAAAAAGAAAGACTAGCCGGGATTAATTACACTCTACAAGTTCGCCAATCTTTCAGCCAGGCCAGTGTCGGTACTTTGAGGGAGGTTCCCCGTGCTTTCGCACGGACCGAATTAAAATAAACCTCATTTTCCCAGAGGCATAACCCCGTTGACACCTTTCTAGACACCTACTTGATCGGCTAATTGTAATGTGTAAAACTCTCCCAGGAGTAACTCTTACTCGCAGCGGGTATCGGGATCCAACTATCTCATAGAAGGTATGCAATCTGATTGCAAATTTCAACTCTTGAAATTCCCAATAATATTTTCCCCCGAGCGATCTATGACCTTGACAAGGTCAACAAACCATAGACCGCAAGTCAAGTTCAACCCGTCATTTCCCGATTGAATTAAACCTACCCGCATGACCCTTGACAAGGTCAACAAAGTCACACGACTACCCTAACTCAATCGCATCATATGCTTTTGCAGATAAGCATAAATAGCTACCGCACACTACGCCTTGACAAGGTCAACAAACGCAGTACGAATACTATGAAGTACTTATCTGAAATGACGGAGGGCTACGACAGGTTTTTAAGAAAACCCTTTGCGTAATGAACTTGATATCGTTGTAGAATCGAGTGATTTTAAATGGAATGTTTTTGATGCCTTTTCTAGTTTTGCTAAAGAGGTCACTCCCGGTGAAGGGATCGTCGGCTCTTTCCTCATCGAATAAGGTGCAGGATATTTCACAAATATCACTATGCAAAGCAAAAAACTATAGAAACAATCAAAAGACAAACCGAGCTTGTAGCGTCTGCTAGTTTCGCTAAAGAGGTCACTCCCGGTGAAGGTATCTCGGCTCTTTCCTTATTGAATAAGGTGCTGGATATTCTATAAGGAATACCTCTATGCAAAGCAAGAACTAGAGCTACCAGTTTTTAAACAAGTTTCTACAACATCTTTAGGTTTCTTTTATTTCATTAATCTCATTAATGAAGTCCCATTTTATTATGCTTCACAAGCACCACATTTGAAACGAAATCAGCAATATAACATATATCTCATATATATAATATAAACATTTGTCTCAGGCAGTAATATGATCTCATCATAGAACATTGCAGCAGAAGATAACGTATGAAATATTGGATATACTAGGATTTCCGTGTTTTATGCGAGCCTGTATAAAACGCGGATTCCACGGTCGTGATGAATAGCCAAACCCACATCCCTAGACCCCCTACAAGAGCGGCAAGCAACACTGCCAATTCTAGGGTTAGGAGACCCGGTCTCGACTCCTCGAGATGGTCTCCCACTGGACCCTAGAACCCGGTTACTTGTGCTCCCCGCCTTGGGTCCACCTAATGCGGAAAAGTAAATAATATACAATGGTGGCATCATCCTCAGCCCGGAAGTGCTCCAATAAAAGAATATTACATACCAATGAATTTTACATGAATAAAAATAAAAACGCTCATCTCACATAAAACCCCCGGCTATTCAAAACGCGACGATCCAATATAACATATCACAGCAACACATAATATCACATATCATCAACGTAAGTAAACATGTGTATCCCAATTGTCGTTGATATATAGCAACGAAACCGGCGATACACCACATATTACACTTACGGTCGCAGAAAAGAGAGTGTAAAACTACAACAGTTGGAATCCGCAACCTCCTTAGATATCTCATGCCTAACCAAATGAATTCCTTAAACATCTCATGCCTAACAATTATAAACCCCGCATTTTAGTCTCGATCTCAAAAACACTTTTCAATATCTAGTCGGGCAATTCAACAAGATTCCCGACATCCTGATCGAATGCTCGTCGAAAACTTTAGTAGACGGCCGCACCCCCGAATGCCGTCGACGAAGTGCGCTAAGGCGGAACACCACTGCCGCGAGCACCCGAACGGATGCTTTTGGCGACGGGGTTCTCCTACGGTCACTTGGTCGAGGCTATGGGGCGTGGCTATCTATTAAGTTTACCCGGTGAGTATCCGCGTACGCTACGTGATTGCGACGGACTTTTGATCACATCAAAATCCCGTGGAAACCGATCAAATAAGACTAAACTGCTAGATTTATAACATTCAAATTAGTTATCTCATAACTACTTGTGGATTCTAAATATTGTATCATATTCCAGATAAATAGACAATGTTAATACTTTCTGATCGAATAAACAAACACCCAAGATTTTCAAAATAGCTCAACACTTGAGCGGAGTACAAAAAGTATCCATCACATGCCACAGTACCAATAGTCCAGCCGTAGAAGGGTCAAACCAACGCCCCACATGTGGCAACGCCGTACTGCCCCAAACCCTAAGGTCAGACGGTCACATAATCGAGTTAAGGTTTGTGTTCTTCTAGAGGGTCCACCGCGTTACTTGCACGACTATGAATGTTCTTTGATTAAGGAAAAAATCCAACACTTGGAAATTTTCCGGCAGGGGAAAAAGTGAGTTATTTATATCCGTTCGAACATTTTAACAGGTTCTAAATTATCCGGAAAAAAAAACTTAAACGAAGTTAAAATTTCCGATCGAATCAACGAATACAAAAGATCTCCAGAAAACTCAACACTTGAGTAATATTAAACATTCCTAGAAGCACTTGGTAATAGCTACGGATTGCCCATAGAAATTTCTAACCATGATTCCTTAGTACGGCCGCGGAACCCCCGCTAAAAGCCCATTATGGCCGCGGTTCCGCGGCTATTTGAGTGAATTATTGGTTCGAATTTCACAGTTATCCATACAATTACCTGCTTGATTTTCTGAGAATTTTTAATACAGAAAAAATCAACATTTTAAAAAATTTCCAGAGAGAGGGTATAAATCGACGTTTCGGGGTTCGATCGGATTTTAAACTTCGTCCAGACTTCACCTAAAGCTCTAGCTTTGCTCTGATACCACTGTAGGGTTACTAGGCACTGTCACAAGGTTCTACAAGGCATCAACCATGCCAAAATCATAATTTTCAAGTGCCGAACAACCCTAACCAAGATCTTAGACTAGAGTTTAGGTGAAAACAATAGCAAGTAAACAACTTTACTTCTAAGAGTTTGGGATTACAACCTTTGTAGTCCGTTCCTTCGCTTCAAAAGCACCATGTTGAGGTCCCTTTGCCGCGATCATCATGTACCCGAACTCTAGAGAGGTTCCATGAAGAGAAAGATGCAAGCTTGCTTCCGATCTTCGATAACAAAGATGGTCTACCTTGAAGAAACTCAAGCCCAAGCTTTTGCTTCACTAATCAAGTATTAGCAAAGCAAACACCCTAATCTAAGTAGATAGAAAAGATGAGGATGATAAAGTAGGAATTTATCTCTCATTTGTTTTCTATATCTCACTCAAAATCATCACATATGAAAAAGCTAGTGAAGCTTTTTATCAAGCAAGAAGGAAGAAGAAGAAGAACAAAACCATTTGTGCTGAATAATGAAATCAAGTGACGTTAGAAATGCAACCATGGGTTAAGTATGAAGACTTAACCCATGTAGAGAATTAATTATGGTTAAAGGGTTGGGTTGGGTTAAAGAAATATCTTTGCAAAATATCATAAAATATCAAGGTCAAAGTCAAAGCTTCAAGAAGCTTCTTGAAAGCTTCATGAAGGCTTAGACCTAATCCAAACCCTAACCATATTTAAACTCCACAAAACATGTTGCATTTGTAACCATAACATATTACAATATTATATATCACATATACAATATTTATTGTACCAAAATAAAATAATACAGTTAACATATATCAATGTATTACCGGAGTGAGAAAAAGAATCATTAAGTGAGCTTATATTAGTTAATGTAATTTAATATATCAAATATATAATTATACATTAAATTATCGAATCAACACTTGATCTGATAATCCGGCTATTTCATAAATAACCGACTAATATAATCTGTATCAGTTCATCGAATCAACACTTGATCTGATGACCCGGCTATATCACATATACCCGGCCGATATCTCATATCGTGAGAATCTAATACGGTATCACATACACGTATTGTTCTCTGTCCCGCACATATCATATATGTGCTCCTACTCCGTTTTGCCTGAGCCAGGAAACCTCTGTGTAGGACTCTAAAGAATCGTCAATACGCCGGCAGTAGGTGATGATCATATCAAACACCCACAAGCTGCAAGCGGTCAGCTAAACATAACCGCCACCCAGGTATTGAGCAATCAGAAGATCAACAAGCAAGCCTGTACATTCTCCCGTGAATCCATCCAGTAACACTCCCGTGCAGTCCGGTCTCTTCGTCTGATATGTCGCATATCTCGCCTAGGGGTGGTAAACGTCAGACCCCAGTAGCTTGATAAGTCGTGTCGATATGAGATCCATAACAGTTCAAGAAACTACTGATAACACTTACCAGTAAATCTTAGCAACCCTGGCCAGGGATTTCCAGTTATAGCCAATCGAACACAGCGCAACATCTACTCCTTATACCGGGAGAGACGAAACCCCTCCTATCGCTCATTGCCTCCATGTGATTCGGGACTGCACCCAAAAGCCACCTTTTTGCACGCTCTCTTGGACGTGGTATGATGAAAATCAAAGCACGGTGGGAATCACACAAGACTCTATGACGATCTCGGGTCTACAGACTAACCTGTACCAGTGTCACCAGAGAACTGCCATCTGACGTGAGGTATAATACCATCTGGGAGTTCTCGGCGAGTCCGTCCAGTGTACCCAGTCTCCACTGAGCACTCGTATACCTTCTCTGATGTCAAACAGCAATGGATATGGGATCATCCATCGCCCATCATATGGGTCAAGAAGCGCATACGCTAGTCTACTCTGGAGTATCGATGCCCTGTCTCGATACTCCCACGACTAGGAACATTTGAAGGATGTACTTGGCGACTACACTGTCCCTACTAGTATGATCTGCATCATAGTCCTGGTAGTCAAGTACTCATCCTAAGGGCTTTATCAATATGTGACATAGAGACAATCAGAGTACATGTTAAGATAAAGGGTAACCAGATAGCATACTATCATGTCGAACAAGAAATTCCTCCCTATATATGTCCAAGCATCCACTACAATATATAAGCTATGTACAGTAATGGCCTCTATGGCATACATATAACTAACAATATATTATTTTATTGGGGCACGACCGGGTTGAGGTTGATGTCACCATTGTACATATTATTTTCCTTTTCTGTACTAGGATTACCCCACGGTGGAGTGCTCAAATAGCCGGGTTCTAGTAAGCAACAAGCCTGCATCTCATGGCATTGAGACGGAGGGGGATTCACTCTAGAATTGGCGGGCTATTCGCCGCACTCATACGGGGTATAGGATGACCCACGGAGGGGCGCTAATGTTACCGGATCCCGTGAGGTGCTGGGTGGCCCATTCACGTTGTTGATTGGGGTTGCCTCACTTCTGGGATTGGCGTGTAACTTTCCGCGCTCGTAGGGGTCCAGGTTTTCATTGCACGGGCTATCCACACGACCGGGAACGTCGGGTTTTATTTGCGGCTCAAGTGAAACCCGAGACTCCAAGATTATCTACCATTCTGTGTTGCTTATCTGTGATGTTGCTTATATCATGCTTGGGATGAATGTTACACACACACACACGCACACACACACTAGTAGATGTTGTATATGTTTTGCACCCGCGCTAGTCCAGCCCCCGCTCTGCCGTTAGAGAAGTAACCTAACGGTGCATGACGGGGCACCGTGGCGAATGCGGATGGCATATACGTATATTGTATTTTCGTTCTTTTCTGCTGTGATGGGTATTAAATGATGAGACCGCATTAATTCTAATTAATGCAAGAAAAGACACTTAAAAAGATGTTGGAACAAATTTTAAAAAACTATAGTCATAATCTTTCGCTTAGCATAGTGATGTTCGGTCATGAACATCCAGCACCTCATCCTACGAGGCAAGAGCCTAGATCCCTTTACGGGGAGTGAGCTCTTGAGCAAAAGTTTATGCTGTAGATTACTCGGTTTTCTTCAAAACCAATAGTTTTCAAAAGCGGAGCTTAAACTAGTCATTTTCAAAGATATTCAGTTCCTTCAACTATATCAAGTTTAATACGTTCACGGTTTTTCGCCAAAAACCATCCGTAGCCCTCCATCATTTCGGTTAAATAGCACATAGTATTCATGTGGTGTTTGTTGGCCAAAGTCAAGGCATCGTGAATGGTAGCTATATGTTGATTATCCGTAGCATAGATAGATGCATTGGTTTAGGACAGTCGTGCCACCTTGTTGGCCAAAGTCAAGGGTGTGTACGGGTTGGTCTAAATCAATCTGGACAACGACCGGTAGAACTTGACTTGCGCGGTATGATTTGTTAGCCAAAGTCAAGGTCATAAGAGCTTGGAGCAAAAACTACATTGGGAGTTTCAAATATATAGGAAACTTGCTAATGTTGCATACCTTCTAGAGTGTGGTGACTAGAGTGGCTTCCATCTAGTTGATCGCACAATGATAGTTGGATCCCGATCCCACTGATGAGTAGGATTACTCTTGGGAGATTTTCTCACTTAACGATCAAAGCTATAAACCAAGTAGGTGTCTAGAACGGTGTTAGCGGGGCTGCGCCTCCAAGGAAAAGAGGTTATGTAATTAAGGAACTTCACAAAAGCGTTGGAAAAGCTCTTTCGAAGTACCGACACTAGTTTGGCTTAAAGGTTAAGCAAGTATTGTGATGTGTGATTAATCCTGACTAGTTCTTCTTTTAGGGTTTGAAGAAGAATTCGAGGAAATAGTGGGAGTCATCCTGATTAGATAAACTAATAACCAATCTAATCTTGCAAGAGCGCACGCTGAGTGTTTCTTTTCTCTCTCCGGGTAGCAACCTTTTCACGCCCTAATCAAGATAATAAAATGTATCACTTGACCGATCCGAATTCTTATTCAGGGCTGTGGAACGTCGGTTTGGCTCTAACTTATGACAACAGTCATGAATATGAGCAGAGGAAAGAGGATTGCATGAATTCCTTGATGACCCCATCGAAGAAGAAGCATAATATTGCATCTCCTTCATGTGTTCTTGTTATTGAGAACTGCTTTTCGGTCAGTCCTACCTCCTGGGTACTAGATACCTGATCAGAATCTCATATCTGTAATCTATTGCAGGAACTGAGAAAAAGTAGGATAGTTGGACCTGATGATATGTCCTTCAGAATAGGGAACGGAGCACAAGTTGATGCTTCTGCCGTCGATGAATATCACCTAGCATTGCCAAATGGCAATACTATGATTTTGAACAATTGCTACTATGTACATTTCATGGTTTGCAAAATCATATCAGTTTCTTTACTTGATAAAAATGGATATAACTTTCTTCTTGATAGAAATATCATGAACATTTACCTCAATAAGGTATTGGTTGCAGAAAATACACTGTGTAATGATATCTATGTTCTAAATCAAAATGCAGTTTTCAATATACAAAACACACGCAAGAGAAAGAGTTCAGAAGAGAACGAATCCTACTTGTGGTATTGTAGACTTGGTCATATCGGGGAGAAAAGACTGAGTAAGTTGCATAAGAATGGATACTTGAATACGTTTGAATTTCATCTTATGAAACTTGTCAGTCCTGTCTCAAAGGAAAAATGACCAAATCTCCGTTCACCGGACACGGAGAAAGAGCAGCAGAGCTCTTGGGACTCATACAAAATGATGTATGTGGTCCGATGTCTATACATGCAAGGGGTGGGTTCTCGTACTTCATCACATCCACTGACGATCTCTTTAGATTCGGATATGTGTATCTCATGGAATACAAATCCGAAGCTTTTGAGAAATTCAAAAAATTCAGAAACGAAGTAGAGAACCAGACTGGCAAAAATATCAAGAACCTCCGATCTGATAGAGGAGGGGAGTACTTAAGTACAGAATTCTGGGAATTTCTAAAAGAGAATGGTATTCTCTCTCAGCTTACTCCTCCGTATACACCACAACACAATGATGTATCTGAGCGGAGGAACCGTACCCTATTGCACATGGTTCGCTCCATGATGAGTAATGCTGAGTTGCCTCTTTCATTCTGGGGGTTTGCTCTTGAATCGGCTGCATTCATATTGAATAGAGCACCGACCAAATCAGTGCCTACCACCCTATATGAAGTATGGAGTGGGAAGAGACCGTGTCTTAATTACATTAAGATATGGGGATGTCCCGCCTTTGTTAAAAAGCAGAATCCTGGTAAACTCGAGGCAAGGTCTGGATTGTGCAAGTTTGTGGGATACCCTAAGCATTCAAAGGGATATATGTTCTACCACACTGAGGAACAGAAGGTGTTTGTATCTCGCCATGCTACCTTTTGGAAAGGGAATTTCTTGCAAAAGAAATTAGTGGGAGTACAGTAGAACTGAAAGAAAGTTCTAAACCACAAACTATAACAGAAGATTTAGTAGAACCCCTAAATCCAGTGGTTCCCGACGAACCTCAGCCACTCCGCAGATCTAGTAGGATTTCTCATCCGCCAAAGAGATACTACGGTTTTCTCGTAGACGATGATCGAGAGGATTGCATCTTGGAAGAAGATGATCTACTAGTTTCAAGCAAGCCATTATCAGTAGGGACTCTGATAAGTGGCTGGATGCTATGCTATTTGAAATGGATTCTATGTACGCCAATAAAATGTGGACCTTGGATATTGCTCCACTGGGGTAAAACCCGTTGGATGCAAATGAATCTACAAAAAGAAGATTGGTGTAGATGGGCAGGTGGAAACCTATAAGACTAGACTTGTTGCAAAAGGTTTTCGTCAAAGACCAGGTGTGGACTATGACAAAACCTTTTCTCCAGTGGCTATGCTCAAATCCATTCGGATCCTACTTGCCATTGCTGCCTTCCATGACTATGAAATCTGGCAGATGGACATAAAAATGGCTTTTCTAAATGGAAGTTTAGAAGAGTGTGTTTATATGGATTAGCCGGAAGGCTTTGTAGACAGTGGGAGCAGCGGGAAGGTGTGCAAGTTGCTTAAATCCATTTATGGATTAAAGCAAGTATCGCGGAGCTGGAACATCTGTTTTGATGAAACAGTCAAGAAATTTGACTTCATCAAGAACGAGGATGAGCCTTGTATATATAAGAAGATTGTATGACGAACTGTCGTATTCCTAGTCTTGTACATGGATGACATTCTTTTGATAGGAAATGATATTTCTATGCTACAATCGGTCAAGCTGTTCTTGTCATAAAGGTTCTCCATGAAGAACCTGGGTGATGCCTCGTACATTCTGGGGATCAAGATCTACAGAGATAGATCCAAGAGATTATTGGGACTTTTGCAGTCTAGGTACATAGAGACCGTACTAAAGAGATTTAGTATAGAATATTCCAAGTGCGGTAACATACCCGCAATGCACGGAATCACCCTCTCCAAAGAGATGTCTCCCAAGACTGATGAGGAGAGGGTTCGTATGAGCACTATACCCTACGCTTCGGCTGTAAGATCTATAATATATGTGATGCTATGTATAAGACCAGATGTAGCTTACGCGCTTAGCGTGGTGAGCCGGTATCAGTCAGACCCAGGTGAGGACCACTGGATGGCAGTGAAGAACATTCTCAAGTACCTGAGAAGGACTAAGAAGATGTTCCTGGTTTATGGTAATGGAGACCTGCATGTCGAGTCCTTTACCGATTCAAGCTTCCATAGTTACAAGGATGACAGCAAGTATGTCTCGGGTTTTGTCTTTACCCTCAATTGAGGGGAGGTGTGTTGGAAGAGTTCCAAACAGGACACCATCGCAGACTCGACGATGGAGGCTGAATACATTGCTGCCAGCGATATCGCAAAAGAAGCCGTCTGGATTAAGAAGTTCATTACTAATCTTGAGGTGGTTCCGTCCATTGTTAATCCGATACCTTTGTATTGCGATAACAATGGGGCTATAGCTTTAGCAAAGGAACCACGATCCCATCAGAAATCCAGACACATCTTGAGGAGGTATTACCTGATCAGGGAGATCGTTGATCGCCAGGAGATCGAGGTACGTGGAGTGGACATAAAAGACAACACGGCAGATCCATTCATGAAGGCCCTCCCTCAAGCGCAGTTCGAACGACTTTTTGAGATGTTGGGTATGTGATACACCAAAAGCTGGCCCTAGTGCAGACGTTGGGTACTCAGTAAGCCAATATATGGCCTTAGTGCAAGTGGGAGATTGTTGGATATATATGCCGTAAAGGCCATTATTGTATATGTATACATGTGGATGCTTGGATATATATATGGAAAGGACAATCTTGCTCGATATAATAGTATGCTATCTGGTTTATCTTTATCTTAACATGTGCGTATGTCTTACTTTTTAGTTTATATCATTCATACATGTTGATAAAGCCCGTAGGATCATTGCTTGACTGCCTGCGTTATGATGGCGATCATACTTGTGGGAGCAGGGTAGTCGATAAGAACATCCTTAAAAGGTCTCTAGTCGTGGGAATATCGAGACTGGGCATCGATATTCCAGAGTAGACTAGTGTATACGTATCTAGACCCCGATGAGAAGCGATGGTTGGTCCCGCAGCCATTGGTATTTTGCACCTGAGATCGTATACTGGTGCTCACTGGAGGTGAGTACACTGGATGGACTCACTGAGAACTTCTAGATGGTACTATACCTATCGTTAGATAGAAGTTCTCAGGTGGTATGAGTACAAGTTATTCTTTAGACCCGAGATCGTCATTCGTCTCCTGTGAGTTCCTACTGTAATTTGATCACAACCCTACCACGGCTCTACTGAGTCGCGCAAACACGTTTTGGTTAGGTACAATCCCGAGCCACATGGACACAGTAAGTGATTGTTGGGGATTCGTCTCTCCCGGTATAGAGAGCCGATATCGCACTGTGTTCGATTGGTTAGGACCATAAGATCTTGGCCAAGGCAGTTGGGATTTACTGATAGGTTGATCGGTAGTTTCCCGAATTGGTCCTAAGCCGCATCAGCACGAATTATCGAGTTATTAAGGTCTTACGTTTACCACCCCCTAGACTCGGTATGCGATACTCTCAGACGAAGAGACCAGACTATACGAAGATTGTCACGGATAGGCTTAGTAGAGATCCGGATGAGTTTGCTCGTCGGCATTCCTTTCGACAGATACCCGGGTAACCGTTACGTACAGCTAGTGCGCTGACGCGCTTGTGGTTATGGATTTATCCAGTAACTCACTGTCGGCGTACTGTCGAGTCTTTAGAGTCCCACACAGAGGGTTTCCCTGGTTCAGGAAAAATGATGTAGTAGCCGTATTGGATACCTGCAGGGTTCTGATTGATTGATGGTTCTATGTACCTGGACTTTTGATCGGACGGTTGATAATACTAGCCGGCTAAGGTTTTAAGCCGGATTATTAAATCAGGTTTTGATTTAATAATTTACATATATATATTTCGATATGTATATTCTAGTATTATGTTCTTTTTTTTATTCTATCTCGTCGGGTATTCGTGTTTTTATATGAATACAAATATGTATATACAACAGACTGTAATCCGTATTTTTTACGGAAAACATTCTAGAAGGTGGACACCTCATTCTTGATTTTTTCTTTTATTCATAAATGGAAAATGAGGTGTAAAGTGAGGTGATGAGAGTATGGTGAGAGCCATGCCTCAATAGTGATGGCAAATGAATTTTCAATTCATTTGTGCTCACTATTGAAGCATGGTTGATATTGTTTATTGTAAAAATATTTTTACAAAACCATTGTGGGTATTTTTCTCTCACATGCATGCTTTATAATTTTCAAGCTCTCGCCATTTGCTTCACCCTCCTCTCTTCTCTTGAGTTCCTCCACCTTCATGATCTACCTTCTCTCTACACTCTCATGTGTTGAAAAACAAGAGAGGAGGTGAGATAGTGAGATAGATACACACATTGATCCTTACACTACATTCTAGAGTTCTTAGACTAGCAATCCAGGTTCTCTAGTTGCTCTATTTGATACTTAGTTTGGAGCTAGAGCCATGGATCACATCCCTCGGGTGGATCATCTACGACGGAAGGAGATGGACGATCAAACTAGATCTCGGAGGACCGAATCAAGCTCGATCATGGAGGCCACTTGGAGCTAAAGAAGATGAGACAAGACCGAAGGACGCGGATCTTTTGGTGAGACTGTTTTTCATAGTAGATAGCTCTTCCTAGTTAGTAAGTTTAGGGTTTATGGTAGATCCGGTTAGTGGGTTTTCATTTAGCGCCAGTTTTAAGCCCCAATAAAAAATTTGTTCCGCAAATGGCCACGGATGATGGCCGGGGCACCAGTGTAACCCAACAGGCAGCACGATCTCAACTCCATGAGATGGCCACCCTCTGAATTCTGGAATTCGGTGACTCGTACACTCCTCCGCGGGGTAATCCTAGTATAGATATGAAATATATACAACAGTGACGTCGACCACATCCTGGTCGTGCCCCAATAAAAGAATATACATAATACGGAAACGGCGGCCACAAGTTGGAGCTCGTCCCGAACAAATGAATACAACAATTATAAAACAAAAATATACAAGCAATCGCATGAGGGGCTATCCGTCACAACAATCCGTCTAAACCATAAATAAGATATATATACGACAACTTGCAACTCAAATAAGTGTGCAACCCCGTCTAATCGAACATATAGCAATTAGACGACGTTCAAAAACACATATACGCATGTAAACAAAGTCACGACATTATAATTTCACACACAAATAGCACACATTCTAAATTTTCCAAAAGCCGAAAATCATGTGCATTAAACTTCCAAAAAAACCAAGTGTTAAGCCAATCTGGGAGTTTGAATCGAATCGAAACTCGCCCGAAACCTCGCGGGGAGACCAAGTAAAAAATTAACTTTCAAATAAGAGGCCTAAGGGGATACCCATTATAGGGTTTCTTAGCACTCTCACTAGGTTTTATAAGGCATCGAGTATGCAATTTTAAAAAAATCTAGAGAGCAAAGCAACTCAAACCGAGGATCTAACTAGAGAATTAGATTTTAACTAAACAAGTAAACAACTTTACTCTAAGTGAACAAGGAATACAACTTTTGTAAATCGGTCCTTCACATCTAAATCTCCGTGTAGTAGTGGCTTAGCTCCAAGTGATGGTCTCCCGGACTCTCGTTAGGCTCGACTAGGCGAAAGGAACAAGCTTGCTTAAAGATCTTCGAGGCCAAAAATGATCTATATCGAGAAATCTCCAACTCAAGCTACCTCGTCACTAATTGAGAATTAGTGAAGCAAACAACCTACACTAAATGGCTAGTTTGGTATAGATTGATGAAGTATGAATTTTGCTCACTTTAGAATTATTTTTCTCTCTCTCTCTTTCATCATCTCAAGAAAACTAAATTGAGATGAAGAAGAAGATGAAGTGGTGAATAATGGCAACCATGGGTGAGAAAATATCACCAATGATATTTGTAGAGACTTAACCATGGCTAAAGATAATGGTTGGGTTAATAAATATCTAGAGTAAAACAAAATTAGTGGACTAAGTCAATGGTTTCCACAAGCTTCTACAAGCATCCAACCCATGACAATTTCCACCTAATTTTGTCCTAAATAAATAATCACCATAACTATCTTAAGTATCGTATGAGTCTCATACACCCATGTATAATGTATCATCAAGCATGACACAAAGAGAATACATTAATATATATCACATATATATTAAATGTAAAAGTAGAAATAAAATTCTTAAGTGAGCTAATATTAGTTAATGTACATTAATATATCAAATATATAATTATATATTAAATTATTAAATCAATACTTGATTTAATAATCCGGCTATATCACATATAACCGACTAATATCATTTATATCATCTTATCGAATCAACACTTGATTCAATGACCCGGCTATATCTTATATAACCGACTGATATCAAATATCGTGAGATTAGAATACAGTATCACATACACATATTAATCTCGGTCCCGCACATATCACATATGTGCCCTACTTCGTTTCGCTTGAGCCAAGAAACCTCTGTGTAGGACCCCAAAGACTCGTCAATACGCCGGCAGTAGGTGATGATCATATCAGTCACCCACAAGCCGTCAGCGGTACTAGCTGGACGTAACGGATACCCAGGTATTGAGCGATCAGAAGATCAACAAGAAAGCTTGTTCATACTCCCGTGATCCAATAAATAACACTATCATACAGTCCGGTCTCTTCGTCTGATATGTCGCATATCTAGCCTGGGGGTGGTAAACGTCATACCCCAATAGCTTGATAAGTCATGCCGATGTGAGGCTTATAACGGTTCGAGAAACTACTGATAACACTTACCAGTAAATCTCAGTAACCCTGGCCAGGGATTTCCTGTTATGGCCAATCAAGCATAGCGCAACATCAACCCCCAATACCAGGAGAGACGAAACCCCTCCTATCGCTCATTGCCTCTATGTGACTCGGGACTGTACCTAAAAACCAACTGTTTGCATGCTTTTTTGAACGTGGTAGGGTGGAAATCAAAGCACAGTGGGAATCATACAAGACTCTATGACAATCTCAGGTCTACAGAATAACTTGTACCAGTGTCACCAGAGAACTGCTATCTGACGATAAGTATAATACTATCTAGGAGTTCTCGGCGAGTCATGTTCAGTGTACCCAGTCTCCACTGAGCACCCGTATAAAATCTTTGATGTCAAACACCAACGGATTTGGGATCATCTTTCGCCCATCAAATGGGTCAAGAAACGTATACGCTAGTCTACTCTGGAATATCGATGCCCCATCTCGATACTCCTTCGACTAGGAACATTTAAAGGATGTACTTGCCGACTACCCTTGCCCCACTAGTATGATCTCCATCATAGTCCTGGTAGTCAAGTACACATCTTAAGGGCTTTATCAACATGTAATGAGAGAGACAGTATAAAGATACAAGTATACATGTTAAGATAAAGAGCAACCAGATAGCATACTATCATGTCGAACAAGAAAGTACTCTCTATATATGTCCAACCATCCACTATAATATACAATCATGTACAATAATGGCCTCTAGGGCATACATACAACTGACACCCACCCCTCGAGACCACTACAAGGTCGCCTAGAGGGGTTGGCAGACCCGAGCCTACCCATGGGGGTAGTCTGAGGTCCCCACCCCAAGACCTCCTCGTGGTGGTCTTGGGGAGTAGTCCCTACCTTTCGGTCCCCCCGAGGCTCTCCTAAAGGTACCCACACATAACCCCGCGGCTTATCAGTCCATACCGTGAGCCCGCGGGGTGCGCAGACAACTCAAAACCTGATTTTTTGGGACTATTTTTTGACAGTTTTCGATACCGGAAAAACCGTGAATTCTAACGTCGTAACAAGCTAGTTTAGGGTGTTTGGTGAAAGTGTGTCTTAGTACCTCTACTAGGTTTCCACATGTATCAAGTATGCAATTTTAAAAAATCTAGAGGTCTAACCTACACTAACCTAGAATCTAACTAGAGTATTAGGGTTATTTAGGCAAGTAAACAAGTTTTACACTAAGTGAATAAAGAATACAACCTTTGTAGACCGGTCCTTCACTTCAATAGCTTCTAGTAGTAGTCCCTAAGCTCCAAGTAGTGGTCCCTAGAACTCTTCTTGGCTCCACTTAAAGAAAGGATCGAGCTTGCTATGTCATCATCGAGGCCGAAGATGATCCACCTTGAAGTTTCTTTAACTCAAGCTATCTCTTCACTAATCAAAGAATTAGTGAAGCAAACAACCTAATCTTATGGGCTAGATGAGAGTAGCTTGATGAAGTATGAATTTTGCTCACTATAGAAATCTATTTCTCTTTTTCCTTTCCAACTCAAGAAAAACCTAGAGAGCTCAAGAGAAGGAAGAAGCTGAACTTGGGTGAAGAAATATCTCAAGTGATAAGTAGAGAGAGTTAACCATGGGCTAAAGATAAATGGTTGGGTTATAAAATATCTAAAGTAAAACATTAGTGGAATGAATTATGGCTTCCATATGCTTCTATAAGCATCTAAGCCATGCTTATTATCCATTAATTTTTATTTCACTTTAAGATAAATCACCCAATATTATCTTTGGCTCTAGTGTAAGTTTCATACACCTATGTTCCATGTATCATCTAACATGACACAATATATATATATATATATATATATAATTATATATAAAGAGAAGAGAAGAAAATCATTAGTGAGCTAATATTAGTTAATATATATTAATATATCAAATTATTAAAACAACACTTGATTTAATAATCCGGCTATATCATATATAACCGACTAATATCATTTATGTGTATATCAAATTATCAAATAAATATTTGATTCAATAACCCAGCTATATCACATATAACCGACAAATATTCAATACTACATTAAATCAACACTTGATTCAATAATCCGGTCATATCATATATAACCGGCCAATATCAAATATATATACATATATAATAAATCATTGAATCAACACTTGATTTAATAATCCGGTCATATCTCATATAACCTAACCGATATCAAATATCACGAGATTAGAATACGGTATCGTATACTCGTATTTAATCAAGCCCCCGCACATATCACCATATGTGCCCTACTTCATTTTACTTGAGCTAGGAAACCTCTGTGTGGGACTCTAAAAACTTGTCAATACGCCAGCAGTAGGTAATGATCACATCAGTCACCCACAAGCCGTCAGCGGTACTAGCTGGACGTAACGGCTACCAAGGTATTGAGCGAATAGAAGATCAACAAGAAAGTTTGTCCAAACTCCCGCAAAGACTATAAGCAACACTTACCGTACAGTCTGGTCTCTTCGTCTGATATGTCGCATATCAAGTCTAGGGGTGGAATCGTCAGACCCCAGTAACTTGATAAGTCATGCCGATGTGTGGCCTATAACCGGTCGAGAAACTATTGATAACACTTATCAGTAAATCTCATCAGCTCTGGCCAAGGACTTGCTATTATAGCCAATCGAGCATAGCGCAACATCAACTCCCAATACCGGAAGAGACGAAACCCCACATATCGCTCACTACCTCCATGTGACTCGGGACTGTACCCAAAATCCACCTGTTTGCACGACTTTCCTGACCTCGATCTCCATGTGACTTAGGGCCTTCGTGAGTGAATCCGCTGTGTTGTCCTTCGTGTCAGCTCTCCTGACCTCGATCTCCCGACGATCAACTATCTCCCGGATCAGGTGATACCGCCTAAGAATATGCCTAGATCGCTGATGGGACCGGGGTTCCTTGGCCAATGCCACAGCTCCATTGTTATCACAATACAAAGGTATTGGATGCTCAATGGATGGAACCAAACCAAGTTCAGCAATGAACTTCTTCATCTAGACAGCCTCTTTGGCAGCATCGTTGGCAGCGATGTATTCAGCCTCCATCGTCGAGTCTGCCACGGTATCTTTCTTGGAACTCTTCCAACATACCGCCTCTCCATTGAGGGTGAAGACAAAACCCGAGACCGACTTACTGACGTCCTTATCACTCTGTAAGCTCGAATCAGTAAAGGACTCCATCTGGAGTTCTCCGTTACCATACACCAAGAAAATTTCTTTAGTCCTTCTTAAGTACTTAAGAATGCTCTTCACAGCCGTCCAATGCTTCTCCCCGGGATCTGATTGATACCTGCTTACCACACTAAGTGTGTAAGCTACATCCGGTCTAGTACATAACATCACGTATATGATAGACCCTACTGCAGAAGCATAGGGGATCGCTTGCATGCGAGCCCTCTGCAAATCAGTCTTGGGAGACATCTCTTTAGAGAGAGTGATTCCTAAGCAAGCGGGTAAATTACCACGCTTAGAATCTTCCATACTAAACCTCTTTAGTATGGTGTCAATGTACCTGGATTGGAACAATCTCAACATCCCCTTAGATCTATCTCTATATATCTTAATCCCCAGGATGTATGAGGCATCACCCAGATCTTTCATAGAGAACTTTTGTGATAAGAAGAGCTTGACGAGTGTAGCATAGGAACATCATTTTCTATCAAGAGTATGTTATCCACGTACAATACGAAGAAGAAAAACTTACTCTCTACTACCTTCTTGTATATACAAGATTCATCTACTTTTTTTATGAAGTCAAACTCTTTGACTGCCACATAAAAACAGATGTTCCAGCTCCGCGATACCTGTTTTAATCCGATTGATTTAAGAAGCTTGCACATCTTTCCGTTGCTCCTACTATCTACGAAGCCCTCTGGCTGTGTCATGTACAAGCTCTCTTCAAAATCACCATTTAGAAAAGCGGTCTTGACATCCATCTTCCAGATTTCGTATTCATGGTATGCAGCAATGGCAGGTAGGATCTTGATGGACTTAAGCATAGCTACTGGAGAAAAGGTTTCATCATAATCAACACTTGGTCGTTGACGAAAACCTTTTGCTACCAGTCTAGCTTTGAAGGTCTCAACCTCTCCATCTACATCATGTTTTTTCTAAAGATCCACTTGCTCCCGATGGGTTTTACCCCTTCAGGAGCAACTTCCAAAGTCCATACTTTGTTGGTGTACATGGATTCCATCTCAGATCGCATAACATCCAGCCATTTCACTGAGTCCCCACTTATGATGGCATGTTCGAAACTAGTTGGGTCATCATCTTCCATGATGCAATCCTCGCTCCCACCATCTATGAAAAAACCGAAGTATCTCTCAGGTGGATGAGGAACCCTACTAGATCTACGAAGTGGCTGAGGTTCGTCGAGGACTATCGAATCCTCCAGTTCTACCAAATCATTAGTTGTAGTTTGTGTGGCTGGAACTTCTTCTAGTTCTACCTCATTACCACTAATTTCTTTCACAAGAAATTCCTTTTCTAAAAAGGTGGCATATTGAGAAACAAACACCTTTTATTCCTCGGTATGGTAGAAGATATATCCATATGAATCCTTTGGATATCTCACAAACTTGCACAAAATAGACCTTGCCTCGAGCATGTCCGGATTTTGCCTTTTAGCATAGGCCGGACAACCACATATCTTAACTCATTTAAGAGATGGTCGCTTCCCATTCCATATCTCATATGGAGTGGTAGGCACGGATTTAGTCGGAATCCTATTCAACGGGTATGCAGCTATCTCAAGTGCATAACCCCAAAAGGAAATAGATAACTCAGCAATACTTATCATAGAGCGCACCATATCTAATAGGGTGCGATTCCTCCGCTCTAATACTCCATTGTACTGTGGTGTATACGGAGGAGTAAGCTGAGAGAGAATCCCATTCTCTTTTAAATAGTCATGGAATTCCGTGCTCAAGTATTCTCCTCCCCGATCAGATCGAAGAATTTTAATACTTTTACCCATCTGGTTCTCAACTTCGTACTTGTATTCCTTTAATTTCTTGAAAGCTTCAGATTTGTGTTTCAATAAGAACACATGTCCGAATCTTGAGAGATCGTCGGTGAATGTAATAAAGTACGAGGAACCATTCCTGGCATGAGTAGACATAGAACCGCATACATCACTATGTATTAGTCCTAAGAGTTCAGTAGCTCTTTCTCCGTGTCCAGTAAACGGAGTTTTGGTCATCTTTCCTTTGAGACATGACTGGCAAGTTTCATAAGATGTAAATTCGAACTGATTCAAATATCCATCTTTATGTAACTTAGCTAGTCTTGTCGCATTGATATGACCAAGTCTACAATACCACAAGAAGGATTCGTTTATTTATGAACTTTTCCTCTTGTGTGTGTTCTGTATATTTAGAACTGTAGTTTGGTTTAGAACGTAAATACCGTTACACAACGTACCAAATCCAGTCAACACTTGATTCAGGAAAATTTTCATAACATTTTTCTCTAATACAAAGTTATATACTTCTTTATCTAATGAAGAAAATGATATTATATTGCACATCATTTTTGGTAACAAGCTAGTTTAGGGTGTTTGGTGAAAGTGTGTCTTAGCACCTCTACTAGGTTTCCACATGCATCAAGTATGCAATTTTAAAAAATCTAGAAGTCTATGCTACACTAACCAAGAATCTAACTAGAGTATTAGGGTTATCTAGGCATATAAACAAGTTTTACAGTAAGTGAATAAAGAATACAACCTTTGTAGACTGGTCCTTCACTTGAATAGCTCCTAGTAGTAGTCCCTAAGCTCCAAGTAGTGGTCCCTAGAACTCTTCTTGGATCCACTTAAAGAAATGATCGAGCTTGCTACATTGTCTTCGAGGCCGAAGATGATCCACCTTGAAGTTTCTCTAACTCAAGCTATCTCTTCACTAATCAAAGAATTAGCGAAGCAAACAACCTAATCTTATGGGCTAGATGAGAGTAGGTTGATGAAGTAGGAATTTTGCTCACTATACAAATCTATTTCTCTTTTTCCTTTCCAACTAGAGAGCTCAAAAGAAGGAAGAAGATGAACTTGGGTGAAGAAATATCTCAAGTGATAAGTAGAGAGAGTTAACCATGGGCTAAATATAAATGGTTGAGTTATAAAATATCTAGAGTAAAACAAAATTAGTGGAATGAGTCATGGCTTCCATATGCTTCTATAAGCATCTAAGACATGCTCATTATCCACTAATTTTTATTTCACTTTAAAATAAATCGCCCAATATTATCTTTGGCTCTAGTGTAAGTCTCATACACCCATATTCCATGTATCATTTAACATGACACAATATATAAATAAATAAATATATATATATATATATATAAAGAGAAGAGAAAAAAATCATTAGTGGGCTAATATTAGTTAATATATATTAATATATAAAATATAAATATATATCAAATTATTAAATCAACACTTGATTTAATAATCCGGCTATATCATATATAACCGACTAATATCATTTATATGTATATCAAATTATCAAATCAACACTTGATTCAATAACCCGGTCATATCACATATAACCGACAAATATTCAATACTACATTAAATCAACACTTGATTCAATAATCCAGTCATATCATATATAACCGGCCAATATCAAATATATATACATATAACAAATCATTGAATCAACACTTAATTCAATGATCCGGTTATATCTCATATAACCTAACCGATATCAAATATCACGAGATTAGAATACGGTATCATATACTCGTATTTAATCAAGCTCCCGTACATATCACCATATGCACCCTACTTCGTTTCGCTTGAGCTAGGAAACCTCTGTGTAGGACTCTAAAGATTCGTCAATACGCCAGCAGTAGGTAATGATCACATCAGTCACCCACAAGCCGTCAGCGGTACTAGCTGGACGTAACGGCTACCCAGGTATTGAGTGAATAGAAGATCAACAAGAAAGCTTGTCCAAACTCCCGCAAAGCCTATAAGCAACACTTACCGCACAGTCCGGTCTCTTCTTCTTATATGTCGCATATCAAGTCTAGGGGTGGATTCGTCATACCCCAGTAACTTGATAAGTCATGCCGATGTGTGGCCTATAACCGTTCGAGAAACTACTGATAACACTTATCAGTAAATCTCATCAACCCTGGCTAGGGACTTACTGTTATAGCCAATCGAGCATAGCGCAACATCAACTCCCAATACCGGGAGAGACGAAACCCCTCCTATCACTCACTGCCTCCATGTGACTCGGGACTGTACCCAAAATCCACCTATTTGCATGACTCCTTTGAGCTGTGGTAGGGAGGAAATCAAAGCACAGTGGGAACCACACAAGACACTATGACGATCTCGGGTCTACAGACTAACCTGTACAAGTGTCACCAGAGAACTGCTATCTGACGATAGGTATGATACCAACTAGGAGTTCTTAGCGAGTCCTGTTCGGTGTACCCATTCTATAATGAGCACATGTGTACAATCTTTGATGTTAAACATCAATGGTTGTGGGATCAACCATCGCCCCTGTTTACTCTGGAATATCAATGCCCTGTCTCGATATCCCCTCGACTAGAAACTGTTAAAGGTTGTGCTTGTGGAATACATAAGCCCCGCTAGTATGATCTGCATCATAGTTCTGGTAGTCAAGTCAATATCCTAAGGGCTTTATCAACATGTATCTGAGAGACAGTATAATAATACTAGTGTACATGTTAAGATAAAAAGCAACCAGATAGTATACTATCATGTCGAGCAAGAAAGTACTCTATGTAAGTCGACGTTAGACACCCCACATGATGCGGGGAGGCGGAATAGGTAAAACAATCATTTTGTTTAAACTAATATCGACTAACTTTACGGATCTTTGCTAAACCCTAACTAACAACTATCTAGAAGTGATTAGCTACTATGATAGATGATTATACCTAGTGAATCAAGTCCTTCTTGTTCTCGTTGACCATCTCCTCGTCGACCATCTCCTCGTCGGCCTCTTCATTGTGATAGAAGATCCACTCGAGAGCTACTTCTCCAAGCTTTAACCTTTCACTTGAGGTAACTAGGTTGCTATGAGTGCTAATCAAGGTAACCTAGAGGATATAGAAGAGGATTAGGGATCTATTAGTCTTGCTAACCCTTGGATCTCAACACATGAGAGGTTAGGGTTAGTTCTTTGAAGAGAGAGAGAGCTTGAGGAGAGAGAAGGTGAGAGTGAGAATCATATGAATAATATCTCATTTGTGAATATATGAAGCATGATAATTATTAAATGAATAACATATGATAATATCAACCATGCTTCATTAACTCACTATGTGTGAATCACCTCATGGGTCATTAAGCAATAAATGCTTCATTAACTCATTTGGATGAATCACACCATGAGTTATTAATCCATTTAATGCAAATTCCACCTAAGCCTCACACTCATCAATCTTCTAGAAGCTTCTCGACTAATTACGAGAATGCCCCTCCCATCCATGAAAACACGGAAATACTGAGACTGTATAAATCCAATAATCCAATACTAGAATCTGGCTTAAACCAAATCCTGCTAGTATAAACTGTCCGAACATCGTACGTGCTTAAAAACACGTATGTGTCCGAACCCTGTCGTAAAACCATATGACCTCTATATCGTTTCGCCCAAAGCAGGGAAACTCTCTGTGTGGGACTCTAAAGACTCGACAGTACGCTGGTAGTTGGTTTAACCATAGACCGCAAGCGGCACTAGCTGTACGTAACGGTCCCCAGGTAGATGTCAATAAGAAGGCCGATGAAGAAACCCATCCGAACTCCTACTGAGCCTGATGTGACAATCTCCGTACGGTCCGGTCTGTTCGTCTAAGACTATCGCATATCCGGCCTAGGGGGCGGCAAGCATCAGTCCTCTATAAGCGGTATAAGTCGTGTCAGAGTGAAGCCCATTACACCTTGAGAAGCTACTGGAAATCCTACCAGTAAATCTCGTTTGCCCTGGCCAGGGACTTTGTGTAAAGGCTTTCCAAACAAAGCGTGATTTCAACTCCCAATACCGGGAAAGACGAATCCTATCTAACCGCCACTGCCTCCAAGTGCTTCGGGACTTCACCCAACTGCTACCTGTTTGCACGACTCCTTTGAGCCATGGTAGGGTAGCAATCTAAGAACAAGGGGAACACACTCGAGACGAAGCAACAGTGTCAAGTCTGCGGACTATGCTGTACTCATGTCACCTGGGAACTGTTAACTGACGACGGGTATAATACCAACCAACAGTTCCCTGCGAGTCCTGTTCGGTGTACCCGTAACCCAACGAGCACCTGTATACTATCTCCAGTACAACGTACTAATAGCTGTGGGACAGACCATTTCCCCTGCTGGGATGAGAAACGTACACACTAGTCTTCTCCGGAGTATCGATGCCCTGTCTCGATAATCCTACGACTAGGGACCTGAAAAAGGATGTGCTTGTAGACTACCCAGCCCCCACTAGTGTGACTGCCATCACAACGCTGGTAGTCAAGCAAGATCCTAAGGGCTCTATCAATATGTATTCTCGATATGCTAACATATACACATATTAAGATAGATATAAACCAAGTAGCGTACTACCATATTTAGCAAGACTGTTAATATAACTGTGAATATCCCAAGCTTCCATTAAGTAATGTACAAGCTAGTATGATATAATAATGGCCCCTAGGGCATATACACTAACACTCTATATATATGTCCAAGCATCCACTATATCATACAAAAATGGCCTCTAGGGCATATATATTCCTAACATTTGGGAGGCTCTGATACTATTGAAAGTTCCTAGTACCCTCGCCGCGGCAGCCGCGGCCAATGCAAAACCGAAAAACAAAAATTTACAAGATAGCACTAGAACCAAATCCCTAGCAATCTAGCCAAACACAAAAACTAGCAATAAACATGCAAGGTTCATAGAGATTACAACCTTTGATGCGTGTCCACCCAATCGTGGAAGACCTCTCCAAACTTCTCTTAGGCCATCGGAAACAAGCTTGAGAGGCGACCGCCCTTGCCAATGATGATCCACCCGAGGGAACCGATCCAAGTTCCAACTTCACCTAGTGAATAAACCGACGCTCCAATGTAGGAATTTTCCACTATCATTTTCTTTCAATCATGAAGCTCAAGAGAGCATACAAGAAGAAGGAGGAGGAAGAAGATAAAGAGGTAGCCATAACAAATGAACTAAGTACTGTGGTGTTGAGAGAATGGCATCATAAACCTTTTACCATGCAAATAAAATATCAAAACCATTTTCATATAAACAAATGAAGTTCATCCCTCTCTACATGCCATCAACCATACTCATAGTGTCACGCCCCGCTTCCCTAAATACGGAAAACGAGGGATGACTAGGCCAGCCATGCTCCTACGGTCAAGGAATCATCCCGCCGTAGTCACACTTCGGCTTCTAGCATTACATGGTAATCAGTAAATAAAGCACAATAGTAAAGGAATCACATCACTAATTTATTACATTAAAATCCATTGTTCACAAATTACAGATAATAAGAACAATTACTAACCAAGTTAAATCTCATGATCACTTTTATGAAAAGCAGTAAAGATAGGAAGTACACCAGACTATATCTCCGTGAACTCGAAAGGTAGATCCGTCTCCTGCGCTGGTCCTTCCACGGAATCTGAGCATGCATACTCAGGTCGTCAGAGCGACACAATAATAATATTATTATAATAAGATGAAACAGGTAAAAGAAGTAATACTGGTGAAAATACAATGCGAGTAATCACTAAATCACTATATGATGCAAAATATGATCTGTGTCCCTATCAGTCTCTAGGTCGTGTTTGAAATCGTATAGTGGAAGGAGGATCATGTTTAACAGGAGTCTCGTACATACCCGAGACAACGGCCCACATGCCCGGGACATAACCCTGTCAGCCGGATCGCTAGATCCTACCTAATATATATATATATCACTGCTCGAATGATCATCCTCTAAAACACGGTCCTGCTAAATACGATTCTCTTTCCACTTCGATTTTCCCTTTATCCCCAGGTTTACACTATTTATGATATTGATTCAGTCGTGTACAAGTATACCAATGTCACGGTTTTATCACTGCTCACTATATCAAACACTGTCACGAATATTCACTTCCCACTGGTGTACTCGTCACTCCTAAACCAATATCAACCACGCACGATAATGCAATGTCCACTAACTCTAACACGCACTAACATTAAGTATATGGCAAATGGGGTATGATATATGTATGTATGCCATCATTAAGCTAAGTGTATTATGAATCAATATGCATGTCATTATCTTACAAAAATTGCATAAATTCATATGTTAAGAATTCAACAAAATGATGCAAGTAAGATAAATAGAACACTCAGTCAGCAATTCATCAAAATTAGTTTCAGTTCAATCGGGATTCCGGTTTTCAAGATACAGCTGTTTCATTTTAAGTGCTCACGGCTGAAAATTCAGTTTCAGAACTGAACGTCCGTTTCGCGACACGAATTGCACCCAGTTGGGCTCATAATTTAGCGATTCTACAGTTGAATAATATCTAGGGTTTTCGATAGAGTATTCAACGCAATAGACGGATCCTCAATCGCGTCTGTACGTTGAAAGTTATACACAGTTTAACATCAGTATATCACTTCTGAATCTGTTCGGGACAGTTATACGTTCTGCCCTTTCATTTACAGTTTAAAATAGCCAACGGCAATGAAACGGAATGGAACCACTTGTTTTGTTTATCTAACAGAATTTTCTTTAATATACTGCAGAGTTCCGTAACATACGAATTCAGGAAACACAGTGACACATTTTGGGACAGTACACAGCAATCAGAGTCGCTCTGGACTGCAGTCCAGAGTCGCACTCCGATCTAAATATCATCGCAGTTACAGAACAGAAATCATTAGAAGATTACATAGGGTTAAAGTTCGTCGAGTCGGCTTCGATTTAAGCCCTCGAACGCATCATTCCAGTATATATATATTTTACGGTGATTTTAATCGTTTTCAGATACAGAAAAATTCTAGTTTTATCGGCATATTTGGGGGTATCAATTTTAGTCACTAACAATCGTATTTTCCAGTGAGATTTATACACGATATTTATCATTATGAGGGCCAATAGAAAACATCTATTTCCGTCAAATTAAACAATTATTTTCATTGGGGTCTAGCATCGAACACATAGGTCGCATAATATATCGGGAATCGGTAAATTTATAAACTATATGATTTAGGTTTGTACCATAATTATATTAGCATGTAGCAAGTAAACACTTGCCTGGAAACGTCTCGGGGTTGCAGAGCAGCAGCGACGTCACGAACGTGCGAAATACGTCGCGAAACGATTTGCGCGAGCTTGGCTCGCGATACGGAATTGTGTCGGAATTGCCCGGAGACTTCTTGTGCTCGCTGGAAGGGTGAAGTAGGCTCTGTGGATCTCCTGAGTAGTGCTGGGGTTGCCGGCGGTCGGCGACGGTGTTCCGGTGAAGAGCTACAGTGGGCGTGGGTGCATTATAGGTTTTGAGAGAAATAGAGAGAGAGAGAGAGATAGTGGGCTCGGTTGACAGGCTTAGGGTGTTGGTGATGATGCAGATGACGAGGAGGAGAAGCTGTAGAGGTCGACGGTGTGGTGTGGAGATCGCCGGCGTCGAGCGTAGGTAGCCGAGCTCGGGTGTGGGGTTGGTGTACAGGGGGTGCTCGGCAGGGGTGCTCGGGTTGATGGGGTGTAGCGGTGAGGAGTTCTGTTAGTGGAGGAGGAGTGAGCGAGGGTTGCCGAGGGGTTGTCGCCGGCGGTGGAGTGAGGGACAACGGGCGGAGTTGGGTGCTCGGTGAGTTTTTGGTGAATGGAGAGAGGTGAGGAGATTTCTGAAAATGAAGGAGAAGAGAGAGGTGAGGGCGTGAGGAATGAATGAGGGTTGAATGTCATGGGTGAAACGTTGCAAGAATAGGGGCGTGGGCGTGGGCGCGAGTTGCGGCGGAGGAGGCGATCGCGAGCGGGAATGGAGGAAGGTTACCGTTGGAAGAGAAGGGAGAAAGAGAAGAAGCGGGTCGGATCATGGGTCACGGGCCGGGGAGTTGGGCTTGGGGTTTTTAAAAAAAAAATTCTTATTAAAAATAGTGGGCTGAGAAAGGAAACGGGCCGGGGAATTTGGTTAGAAAATTTTGAGCTGAGGGTTTTAAATATTTTGGGTTAGGATTTTATTGTTAAAATTTTGGTTTTTGTTTAATTTAGCTTTGATTTCAAATCTTGGGTTTTGGCTTTTAGGGTTTGGGAAATTTTATTGGGTTTAGGGTTGTGTATATATATTAGTATATTTTAGCTTTTGGTTTTGGACCATGATTTTAAAAGAGCTGGTAAAATTAAAGTTTAAACATTACGCTTAAGCAACCAATAAAACACGAGGGGAAAAAGAAAAGGAAATCACTGGGATTCAGAAAATAGGAAACTTTTATTAAGATGGTAACGGGGATTTACACATAGCCACCTCACCCTCCATCTCATTTCCTGGAATATTCATAAATGAATATTCACAAATGAGGTGTCCTCCTTTTAGAAAGTATTCCATGTAAATACAGAATATAACCCGGTATACGTATCGAAATGCATATACGCGTATCTGTATAAAAATACGAATAGAAATAGAGAGAAAATGAATAGTGAACAACAATACTAGAATATATATATATATATATGTCAAATATATATATATATATATATATATATATAAATTATTAAATCAAAACCTGATTTAATAATCCGGCCTAATCTAAGCCGCTAGTATTATCAACCGTCCGATTAAAGTCCGTGTAGCCTGTGCACGTATTTAATCGGACCCCTGTATATAGCAACTTACGTCATCTACATCATATCACCTGAACCGGGAAAACTCTCTGTGTGGGACTCTAAAGACTCAACAATACGCTAGTAGTGATTACTGGATAAATCCATAACCATAAGCACGTCAGCGGCACTAGCTGTACGTAACGGAAGGTTCTCGGGGGGGGAGTCCTCTTACCGTACCCAAGTATATACCGAAAGGAAGGTCGACAATCAAGTTCATCCGTACCCTAATGAGCTTGAATGTGACAATCTCCATACAGTCTGATCTCTTCGTCTAAGAGTATCGCATTCCGGGTCTAGGGGGTGGATAACGTCAGACCCCTATTAACCCGATAAATCGTGTCAGAGTCAAGCTCATCACCAACCGAGAAACTACTGAACTCATATCAGTAAATCTCGTCCACCATGGCCACGGATTTAGGGTGATGGCCAACCAAACATGGCGCGGCATCGACTCCTAATACCAGGAGAGACGAATCCATGGCAATCGCTCATTGCCTCCTTATGGCTCGGGACTATACCTAACTAAAACCTGTTTGCACGACTCTTTTGAGCCATGGTAGGGTAGTAATCTAAGTACAGTTAGAACTCACATAAGACAAATGACGATCTTAGGTCAAAAGACTAACCTATACTCATTCCACCTAAGAACTTCTATCCGACGATAGATAAATACCATCTAGAAGTTTTCGGCGAGTCCGTCCGGTGTACTCACCTCCAGTGAGCACCTGTATACTATCTTAGGTGACACAACACCAATGGTTTATGAGACCGGCCACCGCCCCTCGTCGGGGTCTCGAAACGTATACACTAGTCTACTCCGGAATATTGATGCCCAGTCTCGATACTCTGATGACTAGGGACATTTAAGAATGTGCTTATGGACTACCCAGCTCTCACGTATATGATCGTCATCATAATGTTGGTAGTCAAGCAAGAATCCTACGGGCTTTATCATTATATTTTAGCGACACGTAATAACAAGTAAAACGTATACACATCAATGATAAAGACAAACCGGATAGTATACTATCATTTTGAGTAAGACTGTACTACCTGTATAGGTCCTCCATCAATTATTATAATCGCCTACCTGCAATTACAATAATTGCCTTGAGGACACTATACCCAACATAACCAATCCAGAAACTTGGCCTCTCAACTAAAGAGCCAAGTCTTGGGTATCTGGTTGGGGTCCAAGTCATATTCCGCACTTGCAAAGTGCGGAATAGACTGGCCAATCCAACCAGAGATATAGCTTGGCTCTCTGGTTTGGGAGCCAAGTCTTATTCCGCACTTGCAAAGTGCGGAATATACTGGCACTACCCCAACCAACAAACCTGAAAACCTTTGCCTTCCCCTTGGTTCCAACGTTCAATTTGTAAAATTTTGCAACTAGACAAGCTAAATTGGACTTCAATTTTTGCACATTAAACCAAAAACCCACGGTCTAAAAGTTCAAAAAAAAAACAGACAGCACCCCCTTTGTAAATTTTGAATAAATTCATGTACAAAATCAATAAAATAAACGCTACCCAACATGGGAGCTAACTCTATGCCAAACACGGCAGAGACACAATCCATGCAAAATATACAACGCCTAAAGACGAAGAACAACAAGCGAAACGCAATAAACAGTATATATAAATAAATACATACATCTCATGAAATTCGATAAAAACAAATACAAAAGAGAGCATTGCATCAAGCATGACAAAGCCCATGGAATCCTAGATCGGCCGCGGTGGTGTTGAGATGGACCGGGTATATCCTCTGGTTGTGTGGCTAGCTGTGAGGGTCCAGGTTGGTCCGTGGCTCTAGAAGGACCAGCCCCGCCTCTGTGTCGGCGACGTTGACGTTGATAAGTCACGTTCACCAGTGCTCAATGAGGTGGAGGAGGAGGAGGATCCAGACGTCGTATCAGACGGCATTGGAAAAAACGAATGACCGATCTCCAGATGGCCTTGATCCTACTAGCCGATGTCGTATGTTCGCCGATTACGTTGTCTGCGACATTATGGACCTGAAACAAGACGTCGGCCTATAACATAGATAAGTAAATATCTCAAATATATAATATTAAGAAATTACATAATAAAAAATAAAAAGAAACAACAAAGTGTTTACCATCTCACGCTCTATGGGTCTCTGCGGCTCATACGTCACCCGTGGAGGACACACCGTCTAAATGTACTGCCGAGTAATCTTCAAGTACCAGTCCTGGTAACCTTTTATCGGTAAAGGCGAATCTCTCTGATGTACGACAAGCAGAGCTCGTGCATCCCATCGAAGGATGTAGATGTTTTAAAAAGCCCTCCAATCTACAGTTTTACCTCTTTGTGTGACCCGATCAATCTGCTCTACCGGATCCGGGATGTGCTGTACAAGCCCGAACTGTCATAATACACGGTCCGGGACATGATATGCGACGATGCCGAAATAGATAATAGGTGTCCGCGCATGCCAGATATCTAGAAACTGTAAACACACATCCGGTAGAGCTCGGTAGAAATCCAGTGTATATGTCATCCAGAGTACAGCTCGGTTCGGGAGCATATCTAACTCATTTTGGTAAAACTCGAGCGACTTGTTGGGTGTCCTATCCCATGTCCGACAGATGTTAAACCTGTGACACAACAATAAAGCATTGTAATTCAGGAGTCACATTTACGATTCACAAGCTCAAAATTCGTAAAGGTTGATTTTAATTAGATAACTTATAGTTTTACCTGCACCCTAATAGCTGATCTCCATCTAGCTGGACCTCTTGGATAAATGTAGGATAACCGGTGGATAGTCAGGTCCAGCACCACATCTGTAGATATCATACTTTATTAGATACCGATATATTTAACATGATAACAAAATTTATTAAGTATTTCAAATTTTTACCTGAAGAAGATAAAGACAACCACCTATAATATTGTGCTCCTGCAGAGCGACAGAGGTCAACTCCTTGTAAATGTAAGCGAGCACAATACTCCCCTACGACAATGTGTCGCATACGTCAAGATCGGCTAATAATGGTAGCCACATGAGCTGTACTATATTCTTCGATGTGTCGGGAAATAAAGACATCCCAAGTTGATGAAGAATATAAGCACGTACGTACTAATCGACCGCCGCCTGATCTGCATCATTACCGGGGGGATCGAATGCTTCACGAAGCCATGTAACCCTGATAGCACCTCCTTTCATTTGTGAGGGAGCCCGACCAAGATGCTCAATGCAAAACTCTCGCCATTCGTGACCCGTATCCCCTGTCACCGGTGGACTGTGGATGCACAAGCCAAGCAGTACAGAAACATCCTGAAGAGTGATCATCATCTCCCCCATAGGCAAATGAAATGTGAAGGTCTCTGGCCTCCATTGCTCGGCCAACGCTGTAATGAAAGGATGGTCGAGACGAATGTAGTCAATCCACAAGTAGTGATAAAACCCTACACGTGCTAACCCAACCTGCGCACGTGCATCTCCAATCGCCCATGACCTAACCTTCTGTAAGTGAGCAGTACACGTCAAAACGATGTTCTCCTGCACATTAAACAAACTCGTTAGAAATATACAATTAGAAGCAAGTAGTACAAGTACTATATTTAATTGAATTAATTTCTTCCCGCCATGCATGTCGTCGCCCGATGTCGGTCCAACAGGTATAAAACAGACGGATCTACAGGTCCTGGGTCCATCGATACAATAGCTGACAAAAGTAATAATTCAAATATAAGTGCCAATTATACATCAACAAATGCAATACGTAACTGTAAATAAAATACATAATGTCGAACGAACACAATACATAGCTGGTGATAAATGATACAATACATTAGATGCAGCAATACAATACTGTCAATAGGATAAAATACATCACCAAACACGATACATCAAGTGACACAATACATAACAGTTCTTACGGATACAAGACATTAACGAACAAAATACAAGATGAATAAAAAACTACAATACATCATTGCAGTTGATTCTGAAGTTGATGTGGAAGATTAGGACATCGCAATTTTTTATGACCATAAGATTTGCACTTGCTGCACCTGTTCTTTCCTTTCGCCTGTTCGTGCCTTTCATCCATAGCACCCTTGATATGGCATCTTGGAGGCGTGCCTTTCTTTCTCGTATTGCTGGGTGGGAATTGTTCAGCACGATTAATTACATTTTAATACCACTCGTTTCCTATTATTTTGTCAATAAACAGTGCTATTTAATCTGTGACTGCTCATTAGTACAAATTATAGGTACACATGCAAAATCACTGAAAAACAAGCACAACATGCACATAAACGACGGTTTTTAGCCAGAACGGCAAACATGACGGAAAAACGACCAAGTTCTAAAGAGTTTGCAATAAATGAAGTTATGTACAAAAACAAATTAATTTTGGTCCAACATGATGTGAACATAATCAAGTGTGGTTCATGCATATAGCTCATGCAATCAATTGGGCAAGCACCATCATGAAGAAAGAAAGTGGGCATGCAAGTGGCTTGGGCAAGTGGGCATGTAATAAGTATTTGAAAAAGAGATGATTTGAAGTGTGAATACATTGCCCACTTGACCCCTTCTCTATTCTTTATGCCCAGAATGCGATAGAGTGTGAATTAAAAGAAAAGAAGATACCAGAGAGATGATGTTGATGCCAGAAGACCACAGTCAAAGTGGCAGTCAAAATATTCATAAAAACGGTAATTTGCGGCCAAGACTTGACCATTTTAGCTCGTGCACTTTTTGTGGGTCCTTTGTTGTCTTTTCAGTCCATTTCTATTGTTCGTTTTTTTTATTTTGAGTTGCCTATATATAGCATATCTCATATTAAGTTCTGGGTTAGCTTTTGGAGTGAGAAATTGTGTGTAATACTTTATAGCTTCTTCAAACTTCTTTGAGCTCTCACTTGAGTGCTCCATTAAGGAGGTTGAAATTGCTATCTATCTTATAGCTCAAGCCCCTCATTTTGTGAATAAAGAACTTGCACTCTTTTTCCTTTTACTTGTTTTCTTATGTGTTTCTTCTCTTGTGTTTTCATTTTCTCTTTTGTGATATTTGAGTAATTTCTTTAGTTGTGGTGATGGTGAGGATGGAGATGAATGGCTTAGCCTTCCTCCTTCTCTTGTGAATGTTTCATGTACATAAAAAGGATTATAAGTTTAAGATTGTTTATTGGCATTGGTTTGATATGGTATTTTGATTCTATGGTTACTTGGTAACCTCATTATATACCATATCCTCTCTAATTTTCCATTTTGCCATGTTAAACTTAGAATCAAACTAGCGTTAAGGTTGCTAAGTATTTAGATAGGGTATCTTGCCTAATGATTGTTGACACTCTTCATTTAGCATATATCATATACTATCACCCCACACTTAGCAAGTTTAATGCTAAATATTTTGCTCTCATATGCTAATTTTTTATTTCTTGATGTTGTATGCCTTGTGATTCTAGTAACTTGATTTTATACGACATGCTTGGACATAAAAATGGTAAGTGAGAACAAAATGGATTCATTTCATTCCTCGAGTATGAGTAACACATCTTGATGATTTGTGCTTCACAAATGCCTTGACAAGCCATGCTTCATGTCGGATCTAGAAGTAGGAGGGAATACTCATGATCAAGAGAGTGTCGAAGAATTTGCCATGATTTAACCATCCGAACCGGAGCCACGGTTGCCTTTCTTACCTTTGTTTTTATAATTTCGTATTTTCTTATTTTTGTGATAAACCGAATTCAAAACTCATTCTTTTCTGTTGAACTTGACGTAAAAACCCTTAATCACCAATTCCCTATGGATCGACCCGTACTTGCCGGCTAGCTACAACGAACCTTGCACTTGCGGTTTATAAATTTTAAAACAAGACCGAGCTCGTGTGCGCCGTATTTCTAAAACCAACTTTTCTTTTCAAAATGCATAGGTGTGCACGCGTGAAGTCCCAACAAGTTTTTGGCGCCGTTGCCAGGGATGTGATAGTCATTAGGGGTTGTTATTTTAGGTTCATTTGGTTATACAAAACTAACAAACTAACAAAAAAAATTCAAAACCAAAACAAAAAACTAACTTTTTGGACATTTGTTCTCTGTCTTTTTTATCTGCTATCACTCTAAGATTCATTGAAAGATTTGGAGTATAAAAATGAGACACTTATAGGACAAGAAGAACACAGTAAATAGTTGGAACCCCAGCTCAAAAACTTAGCCATCAATTTATTCTTTTTGGCCATAATTTGCGGCCAAATTTTCTCTGATTGCTCCAAGTTTTTGGTTTTTGATTCTTTGTCCTATTATTGCTCCATATTTATACTTTAAACTTCATAATTGTGTGTGTATGGAACATTATCTATATATATCGCTTTTCCGCTAAATTTTCCGATATTTCCGACATTTCAGTTTTAGACAGACTTGCGACCAACGAACATGCAGAGAAAATTGAACTTTCAAGACCAAGGTGGTACTGATTTACAGTGCCAATGATCTGGATAGTTTGATCCGCGCAAGAAAACCTTTCAAGTTATCGGGATCAACACAACGGGGGTTTCTTAACCCAAAACTTTTGGTATGTATTTTTTTAACACCTTTTCTTAAATTCGACGCTCAAATATCTCAATTTTCTGCAGGATTTCTTTGCAAAATTCGTCGCACAAGAGCCAAAGAGAACTAACCCGTATTTGTTGCGACGCCTAAGCCTAAAATGAAAAAAGATATGCTTGATTGTTTGATTGCTTAAATTCTTCTATTGATTGCGCATTTACATCTTAATACGGACTTAAGGGAGAAGAACCTACAAGTTACGGTAAAGGATTTCATCACATTTTTCCGTGGCCCACAAATCACAAAACTGCATTCTTACATACCCACAGTAATTTTAAAATAAATTGGAACTCTGATTTTAGGAATTCGCGCTCAATAGGCAAGTTAATTGTGTTTAAAATATGCTTGATGTTATATTGTTCACGAGGTGTTTAGGCAAGTGTTGACGGTGCAACTACCAATTGAGAAAGGGTTAATCTAATTAAGGAACTTCGCGAAAGCATTGGAAAACCTCCCCTTATTTCTGCACTTACCTGGTTTCGTGATTGGTACATCTTGAGCCCGTTTCTCGACACAGTTTTACTTCGATAATCAGGTTCTTGAGCATGTATAGTTGACTTAGCAAAATTTAGACTGCCAGGGGTGTGATATTCTTTGTTTTTGTGATTTTGTGCTTGTTGATATGGGTGATACACAGTTCAATTTGATTCTTCACGATCCGTATTCTTTTGTTTATACACATACCCAATTCTTTTGTTCAAATTGTCATATTCTTCCCATATTTTCGACAACTGTCCTTTCTTACGGGGTGGCCAACCATACCGGAATTTTGAAATTTTTTCACCCCCTAACACTCTTGAACCCAATCCTACTTCAAATATAGAGAAAATGATTGAAAACTTAGAGAAAGAGGTCGACAAGATAACTGTTTTAGTATCGCTACCATCATAACCCTCTCTTTATATAACAATTGACACATCAATAGAGTATGATAGTGAGATGGATGCTAGATTGACCGCTTTAGAGAAATGTTTAGAAATGATGATTGTAGTCGAAAATCAAACAACTTCCACACTTTCCATATTCATACAACAATATGATCAATTGTTTCACGCTCAATCTCAATAATTGGATAGAATCAACGAACAAGTGAAACATTTAGCCGTACAGATTCTAGGGAGTGGGCCCAGTCAATTTGAAACCAATAATGCCAATATCTGTCATCTAGGAAGTTAGCTAAGTGAGATAAATGATCAAACAAATTTTGACGATTTCATAGATGATGATGATATTGTTGGTAGACGTTCGTGCTCGTGCCACAAACTAGGGGCCAATGCGGAATATAAAACGAAAATTTTCGAAACAAGAGCACGAACTCTATGGCCTAGAATCGAATCCAAACACTAAACTAGTAAACAATAAAAGGAGTTTAGCTACTCGGTTAGTAATTAAAACCTTTGTAGTCGTGTCCTTCATCTTCTATGCCACTTCTTTAGCTCCTAAGTTGTCGGGAACGAGCTTGGGAGCCGGTCTTCCTTGTCGAAGATGGTCCATCTGAAGGAACCCAAATCAAAGCTCTAGCTTCACACAAAATACAAAGTGAAGCAAATAGTGATCAAAACTTGCTAAGAATTTATCACTAAGATATAGTGGTGGTTAATCTCTAAGTGTTCTCTCCTTTTCTTTTTCTTTTCTCAATTAACAAAAACTCAAAAGAGAGGAAGAAGAAGCAAAGGGTGAGAGTGAAGCAAATGAGCAAGCATGGCATGAAAAAATATCCATCATCTAATTTCTTTTCTTTCTTCTTTCTTTTAAATGTGTGAAGTGGGTGGAAATGTGACTCACTAGTGTGAGTCACAAGTCCATACACTTCCACTTAATGGAAGAAAGAATGAGAAGAAAAGAACAAGCTATGTCATATGTACACGTATATATACATACACACACACACACACACACACATATATGCATGCACTAATACAAGTATATACTACAAATACATACGCCCATAGTCGTATCAATATACAAATACCGTATTCGTATAAAATACGAATACCGTATTTGTATAAATACCATATTATATCAAAATACGAATACCGAAAAGAGAGATACTAAAAAGAGATATATAATACTAGCTCACATTTTATCCAAATATGATAATCTGGCTATCTTTCAAATCGGCTAGTATTAAAAAAATATCTGATTAAAATTACGTGTACAAAAATACGTGTTTTAACCGAATATAAGTACGTATCAAAATACGTACACTATATCGTTTCGTCTAAGCTGGGAAACCCTCTGTGTGGGACTCTAAAGACTCGAAAATACGCTGGTGGTAGGTTTAACCATAAGCACGTCAGCAGCACTAGATATATGTAACGGCTACCTAGGTATTGAATGAAAGGAAGGTCGACAAGCAAACTCATCTGTATTCCTACTGAGCCTGAAAGTGACAGTCTCCATACAGTCTGGTTTGTTCGTCTAAGAGTATCGCATATCGGGTCTAGGGGTAGATAAAGTCAAATGCCTAATAACGCGATAAGTCGTGTCGGTGTGAATCCCATCACCTATTGAGAAACTACTGATCCAAATCAGTAATTCTCGTCCACCTTGGACAAGGATTTCTGGTGATGGATACCCATGCACTGTGCGACATCTACCCCCAATACCGGGAGAGACGAATCTCCGACGATCCGCTCACTGCCTCTATGTGGCTCGGGACTGTACCCAACTAAAACTTGTTTACACGACTCAGTAAAGCCGTGGTAGGGTAGTAATCAAAGCAGAGTAGGAACTCACACGAGACAAATGAAGATCTCAGGTCGACAGACTAAGCTGTGCTCATGTCACCAGAGAACTACTACCTAACAATAGGTATAATACCATCTAGTATATTCGCTATGAGTCCATCCAGTGTAACTCACAACCCAATGAGCACCAATATATTATCTTTGGTGACTAACTAACACCAATGACCGTGAGACTGGCCATAGCCCCTCGTATGTGTCAAGAAACGTATACACTAGTCTAATCTAGAATATCGATGCCTAGTTTCAATATTCTCACGACAAGGGACATTTAAGGATATGCTTATAGACTACCTAGTTCTCACAAGTGTGATCGCCACAATAATCTTGGTAATCAAGCATGAATCCTAAGGGCTCTATCAATATGTAATAATGATCTATAATACCACATAATACATATACATGATGATAAAGTCAAACCATATAGTATACTATCATCTCGAGTAAGACTATTCTACCCTTATTAGTCCTCCCTCAATCATCATAATCGTTTGCATGCGATTACAATAATTGCCTTGAAGGCACTATAGCCAACATATATAATTGGCTTGACCGAGTATTATAAGGACAAGCAAGAAAATCCTCCGAGTTAGTCTGATACTAATCTTCATGTACCAATTAGGCCTCCTATCACTGTTGGTCTTGAAGAAAATATAATTGATAAACTACTTGAAGATGAGATTCTTACACCGATTGATTATATCGATGAGATTTTAGAGGAAGAAACTTGTGAATTTGACGGGTATGGTTTTGATGTAGTTTTCGACGAAATTAGCAATCAGGAACCCATAACTTTAATAGTGCCAATTGATCTATTTTTTGACGAAATTCTACAGTGGGGACCTACATTCCCAGATGACATCGACCTACCCATGAGCCAGTATGTTGAGGGAGAACTTGAATTGGGAGATGTGAGTTTTATTGATAAAAATATGATTGTAGAAGAGTATAGGGAGAGAGTTAACTTTGATAGAAATTCTTTCATGCCGAGTTTTGAGGAGATATTTCTGGATGAACTTGTTGTTCTTGATGAGTTTGAGTTACGATCACGTTGGGAACATCATAGAGATCTTTCTTTTGCTGAACTTTTGGAGAATAAACTCCAGTTTCTAAACAAACTTGATCTCGAAACTCAACACATGATTCTTGAAAATAAAATTCATCCGGGCAACAGTTCTTTGACTCCTTCAAAATTTCGTCTTCATCTTCAACGCTTTCTGATCCCTACTTTGACGCATCCATGCCCAAACCTAATATCTAACCATACTATTAACATTTTTTCTTTTCCATACTCTTTTTCCTTTACCAGCCCTGGTCTTATTGTAATATTTCATAAACTAGAAAATACAATTTTTGTATTTAAATAATAAAATAATGAATTTCACGGATATCATACGAATATAGATTTGAGTTTTCGTAGATTGATATAATTATATACCTATATTTTTGGAAAATAATTAGAATTTAAAAAGTAATTATTAATTTTGAAAGCATTTATTTAATTAATTTTTTCATACATTAGTATATAATTATATAAATACAAGTTTAATGTTAAACTTGATTAGTATTTTCCTAATTGTGTATTAAACCAAGCTTATTTTGTTAACTATATTTTAATGTGCCATGACACATTACATTTGTATTCTATGTATGGTTTTATTTCTATTTTTGGTTTTTATGTTTGTCTAAAAGAAAAGAAAATATAAGAAAAGAAAAAGAAAAAAGAATGAGAAGGGGACAAAGAGACACATAGGTATGGGTAGGAGAGAGAGAGTGAGAGAAAGAGAGGGCATGGTTGCATTAACCATCACATTTTCTTCCTTCATTTTCTTTCTTCATCTCCTTCTTCATCTCATTTTCTTCTCCACCTCCTCCATCCTCTCTACCACCTAAACCACCTAAAAAAAACCCATGACCCCTTCACAAAAAATGTTCATAATCTCAATCTAACCTTCATGGCATGATCAAGTTTACGTTTGAGCACATTTGACCATCTTGGAAATTTCTTGAATTGCTTTCGAACGATCAAGTACAGCCAATAATGGGAAGTGCCCTCAGTGAACTTAAAAGTTTTCTGAGGTGTATCAGTATTGAACCGGCGTCGGTCGGAGAAGGTTTCGGCAAAAACTTTCCGAAATCCTTCTCAGCCATGTCGGGGGCCTCACATTTCTTTGGATTCGCACGCGGTGTTTGGTATGCGAGAATCGACCCATGGGCGGAGGCAGGGGTCCCCCTAAGCCCAACTTCGGCCTTATCGACGCCATCGCGTGTCACTCCGCCCCCGGTTAAGCGGGACAGAGCAAGGTTGCCGAAATATTTTAGAGATAATAACTATACGTTTAGATAAGTTTTCAAGTATTCTTACCTTCACAACTAGTTAGAGTTAGTTTTAGAGGCTTATGTGCATGTTTTGTAAACTTATGTTTTCCTAAGTGAGTTGTAGTGAGTAGAACTTATAGTTGTAGTGTAGTAGAGGGTTTAGAGAGTGATTACTGGCCTATTAGTGATAGTATCCCTGGTCTAGATGAGTTTAGAAGTTCAAAGATGAGTTTAGAATTTTCCGATATCGGTTTTTCATTGACTTTTGAGGATCAAATGGAATCTGGGATAACTTGGGAACTCTGAAAATTAAATAGAGGATACAGAGAGATGTATAGACCAATAGAAAGCCACCGTAGAAGCCCGAGCCCCTATCTCTTCTCCTTTGTCATCATTTTATTTGTTTTGACCACAATTTGCGGGTCAATTTTGGAATTAGGCTTTGAAATTTTTTCTGTAGCTCACTCATTAGATAACTAAGACTACCATATACGCTAAAAAGTCCCATATCACCTTAAGAAAAATATAGAGTTGTTTTTCTTGACTTTTGGCAATATTTTGCGATATATGAAACTTAGTTTTTTGATATTTGTGTTTTGACTCGGTCGTTTGAAGTTCGTACGTCGACGTCGAGGAGTTTTTTATCGTTTTACCACGTGTTGACTATAGGTTCTAACCTATGTGTGCTTCACTTGTGATTTTAAATTCGATTCAAGTTTTTATATGATTTTGGTTATGGATTTGATTATAGATACAATCGCGTAGACTTCCAAGACGATGAAGAAGAGCAAGGCGTCCGTCGATTTCGACTAGAGCGAGGATATTAGGTGAGTAAATGTATATCTATGGGAGAATTCGGGTGGATGGCGTATAGCACCTCCGCAACTGTAGATTTAGGATTATATATATATATATATATATATATATATATAGAGAGAGAGAGAGAGAGAATAATGGAGAAAAGAGGCCATAGGAGGGGATTTCCTCCTATGGCGTGGAAAAGATACAATCTCCACCAATTTTTTCGACGATCGGCCCTCATCATCTTAATCGTTATCATCTAAGATGTGGGTACACCAAATTTCATGCGATTCTACAACTTTTCACCGTTGATTTAGCAATGTAAAAAGTTCTATTGTCGGTAAACCGTTAATTTTGAACCCACTAAATCAACGGTGAAAAAGTTGTGGAATCACATAAAATTTGGTGTACGCACATCTTAGAAGATAACGATGATGCTGATGGGTGGCGATCGTCGGAAAAAATGGTGGAAGTTGTATTTTTTCCACGCCATAGGAGGAAATCCCCTCCTATGGCCTCTTTCCTCCATTAATCTCATATATATATTGGAATAGTATACTTAGTCTATAGGTTATGCTAGACTACCATATTCATATAAGTCTATACTCAGTAGAATGATATACCCCTAGTACTATTTCTTAGCCTATGAGCTATATCTACTTATGTAAGTATACACACACACACACATATGATTACCTTATGTGATATAAGTTTACTAATGATATAAGGATATTTACGATATGAGGATATGAGTCGATATGAGGATATGATATGATTACATGAGGCGATATGATATGATATGATACGAGATGACATGAGATGAGATATGAGATGAGATGATATACGCGACTATAGGTCCGTACTATTGATTTGATGATATCGTACAATAGATATTCCGTACGTGATATGATGACGATGGAACGCCGATGTTTATTTCGACTCAAAAATCTTATTTAAAATGATTAAAGTAGATATTATGATATATTTAAATCCATACCTACTTTCAAAACTAGTGAATCGTTACGTACTTTTAAATGATAACTTTAAGGGGACGCTGCGACTTTTCAAATGGTATCTTCTTCAAAAACATCGTAGCCCCCTCTTTTCTAAAACAACGTTTCATACTATTTTAAACTATAACTGTATGGTTCATACGTAGTTTCATATTTTTATATTTTTTCACATTACGATTTCATTATTCTGTTTATGCTCGCATTTCAATTTCTTATTTCTGCATACGCTCGCGCCTTGATCTTTTACGATGTATATCGTGTTTATATTTTAGTTTTACCTGACCACATGCTAGAACACACGCACCATTACTGATGATTTACATGTTGCGCGTGCACATACTCGCATGCTCACACACACATCATCGGTAATTGGCATGCCACGTACATAGATAGAACTCTCTATGCTACCCCATCACACTATACCTGTTAGCATGTTAGAGTCTTTTAGTACTTTCTTTATAATGTTATACAACATGCTTATATGAACACACTTACTATGCATTATAGTATTGTTCTGTGCCTGCACATATATTTTCATTATTGTCATATTATTATGAGATTATATTTTCATAAGATTTCTGGATTTGAGAAACCAAAAATATTATTTAAAAACTTGTGAATGTTTTAAAAACGCAATTTTCTCTTGATACGATATTTCGGCGTCCACCATGAGATTTCTCGGTGCTATGATTATTATCCGAATCGAGGCAGGGGGAGAGAGACCGATTGCGGATACATGGTGGACCCAGTACGGTACCCCGGGGCAAGAAGATCGTATAGAAAGACATTGAGCCTGGCTAGGGAACACTACCTACCGGTGACAATATTGGACTCAGCGGATAACCGGAGGATACCGACCAGAGTGATATGAGACAGATGGATATGAGGTCCAATATGATGAGATGGTGCCTGAGGTATGAGGGCCGATCCGATGAGACGGCGCCGAGATATGAGGATTTACGTGTCAATACTGGACACGGGATTTATGATGATTTCGAGTGTCGATACTAGGCACTCGGGATTTTATGGTGATTTCGAGTGTCGTTGATGGACACTCCTCAGATGATGTGTGTGTATGTGTGTGTACATAATATGGATGACATGGTATCACATATTGACACTGGAACGATATTATATTTTTATACATATGTATACACGATCACCTTCGTTACCATACGGTATGATATTATTATTACAGTATGATCTAGGTAGATCGTTATGCATTTGATTTCTACCTGATGATATATTCTACTCACAAGTTGGCAACTCACCCCCGTTGTGCCATAGTTTTCTTGTAGGACCGACCGTTCGGATCAGTAGCGGCTTGCTGACACATTCTTCTTTTGGGTGATTTGCTTAATAGGTGGGTTACACTACAGATCGTAACCACCATTGTATATTTTATTCTTTTGTAATCTAGTTAAAAGATCCATTAACTAGACTATGTATATTGTGGACTTAGAGATTTGTTGTATAATCCTTCGAATTTAGAGTTATGGCTTGTATATATTCTTATATTCGAGTTGATGATGGTTTGGTTTTCTTTATTCTTTTTGAGTTGATCTTCACCTTGGGTATCGTATACTTACTTGCGTGGTTGTGTTTCCGCCGATTGGAGAAGAGCTAGCTCCCTCTTGGGGATGCCAATATTATTATTATTTATGTACTGTTTTAATCAAAATTTACGAAGGAGGTGCTGCCCAAATTTCAACTGACGAAAACGTTTTCAAACTTTAGTATATATCTTGTATTTTTATAAACTTTACTTATACTTTAAAAGCAGAACTTGATTTCATTAACACCCCTTTTCAAAACTTCACCTCCACTATTTTACTTTAAAAGGTTTAGATTCCTGGTTTTCGACATACTTGGGTTACAGTGGGGTCCTATAGACTTCACATGATTCAAGTGCCGGTCACATGTCATTTCCGGGTCGTGACAAAGTTGGTATCAGAGAATTAGGTTTAACATTTGTTCAAGTCTAGGTTTGACTATGCGGAGTCTAGGGCGTATATTTTTAAACCTAGGCTTGACCTTACGGAACTTAGACTTTACTGAGGGGTATTAGACCCGAACTTTCGTTACGTAGATTGACCTTAGTTGATGGAGTAGGTAACTCAAGTAGAGTAACGTATCGTGCTTATGTTCCGCAGTATACTTACGATACGATACTCCGCTTAAGTAACCTTAGAATGTACATATCTTGAGATCCATTATTCTATTCATTCTTGTGATCTATCCTCATCTATGTTTGTTTGCGGTTCCTGTCACTATGGCTACGTGAGCTAAGAGAGCTGCGGTCAGAGCGAGCTCGTCAGGGATGAGGACTGACCATAGTGTTATTCCGATGACACGGGCAGATTGATTTCTCGTTATGCTAAGATTTCTCGTTTGAGATGAGCATTCTCGATCTGCACCAGATGATCGGGCCATTACTTGAGGCCGGTCAGATTGAGAGGACTGTTAATGTACATCCTACTCCAGAGATCTTTGTGTTATCTATCGTGCAGACAAATGTACCAGCTGTTGCTAAGATTGACGAGATATCGCTTCCTGAGTTCATGAAGCTTAAGCCGCATGAGTTTACAGGAAGGGATGTGACATAGGATCCGTAGTCATTTTTGGATTAAGCGATTAGGATATTTCATTCGTTTGGATGCCCCGATGCAAGATTGGTTGAGTTGGATAGCTTCAGTTCGAAGGATTCGGTCGAGAGAGGACGAGCAGTGCGTATTCCTCTGATGACTTTGGACAAATTCTCGAGGACAAACTTAGCCAGATTTCTTCCACCAAGTGTAGGAGATGCCCAAGTTCGTAGCTTCGAGTCTTTGCGTAAGACTCCGGATATGACCGTGGCTGAATATGAATTGCAGTCTACGCAGCTATCAAGATATGATTCCGATTTGGACGATAATGAAGAAAAGTGGATTAAGAGATTCATGCAACGTCTCGATGAGTCGTTGTTCTTCTCCATTGAGGCTAGAGATTGGATACGTATGCTGAGGCGTTGGATACGGCCACACTTTCAGAGGAACATCTTGACGACATTACAGATGTCCCGGAATGGGAACAGATTAAATTAAGAGTGCCAGTTTACGGGACGTTTGGCAGAGATGAGATCTGCAGAGGCCGTGACAGGTTCTTTCCGGAATGGTACGATGATAAAGATTTTAACCCAGAATCGGTTGAATGACATGTACTCAGAGGGCCAGAGGCCACCGTCGTTGACGTGCTACGTTGCGAGTGGCTAGGTTACTTGGCCAGAGATGTTCAAAGAGGCGTCAGAGCAGGAATATTCCGCCGCTACTCCTTACCAAGCCATCGAGCCGAGAAGCCATGGATTTGGTGATCCACAGAGAGAACAAGGACCTAGAGAAAGAGGACGCCAGCCCGTGGGCAGAAGGCAAGTAGAAATTTTTGCTCTGCTAGCTCCGGGTGCACCGACACCTTTCGACATTGAAGGAGATGTATCTCAATATCATTTTTTTTATTTGTGTTTTGGTGATCCGCATATCACGCTTTCATCGTTTTGATTCTTGTGTTTTGATGATTAAGTTTCATGATTGATATTTTCATGCACCGTAGCTGCACCTGATGGATATTTTTCTTGTGCACAGCAGTTGCACTTGAATTATATTTTTATACATCAGTTACACTTGATTTGTGTTTTTGTGCATATCCATTGCACTCGATGTTGTTTTTTGCACCCAGTTGCACATATTTATGATTTCGTGTATCCTGATACACTGGATATTGATTTTGTGCACATTGTATGCACATGATTTTGACTTGTGCATTCGACGTTGTTTACATGCGCTTTCGATGCATTGATATGGTTTTGTGCATGCCAGTTGCACTAGATTTATGTTTTCGTGCACCTAGTTTCACTTGATATTGATTTTCGTGTACCCTATTGCACTAGATGCTTATGTGCAGACCTGATGCACTTGATTTAGATTTTCACGCACACTCGGCGCATTTGATGTGGTTTTGTGCACATTTGATGCACTTGATTGATATTTTCGTGCACTCTAGATGCACTTGATGTTGTTGACGTGCACACCCGATGCACTTGACAGATGCTTTCGTGCACACCAGTTGCACTTGACATATATTTTCGTGCACATCCGTTGCACTCAGTTTTCATTTTCGTAAACATTCGTTGCACTTGGTTTTGACTTCGATTTTCATACGCACCAGATGCACGTCGGTTGGTTTTCATATACGCCTATTGAAATTGATTTCCTTTTTAGGATCATGTTTTTATGACACATACTATGTTATATAGTAGCAGAGCAGGACTGGTCTGAGGACGGACGATACCTGAGTGTTTTTGCATGTATCGATATGTACTAAAGAGATTTTCAAAAAGAGCTATAGCCTCACTATTTCTCTACGTGTCTATGAACGACACGAAACTTTACAAAAGAAAACCCTTCTAAGTAAATTTCAAAAAGGCGGGACGTATATCTTAAGCTTCCCAAAAGAATGGTAACGGCACGTGACGAGGCCCGCGACGCATTTATTTTGAGAAGGTCCTTTCTCGAAACAAATACCCTAAGCGTATATAAGCAATATAAAATGACAAGAAAAGACATGATAATGAAAATCCAACTTTATATATTTACATTCCTAACTTTCACAACTTTCAAACTGAATACATGATGTCTGGAAACAAAGATACATAAAAGAAAAAGCCTAAACAAGTGGCATACTGGAAGTAAAAGCTGGAAAAAAAGAACTAGTAGTCGGTATGCTCCGCAAGCTGAAAGTAATCCTCCTGACTTGGCTCGATCTCCTCAATCTCTAGATCATCTGACGAACATTCCAAAAAAACAAAGAAATGGGTGGAATGCCCGTCAGCGAATTTGCACTCGGTAAGTCCCCTAGAAAGGTGGGATGTGAATGTATATAAATGAATATGCAAGGTGACATGTGATATAGTATGAATGGAAATAAAACATTAACAAGTATAACACGGTAATGTTAATGACAACTATGTAAGCATGACAATGTAATATGAACATAGCAAACAATTATAGCATGGCCGTGGAGTGTAGGTATAGGGAACATGAAGTGAATGTAAGTGTCCTAAAAGGTCTCTAAAAGGGTAAAAGTAACCACGCGAGTTTAAATGTGAATGTCAACCAATCTCAAGAGTATTCTCGAACCCAAAGCTATCGTCCAGGGGTAAGGAATTACGGGCCCAAAATATCGGGACTTCAATTATTATTGAAGTATTCTAAACCCAACAGACTATCATCCAGGGGTTTGGAAACACGGGCCCTTATTAGTGAATTCATGATTTGTACCGTTTCAGCCCGGTACCACAGCAACATGATTTGTACTGTTTCAACCCGGTACCACAACAACATTATTTGTATTAATGGAACTCATGAGATTCCATTGGATTCATACTGAAACTACCCCAACACCCCGTGTATATAAGTCTATGATTAATTTTATGAGTCTTGATCGAATACATGAATACAAAACGTGATGTATGATATCAAGTTTTTAAGATTGAGTTTATGTAATCATGTCAAGTGCAAGTCATGCCAATTGTATTTATGGTTCGAGTCAAGTTGGTTCAAGTCTACATACTGGATTCAAGTATTCATGATTGAGTCGTGTCAAGATCAAGTCAATTCTAACATGTAATGATTTAATCACAAGTCATATAAATAAAAATAAACAAGCAATCATATAACATGATATGAGATAAATATACAAGTAACGTCCAAAACAATGTTGTAAATATGTGAAATGTACGACTAGTTCATCAAGTCATTTGAAATCAGAATATAAACAAAAACATAATCTTAAGTGTTATGCACACATGAGTTCCATTCTCACCTAAATACGACTACCGGTTTTGGAGATATACATGTTTTCGTATCGTCGCGCAAAACAGATCAGAATCTGTTCAGTACCGTCACACATTTTTAAAACGCAGTTTGAGTTAATTTATATCGGGTTTCAGGTTAAAACTATTATTATAAAATTGTAGGTCTTTTGGAGTACTTATCCAAAACACTAAGATTCGCGCGATTTGGATTTCTGAAACTCTAGTTATGATCGTTTTAATATCAGCGTTTAAAACAGAAATTCAGATTTCTAGACAGCAACTATATGTTATATTGAAAAACCTATATCGGGTTGTTTCATGCATTTCTAAGTAATCTAATATATAGGAAATTATATATCTATCAATTGTGCATCTATACATCTAAATTTTATCACGAATGGATATCGGGAATTCGAGTTATGTCCTATTTAAAAACAGTGTGCGAATCAGGACAGATTCTGTCCAGATCCGTCACTTAATATTGTAACGCAGTTTTATATATTTTACGTCGGTGTTCAGTAAAAAAATAAAACTAAGAAAATCTAGATCATTCGATGTAGATACCCAAAACACTTGATTTTTCTCAATTTGGATATTGGTAGACTAAATTATGTGTCTATGAAGTTGACTGATAAATACAGTTTTCTGTTTTTACGAATAGTAAATAAAAACGATATAATTCCTAAACCGTTAAGTGATTCGATCTAAAAATTTTACATCATGTAGACAAATATATTCTATCAATGATAATTTTTCTGAAATTTGCTGAAGTAAAAATTAATTTCTAAAAATTATTTTAAAGGTAAAAGTATTGATATGTATACTAAAATCGGTAAAAAGATTAACTAGTATTTTTATGCAAGCTTCTATTTTCTTTAAATAAGCAACCGATTTCATGAGAATTATATATATATATATATATATATATATATATATATATTGTGGCATGAAATTTATGTTCTCACAACTCATAAAAGACAATCATAGTCATGAAAAAGAATTGAAAACACTTTAATTTGAACAAGAAACAATAAGCTATTATTAAACCATATATATCTAGACTTATATATATGTATATATTTATATTTATATTTATTTTCTCTTACGGATTACTATATGAAAAGAATAGCGGGTTCACGAGATATGACTAGAGGAGAATAAAGATATGGAGGAAGAAAGAGAGAAGGGACTTACATACGCAAGCCGGTATTGTCACCGGGCTTGTCTATCCGCCGATAGCCTCGCGTTTCTAGCGAGACATTCTTGAGAACTTCTTCATGTTCTTCTTCGAGGAATCTAGATAAAGAGGGAGATGGGAAAAAATAGAAATGTGTGATGAAGAAAAAAAAAAGAGGAGTGACATATAAAAAAGGTTTATGGCCACCATAATTCTAATAAATTATAGCTCATAACCATTCTAATTATTTTGAGAGTTAAAAGGAAGATAAAATGAAAGGCCTCATTTGTAGGTTATGAGAAGGATAAAATTTGATTAAAAAAATAATTCCAAGAATAGGGATTTGAACATGTAACCTATGGAATAACAATGCAAGGACTTAACCAATGAGCTATAAGATTGTTCATGCACATAATTAATTAGAATTAAATATATGCTGTTGCTTGAAAAGAAAGTGAGCTTTTATGCTCATAGTTTTATAAAAGAAAATGAAAATGTGATTGGATTTGGGTTATGGACTGGGTCAGGTCTTGCGTTTAATTTGAAATAGGTTAAGATTTAGTTTAAAGAAATGGGTTTGGGAAAAATAGATGGAATAATAAAATAATATATTTAATAGAAAACAAAATATACAGAAAATACTAAGAATAAATAAATACAATATTTTACTAAAGAAAAAAATACGAAGGTATAGTAATATTGGGGTCGTTACATACATACATACATATATATATATATATATATATATATATATATATATACATTTTGCTTAAGATATACGTCCCGCCTTTTTGAAATTTGCTTAGAATGGTTTTCTTTTGTAAAGTTTCGAGTCGCTCATAGACACGTAGAGAAATAGTGAGACTATAGCTTTTTTTGAAAACCTCTTTAGTACATATCAATACATGCAAAAACACTCAGGTACAAATTTCAAAAAGGCGGGACATATATCTTAAGCAAAATGTGTGTGTGTATATTTCTTTACAAAATGAACATCCGCTACTTGTGCCATAATATACGCATCAAACGGCTATTTTGAAAAGGATTTTTCATACATACCATTTTTAGCGACTTAAATGATTTTACTTAATACGTATTATATACGTATTGTAGCCTTGACTATATTTTGTTTGATTTAAACAGTGGATTTCTCAAATGGGATATTTCTTCATAGCTTGTATGATTCGCATGATACTTTTTGGAGTTTCGGTTATTAATTTTTGCACTCGTTTTCATGCGCACGTATTGCACTATGATATTTCTAACTTATCTGTGACTTCGGATCCCAGTTGATTTAATTTGATTTACTGAAATGTTTTAATACTTGGGGGTTTAAATTTAAATTCGGGGACCGAATTTATTTAAGGGGAGAAAATTGTAACATTTCAGAAAATAGAAAATACTATTTTTGAATTTAAATAATAAAATAATGAATTTCACGGATATTATACGAATATAGATTTGAGTTTTTGTAGATTGATATAATTATATACCTATATTTTTTGAAAATAATTAGAATTTAAAAAGGAATTATTAATTTTGAAAGTGTTTATTTAATTGAGTTTTTCATAAATTAGTATATAATTATATGCATACAAGTTTAATGTTAAACTTGATTAGTATTTTCCTAATTGTGCATTAAACCAAGATTATTTTGTTAACTATGTTTTAATGTGTCATAACATATTACATTTGTATTCTATGAATGGTTTTATTTCTATTTTTAGTTTTTATGGTTTGCTAAAAGAAAAGAAAATATAAGAAGAAAAAAAAGAAAAAAAAATGAGAGAAGGACAAGGAGACACATAGGTATAGGTAGGAGAGAGAGAGAGAGAGAGTGAGAGAAAGAGGGCATGATTGCATTAACCATCACATTATCTACCTTCATTTTCTTTCTTCATCTCATTTTCTTCTCCACCTCCTCCACCCTCTTTACCATCTAAACCACCTCAAAAACCCTTGACCCCTTCACAAAAAATGTTCATAACCTCAATCTAAGTTTCATGGCATGTTCAAGTTTATGTTTTGAGCACATTTTGCCATCTTGGAAATTTCTTGAGTTGCTTTATGAGGTAATAATCATACGTTTAGATAAGTTTTCAAGTATTCTTACCTTCACAGCTAGTTAGAGTTAGTTTTAGAGGCTTATGTACATGTTTTGTAAACTTAAGTTTTCCTAAGTTGTAGTGAGTAGAACTTTTAGTAGTAGTGTAGTGAGAGTTTAGAGAGTGATTACGAGCTTAGTTGTGATAGTATCCCTGGTCTAGATGAGTTTAGAAGTTCAAAGATGAGTTTAGAATTTTCTGATATCGGTTTTTCATTGACTTTTGAGGATCAAATGGAATCTGGGATAACTTGGAAACTCTGAAAATTAAATAGAGAATACAGAGAGATGTATAGACCAGTAGAAAGCCACCGTAGAAGCCCGAGCCCCTATCTCTTTTCTTTGGCTGTCATTTTATTCATTTTAATCGCAATTTGCGGGTCAATTTTAGAATTAGGCTTTGAAATTTTTTCTGTAGCTCACTCATTAGATAACTAAGACTACCTTATACGATAAAAAGTCCCAGATCACCTTAAGAAAAATATAGAGTTGTTTTACTTGGTCTTTGGCATTGTTTTGCGATATATGAAACTTGGTTTCTTGATATTTGTGTTTTGACTCGGTCGTTTGACATTCGTACGTCGACGTCGGGGAGTATTTTGTCGTTTTAGCACGCGTTGACTATAGGTTCTAACCTATGTGCGCTTCGCTCGTGATTTCAAATTCGATTCAGGTTTTTATGCGATTTTGGTTATGGATTTGATTATAGGTACACTTGCGTGGACTTCCAAGACGATGAAGAAGAGCAAGGCGTCCATCGATTTCGACTAGAGCGAGGATATTAGGTGAGTAAATGTATATTTACGGGGGAAGTCGGGTGGATGGCATATAGCACCTCCGCAACTGTAGATTTAGGATAATATATATATATATATATATATATATATATATATATATAGTATACTTAGTCTATAGGTTATGATAGACCACCATATTCGTATAAATCTATCCTCGATAGAATGATATACCCCTAGTACTACTTCTTAGCCTATGAGCTATATCTACTTATGTAAGTATACACACACACACACACACATGATTACCTTATGTGATATAAGTTTACTAATGATATAAGGATATTTACGATATGAGGATATGAGTCGATATGATATGATATGATATGATATGATATGATGACATGAGGTGATGTGATTGTTAGGAATATGTATGCCCTAGAGGCCATTATTGTATGATATAGTGGATGCTTGGATATATATAGAGAGGAATATCTCGCTCGACATGATAGTATACTATCTGGTTGCTCTTTATCTTAACATGTACACTTGTATTATTATACTGTCTCTCTGATACATATCGATAAAGCCCATAGGATGTTTGCTTGACTATCAGGACTATGCTGCGGATCATACTAGTGGGGCCTGGGTAGTCCACAAGCTTATCCTTTAATTGTTCTTAGTCGAGGGAGTATCGAGACATGGCATAGATATTCCAGAGTAGACTAGTGTATACGTTTCCTGACCCTGTAGGGGGTGATGGTTGATCCCATAACCATTGGTGTTTGACATCAAAGATTATACACAGATGCTCATTAGAGAATGGGTACACCGAAAAAGACTCGCCGAGAACTCTTAGATGGTACTATAACTATCATCAGATAGAAGTTCTCTGGTGACACGGGTACAGGTTAGTCTGTAGACCCGAGATCGTCATAATGTCTTGTGTGGTTCCCACTGTGCTTTGATTTCCTCCCTATCAAGGCTCAAAGGAGTCGTGCAAACAGGTGGATTTTGGGTACAGTCCCAAGTCATATGGATGCAGTGAGCGATAGGAGGGGTTTCTTTTTTCCCGGTATAAGAAGTTGATGTTGCGCTATACTCGATTGGCTATAACAGTAAGTCTGTGGCCAGGGCTGATGAGATTTACAGGTAAGTGTTATCAGTAGTTTCTCGAACTGTTATGAGCCATATATCGGCATGACTTATCAAGTTACTGTGGTCTGAAGATTCCACCTCTAGACTCAATATGTAACATATCAGACAAAGAGACCGGACTGTATGGTAAGTGTTACTTATAGACTTCATGGGAGTTTGGACAAGCTTGCTTGTTGATCTTCTAATTGCTCAATACCTGGGTAGCCGTTACGTCCAGCTAGTACCGCTGACGGCTTGTGGGTAACTGATATGATCATTACCTACTGCTGACGTATTGACGAGTCTTTAGAGTCCCACACAGAGGTTTCCTAGTTCAAGCGAAACGAAGTAGGGCACATATACTGATATGTGCGGGAGCCTGATTAAATATGAGTATGTGATACCGTATTCTAATCTGGCGACATTTGTTATCGGTCAGGTTATATGTGATATAACCGGATTATTGAATCAAGTGTTGATTTGATTATTTGATATACAGATAAATAATATTAGTCGGTTATATATGATATAACCGGATTATTAAATCAAGTGTTGATTTGATAATTTGATGTATATTTATATTTGATATAATTATATATTAACTGATATTATTTCTCACTTAAGTTATTATTATCTTAATATATATTTATATGTATATTTGTGATATATATATAGAGAGAGAGAGAATAATAGAGGAAAGATGCCATGGGAGGGAATTTCCTCCTATGGTGTCGAAAAAGTATGCCCTCCCGCATTTTTTCCGACGATCGGCACCCATTATCTTCATCGTTATCATCTAAGATGTGGGTAAAAAAAATTTCATGTGATTCTACAACTTTTTCACCGTTGATTTAGTGGGTTCAAAATTAACGGTTTACTGAGAACATAACTTTTTACATTGCTAAATGAACGGTGAAAAAATTGCAGAATCACATGAAATTTAGGGTACCCACATCTTAGATGATAACGATGAAGATGATGTGTGCCGATCATCGGAAAAAATGAGGGAGGGTGTACCTTTTTGACGCCATAGGAGGGAATTCCCTCCTATGGCCTATTTCCTCCATTATTCTCATATATATATATATATATATATATATATATATATTGGATTTTATATTTTTAGAAAATAGAAAAAGAGATGGAAATGGGGAGATATTTTGGGCATGGGTGAAGCATGTCACATTTTATTTGTTTAATGGTTTGTAATCACTATTGAAGTATGGTTCATTATTTCTATTGTGAAATAATGGATGCTTCAATAAGTTAGAGGTTTTTATTGAGCCATTCTTCACTTGCTCATGGATGCTTAGTTCATTGCTCTAGCTCTCTCCACCTTCTTCATCCTCCTCCTCCAAAGTCCTAACCCTCACATGAGTTGTGAACCCAAGGACTTTAGAGATTACTTAGTGAGCTAAAACCCATACTTCATCATCCTAGTCTAGATTAGCATTTTAGACTAGGTTGTTTACTTCACTCATACTAAATTAGTGAATAGATAGGTTGACCTAAAGGAACTTCGGGTGGATCATCTTCGACACGAAGGTCAAGAAGCAAGCTCGATCCTTCTTCAAGTGGAGCTACGAAGAGTCGTAGGGACAACTACCTGAAACTTTAGAAGAGAAGGACTTGGTATACATAGGTTGTAGTCTCCATATCTTAGTATAGAACTTGCTATATGTTCATATAAACCCTAATAATCCAGTTAGATCCTACGTTAGTGTAGCTTAGCACCCAAATTTTTTTTAAATAGCATGCTTGATTCTTGTATTGACCTTGTGGTGGTGCTAGAATACACTTTCATGGTATCAGAGCTAAGCTAGAGAATTAGGGGAAGTCTTTACGATGTTAAAGTGTTCGATCGAGTTTCGAAACCCATATTTTGCTAAGTTTCTATCCATTTTTCAAAAGTTGAAATTTTTGAGATTAAAAATATGCAGAAAATTGTACAGGGTATTTTATGGAGCCCCAAGAAAAATGAGACCCCATCTCCACTAAACCGCCGCGTAACCGCGGCCTAACCCATGTTTTGGCCGCGGTTCAGCCGCAAGTTTATGGAGTTGAGAGTTTTTTCTTTTTGTGCTGCTCCATTGTGATATTTGGCACTTTCTGGGTATTTCTAGTGAGGCTCCAGGTCTCTGTGATTTGTGGGTGTTTGATAATTCGATTGAAATCTTTAATATCGTCTAGATTATTATGATATGTGATACAATATTTGGAATCCACAATAATTAGTTTTGTGAAAACTAGTTAGTAATTGGTAAATCTAGCGTTTTAGTCTCGGTTCATTGATCGCCATAGAGTTTTGATTCAGATCAAAACTCCGTCGCAATCGCGTATAGTACGCGAATACTCACTAGGAAACACTACTAGATAGCCACGCCTTTAGCCCCGACCAAGTGACTGTAGGAGAACCCCATTGCCAAAAGCATCCACTCAGGTGCTCTCGGCCACGGTGTTCCGCCTAAGTGCACTTCGTCAACGGTATCGGGGGTGCAGCCATCTACTAAAGTTCCCGACGAGCATTCGATCAATTAATCGGGAATCTTGTTGAATTACCCGACTAAGTTATTAGAAAGTGTTTTCGAATTGAGACTAAAATGCATGGTTTATAAGTTAGGCATGAAATTCAGAATATGAGATATTCCGGGTTTATGATGTCTAAGGAATATGCGGATTCTAAATATTGTAGTTCTTCATTTCTTTTCTGCGACCGTAAGGGTAATATGTGAGGTATCCCCGATCTCGTTGCTATATGTCAACGAAGTTCGGGATACGCATATTTACTTACATTGATGACATGTGATGTTATGTGTTGCTGTGATATGTTATATTGGATCGTCGTGATTGAATAGTCGGGGGTTTTGCGTGAGATGGGAGTTTTTCTATTTTTATTCATGTAATAATTTATATGTAATATTCTTTTATTGGGAAACTTCCGGGTTGAGAATGATGTCACCATTGATGTATATTATTTAATTTTCCGCATTAGGATAAACCCAAGACGGGGAGCACAAGTAACTGGGTTCTAGAGTCCAGTGGGAGACCATCTCGAGGAGTTGAGACCGGGTCTCCTAACTGTTAGTTATATGTATGCCCTAGAGGCCATTACTGTACATACGATGTATATTGTAGTGGATGCTTGGACATATAGAGGGAGGACTTTCTTGCTCGACATGATAGTACGCTATCTGGTTGCTCTTTATCTTAACATGTACTCTGATTGTCTCTATGTTACATGTTGATAAAGCCTTTAGGATGAGTACTTGACTACCAGGACTATGATGCAGATCATACTAGTGAGGATAGTGTAGTCGCCAAGTACATCCTTCAAATGTTCCTAGTCGTGGGAGTACCGAGACAGGGTATCGATACTCCAGAGTAGACTAGTGTATGCGCTTCTTGACCCGTATGATGAGAGATGGATGATCTCATATCCATTGGTGTTTGACATCAGAGAAGGTATACGGGTGCTCAGTGGAGACTCGGTACACTGGACGGACTCGCCGAGAACTCCCAGATGGTATTATACCTCACGTCAGATAGCAGTTCTCTGGTGACACTGGTATATGTTAGTCTGTAGACCCGAGATCGTCATAGAGACTTGTGCGATTCCTACTGTGCTTTGATTTCCATCATACCACGTCCAAGAGGGCGTTCAAAAAGGTGGCTTTTAGGTACAGTCCCGAATCACATGGAGGCAATGAGCGATAGGAGGGGTTTCGTCTCTCCCGGTATAGGGAGTTGATGTTGCGCTGTGTTCGATTGGCTATAACTGGAAATCCATGGCCAGGGTTGCTGAGATTTACTGGTAAGAGTTATCAGTAGTTTTTCGAACTGTTATAGACCTCATATCGACACGACTTATCAAGCTACCGGGGTCTGACGTTTACCACCCCTAGGCAAGATATGTGACATATCAGAAGAAGAGACCGGACTGTACGAGAGTGTTACTGATTGGATTCGCAGGAGAAAGTACAGGCTTGCTTGTTGATCTTCTGATCGCTCAATACCTGGGTGGCTGTTACGTTTAGCTGACCGCTTGCAGCTTGTGGGTATTTGATATGATCATCACCTACTGCCGGTGTATTAACGATTCTTTAGAGTCCTGCACAGAGGTTTCCCGGCTCAGGCAAAATGGAGTGGGAGCACATATATGATATGTGCGGGACCGAGAATAATACATGTATGTGATACCGTATTAGATTCTCGCGATATGAGATATCGGCTGGGTATAAGTAATATAACCGGGTCATCGGATCAAGTGTTGATTCGATGAACTGATACAGATTATATTAGTCGGTTATTTGTGAAATAGCCGGATTATCGGATCAAGTGTTGATTCAATAATTTAATGTATAATTATATATTTGATATATTAAATTACATTAACTAATATAAGATCACTAAAAGATTCTTTTTCTCACTCGGGTAATACATTGATATATATGTGATATATGTTAATTGTATTATTTTATTTTGTTACAATAAATATTGTATATGTGATATATAATATTGTAACATGTTAGGGTTATAAATGCAACATGTTTTGTGGAGAATAAATGTGGTTAGGGTTTGGATTAGGGTTAAGCTTTCATGAAGCTTTCAAGAAGCTTCTTGAAGCTTTCAAGAAGCTTCTTGAAGCTTTGACTTTGAGCTTGATATTTTGCATAGATATTTTCTTAACCCAACCCAACCCTTTAACCATAGTTGTTTCTCTACATGGGTTAAGTCTTCATACTTAACCTATGGTTGCATTTCTAACCTCACACTTAAGTTTTCATTATTAATCACAAAGAGATTGCTTCTTCTTCTTCCTTCTTCTTGCTTGAAAAAGCTTTCTAGCTTTTTGTGATGTGATAAAAATGAGTGAGAAATAGAAAACAAATGAGAGCTAAATTCCTACTTCATCATCCTCATCTATTCTAGCCGTTTAGATTAGGGTGTTTGCTTTGCTAATACTTGATTAGCAAAGCAAGAGCTTAGGTTTGAGTTTCTTCAAGGTAGATCATCTTTGTTATCGAAGATCGGAAGCAAGCTTGCATCTTTCTTTTGTGGAGCCTCTCTAGAGTCCGGATACTCGATGATCGCAGCGAAGGTACCTCAACACGGAGCTTTAGAAGTGAAGGACCGGACTACAAAGGTTGTAATCCCAAACTCTTAGAAGTAAAGTTGTTTACTTGCTTTGCTTCGCCTAATCTCTAGTTTAAGATCTTGGTTAGGGTTGTTCGGCACGTTTAAAATTTAAATCAGGCATGGTTGATGCCTTGTAGAACCTTGTGAGAGTGCTTAGTAACCCTACAGTGGTATCAGAGCCAAGCTAGAGCTTTAGGCGAAGTGTAGACGAAGATTAAAGTCCGATCGAACCCCGAAACCCCATTTTACACCCTTCTCTGGAAATTTTCTAAAAATGTTGATTTTTTCATATTAAAAATACTCAGAAAATTAAGCAGGGTATTTTAGGAATTACTGTGCAAAACGAGACACTAATCCCACTAAAGCGCTGCGGAACCGCGGCAATACCATGCCTTGCACGGCGGTTCCGCGGCCGTATAGGAGAATTAGGGTTTACTGTTTGCACAGTAACATCCGTAGGCACTTCCTGATGCTTCTGGGAAATTTTTAATTATACTCAAGTGTTGAGTTTTCTGGGTTGTATTGGGAACTCGTTGATTCGATCGGAAAGTTTAACTTCGTTTAATTTTTTCTGGGTAATTTTAGAACGTGTTAAAAAGTTCGAACGGATATCAATAACTCACTTTTTCCCCTGCCGGAAAAATTTCCAAGTGTTGGATTTTTCCGTAGTTTAAGAACGTTCTAAGTCGTGCAAGTAACGCGGTGGACCCTCTAGAAGAACACAAACCTTAACTTGATTATGTGACCGTCTGAACCGCCTCTAAACCTTAGGGTTTGTGGCAGTACGGCGTTGCCACATGTGAGGCGTTGGTTTGACCCTTCTACGGCTGGACCATTGGTACTGAGGCATGTGATGGATGTTTTAAAACTAATTTCAAGTGTTTGAGAATTATTTGGGAAATCTTGGGTGTTTGTTTATTCGATCGGAAAGTTTAACATTGTCTATTTATTTGGAATGTGATACAATATTTGAAATCCACAAGTAGTTATGAGATAACTAATTTGAATGTTATAAATCTAGCAGTTTAGTCTCATTTGATCGGTTGCCACGGGATTTTGATGTGATCAAAAGTCCGTCGCAATCACGTAGTGTACGCGGATACTCGCCGGGTAAACTTAATAGATAACCACGCCCCATAGCCCTGACCAAGTGACTGTAGGAGAACCTCGTCGCCAAAAGCATCCGTTCGGGTGCTCGCGGCAGCGGTGTTCCGCCTTAGTGCACTTCGTCGACGGCATTCGGGGGTGCGGCCGTCTACTAAAGTTTGCGACGAGCATTTGATCAGGATGTCGGGAATCTTGTTGAATTGCCCGACTTGATATTGAAAAGTATTTTCAAGATTGAGACTAAAATGCGGGGTTTATAATTGTTAGGCTTGGTTAGGCATGCGATGTCTAAGGAGGTTGCGGATTCCAACTGTTGTAGTTTTACACTTTCTTTTCTATGACCGTAAGCGTAGTATGTGGTGTATCGCCGGCTTCGTTGCTATACATCAACGACGATCGGGATACGCATACTTGCTTACGTTGATGATATGAGATATTATATGTTGCTGTGATATGTTGTATTGGATCGTCATGTTTTGAATAGCCGGGGATTTTATGTGAGATGAGGGTTTTTATTTTCATTCATGTAAAATTCAATTGTATGTAATATTCTTTTATTGGGGCACTTCCGAGCTGAGGATGATGTCACCATTGTATATTATTTACTTTTCCGCATTAGGTAGACCCAAGGCGGGGAGCACAAGTAACCGGGTTCTAGGGTCCAGTGGGAGACCATCTCAAGGAGTCGAGACCGGGTCTCCTAACCCTAGAATTGGCAGTGTTGCTTGCCGCTCTCGTAGGGGTCTAGGGATGTGGGTTTGGTTATTCATCGCGATCGTGGAATCCGAGTTTTATACAGGCTCGTATTAAAACACGGACCTCCTAGTATATCCAATATTTCATATGTTATCTTCTGCTGCAATGTTCTGTGATGAGATCATATTACTGCCTGAGACGAATGTTTATATTATATATATGAGATATATGTTATATTGTTAATTTCGTTTCAAATATGATGCTTGTGAAGCATAATAAAAAAGGACTTCATTAATGAGATTAATAAAACTAAAAGAAACCTAAAGATGTTGTAGAAACTTGTTTAAAAACCGGTAGCTCTAGTTCTTGCTTTGCATAGCGGTGTTCCTTGTAGAACATCCAGCACCTTATTCGATAAGGAAAGAGCCAAGATCCCTTCACTGGGAGTGACCTCTTTAGCGAAACTAGCTGATGCTATAAACTCGGTTTTGTTTTAGATTGCTTCTATAGTTTTTGCTTTGCATTGTGATATTTGTGAAATATCCTGCACCTTATTCGATGAGGAAAGAGACGACGATCCCTTCACCGGGAGTGACCTCTTTAGCAAAACTAGAAAAGGCCTCAAAAACATTCCATTTAAAAGCACTCGATTCTACAACGATATCAAGTTCATTACGCAAAGGGTTTTCTTAAAAACCTGTCGTAGCCCTCCGTCATTTCAGATAAATATTTCATAGTATTCGTACTACGTTTGTTAGCTTTCGTCAAGGCGTAGTGTGCGGTAGCTATTTATGCTTATCTGTATAAGCATATGATGCGATTGAGTTAGGGTAGTCGTACGACTTTGTTGGCTTTCGTCAAGGGCCGTGCGGATGGGTTTAATTCAATCGGGAAATGACGGGTTGAACTTGACTACAAGCCTATGGTTTGTTAGCTTTCGTCAAGGTCATAGGATGTTAGGGGTAAAATATTATTGGGAATTTCAAGTGTTGAAATTTGCAATGAGATTACATACCTTCTATGAGAAAGTTGGATCCCGATACCCGCTGCGAGTAAGAGTTACTCCTGGAAGAGTTTTACACATTACAATTAGCCGATCAAGTAGGTGTCTAGAAAGGTGTCAACAGGGTTACGCCTCTGGGAAAACGAGGTTTACTTTAATTAGGTCCATGCGAAAGCACGGGGAACCTCCCTCAAAGTACCGGCAATGGCCTGGCTGAAAGATTGTCGAACTTGTAGGGTGTAATTAATCCCGGCTAGTCTTTCCTTTTAGGGTTTGAAGGAAGATTTGACTAAAACAGTGGGAGACATCCTGATTAGATATATTAATAACCAATCTAATCTTGCAAGAGCATACGCTGAGTGTTTTCTTCTATCTCTCTCCAGGTAGCGACCATGTCACGCCTTAATCAAGATAATAAAATGGATGTATTGACTGAACCCGCTTGTTATACTGCACTAAGGAACGTTGGTCCCGCTCCAACTTATAATTGTTATAAGACAGAGCAGGAAATAGGGGATTACCAGAATTCCCATGCCGCCCAAACGAAGAAAGTACATGTTGATGCATCTTCTTTGGGTGTGTTCATTACCGAGAACTGTTTCTCAGTATTCTTTACGTCCTGGGTATGAGATACCGGATCAGGATCCCGCAAATGTAATTTGTTACATGGACGACAGATAGGTAGAGAACTGAGAACGGGTGATAAGTTTCAAGAGTTGGAAACGGTGCAATTGTTGCATGCCAAGTGAGTTGGCAGTTATCACCCTGTATTACCAGAATACATTGATTCTGAACGAATGTTAGTAGATACCGAACCTGATATACAACATCATACCAGTCTCTTTGTTATTAGTAAATAAGGATACAATTTTGTATTGTTGGATAATGTTTTGAACATTTCCTATATCAAGAGTTGATCGGTTCAGGCACGTTATCTAAAAGCATAGACGTTCTAAATCAAACCACAGTTCTTAGTGTACAGAACACACACAAGAGGAAGAGTTCAGAAATGAACGAATCCTTCTTGAGGTATTATAGACTAGGTCATATCAATGTGACCCGACTAGCTAAAGTTACATTTAGATGCATATTTAAATTAGTTTGAATTTACATCTTGTGAAACTTGCCGGTCATGTCACAAAGATAAGATGACCACAGCTCCGTTTATTGGAAACAGAGAAAGAGTTAGTGAACTCTTGGGATTGATACATGCAGATGTATGAAGGTCTCATGTCTATACTTGCCAAGACCGGTTCTTTATACTTCATTACATTCACTGTTTATCTCTCAAGATTCGGACATATGTTCCTGTTGAAACACAAGTCTGGAACTTTTGAGAAATTCAATGAATATAAGTTAGAAGTAGAGAACCAAAAACAGGTATAAGTATTATATCCTTTGATGAGATCAAGGAGGAGAATAGTTGAGCACGGAAATCCTGGACTATTCTAAAGGATAATGAGATTCTCTCGCAGCATTACTCCTTCGTATACACCATAGCACGATGGTATATCGGGGCAGAGCAATTGCACCCTATATGATATGGTGTGCTCTATGATGAGTACTACTGAGTTTCCTATTTCCTTTTGGGAGTTTTGCACTTGAGAAGCTGCATACCTATTGAATTGGGTTCCAATCAAATCTGATGCCTACCACTCCATATGTGATATGGTATGGGAAGAGCCCATCTCTTAAGGAAGTTAAGATTTGGGGTTGTCCTGCCTATGTCTAAAAGCATAATCCGGACAAGCTCGAGGCAAAGTCAGTTCTGTAGAAATTTGTTGGACATCCCAAGCATTAGCAAGGGAATATCTTCTACCACATCGAGGAACAAAAGATGTTTTATTTCTCAGCATGCCACTTTTGTGAAAGGGAATTTCTTGTGAAGAAATTAATGGTTATGAGGTAGAACTGGAAAGAGTTCCAGCTATACAAACTGCAGCTGATGATTTGGTAGAACCAAAGGATTCAATAGTTTCCAACGAACCTCAGCCTCTCCGCCGATCTAATAGGGTTCCTTACCCACCTGAGAGATACTTCGGTTTGCTCTATGACAGTGGGAGCGAGGATTGCATCATGAGATGATGACCCAACCAGTTTCGAGCAGGCCATCAGAAGTAGGACTCTGTAAGAATGGCTGGATGCTTAGCGATCTGAGATGGAATCCTTATACACCAACAAAGTATGGACTTTGGTTGCTTTATCTGAAGGGTTAAATCCCTATCAGGAGCAAGTATATCTTGAGAAGATTACTTGGTGTATATGGAAAAGTAGAGACTTTCAAAGCTATGCTTAAGTCCATCCAGATCCTACTTGCCACGGCTACATACCATGACTACGATATCTGGTGGTTGGGTGTCATGACTGCTTTTCTAAATGATGTTTTGGAAGAGAGCGTCTATAAGTACACAGCCAGAGGGCTTCGTAAACAGTGGGAGCAGCGGAAACGTGAGCAAGATGTTTTATATGATAAATCAGGCATCACGGAGTTAGAACGTCTGTTTTGATATAGTAGTCAAAGAGTTTGACTTCATCAAAATGGTAGATGAACCTTGTATATACAAAAAGGTGGTAGAGAGTATGGTGGTGATCCCCGTAGAGTACGTGGATGACATACTCTTGATAGGGAAGGAGTTTCCTATGCTACGCTCTGTCAATCTCCTCTTATCACAAAGATTCTCCATATAGGATCAAGGTGATACCTCCTAAATCCTGAGTTATGGATCTATGAGATAGATCTAAATGGATGTTAGGATTCTCACTAGTTGTAGTGAGATGGTATCAATCGATCCTGGGGAGAATCACTAGAAAGGTTCCAGGGTGATAAGGACGACTGAATGTCAGTCGCAGGCATTGTCTTTACCCTCAGTGGAAGGACGGTATGTTGGAAGAGTTCCAAGCTAGATACCGTGACTTACTAGACGATTAAAGGAAAGATACATCGTTACCAAGGATGCTACCAAAGAGGCAGTCTGAATATATTTAAGTTCATGAGATGAACTTCGTTCCTACCATTGTGTGACAATGGAGTTGTAACTTATGCCAAGGAACCCCCGTCCCATCAGAAATCCAGATATAATTCTTAGGCAGTATCGCCTGATCATGGAGATGGTTGATCTCCAGGGAGATCGAGATTAGGAGAGTAGACACAGAGGACAACAGCGCGGATCCACTCACAAAGGCCTATTTCCCGGTAGAGACTTTTATGGGATGGTTGAGTATGAGATACTTCAACCACAGCTGATTGTTGGGTATGCGATACCACAACAGATGGCCCTAGTGCAAGTGTCACGACCTGAAATATTAGCTCGTGACCGGCACTTGAATCACGCAACGTCTAAATGCGTAACGGAATTCAAGTGAGTTGAAACCCATAAATCTAAACCTTTTAGAAAAATAAAGGAGGTGAGGTTTTGAAATAAAGGTATATGAAATCAAGTTTTCTTAATGCATAGAAAAGGAACATGAATGATGCAAGTGAAATTTACTAGTTTGAAAACATGTTTCGTCCTTTTGAAAATTTTGGCAGCACCTTCTTTGTATTTTTGATCCAAAACCACAATAAATGATAAGAATAATGGCATCCCCAAGCGGGAGCTAGCTCTTCGTGAAACGGCGAATCACAACCATGCAATACAGCATAAATAAGTATACGACGCCCAACGGCGAATTTCACCACAAAAGATAAATAAATGAGCAAGATATAACCCAAAAAGTGAATATAAAACCCATCGCTCAAATCTCGCAACTACAAGTCTCACTAAGTCTCATCAATTATACAATTACAACTTTTGATTGATGGAGTTAACTAGATACAATAAGAATATAGATACAAGAGTGGGTATGATACAAGTGTCCCACCTACCAATGCAAAACACCCGAATGCAACTGTGTGCCAGCAAAGCCGCTACTGATCCAAGCGGTCGACCTGCAAGAACCGTGGCACAACGGGGGTGAGTTGCCAACTCGTGAGTAGAAAAATATCAACAGATAGAAATCGAATAAACAACGACTTCTAGGTCAACTATATCATAAAGGTAATACTATGATATCTAGGGTGACCGGGTCTGTATATGTGCCAACAAGGTAGTCAGTACCTATATGCATATGTATAACATCCAACAAAAATAATCAATGCATGTATATGGATCACGTCCAACCATAATCAAGGTATGTATGCATGTGGATCTCGTCCACTCATAATCAAGGTATGTCTGCATGCACGTAAATATCATAAAGAAGTGTGCATGAAAGTATAAGGATATATATCAACGGTGTCCCTCCCGACACATCAAAATCATGGAACCTGAGTGTCTAGCATCGACACTCGAAAACATCATGAAAACCGTGCCCGGCATCGGCACGTAAATCCTCATATATCGGGCTCCGTCAGTCCGGATCGGCCCACTGGCTCCGTCAGTCCGGATCGGCCCCTATCATCTCTCGACTCCGGTAGGTATCCTCCGGATATCCGCCGAGCCCAAATACTATCACCGGTAGGTAGTAGTCCCTCTGCCAGGCTCACCGTCTACTGCACAGCGATCCGTTCTCGCCCCGGGGTACCATACTGGGTCCACCATGTGCCCGCAATCGGCCTCATCCACCTCCTCGAATCGGGTTTCACATGTCGCTCTCAGAACCGAGAAAACACATGGTGGACGCACTGAAATATCATATCAAGAGAAACCGGATTTTTAATACAACACATAACCTCTTTTAAAATATCCACGGTTCCCAAATCCAGAAATCTCATGAAAACAGCATATCTCAATGCGTAAAAATCATAGAGCATGATGTATGCGACATATAACAGAAATGTAAGCATATCAATATATCATGCAACATGGAACAGCGATATGACATATTAAGGGGAAACCGCTCTTTTAAATGATTCCAGTTTTTAAAATATAACATGCGGTTCCTAATTTCCAATTAAAACCAGTTATCTATGTAGGTGCAATATGTATATGCGCAAGTATAGATGTACTAATGTATGTGTGCACCAATATAGATGTACAATGTATATGTGCGCAAATATGGATATATCACTGTATATGTGCACCAATATGGATATACAAATGGGTATATCCACAAGTATAGATGTATCAATGTATATGTGCACCAATATGGATATACAAATGGGTATATCCGCAAGTATAGATGTATCAATGTATATGTGCACCAATATGGATATACTAATGGGTATATCCGCAAGTATAGATATATCAATGTATATGTAAGCATGTTATGCGATGAATCATACCATGATGCAGCAATCCTACTGTGTAGTGACATGGCAATTATCGATGATGAAGTGTGTGAGCCGGCAAATCTGTGTACGTGTAACATACGCATCATCGATAATGGTGCAAGTGTACTAGCACAGGTATAAGCAATGTAATGGAAATAATATGAATGCAGCATAAGGTAAATCATATGCAAATGCTGATGGGTATACGTATCTAATATGACTGAGTCGGAGAATCTATCAATCGACATCCAGCCTAACAACATCGCGTATGGTATGATCCATCATACGACAACCTCTAGTCAAGGGTAAGGATCAACCATCAAGTCAAACTCATCACGCACGGAAAATCATCGTGCGGCGGCATTAAGCTAATAGGGATCCTAACATCCTATACGACAAATGAGGGTACGGCCTAATATCACGTACGGCCTATCATCCATGATTCACAACATTCTGTATATGTATATGTATTTATGTACCTATGTCCCGGTTCACATACGCAATAATCCCATATCAGGGGACCGGCAGGGTATAAATCATCTCGATCGACTCGCATCCGTATACCAACATATCAACATATCGTCATATTATCATATCCGTCTTATATTCCTTCAATGCATTTATATCTCATATCAAATCGAGTTTACATAAACATTCAATCTCTACTAAGTATAAGTATCTAATCTAACATACACACCCGAACCATACAATCAGATTTTTTTTAAAGAAGCGAATCGTAGTTTTGAAAATAGGGATTACGGTGTTTTTAAGGAAAAGGTATCATTTGAAGATCCATAGCATCCCTCAAGGTATATATTTAAAATATACTTACGATTCTTCGGTTTAGAAAAAGGCATGGCTCGGAAGACGCATCTACATCGACTATCTAGTCCTACAGTACCCTAAACGGCAATATCGCTAAACGCCATCCTATGATATTCGTAACATATCACTTCTAACTATCCTCTAGTTTCTAATATTGTTTCATAACTATCTTCAATATAACCCTAGTTTCCTAATCTAGGTTTCCTAACCATATTCTATAATCAGTTTTCCATCAATACATTGCGGGGGTGCTATACGCCATCCACCCTGTTAGTGTATATGCCCTAGAGGCCATTACTGTATCATACTAGTTTGTATATTACTTAATGGAAGCTTGGGATATTCACCTTGTATATACAATCTTGCTCAAAATAGTAGTATGCTACTTGGTTTGTTTCTACTTCAATGTGTACATGTGTTTATTTTAGTATATCGCCTATACACATTAGTGGAGCCCTTAGGATCTTTACTTGATTACCAGCGTTGTGATGGCAGTCACACTAGTGGGGCTGGGTAATCTATAAGCACATCCTTATGCAGGTCCCTGGTCGCAGGACTATCGAGACAGGGCATCGATACTCCGGAGTAGACTAGCGCATGCGCTTCTCATCCCAGTGTGGGAGACGGTCTGTCCCACAGCCGTCGGTACGTCGTACTTGAGATAGTATGCGGGTGCTCGTTGGGTTACGAGTACACTGGACAGGACTCGTCGGGAATTGACTAGTTGTTATTATGCCTATCGTCAGTTATCAGTTCCCAGGTGACATGAGTACAGCTTAGTCCGCTGACTTGACACTGTCACTTCGCCTCGAGTGTGTTCCCACTGTACTTTGATTACTACCCTACCACGGCTCAAAGGAGTCGTGCAAACAGGTGGTAGTTGGGTGCAGTCCCGAAGCACTTGGAGGCAGTGACGGTTAGACAGGATTCGTCTCTCCCGGTATTGGGGGTTGACATCGCGCTGTGTCTAGGAGAGCCATTACATGAGTAGTCCCTGGCCAGGGCAAACGAGATATACTGGTAGGCTTCCAGTGTTATCTCAGGGTGTTTTGGGCTTCACTCCGACACGACTTGTACCGCTATTGGGGGACTGACGTTTACCGCCCCCTAGGTCCACCATGCGATGTATCAGACGAACAGACCGGACTGTACGGAGAATGTCACATTCAGGCTCAGTAGGAGTTCAGATGGGTTTCGCCTCGTCAGTCTTCTTGTCGGCATCTACCTGGGGACCGTTACGCACAGCTAGTGCCGCTTGCGGTCTGTGGTTAAACCCACTGCCAGCGTAGTGTCGAGTCTTTAGAGTCCCACACAGAAAGCTATTCGCTTTTAGGCAAAAGAGTAGAGGTCGCATGGTTTTGCGACAGGTCGCATGGTTTTGCGATAGGGTTCGGTCACATCCGTGCACTTGTGCACGTACAGTGTCCGGACAGTTTACACTAGCGGGCTTTGGTTTAAGCCAGATCCTAGTGTACCTTTTGGGATTGGATTTATCCAGTATGCATTCGTGTTCCTCGGAACGCGGATGCGGGTGTGTATGCACAGTTGACGGAGAGATAGAGGCAGAGGATTCTCATTAGGGTTGTTGACCGTTGACAGTTGACTATTGACTTTTTGCTCAACCCTAATGAGAATATGATATGTGATTAACAATAATATTAATTAAGTATTGTGGTGACATGGTTGTTGAGGGGTTGACTTTGTTGACTTGTTGACTTTGTTGACCGGTTGACTAGGTTGGACTAGTTGACCATCATGATGACAATGACTATCATTTCATGGCAAAGACTTTTTACTTGCTTGTTTCTTTTGTGAGAAATGAGTGCATGAAATGATTTAGCCATTTTGACTTGAACCATTTTACACAATACTTGATTATTATTTTTGTGATGATGGTTTTGGATTATGAGAGCCAAAATGAGAAAAGTCTTCTCTCATTTCTTTCATGCTCATTCTCTCTCTTGTTCTTGAGCTCTCATCTTCCTCCTCTTGCTCTCCCGCTCTTGATTCTATGGTTCACTTGTCTCATGAGTTGAGAACCAAGAACCATAGATAAAATCCCATACAAACTCTTCTCTACTCACTCTAGTTCACAAGGTTTAGCAAACCGAGTAAACTAGTTTCTTCAAAATTCGAAGAAGGAGCCAAAGGTTGAAGCTTTCAGGTGGATCTATCTTCGGCGCAAGGAGACGACGGGGAGAAGCCGATTCGGACAACCATCGAGGCTTGAAGACGAAGGAGTTCGAGATAAGAAAGGTATAAACCCCCTAACCGAATAGTTAACAACTCCTAGTTAGGTTGTTAGTTAGATGTTTAACAAAGATCCGGTTTAGAGTCCATGTTACCACCTCTAAGAAAATTGTTTTTCACCAAATTCCGCATGCCCGAAAGTACCGGGAGAGGTAGCATGGACTTACAGTGGTATCAGAGCCTAGTTAAACTCTATCTAACATGTTAGCAAAGTAGCTAGAAGATCGATCAAAGAAAAAGTCGCAAAACGATCCCCGTTTTTTAAACTTTCTGTCGATTTTAAAAGTGCTGGAAATTTTTTTTGAGATACACCAAAAATCGACTCAGGGTTTTCTGAAGAAACTGCAAAAATTTGACCCCCTAACTCGATCAAAGCGCCGCAGTTCTGCGGCGGGAGCTTGCTCCCGCCGCGGAACCGCGGCCGAGTTGACTCGGTCATGGGGTTTCTTCTTTGCAGTTTGCTCATAGGGGTATTTTGGGATTTTTGGAATATATATTTTCTGCCCAGATTTTCCAGAACGAAAATTTTATTTTTGGGGTCCTGAAAATCCGTATTTTTGATCGAACTTCTAAAAGACTTAAGCTGACGGGTTTTTTCTGTAATGTGATATTTGTATTGAACGTCTGCTAATCGCTATATGTCGATTAGTGGGGGTTATACAAATCTGTGATCTGTAATGTTATTGGAATGTGTATATGAATATGTTGGATTGTCGCGGGTGAATAGCCGGGGATTGTGAGACGAGAGTTTTCTTTTCTTTCAATTCATGTAAATTTGTAAATTGATGTAATAATTATTTGTATGGCCGCACAACCGGGTCGGGGTTGTAACCGTCATTGTATAATTTCTTTTTACTGTTTTTGCTCCTAGGATAGACCCATGGAGGGGGTGCACAAACTACCGGGTATGCCGAAGTGCCGAGTGGCCTACTCACGGGGATGAGGGAGGTTGCTTCGCTTCGGGTACTTGGCGGGTAGTTTGCCGCACCCGTAGGGGTCTTGGGTGGGGTATTGGCTATTCACCGCGACCGTGTAATCTGCTTTTCGTTACAGGCTCGTACGAATTGCGGATTCCTAGCATATCCAATGTGTTCATCTGTGATCTGAAATGGCTATCATTGCAATATATCTATATATGATATTATTTAGGCGTTGCTTATGTTTTACAGCCGCGCTAGCCCAGCCCCCGCTCTGTCGTTAGTTAAGTAACCTAACGGGTAATGACGGGGCCCCGTGGCGAATGCGAATAGCATAAGCGTACGTCATATTTTGGTTGTTTTCTGCAATGGTAGGATTAAATGATGGGACGCATTAAAAGAACTAATGCAAAAATATCACGCATTAAAAGAACTAATGCAAGAAAATAAACCAAGTTAAAATCGTTGGAACACTTTCGAAAAACCACTCGGTACTTTTCAAAACAAACTTTTAAAATGCGGAGTTTAAGCCACTCCTTTTAAAAGCTATCTCGTTCCATCGATTATATCAAGTTCTCTACGTTCACGGTTTCGCCAAAACCATTCCTAGCCCTCCGTCGTTTCACATGAATAGTCAATAGTATTCAAGCTGTGTTTGTTGGCCAAAGTCAAGGCATAGTGATTGGTAGCTATTGGGTATTCATGTGCAGCATAGATAGATGCGTTGGTTTGGAACAGTCGTACTGTCTTGTTGGCCAAAGTCAAGGGTAGGTACGGGTGGATTCAAATTAACCTGGAGAACGACGGGTAGAACTTGACATGTGACTTATGATTGTTGGCCAAAGTCAAGGTCATAAGAGCATGAGGCAAAAATCCACATCGGGAGTTTCAAAAGAACTGAAACTTGCTAGTGTTGCATACCATTTGGAGTGTGATGATTCTGGTAGGATTCCTTCAGTTTCGTCACGCGATGATATTTGGATCCCGATCCTACTGTGAGTATATGCTACTCCTCGGGAAATTTCTCACTAAACGATCAATGCTATAAACCAAGTAGGTGTCTAGAAAGGTGTTAGCGGGGCTACGCCCCCAGGGAAAAAGAGGTTATTTAATTAAGGAACTTCGCGAAAGCGTTGGAAAACCTCCCTCGAAGTACCGACACTGGCCTGGCTGAACGGTTAAGCAAGTATTGTACGGTGAGATTGATCCTGACTAATTCTTCCTTTTTGGTTTGAGGAGGGATTCGAGAAACAGTGGGAGCCATCCTGTTTAGACAAATTAAAAACCACTCTAAACTTGCAAGAGCATCATGCTGAGTGTTTCTTCTCTCTCTCCTAATTGCAGCGACCAATCGACATGACTGGACTTAAGTTACTCCTAAATAAAAACATACTGACAGGGCCAAACTACAAAGATTGGCTCAGGAATGTCAAGATGGCAATCACTTATGACAAGCTGGGGTATCTTCTTACCACCAAAGCTCCCCCTGTCCCTGGTCCCACTTCCAGCGTCGCGGATAAGGAAATCCGTAAGACTTGGGAGATTGATAGCGCGAAGGCCAAGTGCCTCGTATTTGCCTCTATGGACAACGAACATCAGAGGAGGCACGAGAATATGGACTTGGAATCCATATTTCTTCATACAAAAGAACTGTATGGAAAGCAATCTCGTATCGCAAGATACGAAGCGTCGAAAAAGTTATTTTCGGCAAGGATGGCCGTCGGATCATCGGTAGCAGAACACGTGCTTAGGATGATCGGCTACATTGAGGAGCTCGCGGACCTAGGGACCACATTGGAGAGTGAGCTCTATACGGACTTAGTTCTCCAGTCCCTTCCTTCCACTTACGCCCAGTTTATACTGAACTTCAACTTACAAGAAAAAGAAGTTGAACTTTCAGAGCTCCTCAACATGCTGAGGAGCGCAGAGGGCACCCTACAGAAAGGTAGGGAAACATCCACTTTGTTTGTAGGAGGATCATCTTCTTCTAGGTCCAAGGCGAAAGCCAAGGGAAAGAAGAAGAAAGCCCCCGCCAAACCAAGGAACGGTGTTAGTAAAGTGGATACGAAGGGAAAAGCTAAAGCAACAAAAAAAGCGGGGAAGCTTGTGGATAAGGAAGAATGCTTCTATTGTCATAAGAAAGGACACTGGAAGAATGATTGCAGGGCCTGGAAGGCCAGAACACAGGAATTGAAGCAGGTTGCAGCTTCAGCTTCAGGTGTGTATGTTATTGAAAACTGTCTTTCAATAAACTCTACTTCCTGGGTATTGGATACCGGATCAGGATCTCATATCTGTAATTCTTTGCAGGCGTTGAGAAACCGTAGTGTTTTGAAAGCAGGTGACATGACCCTCAGAGTTGCGAACGGAGCTAGCATGGATGCTAAAGCCGTGGGGGACTATCACCTGGGAATGTCAGATGGACATGTTTTGGTTTTGCGTAATTGCTTTTTTGTACCCAACGCAACTTGTAATATCATTTCTGTATCTTTAGTTTCTAAAGAAGGTTATGAATTTGCGTTTGTAAGCAATGTTGTAAACATTCACCTTAATCAAGTTCTGATTGGGTCAGGTACATTGAGCAATGGTATATACGTATTAAACCAACCACAGATTTTCAATGTCCAGAATACGCACAAAAGAAAGTCTCCGGAAATAAATCAGACTTTCTTGTGGCATTGTAGACTGGGTCACATCAATGAGAGAAGATTGACAAAGTTACATACAGAAGGATATTTGAATGCGTTCGAATATCAATCGTATGTCACTTGTCAATCCTGTCTCAAAGGAAAGATGACAAAGACTCCGTTCACTGGACACGGAGTAAGAGCGAGCGAGCTCTTAGGACTCGTACACAGCGACGTGTGCGGTCCAATGTCTACACATGCGCGAAGCGGTTATTCTTACTTCATTACTTTTACGGATGACTTTTCAAGGTACGGTTATGTCTTCTTAATGAAACATAAGTCCGAAGACTTTGGAAAATTCCAGGAATATAAGAATGAAGTAGAAAAACAAACCGGCAAAAGTATCAAGATTCTAAGATCGGATCGAGGTGGTGAATACTTGAGTGCCGAGTTCCTGGACTATTTAAAAGAGAATGGAATTCTCTCTCAGCTTACTCCTCCATACACTCCGCAACATAACGGTGTATCGGAGAGACGGAACTGCACCCTATTGGATATGGTACGGTCCATGATGAGTAACGCTGAGTTACCGCGATCATTCTGGGGGTATGCGCTAGAATCAGCTGCGTACCTTTTGAACCGAGTTCCCACTAAGACTGTGCCTACCACACCATATGAGATGTGGTGTGGGAAGAGGCCCCATCTTAATCACATTAAGACATGGGGATGTCCAGCTTTTGTTAAAAAGCAGCATGCGGACAAGCTCGAGGCACGCTCAGTACAGTGTAAGTTCGTGGGATATCCAAAGAACTCCAAGGGATATTTCTTCTACTGCGAAGAGGAACAAAAAGTTCTTGTTTCTCGTCATGCCTACTTCTTGGAAACTGAGTTTTTAGAAACCCAGATAAGTGGGAGCACAGTAGAACTGGAAGAAATTCCAGAACCTCGAGCTATTACTGAAAGCTTAGTGGAACCAGAGGGTTCAAAAGAACAGGACATTCCTACGCCGCTCCGCAGGAGTAGTAGGCAGTCTCATCCGCCCGAGAGATACTACGGTTTTCTCATAGACGAGGAAGAGAGGATTGCATCATAGATTATGATGAGCCTACTAGCTTCCAGCAGGCCGTTCAGAGCGTTGACTCAGTAAAATGGCTGGATGCAATGCGGACCGAAATGGAGTCCATGTACACCAACAAAGTATGGACGTTGGACATTGCTCCAGACGGGGTAAAACCCGTAGGATGCAAGTGGATCTTCAAAAGGAACATTGGTGTAGATGGACAGGTTGAGACCTATAAAGCTAGACTTGTTGCAAAGGGTTTCCGTCAAAGACCTGGCTTGGACTATGACGAAACCTTTTCTCCAGTGGCTATGCTGAAATCCATTCGGATCCTTCTTGCCATTGCTGCCTTCCACGATTATGAGATCTGGCAAATGGACGTAAAGACCGCTTTTCTAAATGGAAATTTAGATGAGTGTGTCTATATGGACCAACCAGAGAGTTTCATTCAGAGTGGGAGCAGCGGAAAGGTGTGCAAGTTGCTTAAGTCCATCTATGGACTAAAGCAGGCATCGCGGAGTTGGAACATCTGTTTTGATGAGACGGTCAAGGAATTTGGCTTTATCAAAAATCCAGATGAACCATGCATCTATTGTAGATTTGTAGCGAGAACTGTAGTATTCCTCGTTTTGTACGTGGATGACATTCTCTTAATAGCAAATGACATTCCTATGCTACAATCTGTCAAGGGGTTCTTGTCACACAGGTTCTCCATGAAAGACCTGGGTGATGCCTCATACATCCTGGGGATCCGGATCCATCGTGATAGATCCAAGAGGATATTAGGACTTTCACAGTCCAGGTACATCGACACCATACTGAAAAGATTCAGTATGGAAGATTCCAAGCGCGGTAACCTACCGGCTTGTCACGGGATCACCCTCTCTAAAGAGATGTCTCCCAAGACTGATTTGGAGAGGGATCGCATGTCTATTATACCCTACGCTTCTGCGGTAGGCTCTATAATGTATGCGATGTTGTGTACCAGACCGGATGTAGCTTATGCATTGAGTGTGGTAAGCCGGTATCAGTCAAACCCTGGGGAGAAACACTGGATAGCAGTAAAGAACATTCTCAAGTACCTGAGTAGGACTATGGAGATGTTCTTGGTGTATGGCGGAAAAGACCTCCAGATCGAGGCCTTTGCTGACTCCAGCTTCCAGAGTGACAAGGATGATTCCAAGTCCATGTCGGGTTTTGTCTTTACCTTCAATGGAGGGGCGGTGTGTTGGATGAGTTCCAAACAGGAAACCGTTGCAGACTCGACGATGGAAGCGGAATACATCGCTGCATCTGATGCCGCAAAAGAAGCTGTCTGGATGAGGAAGTTCTTGAAAGTGCTTCAGGTGGTTCCGTCCATTGTTGATCCAATACCTCTGTATTGCGACAACAACGGGGCTATAGCTTTAGCGAAGGAACCCAGGTCCCATCAGAGATCCAGACACATCTTGAGGCGGTATCACCTGATCAGGGAGATCATGGATCGCCAGGAGATCGAGGTTCGGAGAGTCGCTTCAGAAGATAACACTGCAGATCCATTCACCAAGGCCTTGCCCCAGACTCAGTTCGAGCAGCTGATCGAGATGATAGGTCTTCGATACGCCAGTACATGGCCTTAGTGCAAGTAGGAGATTGTTAGTGTATATGCCCTAGAGGCCATTACTGTATCATACTAGTTTGTATATTACTTAATGGAAGCTTGGGATATTCACCTTGTATATACAATCTTGCTCAAAATAGTAGTATGCTACTTGGTTTGTTTCTACTTCAATGTGTACATGTGTTTATTTTAGTATATTACCTATACACATTAGTGGAGCCCTTAGGATCTTTGCTTGATTACCAGCGTTGTGATGGCAGTCACACTAGTGGGGCTGGGTAATCTATAAGCACATCCTTATGCAGGTCCCTGGTCGCAGAACTATCGAGATAGGGCATCGATACTCCGGAGTAGACTAGCGCATGCGCTTCTCATCCCAGTGTGGGAGACGGTCTGTCCCACAGCCGTCGGTACGTCGTACTTGAGATAGTATGTGGGTGCTCGTTGGGTTACGAGTACACTGGACAGGACTCGTCGGGAACTGACTAGTTGGTATTATGCCTATCGTCAGTTATCAGTTCCCAGGTGACATGAGCACAGCTTAGTCCGCTGACTTGACACTGTCACTTCGCCTCGAGTGTGTTCCCACTGTACTTTGATTACTACCCTACCACGGCTCAAAGGAGTCGTGCAAACAGGTGGTAGTTGGGTGCAGTCCCGAAGCACTTGGAGGCAGTGACGGTTAGACAGGATTCGTCTCTCCCGGTATTGGGGGTTGACATCGCGCTGTGTCTAGGAGAGCCATTACACGAGTAGTCCCTGGCTAGGGCAAACGAGATATACTGGTAGGCTTCCAGTGTTATCTCAGGGTGTTTTGGGCTTCACTCCGACACGACTTGTACCGCTATTGGGGGACTGACGTTTACCGCCCCCTAGGCCCGCCATGCGATGTATCAGACGAACAGACCGGACTGTACGGAGAATGTCACATTCAGGCTCAGTAGGAGTTCAGATGGATTTCACCTCGTCAGTCTTCTTGTCGGCATCTACCTGGGGACCGTTACACACAGCTAGTGCCGCTTGCGGTCTGTGGTTAAACCCACTGCCAGCGTAGTGTCGAGTCTTTAGAGTCCCACACAGAAAGTTATTCGCCTTTAGGCAAAAGAGTAGATGTCACATGGTTTTGCGACAGGTCGCATGGTTTTGCGACAGGGTTCGGTCACATCCGTGCACTTGTGCACGTACAGTGTCCGGACAGTTTACACTAGCGGGCTTTGGTTTAAGCCAGATCCTAGTGTACCTTTTGGGATTGGATTTATCCAGTATGCATTCGTGTTCCTCGGAACGCGGATGCGGGTGTGTATGCACAGTTGACGGAGAGACAGAGGCAGAGGATTCTCATTAGGGTTGTTGACCGTTGACAGTTGACTATTGACTTTTTGCTCAACCCTAATGAGAATATGATATGTGATTAACAATAATATTAATTAAGTATTGTGGTGACATGGTTGTTGAGGGGTTGACTTTGTTGACTTGTTGACTTTGTTGACCGGTTGACTAGGTTGGACTAGTTGACCATCATGATGACAATGGCTATCATTTCATGGCAAAGACTTTTTACTTACTTGTTTCTTTTGTGAGAAATGAGTGCATGAAATGATTTAGCCATTTTGACTTGAACCATTTTACACAATACTTGATTATTATTTTTGTGATGATGGTTTTGGATTATGAGAACCAAAATGAGAAAAGTCTTCTCTCATTTCTTTCATGCTCATTCTCTCTCTTGTTCTTGAGCTCTCATCTTCCTCCTCTTGCTCTCCCTCTCTTGATTCTATGGTTCACTTGTCTCATGAGTTGAGAACCAAGAACCATAGATAAAATCCCATACAAACTCTTCTCTACTCACTCTAGTTCACAAGGTTTAGCAAACCGAGTGAACTAGTTTCTTCAAAGTTCGAAGAAGGAGCCAAAGGTTGAAGCTTTCAGGTGGATCTATCTTCGGCGCAAGGAGACGATGGGGAGAAGCCGATTCGGACAACCATCGAGGCTTGAAGACGAAGGAGTTCGAGATAAGAAAGGTATAAACCCCCTAACCGAGTAGCTAATAACTCCTAGTTAGGTTGTTAGTTAGATGTTTAACAAAGATCCGATTTAGAGTCCATGTTACCACATCTAAGAAAATTGTTTTTCACCAAATTCCGCATGCCCGAAAGTACCGGGAGAGGTAGCATGGACTTACACACCCGACTTCCCCCGTGGATATAGATCCACTCACCTTGGTTCTTGTTCGCCGAAGTCGATGACGCTACGCTCCGTCGCCTCGGAATCCACGCGAAGGTACCTACAATAATAAACCATAGCAAAGCGCATTAAAATCAAGGCGGAAAACCAAAACGGTACAGGTTTCGCTTATAGGTCAAAACCTATAGGTTTGCGTGCAAAACACAACCAAAAACCCTGGTCATGGACGTCCAAACGCCACACGATGGAAACACAAAACCAAATACCAAAATCAAGTCAAAACGAAGTCGTAAAACAATGCACCAACTCATGGAAATGGTCCCAGATTTTACCCTAAGCCAAATTGGTCAATTCTGCATATATGGAGGGTCAAATTTACTGCAGATAATGCCCTGGAACCAAACTGGAACAATTCTACCCTACTCTGGCCGCAAATTGCGGCCAGATTGAATAAATCTGTGGCCTGGGTTTTGAGTTAGGGGCTCGGGTCTCAGTGGTAGCTTCTTAGGTGCCTGCACGACTCCCAGTAATTGCAAAATCATTTCTAGTGTCCCCGGGTTGCTCCAGATTCCAAAATACCCTCCCAATTTACACATTTATCCGATGTCGGGGTTTCTAAATCCTTGTTTTGGGTTCCATTCCATGTTCCAGGTCAGTAATATGCCACTAAGGCTTGTAGGCAGCCACTACACATCACCAATTTCAACAAACACTCAACCATTTACTAGGGTTTCCCAATGTTCACTAGTCTTCACAATCTCACATCTAAACATATATGAATACTAAAGTAAATGAAAAAATACCCAATTGGTGAAGGTATTACCTCATATAGCACCCATGAATCCTTAAGGTCATCAAAATCTGAACTTTCTTGGTCCCATGTGTAGAGGTTGAAGAGGGGATTAATTTTTGTGAAGGGTGTGTAGGGTTTTGGGGCTTATTAGGAGATCGATCTAGGGATTATTTGAGGAGGGTTGTGGGGTTGAGGAGATGAAGAGGGAGATGAAAAAAGAAGATGGGGGATCAAATGGCAGCAGCCCCTTCCCTCTCTCTCACAAAATCACACACACTCTCTCTCTCCAAAAGCCTACCTAACCCAATCATTTTGTCCCCTTTTTGACTTTTCTTTTCCTTTTTCTTTTTCTTTTCTCTCTACCAATAACCCAAATGAAATGAAACATGTAATAAAATGAAACATGTCATGGTGCACTAACCATGGAAACTGTAAAAACGCGGATTTGGCTTAATCACGATTAGTAGTGCACTAATCGGTTTTTTTTTCCAAAATTGCATATAATAAATTATAAAAATGCCAAATCCTTTAATTATATTATTAAATGAATAAATCATTTTAATTTCCATTTATTTAACAATTATTGGTATATATTTATACCCCTTTTTGAAAACCCCAATTTCGCAAATCGGGCAGTTTTCGGGAAATATATTATTTTAATATTAAATTCCCAAAAATAATATTTTATATTTTCTGAAATGTTACAATCTTCCCTCCTTAAATAAAATCAGTCCTCGAATTTAAATTTAAACCCCCAAAATCTAAAACAGTTCAATAATCAGCTCAAATCAACGGGGCTCCGAAGTCATGGAAAACGCAGAAATAACACCGCGCGTCAAGTGCGCATGAAAACGAGTACAAAGCTCAAAATCAAACTCCGTCAAGCGTTACGCAAATCAGCTAATTTGCACGCATATCCTCGGAGTTACAATGGAGATGCAGATCTCGAAATCCAATACCAAAATTCAATGTACACAAGTCAAATACTATGATACGTGTATAGTACGCATTTTTGGAAAGCTTTCAAAATCTGGATAAAATACATGCAAAATATTTTCTAAACCACCGCGGGAATGCGTAACTCAAGGAATAACTGACGGGCGCTCATTCTAAAATAATAATATATGTCCCTATATGTTTTCTTAAATACACGTTCCGTCGTTTTCAAAATATCCCTAAAGGTTTTCCTTTATAAACATTCGTGTCGCTCACAGACACGTAGAAAATAGTAAGACTATAGCTTTTTTTGAAAACCCTTTTGGTTATCTTTTAATGCATGCAGAGTACTCAGGTACTGTCCCCAGATCAGTCCTGTTTCGCTACTACACAATATAGTGCCCAACATGAAAACAAAGTGCTCAAAAGCAAAATCAGCCTCAAAAGGCGTATCCAATAATCGCATGCATCTGGTGCGCATGGAAATCAAATCCAAATACAGGTGCCACAATATGCACAAAAGCCCAAAACTACGTGCAACGGGTGAGCACGAAAGCATCTGTCCAGTGCAACGGGTGTGCACGACAACGATATCGGGTGCATTTGATATGCACAAGATTCCAATCAGGTGCACAAGGTGCACAAAACAATATCGAGTATCAAAATCGGATCGACGGTATACAACACATTTCAATCCAAATCCAAATCAGGTATACCGTGGTATATAATCGCACAACCATGTACATCAACGTGCACAAAAGCAAATCAAACACTAAAAGTGCATGAAAAACTATGCCGAAGCATATATCAAATCATATGCATGCTCTAGGCATGAAATCACAATAAATATCTCAAATGGCATCAAAATGAAGTCAGGTGCAACTGAGGTACACAAAATACCAATGCACTACAAGCACATATAAGCTATACCGAGTGCAAAAATCAAATCATCCGTATGAAATCCACGAAATCATAAACACGTGATACGAAGGTACAGAATCGACATCAAATGCAATAGATATGCACAAATCGCAAATCAACACAACGGTGTATAAAATATATATATCAGGTGCGAAACTATGCGCAAACATGCAAATACCCAGTAGGTGCAGCCATGGTGCACGAAATCAATATCAGGAAACTCCTCATCAAAACTCAAATCCAAGTGATATAAGTGTGATACTCAGATCACAACGCAAATCGCAACAAAGGACATTGAGGTACACCTCCTTCAATGTCGAAAAATAAATCGGTATGCCTAAAACCGGCAGAACAAGAATATCCGCTCGCTTCCTGCTCACGGTCTGGCGTCCTCTGTCTCTGGGTCCTTATCTTCTCTGTGGATTACCAATCCCGCAATCCATCGGCTCATCGGCCCAATCAGGTATGCTAACGGGGACGATTCCGCTCTGGCACTTCTCTTGGTTATCTCTCGGTCAATCATCACGACCACTCGTAAGGCAGCACGTCACTGGCGTCGGCCTCTGTCTCTCTGAATACACGTGACACATCTGATCGTGGGTGCAATTCTCATTGCAGCAGTGTCCTGGAAGGAATCCTGCTCAAGGTCTCTTCCAATCTCGCCTATGCCGAACTGTACGGAGGCTGGTACTCTTACATAATCTTTTCTCGTTTTCTGGACATCTGCGTATTCCGCACACATTCCCTCAGAAACTGGCCGTATCCCAACGCCTCTGTAAGCATATCAGGTCTTTGATCTCGACGGGAAGTAATAACAGCTCGTCAGCGTCTCGCACGAACCTCTGGTTCCACTTGTCTTAATCGTCATCTACTATGACGTCACGCCATGCTATCTGCGCACAGCAACTGTTCTCGGCCACGGTCAATCCAGAGTCTCTCGCACGGACTCGAAATCGCGTACTCTGTAGCTTCATCATTCTGTAAAAGATATCTGGCCGAACACGTCCTCGGGAACTCGTCCCAACCATCGGAGGAATACTCAATACTCGTCCATTCTCGATCAACTCACAACGCATCTGGGTGAGGTCCTCCATCCAAAGCTGGTCAGACTGCTGATCTCTTATCACATGATATCTGGACGACGTCAAACTTTTCGATCGAGTCATCGAGGTCCCACAATTTCCTGAAGGCTCAACACCTTAGCGCAGTCTACAAAAATCTGGTACATACCACAGCACCTCTGGACCAGCCGTAGAAGGGCAAACCCAAGCCTCAATGATGGCATCGCTAAACTGCTGCAAACCCTAAAGTTCATAGCAGTTCCATTGTCATTATGTCAAGTTAGGGTTTCATTCTTCTAGAGGGTCCAAAGAATTACCTGCATGTTCCTCCAAACACTTTAAACTTGGGAAGAATGGGTTTCTGACACTCGTTCGCACCTTTTCGCTTCGCCTATACAACCTGTGAATATTCTTCGCCCGCATGCTAAACAATGCCTCAATCCTCCAAGAAAGGTGATACATCGGCGATCGTCTCTGGATCGGTCTGCTCTAGATCTGAGTAAGATTCTCCACACTGAAAATCTTCAACTCAACTGGGCCTACGTCGGCGTATCAATCTGACGAATCACCTTCGTCTCTCAAATTGGGGTAGACTAGCTATCATCTGTCGCATTTCTGCCTGGAAGCTCCGGCGATCTTAGCTCGTAAGCTCTGGAAGCGACATCCCATCATCTCAGCAACAGCTGGGTATCTGTCTGCACGGTAGGCGACATCAAAATCTCTGAGGTGTACATCAACAGTCCTTTCGCAACTGGCAGCTCTAACCATGGCCCTATCATCCGGTGTAAAACCAAGAACTCGCCTCCACAAGAATTCGCAACATAAATACTAACTCGAGACATTCCCATGTCACCAGAAAACACAATGGTCAGCCCTCGTACCAGACGAGCTTGCCCTGACCGAAACACTAGCAGCAGCTCAAACTGCGCTCGACTATGGTGACAGGAACCTCAATCGAGTATCGATGAAAACAGATCAACGGCATGAGAGGAAACGTCAGATCCAGAATGGATACATGATCATAAGAAGGAACAGCATCAATGAGAGTATGATCATGGAATAAATAAAATCAAGGACCTCAAATGGATGTATAATCATGGGTATGAAAAAAATCATAAATCTCAAAAATATGTACATCCTAAGGTTTCTTAAGTGGAGTATCGTATCGTAAATATGCCGCGGAACATACGTACGGTACGTCACTCTACTCAAGCTACCTACTCCATCAATCAGGGTCAGCCTATGAAACGAATGTTCGGGTCTAATACACCCCCCCGTCCAAGTCTATGTTCCGTAAGGTCAAGCGTAGGTTCCGAAATGCATACCCGCCCTAAACTCCGCATAGTCAAACATAGACTCGAACAAAGGTTAAACCTAGCGCTCTGATACCAACTTTGTCACGACCCGAAATATTAGCTCGTGACCAGCACTTGAATCGCGCAACGTCTAAAGGCGTAACGGAATTCAAGTGAGCTGAAACCCAGAAATCTAAACCTTTTAGAAAAATAAAGGAGGTGAGGTTTTGAAATAAAGGTATATGAAATCAAGTTTTCTTAATGCATAGAAAAGGAACATGAATGATGCAAGTGAAATTTACTAGTTTGAAAACATGTTTCGTCCTTTTGAAAATTTTGGCAGCACCTCCTTTGTATTTTTGATCCAAAACCACAATACATAACAAGAATAATGGCATCCCCAAGCGGGAGCTAGCTCTTAGCCAAACGGCGAATCACAACCACGCAATACAGTATAAATAAGTATACGACGCCCAACGGCAAATTTCACCACAAAAGATAAAGAAATGAGCAAGATATAACCCCAAAAGTGAATATAAAACCCATCGCTCAAATCTCGTAACTACAAATCTCACTAAGTCTCATCACTTATACAATTACAACTTTTGATTGATGGAGTTAACTAGAACAATAAGAATATAGATACAAGAGTGGGTACGATACAAGTGTCCCACTTACCAATGCAAAACACCCGAATGCAACTGTGTGCCAGCAAAGCCGCTACTGATCCAAGCGGTCGACCTGCAAGAACTGTGGCACAATGGGGGCGAGTTGCCAACTCGTGAGTAGAAAAATATCAACAGATAGAAATCGAATAAACAACGACTCCTAGGTCAACTATATCATAAAGGTAATACTATGATATCTAGGGTGACCGGGTCTGTATATGTGCCAACAAGGTAGTCAGTACCTATATGCATATGTATAACATCCAACAAAAATAATCAATGCATGTATATGGATCTCGTCCAACCATAATCAAGGTATGTATGCATGTGGATCTCATCCACTTATAATCAAGGTATGTCTGCATTCACGTAAATATCATAAAGAAGTGTGCATGAATGTATGAGGACGGTGTCCCTCCCGACACATCAAAATCATGGAACCTGAGTGCCTAGCATCGACACTCGAAAACATCATGAAAACCGTGCCCAGCATCGGCACGTAAATCCTCATATATCGGGCTCCGTCAGTCCGGATTGTTCCCTATCATCTTTCGACTCCGGTAGGTATCCTCCGGATATCCGCCGAGCCCAAATACTATCACCGGTAGGTAGTAGTCCCTCTGCCAGGCTCACCGTCTACTGCACAGCGATCCGTTTTTGCCCCGGGGTACCATACCGGGTCCACCATGTACCCGCAATCGGCCTCATCCGCCTCCTCGAATCGGGTTTCACATGTCGCTCTCAGAACCGAGAAAACACATGGTGGACGCACTGAAATATCATATCAAGAGAAACCGGGTTTTTAAAACAACACATAACCTCTTTTAAAATATCCACGGTTCTCAAATCCAGAAATCTCAAGAAAACAGCATATCTCAATGCGTAAAAATCATAGAGCATGATATATGCGACATATAACAGAAATGTAAGCATATCAATATATCATGCAACATGGAACAGTGATATGACATACTAATGGAAAACCCCACTTTTAAATGATTCCATTTTTTAAAATATAACATGTGGTTCCTAATTTCCAATTAAAATCAGTTATCTATGTAGGTGCAATATGTATATGCGCAAGTATAGATGTACCAATGTATGTGTGCACCAATATGGATGTACAATGTATATGTGCGCAAATATGGATATATCAATATATATGTGCACCAATATGGATATACAAATGGGTATATCCGCAAGTATAGATGTATCAATGTATATGTGCATCAATATGGATATACAAATGGGTATATCCGCAAGTATACATGTATCAATGTATATGTGCACCAATAAGGATATACAAATGGGTATATCCGCAAGTATAGATATATCAATGTATATGTAAGCATGTTATGCGAAGAATCATATCATGATGCAGCAATCCTACTGTGTAATGACATGGAAATTATCGATGATGAAGTGTGTGAGCCGACAAATCTTTGTAGTGTCACATACGCATCATCGATAATGGTGCAAGTTTACTAGCACGGGTATAAGCAATGCAATGGAAATAATATGAATGCAGCATAAGGTAAATCATATGAAAATGCTGACGGGTATACGTATCTAATATGACCGAGTCGGGGAATTTATCAATCGGCATCCAGCCTAACAACATCGCGTACGGTATGATCCATCATACGGCAATCTCTAGTCAAGGGTAAGGATCAACCATCAAGTCAAACTCATTACGCACGGAAAATCATCGTGCAGCGGCATTAAGCTAATAGGGATCCTAACATCCTATACGACAAATGAGGGTACGGCCTAATATCACGTACGTCCTATCATCCATGATTCACAATATTCTATATATGTATATGTATTTATGTTCCTATGTCCCGGTTCACATCCGCAATAATCTCATATCAGGGGACCGGCAGGGTATAAATCATCTCGATCGACTCGCATCCGTATACCAACATATCATCATATCGTTATATTATCATATCCGTCTTATATTCCTTCATCGCATTTATATATCATATCAAGTCGAGTTTACATAAACATTCAATCTCTACTAAGTATAAGTATCTAATCTAACATACACACCCGAACCATACAATCAGATTTTTTTTAAAGAAGCGAATCGTAGTTTTGAAAATAGGGATTACGATGTTTTTAAGGAAAAGGTATCATTTGAAGATCCGTAGCATCCCTCAAGGTATATATTTAAAATATACTTACGATTCTTCAGTTTAGAAAAAGGTATGGTTCGGATGACGCATCTACATTGACTATCTAGTTCTACAGTACCCTAAACGGCAATATCGCTAAACGGCAATATCTCTAAACGCCATCTTATGATATTCGTAACATATCACTTCTAACTATCCTCTAGTTTCTAATATGGTATCATAGCTATCTTCAATATAACCCTAGTTTCCTAATCTAGGTTTCCTAACCATATTCTATAATCAGTTTTCCATCAATACATTGCGGGGGTGCTATACGCCATCCACACGACTTCCCCCGTGGATATAGATCCACTCACCTTGGTTCTTGTTCGTCGAAGTCGATGACGCCACGCTCCGTCGCCTCGGAATCCACGCGAAGGTACCTACAATAATAAACCATAGCAAAGCGCATTAAAATCAAGGCGGAAAACCAAAATGGTACATGTTTCGCTCATAGGTCAAAGCCTATAACTTTGCGTGCAAAACACAACCAAAAACCCTGGTCATGGACGTCCAAATGCCACACAACAGAAACGCAAAACCAAATACCAAAATCAAGTCAAAACGAAGTCGTAAAACAATGCACCAACTCATGGAAATGGTCCCAGATTTTACCCTAAGCCAAATTGGTCAATTCTGCATATATGGAGGATCAAATTTACTGCAGATAATGCCCTGGAACTAAACTGGAACAATTCTACCCTACTCAAGCCACAAATTGTGGCCAGATTGAATAAATCTGCGGCCTGGGGTTTGATTTAGGGGCTCGGGTCTCAGTGGTAGCTTCCTAGGTGCCTGCACGACTCCCAGTAATTGCAAAATCATTTCTAGTGTCCCCGGGTTGCTCCAGATTCAAAAATACCCTCCCAATTCACACATTTATCCGATGTCTGTAAGTGCACGGCGGCGCCCTGGCCGTCAATCCGACGGCCAAATGCGGAAGCGGTGATAAACTTTAATTTTTCTTGAACTGGCAAACCGCCGCGCACTAATACCCGGATCGAACCACTAACTAGTCCTAGCTACCAATAAGATGGGAAAGAGATATACCGACGATCCAAGTCCTCCGGTCTTCATCTCCAATCCGATCTCCTCGCGGGATCTCCGTCCGTCTCCTCCTCGTCGCCGGAAGTGCACCACGTTGCCTACATCGTTTACGGGCTCCCACCTCAATGCCGAGGCAACTCGGGCACGAAGCCGGCTACTCGACGTGCCCAAGGTTCGCTGTAGAATATGTAGTGAAGAAGTCTCATTTGGGGTTCATGGAGATGCCATTTTGGTGGAGGGATGAAACAAGTAATTTTTGTGGAGCAATAGGATTTTTACAATGCCAAAAGAGATAAAAATCCCTCTTGCAAAAATTTGGACAGCCCTCTTTCCTCAAGTGGCCGGCCATGACAATGGAGAGGAGAGAATGAGAGAGTGGTGTATCTCCAAAGATAATGGGAGCCATTCTCATCTATCATGCAAGAGAGAGAGTCAAGACAAAGAGGTGGTTGAAAAGCAAGTGATGATGAGAAACAATGATCACTCCCAAAACCAATACTCATCCAACAATCATCAACAACCATGATTGTCTACAAAGTCAAGCCATCATGATAAAGCTAGAAGTCAAGGTCAAGGAAAAGCTATCATGATAAAACAAAATGCAAAGACCCCCCTCCACAAATGCCTATTTGCAACAATGCAAATAAACCCTCCTCCACCAATTTTCGGCCAATGAACGATACAAAGGAAATTGGCCGAAACGGAAAGCAAACTGGCAACTCCAGAAAACTGGTCCCGTAATAAATTACAGGAAAACCCCGATACTGTGCATACACACCCGCATCTGTATTTCGACTGAAATACAAATGCAATGAGACAAAATCTACACTGTACTATACTAGGATCCGGCTTATACCAAAGCCGGCTAGTAATATCTGTTCGATCCTGATCCGTGCAATACCGCACGTATCTGATCGAACCCTGCCATATATCCATACGGCCTATAGTACAAACTTTCCGATCCTGATCCGTGCAATACCACACGTATCTGATCGGACCTTGCCATATCTCCATACGGCCTCTACAATCTTTCGCCCGAAAGCTGAGTAACAGAATGTGGGGGACTCTAAAGACTCATCAACACCTTGGTTGTGGATTTAACCACTAGCACGTTAGAGGTATAAGCCAATACATAACGGGCTACCAGGTATTGACCAAAAGGGACGTCTGTGAGCGAACTCAGCCTGACACCCAACTGAGCCTGTCAGTGACAATATCCGTGCAGTCCGGTCCGTTCGTCTATGAGCATCGCATGGCGGGCCTAGGGGGTTGGTAAAAGTCAGACCCCCAAAAGCGGTACAAGTCGTGTCGGAGTGTAGCCCAGAACACCCTGAGATACTACTGGAATACCTACCAGTAAATCTCCTTGCCTCGGCCGAGGGCTTTGTGTAATGGCTCTCCTAGACACAGCACGACCTCACCCCCAATACCGGGAGAGACGAACCCCTGAAGATACGCTCACTGCCTCCATGTGGCTCGGGACTGTACCCAACTAAAACCTGTTTGCACGACTCCTTTGAGCCGTGGTAGGGTAGTAATCAAAGTACAGTGGGAACTCACACGAGACAAATGACGATCCCCAGGTTGATGAACTAACCTGCACACATGTCACCTGGGAACTGCCATCTGACGTCTGGTATATGACCAACTAGCATGTTCCCGGCGAGTCCTGTCCGGTGTACTCATAACCCAATGAGCACCTGTATACATCTTAGGTGATCCAACTGACACCAGTGGCTTGTGAGACCGGCCACCGCCCCTCGTCGGGATCTCGACTGTATACACTAGTCTACTATGGAGAATCGATGCCCTGTCTCGAAACTCTCACGACTAGGGACCTTTTAAGGATATGCTTGTAGACCCCCAGCTCCTACTTATATGATCGCCCTCATACTGCTGGTGGTCAAGCAAGAATCCTAGGGGCTCTATCAACGTGTAATAGCGACGTGTCAGGTCACCTAAAACAGTACACGATGATAAAGGTAAACCAGATAGCATACTATCATCTCGAGTAAGACTGTCCTACCGGGATAGGTCCTCCCTCAATCATTACAATCACGTACCTGTGACCTAATAATTGACTCTGAGGGCACTATCTCCAACAATCTCCCACTTGCACTCAAGGCTAATTATTGCGATGTCGCATACTCACAGCCCGTGTGATACCGAACATCCAACTCCTCTACTAGTCAGTCTCACAAAGCTCGTTTGCGGAACTATTGCGTTCGAGGAATAGCCTCAGTGAGTGGATCCGCTTAGTTGTTTCTTTCTATGTCTCTCTATATCTCAAGTTCGCGGAGAAAGCCATCTCCCGAAAAGAGCAATACCTGTCTCAGAATATGTCTGGATGTCTGATGGGACCTAGCTCATAAATGAACTCCAAATCCAAACTTCTTAGACTGTATCGTCAACTGAACTTAATCAGTATCCTGCGTGCCATGCCTCCCTCAGTATTGCCTTGGACCACCTGTCCAAAATACTGCCCCTCATCAGAAGGAAAACTATAACTCTGACAACCTCCTTGTCGTCCATGTCACCTTGGAAGCCTGGAATGATAACTGTCTCCTGAATGAGGCTGTCGTTATCATCTCCCTAGAACATCCACTTATGTTCTAAAACTGCTTCCGACTGTTTCTCCAGGATTGGATTAATGTCAACTTATTGCATCTAGTGCAAGAACAACATCTGGTGTGGTACTTGACATCTCACGATTGACTCAATTGCCTGAGCAAGTGATCTGCCAATCATGCCCGTCCCTCTCCCCTTTAGTCTGTAAGACACCTTTGGAGAGGGTGACTCCATTACCTGCAGGTACACTACCGTGCCAGGAGTCGTCCATCCCAAATACTCTTAGAATGCTGTCAAGTACCCTGATTGGGAAACCACCCAAATCTAGATCTAAGACCATAGATCTAGTAACCAGTATGTCTGATATAAAATCCATTTCCTTTGTGGAGAAACAACTGTGTGACGACCAAAGTATAACCGATCGTAGTGTAGGAGTTTCTTTTCCTACTCTGTGTATATCATCCAAATACCAGGATATCACACCCTACTACCTTCTCAACAGATCCATCCCCTATTCTGATGAAGTCAAACCCATGACTGTCACGTCAGAAATAGATGATCTATCTCCGCTACATCTGCTCTAGTCTATAAATAGACATAAGCAACCTGTCCACCAATGCTTCCGCTGCTCCCACTGACTACGACAACCTTCTGGCAGAGTCATATAGACGGACACTTCTAAAACTGGTTTAGAACGACGCTATACTCATCCTCCCGCCGGGTCTCGTAACCTGGAACAACAGCAATGGCAATTGTGGGTAAACAAGAACTTCCCTGTCACCGTCCTTGAGGCTACCGTAGTGCCTCTCGGGTGCCTGAAGTTACCCACCTTATCTGCGGAGTGTCCAATGGAATGCTAATCCAGATTGAATCTTTAGGTTCCTTATCAAATCTTCAGTAATCGTTTGTGGTTCTGGAATCACTTCCAGTTCTACCATACTCCCACTACTGTTTTCTGAAAAAATCCATCTTTAATAAAACTGTGGCGAGTCTAGAACAATATCGCTATTGTTCATCCAGATGGTAGAAAGTCAACCCTCGTCATAGCCTGGGTTAACCCACAAACAGCCATTACAGAAACGTGCCTTGAGTTGTCCAGTGTCTGGTTTTAATCATAAACCGGACAACTCCCCGTACCTTAACATCGTTAAGATATGAACTGTTCTATATCCAATATAGAAACAGAGGCACTGATTTAATTGAACCAGATTCAAATCATGCAGCTGTCCCCAGCGCATGTCAACTAAATGGAAGGAGGCCGATCAGCGTTACTCAACTTAGGAATACTTCCAATTATGAGTAACCTGAAAGAGAAGCAAGATCTCTTTATCATTACTATCAACTGAATGCCATACACAAGTATCTACATCTTCGATCTCTTTGAAGAATCCCGATACTTGCTATACCTGGTTCTCTACTATATTCAAGTACCTATAACTTCTCAAAATTCGGACCCTGTGTTTCCACGAAACACCTGTCTAAAAACTAGAGAAGTCATAAGTAAACCGAATATAGTACGAGGACCAACCCCTCTGTCCTGATGGACCCTGGACAACATACAATACTCTGTATAAGTCCCTTGAGTCTGATAACTCATTCACTGTGTGTCGTAGGTTGAAAACTGTACTTATGGTTAAGAAGAATTACACCGCTGTTTAATGCTCCTTACCTAACCATCCACTGATATAGGTAAATGTCGTAGACATAATTTCAGAAAGGTATATCTCACTCTATGAAAATAGACGTACAGATATATCAATTTGAAATTGGTGCATAACAGCGGATATTCAAAACCAAATATTTACCGACCGGCAAACAGCTCAGGTGATTTCCTCAAATATCACCGATTACAACGAATACCGATATAATGAGGATAATCACCCAATTCCCAATAACTTACTCCCACTCATCATCTGTAAAGCCATATAGATGTGAGAATCGTACCTGGTAAATACATACCCTGGAGTAAGTATCTAATCGGGAAATCAGTTTTCCTTTAACATTACACAGTGAAACTGAAACATTGAAATGTTCCGATGGGGTAATCTGGTATTCCTAGTAATGCCTCTTCCAGATTCACGACTGTAACCGTATAGTTCTTTGCCACCTCTCCAAATCCCTTCATATGTCTTTAGTCTTTACCTTCTGTACACCCCTTTAGGCCAAATGGTTTTCTTCCTTCCCTACCGTTCGGCACCAGCCTATGGTTTGGAAGAAGACTATCCAATAAGCATAATGGGTGTACTGTCCCAATCCTAGGAACACTCGCAATGCGAGAGAAGGTGAAGATAAAAGACACCTGAATAAATCTTATTCCTATTTCTCCTGAACCAGAATCCATCCCCGAACTGGAACAAGTTCCTTTCGAGTTCGTATATAACCATACGATGGAATATCCAAATAAACTGTGGATCTTCGTAGTGATACGGAGTGTCCTGGAGAAATTCAAAGGTGATTTAGGATTGGCGAAGGAATACTTGGTTTGGTCGTGAATATCAGTTGCAATTTCCTTTGCCCTCTTACTAATCCCTTGCTTTGTCTGAACTTAATACCTTCTGCACACCATCGTTATGCTAATTGGTTTTCTTCATTCCCTACCGGTCGGCACCAGCCTAAGGTTTGGAAGAAGACAATCCAATTTGCGTAATAGGTGTACTACCCCTAAACCAAGGAGTACTCACAACTTGAGAGAAGGTAAAAGGAAAAGACAACTGAATAATCCTATCCGTTTTCTCCAGAACCTGAAACCATCCTCGAATAAATTCTTTCGAGTTCGTATCTAACCATACGATGGTTTTGTCCAATGGAAGTGGACGTTCGTAGTAATACGGGGTGTCCTGGAGAAAAGGGTAAAAGTAGGAGTGGCAATGAGGTTTGCAACTCTGACAATCCAAAAGCCGGTGTTTAAGAAGGTTCGGTCAACTTGGTCACTGAGTCATAGTCTTAGGGTCGGGTCAATGGTCGCTGCCAAAGAGAGAGAGAAAAGAAACACTCAGCGTGCACTCTAACCTAGATCAGAATGGTCACCAATTTATCTAATCTGGAATCCTCCCACTGTACCTCAAATTCTCCTCCAAACCTGAAAGAAGAATTAGTCGGGGTCACCCGAGGAGTAAACTAACTCATCAGTGGGAATCGGGATCCAACTATCATCGCATGATAACGTGACGGAATCCGCTCACGGTATCACACTCCAGAAGGTATGCGCATATCTGGCAAGTTTCAGTTCTTTTGAAACTCCCGATGTGATTTCTGCCCCATGCTCTTATGACCTTGACTTTGGCCAACATATCATAAGTCACATGTCAAGTTCTGCCCGTCATTCTCCAGGTTAATTTGAATCCACCCGTACATACCCTTGACTTTGGCCAAAATGGCAGCACGACTGTCCCAAACCAACGCATCTATCTATGCTGCATATGAATAACCAACAGCTACCAAACACTGTGCCTTGACTTTGGCCAACATACACAGCTTGAATACTATTGACTACCCATATGAAACGACGGAGGGCTACGAATGGTTTCTGGCGAAAACCTTTAACGTAATGAACTTGATATCGTCGAAGGAACGGATAGCTTTTAAAAATACAGTGACGAAAACCTTCGCTAAAGAGGTCACTCCCGGTGAAGGGATCTCGGCTCTTTCCCCGTAGAATGGGGTGCAGGATATTCCAAATGAATACCGCGATGCGAAGCAAAAGTAATCGGCTATAGTGAAGTTAATGCCCTGACGCAAACTTTTGTCCAAGGGGTCACTCCCGGTGAAGGGATCTCGGCCCTTGCCTCGTCGACTGAGGAGCAGGATATTCCAACTGAATACCACGATGCAAAACAAAAGTGAACGTCCTTGCAATAACAGCTTTTTGAAAAAGTGTTCCAACAACATCAGATTAGGTTTGTTTTTAACTTGCATTGATCCGAATCAATGCAGTCCCATCAATTGATCACACCAAAAAGAACGAAAATATACTGATGTACGTATATGCCATCCGCATTCGCCACTGGGTCCCGTCATTACCCGTTAGGTTAGCTAACTAACGACAGAGCGGGGACTGGACTAGCGCGGATGTAAAACATATACAACATCTACTAATATATATACCAATATATTATATTCGCTGAAGGCGTGAATAAAATGCAACATCACAGAGAATGAACAGCATCACAGAAACAATACAGATATCTGGGATCCCCGGGTTTCACAGAGCCGCTGAAACCCGACGTTCCCCTGGTCGTGTGGATAGCCTGTGCAATGAAAACCTAGACCCCTATGGGCGCGGCAAGTTACCCGCCAAAACCTGAAGCGAGGCAGCCCCTTTCAGCGCCGTGAATGGACTACCCAGCACTTCACGGAATCCGGCAACTTGGGCACCCCTCCTGGGTCAACCTGTACCCCCTACGAGTGCGGCGAATAGCCCGCCAATCCTAGAGTGAAGCCCCCTCCGTCTCAATGCCATGAGATGCGGGCTTGTTGCCCTCCAGAACCCGGCTATCCGTGCACCCCTCCGCGGGGCAATCCTAGTACAGAAAGTAAAATATACATACAACGGGTACATCGACCGCAACCAGGTCGTGCCCCAAAATAATAATACAAACAGGCAGTGACGGCAGTCCACATGTCGGACGCTCGCCCCGCAATATCAAATGTACATAATACAACAAAACTGTACTAGCATTGCATCCAGGCTATCCCCCACGACCGATCCGCAACATCACAGCAAAAACAGAACATCAACGTGAAAGTCACGTTCGCAAATCCGTCTAACCGGGCTATAGCAGTTAGACCGGATTTACCGATCGAGTGTCATTCAGGGTCGCAGATATAATGTAAATACTGTGAAATAATGTGTTTAAAATATCCGATCGATCAAATTTTAACAAGTGGGCCCCAAACAATACTGTAGCAGATCAAGAAATTCTGGGCCCAATATTAATGTTCCAAAACCCCAATTTTAAGCCCACAAAGACACTGTAGAAATTTGGTGCAGTGATCTCCACAGTGCGCGGCGGAACAGCGGCGAAAAGGGGGTTTGTGCGGCGGTTCCGCGCTCCCACAGTGGAATCACTTCATCGAATTTTTACAGAGCACTTAGATTTTCCAGTACATCAATATTTTACAACCTGAAAAATTTTTCGAGACCAAAAATTTTCAACAGAAAACTGTCGATAGGAAAAACACGGTTTTGGAACTTTTCGATCGATCGGAAATGCAAACACATTAAACCAAGCTAGACTAAGTTAATGGCGAGGCTCTGATACCACTGTAAGTGCACGGCGGCGCCCCGGCCGTCAATCCGACGGCCAAATGCGGAAGCGGTGATAAACTTTAATTTTTCTTGAACTGGCAAACCGCCGCGCACTAATACCCGGATCGAACCACTAACTAGTCCTAGCTACCAATAAGATGGGAAAGAGATATACCGACGATCCAAGTCCTCCGGTCTTCATCTCCAATCCGATCTCCTCGCGGGATCTCCGTCCGTCTCCTCCTCGTCGCCGGAAGTGCACCACGTTGCCTACATCGTTTACGGGCTCCCACCTCAATGCCGAGGCAACTCGGGCACGAAGCCGGCTACTCGACGTGCCCAAGGTTCGCTGTAGAATATGTAGTGAAGAAGTCTCATTTGGGGTTCATGGAGATGCCATTTTGGTGGAGGGATGAAACAAGTAATTTTTGTGGAGCAATAGGATTTTTACAATGCCAAAAGAGATAAAAATCCCTCTTGCAAAAATTTGGACAGCCCTCTTTCCTCAAGTGGCCGGCCATGACAATGGAGAGGAGAGAATGAGAGAGTGGTGTATCTCCAAAGATAATGGGAGCCATTCTCATCTATCATGCAAGAGAGAGAGTCAAGACAAAGAGGTGGTTGAAAAGCAAGTGATGATGAGAAACAATGATCACTCCCAAAACCAATACTCAACCAACAATCATCAACAATCATGATTGTCTACAAAGTCAAGCCATCATGATAAAGCTAGAAGTCAAGGTCAAGGAAAAGCTATCATGATAAAACAAAATGCAAAGACCCCCCTCCACAAATGCCTATTTGCAACAATGCAAATAAACCCTCCTCCACCAATTTTCGGCCAATGAACGATACAAAGGAAATTGGCCGAAACGGAAAGCAAACTGGCAACTCCAGAAAACTGGTCCCGTAATAAATTACAGGAAAACCCCGATACTGTGCATACACACCCGCATCTGTATTTCGACTGAAATACAAATGCAATGAGACAAAATCTACACTGTACTATACTAGGATCCGGCTTATACCAAAGCCGGCTAGTAATATCTGTTCGATCCTGATCCGTGCAATACCGCACGTATCTGATCGAACCCTGCCATATATCCATACGGCCTATAGTACAAACTTTCCGATCCTGATCCGTGCAATACCACACGTATCTGATCGGACCTTGCCATATCTCCATACGGCCTCTACAACCTTTCGCCCGAAAGCTGAGTAACAGAATGTGGGGGACTCTAAAGACTCATCAACACCTTGGTTGTGGATTTAACCACTAGCACGTTAGAGGTATAAGCCAATACATAACGGGCTACCAGGTATTGACCAAAAGGGACGTCTGTGAGCGAACTCAGCCTGACACCCAACTGAGCCTGTCAGTGACAATATCCGTGCAGTCCGGTCCGTTCGTCTATGAGCATCGCATGGCGGGCCTAGGGGGTTGGTAAAAGTCAGACCCCCAAAAGCGGTACAAGTCGTGTCGGAGTGTAACCCAGAACACCCTGAGATACTACTGGAATACCTACCAGTAAATCTCCTTGCCTCGGCCGAGGGCTTTGTGTAATGGCTCTCCTAGACACAGCATGACCTCACCCCCAATACCGGGAGAGACGAACCACTGAAGATACGCTCACTGCCTCCATGTGGCTCGGGACTGTACCCAACTAAAACCTGTTTGCACGACTCCTTTGAGCCGTGGTAGGGTAGTAATCAAAGTACAGTGGGAACTCACACGAGACAAATGACGATCCCCAGGTTGATGAACTAACCTGCACACATGTCACCTGGGAACTGCCATCTGACGTCTGGTATATGACCAACTAGCATGTTCCCGGCGAGTCCTGTCCGGTGTACTCATAACCCAATGAGCACCTGTATACATCTTAGGTGATCCAACTGACACCAGTGGCTTGTGAGACCGGCCACCGCCCCTCGTCGGGGTCTCGACTGTATACATTAGTCTACTATGGAGAATCGATGCCCTGTCTCGAAACTCTCACGACTAGGGACCTTTTAAGGATATGCTTGTAGACCCCCAGCTCCCACTTATATGATCGCCCTCATACTGCTGGTGGTCAAGCAAGAATCCTAGGGGCTCTATCAACGTGTAATAGCGACGTGTCAGGTCACCTAAAACAGTACACGATGATAAAGGTAAACCAGATAGCATACTATCATCTCGAGTAAGACTGTCCTACCGGGATAGGTCCTCCCTCAATCATTACAATCACGTACCTGTGACCTAATAATTGACTCTGAGGGCACTATCTCCAACAATGTCGGGGTTTCTAAATCCTTGTTTTGGGTTCCATCCCATGTTCCAGGTCAGTAATACCCCACTAAGGCTTGTAGGCAGCCACTACACATCACCAATTTTAACAAACACTCAACCATTTACTAGGGTTTCCCAATGTTCACTAATCTTCACAATCTCACATCTAAACACATATGAATACTAAAGTAAATGAAAAACTACCCAATTGGTGAAGGGATTACCTCATATAGCACCAATGAATCCCTAAGGTCATCAAAATCTGAACTTTCTTGGTCCCATGTGTAGAGGTTGAAGAGGGGATTAATTTTTGTGAAGGGTGTGTAGGGTTTTAGGGCTTATTAGGAGATAGATCTAGGGATTATTTGAGGAGGGTTGTGGGGTTGAGGAGATGAAGAGGGAGATGAAAAAAGAAGATGGGGGATCAAATGGCAGCAGCCCCTTCCCTCTCTCTCACAAAATTACACACTCACCCTCTCTCCAAAAGCCTACCTAACCCAATCATTTTGTCCCCTTTTTGACTTTTCTTTTCCTTTTTCTTTTTCTTTTCTCTCCACCAATAACCCAAATGAAATGAAACATGTAATAAAATGAAACATGTCATGGTGCACTAACCATGAAAACTGTAACAACGTAGATTTGGCTTAATCGCGATTAGTAGTGCACTAATCGGTTTTTTTTCCAAAATTGCATATAATAAATTATAAAAATGCCAAATCCTTTAATTATATTATTAAATGAATAAATCATTTTAATTTCCATTTATTTAACAATTATTGGTATATATTTATACCCTTTTTCGAAAACCCTAATTTCGCAAATTGGGCAGTTTTCGGGAAATATATTATTTTAATATTAAATTCCCAAAAATAATATTTTATATTTTCTGAAATGTTACAGAAAGTGGGAGATTGTTAGTTATATGGATGCCCTAGAGGCCATTACTATACATACGATGTATATTGTAGTGGATGCTTGGACATATATAGGGAGGACTTTCTTGCTCGATATGATAGTACGCTATCTGGTTGCTCTTTATCTTAACATGCACTCTGATTGTCTCTATGTTACATGTTGATAAAGCCCTTAGGATGAGTACTTGACTACCAGGACTATGATGCAAATCATACTAGTGAGGACAGTGTAGTCGCCAAGTACATCCTTCAAATGTTCCTAGTCGTGGGAGTACCGAGACAGGGCATCGATACTCCAGACTAGACTAGCGTATGCGCTTCTTGACCCGTATGATGGGCGATAGATGATCTCATATCCATTGGTGTTTGACATCAGAGAAGGTATACGGGTGCTCAGTGGAGACTGGGTACACTGGACGGACTCGCCGAGAACTCCCAGATGGTATTATACCTCACGTCAGATAGCAGTTCTCTGGTGACACTGGTACAGGTTAGTCTGTAGACCCGAGATCGTCATAGAGTCTTGTGCGATTCCCACTGTGCTTTGATTTCCATCATACCACATCCAAGAGGGCGTGCAAAAAGGTGGATTTTGGGTACAGTCCCGAATCACATGGAGGCAATGAGCGATAGGAGAAGTTTCGTCTCTCCCGGTATAGGGAGTTGATGTTGCGCTGTGTTCGATTGGCTATAACTGGAAATCCCTGGCCAGGGTTGCTGAGATTTACTGGTAAGAGTTATCAGTAGTTTCTCGAACTGTTATGGTGTTGGAGGTAGTGCCCTCAGAGTCAATTATTGGATCACAGGCACGTGATTGCAATGATTGAGGGAGGACCTATCCCAGTAGGACAGTCTTACTCAAGATGATAGTATGCTATCTGGTTTATCTTTATCATCGTGTACTGCTTTAGATGACCTGACATGTCGCTATTACACGTTGATAGAGCCCCTAGGATTCTTGCTTGACTGCCAGCAGTATAAGGGCGATCATATACGTGGGAGCTGGTAGTCTATAAGCACATCCTTAAATGGTCCCTAGTCATGGGAGTTTCAAGACAGGGCATCGATACTCCAGAGTAGACTAGTGTATACAGTCGAGACCCCGACGAGGGGCGGTGGCCGATCTCACAAGCCACTGGTGTCAGTTGGTTCACCTAAGATGTATACAGGTGCTCATTGGGTTATGAGTACACCGGACAGGACTCGCCGGGAACATGCTAGTTGGTATTATACCTGATGTCAGATTGCAGTTCCCTGGTGACATGTGTACAGATTAGTTCATCGACCTGGGATCGTCATTTGTCTCGTGTGAATTCCCACTGTACTTTGATTACTACCCTACCACAGCTCAAAGGAGTCGTGCAAACAGGTTTTAGTTGGGTACAGTCCCGAGCCACATGGGGGCAGTGAGCGGATCTGCAGGGGTTCGTTTCTCCCGGTATTGGGGGTGAGGTCGTGTTGTGTCTAGGAGAGCCATTACACAAAGCCCTCGGCCGAGGCAGGAGATTTACTGGTAGGTATTCCAGTAGTATCTCAGGGTGTTCTGAGCTACACTCCGACACGACTTGTACCGCTTTTGGGGGTCTGACTTTTACCAACCCCCTAGGCCCGCCATGCGATGCTCATAGACAAACGGACCGGACTGTACGGATATTGTCACTAACAGACTCAGTAGGGTGTCAGGATGAGTTCGCTCATCGATGTCCCTTTTGGTCAATAGCTGGTAGCCCGTTACGTATGGCTAATACCTCTGACGGGCTAGTGGTTAAATCCACAGCCAAAGTATTGACGAGTCTTTAGAGTCCCCCACAGACAGTTACTCAAGTTTCTGGCGAAACGCTGTAGAGGCCGTATGGAGATATGGCAGGGTTCGATCATACACGTGCGGTATTGCACGGATCATGATCGGACGGATAATACTAGCGGGCTTTGGTTTAAGCCGGATCCTAGTATTGTACAGTGTAGATTTTGTCTCTTTGCATTTGTATTCAGTGGGAATACAAATGCGGGTATGTATATACAGTCGCGGGGTTTTCCTGTAATTTATTACGGGATCAGTTTTCTGAAGTTGCCAGTTTGCATTCCATTCCGGCTAGTTTTCCTTTGTTCCTTCACGGCCGGATTTTTCTGATGGAGGGACTAATTTGCAATTGTGCAAATTAGCAATTGTGGAGGGTTTATTTGTGATATGAGGGATTATGATAGCATATTTAGATTCTCTTGTGATCATTTCCTTTGCAATTAATGAGATGGGATTTGATTAGAAATTGTTGTGACATTTTCTCCTCATTATCACCCATCTCTTTTCTTATGGTCACCCCACTCCTCTTGTGCTCACCCCCCCTTTGTAATTTTCCTTCCCCCACATATAGGGCCGGCCACTTGATGAGAGGAGAGAGGAATTCATTTTTTGAGTGTGGAAATTTCTTCATGTCATATTATGCTTGCTACAAAATTCCTAAGTTCATCTCCATAGCTTCTTCTTCCATCAAAATGGCAACTTCTCAACCCCAATGAGACAAAGCTTTCTACACTAGCCTACAGCATCCTTAGGCACGTCGACTCGCCAACTTCGTGCTCGCGTTGCCTCGGTCCAGAGGTGGGAGCCCGTAAAAGAACCCGGCGATGTGGCGCCCGTTCCGACGAGGAGATGAAGACCGGAGATTCCGCGAGGAGATCGGAGTGGAGGCCGAAGACCGAAGGACACGGATCGCTCGGTATAGCCTTCTACCCTTTCTCTTGTTAGCTAGGTGTAGGTTAATGGTTCGATCCGGGTTTTTAGGATGCGGTAGTGCCGGTTTAAAGTTAAGAAAATTTTCGTTTCCGCATTTTGGCCTCGGAAAGACGGCCGGGGTGCTACTGTGGTCCTACATGGTATCAGAGCCACGCCATTAAGCTTTACTAGCTAGCTCTAACATGTTTAGAACTTCGATCGAACGAAAATTCTGAAACCGCGTATTCAAATTCTGTGTTTCTGTCGAAATTGTTTAGTTGTCAAAAAATTATTTGGTATGTTGCAGAAATACAAGCAGGGTTTTCGGAGAACACTGAAGAAAATTGGTGCCTTGATGTCACTGTAGCGCCGCGGAACCACGGCAGTAACCCCCTTTTGGCCGCGGTTCCACCGCCGAACAGTAACATCTCTGAACCAATTTTCCTACAGTGATTCCTGACTTGAAAATGGGGTTTTTGGAATATTCTTTTTGGGCCCAGATTTTCTTTGAGTGCTACAGTAGTGCTTGGGCCCACTTCGGTAAATTCGATCGATCGAAAATTTTAAACATGTTAGTTCACAGTATTTACATTATATCTGCGACCGTGAATGTCATTTGATCGGTAAATCCTGTCTAACTGCTATAGCCGTTTTAAACGGATTTGCGAACGTGACATTCACGTTGATGTTCTGTGTTGTGCTGTGATGTTACGGATCTGTCATGGTGGATAGCCTGGATGCAATGTTAGTACAGTTTTGTTTTATATGTACATTTGATATTGCGGGGCGAGCGTCCGACATGTGGACTGCCGTCACTGCCTGTTTGTATATTATTCTTTTGGAGCACGACTTGGCTAAGGTCGATGTACCCGTTGTATATTTTACTTTCTGTACTAGGATTACCCCACGGTGGGGTGCACGGATAGCCAGGTTCTAGAGGGAAACGGGCCCGCATCTCATAGCTTTGAGATGGAGGGGGCTTCACTTTAGAATTGGCGGGCTATTCGCCGCACTCGTAGGGGGTACAGGTTGACCCAGGAAGGGTGCCCAAGTTACCGGATTCCGTGAAGTGCTGGGTGGTCCATTCACGTTGCTGAAGGGGGCTGCCTCGCTTTAGGTTTTGGCGGGTAACTTGCCGCGCCCGTAGGGGTCTAGGATTTCATTGCAAAGGCTATCCATACGACCAAGGGAACGTCGGGTTTCAGTAGAGGCTCTATGAAACCCGGGGATCCCAGATATCTGTATTGTTCTGTGATGCTTATTGCATTTCTATGATGTTGCATTTTATCACGCCTTGAGCGAATATTATATATTGATATATATACTAGTAGATGTTGTATATGTTTTGCATCCGCACTAGTCCAGTCCCCGCTCTGTCGTTAGTTAAGTAACCTAACGGGTGATGATGGGACCCAGTGGCGAATGCGGATGGCATATACGTACATCATTATTTTCGTTCTTTATTGGTGTGATCAATTGATGGGACTGCGTTGATTCGGATCAATGCAAGCTAAACAAACATATTCTGATGTTGTTGGAACATTTTTCAAAAAGCTATTATTGCAAGGACATTCTCTTTTGTTTTGCACAGTGGTATTCGATTATGAATATCCAGCACCTCAGTCGACGAGGCAAGGGCCGAGATCCCTTCACTGGGAATGACCCCTTGGACAGAAGTTTGCGTCAGGGTAATAACTTCACTATAGCCGATTGCCTTTTGCTTTGCATCGTGGTATTCAGTTGGAATATCCTGCACCTCATTCTACGGGGAAAGAGCCGAGATCCCTTCACCGGGAGTGACCTCTTTAGCAAAGGTTTTCGTCGCTATATTTTTATAAAAAGTTATCCGGTTCCTTCAACGATATCAAGTTCATTACGTTAAAGGTTTTTCGCCAAAAACCAGCCGTAGCCCTCCGTCATTTCAGATTAGTATTGCTTAGTATTCGTACTACGTATGTCGTGCTCAGCCGAGGCGTAGTGTGCGGTAGCTCTGTAATGCTTTTCTGTCTTATGGATATGTGATTGGTTAGGACAGTTGTACGGTCATTTTGGCTCAGTCAAGGACTCGTACGGGTGGGTCTAATGCAATCAAGATAATGACGGGTTGAACTTGACTAGGATCTTTTGATATGTTGGCTCAATCAAGGTCACTTGGGTCTTAGGGGTAAAAACACACATCGGGAGTTTCTAAAGAAACTGAAACTTGCCAGGCATGCGCATACCTTCTGGAGTGTGGTGACTTGAGTGGATTCCGTCAAGTTATCATGCGATGATAGTTGGATCCCGATTCCCACTGATGAGTTGGTTTACTCCTCGGGTGATCCCGACTAATTCTTCTTTCAGGTTTGGAGGAGAATTTGACGATACAGTGGGAGGTTTCCGAATTAGATAAATTGATAACCATTCTGATCTAGGTTTGAGTGCACGCTGAGTGTTTCTTTTCATTCTCTCTTTGGCAGCGACTATGACCCGACCCTCGACTATGACTCAGTGACCGAGTTGACCGAACCTTCTTAAACACTGGCTTTTGGATTGTCAGAGTTGCATACCTCATTGCCACTCCTACTTTTACCCTTTTCTCCAGGACACCCCGTATTACTAAGAATATCCACTTCCATTGGACAAAACCATCGTATGGTTATATACGAACTTGAAGGAATTTATTCGAGGATGGTTTCCGGTTCTGGAGAAAACGAATAGGACTATTCAGTTGTCTTTTCCTTTTACCTTCTCTCAGGTTGCGAGTACTCCTTGGTTTAGGAGATAGTACACCTATTACGCAAATTGGATAGTCTTCTTCCAAACCATAGGCAGGTGCCGAACGGTAGGGAATGAAGAAAACCAATTAGCCTAACGATGGTGTACAGAAGGTATTATGTTAAGACAAATAAAGGGATTAGTAAGAGGGCAAAGTAAATTGCGACTGCTATTCACGACAAAACCAAGTATTTCTTCGCAAATCCTAAATCACCTTTGTATTTCTCCAGAACACTCTGTATCACTACGAAGATCCACAGTTTATTTGGATACTCCATCGTATGGTTATATACGAACTCGAAAGGAACTTGTTCCAGTTCGAGGATGGATTCTGGTTCAGGAGAAATAGGAATAAAGTTTATTCGGTTTCTTTTATCTTCACCTTCTCTTGCATTGAGAGTGCTCCTAGTATTAGGACAGTACCCCCATTATGCTTATTGGATAGTCTTTTTCCAAACCATAGGCTGGTGCCAAACGGTAGGGAAGGAAGAAAACCATTTGGCCTAAAGGGGTGTGCAGAAGGTAATGACTAAAAGACATATAAAGGGATTTGGAGAGATGGCAAAGAGATATACGGTTATAGTTGTGAATCTGATAATGGAAGAGGCATTACTAGGAATACCCGGATACCCCTACGAAACATTTCAATGTTTCAGTTTCACTGTGTACTGTTAAAAGAAAACTGATTTTCCAATTAGCCCTTGCTCCAGGGTATGTGTTTACCAGGTATGATTCTCACATCTGTATGGTTTTACAGATGATGAGTGGGAGTAAGTTATTGGGAATTAGGTGATCATCCTCATTATATCGAAATTCGTTGTAATTGGTGATGTTTGAGGAAATCGCCTGGGTTGTTTGCCGGACGGCAAATATTTGGTTTTGAATATTCGTCGTTATGCACCAATTTCAAATTGATATATCTGTACGTCTATTTTTATAGAGTGAGATATAACTTTTTGAAATTATGTCTATGACATTTACCTATATCAGTGGATGGTTAGGTAAGGAGCATTAAACGGCGGTGTAATTCTTCTTAACCATAAGTACAGTTTTCAACCTACGACACACAGGGAATGAGTTATTAGACTCAAGGGACTTGTACAAAGTATTGTATATTGTCCAGTGTCCATTAGGACAGAGGGGTTGGTCCTCGTACTATATTCGGTTTACTTATGACTTCTCTAGTTCTTAGATAAGCGTTTCGTAGAAACACAAGGTCTGGGTTTTGAGAAGTTATAGGTATATGAATAAAGTAGAGAACCAAGTATTGCAAGTATCAGGATTCTTCAAGGTGATCGAATATGTAGATACTTGTGTATGGTATTCGGTTGATAGTAATGATTAAGAGAACTTGCTTCTCTTTCAGGTTACTCATAATTGGATGCGTTCCTAAGTTGAGTAACGCTGATCGGCCTCCTTACATTTAGTTGACATGCACTGGAAACAGCTGCATGATTTGAATCTGGTTCAATTAAATCAGTGCCTCTGTTTCTATATTGGATATAGAACAGTTCATATCTTGACATTGTTAAGGTACGGGGAGTTGTCCAGCTTATGCTTAAAACCAGACTCTGGATAACTCAAGGCACGTTTCTGTAATGGCTGTTTGTGGGTTGACCCAGGTTATGACGAGGGTTGACTTTCTACCATCTGTAAGATCGATAGTGATATTGTTCTTGACTCGCCACAGTTTTAACAAAAATGGATTTTTTTCAGAAAACAGTAGTGGGAGTATGGTAGAACTGGAAGTGATTCCAGAACCGCAAACGATTAATGAAAATTTGATAAGAACCTAAAGATTCAATTTAGTTTGACATTCCATTAGCCACTCCGCAGATATGGTGGGTAACCTGAGGCGCTCGAGAGGTACTTCGGTATGCTCAAGGACGGTGGCAGGGAGGTTCTTGTTTACCCAGGCTTGCCATTACTGTTGTTCCAGACTGTGAAACCCGGCAGGAGAATGAGTATAGCGTCGTTCTAGACTAGCTTTAGAAGTGCACGTGAATATGACTCTACCAGAGGGTTGTCGTAGTCAGTGGGAGCAGCGGAAGCATAATGGACAAGTGGCTTATGTCTATTTATAGACTAAAGCAGCTATAGCGGAGATAGATCATCTATTTCTGATGTCACAATCATAGGTTTGACTTCATCATAATAGGGGATGGATCTGTTAAGAAGGTAGTAGGGTGTGATGTCCTGGTATTTAGATGACATACACAGAGTAGGAAGTGAAATTCCTATACTACGGTCGGTTATACTTTGGTTGTCACACAGTGGTTTCTCCACATAGGATATTGATCCAGTCCAGGAGAAACGATCGGAAGCAGTTTTAGAACATAAGTGGATGTTCTAGGGATATGATAACGGCATCCTCCTTCGGGAGACAGTTATCATTCCAGGCTTACAAGGTGACCTGGATGACAGAGTGTCCGTCAGAGTTATAGTTCTCCCTCTGAAGAGGGGCAGTATTTTGGACAGGTGGTCCAGGCGGATACTGAGGGAGGCATGGCGCTGGATACTGATTAAGTTCAGTTGACGATACAGTCTAAGAAGTTTGGATTTGGAGTTCATTTATGAACTAGGTCCCATCAGATATCCAGACACATTCTAAGACAGGTATTGCTCATTTCGGGAGATGGCTTTCTCCGCGAACTTGAGATAAAGAGAGACATAGAAAGAAACATCAGAGCGGATCCACTCACTGAGGCTATTCCTCGAACGCAATTGTTTCGCAAACGAGCTTTGTGAGACTGACTAGTAGAGGAGTTGGGTGTTCGGTATCACACGGGCTGTGAGTATGCGACATCGCAATAATTAGCCTTGAGTGCAAGTGGGAGATTGTTGGAGGTAGTGCCCTCAGAGTCAATTATTGGATCACAGGCACGTGATTGTAATGATTGAGGGAGGACCTATCCCAGTAGGACAGTCTTACTCAAGATGATAGTATGCTATCTGGTTTATCTTTATCATCGTGTACTGCTTTAGGTGACCTAACAGGTCGCTATTACACGTTGATAGAGCCCCTAGGATTCTTGCTTGACAGCCAGCAGTATGAGGGCGATCATATACGTGGGAGCTGGTAGTCTATAAGCACATCCTTAAATGGTCCCTAGTCATGGGAGTTTCAAGACAGGGCATCGAAACTCCAGAGTAGACTAGTGTATACAGTCGAGACCCCGACGAGGGGCGGTGGCCGGTCTCACAAGCCACTGGTGTCAGTTGGTTCACCTAAGATGTATACAGGTGCTCATTGGGTTATGAGTACACCGGACAGGACTCGCCGGGAACATACTAGTAGGTATTATACCTGACGTCAGATAGCAGTTCCCTGGTGACATGTGTACAGGTTAGTTCATCGACCTGAGATCGTCATTTGTCTCGTGTGAGTTCCCACTGTACTTTGATTACTACCTTACCACGGCTCAAAGGAGTCGTGCAAACAGGTTTTAGTTAGGTGTAGTCCCGAGCCACATGGAGGCAGTGAACAGATCTGCAGGGGTCCGTCTCTCCCGGTATTGGGGGTGATGTCGCGCTGTGTCTAGGAGAGCCATTACACAAAGCCCTCGGCCGAGGCAGGAGATTTACTGGTAGGTATTCCAGTAGTATCTCAGGGTGTTCTGGGCTACACTTCGACACGACTTGTACCGCTTTTGGGGGTCTTACTTTTACCAACCCCCTAGGCCCGCCATGCAATGCTCATAGACGAACGGACCGGACTGTACGGATATTGTCACTGACAGGCTCAGTAGGGTGTCAGGATGAGTTCGCTCATCGACGTCCCTTTTGGTCAATAGCTGGTAGCCCGTTACGTATGGCTAATACCTCTGACGGGCTAGTGGTTAAATCCACAGCCAAAGTATTGACGAGTCTTTAGAGTTCCCCACAGACAGTTACTCAAGTTTCGAGCGAAACGCTGTAGAGGCCGTATGGAGATATGGCGGGGTTCGATCATACACGTGCGGTATTGCACAGATCATGATCAGACGGATAATACTAGCGGGCTTTGGTTTAAGCTGGATCCTAGTATTGTACAGTGTAGATTTTGTCACTTTGCATTTGTATTCAGTGGGAATACAAATCCAGGTATGTATATACAGTCGTGGGGTTTTCCTGTAATTTATTACGGGATCAGTTTTCTGAAGTTGCCAGTTTGCATTCCGTTCCAGCCAGTTTTTCTTTGTTCCTTCACGGCCGGATTTTTCTGATGGAGGGACTAATTTGCAATTGTGCAAATTAGCAATTGTGGAGGGTTTATTTGTGATATGAGGGATTATGATAGCATCTTTAGATTTACTTGTGATCATTTCCTTTGCAATTAATGAGATGGGATTTGATTAGAAATTGTTGTGACCTTTTCTCCTCATTATCACCCATCTCTTTTCTTATGGTCACCCCACTCCTCTTGTGCTCACCCCCCTTTTGTAATTTTCCCTCCCCCACATATAGGGCCGGCCACTTGATGAGAGGAGAGAGGAATTCATTTTTTGAGTGGGGAAATTTCTTCATGTCATATTATGCTTGCTACAAAATTCCTAAGTTCATCTCCATAGCTTCTTCTTCCATCAAAATGGCAACTTCTCAACCCCAATGAGACAAAGCTTTCTGCACTAGCCTACAGCATCCTTGGGCACGTCGACTCGCCAACTTCGTGCTCGAGTTACCTCGGTCCAGAGGTGGGAGCCCGTAAAAGAACTCGGCGATGTGGTGCCCGTTCCGACGAGGAGATGAAGACCGGAGATTCCGCGAGGAGATCGGAGTGGAGGCCAAAGACCGAAGGACACGGATCGCTCGGTATTGCCTTCTACCCTTTCTCTTGTTAGCTAGGTGTAGGTTAATGGTTCAAACAGGGTTTTTAGGATGCGGTAGTACCGGTTTAAAGTTAAGAAAATTTTCTTTTCCGCATTTTGGCCTCGGAAAGACGGCCGGGGCGCTACTGTGGTCCTACATATGGACCTCATATCAACACGACTTATCAAGCTACTAGGGTCTGATGTTTACCACCCCTAGGCGAGATATGCGACATATCAAACGAAGAGACCGGACTGTACGGGAGTATTACTGATTGGATTCGCAGGAGAAAGTACAAGCTTGCTTGTTGATCTTCTAATCGCTCAATACCTAGGTGGCTGTTATGTTTAGCTGACCGCTTGCAGCTTGTGGGTGTTTGATATGATCATCACCTACTGCCGGCGTATTGACGATTCTTTAGAGTCCTACACAGAGGTTTCCTGGCTCAGGAAAAACGGAGTAGGAGCACATATATGATATGTGCGGGACCGAGAACAATACGTGTATGTGATACCGTATTAGATTCTCGCGATATGAGATATCGGCCGGGTATATGTGATATAGCCGGGTCATCGGATCAAATGATGATTCGATGAACTGATACAGATTATATTAGTCGATTATTTGTGAAATAGCCGAATTATCGGTTCAAGTGTTGATTCGATAATTTAATGTATAATTATATATTTGATATATTAAATTACATTAACTAATATAAGCTCACTAAAAGATTCTTTTTATCACTCGGGTAATACATTGATATATATGTGATATATGTTAATTGTATTATTTTATTTTGTTACAATAAATATTGTATATGTGATATATAATATTGTAAAATGTTAGGGTTATAAATGCAACATGTTTTGTGGAGAATAAATGTAGTTAGGGTTTGGATTAGGGTTAAGCTTTCATGAAGCTTTCAAGAAGCTTCTTGAAGCTTTGACTTTGACCTTGATATTTTATACAGATATTTCCTTAACCCAACCCAACCCTTTAACCATAGTTGTTTCTCTACATGGGTTAAGTCTTCATACTTAACCCATGGTTGCATTTCTAACCTCACACTTGAGTTTTCATTATTCATCACAAAGAGATTGCTTCTTCTTCTTCTTCCTTCTTCTTGCTTGAAAAAGCTTTCTAGCTTTTTGTGATGTGATAAAAATGAGTGAGAAATAGAAAACAAATGAGAGCTAAATTCCTACTTCATCATCCTCATCTATTCTAGCCGTTTAGATTAGGGTATTTGCTTTGCTAATACTTGATTAGCAAAGCAAGATCTTGGGTTTGAGTTTCTTCAAGGTAGATCATCTTTGTTATCGAAGATCGGAAGCAAGCTTGCGTCTTTCTTTTGTGGAGCCTCTCTAGAGTCCGGATACTCGATGATCGCAGCGAAGGGACCTCAACACGGAGCATTAGAAGTGAAGGACCGGACTACAAAGGTTGTAATCCCAAACTCTTAGAAGTAAAGTTGTTTACTTGCTTTGTTTCGCCTAATCTCTAGTTTAAGATCTTGGTTAGGGTTGTTCGGCACGTCTAAAATTTAAATCGGGCATGGTTGATGCCTTGTAGAACCTTATGAGAGTGCCTAGTAACCCTACACTAACTCTAGAATTAGCAGGGTTGCTTGCCGCTCTCGTAGGGGTATAGGGATGTGGGTTTGGCTATTCATCACGACCGTGGAATCCGTGTTTTTCATTACTGGCTTAATTTAAAACATGGACCTCCTAGTATATCCAATATTTCATATGTTGATTTCTGCTGCTTGAGTTCTGTGATGTGATCATATAACTGCGTGAGACGAATGCTATATATATATATATATATATGATATATATATTAAACGTTGCTTATGTTTTGCACCCGCCCTAGTCCAGCCCCCGCTCTGTCGTTAGATAAGTAACCTAACGATGCATGATGAAGCCCCATGGCAAATGCGGATGGCATAAGCGTGCGTTCTATTTTTGTTTCTTTTCTGTGATGTTTAGGGAAACATAAATGATGGGACATCATTAATGAGATTAATGGAAAGAAAAGAAACCTAAAGATATTGTAGAATCAAAATTTTCAAAAAGGTAGCTCTAGTTCTTACTTTGCATAGTGGTATTCCTTGATGAATATCCATCACCTTATTCGACGATGAAAAAGCCGAGATTCCTTCACCGAGAGTGACCTTTTTAGCAAAACTAGCAAATGCTACAACCCACTCGGTTTTGTTTTGATAGATTCTCTAGTTCTTGCTTTGCATAGTGGTATTTCTTGATGAATATCCAGCACCTCATTCGATGAGGAAAGAGACGAGATCCCTTCACCGGGAAAGACCTCTTTAGCAAAACTAGCAAATGCTACAAAAACGACTCCTTTTCAAAACACTAGATTCTACAACGATATCAAGTTCATTACGATAAAGGTTTTCTTCAAAACCAGTCGTAGCCCTCCGTCATTTCAGATAAGTGCTATTTAGTATTCGTGCTGCGTTTGTTGACCATAGTCAAGGCACAGTGTATGGTAGCTGATTAGTGCTTATCTGCCGCAAGTGATGCGATTGGATTATGGTAGGCGTATGGCTTTGTTGACCTTAGCCAAGGGTCGTACGGGTTGGTTTAATTCAATCACAAAATGACGGGTCGAACTTGGCTAGCGCTTATGATTTGTTGACCATAGCTAAGGTCATAAGTCGTTAGGGGTAAAAACAGATATTGGGTATTTCAAGTGTTGCAATTTGCAATGAGATTGCATACCTTCTATGAGATAATTGGATCCCGATACCCACCGTGAGTAAGAGTTACTCCGGCGAGAGTTTTCCACTTTACAATTAGCCGATCTAGTAGGTGTCTAAGAAAGGTGTTAACGGGGTTAAGCCCCTGCGGAAACGAGGTTATTTAATTAGTTCCATGCGAAAGCATGGGGAGACTCTCTCGGAGTACCAATACCTGCCTGGCTGACCGATTGACGAACTTGCAGGGTGTAATTAATCCCGGCTAATCTTACCTTTTAGGGTTCGAAGGAAGATTTGTTAAAAACAGTGGGAGCCATCCTGATTAGATAAGATAATAACCAATCTAATCTTGCAAAGAGCGCACGCTAAAGCATTTCCTTCTCTCTCTCTCTCCAGGTAGCGACCATGACACGCCTTAATCAAGATAATAATATGGATGTAATGACCAAACCCGCTTATTATACTGTGCTGGAGAACGTTGGTTCCGCTTTTTCTTATGATTGTCATAAGTCTGAGCAAGGAATAGGAGAATATCACGATTCCTACGCAACCCGAACGAAGAATGAGCATGATGATGCATCTTCTTCAGGTGTGTTCGTTACCGAGAAATGCTTCTCAGTATGCTTTACGTCCTGGGTATTGGATACCGGATCAGGATCCCACGTATGTAATTTGTTACATGGGTTAAGGAGAGGTAGAGAACTGGGAAAGGGTGATATGTCTCTAAAAATAGGGAATGGTGCAATTGTTGCAGCCAAAGTAGTTGGCGAATATCACCTAGTATTGTTAAATGGTAATACATTGATTCTGAACGACTGTTATTACGTACCAAATATGATGTGCAATATTATATCAGTTTCTTTATTACATAAAGAAGAATATAACTTTGTATTGGAGGATAATGTTATGAACATTTTCCTAAATCAAGTGTTGATTGGGTTTGGTACGTTATGTAATGGTATATACGTTCTAAATCAAACGACAGTTCTAAGCATACAGAACACACACAAGAGGAAAAGTTCAGAAATGAACGAAGCCTTCTTGTTGTAAGTCCACGGTAGCGCCCCGGCCGTCTAACAGACGCTAAATGCGGAACAAAAACTTTTACAACTGGCGCTATCGCGTACTATAACCCGGATCTGCCATTAAAGCTAAACTAACAAACTATAAAGTGGGTAGAAATGTTATACCGAACGATCCGAGTCCTTCGGTCTTCAACCATCATCCCACGCTTTGTTGCGGCTGCTCCGATCTCCTCGATCTCCAGTCTTCTCGTCCAGGTGGCACCACGTCGGCAGATCTTTAAACGGGCTCCCGCCTCTGAACCGAGGCAACTCGGTCGTCAAGTTTGCTAAAAGAGACGACCAAGACGATGTAGATAATGAGTAGAACACTTTGTCTCGTTACGTCTATGGACGAACGGTTAATGAAGTTGCCTTTTGGAATCGGGAGAAATGAGAAATGAGGCTATCTAATTTCCATGAGTCCAAACTATCATAATCTTTTAATCAACAAGTGAGAGAGTAGAGGAGGGGAAGGCCGGCCATATATAGAGGATGTGGGAGGTGAGTGTAGGAGAGGGGGGTGACCATTAACATGAATGAAACAATGAGTCATGATACACCTAGTATGAACTCATTTAATGAACTAATGAATCGCTTAAACTAGTCATCAAAAACATTAAATGATCATTTAAAGCACAAATGAGTCACAAGCCACCTCATCATCCTAGTCACCATCTAGATGCTTCTAGAACCTTCTACACTCATCAAGAAAAGATAAATCCGCATTTAACCGAATGTTAAATACGGCTGATAGAAAACTGGAAACTGGAAACTTCCAAAAGTGTTCCTGAAACGAATTTCAGGATAACCCCGTATCAGTATAAACATACCCGCATTTGTATTACGACTGAATACAAATGCAACTGAGACAAAGATATTATATCTACACAGCATAATACTCGGATCCGGCTTAAACCAAAGCCGACCGGTATTATCCGCCCGAAAAACGACACGTGCGAAAACGCACGTGTATTTTCCGAACTCTGCCATAAAACCATACGGCCTCTACAACGTTTCGCCCGAACTTGGGAAAGTGTCTGTGGGGGACTCTAATGACTCATCAACACACTGGCACTGGGTATAACTACTAGCACGTCAGAGGTACAAGCTGTACGTAACGGTTGCCTATGTATTGATTGGAAGGGAAGCTGACGAGCGAACTCATCTATAAACCCTACTGAGCCTAACAGTGACAATATACATACAGTCCGGTCCGTTCGTCTATGAGTATCGCATATCGTCCTAGGGGCTGGTAACGTCAGACCCCCAATAGCAGTATAAGTCATGTCAGAGAGTGGCCCAGAACACCCTGAGATACTACTGGAGTACCTACCAGTAAATCTCTTGCCTCGGCCCAGAACACCCTGTGTAATGGCTCTCTTAGACACAGCGCGATCTCACCCACAATACCGGGAGAGACGAATCCCCTGCCGATCCGCTCACTTGCCTCCATGTGGCTTGGGACTGTACCCAAAAAAGACCTGTTTGCATGACTCCTTTGAGCCGTGGTAGGGTAGAAATCAAAGCACAGTAGGAACTCACATGAGAAAAATGACGACCTCAGGTCGATGAACTAACCTGTACACATGTCACCAGGGAACTGCTATCTGACGATATGTATAATACCAACTAGCATGTTCCCGGCGAGTCCTGTCCGGTGTATTCATAACCTAATGAGCACCTGTATACATCTCAGGTGATCCTACTGACACCAATGGCTTGTGAGACCGGCCATCGCCCCTCGTCGGGGTCTCGACTGTATACACTAGTCTACTCTGGAGTATCGATGCCCTGTGTCGAAACTCCCACGACTAGGGACACTTTAAGGATGTGCTTACAGACCCCAGCTCCCACATATATGATCGCCATCATATTGCTGGTAGTCAAGCAAGAACCCTATGGGCTCTATCATCATGCAATAGTGAACTAAAGCATGTATACGATGATAAAGACAAACCAGATAGCATACTATCATCACGAGCAAGACTGCCATATTGGTATAGGTCCCGCCTCAATCATTGCAATCACTTACCTGGGATCCAATAATTGACTTTGAAGGCGCTATCTCCAACAATCTCCCACTTTCACTTAAGGCTAATTATTGCGATGTTGCATACTCACAGCCCGTGTTATACCGAACATCCAACTCCTCTACTAATCAGTTTCACAAATCTAGTTTGTAAAACTCTTGTGTTCGAGAAATAGCCTCAGTGAGTGGATCCGCCCTAATGTTTCTTTCTATGTCTCTCTTAATCTCAAGTTCGCGGAGAAAGCCATCTCCCGAATCGAGTAATACCTGTCTTAGAATATGTCTGAATATCTGATAGGACCTAGTTCATAAATGAACTCCAAATTCAAACTTCTTAGACTGTATCGATAACTGAACCTAATTAGTATCCAGCACCATGCCTCCCACAGTATCCTCTTGGACCACCTGTCCATAATACTGTCCCTCGTCATAGGGAAAACTATAACTCTGACAATCACTCTGTCATCCATGTCACCTTGGAAGCCTGGAATGATAACCGTCTCCCGAAGGAGGCTGTTGTCATCAATTCGTAGAACAAGTACTTATGTTCTAAAACTGCTTCCTTATGTTTCTTCAGGATTGGATTAATATAAACTTATTGCATCTAGTGCAAAAACAACATCTGGTGTGGTATTTGACATCTCATGATTGACTCAATTGCCTAAGCAAGTGATCTGCCAATCATGCACATCCCTCTCTCCTTTAGTCTCTAAGACACCTTTAGAGAGGGTGACTCCATCACCTGCAGGTACACCACCATGCCAGGAGTCATCTATTCTAAAAACCATTAGAATACTGTCAAAGTACCCACATTTGGGAAACTACCCAAATCTAGATCTAAAAACCATAGATCTAGTAACCAAAATATCAGATATTATATCCATATCCTGTCTGGAGAAACAACTGTGTGACGACCACAGTACAACCGATCATAGTATAGGAATTTTTCTTCCTACTCTGTGTATGTCATCCAAATACCAGGACATCACACTCTACTACCTTCTTAACAGATCCATCCCCTATTCTGATGAAGTCAAACCCATGACTGTCTCATCAAAAATGGATGATCTTATCTCCGCTATATCTGCTCAAGCCTATAAATAGACATAAGCTACTTGCCCACTATGCTTCTGCTGCTCCCACTGACTACGATAACCCTCTGGCAGAATAATATATACGTGCACTTCTAAAGCTAGTTTAGAACGACGCTATACATAACCTCCTGCCGGGTCTCATAGCCTGGAACAACCGTAGTGTCAAGTCTGGGTAAACAAGAACCTCTCTGTCACCGTCCTTGAGGCTACCTTAGTACCTCTCGGGTGCCTGAGGTTACCTACCATATCTGCGGAGTGGCTATTGGAATGTCAAACCTGATTGAATATATAGGTCCTATTAAATTTTCCGTAATCGTTTGCGGTTCTGGAATCTCTTCCAGTTCTACCATACTCCCACTATAGTTTTCTGAAAAAATCCATTTTACTAAAACTGTGGCGAGTCAAGAACAATATCACTATTGATCTTCCAGATGGTAGAAATGTCAACCCTCGTCAAAGCCAGGGTCAACCCACAAACTGCCATTACAGAAACGTGCCTTGAGTTATCCAGTGTCTGGTTTTAAGCATAAGCTGGACAACTCCCCGTATCTGAACATCGTTAAGTTATGAACCATTCTATATACAATATAGAAATATAGGCACTAATTTAATTGGAACCAGATTCAAACCATGCAGCTATCTCCAGTGCATATCAACTTAATGGAGAGAGGCTAATCAGCATTACTCAACTTAGGAATCCATCCAATTATGAGTGACCTAAAAGAGAAACAAGTTTCTCAAAACCATTACTATCATCTGAATACCAATCACAAGAATCTATATCTTCAATCTCTTTGAAGAATCCCGATACTTGTGATACCTGGTTCTCTACTTTATTCTTAAACCCACAACTTCTTAAAACTTAGACATTGTATTTCTATGAAACACTTGTCTAAAAACTAGAGAAGTCATAAGTAAACAGAACATAGTACGAGGACCTTCCCCTTTGTCCTGACGGACACTGGACAACATACAATACTCTGTATAAGTCCGCTGAGTCGAATAACTCAAAACTTGTGCATCGTAGGTTGAAAACTATACTTATGGTTAAGAACTACTCCGTTGTTCAATGCTCCTTACCCAATCGTCAACTGATATAGGTAAATGTCATCGACATAATATCAAAAAGTTATATCTCACTTTATAAAAATAAACGTACAGATATATCATTTTGAAATTGGTGCACAACAACGGATACTCAAAACCAAATACATGCCGTCCGGAAAAAACCCAAGCGACTTCCTCAAATATCACCAATTACAACGAATTCCGATATAATGAGGATGATCACCTAATTCCCAATAACTTTCTCCCACTCATCATCTGTAAAACCATACAGATGTGAGAATCATACTTGGTAAATACATACCCTGGAGTAAGCATCTAATCGGGAAATCAGTTTTCCTTTAACAATGCACTTAAACATGAAAATGTTTCATAGGGGTATCCTGGTATTCTTAGTAATGCCTCTTCCACAATCCAATTCATGACTTTAACCGTATATTTCTTTACCTTCTCTCCAAATCCCTTTATTTTTCTTTAGTCGTTACCTTCTGTACACCATCGTTAGGCTAAATGGTTTTCTTCCTTCCCTACCGTTCGGCACCAGCCTATGGTTTGGAAGAAGACTATCCAGTAAGTATAATAGGTGTACTCTCCTAATCCTAGGAGTACTCGCAACTTGAGAGAAGGTGATGATAAAAGACAACTGAATAATGCCTTATTCCATTAAAGGTGAAAAAGGAGTGGCGATGAAGTACGCGGTTTGGTCGTGAATGATAACAGTCGCAATTTACTTTGCCCTCTTTCTAATCCCTTTATCTTGTCTTTACATATTACCTTCTGCACACCCTACTTAGGCTAATTGGTTTTCTTCATTCCCTACCTTTCGGCACCAGCCTATGGTTTGGAATAAGACTATCCAATAAGCGTAATAGGTGTACTCTCCTAAACTAAGGAGCCCTCGCAACCTGAGAGAAGGTGATAATAAAAGATAACTGAATAAACCAATTCTATTTCTCCTGAACCTGGATCCATCCTCGAAGAAGTCCCTTCGAGTTCGTATATAACCATACGATGGATCTATCCAATGGAAGTGGATATCCGTAGTAATACGAGGTGTTCTGAGAAATGAAAAGGGTAAAAGAAGGAGCGGCAATGACTTATGCAACTCGGATAATCCAAAACCATTATTGTAAGAAGGTTCGGTCAACTTGGTCACTGAGTCATAGTCTAGGGTCAGTCAAAGGTCGCTGCCAAAGAGAGAGAGAAAAGAAACACTCTGCGTGCACTCTAACCTAGATCAAAATGGTTATCACTTTATCTAATCACGAAACCTCCCACTGTAATCTCAAATTCTCCTCCAAACCTGAAAGAAGAATTAGTCGGGATCACCCGAAGAGTAAACTAACTCATCAGTGAGAATCGGGATCCAACTATCATCGCATGATAACTTGATGAAAGCCACTCAAGTTATCACACTCCAGAAGGTATGCTCATGCCTGGCAAGTTTCCTGTATGTTTGAAACTCCCGATATGATTTTTGCCCCATGCTCTTATAACCTTGGCGTTGATCAAAATATCATAAGTCACATGCCAAGTTCTACCCGTCATTGTCCAGGTTAATTTGAACCCACCCGCACATGCCCCTGACGTTGGCCAAATGGCAGAACGACTATCCTAAACCAACTCATCTATCTATGCAACAGATGAATACCCAGCAGCTACCAAACACTATGCCTTGGCGTTGGTCAAAATACATAGCTTGAATACTACTGAATACCCAAAAGAAATGACGGAGGGCTATGGCTGGTTTTTAGCGAAAAACCTTTAACGTAATGAACTTGATCTCGTTGAAGAAACCTGATAGCTTTTTATAAAAATATAGTGGCAAAAATCTTTGCTAAAGAGGTCACTCCCGGTGAAGGGATCTCGGCTCTTTCCTCGTGGAATGAGGTGCAGGATATTCCAACTGAATACCGCGATGCAAAGCAACTTGTAATCGACTATATTGAAGTTATTACCCTGACGTAAACTTCTGCCTAAGGGGTCACTCCCAGTGAAGGGATGTCTGCCCTTACCTCGTCGAATGAGGTGCGGGATATTCTAACTGAATATCACTATGCAAAACAAAAGGAAACATCTTTGTAATAACACCTTTTAAAATTTGTTCCAACAACATCAAATATAGGTTTGTTTTATCTTGCATTGATAAGAATCAACGCAGTCCCATCAATCAATCACACCAGAAAAGAACGAAAATAAAATGTACGTATATGCCATCCGCATTCGTCACTGGGTCCCGTCATCACCTGTTAGGTTACTTAATTAACTACAGAGCGGGGGCTGGACTAGCGCGGATGTAAAACATATACAACATCTAATAGTATATATACCAATATACAATAATCGCTCCAGGCGTGATAATATGCAACATTACAGAAAAGTAATAAGCATCACAGAACAATACAGATAAACTGGGATCCCCAGGTTTCACAGAGCCGCTACTGAAACCCGACGTTCCCCTGGTCTTGTGGGTAGGCTGTGCAATGAAAACCTAGACCCCTGCGGGTGCGGCAAGTTACCCGCCAAAACCTGAAGCGAGGAAGCCCTCTACAGCATAGTGAATGGACCACCCGGCACTTCACGGAATCCGGTAAATTGAGTACCCCTCCTTGGGTCAACCTGTACCCCCTACGAGTGCGGCGAATAGTCTGCCAATTCTAGAGTGAGGTCCCTCTGCCTCTTAAAGCCATGAGATACGGACCCGTTGCCCTCCAGAACCCGGCTATCCGTGCACTCCGTCGCGGGGTAAACCTAGTACAGAAATAAAAATATGTACAACAGGTACATCGACCTCAATCCGGTCGTGCCCCAAAAGAATATTATACAACAGGCAGTGACGGCAGTCCACATGTTGGATGCTCGTCCCGCAATATCAAATGTACAAAATAAATCCAAACTGCACTATCATTGCACCCTGTTATCCACCACGACAAATCCGCAATATTACAGCATAACACAGAACATCAACGCGAATATCACATTCGCAAATCCGTCTAAAAAGAGCTATAGCAATTAGACGCAATTTACCGCTCGAATGACATTCCCGGTCGGAGATATAATGTAAATACTGTAAACTAACATGTTTAAATTTCGATCGAAAAAATTTCCCGAAGTGGGCCCTACGTACATCTGCTGTACAGTAACAAAATCTAGGCCCAAAAGAACAGTACCAGAAATCACAATTTCCAACAAAGAAATACCAGAAGAAAGATGACCAAGTGAATCACCAAGTCGGCCGCGGTTCCACTGTCAAAGCCAGGCTTTGACCGCGTTTCCGCGGTCGTAAGGTCGGTTCACTTGATCGTATTTCTTCTGTACCTTTTTAAAAGCCTGCTTGATTTTCTGGTATACTCAAAATGATTTTTAGATCAGATTAAAAAACAACAGAAACTTTAACACTTGGAGATTGCAATTTTGAAAATTCCGTCCGATCCATATCTTAAATGCGTTAGCACAAGTTAGTGAAGCTTAATGGTGAGGCTCTGATACCACTGTAAGTCCACAGTAGCGCCCAGGCCGTCTAACAGACGCCAAATGCCGAACAAAAACTTTTACAACTGGCGCTATCGCGTACTATAACCCGGATCTGCCATTAAAGCTAAACTAACAAACTACAAAATTGGTAGAAATGTTATACTGAACGATCCGAGTCCTTCGGTCTTCAACCATCATCCCACGCTTTGTTGTGGCTGTTCCGATCTCCTCGATCTCCAGTCTTCTCGTCCAGGTGGCACCACGTCGACGGATCTTTAAACGGGCTCCCGCCTCTGAACCGAGGCAACTCGGTCGTCAAGTTTGCTAAAAGAGACGACCAAGATGATGTAGAGAATGAGTAGAACACTTTGTCTCATTACGTCCAAAGATATAGACGAACGGTTAATGAAGTTGCCTTTTGGAATCGGGTGAAATGAGAAATGAGGCTATCTAATTTCCATGAGTCCAAACTATCATAATCTTTTAATCAACAAGTGAGAGAGTAAAGGAGGGGAAGGCCGGCCATATATAGAGGATGAGGGAGGTGAGTGTAGGAGAGGGGGGTGACCATTAACATGAATGAAACAATGAGTCATGATACACCTAGTATGAACTCATTTAATGAACTAATGAATCACTTAAACTTGTCATCAAAAACATTAAATGATCATTTAAAGAACAAATGAGTCACAAGCCACCTCATCATCCTAGTCACCATCTAGATGGTTCTAGAACCTTCCACACTCATCAAGAAAAGATAAATCCGTATTTAACCGAATGTTAAATACGGCTGATAGAAAACTGGAAATTGGCAACTTCCAAAAGTGATCCTGAAACGAATTTCAGGATAACCCCGTATCAGTATAAACATACCCGCATTTGTATTACGACTGAATACAAATGCAATGGAGAGAAAGATATTATATCTACACAGCATAATACTCGAATCTGGCTTAAACCAAAGCCGACCGGTATTATCCGCCCGAAAAACGACACATGCGAAAACGCACGTGCATTTTCCGAACCCTGCCATAAAACCATACGGCCTCTACAACGTTTCGCCCGAACTTGGGAAAGTATCTGTGGGGGACTCTAATGACTCATCAACACACTGGTATTGGGTATAACCACTAGCACGTCCGAGGTACAAGCTGTACATAACGGTTGCCTATGTATTGATTGGAAGGGAAGCTGACGAGCGAACTCATCTATAAACTCTACTGAGCCTAACAGTGACAATATACATACAGTCCGGTCCGTTCATCTATGAGTATCGCATATCGGCCTAGGGGCTGGTAACGTCAGACCCCCAATAGCAGTATAAGTCGTGTCAGAGAGTGGCCCAGAACACCCTGAGATACTACTGGAGTACCTACCAGTAAATCTCCTGCCTCGGCCGAGGGCTTTGTGTAATGGCTCTCCTAGACACAGCGCGATCTCACCCCCAATACCGGGAGAGACGAATCCGCTGCCGATCCGCTCACTTGCCTCCATGTGGCTCGGGACTGTACCCAAAAAAGACCTGTTTGCACGACTCTTTTGAGCCGTGGTAGGGTAGAAATCAAAGCACAGTGAGAACTCACATGAGACAAATGACGACCTCAGGTCGATGAACTAACCTGTAAACATGTCACCAGGGAACTGCTATCTGACGATATGTATAATACCAACTAGCATATTCCCGGCGAGTCCTGTCCGGTGTATTCATAACCTAATGAGCACCTGTATACATCTTAGGTGATCCTACTGACACCAATGGCTTATGAGACCGGCCATCGCCCCTCATTGGGGTCTCGATTGTATACACTAGTCTACTCTGGAGTATCAATGCCCTGTGTCGAAACTCCCACGACTAGGGACACTTTAAGGATGTGCTTACAGACCCCAGCTCCCACGTATATGATCGCCATCATACTTCTGGTAGTCAAGCAAGAATCCTATGGGCTCTATCATCATGCAATAGTGAACTAAAGCATGTATACGATGATAAAGACAAACCAGATAGCATACTATCATCTCGAGCAAGACTGTCATATTGGTATAGGTCCTGCCTCAATCATTGCAATCACGTACCTGCGATCCAATAATTGACTTTGAGGGCACTATCTCCAACACTTGTGGCATTGTAGACTAGGTCATATCAATGCGACAAGACTAGCTAAGTTATAAAGATGGATATTTGAATCATTTCGAATTTATATCTTATGAAACTTGCGAGTAATGTCTTAAAGGGAAGATGACCAAAACTCCATTTACTGGACACGGAGAAAGAGCTACTGAACTCTTAAGACTGATACATAGTGATGTATGCGGTCCTATGTCTACACATGCCAGGAATAGTTTATCGTACTTCATTACATTCACCAATGATCTCTCAAGATACGGACATGTGTTCCTGATGAAACACAAATCTGAATCTTTTTACAAATTAAAGGAATATAAGTACGAAGTTGAGAACCAGACGGGTAAAAGTATTAAAGTCCTACGATCTGATCAAGGAGGAGAATACTTGAGCACGGGATTCAGAGACTACTTAAAAGAGAATAGGATTCTCTCTCTGCTTACTCCTCCATATACACCACAGCACAATAGAGTTTCGGAGCGGTGGAATCGCACCCTATTAGATATGGTGCGCTCTATGATAAGTAATGTTGAGTTACCTATTTCCTTTTAGGGTTATGCACTTGAGACAGTTGCATACCTATTGAATAGTGTTCTGACCAAATCCGTGCCTACCACTCCATAAGAGATATGGAATGGGAAGAGACCATCTCTTAAACGAGTTAAGATATGGGGTTGTCCGGCCTATGTAAAAAGCAAAATCCATACAAGCTCAAGGCAAGGTCTGTTTTGTTCAAGTTTGTGGGATATCTAAAGGATTCATATGGATATATCTTCTACCATACTGAGGAACAAAAAGTGTTTATTTCTCAACATGCCACCTTTTTAGAAAAGGAATTTCTTGTGAAAGAAATTAGTGGTAAAGATGTAGAACTAGAAGAAGTTCCAGCTACACAAACTATAACTGACGATTTAGTAGAACCGGAGGATTCAATAGTCCCCAACGAAACTCAGCCACTCCGCAGATCTAGTAGGGTTCCTCATCCACCTAAGTGATACTACAGTTTTCTCATAGACGGTGGGAGTGAGGATTGCATCATGGAAGATGATGACCCAACTAGTTTTGAGCAGACCATCACAAGTGGAGACTCTGTGAAATGGCTGGATGCTATGCGATCTGAGATGGAATCAATGTACACCAATAAAGTATGGACTTTGGAAGTTGCTCCTGAAGGGGTAAAACCCATCGGGAGTAAGTGGATCTTTAAGAAGAAAAATGGTGTAGATGGAAAGGTTGAGACCTTCAAAGCTATACTTGTAGCAAAAGGTATTCGTCAACGACCAGGTCTCGACTATGATGAAACATTTTCTATTGTCGCTATGCTTAAATCTATCAGGATCCTACTTGCCATTGCTGCATACCATGACTACGAAATCTGGCAGATGGACGTCAAGACCGCTTTTCTAAATGGTGATTTAGAAGAGAGCGTGTACGTGACACAGCCAGAGGGCTTCATAGACAGTGGGAGCAGCGGAAAGGTGTGCAAGCTGCTTAAATCCATCTATGAATTAAAGCAGGCATCGCGGTGCTGGAATATCTATTTTGATGAACCGATTAAAGAGTTTGACTTCATCAAAAACGAAGACGAAACATGTATATACAAAAAGGTTGTAGAGATAAGGTTGTCTTCCTCGTATTGTACGTGGAAGACATACTCTTGATAGGAAATGATGTTCCTATGCTACACACGGTCAATCTCGTCTTATCACAAATGTTCTCCATGAAAAATCTAGGTGATGCCTCCTACATCCTGGGGATAAAGATCTACAGAGATAGATCTAAGCGGATGTTGGGATTGTCCCAATCCAAGTACATTGACACCATACTAAAGAGATTTAGTATGGAAGATTCTAAGCGTGGTAATTTACCCGCTTGTTCAGGAATCACTCTCTTCAAAGAGATGTCTTCCAAGACTGATTTGGAGAGGCCTCGCGTGCAAGGGATACCCTATGCTTCGGCAGTCGAGTCTATCATATATACAGTATTATGTATCAGACCGGATGTAGCTTACTTACTAGGTGTAGTGAGTAGGTATCAATCAGATCCTAAGGAGAAACACTGGACAGCTGTGAAGAACATTCTTAAGTACTTGAAAAAGGCTAATGAAATATTCTTGGTGTATGGTAATAGTGAACTCTAGGTGGAGTCTTTTACCGATTCGAGCTTCCAGAGTGATAAGGACGACAGTAAGTCGGTCTCGAGTTTCGTCTTCACCCTAAACGGAGGGGCGGTATGTTGGAAGAGTTCCAAGCAAGATACCGCAGAAGACTCGACGATGGAGGCTGAATACATTGCTGCCAACGATACTACCAAAGAGGCTGTCTGGATGAAGAAGTTCATTGCTGAATTTGGTGTGGTTCCATCCATAGAGCATCCAATACCTTTGTATTGCGATAACAATAGAGTTGTGGCTTTAGCCAAGGAACCCGGTCCCATCAGAGATCCAGACATATTCTTAGGCTTATCACCTGATCCGGGAGATAGTAGATCGACGGGAGATCGAGGTCAGGAGAGTTGACACGAAGTACAATGCAGCGGATCCATTCACGAAGGCCCTCCCCCAGACGAAGTTTGAGAAACTTTTTGGGATGTTGGGTATGAGATACTACAACAACTGGCCTTAGTGAAAGTGGGAGATTGTTAGGAATATGTATACCCTAGAGGCCATTATTGTATGATATAGTGGATGCTTGGACATATATATAGAGGACTTTCTTGCTTGACATGATAGTATGCTATCTGGTTTCTCTTTATCTTAACATGTACACTTATATTAATATACTATCTCTCTGATACATGTTGATAAATCACTTAGGATGTTTGCTTAACTACCAGGACTATGATGCAGAACATACTAGTGGGGCCTGGGTAGTCCACAAGCACATCCTTTAACTGTTCCTAATCGAGGGAGTATCGAGACAGGGTATCGATATTCCAGAGTAGACTAGTTTGTACGTTTCTTGACCCTATAGGGGGCAATGGTTGATCCCATAACCATGGTGTTAGACATCAAAGATTGTACATAAGTACTTGTTAGAGAATGGGTACACCAAACAGGTCTCGCCGAGAACTCCTAGATTATACTATACCTATCGTCAAATAGCAGTTCTCTGGTGACACCGGTACAGGTTAGTCTGTAGACCCGAGATTGTCATAGTGTCTCCACTGTGCTTTGATTTCCTCCCTACCACGGCTCAAAGGATTCGTGCAAACAGGTGGATTTAGGTATAGTCCCGAGTCACATGGAGGAAGTAAGCGATAGGAGGGGTTTCGTCTCTCCCAGTATAGGGAGTTGACGTTGCGTTATGCTCGATTGGCTATAACAGTAAGTCCCTGGTCAAGGCTGATGAGATTTACTGGTAAGTGTTATCAGTAGTTTTTCGAACCGTTATGAGCCACACATCGGCGTGACTTATCAAGTTACTGGGGTCTGATAATTCCACCCCAAGACTCGATATGCGACATATCAGACGAAGAGACTGGACTATACGGTATGTGTTACTTATAGGCTTCATGAGAGTTTGGACAAGCTTACTTGTTGATCTTCTAATCGCTCAATACCTGGGTAGCCGTTACGTCCAGCTAGTACCGTTGACGGCTTATGGGTAACTGATGTGATCATTACCTACTGCTGGCGTATTGACGAGCCTTTAGAGTCCCACACAGATGTTTCCTAGTTCAAGAGAAACGAAGTAGGGCACATATGCTGATATGTGCAGGAGCCTTATTAAAAACGAGTATGTGATACCGTATTCTAATCTGGCGACATTTGTTATCGGTCAGGTTATATGTGATATAACCAGATTATTGGATCAAGTGTTGATTTGATAATTTGATATACAGATAAATGATATTAGTCGGTTATATATGATATAACAGGATTATTAAATCAAGTGTTGATTTAATAATTTGATGTATATTTATATTTGATATGATTATATGTTAACTAATATTATTGCTCACTTAAGTTATTATTATCTTAATATATATTTATATGTATATATGTGATATATATGTATATGTATATATATATATATATATTGGATTTTCTATTTTTAGAAAATAGAAAAAGCGGTGGAAATGGGGAGATATTTTGGGCATGGGTGAAGCATGGCACATTTTATTTGTTTAATGGTTTGTGATCACTATTGAAGTATGGTTCATTATTTCTATTGTGAAATAATGGATGCTTCAATAAGTGAGAGGTTTTTATTGAGCCATTCTTCACTTGCTCATGGTTGCTTAGTTCATTGCTCTAGCTCTCTCCATCTTCTTCATCCTCCTCCTCCAAAGTCCTAACCCTCACATGAGTTGTGAACCCTAGGATTTTAGAGATTGCTTAGTGAGCTAAAACCCCTACTTCATCATCCTAAACTAAATTAGCACTTTAGACTAGGTTATTTACTTTATTCATACTAGATTAGTGAAGAGGTAGCTTGACCTAAAGGAACTTCGGGTGGATCATCTTCGACACGAAGGTCAAGAAGCAAGCTCGATCTTTTTTCAAGTGGAGCTACGAAGAGTCGTAGGGACAACTACCCGAAGCTTTAGAAGTGAAGGACTTGGTCTACAAAGGTTGTAGTCTCCATCTCTTAGTGTAGAACTTGCTATATGTTCATATAAACCCTAATAATTTAGTTAAATCCTAGGTTAGTGTAGCTAGCACCCAAAAAATTTTAAAATAGCATGCTTGGTGCTTGTATTGACCTTGTAGTGGTGCTAGGATACACTTTCAGTGATATGATAGGATATGAGATAACAAGAGATGAAATGTCATGATATGAGATGAGATGATGTACGCGACTAGGTTCGTACTATTGATTTGATGATATCGTACGATGGATATTCCGTACGTTATATGATGAGGATAGATCGCTGATTGATAGAGATTTTGCGTGTGCGTTTTAAAGTTAAGAATACCACAATCAAGACGGTGTCGCTTGGTAGCTAGCTGGTTGAGTACGGGTCGGTCCACAGAGAAAAGATGTTCTTTCTTTAAGTTCTAACGAGTTAAGTCCTATTTTTGGTAGGTTTGTTTTAAAATCTATGATTGAAATTAAATTGATTTAAAGTCTTTCTAGGGTTAGGATTAGGTTAGTTTGGAAAAGGGATTCTACTCACTGCTTTCTTTGCCCTAGTTAAGAATATAGGTGTTAGAGTAATAGTCAACACAGGGGATTAGCACGACTAGGAAGAAACTTAGTTTCTTCCTTTTGGTCCTTGTCCGTCCTTTCTTGGCTCTTAGCCCTAATCTCTATTTAAATCAACCACAACCGGTCTAACTAGGGAATCACCGCTATCTCGTAGGATAGGGTGCCGTAGTGAGTGGTGTGTGGTTAATTTAAATAGAGTCCTAATTAATTAATTTATATGAGCAAAGAAAGGAGTGAGAGAGATTTCCATCTCTCAAACCTTCCCAATCCTGACCCTAATAAGTGAGGAATTACTCACTCATTAGGAAAGTTACAATAAAATTCATTTTTATAATTTTTATTTTAAAAAACTTTCTAACTTGCAGATAATAAAAGACAGATAAAAAAATGCAGGAATTAAATTCTGATAAAAAAATGCACGATAGAGAAATAAACAAACCTTACTTTATTAATGACCTCTTCAATGATTACAAGGATATAAAATTTTAATCTAGAAAATAAAAAGAGGCATGCCTAATTAGGCTTCTGGCTTTTTTATTTATAGATAGAAGAAATCCTAGGTTTTACATCTGATCCACATTTGAATTTACAGAACTACCCTAAGAAAGCCGGGTCAAAGCATTGACACCCACCGACACGTGCACCGACATGTGCGTTACACGGCCGCGGTTCCGCGGCAGAAAGCCATGTTTGGCCGCGGTTCCGCGGCCATATTGAGGGATCTCTGGCTCAAACTTCTAGGGTTGCTTCTTCCTTATGTTTTCTTTATTTGGTTCCACAGAGTATCTTCTATTTTCTTCCAAATTTTCATAATGCAGAATGTTGTGGACTTTTTGCCATGAGCTTCGCGTTGAAGTCTTTAATCCAGTGTCGCCTTTGTACTTTGTGCATTGAACTGTCTCATGATTTTTATTTGTTCCTTTAACTGGTAGGCGGCATCATACAGATTCATCTATTGTTGGTCGTAGTCTCACATTTATAGCGTCTTTTCATGAATTTCACTGTAACGATCCGAGAACCTGTAACCTGCAACTATTTAGCAAATATGGATCAAAAGCACCTATTTATTTGTAATATGATTAAGAATGGGCGATATAATAATGCAAAATTCTGATATGAACAAATACCCCCAAACTTATCTGTTACTCATCCCGAACAAAGCCAATTTTATTCTCGAAAAATCCTAACCTCACTTTCGCAAGGAATCGCGATTGCACTGAGCTCGTGCAACAAGCCGTTAAACCTCCAGGTGTCTCTAGTAGGAGGAGTGTTGTCTCCTGAGGGTTTTCAGCGGATACTACCCACAAAATCCGATCAATTTGGCATGTTGACTTTCTTTCTTCAATTCTATATTCTAGCAAGAAATTCTATTATCTTTAACTTAGAAATCATTAACCCATATTTTTCACACTCACTTATCATTTAACTTAAGATCGTATATGTTCTGCAAATTTATTAAGCTTTCAGCATCTTTTGAATTTTCCTTCTAAGGTTCCATCTCAACTTAGGAATTTTTGTCATCTCTACTGAAGGTATAAGCCATATCTTTCATTCCTATCTCTCATCCAAACCCCAATCATATACCCCTACGTATATTTATGTATCACCCCTACACTTGGAAATTCAATTCAAGCTATCATACTCTTATCCATCGTCCAAAGTACTTTTAGTTGGTGAATTTTAGATGAAATTGCTCACCCATTCTTCATGCGACCATTAATACTTCTTGAGGTACTAACGACCGATTACAAAATGTGTTCGCGCATTTAGGCGTAATTCCTCGTCTTGCAATACCTAAGGCTTAGCAGTGACTCCCAAACCAGTTGGTCTAAGGCACTACGTGATAAAGCACCCTCGCTATATTTTTTTATTTATGCAGCCTTAAGTAATTACAAAACCAGTGTTCATTTTTTTTTATTTTATCTCTTTGTTCATACTTGTACTTTTATTTTATTTTCCTTCATACCAAGGATTTTAGACGAGCATTTCAGGGTATCCTCTACAATCCCAAGTTTCAAGGTGCGTGTATGTGCGAGTTGTAGGGTATATATTTTCAGAATTTAGACTTAAGGTTCGGAATTATTTTTCAGACTTACACTTCAATAAAAATTTCAATACTCTTCCCTTATTTTGACTTAGCCCAAGAACTGAACTCAAAATTTGCCTATTTCTAAATAAACTATAATGACATATATTTTCTACAGTTAAACTTTAAGAAATGTTATTTTTAGGGTTTTTAATTCACTAAGTTTAGGATCTAGTTTTTCCCTACTATTCAACTGTCATGTTGAACTTAAATCAAATATGGCCAAAATTGAATTTTTAAATTTTTATAACTTTTTTCTTTAAAATTTTTCAATTTTTTATTTGATTTTATTTTTATATTTTTTTTTTATTTTTTTAAATTTTAAATTTTTATATTTTTTTATAAAGATGCAATGCAGAATTAAACATGCAAAGAAAGAAAAAAAATATGTACAAAAAATTAAAATATGCAATGCAATGATAACTATTTACAACCACCTCCACCCCCAAACTTATCGAAAGCAGTGCCCTCACTGCTCATGGCCTCGCCGTCCCCTCGAACGTGAATGGGAACGTTCCTCTCTTGCCAGCAGGGTGGTCATACCATGCTTTATTTATGTCACTCGCTGATCCAGGTTGGTTACCATCCCTGTTAATCTGTCTATCCCCCTAGTGGCTTTCCTAAGTAAATGTGCATGTGCTGCGGAGGTAAGCTCTTCCTCGCTCGCGGTCGAGCTGGAGCTGGGTGTCTTGGCGGGTATGTCCTCGGCCGGCTCAGTGCACGACCATACATCATTTAAGCGTGTGTAGGACGTGGATACGCCCTCAATAAGAGATCTAATAGGGATCCCTCCATGCATATACAACTCAAATTCCTCCACAGGGAGGAAATGGCGTCACAGTTGTGTCACCAACATAGGGCATGGGTAATTGGCAGCCCTCTTGCCCGCACCAATCGAATGAAGTAATACCGTGCACATATCATAGCTTGGGTTCCGAGTCATCAAGGTGTGCACGATATGAAGGGATGGTGTGAAAAATGTAGTATTGTGCGAACTACCAAAAATGTTATTTTTTGCCCAACGGCACACAGTCAATATGTTCACAAAGAGGATTCTAGCCTGGATGCCCTTGCGTGGCTCCCTCGAACGTTCAGTACCCATCAAGGGTAGGTAATCCTCGAATTGGAGGGGTTGGTCATGGTTAGGTAGTCTAGGTATTAAGGTGACTTCATGTATGAAGTCCCTATCGATTATTATCTCCCTATTCCCCCAAATTAGCCTAATGTATCCGTGTTGTGAGAGGCAACCATCCTCCATGCACTCGTAAAATCGGGTGACGAGATCTGGAAGAGCGAAGGAGTTTGGATGGTTAAAAAGTAAGAAATTCCACCCTCGCCTTCGGATCTCTTCACCGAAATAGCTACCGTAGATCGTGTGTGCAAAAATTTGGGAAATGTCCCTCTCAAATTGCAACGTGGGTGCCATCACAGAAAGCTAATTGAAAAAATTTTAATTTTAACAGAGAGGGAAATAGAACTGCAAACCTCCAGAGGGCGACGACACCAACAGGCGGCGGAAGCGCGGCAGGAAGCAGGAGTCAGCGGCGGTTGCGCGGCGGATTGGAGAGATCTCCCGCTCTGTCTGCTGCGGCGGCTAGGGTTTTGGGAGAGGAAAATATTAGGGTTTGGTGAAAGCCGCAAAGGGTTCGGGTTCCATTTATAAGGGGGTGTTTTAGTTATTTGCATAAAGGACCTCTTAAAAAGAGGAATTTATTTGTAAAGAAAAAAATTTTATTTTTTATTTATTTTTTTATTAAAACTGAAAACTTACAAAAATACCCAAAAAAAAAATTTTGTTTGATTTTATTTTTATATTTTTATTTTGTTTTTATATAATTACAAGTGATACATACCCCCAAACTTATTTGAAACAGTGTTTCCACTGTTTATGACTGGATAACCGAAATTTAGGGGTAGATGGAGGAAGATCAGTCAATGTAAATCGGCTCCTGCAAAAGCAGGAGCTCCTCCGAAGGGTCCGCAGTGAGAAACGGTTTAAGTCTATGTCCGTTCACTTTAAATAGTGAACCATCCTCCGGATTTTCTAAGTCGACCGCACCGTGCGGATATACGGTGCGTACCAAAAATGGCCCTTTCCATCGAGATCTGAGCTTGCCAGGATGAAAATGTAACCGGGTGTCGTAAAGTAAAACCTGTTGACCAGGTTTGAAAGTTTTGTGCATAAGGTGTTTATCGTGAAACTCCTTCGTTCGGTTTTTGACGACAACCGCATTCCCGTAAGTTTTATCCCGAAGCTCGTTTAATTCATTCAATTGCAGCTTTCTATTGCTGCCCGCATCTCCTAGAGATAGATTCAACTCTTTTATTGCCTAAAATGCTCGATGCTCAATTTCAACTGGAAGGTGGCAAGCCTTTCCATAAACAAGCCTATACGGAGACATGCCAAGATCGGTCTTATAGGCAGTTCGAAATGCCCAAAGGGCATCAATAAGTTTTGACGACCAATCTTTACGGTTGGAAACCGTTTTCTCCAATATCTGTTTAATTTGCCGATTTGAAATCTCGGCTTGCCCACAAGTTTGGGGATGATAGGGCGTTGATAGCTTGTGATTAATGGAATATTTCCGCATTAAGGACTCAAAAGTCCTATTATAGAAATGAGATCAATTATCGCTGATAATTGCGCAGGGATGCCCAAACTGAGAGAATATGTTTTCTTTGAGGAATCTAACGACAACCTTGTTGTCATTAGTCCGGCTGGGCCCAGCCTTGACCCACTTAGAAACATAGTCAACAGCGAGGAGAATATACACGTTCCCAAAAGAATTGGGAAACGGTCCCATAAAATCTATCCCCCAAACATCAAAAATTTCCACAACCAATATTGGTTGGAGCGGCATTTCGTTTCTCCTAGATATCCGGCCCAAGTGTTGGCACCGGGAGCATGTCTTGCAGTAATCATGTGCGTCTTTAAAAAGTTGTGGCCAATAGAAGCCACACTGCAAGATCTTTTCTGCTGTCTTTTTAGGGCCAAAATGCCCGCCACACGCTTGATCGTGGCAGAATGACAGCACGCTCTTAAACTCATTGTCAGGGACACACCAACGAATAATTTGGTCGGGACAGTATTTGAATAGATATGGTTCATCCCAGTAAAAATGTTTTACCTGGGATAGAAATCGGAGTCTGTCCTGATTCGACCATTCATTTGGTATAAGTCCGGTGGCCAAATAATTTACAATATCTGTGAACCAAGGTTCGCATGCCACAGTCAAGAGCTGCTCATCTGGAAAAACGTCTTTAATAGGAAATTGAAGTGTCGGCGACGAAGGGAGGCGTGAAAGATGGTCGGCGATTACGTTTTCGCATCCTCTCTTGTCTCTGATGACAAGGTCAAACTCTTGTAGTAAGAGAATCCAACGTATCAGCCGAGATTTAGCGTCCTCCTTCGCAAAAAGATGGCGAAGAGCTGAATGGTCAGTGTAAATGATGACTGGAGAGCCGATTAAGTAGGGCCTGAACTTTTCTAATGCAAACACAACAGCTAAGAATTCCTTCTCAGTGGTTGTGTAATTTAATTGGGCCTCGTTCAAGATTCGGCTAGCGTAATAAATTACATGCGGCATCTTATTGATGTGTTGTCCAAAGACAGCACCAATGGCAAAATCAGACGCATCGCACATAATTTCAAATGGATGCGTCCAGTCAGGAAACAAAAGAATGGGAGCGGAAGTAAGTGAGTTTTTCAATGACTCGAACGCCTTCATACAGCTTGAGTCGAAGTCAAAAGTAGTGTCCTTAGCCAACAAAAGAGTCAAGGGTCTAGCTATCTTGCTAAAATCCTTGATGAACCGTCTATAGAAACCGGCATGGCCAAGGAAGGCTCGAATGTCTCGGACGCATTTGGGAGGAGGAAGGTTGGAAATGACTTCAATCTTAGCTTTATCCACCTCAATGCCATTTTGCGAGATGATATGTCCTAAGACAAAAACTTCTCGTACCATAAAGTGGCACTTCTCCCAATTTAAAGTAAGGTTCTTATTCTTACACCGGGTAAGGACTGTGTCTAAATGTAGCAAACACTCATCAAAGGAGTCGCGGAAAATGGAGAAATCATCCATGAAGATCTCCAAGAATTTTTCCACCATGTCTGAAAAAATACCCATCATACACCGCTGGAAAGTAGCGGGTGCATTGCATAACCCAAAAGGCATGCGACGGTAAGCAAACGTACCAAAAGGACAAGTGAATGTGGTCTTGTCTTGATCCTTTTCGGCGATGGGAATTTGATTATAGCCAGAGTAGCCATCCAAAAAGCAATAATATTCATGCCCAGCCAATCGTTCTAGCATTTGGTCAATTAAAGGTGGTGGAAAGTGGTCTTTCCGTGTCGCGGCGTTGAGTTTTCTATAATCGATGCATACTCGCCACCCAGTTTGGGTGCGAATAGGTATTAACTCATTCGCCTCATTAGTTATGACCGTTATGCCCGATTTCTTTGAGACAACATGAATGGGGCTAACCCACTGGCTATCAGAGATAGGGTAAATGATACCACTATCAAGACATTTTACGATCTCCTTTTTAACAGCCTCCTTCATTACTGGGTTGAGTCATCTCTGTGGATCCCTTGCTGGCTTGGCATCATCCATCATATGAATATGATGTTCAACTATTAGGGGACTAATCCCCTTGATGTCCGCCATAGTCCAGCCAAAAGCTTGCCGATTGCTTTGTAAGACCGTTAAAAGGGCTTTCTCTTGCTCGGGGGCTAGAGAAGCCGAGATGATAACATGAAGGGTCTCATTCTCACCTAAGTAAGCATATTTAAGGTGAGACGGCAATAGCTTGAGTTCAAGTGTTGGAGGCGAAACAATTGAAGGTAAAATCGGTGAAATTGTCTCAAACTCGAAGGATTCCAATAGAGGTTCAAAGCGAGTGTAAGCAATTGAGTCGGATGGTTCGGTTAACTCATCCAAAAATTCAAAGGAATCAAACTCGGGTGGTGATTCTTCAAAATCGTTCGAGAAAGTGAAACACTCGTAATCATTAGCGGGCGTGAAAGCAGTATCCGATTCAAGGAGGAACGCACTAGTGGTGTCAAAATTGTTGTGATCGAACAGAAATTTCTCAAGCTCACAATCCTCCTGGGTGATCTCTTGGATCGAACAAGCATCAAGTATGTTAGCATTAGGTTCGGAGGGCCGATTCCCCAACTTAAAAATGTTGAGTTCAATTGTCATGTTTCCAAAAGATAGGTTCATCGAACCATTTCGACAATTGATCACCGCATTAGAAGTTGCAAGGAATGGTCGACCGAGTATCACCAGAATTTGACTTCGGGGGTTAGCTACAGGCTGTGTGTCCATAACAATGAAATCAACGGGGAATATGAAGTCCCCTACTTTAATCAATACATCCTCTGACTCACCTCTAGGATGGGTGATGGATCGGTCGGCCATTTGGAGAAAAAGCGGGCTAGGTCATCGACGACGATGCCGAAGATGATCTACGTCGAGGCATCGCTAGATCAAGCTCCAACTTCACCAAGTCAAGAAAATTTGTGAAGGAAACACCCTATACTACTTGGCAAGAGGTAGAGGATGAAGAAATAGGAAGTGGGTAGACTTTAGATTTGGATTTCTCACACTTTTTCATCAATCACCATTGATGTAGCAAGCTTCTTTTCATGGAAGAAGAAGATGAAGAAGAAGAAGAAGATATGATAAGTTATTTTAGAAAATAGAAAATAAATCATACTTATCATAATGTCAACTATGGTTAGATGTAGAGAATAAACTAAGGTTAAAGTGAATGGTTAGGGTTAAGGAAAGAAACAAAATAGTCAACCATTCAAAGCTTCATGAAGCTTCAAAGATAAACCAAACTTAGCCACCATTTTATTTCTTTCAATAAAGAATAAATGAATAAATAAATAAGCAAATAAAATGAAACCCTAACCATTCATATAACCATGGTCAATTCTTTACACAAACCCAAGCTTGCATGTATCATCAAACATGATACAATCTTGTGCACAAAAGTATATCACATATACAACTTGCACAATCCAAGTGAGAAAATCCATTTAAAGTGAACCAATACCAGTTAATGCAAAGTAATATATCAAATATATAATTATACATTAAATCATTAAATCAACACTTGATTCAATGATCCGATCATGTCGCATATAACCGGCTAGTATCCAATGTATCGGCTTATCGAATCAATCCTTGATTCGACAACTAGGTTATATCGCATATAACCAATCGATACATTCATCGCGAGAATGGAATACGGTATCACATACACGAATTATTCTCGGTCCCGCACATATCTCATATGCGCTCCTATTTCGTTTCGCTTGAGCCAGGAAACCTCTGTGTAGGACTCTAAAGACTCGTCAATACGCCGGCAGCAGGTGATGATCATATCAAACACCCACAAGCCGCAAGCGGTCTGCTAAACGTAACGGCCACCCGGGTATTGAGCGATCAGAAGATCGATGAGCAAGCCCGCTCACACTCCTGTGAATCCAACCAGTAACACTTACCGTACAGTCCGGTATGTTCGTCTGATATGTCGCATATCTCGCCTAGGGGTGGTAAACGTCAGACCCCAGTAGCTCGATAAGTCATGCCGACATGAAGTCCATGACATGTGTGAAACTACTGATAACACTTACCAGTAGGTCACTGCAACCCTGGCCAGGGATTTCCTGTTATGGCCAGTCGAGCATAGCGCAACATCAACCCCCAATACCGGGAGAGACGAATCCCCTCCTATCGCTCATTGCCTCCATGTGAATCGGGACTGTACCCAAAAACCACCTGTTTGCATGACTCAGTAGAGCCGTAGTAGGGTGGAAATCAAAGCACAGTGGGAGACACACAAGACTCTATGACGATCTCGGGTCAACAGACTAAGCTGTACCAGTGTCACAAGAGAACTGCCATCTGACGTGAGGTATAATACCATCTGGGAGTTCTCAGCGAGTCCGTTCAGTGTACCCAGTCTCCACTGAGCACCCGCATACCATCTCCGATGTCAAACACCAATGGATATGGGATCATCCATCACCCATCACATGGGTCGAGAAGATATACGCTAGTCTACTCTGGAATATCGATGCCCCGTCTCGATATTCCCACGACTAGGAACATTGAAGGATGTACTCATGGACTACCCAGGCTCCACTAGTATGATCTGCATCATAGTCCTGGAAGTCGAGTACACATCCTAAGGGCTTTATCAACCTGTAACAGAGAGACAGAAAGTATACATGTTAAGATAAAGAGCAACCAGATAGCGTACTATCATGTCGAGCAAGAAAGTCCTACCTATATATGTCCCAGCATCCACTACAATATACATCCAATGTACAGTAATGGCCTCTAGGGCATACATATAACTAACAATCTCCCACTTGCACTAGGGCCATCTGTAGCAGTAGTTGTAGTATCTAATACTCAACCATCCCCTAAAAGTCTCTCTTTGGGAAAAGGCCTTCGTGAGTGGATCCGCCGTGTTGTCCTCTGAGTCTACTCTCCTAATTTCGATCACCCTGGAGATCAACTATCTCCATGATCAGGTGATGCTGTCTCAGATTATGTCTGGGTCACTGATGGGACCAGGGTTCCTAGGCCAAAGCCACAGTTCCATTGTCACACAATGGTAGGAACCTAGTTCATCCTATGAACCAATATACACCCAAACTGCCTCTTTGGTAGTATCTTTAATAGCGATGTTACCAGCCTTTATCGTCTAGTTTGTCACGGTATCTAGCTTGGAAATCTTCCAACATACCGTCCTTTTACTGAGGGTAAAGACAATGCCTGTGACTGACATTCAGTCGTCTTTATCACTCTGGAACCCTTCCAGTGATTCTCCCCAGGATCGATTGATACCATCTCACTACAACTAGTGAGTATCCTAACATCCAATTAGATCTATCTCATAGATCCAAAGCTTAGGATTTAGTATGTATCACTTTGATCCTATATGGAAAATCATTGTGATAAGCGGAGATTGATCGAGCGTAGCATAGAAAACTCCTTCCCCAACAAGAGTATGTCATCCACGTACTCTACGAGGATCGTCACCATACTCCCTACTACCTTTTTGTTTATACAAGGTTCATCTACCATTTTGATGATGTCAACTTCTTTGACTAATCCATCAAAACAGATGTTCCAACTCCGCGATGCCTGCTTTATCCTATAAAGCATCTTGCACACGTTTCCGCTGCTCCCACTGTCTACGAGGCCCTCTGGCTGTGTACTTATAGACGCACTCTTCTAAAACATCATTTAGAAAAGTAGTCATGGCACCCAACCACCAGATATCGTAGTCATGGTATGTAGCCGTGGCAAGTAGGATCTGGATGGACTCAAGCATAGTCCCTAGAAAAGGTTTCATCATTATCCACACCTGGTTGATGACTAAAACCTTTAACAAGTCTAGCTTTGAAAGTCTCAACTTTTCCATCTACACCAAGTAATCTTCTCAAGATATACTTGCTCCTGATGGGGATTTAACCCTTCAGATATAGCAACCAAAGTCCATACTTTGTTGGTGTATATGGATTCCATCTCAGACCGCTAAGCATCCAGCCATTCTTACAGAGTCCCTACTCTTGATGGCCTGCTCGAATCTAGTTGGGTCATCATCTCATGATGCATTCCATGCTCCCACTGTCATCGAGAAACCAAGGTATCTCTCAGGTGGGTGAGGAACCCTACTAGATCGGCGGAGAGGCTGAGGTTCGTTGGAATCTACTGAATCCTTTGGTTCTACCAAATTATTTACTGTAGTTTGTATAGCTGGAACCTTTCCAGTTCTACATTACAGACCTTGCCTCGAGCCTGTCCGGATTTTGCTTTTAGACATAGGCTGGACAATCCTAAATCTTAACTAACTTAAGATATGGGCTCTTCCCTTTCCATATCACATATGAAGTGGTAGGCAGTGATTTGATTCGAACCTAATTCAATAGGTATGCATCTTCTCAAGCGCATAACATCCAAAAGGAAATAGGTAACTCAGTAATACTCATCATAGAGCACACGATATCTAATATTGTGTGATTGCTCCGCCCCGATACACCGTTGTGCTGTGGTGTATTCAGAGGAGTAATACTGAAAGAGAATCTCATTTTCCTTCAGAATGGTCCAGAAATGCCATGCACAAGTATTCTCCTCCCTGATCTTATCATAGGACATAATACTTATACCCGTATTTTGGTTCTCTACTTCCTACTTATATTCTGTGAATACCTCAAAAGGTTCGGACTTATATTTCAACAGGAATATATGACTGAATCTTGAGAGATTATCAGAGAATATAATGAAGTATAAAGAACCAGTCCTGGCATGTGTAGACAGGAGACCTTACATACATCATTATGTATCAGTCCCAAGAGTTCATTAACTCTTTCTCTGCTTCCAGTAAACAGAGCTGGTGTCATTATATCTTTGTGACATGACTGGCAAGTTTCATAAGATATAAATTCAAACTGATTTAAATATGCATCTAAATGTAACTTCAGCTAGTCGGGTCGCATTGATATGACCTAGTCTACAATACCTCAAGAAGAATTTGTTCATTTCTGAACTCTTCCTCTTGTGTGTGTTCAGTATACAAGGAACTGTAGTTTGATTTAGAACGTCAATGCTTTTAGATAACGTGCCTGAACCAATCAACTTTTGATATAGGAAATGTTCAAAACATTATCCAACAATACAAAATTATATCATTTCTTTACTAATAAAGAGACTGATATGATTTTGTATATCAGGTTCGGTATCTAATAGCATTTGTTCAGAATCAATGTATTGGTAATACAGGGTGACAGTGACCAACAGACTTGGCTGCAATACTTGCCCCGTTTTCTGTCTCATGAAACTTATCACCCGTTCTCAGTTTTTCTACCCTTTTTGTAGCCCTATGTAACAGATTACATATCTGGGATCCTGATCCGGTATCATATACCCAGGATGCAGAGGATACCGAGAAACAGTTCTTTGTAATGAACACACCCGAAGGAGATGCATCATATGCACTTTCTTCGTTTGGGCGGCATAGGAATTCTGGTATTCCCCAATTTCCTGCTCTGTCTTATAACAATTATGAGTTGGAGCGGGACCAACGTTCCCCAGCTCAGTATAACAAGCGGGTTCGGTCAATACATCCATTTTATTATCTTGATTAAGGCGTGATATGGTCGCTACCAGGAGAGAGAGAGAAGAAAACACTCTGCGTGCGCTCTTACAAGATCAGATTGGTTATATATTTTATCTAATCAGGATGGCTCCCACTGTTTTTATCAAATCTTCCTTCAAACCTTAAAAGGAAAGACTAGCCGGGATTAATTACACTCTACAAGTTCGCCAATCTTTCAGCCAGGCCAGTGTCGGTACTTTGAGGGAGGTTCCCCGTGCTTTCGCACGGACCTAATTACAGTAAACCTCGTTTTCCCAGAGGCGTAACCCCGTTGACACCTTTCTAGACACCTACTTGATCGGCTAATTGTAAAGTGCAAAATTCTCCCAGGAGTAACAATTACTCGCAGTGGGTATCGGGATCCAACTATCATATAGAAGGAATGCAATCTCATTGCAAATTTCAACACTTGAAACTCCTGATAAAGATTTTTACCCCTAGCACTTATGACCATAACTATGGTCAACAAATCATAAGCACTAGTCAAGTTCTACCCGTCATTTCGTGATTAATTAGACCCACCCACATGACCCTTAACTAAGGTCAACAAAGTCACGCGACTGTCCTAACTAATCGCATCATATGCGGTGTAGGAAGACATCACTTAGCTACCGTACACTGTGCATTGACTATGGTCAACAAACACATCACGAATACTAAGTACTCTACTTCCTAAAATGACGGAGGGTTGCGAATGGTTTTTATGAAAACCTTTAACGCTTTGAACTTGATCTCGTTGCGGAATCAAATGGTTTTTAAATGGAATGTTTTCGAGGCTTTTCTAGTTTTGCTAAAGGGGTCACTCCCGGTGAAGGGATCGTCGGCCCTTTCCTCGTCGAATGAGGTGCGGGATATATCATATATATCACTGTGCAAGGCGGAAACTATAGAAGCGATCAAAGACAAACCGAGGGTTGTAGCATCTGCCAGTTATTGCTAAAGGAGTCACTCCCGGTGAAGGGATCTCGGTCCTTTCCTCATCGAATAAGGTGCAGGATGTTCTATAATGAACACCGCGATGCAAAGCAAGAACTGTAGCTACCTGTTTTTATTTTGAAATTCGATTCCACAATATCAATTAGGTTTATTTTCTTTCATTAATCTCATTAATGAATATCCCATCATTTAAGTCCACCTAAACATCACAGATAAATATAACGTACGCTTATGCCATCCGCATTCGCCTCGATGTCCCGTCTGCACCGTTAGGTTAGGTAACTAACGCCAGAGCGAGGCAGGCTAGCGCGGGTGTAAAACATAAGCAACGTCTATATAATATATCATATATACTATATACAATATCTGTCACAGAACATCACATGATCACAGATAAATCACAGCAGAAGATACATATGAAATATTTGATATACTAGGACGTCCGTGTTTTCAATACGAGCCGGTATAAAACACGGATTCCATGGTCGTGATGAATAGCCAATACCACACCCCTAGACCCCTACGAGAGCGGCAAGCAACCCTACCAATTCTAGGGTTAGGAGACCCGGACTCGACTCCTCGAGTTGGTCTCCCACTGGACCCCAGAACCCGGTTACTTGTGCTCCCCTCCTTGGGTCTATCCTAGTGCAGAAAAGTAAATAATATACAAATGGTGACAACATCCGCAACCTGGAAGTGCCCCAATAAAAGAATATTACATACAAGTTTTTACATGAATGAAAATGAAAAACACTCATCTCACATAACCCCCCCCCCCGGCTATTCAAACACGATGATCCAATATAACATATCCAGCAACACATAACATCACATGTCATCAACGTAAGTAAATATGCGCATCCCAATTGTCGTTGACATATAGCAACGAAACCGGCGATATCACATATTACACTTACGGTCACAGAAAAGAAAGTGTAAAACTACAACAGTTGGAATCCGCAACCACCTCAGACATCGCATACCTGACCAAATGAATTCTTTAGACATCGCATGCCTAACAATTATAAACCCCGCATTTTAGTCTCAAAATCAAAAACTATTTTCAATATCAAGTCGGGCAATTCAACAAGATTCCCGACATTTTGATCGAATGCTTGTCGCAAACTTCAGTAGGCGGCCGCACCCCCGACGCCGTCGACGAAGTGAACCAAGGAGGAATACCGCTGCCGCGAGCACCCGAACGGATGATTTCGGCGACGGGGTTCTCCTACAGTCACTCGGTCGGGGCTATGGGGTGAGGCTGTCTACTAAGTTTACCCGGCGAGCATCCGCGTATGCTACGTGATTGCGACGGACTTTTGATCACATCAAAATTCCGTGGCAACCGATCAAAAGAGACTAAACTGCTATGTTTATAACATTCATTCAGTTATCTCATAACTACTTGTGAATTCCAATTATTGTATCACATTCCGGATAAATAGAAAATGTTAAACTTTCCGATCGAACATTCGAACACCCAAGTTTTCCTGAAACAGCTCAACACATGAAATAAGTCTAACAACATTCAGTTCGTGCCTCAGTACCAACGGTCCAGCCGTAGAAGGGTCAAGCCAACGCCTCACATGTGGCACGCCGTACTGCCCCAAACCCGAAGGTTCAAAGGGCAGTTCAAGACGGTCACATAATCGAGTTAAGGTTTGTTGTCTTCTAGAGGGACCATCGTGTTACTTGCACTACTTAGAACGTCGTTAAACTACGGAAAAATCCAACAATTGGAAATTTCCCAACAATGGAAAACTTGGGTATTTATATCCGGTCGAACTTTTTAACATATTCTAAAATTTATCCGGAAAGCGACATAGACAAAATTAGACAGTCCGATCGAATCTCCGAATCCCCAATACAACCCAGAAAATACAACTCTGGAAAAAATATTAAAAATTCCCAGGAAAACCAGCACAGAAAGCTAAGAATTACTGTGCAAAATTAGATGCACAAAAGGACAAAATTGCCGCGGAACCGCCGCATGAGCATGCTCATGCCGCGGATCCGCGGTGACTTTAAGGAATCAGGCCATCGAATTTTCCAGTAACCCTTACAATCCCCTGCTGATTTTTCTGCATATTTTTAATTTACAAAAATCCACATTTTACAAAATTGTCCAGAGAGCATTTTAAAGTCAGGGTTTCGGGTCGATCGGACTTCTAACTCCGTCTACGCATCGCCTAAGGCTCTAGCTAGGCTCTGATACCACTGAAGGGTTCCTAGGCACTCTCATGGAGTTTCACAACGCATCAAACATGGCCAATTAAAATTTTACAAGTGCCTACAAACCCTAATACGGATCGTTAACTAGATAATGAGGCGATGCAAGCATGTAAACGAATTAAATGCTAAAGGAAAGTGGCTACAACCTTTGTAGATCCGGTCCTCCACCTCCATGGCTCCGCGATGAAGTCTCCTCGCTGTACAAATCGAATCTTGGGCTCTAGCGTCGGCTTCATCGGAGAAAAAGCGGGCTAGGTCATCGACGACGATGCCGAAGATGATCTACATCGAGGCATCGCTAGATCAAGCTCCAACTTCACCAAGTCAAGAAAACTTGTGAAGGAAACACCCTATACTACTTGGCAAGAGGTAGAGGATGAAGAAATAGGAAGTGGGTAGACTTTAGATTTGGATTTCTCACACTTTTTCATCAATCACCATTGATGTAGCAAGCTTCTTTTCATGGAAGAAGAAGATGAAGAAGAAGAAGAAGATATGATAAGTTATTTTAGAAAATAGAAAATAAATCATACTTATCATAATGTCAACTATGGTTAGATGCAGAGAATAAACTAAGGTTAAAGTGAATGGTTAGGGTTAAGGAAAGAAACAAAATAGTCAACCATTCAAAACTTCATGAAGCTTCAAAGATAAACCAAACTTAGCCACCATTTTATTTCTTTCAATAAAGAATAAATGAATAAATAAATAAGCAAATAAAATGAAACCCTAACCATTCATATAATCATGGTCAATTCTTTACACAAACCCATGCTTGCATGTATCATCAAACATGATACAATCTTGTGCAAAAAAGTATATCACATATACAACTTGCACAATCCAAGTGAGAAAATCCATTTAAAGTGAACCAATACCAGTTAATGCAAAGTAATATATCAAATATATAATTATACATTAAATCATTGAATCAATACTTGATTCAATGATCCGGTCATGTCGCATATAATCGGCCAGTATCCAATGTATCGGCTTATCGAATCAATCCTTGATTCGACAACTAGGTTATATCGCATATAACCAATCGATACATTTATCGCGAGAATGGAATACGGTATCACATACACGAATTATTCTCGGTCCCGCACATATCTCATATGCGCTCCTATTTCGTTTCGCTTGAGCCAGGAAACCTCTGTGTAGGACTCTAAAGACTCGTCAATACGCCGGCAGCAGGTGATGATCATATCAAACACCCACAAGCCGCAAGCGGTCTGCTAAACGTAACGGCCACCCGGGTATTGAGCGATCAGAAGATCGACGAGCAAGCCCGCTCACACTCCTGTGAATCCAACCAGTAACACTTACCGTACAGTCCGGTCTGTTCGTCTGATATGTCGCATATCTCGCCTAGGGGTGGTAAACGTCAGACCCCAGTAGCTCGATAAGTCATGCCGACATGAAGTCCATGACATGTGTGAAACTACTGATAACACTTACCAGTAGGTCATTGCAACCCTGGCCAGGGATTTCCTGTTATGGCCAGTCGAGCATAGCGCAACATCAACCCCCAATACCGGGAGAGACGAATCCCCTCCTATCGCTCATTGCCTCCATGTGAATCGGGACTGTACCCAAAAACCACCTGTTTGCACGCCTCAGTAGAGCCGTGGTAGGATGGAAATCAAAGCACAGTGGGAGACACACAAGACTCTATGAAGATCTCGGGTCAACAGACTAAGCTGTACCAGTGTCACCAGAGAACTGCTATCTGACGTGAGGTATAATACCATCTGGGAGTTCTCGGCGAGTCCGTTCAGTGTACCCAGTCTCTACTGAGCACCCGCATACCATCTCCGATGTCAAACACCAATGGATATGGGATCATCCATCGCCCATCACATGGGTCGAGAAGATATACGCTAGTCTACTCTGGAATATCGATGCCCCGTCTCGATATTCCCACGACTAGGAACATTGAAGGATGTACTCATGGACTACCCAGGCTCCACTAGTATGATCTGCATCATAGTCCTGGAAGTCGAGTACACATCCTAAGGGCTTTATCAACATGTAACAGAGAGACAGAAAGTATACATGTTAAGATAAAGAGCAACCAGATAGCGTACTATCATGTCGAGCAAGAAAGTCCTACCTATATATGTCCCAGCATCCACTACAATATACATCCAATGTACAGTAATGGCCTCTAGGGCATACATATAACTAACATTGGATTGCATCCAAGAGGGGAATGTTAATGCTAACGTGTTTAAATAACTCTACAATCTTCTCCATTTGTGGATTTGGTTTATTGGATCTCAACCTGTTTGGAAATGGAATATTTTGAAAATTGGTTGAGTCCAATGTTTGTGAAGGAGATTGCGGAGTTGGAACGGATCCCAGTGCTGGTGTTTTCGTGGAGTGAGATGTGGTCCGTTTGGAGCAGTAGAAGAAGTAGAGCCTTGTGAAGAATGGAGAACAGGCTCTGAAGACGAAGAAGATGGAGATGAAGAAGAAGAAAAAGAAGAAGAAGTAGTGGCCGGGGTGTTATCATCAATGCCAACATTGTTGTGCAACGTCCTTCCAGATCTCAATGCAGTCACGGCACTCACATTATGATTTTGTTGTTCATGAGCAACATGTGCATTTTGTGGGTGACCAGGATTTGGTAGTGGTTGAGATGTAAGCATCCCCTTCTCTCGCTCGCTTAAAGCAGCATTCAGTTGTGCAATTTGGGCTTCAATGGTTTTGATGCTTTGCCCATGTGATGCAGTGTGTTGCACCAAAGACTGAATGGAAGACTGGATGTTGGCTGAGGATTGAGTAAATTGTTTTAAAAATGCATCCAGACTTCGTTCTAGCGAGGAAACCTTATCATTATTTGGTGGAACAAAATTGTTTTGAGGAAAAGAGTTGTTGGGTGCAAAATTGTTCATTTGATTTTAGTAAGGTTGGGGCTGGAAAGTTTGCTGATATTGAGTTTGTTGAGGTGCTTGTTGTTGTGGAGGAGCCCTCTGGAAGTTGTTGTTGCCTTGGAATTGTTGTTGATTTTGATTCCAAGCAAAATTGGGGTAGTTCCTCCAACCAGGATTGTAAGTTGAAGAGTATGAATCATTTCTTTGTCTTTGCTGAAAGGCAGTATTGACTTGATCCTGTCCTTGAGCAGGTGGGTTGTAAGGACACTCTTCAGTCAAATGGGACGGATCCGAACAACAAGTGCATATAGTGCGAAGGGGTAAAGCTGGGGCAGGAGGAGGCGATGAGAATTTACTCTCAATTGCTTCTAGTTTACGTGTAATTGCGGCCATTTCGGCTTTCATTGCAATTGACATGTCAAGTTGATGAACACCTGCCCTAGACGGACCGGATGAAGTAGATGAAGTGGATGAAGCGGTCTGTTTAGTGCTTTCCCACTGAAGCGTTTGTTCAGCAAGATCGTCGAGAAATTGCCAAGCTTCCTCGTCGGATTTGGTAAGGAAGTGACCTTGACAAATGATTTTCAGTAACTGCTTAGTTGATGGGTTCAGTCCTTCGTATAAAGTTTGGCAAAGTTGCCATCTCTCGATACCGTGATGAGGGCACTGAACAAGAAGGTCTTTAAATCGTTCGAAACACTTCCAAAAAGGTTCAGAAGGAAGCTAGGAAAATTGGCTAATTTCATTGCGAATTCTCGCGGTCTTGTGATGTGGATAAAACTTTTTAAGAAATGCCTTAACAAACTCTTCCCAACTATTTATAGAATGCGATGTTGTACTATATAGCCACTTTTCAGCTAGGTCACATAAAGTGAAGGGAATGACTCGTAGCCTTATAGCATCATCGGAAAGTTTGGTAGTCTTCATCATTGCACAAACATTCTGGAATTTGTTAATGAAGATATAGGCATCTTCGGATTCCAGTCAGTGAAATTTAGGCAACATGTTGATGAAGTGGGGCTTAATTTCGAAATTGTCCCCATTTGCCGGCGGAAGTGAAAGACAAGTAGAAAGTGCGGTGCGGGTAGGGTAGAAAAGATCCTGGAGCGCGATTCGCTGGGGCGCTTCAACATGAGGGTGTTGTGGATTATTCGCACCTAGTTGAGGCGGAATCAGTCCCGAGGTAGGTAAAGGGTTGTCAGGATTGAATCCTGACATCTCTTTAGAAGATGATGAATGTGAAGATGAAGGTAAAGAAGTGGAGGGAATTTCGACTTCGGAGTCGAATGCGTCGTCAGTAGCGACTAACGAGACACGGACTAAACGGGCGCTAGTGTCCCTAGTCCAACCGGACATACACTAAACGAGTTGTAGTGTAGTCAAACGTAGAATGTGAAGGTAAGAGAACGTCAATGGGGAAAATGTGGGTGAAAGTTGGGTGCAATGGAATTCTAGCGACAAATGACAAGTTTTTATAGAAATTTTGTTTTGTGTTTTTTTTTAATTTTTATAAAGAGTTTTGCAAAAAATTTGTACGGAACTACGACACACTTTTAAGCAATCACAATTTAAACATGCACAATCAAGCCTAAAGCTAGGGTCTACTAAGTCAACTAGACTGCTCCTAACTGGTCCAAAAGCGACAAGTTGTGAGATATCCATCAAATCGCCTCTTCACCGCCAATTGTGGCCAGGTAAGCACAAGTGAAGTAAGGAGGGTTCCGCTCACGAATCATCGTGAGACGGGCCTTTTAAAGTTACCTTTCTCACTTGTCTAGCCTAGGCACCATAAAGTCAGGTTTAGATAAATGACTGAATGCTCACAACCTTCCTCTGTCCTAATGAGCGTGACAGTCCTTAATTGGCTGAGTCTAGATATTTTTTTAATTAACTCAAAGGTGATGCGTATGCTTTTTGTGATTTCTGGGGTCTTAGGAAGGGTAATGAAATCCCCACCCAATCTTGATTGGTGTTATAGCCCCTTAAATTCCGTTTTAAATATGCAAAGCAGTAACACACAAAATCTAAAACACTTGCCAAAAATTTTCTTTTTATTTGCGGCGCAAAGAATCCTGCACAAAAATGATTTATTAGAGAGGGAGAAGAAGTTTTGCGCAAAGAACCCTGTAGGAAAAATTTTCAGTGGAGTTCAGGAGGTAGAAGAGAGGACAAAAATACTTACAGAGAATTTTGGGGTGCCGACGTCACGGGTTGACCGCGGAACCGCGGTCAAATGCTTGTTTATGCCGCGTTTCCGCGGCGGTGTAGTCGGTTTGGAACTTCAAAATTTTTCTCTGTACTTTTGTGGTTCTCCTCTGTCTGTTCAGATCCTCTGTTTATTGATTTGTTCAATGGGATTGCTCCAGATCTGAGTCAGGCAGTCTTCTTTTCCTGCACAATTCGCACAAAAGCCGATCAAAAATAACAAGATGATTTTTATAAAAAAAAATCAGTTTTTATATTTTTTTTTATTTAATTAACCCGAAATTACAAAAAGAAATAAACTATCGTTTCCCCGGCAACGGCGCCATTTGATTGATAGAGATTTTGCGTGTGCGTTTTAAAGTTAAGAATACCGCAATCAAGACGGTGTCGCTTGGTAGCTAGCCGATTGAGTACGGGTCGGTCCACAAGGAAAAGGTGTTCTTTCTTTAAGTTCTAACGAGTTAAGTCCTAATTTTGGTAGGTTTTGTTTTAAAATCTACAATTGAAATTAAATTGATTTAAAGTCTTGCTAGGGTTAGGATTATGTTAGTTTGGAAAAGGGATTCTACTCACTACTTTCTTTGCCCTAGTTAAGAATATAGGTGTTAGGGTAATAGTCAACAAAGGAGATTAGCACGACTAGGAAGAAATTTAGTTTCTTTCTTTTGGTCCTTGTCCGTCCTTTCTTGCCTCTTAGCCCTAACCACTATTTAAATCAACCACAACCGGTCTAACTAGGGAATCACCACTATCTCGTAGGATAGGGTGCCATAGTGAGCGGTGTGTGGTTAATTTAAATAGATTCTTAATTAATTAATTTATATGAGCAAAGAAAGGAGTGAGAGAGATTTTCATATCTCAAACCTTCCCAATTCTAATCCTAACAAGTGAGGAATTACTCACTCATTAGGGAAGTTGCAATAAAATTCATTTTTATAATTTTTATTTTAAGAGACTATCTAACTTGCAGATAATAAAAGACAGATAAAAAAATGCGAGAATTAAATTCTGATAAAAAAATGCACGATAGTGAAATAAACAAAGCTTACTTTATTGATGATCTCTTCAACGATTACAAGAAAATAAAATTTTAATCTAGAAAATAAAAATAAGCATGCCTAATTAGGCTTCTGGCTTTCCTATTTATAGATAGGAGAAAGCCTAGGTTTTACATCTGATCCACATTTGAATTTACAGAACTACCCTAAGAAAGCCGGGTCAAAGCACCGACACCCACCGATACGTGCACTGACACGTGCATTGCACGGCCGCGGTTCCGCGGCAGAAAGCCATGTTTGGCCGCGGTTCCGCGGCCATATTGAGGGATCTCTGGCTCAAACTTCTAGGGTTGCTTCATGTTGCTTTTTCCTTCTGTTTTCTTTACTTGGTTCCACAGAGTATCTTCTATTTTCTTCCAAATTTCCATAATGCAGAATGTTGTGGACTTTTTTCCATGAGCTTCGCGTTGAAGTCTTTAATCCGGTGCTGCCTTGTACTTTGTGCATTGAACTGTCTCATGATTTTTATCTGTTCCTTTAACTGGTAGGCGGCATCATACGGATTCATCTATTGTTAGTTGTAGTCTCACATTTGTAGTGTCTTTTCATGAATTTCACTGTAACGATCTGAGAACCTGTAACCTGCAAAATTCTGATATGAACAATCGCCGATATTTATTTCTTCTCAAGAATCTTATTTAAATCATTAAATTAGATATTATGATATGTTTAGAGCCATATCTACTCTCAAAACTAGCGAAATGTTACGTACTTTTAAATGATAACTTCAAAGGGGCGCTACGACTTTTCAAATGGTATCTTCTTCAAAAACATCGTAGCCCCTTCTTTTCTAAAACAACGTTTCATACTATTTTAAACTATAATTGTATGGCTCATACGTAGTTTCATATTTTTATATTTGTTCACGTTACGATTTCTTTATTCCGTTTACGCTCGCATTTCAAGTTCTTATTTCTGCATACGCTCACGCCTTGATCTTTTACGATGCATATCGCGTTTATACTTTAGTTTTACTTTACCTCGTACTAGGACACATGCACCATTACCGATGATTTAAATGTTGCACGTGCATATACTCGCATGCTCACACACACAATTCATCGGTAATTACCATACCACGTACACAGATAGAACTCGCTATGCTACCCCATCACACTATACCTGTTAGCATGTTAGATTCTTTCAGTACTTTCTTTACAATGCTATATGACACGCTTATATTAACACACTTGCTATGCATTACAGTATTATTCTGTGCATGCACACATCTTAATCGAAGTTTTTAAAACTTAACGACACTATTCGCACAATCACATAAAGACGTATATAAATTTATATTAAATAAGATGTGAGGAGTGAAAATAAGGGTTGGACATTTCTGACTTGGGATAATAGAACTTCTAGTTTTGATACTAAACCTTAACATTAGAATCGATAGTCACCTCACAAAACTAGCTTGACGGGATTTTGTGGGTGTAATTCGCTGAAAACCCTCGAGACAAAACTCCTCCTACTAGGGACACATAGAGGTTCAACGGCTTGTTTCACATGCTCAGTATAATCGCATTCCCTGCGAAAGTGAGGTTAAGATTTTGTTTTGCTCGGGATGAGCAAAAGATATATTTGAGGGTATTTTTTCAGCACGATTAATTACATTTTAATATCGCTCATTTTCTATTATTTTGTCAATAAACAATGCTATTTAATCTGTGTCTGCTCATTAGTACAAATTATATGTACACAGGCAAAATCACCGAAAAACATACACAACATGCACAAAAAAGATGGTTTTTAGCCGGAACAACAAACGGGATGGAAAAACGACCAAATTCTAAAGAGTTTGCAACAAATGAAGTTGTGTATAAAAATAAATCAATTTTGGTCCAACATGATGTAAACATGATCAAGTGCGGTTCATGCATATGGCTCATGCAACCAAGAGGGCAAGCACCATCATGAAGAAAGCAAGTGGGCATGCAAATGGCTTGGGCAAGTGGCCATGTAATAAGTATTTGAAAAAGAGATGATTTGAAGTATGAATACATTGCCCACTTGATCCCTTCTCTGTTCTTTATCCCCATAATGCAATAAAGTGTGAATTGAAAGAAAAGAAGACACCAAAGAAATTATGTTGACGCCAGAAGACCACAGTCCAAAGATGAGACCCATTCTCCACAAAGTGACCGTCAAAATATTCATAAAAACGGTAATTTGTGGCCAAGACTTGACCATTTTGGCTCGTGCACTTTTGGTGGGTCCCTTGTTGTCTTGTCAGTCCATTATTATTGTTTGTTTTTGATTTTGAGTTGCATATATATAGCAGATCTCAGATTATGTTCTGGGTTGGCTTTTGAAGCGAGAAATTGTGTGTAATACTTGATAGCTTCTTCTTCCTTCTTTGAGCTCTCACTTGAGTGCTCCATTAAGGAGGTTGAAATTTCTATCCATCTTGTAGCTTAAGCCCTACATTTTGTGAATAAAGAACTTGCACTCTTTTTCCTTTTACTTGTTTTCTTATGTGTTTCTTCTCTTGTGTTTTCATTTTCTCTTTTGTGATGTCTGAGTAACTTCTTTGGCTGTAGTGATGGTGAGGATGGAGGTGAATGGCTTAGCCTTCCACCATCTCTTATGAATGTTTCTTGTGCTTAAAAGGGATTGTAAGTTTAAGATTGCTTATTGGTATTGGTTTGATATGGTATTTTGATTCCATGGTTACTTGGTAACCACATTATATGCCATATTCTCTCCAAATTTCCATTTTGCAATGTTAAATTTAGAATCAAACTAGTGTTAAGATTGTTAAGTGTTTAGATAGGGTATCTTACCTAATGATTATTGACACCCTTCATTTAGCATATATCCTATACTATCACCCCCACACTTAGCATGTTTAATGCTTAACACTTCTCTCTCATGTGCTAATTTTTGGTTTCTTGATGTTGTATTCCTTATGATCCTAGTGGCTTGTTTTGATATGACACTCGGACATAAAAATGGTAAGTGAGAACAAAACGGATTCATTTCATTCGAGTACAAGTAACACATCTTGATGGCCTATGCTCCGCAAACGTCTTGACAAGCTATGCTTCATGTCGGATCTAGCAAGAAAAAGGAACACTCATGATCAAAAGAGCGTTGAAGAATTCGCTATGATTCAACCATCCGAACCGGAGCCACGACCGCCTTTCTTACCTTTGCTTCTATAATTTCGTATTTTCTTATTTTTGTGAAAAACCCAATTCAAAACCCATTCTTTTCACTTGAACTTGACGTAAAAACCCTTAATCACCAATTTCTTATGGATCGACCCGTACTTTCCGGCTAGCTACAATGAGCCGTGCACTTGCAGTTTATAAATTTTAAAACGAGATTGAGCTCTCGTGCGCCGTATTTCTAAAACCAACTTTTCTTTTCAAAACGCATAGGCGTGCGCGCATGAAGTCCCAATAGGAATATATATGGCCTACGATATTCCTCTCAGTGTCGTTGATCTGGAACAGGACTAAACAAAGGGGCATGCAACTCTCGATAGTATTGTGCGTAATATTCTTTAGGGCATAAGATCTCGTATGATATGTTTGATCCCCTGAAGCTCGTGAACAAGCTGCCATTGCATGTTTGCATGGAAGCATTTGTAGTAAAGGTATATTACAACTACAACGACATCTATTATTTTCTATACCATCGTCATACATAATTCTATCTTTATCTACCACTTTCCAATGATACTTAGAAAATCGCCGAAGTTGGCAATGTCTCGCATCTGCATTTCTTTTAGCCAATATACTCTCATTTTTCGGCGTAAACAATGTGTCCCATTTAGCCGCTACTTCACGACGAGTGGTGAAATACGTGTTGAGACGGTAGAAGGTTCTAGCAATCAATGCTTGTATCAGTAATGCACGATCTCCTTTAAGAACACCATTAAAGCTTTCGAAGCAATTTTTAGTCATAATACAATACCTTATACTGTCGTCCATACATAACGCCCAACAATTTTCTCACCCTCATAAACTTTTGTCAATCCAAGCATCTACCTCCAGATTTAATTCTCTAATACGAGCTCTTTTTTGAGTATAAACTAGAAGCACGACCGGTTTCATACAACAGAAGCTGTAATGATTCGTTTTGATTTTTTTTTTAAGAAATTAGCTCGGATATGTTTCAAACAGTAGCGATGATAATGGGGTGTACGCCAGCCTTGAGCTAGTGCCCTTGGAAGTCCCTTCATCCGATCAGAAAACCATGTAATTTGGCGACGGCTTACACTGGGGATATACATATGAATACATGCAAAGAACCATTCCTAATTTGCTTCAGTTTCAGCAACGACAATGTTAGTTATATATATGCCCTAGAGTCCATTGTTGTACATATGATGTATATTATAGTGGATGCTTGGATATATATATATATATAGGACTTTCTTGCTAGATATGATAGTATGCTATCTGGTTTCACTTTATCTAAACATGTTAACTTGTTTGGTTTACTGTCTTACTCTCACATGTTGATAAAGCCCTTAGGATATGTACTTGACTACTAGGACTATGATGCAGATCATACTAGTGGGGCCAGGGTAGTCCAAGAGTACATCCTATAACTGTTCCTAGTCGAGGGTGTATAGAGACAGGGCATCAACGCTCCAGAGTAGACTAGCGTATCGCATCTTGACCCATATGATGGGCGATGGATGATCCCATATCCATCGGTGTTTGACATCAAAGATGGTGTACGGGTACTCAGTGGAGACTGGGTACACTGAACGGACTCGCCGAGAACTCCTAGATGGTATTATACCTATCGTCAGATAGCAGTTCTCTTGTGACACTGGTACAGGTTAGTCTGTAGACCCGAGATCGTCATAGAGCCTTGTGTGATTCCCACTGTGCTTTGATTTCCACCTCACCACGTTCTTGAGAACGTGCAAAACGGTGGCTTTTGTGTACAGTCCCGAATCACATGGAGGCAATGAGCGATAGGAGGGGTTTCGTCTCTCCCAGTATTGGGGGTTGATGGTCCGCTGTGTTCGATTGGCTATAACTGGAAGTCCCTGGCCAGGAATGATATGGAGATCTATTGGTAAGTATTATCAGTACTTTCTCGACCCGTTATGAGCCTCACATCGACATGACTTATCGGTTACTAGGGTCTGACGTTTACCACCCCTAGACTGGATATGCGACATATCAGACGAAGAGACCGGACTGTACGGTAGTGTTACTGATTGGATTCACAGGAGTATGTAGAGGCTTGCTTGTTGATCCTCTGATCGCTCAATACCTGGGTGGCTGTTACGTTTAGCTGACCGCTTGCAGCTTGTGGGTGTTTGATATGATCATCACCTACTGCCGGCGTATTGGCAAGTCTTTAGAGTCCTACACAGAGGTTTCCTGGCTCAGGCGAAACGGAGTAGGAGCACATATGCGATATGTACGGGACCGAGATTAATACGATATGTGATAGCGTATTATATTCTCGCGATATGTGATATCGGCCGGTTATATGTGATATAGCCGGGTTATCGGATCAAGTGTTGATTCGATAAAATGATACATGTTATATTTGTCGATTATGTATAATATAGCCGGATTATTAAATCAAGTGTTGATTTAATAATTTAATGTATAATTATATATGTGATATATTAAATTACATTAACTAATATAATGCTCACTTAAGTATTTCATTTTCTCACATTTGGATACATTTAACATATATGTGATATATGTTTAATGTATTCTTTTCTTTTGACACATTAAATATTATATATGTGATATATAATATTGTAACATGCTAGGTTATAAATGCAACTAGGGTTAAATGAGATTTATACCATGGCTAAAATTAGGGTTAGATTTATTATTTATTTTAGTTAATTCTAAATTGTGGATAATTGCTTAAGATATTTTCTTAAGTTGACTTAGTCCACTCTTTAGATATTTGCTAAGATATTGGTTAACCTAACCCTAACCTTAGCCCATGGTTTATTCTCTACAAGAATTAGCCATGATACTTTTAACCCTTGGTTACATTTCTAACCTCATCATAATTTCATTCTCACTTGAGCTTGAGCTTGAGTTTCTTCTTCTTCTTTATTTTTCTTGCTCTCTTGATTTATTCATGTGATGAAACATAGTGAGAAATAAATTTCTAAAGTGAACAAAATTCCTACTTCATCATCCTCTTCTATACTAGCCATATAGATTAGTGTGTTAGCTTCACTAATCTCTAATTAGTGAAGTAATAGCTTGGGTTTGTGATTCCTCAAGGTAGATCATCTTAGATTGTGAAGTCTTCAAGCAAGGATGCTTCGTTCACCTGGTGGAGCCTCTCTAGAGTCGGGGAGTATGATGATCGCAGCGAAGGAACCTCAACTCGGAGCTTATGAAGCGAAGGAACGGACTACAAAGATTGTAATTCCTATCACTTAGAAGTAAAGTTGTTTACTTGTTGTTTCTAACCCTAATTCTCTAGTTAAGATCATTGCTTAGGTTGTTTGGCACTTGAAAATTTTAAATACCGCATGTTTGATGCCTTGTAGAACCTTGTTCTACTGCCTAAGAACCTTACAGTGGTATCAGAGCCTAGCTAGAGCATTAGGCGCTGCGTAGGCGAAATTAAAAGTCCGATCGAACTCCGAAAACCCTAATTTTCCCACTTTCTGAAAAAAAATTCAAAAGTTGAAATTTTTCATGTTAAAAATATTCAGAAAAATATGCAGGGAATTCTATGGACACACCTGAAGAATGAAACCCTAACTCGTCTAAGTGACCGCGGATCCATGGCTAAAATATGGTTTTGGCATCGGATCCGCGGCGCCACTTAAGAGGCTTGGGTCGGGCCCTTCTGTTGTAGGTCCGTAGGTGCTGTGGTATGTCTCTGGTTAATTTTAACAGTGCTCAAGTGTTGAGCTCTCTGGGAATTTTGGGAATTCGTTGATTCAATCGAATTGTTTAACCTCGTCTAGCTTTCTTGAATGTGATACAATAATTGGAATCTACAAATTGTTTGTTGCGTGTAAATCTAACATTTCGGTCTCGGGTGTAATCGGAAATCTTGTTGAATAATCTGACTTATATTGAAAAAGTGTTTTCATCGGTGAGACCTAAATGCGAGCTTTACATTATTAGGCATGAAATCTTAGATATGTGATATCCCGGGTTTGTGTTGTCTAAAGGCAGTTACGATTCCAATTGTTGTAGTTTTTCATTTTTTTTCTTTTCTGCGACCGTAAGTGTAATATTTGATGTATCGATGGTTTCGTTGCTATACATCAACGACAATTGGGATACGCATATTTACTTACGTTGATGACATGTGATGTTATGTGTTGCTATGATATATTATATTGGATCGTCATGATTTGAATAGCTGGGGGTTTTATGTGAGATGAGAGTTTTTCTTTTTCATTCATGTAAAATTCATTGTATGTAATATTCTTTTATTGGGGTACTTCCAGGTTGAGGATGATGTCATCATTGTATATTATTTACTTTTCCGCATTAGGATAGACCCAAGGAGGAAAGCACAAGTAACCGGCTTTTAGGGTCCAGAGGCCACCTCGAGGAGTCGAGACCGGGTCTCCTAACCCTAGAATTGGTAGGGTTACTTGCCGCTCTCATAGGGGTCTAGGGATGTGGGTTTGGCTACTCATCGCGACCGTGGAATCCATATTTTATACAGGCTCAAAATAAAACACGGACCTCCTAGAATATCCAATATTTCATATGTTATCTTCTGCTGCTGATATACTGTGATGTGATCATTTTATATGCATGAGACGAATGCTTTATTATTGTATATATATGATATAATAAACGTTGCTTATGTTTTGCACCCGCGCTAGTCCCGTCCCGCTATGCCGTTAGTTAAGTAACCTAATGGTGCATAACGGGATATTGTGGCGAATACGGATGGCATAAGCGTACGTTGTATTTTCGTTTCTTCTGTGATGCTTAGGGAAGCATAAATGATGGGACGTCATTAATGAGATTAATGAAAGATAAAGAAACCTAAAAAGATGTTGTAGAATCAAATTTATAAAAAAGGGTAGCTCTAGTTTTTGCTTTGCATAGCGGTATTCCTTATAGAATATCCAGCATCTTATTCGATAAGGAAAGAGCCGAGATCCCTTCACCGGGAGTAACCTCTTTAACGAAAATAGCAGATGCTACAACTCACTCGTTTTTGTTTTTGATTGCTTCTATAGTTCTTGCTTTGCATAGCGGTATTTGAGAAATATCCTGCACCTTATTCGATAAGGAAAGAGCCGAGATCCCTTCACCGGGAATGACCTCTTTAGCGAAACTAGCAAAAGCCTCAAAAACACTCCTTTTCAAAATTACTTGTTTCTACAATGATATCAAGTTCATTACTCCAAAGGGTTTTTAAAAAACCTGTCGTAACCCTCTGTCATTTCAGATAAGTAATATTTAGTATTCGTGCTACGGTAGTTTGGCCTGCGTCAAGGCGTAGTGTATGGTAGCTGATTAGTACTTATCTGTAGCATGAGAAGCGATTGAATTAGGGTATTCGTACGACGTTGTTTGGCCTGTGTCAAGGGTCGTACGGGTGGGTTTAATTCAATCGGGAAATGCACGGGTTGAACTTGACTAGCGGACTATGGGTTGTTTGGCCTGCGTCAAGGTCATAGGAAGTTAGGGGTAAAAAGATTATCGGAAATTTCAAGTGTTGAAATTTGCAATGAGATTGCATACCTTCTATAAGATAGTTGGATCCCGATACCCACTGCGAGTAAGAGTTACTCCTGGGAGACTTTTACACATCACAATTAGCCAATCAAGTAGGTGTCTAGAAAGGTGTTAACGGGGTTATGCCTCTGGAAAAACGAGATTTATTTTAATTAGGTCCGTACGAAAGCACGAGGAACCTCTCTCAAAGTACCAACACTGGCCCGGCTGAAAGATTGGCAAACTTATAAGGTGTAATTAATCCCGGCTAGTCTTACCTTTTAGGGTTTGAAGAAAGATTTGATAAAAATAGTGGGAGCCATCCTGATTAGATAAGATAATAACCAATCTGATCTTGAAAGAGCATACGCTAAAGTGTTTTCTTCTCTCTCTCTCCAGGTAGCGACCATGTCAGACCTTAATTAAGATAATAACATGGATGTATTGACCGAACCCGCTTGTTATACTGAGCAGGGGAACATTGGTTCCGTTCTTTCTTATAATTGTTATAAGACTGAACAGGAAATAGGGGAATATCCGGATTCCCATACCGCCCAAACGAAGAACAAGCATGTTGATGCATCTTCTTCGGGTGTATTTGTTATCGAGAACTGTTTCTTAGTTCACTCTACGTCCTGGGTATTAGATACCGGATCGGGTCCCACATATGTAATATGTTACATGGGCTACGGAAAGGTAGAGAATTGGGAGAGGATGATCATTCCGTAAGAGTAGAGAATGGTGCAAATGTTGCAGCCAAAGCAGTTGGCGAATATCACCTTTTATTACCAAATGGTAATATATTGATTCTGAACGAATGCTATTACATTCCGACCCTGATATGCAATCTTATATTATTTTCTTTATTAAGTAAAGAAGGATATAATTTTGTAGTACAGGATAATGTTATGAATATCTTCCTGAATCAAAAGTTGATTGGATCTGGCTCGTTAAATAATGGCATATACATTCTAGATCAAACCACAGTTCTTAATGTATAGAACACACACAAGAGGAAGAGTTCAGAAATGAACGAATCTTTCTTATGGCATTGTATACTAGGTCATATCAATGCGACACGACTAGCTAAAATACATAAGGATGGATATTTGAATCCGTTCGAATTTTCATCTTATGAAACTTGCCATTCATGTCTCAAAGGCAAGATGACCAAAACTCCGTTTAGTGGACACGGAGAAAGAGTTACGGAACTCCTGGGACTGATACATAGTGATGTATGCGGTCCCATGTCTACACATGCCAGGAATGGTTCTTCGTACTTCATTACATTCACTGACGATCTCTCAAGATACGGACATGTGTTCCTGTTGAAACACAAGTCTGAAACTTTTGAGAAATTCAAAGAATATAAGCACGAAGTAGAGAACCAAACAAGTAAAAGTATTAAGATCCTTCGATCTGATCGAGGAGGAGAATACTTGAGCAATAAGTTTCTGGACTATCTAAAAGAGAATGGGATTCTCTCTCAGCTTACTCCTCCATATACACCACAGCACAACGGTGTATCGGAACGGAGGAATCGCATCCTATTAGATATGGTGCGCTCTATGATGAGCACTGCTGAATTGCCTATTTCCTTCTGGGGGTATGCACTGGAGACAGCTGCAGACCTATTGAATATGGTTCCCACCAAATCTGTGCCTACCACTCCATATAAGATATGGAAAGGAAAGAGACCATATCTTAATTATGTTAAAATATGGGGTTGTCCGGCATATGTGAAAACACAAAATCCGGACAAGCTCGAGGCAAGGTCAGTTCTGTGCAAGTTTATAGGATATCCCAAGCATTCGTGAGGGTGTATCTTCTACCATTCCGAGGAACAAAAGGTGTTTGTTTCTCGACATGCCACTTTCTTAGAAAAGGGTTTTTTTATGAAACAAATAAGTGGCAATGAGGTAGAACTGGAAGAAGTTCCAGCAGCACAGGGTACAACTGACGATTTGGTGGAACCAGAGGATTCGATAGCTTTCAACGAACCTTAGCCTCTCCGCCGATCTAGTAGGGTTCATCATCCACCTAAGAGATACTACGGTTTTCTCATCGGTGGTGGGAGCGAGGATTGCATCATAGAAGATGATGACCCGACTAGCTTCGAGCAGGCCATCACGAGTGGGGACTCTGTGAAATGGCTGGATGCAATGCGATCTGAGATGGAATCCATGTACACCAACAAAGTATGGACTTTGGAAGTTGCTCCTGAAGGGGTAAAACCCATTGGGAGCAAATGGATCTTTAAGAAGAAACTTGGTGTAGATGGAAAAGTTGAGACTTTCAAAGCTAGACTTGTTGCAAAGGGTTTTCGTCAACGACCAGGTGTGGATTATGACAAAACCTTTTCTCCAGTGGCTATTCTTAAGTCCATCTGGATCCTACTTGCCATTGCTGCATACCATAACTATAAAATCTGGCAAATGGATGTTAAGACCGTCTTTCTAAATGGTGATTTGGAAGAGTGCGTGTACATGATTTAGCCAGAAGGCTTCGAAGACAGTGGGAGCAGCGGGAAGGTGTGCAAGCTTTTTAAATCCATCTACGGGTTAAAGCAGACATCGCGGAGTTGGAACATCTGTTTTGATGTTGTAGTCAAAGAGTTTGACTTCATTAAGAACGTAGATGAACCTTGTATTTACAAGAAGGTAGCAGAGAGTAAGGTTGTCTTTCTCGTATTGTACGTGGATGACATACTCTTGATAGGAAATGATGTTCCTATGTTGCACTCGGTCAAGCTCTTCTTATCACATAAATTCTCAATGAAAGATCTAGGTGATGCCTCTTGCATTTTGGGAATTAAGATCTATAGAGATAGATCTAAACGGATACTGGGATTGTCCCAATCCAGGTACATTGACACCATACTAAAGAGGTTTAGTATAGAAGAATCCAAGCGTGGGAATTTATCCACGATCTCTGGACTCACTCTCTCCAAAGAGATGTCTCTTAAGACTGATTTGGAAAGAGCTCGCATGCAAGAGATACCCTATGCTTCGGCAGTAGGCTCTATCATGTACGCGATGCTATGTACCAAGCCTGATGTAGCCTACTCACTAAGTGTAGTGAGTAGGTATCAAGAAGATCCAGGAGAGAGTCACTGGACAGCTGTGCAGAACATTCTCAAGTACTTAAGAAGGACTAAGCAGATGTTCTTGGTGTATGGTAACGGAGAACTCCAGGTGGAGTCCTTTACCGATTCGAGCTTCCAAAGTGATAAGGACGGCTCTAAGTCGCAATCGGGATTTGTCTTTACCCTCAATAGAGGGGCGGTGTGTTGGAAGAGTTCCAAATAGGAAACCGTGGCAGACTCAACGATGGAGGCTGAATACATCGCTGCCAACGATGTTGCCAAAGAGGCTGTCTGGATGAAGAAGTTCATCACTTAACTTAGAGTGGAGCCATCCATTGAGCATCGAATACCTTTGTATTGTGATAACAATGGAGCTGTGGCTTTAGTCAAGGAACCCAGGTCCCATCAGAGATCCAGGCATATTCTGAGGCGGTATCACCTAATCCGGAGATAGTTGATCCCCGCGAGATCGAGGTCAGGAGAGTTGACACGAAGGACAACACTGCGGATCCACTCATAAAGGCCATACCCCAGATACATTTTGAGAGACTCTACTGGATGTTGGGTATGGGATACTACAACAGCTGGCCTTAGTGCAAGTGGGAGATTGTTAGTTATGTAAATGCCCTAGAGGCCATTGTTGTACATATGATGTATATTATAGTGGATGCTTGGATACATATAGAGAGAGGACTTTCTTGCTCGATATGATAGTATGCTATCTGGTTTCACTTTGTCTAAACATGTTGACTTGTATTGGTTTACTGTCTTGCTCTCACATGTTGATAAAGCCCTTAGGATATGTACTTGACTACTAGGACTATGATGCAGATCATACTAGTGGGGCTAGGGTAGTCCAAGAGTACATCCTATAAATGTTCCTAGTCGAGGGTGTATCGAGACAGGGCATCGATACTCCAGAGTAGACTGGCGTATACTCATCTTGTCCCATATGATGGGCGATGGATGATCCCATATCCATCGGTGTTTGATATCAAAGATGGTGTACGAGTGCTTAGTGGAGACTGGGTACACTGAACGGACTCGCCGAGAACTCCTAGATGGTATTATACCTATCGTCAGATAGCAGTTCTCTGGTGACACTGGTACAAGTTAGTCTGTAGACCCGAGAACGTCATAGAGTCTTGTGTGATTCCCACGGTGCTTTGATTTCCACCTTACCACGTTCATGAGAACGTGCAAAACGGTGGCTTTTGGGTACAGTCCCGAATCACATGGAGGCAATGAGCGATAGGAGGGGTTTCGTCTCTCCCAGTATTGGGGGTTGATGGTGCGCTGTGTTCCATTGGCTATAACTAGAAGTCCCTGGCCAGGGCTGATATGGAGATCTACTGATAAGTGTTATCAGTACTTTCTCGACCCGTTATGATCCTCACATCGACATGACTTATCGGTTACTGGGGTCTGAAGTTTACCACCCCTAGACTGGATATGCGACATATCAGACGAAGAGACCGGACTGTACGGTAGTGTTACTGATTGGATTCACAGGAGTATGTACAGGCTTGCTTGTTGATCTTTTGATCGCTCAATACCCGGATGGCTGTTACATTTAGCTGACCGCTTGCAGCTTGTGGGTGTTTGATATGATCATCACTTATTGCCAGCGTATTGACAAGTCTTTAGAGTCCTCCACAGAGGTTTCCTAGCTCAGGCGAAACGGAGTAGGAGCACATATGCGATATGTGCGGGACCGAGATTAATACGATATGTGATACCGTATTAGATTCTCGCGATATGTGATATCGGCCGGTTATATGTGATATAGCCGGGTTATCGGATCAAGTGTTGATTCGATAAAATGATACATATTATATTGGTCGGTTATGTATAATATAGCCGGATTATTAAATCAAGTGTTGATTTAATAATTTAATGTATAATTATATATGTGATATATTAAATTACATTAACTAATATAATGCTTAAGTATTTCATTTTCTCACATTTGGATACATTTAACATATATGTGATATATGTTTAATGTATTCTTTTCTTTTGTTACATTAAATATTATATATGTAATATATAATATTGTAACATGCTAGGTTATAGATGCAATTAGGGCTAAATGAGATTTATACCATGGCTAAAATTAGGGTTAGATTTATTATTTATTTTAGTTAATTCTAAATTGTGGATAATTGCTTAAGATATTTTCTTAAGTTGACTTAGTCCACTCTTTAGATATTTGCTAAGATATTTGTCAACCTAACCCTAACCCTAGCCCATAGTTTATTCTCTACAAGAGTTAGCCATGATACTTTTAACCCTTGGTTACATTTCTAACCCCATCATAATTTCATTCTCACTTGAGCTTGAGTTTCTTCTTCTTCTTCATTTTTCTTGCTCTCTTGATTTATTCATGTGATGAAAAATAGTGAGAAATAAATTTCTAAAGTGAACAAAATTCCTACTTCATCATCATCTTCTATACTAGTCATATAGATTAGTGTGTTAGCTTCACTAATCTCTAATTAGTGAAGTAATAGCTTGGGTTTGTGATTCCTCAAGGTAGATCATCTTGGATTGTGAAGTCTTCAAGCAAGGATGCTTCGTTCACCTAGTGGAGCCTCTCTAGAGTCCGGGAGCATGATGATCACAGCAAAGGGACCTCAACTCGGAGCTTATGAAGCGAAGGAACGGACTACAAAAATTGTAATCCCTATCACTTAGAAGTAAAGTTGTTTACTTGTTGTTTCTAACCCTAATTCTCTAGTTAAGATCCTTACTTAGGTTGTTTGGCACTTGAAAATTTTAAATACGGCATGTTTCATGCCTTGTAGAACCTTGTTATAGTGCCTAAGAACCTTACAAACCGTAAACGCAAAAGGATATAACCCTCCATCTGCATCCACCCCGGTAGCAATAAGCTAAGTCCCCTTATATTTACTATATAAGTGTGTACCATCATTGCTCAGAACAGGATGACAGTATTCAAATCCCTTAATTGATGGTCCAAATGCCCAGAACATGCCGGTAAACTGGACTGCTGTTGGAGTCAAGTTTTCATATGTGGTCTTATAAACTGTGCCGGGATTGCTCTTCGTGATTGCCTCCGAGTACCGCGGCAAAGTTTGATATGATTTCTCCCAATCTCCAAATATCATGCATAAAGATTTTGTTCTCACCTCTCATGCTTTGAAATAAGAAATATTAATTTGATATGCCCCTTCCATTTGATCTTGGATGGCAGCCGGTGTCATATCAAGACGCCTCTTCAGCAAAGGCAAGATGCACTGGCATATAAATGTTGATGTGGCATATTTGTGCCCCCACAACCCCTACAGTGTTTCAGCATCAATACTCCAGATTATATTCCTTTATAGTGAAGTGTGTCGAATGTGCCCACCGTTTTGATATTATTGCATGAAGTTTCCAAGGGCATTGTCCAGGGCCCGTACCTGGATTATTATCATACACCACAGTGTACTTTGTTTTAGTACTCCTGCCCGTTTTGAATGACACACACCTCTTAATGGACCATGCACTGATTTCTCCAATCAATTTTTCCTTCGTCGCAAACATCTGTCCGGCTTGAAATCCGACATTATCGTCCGTTCGCGTCTCCCAACGAGTGTCATCGATGATCATATCCTCAGTAGCATATGCTTCTACCATGGCATCATCAATCGCATCATCAGGATGTGGCTCTTCAAACTCAACATATTCGTTGTTTGCATATGCTTGATTCACCTACTGAACGTCCACTTTATCTAGGTCTGCATACTACATACTGTCTTCTTACATGCTACCATCTCCTTTACGATCGGTATCTATATCATCACCATCTCCCTTGTTTTCGGGGTCAGCTCTTTCTTCAACATGATGTGAGGAAGATGGTCTTGCGTAAGGTGTTCCAAATCCTAAAGATGCACCGGCACCAAACTTCCCTAGCATTGAACTTTGTGTTTGCATATACCCCTGTACAAAAAATGAAGACCTAAGCGGCATATAAATTCAAATATCAATTATCAATTAACCATGATTCGATATACAATGAGTATCGTCAGTTTTATTTAATATAGTATGTTATCTATTCGCTCCAGGCAACCCCATTGTGAAATCCGTATTGTACGGATTTGACATTGTTTGACCATACAAATTCCAATCATAGTTATACATATCAGTATCAACCTGCGTTCCTTGGAATGGAACTTGCATGGAATTGAATGCGTCATCATGCGCGTTCGGCTCTCCGTTACTGCACATAGCCGTATTAAGCATGTGTGTAAATTCCCCTTGTGGTTCATAAGATTGATGTGATTGTACTTCTTCTTGAGGCGATTGCGCATCTTCTTGATGCACTAGTACAGCTTCTTTCACAACTAACATCTGTATTGATAGATTTTCAGGATATAAGCTAAGAATCATGCTTGTATCCTCTTCATTGGCTACTTCAACGTTTGTGTAGTTCTGACTTGTGATCGGAATCTTGCATACCAATTTGATTTTATAATCTCTCGGATTTATCCGTGTGGTTGCATAAATCTTTCACTTCAACTTATTGTATGAGCACGATTTATTAACTCTCATCATTTTATTTTTTCTACCAACGTAGTCCGGCCTTCTACTCGCTTCAATATTTAAGGTGCCATTATAATGACAAATCAATACAGCATCCTCATTTGCCATCGCACCTAATATTAATAATAATTGTGAAATTATCGAAAACTCAAGAAACAAACTTGTACGCTCTACAACATTCACAACAACAACATTCAATACCCTATTTTACACTAACCTTCCAAATTACCCTAAATCACCCTAACCCTAACCCAAAATACCATACACACTTAACACTAAAGTACCCTATCTCTAACCCAAAATACCCTAAACCCTAACCCCAAAATACCCTAACCCTAACACTAAATTATCATAACCCTAACCTACAAATTATCTTAACCCTAACAATAAAATACTGTAACCCTGAACAAACCAATTTATAAAAAAAATAACAATAATTTCAAAAAAAATTAAAATTGAAAACTCACTGTTCTCAGAGGGAGGCTCGGCATCGACGAGGGGATTGGCAACGGTAAGAGGTCAAAGATGGAGGAGAAAAAGGGGCCGGAGATTGACCCTGGAAATAGGTTTCGAAAAATGAGGAGGGGGTGCTGGAGATCAAAGGGAGCTACGATGAAGACAACGAAGAGAGAGAGAGAGAGAGAGAGAGAGATGATGTGCGAGAGGAGAGAGAGAGAGGAGAAAGAGAGACTGAAATAATATAAAGGGAAAAGTGGTGGGTCTGACAGCATAAAGGTTGGGGAGTATATTCCGCACTTTACTAGTGCGGAATATGACTTGGCCCCCCAACCAGAGACCCAAGACTTAGCTCTTTGGTTGGAGGCCAAGTCTGTGGATTGGGTAGGGGTTCATTCCGTACTTTCAAAGTGCGGAATAATCCCCTATGGTTAACTTGGGTCTCTAAGAGAGACCCAAGTCTAATTCGCACTTGCAACGTGCAGATTAATACTTGGGCTCTTTCAGAGGCCCACGTATAAACCGCATTTTGCAAGTGCGGCTTAAAACTCGTCCTGGTTTCCAACTGTCAATTCGACGTGGCGCCTACGTGTCAACTATGTGACCCAAATATGCTAAATTTCTAAATGGTTTTAAAAGTAGCCTAAATCCCTAATATGTTTATAATTGGTGCTAAATCCCAAATTTTGTCCTCTCTTGTTTCATCCACAAATTTTCTCTTCTTTTTTTTCCTCCACAGTTCCTTCTTCTGTTCTTCAACTTTGATCTAAACTCAAACAAAATATAGAAGATCAGATCTCATAAACACAGAAAGCATTACGTCAAGGCTGAGCACTAGGATTTTGAGAAGGCTTGTCTTTTGGTTTGGGAATTTTGTTTGGGTTTGGGAAGATTGTTTGAGTTTGAATGTAATCAATTGATATTTTTATCATTCTCATATTGTAATGGGTTAGATAGAATCTCCGCATGGCTTGATTGCTCTATTTTGCTATTATAATAATATATATGTAAAATAGTTACTGGATTAATGTTTTTTGGATAGTAATTCTTTTTTGTATACAGCAATCGTATGAGAATGTTAACTTTACCATGGTGAGTAGATCTAATTCTTGTTGAAAGGTAAACAACCAAACACTAGAATACAAATCTAAATTTCAGTACCTGCAACAACATGTAGTTAGCAATGCATTTTAGAGGCATAGCTCCATCAACTGCTCGCATGTGCCAAATGGTAATTAGTGTTACATAATGAATATCCTGGCTATGTAAATAAATGTTTTTGTAAAAAAAAAATTGATAGTGCTAAAAGAGGTGACCTAGAAGGGGGTGGGGGTTTGGAAATACATGGTAGCCCCTTTTCATATCAAGGCTTAGTTGGGCAGCAAGTTTTCTGAAACCCCGGCTTCGTTTAAGTTAACACGAAACTGCAATTTGTATGTATGCAAGCCGCGGTTTCGTAAAATGGGGTTTGCAATAGTTTTGGATCGTTCGGCAACACAATTTTGAAACCAAGGTTTGTTTACAAATATGATTTAAAAAGGAGAACGGTTTGAAAACTCTACGAAACTCCAACCTTTTATGAGCTTATAACGATTAGGTTTTCAAGCTCTCAAATCATCTTCAAAGCACGATATGGAACGCTTTTATTTTGGTTGCACTATCATTACATTTTTTGGAATCCAGTTTCGAAACCCCATGAAACGGAATGGAAATGGTAACCTCATTGCCTAATGAGGCCTCGGGTTAGATAAATTATTCGATGTGCTAGGTGTAATACATATCAGACATGAGAGAGAAAGAGATGGAAAATTTATTGTATCCTTAGACGAGCTTGAAGGGATCTGTATTCTTATATATATATATATATATATATATATATATATATATATCATGAGGAAGGGGTAGCTCGAAAAATGGGGGTATATATGTGTAACAGGGGATCATACTTGTTTCTTATGGTACCGAAGAATACGGTACATTGCATTACATATAAATCTTGAATCTCATATTACTGTTGTTCCGTAGGAATTACGGAATATCCTAATTACATAATAAAACTCCCACAAATCGAGCTGATACTTATAATTAATAACACCGAAATATCGAATATCGTGATACTTTAGTTATCTTGCACTGATTAACACATGCTATTTATCAGACATGCACACTATCGTTTACTGTTCACGGTTATTCTCATACTTAGTATTATGTATACAATTTTTCGTTTCAAATATTGTTTTTCTTATAAAATGGGGACTTACCGAACTTTAGTTCGTTGATGGCATTCTTGTTTTCTGTTTTCGTTTCTGGGGAATGTCGTCAGAGGACAACGGGACAGGAGAAGAGGCTAGGTACGAGGTGGTACCAACTGAGGAGGACTTGAAGCAACTCTCAGGCCAAATCGACTTCTAGTTCTTGATGTTAATTTCATTAGACATTTTTTCTTTGATCATTAATAAGTGCCTTATTTGTTCAAGGTTTTTTTTGTTGATGTAATCTATTATCTATATTATCTGGAATGTAATAACTGTTAGAATCTATTTATTTATTTTGAAAATTCTTGTAATATCATAGCTTGCCAGACGCTTAGCGTATCAATATTGAGGGGATGTACTTCTCGATACGGATACGTTGCAGGCCTCGTCCACCCTCGCTCTCCGTATTTTGGGAAACAGGGTGTGACAGGTTAACAATAGAAGTTGACTATCACGAACTTGTAACGAATTAAGTGTCGTCAATGCCAAATACACTCCAATCTTATTTATATCCATCAACCGAGTTAGCTAACCTTTCCGGATCGTGGTCTTTCACAGCGAGATTTAGGTATAACCATCAAAATATTGTCAAAAGCTTCGAATGGACATGTAATACCCCAAAGCAGTTGTTAGTTGTATGTATACCCTAGAGGCCAGTATTGTACAGATGATGTATATTATATTGGATGGACATATATAGAGATGACTTTCTTGCTCGATATGATAGTATGCTATCTGGTTGCTCTTTATCTTAACATGTATACTTGTCTCTTTATACTGTCTTATAGTTACATGTTGGTAAAGCCCTTATGATGTGTACTTGACTACCTGGACTATGATGCGGATCATACTAGTGGGGACATGGTAGTCCATAAGTACATCCTTCAAGGTCTCTAGTCGTGGGTGTATCGAGATGGGGCATCGATATACCAGTGTAGACTAGCGTATACGCTTCTCGACCCATGAGATGGGCGATGGATGATCCCATATCCATTGGTGTTTGACATCAGAGATGGTATACGGGTGCTCAGTGGAGACTGGGTACACTGGACGGACTCGCCGAGAACTCCCAGATGGTATTATACCTCACGTCAGATGGCAGTTCTCAGGTGACACTTGTGCAGGTTAGTCTGTAGACCCGAGATTGTCATAGAGTCTTATGTGATTCCCACTGTGCTTTGATTTCCACCTTACCACGTCCATGAGAGCGTGCAAAACGGTGGTTTTTGGGTACAGTCCCGAGTCACATGGAGACAATGAGCGATAGGAGGGGTTTCGTCTCTCCCGGTATTGGGGGTTGATGTTGCGCTGTGCTCGATTGGCCGTAACAGGGAAGTCCCTGGCCAGGGCTGTTTTAGAGATTTACTGGTAAGTGTTACCAGTAGTTTCTCGACCCGTTATGGGCCTCACATCGGCACGACTTATCGATTATTGGGGTCTGACGTTTACCATCCCTAGGCTCGATATGCAGCATATCTGATGAAGAGACCGGACTGCACGGTAGTGTTGCCGGTTGGCTCGACGGGAGTTGTAGCAGGTTCTCTTGTTTTCTTCTGATCGCACAATACCCGGGTGGCCGTTATGTTTAGCTGATCGCTTACGGTTTGGGGGTGCTTGATATGATCATCACCACTGCCGGCGTATTGACGAGTCTTAGAGTCCCACAAAGGAGTTACCTAGTCCAGGCGAAACGTTGTGGTGCGCGTATGCGATATGCGCATGGACCCGGTTAAAATGCACGTATGAGGTACCGTATATTAATCGGACGGCTTGCTTTTGGTTGGGTCGTATGTGATATGGCCAGATTGATAAATCAAGTGTTGATTTATCATTTAACCATTAGATTCTCACTAGAAATCCTTTCTTGTATTTTTGGATGTATGCATGCATGTATGCATTCCTTCTTGATTCATGCACATATGGATGTGCATGCACACATACATATATACATCATCCTTCATGGTTGTATATACATAGAAAATGGTGGAAATATAAAACTCACACCATGGTTTTATATATATGGATATATATTGTATTTGTGTTAAAAACAAAAGAAAAGAAAAGGATAATTCATGGTTTACTTTCTACACTCATCTTTGACCTAACCATGCTCACCCACCATTTAACCATGGATTAACTTTCCTTTTGTGTTTTAACTCAAATTCAATAATATCTTTATTGTTTAACCATGGTTTGAGATGAGAAGTGGAAAATATATATACATATATTTTCTATTTTTTCACATGAAATTATATTTTCTCTTCTTCTTCAAAAGCCATCATCTTCTTCTTCCTTGCTCCTTTGATCTCTAGATCTCTCTAGTAAGCAAAATACTCAACAAGATAGGATTTTGAAATGAGAAAAAGAACCACAACACCATTCTACACTAGTCTTGCCCATTAGTGGAGAGTGTTAGCTTCCATTTTCTTTCTTGATCTTGTGAAGTTGCAAGCTTGGACAAAGCGGACTCCGGGTGGATCTTCGTGGACCTAGAGGAGTTCAAGTGGACCTTTTCCAAACCCCAAGTAGCCGAGGATTCTAGCGTAAGGAGCTACAAAAGTTGTACTCTCAAAACCCTAGCTTAACCTACTTGTGATGAAGTGTTGTTTTTGAAACCTTAATTTTTCTAGGAATGATTCTTTGTATGCTTACTTAGCACCCTAAAAATTTAATCTTTGGTACATGTGATGCTTCCAAACCCTTCATGAGATACTATGTAAACCTAACATTGGTATCAGAGCCGACCTAGAACTTTAGGCGACACTTTAACGAAGTTAAAACTCCGATCGAACGAAAATACGGATTTTCGGGACACTTTCTGGACATTTTTTTAAAGCTGTTATTTTTCAGAATTAAAAATATGTAAAAAATATAGCAGGGAATCATAAGACACACTGTAAAAAACGAAACCCTAAAAAGCAAGTCCCACCGCGGAACCGCGGCCTAAGATTGCTTGGGCCGCGGCTCCGCGGCCGTATGGAGCCATTAAGGCTTCGTTTTTGTACAGTGAGCTTCTTGTCTGCTTGTAGATGTTTTTGGGTATTTTTAATCTGGTTTCAGTGATATATATTCTGGAGATTGTTTTGGACTCGGTGATACGATCGGAATTTTGATTTCGTGCTTTTTTCCGGGTAATTTAGAAAGTATTGAATTGTTCGGACGAGTGTCATTTGCTCACTTTTCACGGGGTTTAAATCTTTCGGAAATACGTGCAAGTTTTATGGTGGACCCTCTAGAAGACAACAAACCTTAACTCGATTATGTGACCGTCTTGAACTGCCTTTTGAACCTTAGGGTTTGGGGCAGTACGGCGTGCCACATGTGAGGCGTTGGCTTGACCCTTCTACGGCTGGAGCTACTACTGTGACACACTCCGGGTTTTTGAACTCCGCTCAAGTGTTGAGCTTTAGGAATTTTGGGTATTTGATTATTCGTTCGAAAACTTTAATACTGTCTATTTATCTGGATTGTGATACAATATGTGGAATTCATATAGTTAGGCATGAAATGCGAGGTATGTGATATCTCGGATTTACGATGTCTAAAGAGAATGTGGATTCCAAATATTGTAGTTTTACACTTTCTTTTCTGTGACCGTAAGTGTAGTATGTCGATATCGCCGGTTTCGTTGCTATACATCAACGACAATCGGGGTACGCATATTTACTTACGTTGATGATATATGATATTATGTGTTGCTGAGATATGATGTGCAGAATTGTCGCGAATGAATAGCCGGGGGGTTTTATGTGAGATGAGAGTTTTATTTTTCATTCATGTAAAATTCATATGTAATGTAATATTCTTTTTTTTTGGGCACTTCCGGGTTGAGGTTGTTGCCACCAGTGTTGTATATTATTTACTTTTCCGCATTAGGATGGACCCAAGGTAGGGAGCACAGGTGACCGGTTCTGGGGTTCAGTGGGAGGCCATCTCGAGGAGTCGAAACCGGGTCTCCTAAACTCCAGAATTGGTAGGGTCGCTTGCCGCTCTCGTAGGGGTCTAGGGTGTAGGCTTGGCTATTCATCGCGACTGTGGAATCCATATTTTCTATTATTGGCTAAATACTAAATACGGACGTCCTAGTATATCCCACATTATATCTATGTTTCTGCTGCGATATCTGTGATGTGATCATTTGATGTGTTATGATGGATATTGTATATAGTATATATGATATATTATATAGATGTTATTTATGTTTTACACCCGTGCTAGCCCTGCCCCGCTCTGCCATTAGTTACCTAACCTAACGGTGCACGAGGGGACATCGAGGTGAATGCGGATGGCATAAGTGTACGTCGTATTTATCTGTGATGTTTAGGTGACTTAAATGATGGGACTTCATTAATATGATTAATGAAAGAAAAGAAACCTAAAAGATGTTGTAGAATCAAATTTTCAAAAAGGGTAGCTACAGTTTTTGCTTTGCATAGTGATATATATGATATGTCCTGCACCTTATTCGATGAGGAAAGAGCCGAGATCCCTTCACCGGGAGTGACCTCTTTAGCAAAAATAATAAAAGCCTCAAAATCACTCCATTTAAAAATTCATTTGATTCTACAACGATATCAAGTTCATTACGTAATAGGTTTTCAGAAAAACCTGTCGTAGCCCTCCGTCATTTCAGATAAGTCCTGCTTAGTATTCGTGCTGCGTTTGTTGACCTTGTCAAGGTGCAGTGTACGGTAGCTGACCAGTATTTATTTGCTTATGCATATGATGCAGATTGGATTAGGGTAGTCGTACGGCCTTGTTGATCTTGTCAAGGGTCGTACGGATGGGTTTAATTCAATCAAGAAGTGACGGGTTGAACTTGACTTACGGTCTATGGTTTGTTGACCTTGTCAAGGTCATAGATCGTTTGGGGAAAAATATTATCGGGAATTTCAAGTGTTGAAATTTGCAATGAGATTGCATACCTTCTATAAGATAGTTGGATCCCGATACCCACTGCGAGTAATTGTTACTCCTGGGAGAGTTTTACACAGGACAATTACCCGATGAAGTAGATGTATAGAAAGGTGTCAACGGGGTTACGCCTCTGGGAAAATGAGGTTTACTTTAATTAGGTCCGTGCGAAAGCACGGGGAACCTCCCTCAAAGTACCGACACTGGCCTGGCTGAAAGATTGGCGAAGTTGTAAGGTGTAGTTAATCCCGACTAGTCTTTTCTTTTAGGGTTTGAAGGAAGATTTGATAAAAACAGTGGGAGCCATCCTGATTAGATAAAATAATAACCAATCTGATCTTGCAAGAGCATGCGCTAAAGTGTTTTCTTCTCTCTCTCTCTCCAGGTAGCGACCATGTCATTCCTTAATCAAGATAATAATATGGATGTATTGACTGAACCCGCATGTTATACTGTGCTGGGGAACATTGGTTCCGTTCTTTCTTATAAGAGTTATAGGACTGAACAGGATATAGGGGAATACCAGGATTCCCATGCCACCCGAATGAAGAAAGTACATGTTGATGCATTTTCTTCGGGTGTGTTCGTTACAGATAACTGTTTCTCCATTTGCCCTACGTCCTGGGTATTAGATACCGGGTCAGGATCCCATATATGTAATCAGTTACATGGGCTTAGGAAAGGTAGAGAACTTGGAGAAGGGGATAAAGACATAAGAGTTGGAAATGGTGTAATTGTTGCAGCTAAGACCGTCGAGGAATATCACCTTGTATTACCAACTGGTAATACATTGATTCTGAACGAATGCTATTACATGCCGAACCTGATATGCAACATTATATCAGTTTCTTTGTTGAGTAAAGAAGGATATAATTTTGTATTACAGGATAATGTTATGAACATTTTCCTTAACCAAAAGTTGGTTGGATCAAGCACGTTGTGCAATGGCATTTATGTTCTAAATCAATCAATAGTTCTGAGTATAACAAACACACACAAGAGAAAGAGTTCAGAACTGAAAGAATCCTTCTTGTGGCATTGTAGACTGGGTCACATCAATGCGACACGACTAGCTAAGTTGCATAAGGATGGATATTTGAAACCGTTCGAATTTTCATCTTATGATACTTGCTAGTCATGTCTCAAAGGCAATATGACCAAAACTCCGTTTAAAGGACACGGAGAAAGAGTTACTGAACTCTTGGGACTGATACATAGTGATGTATGCGGTCCCATGTCTACGCATGCCAGGGATGGTTCTTCGTACTTCATTACATTCACTGACGATCTCTCTAGATTCGGATATGTGTTCCTGATGAAACACAAATCAGAAGCTTTTGAGAAATTTAGAGAATATAAACAAGAAGTCGAGAACCAAACCGGAAAAAGTATTAAAATCCTTCGATCTGATCGAGGAGGTGAATACTTGAGCAATGAATTCCTGGACTTCCTAAAAGAGAATGGGATTCTCTATCAGCTGACTCCTCCATATACACCACAGCACAACGGTGTATCGGAACGGAGGAACCGCACCCTATTAGATATGGTGCGCTCTATGATGAGCACAGCTGAGTTACCTATTTCCTTCTGGGGATATGCGCTGGAGACAGCAGCATACCTATTGAATCAAGTTCCATCTAAATCTGTACCTACCACACCATATGAGATATGGAGTGGGAAGAGGCCATATCTTAAACGAGTTAAGATATGGGGTTGTCCGGCCTATGTCAAAAGACAAAATCCGGACAAACTCGAGGCACGGTCAGTTCTTTGCAAGTTTGTGGGATATCCAAAGAACTCATATGGATATTTTTTCTACCACAGTGAGAAACAAAAAGTGTTTGTTGCTCAACATGCCACCTTTTTAGAAAAGGAATTTCTTGTAAAAGAAATTAGTGGCAAAGTGGTGGAGCTGGAAGAAGTTCCAGATACACAAACCGCAATTGAAGATTTAGTGGAACCAGAGGATTCAGTAGCTCCCAACGAACCTCAGCCTCTCCGCCGATCTAGTACGGTTCCTCGCCAACCTGAGAGATACTACGGTTTTCTCATGGATGGTGGGAGCAAGGATTGCATCATGGAGGATGATGACCCAACTAGCTTCGAGCAGGCCATCACGAGTGGGGACTCAGTGAAATGGCTAGATGCAATGCGGTCCGAGATGGAATCCATGTACACCAACAAAGTATGGACTTTGTAAGATGCTCCTGAAGGGGTAAAACCCATTGGGAGCAAGTGGATCTTCAAGAAAAAACTTGGTGTAGATGGGAAAGTGGAGACTTTCAAAGCTAGACTTGTTGCAAAGGGTTTTCGTCAAAGACCAGGTGTGGACTATGACGAAACCTTTTCTCCAGTGGCTATACTTAAATCCATCCGGATCATGCTTGCCATCGCTGCATATCATGATTATGAAATCTGGCAAATGGATGTTAAGACCGCCTTTCTAAACGGTGATTTAGAAGAGTGTGTGTACATGACTCAGCCAGAGGGCTTCGTAGATAGTGGGAGCAGCGGAAAGGTGTGCAAGCTGCTCAAATCCATTTATGGATTAAAGCAAGCATCGCGGAGTTGGAACATCTGCTTTAACGTCGTTATCAAAAAGTTTGATTTCGTCAAAAACGTAGATGAACCTTGTATCTACAAGAAGGTGGCAGAGAGTAAGTTTGTCTTCCTCGTATTGTACGTGGACAACATACTCTTGATAGGAAATAACATTCCTATGCTGCAATCAGTCAAGCTCTTCTTATCACAAAGATTCTCAATGAAAGATCTAGGAGATGCCTCCTGCATATTGGGAATCAGGATCTATAGAGATAGATCTAAACGGATACTGGGATTGCCCCGATCCAGGTACATTGACACCATACTAAAGAGATTTAGTATGAAAGAATCCAAGCGTGGGAACTTACCCACGATCTCTGGAGTCACTCTCTCCAAAGAGATGTCTCTCAAGACTGATTTGGAGAGAGCTCGCATGCAAGGGATACCCTATGCTTCGGCTGTAAGCTCTATCATGTATGCGATGCTATGTACCAGACCCGATGTAGCATACTCACTAAGTGTAGTGAGTAGGTATCAAGCTGATCCTGGAGAGAGTCACTGGACAGCTGTGAAGAGCATTCTCAAGTACTTACGAAGGACTAAGGAGATGCTCTTGGTGTATGGTAACGGAGAACTCTAAGTGGAGTTCTTTACCGATTCAAGCTTCCGGAGTGATAAGGACGACTCTAAGTCGCAGTCGGGATTTGTCTTTACCCTTTACGGAGGGGTGGTTAGCTGGAAGAGTTCCAAGCAGGAAACCGTTGCAGACTCGACGATAGAGGCTGAATACATCGCTGCCAACGGTGCTGCCAAAGAGGCTGTCTGGATCAAGAAGTTCATTACTGAACTTGGAGTGGTTCCATCCATTAAGCATCCAATACCTTTGTATTGCAATAACAATGGAGCGGTGGCTTTGGCCAAGGAACCCAGGTCCCATCAGCGATCCAGGCATATTTTGAGGCGGTATCACCTGATCCGGGAGATAGTTGATCGCCAGGAGATCGAGGTCAGGAGGATTGACACGAAGAATAACACAGCGGATCCACTCACGAAGGCCATTCCCCAGATACAGTTTGAGAGACTCTTCGGGATGCTCGGTATGCGATACTACAGCAGCTGGCCCTAGTGCAAGTGGGAGATTGTTAGTTGTATGTATGCCCTAGAGGCCAGTATTGTACAGATGATGTATATTATATTGGATGCTTAGACATATATAGAGATGACTTTCTTGCTCGATATGATAGTATGCTATCTGGTTGCTCTTTATCTTAACATGTATACTTATCTCTTTATACTGTCTTATAGTTACATGTTGGTAAAGCCCTTAGGATGTGTACTTGACTACCTGGACTATGATGCGGATCATACTAGTGGGGACATGGTAGTCCATAAGTACATCCTTCAAGGTCCCTAGTCATGGGTGTATCGAGACGAGGCATCGATATACCAGTGTAGACTAGCGTATACGCTTCTCGACCCATGAGATGGGCGATGGATGATCCCATATCCATTGGTGTTTGACATCGGAGATGGTATACGTGTGCTCAGTGGAGACTGGGTACACTGGACGGACTCGCCGAGAATGTCCCAGATGGTATTGTACCTCACGTCAGATGGCAGTTCTCAGGTGACACTTGTGCAGGTTAGTCTGTAGACCCGAGATCGTCATAGAGTCTTATGTGATTCCCACTGTGCTTTGATTTCCACCTTACCACGTCCATGAGGGCATGCAAAACGGTGGTTTTTGGGTACAGTCCCGAGTCACATGGAGACAATGAGCGATAGGAGGGGTTTCGTCTCTCCCAGTATTGGAGGTTGATGTTGCGCTGTGCTCGATTGGCCGTAACAGGGAAGTCCCTGGCCAGGGCTATTTTAGAGATTTACTGGTAAGTGTTACCAGTAGTTTCTCGACCCGTTATGGGCCTCACATCGGCACGACTTATCGATTATTGGGGTCTGACGTTTACCATCCCTAGGCTCGATATGCAGCATATCTGACGAAGAGACCGGACTGCACGGTAGTGTTGCCGGTTGGCTCGACGGGAGTTGTAGCAGGTTCGCTTGTTTTCTTCTGATCGCTCAATACCCGGGTGGCCGTTACGTTTAGCTGACCGCTTGCGGCTTGGGGGTGCTTGATATGATCATCACCCACTGCCGGCGTATTGACGAGTCTTAGAGTCCCATAAAGGAGTTACCTAGTCCAGGCGAAACGTTGTGGTGCGCGTATGCGATAGGCGTATGGACCCGGTTAAAATGCACGTATGAGGTACCGTATATTAATCGGGCGGCTTGCTTTTGGTTGGGTCGTATGTGATATGGCCGGATTGATAAATTAAGTGTTGATTTATTATTTAACCATTAGATTCTCACTAGAAATCCTTTCTTGTATTTTTGGATGTATGCATGCATGTATGCATTCCTTCTTGATTCATGCACATATGGATGTGCATGCTTACATACATACATACATCATCCTTCATGGTTGTATATACATAGAAAATGGTGGCAATATAAGACTCACACCATGGTTTTATATATATGGATATATATTGTATTTGTGTTAAAAACAAAAGAAAAGAAAAGGATAATTCATGGTTTACTTTCTACACTCTTCTTTGACCTAACCATGCACACCCACCATTTAACCATGGATTAACTTTCCTTTTGTGTTTTAACTCAAATTCAATAATATCTTTATTGTTTAACCATGGTTTGAGATGAGAAGTGGAAAATATATATACATATATTTTCTATTTTTTCACATGAGATTATATTTTCTCTTCTTCTTCAAAAGCCATCATCTTCTTCTTCCTTGCTCCTTTGATCTCTAGATCTCTCTAGTAAGCAAAATACTCAACAAGATAGGATTTTGAAGTGAGAAAAAGAACCACAACACCATTCTACACTAGTCTTGCCCATTAGTGGAGAGTATTAGCTTCCATTTTCTTTCTTGATCTTGTGAAGTTGCAAGCTTGGACAAAGCGGACTCCGGGTGGATCTTCGTGGACCTAGAGAAGTTCAAGTGGACCTTTTCCAAACCCCAAGTAGCCGAGGAGTCTAGCGTAGGGAGCTACAAAGGTTGTACTCTCAAAACCCTAGCTTAACCTACTTGTGATGAAGTATTGTTTTTGAAACCCTAATTTTTCTAGGAATGATTCTTTGTATGCTTACTTAGCACCCTAAAAATTTAATCTTTGGTACATGTGATGCTTCCAAACCCTTCATGAGGTGCTATGTAAACTTAACAGCAGTACGGTCTTCGGACATTATGGTGATCTGCTCTGTCCACACCCAATGTGGTCTATTGCGGACACATTGTGATCTGAGTGTGGAACCGCTTCAGAAAAATAGGATCGGGTCCCTGGAGCACATTTCGAAAGAGGATCGAATTGCATTATAAATGTAATGATTCTACCCTCAATTGTGGAGGCGCCTTTTGGATGAACCGGCACTCCGAACTTTGAAGAACTCTGTAGTTAAGCGTGCTCGGATTAGGGAAATCTTAGGATGGGTGACCTCCTGGGAAGCTAAATCTAACACTAACATAATCTTACAAATACATCAAAGCAAGTCGTCTGTTGAAATTCCTAGAAACACTACGAGAAAATAAAGGCTATTTCATCATATAGTCTATTTCATCACAACTATTGAGAGGAAATAAATACCAGATGGGAGGAAATAGACTCACGAATGTGGTTGACCATTTTTAGTTGACCACCACCTATTTCGTTGCACATATTGCGACAAAATAGGTTTAACGTATTTCTCTATTACAGTGCAAATATCTATTATTTCTATTATAGTGCAAAAGGCAGGGGGTCTTCAATTTTGAAATCAATTTGGAGCTTTGGCTATCTAATTTGCAAGAGGAATTCAATAAAAAAAATATATAAAAAATCAAAGCTTAAATTGTAAATGCAACAAACCCCTAAAATCCCTTTCAATAATGTCACGCCCCACTTCCCAAAATGCGAATAGGGAATACGAGAGTGATAAGACCAGTCATGCTCTTATGGTTAAGAAATAAGCATGTCGTAGTCACACTTCGGCTTCTAACATTACATGGTAACAGTAAACTAACTCAAATGATGAGATAATATGGTCATTAAAACTATCGGATATAAAGGAAACTGAGCGCAACGGATACAAACAAAAGAGACAACTAACCAGTGATATCAAAGGAATGATATAGCTGGTTCACCGGTCTGGATCTCCGCGATCTTCTCAAAATAAGGCAGACCCACTTCTTCCTCTTAGCATTCATACTCATGTCGTCAGAGCGACATAATATTATAATATAATAATACTAAACAAGTGACAGTAAATAGTGAAGTATGAAACAGCGGGTATAAAGTACTAACATGAATGTATAAAATAACATAAACAGGTAGCAGTAGAGGGCATGGATCATGACAGTAATCTAGATTAATATGCAAGTCACTACACTAACAGTCCTTACGTCATTTGAAATCGATCGGTAGAATGTATAATCATGTTTAGCAAGGGTCTCGTGCATTTAAACAAGGCGATACAGGTATTTTGAAACAGATAAAAGTAGAGGATTCTATTCTGGACTATAGTCCAGAGCCATAAAACTCCTCTGTTTTCGCTATCTAAAAGTCATGCTGACCTACAACTATTTCCATAGATTTAAAGATTAAACAGTCATCTTCATAACGAGCCCGAGCACGTCATGATACGAGTTATATTCAATTTACTATTAATTTTACAACGTGATATGTATGGTGATTTTCAGGTCTAACGTCGTCTTTTGGGGACGACTTTTCATAATGATAATCTAGATATTTTAACTCAAGTTCCTACCTGACATGCATTAACAGTAAAGGGGTTCGATGATCACAAAACATGACACTTTAATCAAGGTTTTCACACATGTATGTCTTCGAACTTAGGTTATAAATACGAGTATCCGTCGTCATCGTTGTTGTGACGATATCGTCGCCAGGAAAGTGAATATTCACCACTTGCTTATTCATGCTAATATATTAGTTAAACAAATTGATAATGTTAAATGATTTGATATATATGTGTGTGTGTATAGTTATACAGATAAATTATGTCGAGTAGATCGATAAGTTTAAATTATAGTACATTCATGCCTATGCCGTGTCATGAATTATCCTTGAAGGTATAGCAGCGACTCCTTGTTATTATCTATACTGGAAGGAGCATTAATAGGGTTTAATTATTTTGTTTTAATCAATTATAAGAAACCGACGACGATCGATACCTGTATTTATAACCTAAGTTCGAAGAGATACATGTGTGAAAACCTTGATTAAAGTGCCATGTTTTGTGATTGTCGAACACCATTACTGTTAATGCATGTCGAGTAGGAACTTGAGTTAAAATATATAGATTATCATTATGAAAAATCGCCCCCAAAAGACGACGTTAAATCTGGAAATCACCGTACATATCACGTTGTAAAATTAATATTAAATTGGATATAACTCGTATCGTGACGTGCTTAGGCTCGTTACGAAGAGGGCTGTTTAATCTTTAAATCTATGGAAATAGTTGCAGGTTAGCATGTCATTTAGATAGCGAAAACATAAGAGTTTCTTGGATCTGGAATGGAGTCAAAAGATAAATTCTCTACTTTTATTTGTTTCAAAACACATGTATCGCCTTGTTTAAATGAATGAGACCCTTGCTAAACATGAGAATACATTCTATCGATCGATTTCAAATGACGTAAGGATTGCTAGTGTAGTGACTTGCATATTAACCTAGATTACTGCCATGATCCATGCCCACTACTGCTACTTGTTTATGTTATTTTATACATTCATATTAGTGCATTATACCCGCTGTTTCATACTTCACTATTTACTGTCACCTGTTTAGTATTATTATATTATAATATTATGTCGCTCTGACTATTATGTCGCTCTGACGAAATGAGTATGCATGCTCAGAGAAAGAAGTGGACCTGCCTTATTTTGAGAAGATTGCGGAGATCCAGGCCAGTGAATCAGCCGTATCATTCCTTTGATATCACTGGTTAGTTGTCCCTTTTATTTGTATCCGTTGCGCTCAGTTTCCTTTATATCTAATAGTTTTAGTGACTGTATTATCTCATCATCTGAGTTAGTTTACTGCTAATATGCATTGCTAAAATCCGAAGTGTGACTACAGCAGGCTTATTCCTTGACTGTAAGAGCACAGCTCGCCTTGTCACCTTCGTATTCCATATTTTGGGAAGTGGGGCGTGACAAATAAAAAACTCAATAAATTTCTCTCCATAACTAATCATACAGATTCACCCATCTAGATAATATTTGTCTTTGTTCACTAATAAATCAACTAATTAAACTCATATTTCTATAATCAATTCGATCCCCAGATTCAATTGGGGGGAAACGCCTCTGATCGCTTGGAATTACAAAAAGTTTGCTTGGATTTATCAATCGTTTAATCCTTATCTCTAAAATTCTATTTCTTTATTCATTTCATCTTTTTTATTAGGCAAATATTTTTATAATTACACTTAACATGTATCGCACGTGCAAAATACTATTTTTTTAAATTTAAATAAAAGGCACAAATATTAACCCCTGGCCAATTTTTTCAAGGATTTACCTTAATTAACCCTATTAAATAAATTAATCCCTAGATGACTTCAGAGTAAAAATAATTCCCAGAATGACTCTGAGAGTCCACGTCAGAAAAAAAGAGTAGCCCTGGGTGCCACATCAGAAAGAAAACACTAGTTGGGATAGCGTTTTCTTCCTATCGAAAAAGCTACTTATAATAGCGTTTTAAAACTACAGGGATATGAGGGACAAGACATAGAGGGTCAAGAAATTTGCTTGGAGGTTGAGGGAAAACGTTACTTGTGATAGCATTTTTCCTCAAGGGATAACGCTACTTGCGAGGAAAACGCTATCACAAGTAGCGTTTTCCCTCATTCCAATCTTTTCTGCCCTACTGCCTGAAACCTCAACTCCTTATCTCACTAAACTTAAAAGGATTTTTTTTGGTTTTTGACGAATAGAATAGAATTTAGATTCAAATTTTTATATTTTTGTTGGTTTATGATGAATTTTAGTAACAGATAAATTCTAAAATAAAATGGACAACATTTCCTTTATAAATATTGATATATTTCCATAAATACATAATTATCTTCATTCCGAAGTAATACAAACCACACCCGGCTCAAAAAAAATTCTCACCTTGATGGGTGAAACTACACAATAGAAAATATATCACATAAAGTATAAGCACACAACCACACAAACTAGAAAGTAACAAAATATATTCTGGATGCTATGAAGTTCATAAATAATGCATCATTCGTCAAATAAAATTATAGTATCGCCTCTTATTCTTCTTCTTCTTCTTCTTCTTCTTCTTCTTCTATGGGGCTTGGTACGATGTTCCTGCTACGTTATTTGGGGGTTGCTGCGATGGTCTTGCTTCACCACCCTGAGTCATCTGAGTCAACTGTGATGCAGGGACGATATCAAGACCGTGCCACCGCCACCGCCTCATACTCGCGTCTTCGATGGGGAACACTGGGCCATGCCTGATCATCAGATCGATATGTATGACTCCGCTGGTCACGGATGGGACTGTTGGCTATAGTGCCCTTAAGTCAATTATTGGATCACAGGCACGTAATTGCAATGATTGAGGGAGAACCTATACCGGTAGAACAGTCTTACTCGAGATGATAGTATGCTATCTGGTTTGTCTTTATCATCGTGTACATACTTCAGGTGACATTACAGATCACTATTACATGTTGATAGAGCCCATAGGATTTTTGCTTGACTACCAGCAATATGATGGCGATCATATACGTGAGAGTTGGGTGGTCTATAAGCACATCCTTAAAGTGTCCCTAGTCGTGGGAGTTCGATACTAGGCATCGATACTCCGAGAGTAGACTGGTGTATACGGATCGAGACCCCGACGAGGGAAAATGGCCGGTCTCACAAGCCATTAGTGTCAGTTGGTTCACCTAAGATGTATACAGGTGCTCATTGGGTTATGAGTACACCGGACGGACTCGCCGGGAACATGCTAGTTGGTATTATACCTATTGTCAGATAGCAGTTCCCTGGTAACATGTGTACAGGTTAGTCTATCGACCTGAGATCGTCATTTTTCTCGTGTGGGTTCCCACCGTGCTTTGATCACTACCCTACCACGGCTCAAAGGAGTCGTGCAAACAAGTTTTAGTTGGGTACAGTCCCGAGCCACATGGAGGCAGTGAGCGGATCGTCAGGGGATTTGCCTCTCCCGGTATTAGGGGTTGATGTCGCGTTGTGCACGGTGGACATCACCAGAAATCCTTGGCCAAGGTAGTCGAGAATTACTGATTCGGATCAGTAGTTTCTTAGGTGGTGATGGGCTTCATACCGACACTAAATATCGCATTATTTGGGGTCTGACTTTATCTACCCCCCTAGACCCGATATGCGATACTCATAGATGAACGGACCAGACCGTACGGATATTGTCACTATCAGGCTCAGTAGGGTTTCAGGATGAGTTTGCTCGTCGTTCTCCCTTCCGCTCAATACCTGGGTAGCCGTTACGTACAGCTAGTGCCACTGACGTGCTTGTGGTTAAACCCACTGCCAGCGAATTGACGAGTCTTTAGAGTCCCACACAGAGGGTTTCCCTGGTTCGAGCGAAACGTTGTAGAGGCCGTATGGTTTTATGGCAGGGTTCGATCATATACGTGCACTTGTGCACGGATCATGATCGGACGGATAATACTGGTGTGTTTTGGTTTAAGCCGGATCCTAGTATTATATTGTTGGATTACTTTCGCCTCGTTGTATTCGTATTCAGTCGGAATACAGATCCGGGTATGTATATACGGATAAGGGGTATTCTTATAATCCCGTTACAAGATTACTTTAGAGTTTCCATTTTCTTTTTGGATTAAACATTTTGGTTTAAATGTTTATTTGGTGGAAATTGTGACTCATTCTTGGCATGGCTAGACTTTTGCCTTGGCTAAGATATTTGTGTATAGTGTTGTGGGATATTTTGTGAGGGCATATGAGATATTTTGAGATGAGGGGGTAGTTCTTTTTTTGGTGAGAAAATTCTTTAGTTGCTCACACTCTCAAAATAGCTCACAACACTTCACTCTTTTCTTTCTCCACTTGGTTTTGCTTGAGCTCACATTTTCCATCAATGGCTTCTTCTTCAACCTCCATCCATCCCTCTTATGAGTTGAGAATCCATGAGTGTTTTGAGACAAAGTATTCACACGCTCTCTCTACTTCATCTTGTGCATCTAGGCTAGCAAACTAGATGTTCTAGTTACTTCGGTTTAGAGGCGGGAGCTCGTATTACGAAACCTCGACGTGGATCGTCTTCTACGAGAGAGACCGGAGACCAAACATCATCGAGGCAACCGCGAGGAGCTTGGACAGAGGTTGAAGACCGAAGGACACGGATCGATCGGGTATAACCTCTCTAAACTCTTTACAGTTAACTAGTATAGGGTTAATGGTACGATCCGTCAATTAGGGTTACGTTAGCGCCGGTTTTCTAAAGTTTTTGTTCCACATTTGGCCATGGATTGATGGTCGAGGCGCTTCCGTAGCCTTACATGGTATCAGAGCCAACCCATTAACCATATACTAGTTGTTTAGACAAAGTTAATCTATCGAAACCGAAACAACTCCAAATCAATACCCATAGTATTCCAGTTTCTGTCAATTTTTTTTGTCTTCAAAAAATATTTAAGCAACTGCAGAAGACTACTTTAGTGACCACTAGAATGCACCGCAAATACGAACCACTTCCACCTGTTTTTAGCCGAGCACATTGCCTTAAAAACTTAGCTGGCCGGCCCTGTCTGGGAATTTGGGTTTCGTATTTGGGTTGTGGTTTAGACTCTGGAATATTAGTTTATTGGTATTGCTAGTTTAGCCCAGTTTTGATATGGTTTTATCTAGTTGCTTGGGGCTATTCGGGGTTATTTCGAAGTCGATATTTCTAACATCGTTTAAAGTTTACAGTACTTACATTACTATCTGTGACCATGAATGTCATTAGAGCGGTACAACTTGTCTAATTGCTATAGTTCTTTTAGACAAGTTTGCGAACGCGACATTCATGTTGATGTTCTGTGTTATGCTGTGTTTGTTGCGGATTCGTCGTGGTGGATAGCTTGCTTGCAATGTTAGTACAGTTCAGTTTTATTTGTATATTTGATATCGCGGGGCGAGCGTCCGACATGTGGACTGCCGTCACTGCCTGTTTGTATATTATTTGTTTGGGGCACGACCGGGTTGAGGTCGATGTCACCGTTGTATATATTTTCTTTTCTGTACTAGGATTACCCAGCGATGGAGTGCATGGATAGCCGGGTTCTGGAGGGAAACGGGTCCGCATCTCATGGCGTTGAGACGGATGGGGCCTCACTCTAGAATTGGCGGGCTATTCGCCGCACTCGTAGGGGGTACAGGTTGACCCAAGGAGGGGTGCTCAATTTACAGGATTCCGTGAAGTGCCGGGTAGCCCATTCACTTTGCTGAAGGGGCTGCCTCGCATTTGGTTTTGGCGGGTAAATTTCCGCGCTTGTAGGGGTCTAGGTTTTCATTGCACAGGCTATCCACACGACCAGGGGAACGTCGGGTTTCACTTGTGGCTCAAAAGAAACCCAGGGCTCCCAGATTATCAGTATTGATCTGTGATACTTATTGCTTATCTGTGATGTTGCATTTATCATGCCAGGAGCGATTATTATATATTGTTATATATATACTAGTAGATGTTGTATATGTTTTACACCCGCGGTAGTCCATTCCCCGCTGTGTCGTTAGTTAAGTAACCTAACGGATGATGACGGGACTCAGTGGCGAATGCGGATGGCATATACGTACATTATATTTTCATTCTTTTGTGGTGTGATTAATTGATGGGACTGCGTTGATTCAGATCAATGCAAGGAAAACAGACCTATTCGATGTTGTTGGAACAATTTTCAAAAAGCTGTTATTATAAGAACGTTTTATTTTGTTTTGCACGGTGGTATTCGGTTATGAATATCCAGCACCTCATTCGACGAGGCAAGGGCCGAGATCCTTTCATCGGAAGTGACCCTTTGGGCAGAAGTTTGCGTCATGGTAATAAATTCACTATAGTAGATTACTTTTTGCTTTGCATCACGGTATTCAGTGAGAATATCCTGCACCTCATTCCACGAGGAAAGAGATGAGATCCCTTCACCGGGAGTGACCTTTTTAGCAAAGCTTTTCGCCACTATATATTTGTAAAAAGCTATCCGGTTCCTTCAACGATATCAAGTTCATTACGTTAAAGGTTTTTCGCCAAAAACCATTCGTAGCCCTCCCTCATTTCAGACGGGTAGCACTTAGTATTCATACTATGTTTGTTGACCTTCATCAAGGCATAGTGTATGGTAGCTGTTTGTTACTTTTCTGTTGTATAGATAGATGTGTTGGTTTGGGACGGTCGTACAGTCTTGTTGACCTTCGTCAAGGGCGAGTACGGGTGGGTTCAAATTAATCTGTACAATGACGGCTAGAACTTGACATGTGACTTATGATTTGTTGACCTTCGTCAAGGTCATAAGAGCATGGGGTAAAAATCACATCAGGAGTTTCAAATATACAGGAAACTTGCCAGGCATGTGCATACCTTCTGGAGTGTGATAACGTGAGTGGATTCCATCAGGTTATCATGCGATGATAGTTGGATCCCGATACCCACTGATGAGTTGATTTGCTCCTCGGGTGATTTTAGATGATCCCGACTAATTCTTCTTTCAGGTTTGGAGGAGAATTTGAGGATACAGTGGGAGACATCCTGATTAGATAAAGTAATTAACCATTCTGATTTAGGATAGAGTTCACGCAGAGTGTTTCTTTTCTCTCTCTCTTTGGCTGCGACCATGTCCCGACCCTAGACGATAACTCAGTAACCAAGTTAACCGAACTTTTTTAACACTGGCCTTTGGATTGTCAGAGTTGCATACATCATTGCCACTCATAATTTTACCCTTTGCTTTTCTCTGGAACATTCCGTATCACTACGAAGATCCACAGTTATTGGATATGACCATCGTATAGTTACATACGAACTCGAAGAAACTTGTTTCAGATTCGAAGATGGTTTCCGGTTCTGGAGAAATTGAATAGGTCTATTCAATTGACTTTTTCTTTTACCTTCTCTCAAGTTGTGAGGGCTCCTAGGATTAGGAGAGGGTACACCTATTGCGCTTATTGGATAGTCTTCTTCCAAACCATAGGCAGGTGCCGAAAGGTAGAGAAGGAAGAAAACCAATTAGCCTAAGTAAGGTGTACAGAAGGTAATAAGTAAAGACAGATAAATGGATTAGAAAGAGGACAAAGTAAATTGCGACTGTTATCATTCACGACCAAACCATGTATTTTATCGCCACTCCTACTTCACCTTTGCATTTCTCCGGTTCAGGAGAAATTGAATAGGATTATTCAGGTTGTCTTTTATCATTACCTTCTTTCAGGTTGCGAGGGCTCCTAGGATTAGGAGAGTACACTTATTACGCTTATTGGATAGTCCTCTTCCAAACCATAGGCTGGTGCCGAACGGTAGGGAAGGAAGAAAACCATTTAGCCTAACGATGGTGTACAGAAGGTAATGAGTAAAGACAAATAAAGGGATTTGGAAAGATGGCAAGGAAATATACGATTACAGTCATGAATCTGAATAATGGAAAAGGCATTACTAGGAATAACCGGCTACCCCTTCGAAACATCTTCATGTTTTAGTTTCACTATGCGTTGTTAATTGAAAACTGATTTCCCAATTAGATCCTTACTCTAGGGTATGTATTTACCAGGTTTGATTCTCACGTCTGTATGGTTTTACAGATGATGAGTGGGAGTAAGTTATTAGGAATTAGGTGATCATCCTCATTATATCGGGATTCGTTGTGATTGGTGATATTTGAGGAAATCGCCTGGGTTTTTGCCGGACGGCAAATATTTGGTTTTGAATATCCGTTGTTATGCACCAATTTCAAACTAATATATCTGTACGTTTATTTTATAAAGTGAGATATAACTTTTTGAAATTATGTCCATGACATTTACCTATATCAATTGATGGTTAGGTCAGGAGAATTAAATAGGGGTGTAATTCTTCTTAACCATAGTACAGTTTTCAACCTACGACGCACAGGGTTTGAGTTATTCAACTCAAGGGACTTATACAAAGTATTGTATGTTGTCCAGTGTCCATTAGGATAGAAGGGTTGGTACTCGTACTATATTCTGTTTACTTGTGATTTCTCCAGTTTTAGACAAGTATTTCGTAGAAATGCAAAATCCAAGTTTTGAGAAGTTATAGGTACAAGAATAAAGTAGAGAACCATGCGTTGCAAGTATCAGGATTCTTCAAGGTGATCAAAGATGTAGATACTTGTATTTGGTATTCAGTTAATAGTAATGGTTTTGAGAACTTGCTTCTCTTTCAGGTTACTCATATCTGGATGGACACCTAAGTTGAGTAATGCTGATCGGCCTCTCTCCATTTAGTTGACATGCACTGGAGACAGCAGCATAATTTGAATCTGGTTCCAATTAAATCAGTGCTTCTGTTTCTATATTGTATATAGAATGGTTCATATCTTAACGATATTAAAGTATATGGAGTTGTCCGGCTTATGCTTAAAACCAGACTCTGGATAACTCAAGGTACATTTCTGTAATGACAGTTTGTGGGTTATCCCGGACTATAACGAGGGTTAAATTTCTACCATCTGGAAGATCAATAGTGATATTGTTCTTAATTCGCCACAGTTTTAGTAAAATAGACTTTTTCAGAAAACAGTAGTGGGAGTATGGTAGAACTGGAAGTGATTCCAGAACCACAAATGATTACTGAAAATTTAATAGAACCTAAAGATTCAATCAGATTTGACATTCCATTAGCCACTCCGCAGATATGGTGGGTAACCTCAGGCACCTGAGAGGTACTTCGGTATTCTCAAAGATGGTGACAGGGAGGTTCTTGTTTACCCAGTCTTGCCATTACTGTTGTTCTAGACTATGAGACCCGGCAGGAGGATGAATATAGCATCGTTCTAAACTAGCTTTAGAAGTGCACATGTATATGACTCTGCCGGAGGGTTGTCGTAGTCAGTGGGAGCAGCGGAAGCATAGTGGACAAGTAGCTTATGTCTATTTATAGACTAAAGCAGATACAGCGGAGATAGATCATCTATTTTTGATGTGACGGTCCTAGGCTTTGACTTTATCAGAATAGGAGATGGATTTGTTAAGAAGGTAGTAGGGTGTGATATCCTGGTATTTGGATGACATACACATTGTAGGAAGTGAAATTCCTATACTACGATCGGTTACACTGTGGTTGTCATACAGTGGTTTCTCCACATAGGATATGGATATAATATCAGGCATTCTGGTTACTAGATCTATAGTTTTAGATCTAGATTTGGGTAGTTTCCCAATCTGGGTACTTAGACAGTATTCTAAAGGTGTTTTAGAATGGACGACTCCTGGCATGGTGGTGTACCTGCAGGTGATAGAGTCACCCTCTCTAAAGGTGTCTTACAGAATAAAGAGGAGAGAGATGTGCATGATTGGTATATCACTTGCTTAGTCAATTGAGTCAATCATGAGATGTCAAGCACCACACCAGATGTTGTTTTTGCACTAGCTGCAATAAGTTTATATATATTAATCCAATCCTGGAGAAACGTTCGGAAGCAGTTTAAGAATATAAGTGAATGTTCTAGGGATTTGGTAACAGCAGCCTCCTTCGGGAGACGGTTATCATTGCAGGCTTCCAAGGTGACCTGGATGATAGAGTGGCTGCCAGAGTTATAGTTTTCCCTCTGATGAGGGGAAGTTGTTTGGACAGGTGATCCAAGCGGATACTGAGGGAGGTATGGCGCAGGATACTGATTAAATTTAGTTGACGATACAGTCTAAGAAGTTTACTGGGTTTGGAGTTCATTTGTGAACTGGGTCCCATCAGATATCCAGATATATTCTAAGATGGGTATTGCTCATTTCGGGAGATGGATTTCTCCGCGAACTTGAGATTAAGAGAGACATAGAAAGAAATATTGGAGCGGATCCACTCACTGAGGCTATTTCTCGAACGCAATAGTTTTACAAACGAGCTTTGTGAAACTGATTAGTAGAGCAGTTGGGTGTTCCGTATCACATGGGCTGTGAGTATGCGACACTGCAATAATTAGCCTTAAGTGCAAGTAGGAGATTGTTGGCTATAGTGCCCTCAAGTCAATTATTGGATCGCAGGCACGTGATTGCAATGATTGAGGGAGGACCTATACCGGTAGAACGATCTACTCGAGATGATAGTATGCTATCTAGTTTGTCTTTATCATCGTTTACATGCTTCAGGTGACATTACAAATTACTATTACATGTTGACATAGCCTATAGGATTCTTGCTTGACTACTAACAGTACGATGGCGATCATATACGTAAGAGTTAGGTGGTCTATAAGCACATCCTTAAAGTGTCCCTAGTCGTGGGAGTTTCGAGACTGGGCATAGATACTCCGAGAGTAGACTAGTGTATACGGATCGAGACCCCGACGAGGGGCGATGGCCGGTCTTACAAGCCATTGGTGTCAGTTGGTTCACCTAAGATGTATACAGGTGCTCATTGGGTTATGAGTACACCGGATGGACTCGCCGGGAACATGCTAGTTGGTATTATACCTATTGTCAGATAGCAGTTTCCTGGTGACATGTTTACAGGTTAGTCTATCGACCTGAGATCGTCATTTGTCTCGTGTGAGTTCCCACTGTGCTTTGATCACTACCCTACCATGGCTCAAAGGAGTCGTGCAAACAGGTTTTAGTTGGGTAAAGTCCCGAACCACATGGAGGCAGTGAGCGGATCGTCAGAGGATTCGTCTCTTCCGGTATTGGGGGTTGATGTCGCGGAGTGCACGGGTGGCCATCACCAGAAATCCTTGGCCAAGGTAGTCGAGAATTACTGATTCGGATCAGTAGTTTCTCAGGTGGTGATGGGCTTCATACCGACACTAAATATCGCGTTATTTAGGGTCTGACTTTATCCACCCCTAGACCCGATATGCGAAACTCATAGATGAACGGACCGGACTGTACGGATATTGTCACTATCAGGCTCAATAGGGTTTCAGGATGAGTTTGCTCGTCGGCCTCTCTTCCGCTCAATACCTGGGTAGCCGTTACGTACAGCTAATGCCACTGACGTGCTTGTGGTTAAACCCATTGCCAGCGTATTGACAAGTCTTTAGAGTCCCACACAGAGGGTTTCCCTGGTTCGGGCGAAACGTTGTAGAGGCTGTATGGTTTTATGGCAGGGTTCGATCATATACGTGCACTTGTGCACGGATCATGATCGGACGGATAATACTAGTGGGCTTTGGTTTAAGCCGGATCCTAGTATTATATTGTTGGATTACTTTCGTCTCATTGTATTCGTATTCAGTCGAAATACGGATGCGGGTATGTATATACGGATGAGGGGTATTCTTGTAATTCCGTTACAAGATTACTTTAGAGTTGCCATTTTGTTTTTGGATTAAACATTTTGGTTTAAATGTTTATTTGGTGGAAATTGTGACTCATTCTTGGCATGGCTAGACTTTTGTCTTGGCTAAGATATTTATGTATAGTGTTGTGGGATAATTTGTGAGGGCATATGAGATATTTTGAGATGAGGGGGCAGTTCTTTTTTTGGTGAGAAAATTCTTTAGTTGCTCACTCTCAAAATAGATCACAACACTTCACTCTTTTCTTTCTCCACTTGGTTTTTCTTGAGCTCACATTTTCCATCAATGGCTTCTTCTTCAACCTCCACCCATCCCTCTCATGAGTTGAGAATCCATGGGTGTTTTGAGACAAAGTATTCACGCACTCTCTCTACTTCATCTTGTGCATCTAGGCTAGCAAACTAGATGTTCAAGTTGCTTCGGTTTAGAGGCAGGAGCCCGTATTACGAACCCTCGACGTGGATCGTTTTCGACGAGAGAGACCGGAGACCAAACATCATCGAAGCAACCGCGAGGAGCTTGGACAGAGGTTGAAGACCGAAGGACACGGATCGATCGGTATACCCTCTCTAAACTCTTTACAGTTAACTAGTATAGGGTTAATGGTACGATCCGTCAATTAGGGTTACGTTAGCGCCGGTTTTCTAAAGTTTTTGTTCCGCATTTGGCCACGGATTGATGGCCGGGGCGCTGTCGTAGCCTTACTGGGACCTGCTACCATTGCCTCAAATCTGGGACCCTCACCCGCCTCATGCATCAAGCATCGTCAATGTCTAATCGTAGCATGCGCGAATTGTTTCAACGCATCCGCCGCATCACTTCGTATAGTCCTCACTGACATACGTACAAGCCTCCACACCATACGTACAAGCCTCCACATGTGTCCGACCTGAAAAAATGTACATTTTAGTTTAAACATTTTATAAAACGTACAGGATGACAATCCAACATTAAGAAACAACAAAAATAATATACCATCTTAACTTTCGAGGGAGCTATGGGCTGAAACACAGGGACATCTCCACCAATGACATATCGCTGATCGGGCATGACAACGTACAATCGAGTCCTCAGGATATACCAACTCATGTACTCAATACGGAGTGTAAGATCATACACCGGGATGTCTCCTCCAACGACGAGTGCAAATCCGTCGAAGTCCCTCATGTGCACGTGTGGCATATGCCTGTGTCTCCAGCCCTCCCAGGCCTTGCCTCGCGCATCTATCTTGTACAACGCGGCGTCAAAAACTCGGTCTGGTGGGATCCCTTGGTGCAAACCGAACTGGCGCAGTACTCTATCGAGATAGTAGTACTCGACAAACATGAAGTATATGAGTGGCGCCGTGGTCAACCATAGCAAGTGGTGGGGATAGGACGTGCATAGAGGCGGTAAAAGCATGACATGCTCATCTGTATAAGCCTGCCACATCACAAACTCATCATGTAGCATGTTCAGCTCATCCCTGTATAAGTCAAGGCACTCATGAGGGTTCCTCCTCTATGTAAGCCGACCTGCCCACCGAACACCTAGAGGAGACCTCCGATCCTCAAGACCAATGATGATCCACCTATCCAAGAGATGCATGATCTCAGAGCGTCTAACGTGTAATCTTTCCCACACCCATATCTGTAGGAACACGGAACATCCGGTCATCTGTGTCTTGCCATGCGATGCATGACACAAACCACGATATAGACATGATAAGATCGCGCTGCCCCGGCTAAACGATCCTGCTGCATCTCTGGTCAGACCGGAGATCAATGGTAGATAAAACAGCGACACCATATCTTCGAATGAATTCGAGAATAGGATACCCCCGAACAAAGTCAAAATGTATGCACGAGCGCAACAATCTATCTGATACAGATCGGAGTCCTCGGTGATGGTATCATGAAACTGATCATGTAACCATGAAAGTCATAGGCGTGAACCTCAAAGCTGACCCGCTGGTGGCATAACTCCTAAAACCTGATCGCATAATGTCGGCCAATCATACACTGACGTACCGGCCACGGCCATACCGTCCACTAGAACTCCCAATAGTTTACTGAAATCATATAGTGTTGGGGTCATCTCACCAACTAAAAAATGAAATGTGTGTCTCGGCCCTCCATCGCTCTATCAATGCTGTGAGTAGAGCGTGATCCAACTGCATATTGCTGATGAGTCTGGCTCCATACAATCCACACTCAATAAGTATATCGGCTATCTGTAGTATCATCAGCAAGTAATCGTGGCTGCAAAACTCTATGTCGGATACCGCCTCACCGTTCTACACGGCATCTAATTTATATCTTGTCTGTAATGTCAAGAGTGTGGTATCTGAGGGCCCGGATTTGTAATATCATAATCTTGTGGCTCATCCTAATCATCATGACGACCTAGGCCATCAGGAGATCGGCCACCACAAAATCCACCACCATGTGCCCGTACCATCGTACAAACCTGTAAAGTAAAACACAATAAGATATTAGAATATGACAAGCGATAAGAGAATCATCGGGAAAAAGTAACAAAACACGATGCTACAGTATCCAATAAAACAAAAGGTCAAGAATTGTGACAATATACATGACAATATCAGTGATAACAAAAAAAGAAAAGCAATATTACAAAATCTATCATAACAGAAAAGTAAAGTAATGCTACAATATCCAAGATAACAACACAATCTCAAAAGTCATCCCAATTACTAAAAGTTTCATACAAATATTCATTCTACCTAAATACTTATAATAATTAATATCAACACAAACATCCATATTACATTGCCCCAGGACCATTCATTAATGTGACGGACCTGCTTCATCATGTAGTGGACACCTATGACAGTTGGGTCCCTCCTGATGACATTTCTTACACCGGTATTGACTGGATGTTCTATCTTTCCTCACATCCATATCATTTCGAATACGTGTCGATGGAGGTTGTCCTTTCTTGTATCTTCGCAAAGACTCATCAAGAACAACATGTGCACCTGTATAGGTGCACCAGTACACCTTATCAGGGATCGAAAAAAAATTAAGTGCCTAAGTGAAGGCCAACCGATCTACGGAATAGTGCGGGTCGATGAAGATACGGTAATCAATCGCTTGAGATGCGCAAGCTGCCAAAACATGCGAATAAAGGAGGTGATAGGCTTGCATTTTCCCACAAGAGCATCTTAGAGACTCCTGAAGGTTAACTATCTGTGTCCTGCCACCTCTAAGCCGACCGCCTACAAGACGCGTACCAGTCTTAATAAAAAATAGTCCAGTGTTTTGATCGTATATCGTCACCTCATGACAATTATCCTTTTCACGCCGAATGTCTAATAATGCTTGAACCCTCGGAGTGAACATTTGACCCTCGGCAATAAGTTTTTGCACCACACGACGTCGCTCGGTAAAATAGACATTCAACCGATGGAATGTAAACTGGACAATCACCGTGACTGGCAAATTATGAACTCCCTTCAAAACAAGTTGAATATCTCTAACAAATTCGTAGTCATCATGCCATACCTACGACCATTATCGAATGCAATAGCCTATTTTTCATGAGGATCTTTTTCTAGCCAAGCAATCATTTCAATATTCACCTCCTTAATCCTTGCGATTGCTTTATCATATTTTCTTTTTTGATTTTGGGTGGCGACTTTCTTCAGCATGTTTATCATTCGCATGTTGCCAAATTTTTTTTGAATGTTTGAAACAAAGTGTCGCATACAATAACGGTGATAAGAAAATGGTTCGTTCCAACCATACATCGACTCTCTCATAGTATTAAGAATACCGGCGTGAAGATCTGATATAACACATAGCGGATATCTCTTAGTTACACACTCGTATGTTTAACAAAACCAACCCCAGCTATTTGTGTTTTCTGATTCGACTATAGTAAATGCAAATGGAAATAACTGATTATTGGCATTTGGAGAAACTGCTATTAAAAGTGCGCCTTTGTATTTTTCATATAGAAAAGTCCCATCAATGCTGATAACCAACCGATGGTATTTGAAACTCTCGATTGACGCACCGAATGCCCAGAATATCTTGTGGAACAATTTCTTTCCTGGTTCAATAGTCGCAGTTTGAAACTGAACAACGGTTTGCAGGTTAGCAGCTTGCAATGTGATCATGAACTTAGGCAGCTTAGCATATGATGTTGTGAAGTCCCCGAACAATATTTATAACGTTGTACATTTTGTCCACCAAGCCTTCTTATAGCTTATAACATAACCGAACATAACTTTTATGGTCTGAACAATAGCTTGAGGCGTAGTATTCAAATTCACTTTTACAATATTAACGATTATTTTTGCCACAAAACGTGAGTCAATCTGAAAGTGATCCCGGTTTACAATTGGATTGACATAAGTGTGAGCCTCTTTAAGTGTTTTGATCGTGAATGGCTCGTCGGTATTATGTCTAAACGCGTGGAGAGCCCATGGACATTCTTCACCAATCTTGCACATGACTCACCACGTCAATGTGCTTGACTTTGCATCTGAGTACCGCCGATGATTTTTAATGGAATACATCGCAACTACATGTTTAAGATCCTCCTTACTTTGAAACTATTATCCTTTGTACAATTCTGAACCGCTTCCTCCGACAACAAATGGCTCGTCAAAATTGTTGACCCAATCCAATCTGTAGAGATAAACTCAAGGGCCGCCACATTTTAATATGTCAATTGACCTATATTCTGTCCAGCTGGATCATCTTCATCATCATCCTCCCCTATATCTGTTCGAGTTCTTAGCGCCCTTATCACGACTTGGGAATGGCATGTGACCGGCACTTGGATTATGTGAAGTATATAGGACCTTACTGTAACCTAAGTAAGCCGAAAACACAGAAATATAAACCTTTTTAGTAAAATACTGGAGGTGGAGTTTTGAAAAGGGGGTATAATTGAAATCTAGTTCTCTTTTTAATGTAAAGTTCGTATGAAATACAAGTGAATTATATACTATAATTTGAAAACGTTTTCGTCATTTGAAATTTGGGCAGCACCTCCTTCGTAAATTTCAATCCAAAATCAGTACATAACAAGTATAATATGGCATATCCAAGCGGGAGCTAGCTCTTCGCCAATCGGCGGAAACAACTATGCAAATACGAATATACGACGCCCAAGGTGAAGATCAACACAGGAAAAAAATAAAGACCAAAGCATCATCAAACCCAAAATAAAGATTAATACACAGATCTCGCTCTAAGTCTGAAAGAATATATAAATCTCTGGTTTCTAAGTCTACCAAATACACATAGTCTGGTTGATGGAGTTTTTAAATAGATACAAACGAATAATAAATGTATACAAAGGTGGTTACGATCCGAGGAGTAACCCACCTACTAATGCTAATCACCCAGAAAAAAGGATATGCCAGCAAGCCGCTACTGATCCGAGCGGTCAATCTTGTAAGAAAACTATGGCACAACGGGGGTGAGTTTCCAACTCGTGAGTAGAAGATATCATCAGGTAGAAATCGAATATATAACGATCTTCTAGGTCATACTGTAATATAATAATATCATACTGTGTGGTATCTAGGGTGATCATGTATACATAAGTGTAATAATAATAATATTGTGCATATGTCAATATATGGTACCCAGTCATCTGTGTCATATGTATGTATATACATGTGTCATCCAACGTGTGTTCATCAATGACACATTAAATCATCATAAAACCTGAGTGCTTAGCATCGACACTCGAAATCATCACAAAACTCGTGCCTAACATTAACACGTACTCGACACTTGAAATCATCACAAAACCCATGTCTAACATCGACACGTAAATCCTCATATCTCAGGCACCGTCTCATCAGATCGGTCCTCATATCCATCTGTCTCATATCACTCCGGTCGGTATCTTTCAGATATCCACCGAGTCCAGTACTGTCACCGGTTGGTAGTGTTCCCCTACCGGACTCAACGCCTTTCTATATGATCTTCTTGCCCCGGAGTACTGTACCGGGTCCACCATGTACCCGCAGACAGTAACTCCTCACTTCTCGAATCGGGTAATCATCATAGTTCAGCACCGAGAAAACTCATGGTGGACGTTGAAATATCATATCAAGAGAAATCGCATATTTAAAACAATCATAAGAATTTAAAATGTATCTGCGGTTTCTCAAATCTAGAAATCTCATGGAAACAGAATCTCATAAGCATGTAACAATGATAGAACAGTAAGTACATGCACATAATAGTATTGCAAAGTATAGCAAGTGTTTTCATCTGAGCATGTCGTGTGACTAGATAAGGAAGTGCAATATATGAACTAGTATGTGCGGTAATGAGTACTAAGCAATAACTATAATTCTACGGGTTATAAGGCGATACAGTGACATAGCGATTTCTAATGTTTACGTGGCATGGCAATTACCGATGCTGTGTGTGTGAGCCGGTGAGTAAGTGTACATGCAACATGCGCATCATCGGTAATGGTGCGTGTGTCCTAGCAGACGGAGTCGTAATAAGGTAAGTACACGAAGCGTAGGATATATATGTCGCAAAGGAAAATAGTACGAGCGTCTGCGGAAATAAGAAATCGTAGCGTGAACAGTATAAAATACGTAACCACGTTTAAGCCATACAGTTAAAGTTAAAATAGTACGAATCGTTGTTTTTGAAAATAAGGGCTACAATGTTTTAGAAAAAGATATCATTTGAAAATCCGTAGCATTCCTTAAAGTTATCATTTAAAAGTGCATAACGATTCGTTAGTTTTGAAAATAGGTATGGTTATAAATATATCCTAATATCTACCTACTGATTTTAGTCAATATTCCTCGAGTCGATATATATATATATATATATATATATATATATATATATCAACGATTCATCCTCATCATATCACGTACGGTATAATCCATCGTACGATACTATCAATCAATAGTACAGATCTATAGTCACGTACATCGCCTCATCTCATATCATCATATATCATCTCATGTCATATCGTATCGTGTCATGTCATAACATATCATATATATATCGCCTCGTATCCTCATATCAAATCATATCGACTCATGTCATTATATCCAATCATATCCTCATATCCTCATATCATCTCATAATTATCCTCGTGTTTATATATATATATATATATATATATATATATATAAGCGTATATACATATAACTCATGGACTAAGAAAAACTAGAACTAGTGATATACCATCCTATACGTACATTACTATTGTTTATAGTATCCTAAAACCCTATTATCTAAGTATACACATCTAAAATATCTATATATACTATATCTCTAGTATCCCAGTACTACAGTTGCGGGGGTGCTATACGCCATCCACCCGACGTCCCCCATAGATAAACATCTACTCACCTACTATGCCTTGCTCTAGTCGATCCCAATGGATGCCTTGCCCTCCTTCATCATCCCGGAAGTTCACACGCTTGTACCTACAAATCAAGTCCATAACCAAAATCTAATGAAAATCCGAATCGAATTCCATAGAAACTCAACCCATGTCCAAAACCGATATGACAAGCGAAAGGCACATAGGTTAGAACCTATGGTCCGCTCGTGCCATAACAATAAAATATGTTGTGGCGTTGACGTACGAACGTCGAACGACCAGGTCACATCATGCAAATACAAAATCGAAGTTTCAAATATCGGAAAACATAAGCAGAAACTCAGTAACATGCTCCCAGATTTTTTCTAAAGTTAAATTAGCCCTTTTACATATAGAATTGGCCTAGTTATCATGTGATTAAGCTACAGACTAAGACTCAAAACCTATCTCCAATATTGGGCCATAATTTGCGGCCAATACGATTAAATTGGCAGTCAAGAAAGGGAGGTAGGGGTTCGGGCTTCTGGGGTGGCTTCCTATTTTCCTGCACATCTCACTGTATCTACTATAAAATTTTCAGAGTTCTTAGGTAATACTAGATTCCAATTGATCATCTATATCCCCACAAAACTGATATCGGAAAATTCTAAGTTTGTCTTTGACACTTCTTAGCTCATTTTAATCAAAGCTACCATCACTACTAGGCCAGTAGTCACTCTCTAAACCACCACTAACCTCTACTACAAGTTTTAGCTTCCAATCCTCATCCTAGAATTTTTCAAGTTCACCAAACCTAAACCTCTTAACTCTAAACTAATACTTGAGGTTGGGAAACTTAAAACTTGACTAAAAGTGAGAGTTTTATCTTGTAGAAGCAACTCAAGAAAATTCTTAGTTGGCCAAAGTGTTCAAAATTCAAGCTTGATCTCACCATGATGTGTAGGATGATCTTGTAAACAATATTTATGAAGGGTTTGTGGGGTTTTGGTGAGGTTTTAGGGGTGTTCATGGTGGTAGAGAGGGTGGAGGAGTTGAAGGAGGAGGAGAAAAAGAAAATAGAGGAGGTGAAGAAAGCAAATGTGGAATCTTCCATGGTTGTAGCAACCATCTCTCTCTCTCTCTTTCTCACTCTCTCTCCTCATAACTCAAAGTCAGTTCCATATCCTCTCTTTCATTTAATATATTCTTTTCTTATCTTTTCCTTTCCTTTTTTTTTAAAAACAAAACATACTATAAATCAAAATCTCAATGTTACATGTCATGACACATTAAACATGGTTTTAACAAAATGGATTTGGTTTAATGCATAATTAGTAATATACTAATCATGTTTAATATTCAACTTGTATGTAAATAATATATATTAATTTGTAAAATGCCCAAATCATATAAATGTTTTCATAAATGATAATTCATTTTAAATTTCCAATTATTTTCCAAAATATAGGCATGTAGTCATACCATTCTACGAAAACTCAAATGTAAACTCGTATAATATTCGTGAAATTTATTATTTTATTATTTAAATTCCAAAAATATTATTTTATATTTTCTGAAATGTCACAGCTCTGGCCACTAACCGCGGCCGTTGCGGAACGAAAAACTTTAACCTTTTAAGAACTTGGCGCTAGAAATGACTACCTAGAATCTAACCAAATATTAAACTAGTAAACATAAGAGTTCTATCTACTCTGCAAAGAGGGTTATATCGAATGATCCTTGTCCTTAGGTCTTCTACCCTCTTCCTTATCTCCTTGAAGTCTCCGTGATCGAGCTTGATCGCCGGTCTTTGTTCACACTATAATATTGCATTATTATATTCCCCATTCTTATTCTTTTTATAAATAAACAGGTACTTTTGACGCATGTCTGATACATGTTACAGGTTACAGGTTACAGGTTCTTGGATAGAAAACAGTGAAAAAGACAAAAGACGATGTAAAAAGGGACTTTTGACCAACAAATAGAAGGATCTTGATCAAGCCGACATGAAAGATAAAGTTCACAAACTACAAGGCAGCGCAAGGTCTAAGATGTCAGTGAACGGTTAAAAGTCTAATACAAGTATTCACTGGAATATCTGGAAGAAACCTGGAAGCCTATTTGAGAAAAATACCAAAGAAACAAGAAGCCCAAAAAGCCCAAAGCCGTATGCAGAAAACTCAAGCAGTGATCTCACTATTGGGCCGCGGAACCGCGGCCCAAAGCCTACCCAGGCCGCGGTTCCGCGGCCGTATGGAGCCTGTATGGAATAAATTTTTTACTATAATTCTTTATGTCTTTTAACCGGTCTTCCTAAGGGCTATTTTTGTAAATTTAGACATGCGGTTCAAGATGTACCCTAGGGTTTCCTATTCTTTATAAATAGGAACTCTAATCATTGTAATTCTTATGCCTCCCTTCATTAATAAAATACAAAATTCTTTTGGAGAGCATCGGTGTTTCTTTTCCATTCAGAAATTCAGATCTGACAACCCTGCATGGATGATTGGAGGGATGCATCTGTAAGTAGATTTAATTTCTCGCCCTAGTTTAGATTTAAATTCTTTGCCCTAGGTAGATTTAATTTCATGCCCTAGGAACTTGTTTAGGGTTTAGCTTTGGGGAAGGATTTTGAGAGATGAGATCTCTCATCCCTTTCTTACCCACCAAATATTTACAATAGGACTCCATACATACACGCACATACCGTGCCCTACGGCATCCTACCCCTCGAGGTAACGATGACACCGTAGTGTAAAATCCCGGTTGCGCGCGTTTTCCATGGAGCTTAGGGTAAGGATCTCTAAAGGAAGGACAAGAACCTAGAGGAAGGAACACCTTCCCGAATGGATCTAATCCCCTTTATTGATAATTACCATAACTCCTCACAGATCTTCATTCGGGTATAGAAAGCGTTGAGATTTACTTGCATTTCCAAACCATCCCTAAACCTAGCCCTAGCAAGAATAGATCTAGATAATTGCCCTAGGATAAATTAGATTTTTAGATTTAATAATCAACCGAACACCCTTCGAAATTAACTCGTTAGCGCGACTAGGAAATTCACAAAATCCCTGTGGACCGACCCGTACTCACCGGCTAGCTACATGCTACGCCGTTCTTGATTGCGGTTACAAATATTTTTGATCTATCTTTTAGAAAGCGCAAGCACGCTGAATCTCTTCAAATCAAATGGCGCCGTTGCCGGGGATGGCGTAGAAATTTCCTTTTCGCGATTTCGGGTTAATCATAAAATTTAAAAAACTCATAAAAATCTAAAAAATCCAAAAACTATAAAAATATATCAATTGTTATTTTTTGGAAAGGGATACTTTGTTGTTTTAATTTTTGCAGGATATACAAACTCGGATCTGGAAATTTCCGGAAAGCAAAACAGAAAACGGGATATCGGAACAGAAGGGATTCTAACAACAGAAGAGCACAAAAATTTTGGAGACCCAAATCCCCTAACCCGCCGCGATTCCGCGGCCAAAACCCACCTTAGGCCGCAGAACCGCGCTCTGTTGGTGTCTTCAGTTGATGGAATTTGCACTGTAAGCTCCCTGTTATTTTTCCTCTGTAAATTTTGAGATATTTTCTGTGAATTGCCTGCAGAATTTTGTGCGCTTGAAAAAATCTTTCCCTTCCAACTAACGATCTTGTGCAGGATTTTTGTGCCTTGCTTAAAATGAAATTAAATTGCAAGTAATATTTTGCTGTTGCATATCTTGTGTTGAAAATCTTTTTGCAACAAAATTTTTCCTAATAAAGAGAAAAAGAATAAAAAAAAAAGAATAAGGAAAATTTTGTAGAAACTTGCAAAGTTTTTTTTGCCGCAAATAAATCCTTGCACGACAAATTCTCTTTCCTTTCCCCCTCTTCTAATATAGATACCCCACATAATAAATCATTAGCCGAACTTTGGTATCCCGAACCTAATTTTGCGTCGTACGTTAATTTGTTCGGTCAATTTAAAGATGATCCTTCCTTGCCAAAAAAATCTTTGAAAGATCAAATAGAGGCATCTAGGAGAGACAGTTTGACTTTTCAACCCATTTTGTGTCGACCAAGTCCATCTTTACGACCTATATATGTTGACACCACTTTTCCAAGTCCTGCTGTAACTTCTAAGCCGATGTCCATTGCTGAGCATATTGCTCAATCTCGCAGCCGATCTTTCACCCCTCTCCACTCATCCAGTTCTAGGGATCAACATGACTATTCATCTTTTTATCCATATGTTGACCCTACCCCTGTCCTACCACCCACTTCCTACCAGTCCTATCCGACTTTCCCACCTTCACTAGACACTGTTTCTACACAGCCTGTTGGGAGTTTTGCATATCCACACCATTTTGAATCTTTCACCGAAACCCCCTTACCACCCAAGTCTAGTTTGGAAGAGTCGTTGGAGGCGTATATTGCAGCAACAAATAAAATGACTAGGAATGTGGAAGCGTCTGTGGCCGCTCTTATGCAACCTAGTGAACCGGTAGCTAGTCTCCCGCTAGCTCAAAATTTTTTAATGTATAAGGAGGCGGTTGGACAGAGTGAGAATGAGAGAGGATTTTCAAATCAAACCTACTCGTACCCAATTGAAGCCCACAACTCCTGTTTTCCATCGATTGCCCTAAATAGTTCACCTGTTGAAAATAAAAATGAGTTGTGTGATTTTGTAGTGATTGATTTGCCAAATTGTGAAGAACCCCTTTCAAGTGAAACCACACTTAATCCTTTCGATCTTTACACCTCCACTCTAGAACCTAAATCGATAGATATCCATGCTTTTGATGAGGTGTCTAAGAAAATTGATTTTCACTTGATTGAGGATATAGACGCCGGAAATATTTCGGATGATGAACATGTCGATTTAATTGAGATTTTATGTTCAAATCATCATCCCGAGTTATTAAAGGTTTCTCCCGAATCTAATATGCGTCTTGAATTTGATGATAATGGCATGGATGAGTTGAATTTTGAGGAAAATTATAAGGATAATATTGAGAAGAGTTTTGAGGATAATATTGAGGTTGAACCATTTTTGTTTAATGTGTCGGATTTTCCAATTTAGCCTCCTGAACCTTTAACTGTTATATCACCCTCCCTCCTTCCTATTGTTCCGACCGTGTAAGTGACCGTTACGCTTTCATCTCAAATACCAAGTTTGGCGTACCCATATTTTCTTGCGAATCTTGAGGGATTTGACCCCATTTCCCGATGGGTTGATAGGTTAGCGCAATCGCTTATAACACATCGGTCATCACATATTGCGCTAATTTATTCACTCGATTTACACGCTCAAGTTTGCGCGATCCTTCTTTCTCCTTTCCGCCCTTCTTTCCCCCCACCGAGACCATATTCTACAATTCTTCTGTCCACACGGTCTCGCGTGTTTCTCATTTCTTTCCTCCACACCCCATTCTTGCACCGACTATACCTTTACCATGATAAGATTTTTGAATGGTTGGTGTTAACCTTTGGCTTGTGTAAGGCCAAGCTTAAGTTTGGGGGGACCTTTGTATATATGTACATATATTTTTTGTTTTCATTTTATAAAAAATTAAAAAAAAATTCAAAACATTAAAAAAATATTTTAAAAATTATAAATAAATAAACAGGGGAGTGCCGGTATTTTGACCCTCTTGGTTTAGCATGACAGTGAGGACACTGTCAAGTTCAAGTTTGGGGGTATGCTCGGTACGTTTTCTTCCTTCGCATTCATTTGTATATATTTTTGCATACTTATTTGAAAACCCATAAAAATTGAAAAAATTATAAAAATTATTGTATTCAATTTTGGCTTATTTGACTAGAGTTTGACAGATAGGTTAACTGGCTAGGAACAACTAGATCTTAGACTTAGTAAATTAAAAACCCTAAAAATAACATTCCTTAAAGTTTAACGGTAGAAAGTATATGCCTTTGTAGTTTATTAAGAAATAGGCAAATTTTGGGTTCACTTCTTGGGCTAAATCAAAACGAAGGGAAGAGTATTGAAGCTTTTATTAGAGTATAAGTTTGAAAAATAGCTCCTAGCTTAAGTCTAGATTCTGAAAACGTATACCCTACAATTTGCACAATCACGAACCTTGAAACTTGGAATAGTAGAAGAGACCTTGAAATGCTCTTGTCTAAAGTCCTTAGTACGAAGAAAATAAAAGAAAAAAAAAGTGAATAAAGAAAAAAAATGGACACTGGTTTTTGTGATTACTTAAGGCTGTAAAAAATTGAAAAATATTTAGCGAGGGTGCTTCATCACCTAGTGCCTTAGACCAACTGGTTTGGGAATCACTGCTAAAGCCTTGGGTGTTGCAAAACTAGGAAGTACGCCTTAAAGTGCTAACGCATCTTGTAATCGGTTGTTGGTACCTCAAGAAGTATTAACGATCGCATGAAGGATGTGTAAGCAAATTTCATTTAAAAATTCACTAATTAATAAGTGCTTTGGACAATGGACGAGAGTACGATTGCTTGATTTGAATTTCCAAGTGTAGGGGTGATATTTATACACACACGTAGGGGATATGTGATTAGAGTTTAGATAAGAGAAAGGAATGAAGAATAGAATTTGTATCTTTAATAGAGTTGATAAAAATTCCTAAGTGGAGATGGAACTTTAGAAGGAAAACTTAAGAAATGCCGAAAGCTAAGTAGGTCTACATAACATATATAATCTTAAGTTAAATGATGAGGAAGTGTGAAGAATAGGGGTGGATAATTTACGAGTTGAAGATAATAGAATTCCTTGTTAGAAAACCTAAATGGAGAACAAAAGTAAATGGGCCGAGTTGATAGGATTTTGTGGGTGTAATCCGCTGAAAACCCTCAGGAGACAACTCTCCTCCAACTAGGGACACCTAGAGGTTTAACGGCTTGTTGCACGAGCTCAGTGCAATCGCGTTTCCCTGCGAAAGTGTGGTTAGGATTTTAGCGAATAAAAATAAGTTTGCTCGAGGACGAGCAAAAGATAAGTTTGAGGGTATTTGTTCACACTATAATATTGCATTATTATATTCCCCATTCTTATTCTTTCTATAAATAAACAGGTACTTTTGACGCATGTCTGATACATGTTACAGGTTACAGGTTCTTGGATAGAAAACAGTGAAAAAGACAAAAGACGATGTAAAAAGGGACTTTTGACCAACAAATAGAAGGATCTTGATCAAGCCGACATGAAAGATAAAGTTCACAAAGTACAAGGCAGCGCAAGGTCTAAGATGTCAGTGAACGGTTAAAAGTCTAATACAAGTATTCACTGGAATATCTGGAAGAAACCTGAAAGCCTATTTGAGAAAAATACCAAAGAAACAAGAAGCCCAAAAAGCCCAAAGCCATATGCAGAAAACTCAAGCAGTGATCTCACTATTGGGCCGCGGAACCGCGGCCCAAAGCCTACCCAGGCCGCGGTTCCGCGGCCGTATGGAGCCTGTATGGAATAAATTTTTTACTATAATTCTTTATGTCTTTTAACCGGTCTTCCTAAGGGCTATTTTTGTAAATTTAGACATGCGGTTCAAGATGTACCCTAGGGTTTCCTATTCTTTATAAATAGGAACTCTAATCATTGTAATTCTTATGCCTCCCTTCATTAATAAAATACAAAATTCTTTTGGAGAGCATCGGTGTTTCTTTTCCATTCAGAAATTCAGATCTGACAACCCTGCATGGATGATTGGAGGGATGCATCCGTAAGTAGATTTAATTTCTCGCCCTAGTTTAGATTTAAATTCTTTGCCCTAGGTAGATTTAGTTTCATGCCCTAGGAACTTATTTAGGGTTTAGCTTTGGGGAAGGATTTTGATAGATGAGATCTCTCAACCCATTCTTACCCACCAAATATTTACAATAGGACTCCATGCATACACGCACATATCACGCCCTACGGCATCCTACCTCTCGAGGTAACGATGACACCGTAGTGTAAAAGCCCGGTTGCGCACGTTTTCCATGGAGGTTAGGGTAAGGATCTCTAAAGGAAGGACAAGAACCTAGAGAAAGGAACACCTTCCCGAATGGATCTAATCCCCTTTATTGATAATTACCATAACTCCTCACAGATCTTCATTCGAGTATAGAAAGCGTTGAGATTTACTTGCATTTCCAAACCATCCCTAAACCTAGCCCTAGCAAGAATAGATCTAGATAATTGCCCTAGGATAAATTAGATTTTTAGATTTAATAATCAACCGAACACCCTTCGGAATTAACTCGTTAGCGCGACTAGGAAATTCACAAAATCCCTGTGGACCGACCCGTACTCACCGGCTAACTACATGCTACGCCGTTCTTGATTGCGGTTACAAATATTTTTGATCTTTCTTTTAGAAAGCGCAAGCACGCTGAATCTCTTCAAATCAGTCTTCCTCCGTCGAAGATGATCCACCCGAGGGATGTGGTTCATGGCTTTATCTCCACACAAAAAACCTAGTGGAGCAACTAAAAGCTTTAAGTTGCTAATCTAAAGTGTTTAGTGATGTAGTATGTTATTCTAGTAATTTTTCTACCTCTCTTCACCCTTTATTCTCAACTCATAAGAGTGTAAGGTGAAGAAGAAAAAGGAGCTCTAAAATGGAGAGAGAAAGAGAATGGTGAAAAAAATGAAAATCACATCACAAAACAAATATGCAAGCTTGGTTTTATCAAATGATATTTGCATATATAAAAATCAACCATACTTGAATAGTGTAGATAAATGAATTATAAATTCATTTGTCGACCCTATTCAACCATACTTCACACCATTCTCTTTGCCACCTCATTTCAATTTTCAAGAAAAGAAAAACCAAGGAAATGAGGTGTCCTTCTAGAATGTTTTCCATATAAATACGAAATATACTCTACCATATATACATACACGTATTCATATCAAAATACAAATACCCAAAGAGGTAAAATAATACAAAGAACATAATACTAGAATATACATATCGAAATATGTATATGTAAATTATTAAATCAATACCTAATTTAATAATCCGGTTTAATTCTAAGCCGGATAGTATAACCAACCGTCCGATCGAAAACCCGGATAACACTAGAATATATATATTTTATATGTAAATTATTAAATCAATACCTTGTTAGTTATATGTATGCCCTAGAGGCCATTACTGTACATACGATGTATATTGTAGTAAATGCTTGGACATATATAGGGAGGACTTTCTTGCTCGACATGATAGTACGCTATCTGGTTACACTTTATCTTAACATGTACTCTGATTGTCTCTATGTTATATGTTGATAAAGCCTTTAGGATATGTACTCGACTATTGGGACTATGATGAGATCATACTAGTGGGGCTATGATAGTCGATGAGTACATCCTATAACTGTTCCTAGTCAAGAGTGTATCGAGACAGGGCATCGTTACACCAGAGTAAACTAGCGTATACGCATCTTGACCCATATGATGGGCGATGGATGATCCCATATCCATCGGTGTTTGACATCAAGGATGGTGTACGGGTGCTCAGTAGAGACTGGGTACACTGGACGGACTCGCCGAGAACTCCCAGATGGTATTATACCTGACGTCAGATGGCAGTTCTCCGGTGATACTGGTACAGATTAGTCTGTAGACCCGAGATCGTTATAGAGTCTTGTGTGATTCCCACTGTGTTTTGATTTCCATCATACCACGTCCAAGAGGGCGTGCAAAAAGGTGGCTTTTGGGTACAGTCCCGAATCACATGGAGGCAATGAGCGATAGGAGGGGATTCGTCTCTCCCGATATAGGGAGTTGATGTTGCGCTGTGTTCGATTGGCTATAACTGGAAATCTCTGGACAGGGTTGCTGAGATATACTGGTAAGTGTTATCAGTAGTTTCTCGAACTGTTATAGACCTCATATCGACACGACTTATCAAGCTACTGAGGTCTGACGTTTACCACCCCTAGGCGAGATATGCAACATATCAGACGACGAGATCAGACTGTACGGGAGTGTTACTGATTGGATTCGCAGGAGAATGTATAGGCTTGCTTGTTGATCTTTTGAGCACTCAATACCTGGGTGGCTATTACGTTTAGCTGACCGCTTACAGCTTGTAGGTGTTTGATATGATCATCACCTACTGCCGGCGTATTGACGATTCTTTAGAGTCCTACACAGAGGTATCTTGACTCAGGCAAAACGGAGTAGGAGCACATATATGATATGTGCGGGACTGAGAACAATACGTGTATGTGATACCGTATTAGATTCTCACGATATGAGATATCGGCCGGGTATATGAGATATAGCCGGGTCATCGGATCAAGTGTTGATTCGATGAACTAATACAGATTATATTAGTCGGTTATTTATGAAATAGCCGGATTATCGGATCAAATGTTGATTTGATAATTTAATGTATAATTATATATTTGATATATTAAATTGCATTAACTAATATTAGCTCACTTATTGATTCATTTTCTCACCGGGTAATACATTGATATATATGCGATATATGTTAATTGTATTATTTTTTTTTGTTACAAATATATATTATATATGTGATATATAATATTGTAATATGGTATGATTACTAATGCAACATGTTTAGTGGAGATTAAACAAAGTTAGGGTTTGAATTGGGTTAGTTCCTTCATGAACCTTCTAGAAGGTTTTCTTTTGTCATGAGTTAAGATATTATGGTTGATATTTTAAGTGACTCATTCTTAACCCAACCCAAACCCTTAGCCCTAGTTAAATCTCTACATGAGTTAGCCTTGTCATAGTTGACCATGGTTGCATTTGTAATGATATTATCATTTGCATTATTCATCACAAAAGGATTATTCATTGTTCATCTTCTTCTTCCTTCTTACAATGCTTTCTAGCTTTGATTCTTGTGATGAAAATAGGTGAGATTATGAAAATAAAATAGAGCTAAATTCCTACTTCATCATCCTAATCTATCCTAGCCGTTTAGATTAGGGTGTTCACTTTATTTGAGAGTGAGAGCTTGTGTTTAAGAAACTTCAAGGTAGATCATCTTTGTTATCGAAGATCGGAAGCAAGTTTGCATCATTCTCTTCGTGGAGCCTCTCTAGAGTCCGGGTACATGATGATCGCAGCGAAGGGACCTCAACACGGAGCTTATGAAGTGAAGGACCGGACTACAAAGGTTGTAATCCCAAACTCTTATATGTTAAAGTGTTTAGCATGCTTTGTTTCGCCTAATCTCTAGTCTAAGATCTTGGTTTAGGGTTGTTCGGCACGGCTAAATTTTAAATCGGGTATGGTTGATGCCTTATAGACCGTTGTACGAGTGCCTAGTAACCCTACATACCTGATTTAATAATCCAGCTTAATTCTAAGCCGACTAGTATTATCATTCGAATGGAACCCTGCACGTATCAAAATACGGCCACTACATCATTTCTCCTGAACAAAAGAAACCCTCTGGGACTCTAAATACTCAACAGTTTTCTTGGAATGTCCGTTAGATACGGCCGCGACGGAGGAAAAGAACTACAACCAGATTGCTACTCAGGACTAGCTTAGTTTCATTTTTTTTCTTGCTTATGTATGCCACATGTTTAGGCATTTTCTTTTAGTGTTTTTACTTTCCAGAAACTCATGTACTTGTAAATATTTGAAGTTGAATGTAAATAAAAATATTTGCTGAAAATTTTACAGTCTCCATTTATTCTTGCATTGTGTATTATTGTTTCAATACGCTTAGTATATTTATTTAGGGAATCACCTTCTCTGGATAAATATGTCGCGGGCTTGCCACGTCATCGTTTCCGTCTACTGGAAAGTGGGGCGTGACAATACGCTGGCAGTGGGTTTAACCACAAGCACGTCAGCGACACTAGCTGTACGTAACGGATATCCAGGTACCGGTCTAAAAGGAAGGCTGATGAGCAAGCTCATCCGAACCCCTACTGAGCCTATCCGTAACAATCTCCGTACAGTCCGGTCTCTTCGTCTAAGAGTATCGCATACCGGGTCTAGGATGGTGGTAAACATCAGACCTCTAATAACCTGATAAGTTATGTTGATTCGGCTCAGGACCAATCCGAGAAACCACTGATATAACCATCAGTAAATCTTAACTGCCTTAGCCATAGTCTTATGGTTTTGGCCAATCGGACAAGGTGCGATGTCGACTCCCAATACCGGGAGAGACGAATTCCTGACAATCACTCACTGTCTATATGTGGCTCGGGACTGTACCCAACCAAAACTTGTTTACATGACTCAGTAGAGCCGTGGTAGGGTAGAGATCAAAGTACAGTAGGAACTCTCACGAGACATATGATGATCTCAGGTCTAAAGACCAACCTATACTTATGTCACCTGAGAACCGCTATCTGACGATAGGTATAATACCATCTAGAGGTTCTCGGCGAGTCCGTCCAGTGTACTTACCCTCAGCGAGCACCTGTATACAATCTTAGGTGATCATACCAATGGCTGTGGGCCCATCGTCGGACTTTAGAAACGTATACACAAGTCTACTCTGGAATATCTGTTGGATATATGTATGCCCTAGAGGCCATTATGTGATAGTGGATGTATTTATACATGTATATATATATATATATTCAGTGTACATTCTTGCTCGACATGATAGTATGCTATCTGGTTCTTCTTTATCTGACATGTTGATTTGATCATGCTTTTATTCATTCATATATGTTGATAAAGCCCTGAGGATATAGGCTTGACTACTGTGATTATGATGGAGATCATACTAGTGGGACATCTGTAGTTTATAAGCATATCCTGGAATGTCCCTAGTCATGGGTGTATCGAGACGGGGCATAGATATACCAGAGTAGACTAGCGTATATGATACTAGACCCATATGATGGGCGATGGATGTTCCCACATTCATCGATGTTTGACATCGAGATCGTATCCGGGTGCTCAGTGGTGACTGGGTACACTGGACGGACTCGCCGAGAACTCCTATATGGAATTATATCTATCGTCGGATAGCAGTTCTCAGGTGACACTGGTGCAGGTTAGTCTGTAGACCCGAGATCGTCATAGAGTCTTGTGTGTTCTCCCACTGTACTTTGATTACCACCCTATCACGGCTCTACTGAGTCGTGCAAATAGGTGGCCGTTGGGTACAGTCCCGAGACACACGAAGGCGATGAGCGATAGGAGGGGTTTCGTCTCTCCCGGTATTGGGAGTTGATGCTGTGCTGTGCTCGACTGGCTATATCAGTAAGTCCCTGTCCAGGGCTGTTGAGATTTACTGATAAGTGTTATCAGTAGTTTCTCGATCTGTTATAGACCATTCATCGGCACGACTTATTGAGTTATTGGGGTCGATGTTACCATCCCTAGACTCGATATGCAGCATATCTGACGAAGAGACCGGACTGTACGGTAGTGTTGCCGGTTGGCTCGACGGGAGTTGTAACAGGTTCGCTTTTTTTCTTCTGATCGCTCAATACCCGGGTGGCCGTTACGTTTAGCTGACCGCTTGCGGCTTGGGGGTGCTTGATATGATCATCACTCGCTGCCGGCGTATTGACGAGTCTTAGAGTCCCACAAAGGAGTTACCTAGTCCAGGCGAAACGTTGTGGTGCGCATATGCGATATGCGCGTGGACCCGGTTAAAATGCGTGTATGAGATATCGTATATTAATCGGGCGGCTTGCTTTTGGTCGGGTCGTATGTGATATGACCGGGTTGATAAATCAAGTGTTGATTTATCATTTAACCATTAGTTTCTCACTACAAATCCTTTTCTTGTCTTTTTGGTGTATGCATGCATGTATGCATTCATACTTGTTCATGCACACATGGATGTGCATGCACACATACATGCATACATCATTCTATCATGGTTGTATATATAGAAGATGGTGGCAATATAAGACTCACACCTTATAATTATATATATGGATATATATTATATTTGTTTTAAAACAAAAGAAAAGAAAAAGATTAATACATGGTTATCTTCTACACTCTTCTTTGAACTAACCTTGTTCACCTACTTTTTAACCATGAGTTAATCTGTCTTTTGTGTTTTAACTCAAGTACAATAATATCTTTATTATGTAACCATGGTTTGAGATGAAGAGTAGAAAATATATATACTTATATTTTCTATTTTTCATATAAAGCATATCATTATCTTGAGCTTAGAAAGCCATCATCTTCTTCCTCCTTTCTCTTTTGCTCTCTAGATTTCTCAAGTGAGCAAAATACTTATCAAGTTAGGATTTTAAAGTGAGAAAACCAACCACAACATCATTCTACACTAGTCTTGCCCACTTGTGAAGAGTGTTAGCTTCCATTTCTTCTCTTGATCTTGTGAAGTTTCAAGCTTGGACAAAGAGGACTCCGGGTGGATCATCGTGGACCTAGAGGTTCTCAAGCGGACGTTTTCCAACCCTCAAGTAGCCAAGGAGTCTAGCGTAGGGAGCTACAAAGGTTGTACTCTCAAAACCCTAGCTTTATCTTCTTGTGATGATGTGCATGTTTAGAAACCCTAATTTTCTAGTGATGATTCTTTGTATGTTCACTTAGCACCTTAAAGATTTAATTTTGAGACATGTGATACTTCCAAACCCTTCATTAGGAGCTAGGTAAACCTAAGAATATCGATGCCCGGTCTCGATACTCCTGCGACTTAGAAATTTTAAGGATGTGTTTATGGACTACTCAGCTCCTACAAGCATGATCCCATCATGACTCTAGTAGTCAAGCAAAATCCTACGGGCTTTATCAACATGTCCCAGCCATATGTGATATCGAGTATAACATATGCACATGTTAAGATAAAGACAAACCAAAATAGTATACCACTGTGACGAGTCTTTATCAACATGTATAAGCAATACACAACAGTAAGAAAAACAAATACACATGTTCAGATAAAAGACAACTCAAATAGTATACTATATAACGGAGCAAGATTATCCTGTACATATATATCCCTAGCATCCTATACATATATATCCCTAGCATCCTATACGATACAGGCCTCTAGGGCATACATATCCAATACATACATATCCATAGCATCCTATACAATACAAACCTCTAGGGTATACATATCCAACAATTTCCTATTTGCACTGAGACTTGTAATTGGCATACCGAATACCCAACATCTACATTAGGGCCAGTTGTTGGCGTATCGCATACCCAACATCTTAAAAAATCGCTCGAACTGCGCTTGAAGGAGGGCCTTGGTAAATGGATCTACCGTGTTGTCTTTCGTATATACTCTCCGGACCTCGATCTCCTGGCAATCTACGTTCTCCCTGATTAGGCGATACCATCTCAAGATGTGTCTGGATTTCTATTAGGACCGTGGTTCCTTCGCTAAATCCATAACCTTATTGTTATCGCAATACAAAGGTATCGGATCAACAATGGACGGAACCACCTTAAGTTCAGTAATGAACTTCTTCATCCAGACCATTTCTTTTGCGGCATCATTTGCAGAAATGTATTCAGCCTCCATCATCGAGTCTACGACGGTGTCCTATTTGGAGCTCTTCTAACATACCACCCTTCTGTTGAGGGTAAACATAAAACCCGAGACAGACTTGTTGTCATCCTTGCCACTTTGGAAGCTTGAGTTGGTAAAAGACTCGACCTGGATCTCTCCATTACCGTAAACTAAGAACATCTCCTTAGTCCTTCTCAGGTACTTGAGAATATTCTTTATAGATGTCTAATATTCTCACCTGGGTTCGACTGATACCGGCTCACCACGCTAAGTGCATATGCTACATCTAGTTTGGTATATAGTATCGCATACATTATAGATCCTACCGCCGAAGCATAGGGCATAATGCTCATGCGAGCCCTCTTCTAATCAGTCTTGGGAGACATCTCTTTGGAGAGGGTGATTCCGTGCAATGCGGGTATATTACCATGCTTGGAATCTTCCATATTAAATCTTTTCAGTATGGTCTCTATGTACCTGAACTGTGAAAGTCCCAACAATCTCTTAGATCCATCTCTGTAGATCTTAATCCCCAAAATGTAGAAGGCATCACCCAGGTCTTTCATGGAGAACTTTTGTGATAAGAAAAACTTAATCGATTGCATCATAAGAATGTCATTTCCTATTAAGAGAATGTCATCCACGTACAAGACAAGAAATACAACAGTTCTCCATGTAGGGTGTTTTTCGTCACCCCATTGAGATGGAAATACGCGCGTGCTTGTCAGGCGTTCTACAAATTCCCCCTGCCTAGGGTAGGCCGGGGTTTATTGATTGTGGGGATCCGAATCTCCGGCAGCCACGGACTAAGCTGCCGTTAATTACCCCTCGCCTTTGGAGCGAGCGAACCTCCGATTGACGGGTTAAACTGGTCATGCGAACTCAATGTGCAGCGTGCGTGTGTTGTGTTTTGAAAGGGGATTTTGGATATATCGGGAGCCACGCAGAGTTTTTACGGGGGTCCCGCTACCCGGATGGTGGGCTGGGGGTCAAGGGGGCTAGCAGCCCCCTTGCGGGGTGCGGGGCAGCGTCCCGGCCCAAAATTTTTTTGGGAGGGACGGTGTTGTAGAGTGTGTGTGTGTGTATACACATATATAAAAAAAGAAAGGGGAAAGGGCATCCAAAGGATGCGTGGGAAAAAGCGCCAGCGCTTTGGGTGCTAGCGCTTTGAGCACAACAGTGCTAGCGTTTTGAGCGCTAGCGCACCACGTGTCAGCACGTAGGCGCTCGAGCGCTAGCGCTTTTGGGCGCTAGCGCTTTGAGAGCAAGGACGGTAGTGCTAGCGCACCACGTTTCAGCACGTGGACGCTCGGGCGCTAGCGCTCTGAGCGCAAGAGCGCTAGCGCGCCACGTGTCAGCACGTGGGCACTCGGGCGCTAGCGCCTTGGGCGCAAGAGCGCTAGCGCTCTGAGCGCAAGAGCGCTAGCGCTCTGAGTGCTAGCGCGCCACGCGTCAGCACGTGGGTGCTCGGGCGTTAGCACTTTGGGCGCTAGCGCTCTGAGCGTTTTGAGCGCTAGCACCCCATGTGTCAGCACGTGGGCGCTTGAGGGAAAAGGAGACTTGGTCCCTGCAATGGGAGTTGTACTCCCAGAAAGGAGCACTTATTATTCTGTATGTGTGTGTGTGTGTGTGTGTGTGTGTGTGTGTATGAGGAATTAAACTCCTAGGATATTTTGAAGCTGATGAAGGGTCTTCTTCCCTTGAGCCCTAGTTCTTCCCCAAAGTGGGGTTTCTAGAGATGGGTCTCCTTCTTCTTCCTGTCGTTTGGCCGGATCTTGGAAAAAAGCGGTGAGACTTAAAAATCTCCCCTTTTTGAGATCTAATGGTAGATCCAAGTTCCCCTTTGTGGGTTTTGTGGTGAAAAACTATTTAGTTTTGAAAAAGGAAGAGTAAAACTCTTGATTTAATTCAAAGGAAAGAAGAAGGTTTTAGAACCTTGAGGAAGGAGAAAGAGGCACAGGCCCTAATTTTTTGGGGAATGAAAAGTGTCTCTTTTATTCATCATCATGTTGCTTTATATAGGCTTACATATTTACATATAGCCCCTTGGGCTTTACAAAATGGCATTTTGCCCATCCCATGGCTCATGTGCCATTTCTTTTTGCACATAAGCCATGGGCTTACAAAAATTTGGCTTTGTGCCCATAAAAATTATATCAAAATTATTTTTTACATGATTTGCATGGGGAGGCCAGCCGCTTCATGTTTCGGCTCGACTCGGGCATGGGCCCACTTGATCTAGACTTGGGCCCACTTGATCTGGGCTTGGGCCCACCTGGCTTGGGGTTGACCTTGACTTTGACTCGGTCAACCGGGGTGCAAATTTTAACCCCAACACTCCCTACAATCTTCTTGTAGATACATGGTACATCCTCATTTTTTATGAAGTCAAATTCCTTGACAGTCTCATCAAGATAGATGTTCCAGCTCTGCGATACCTACTTTAATTCATAAATGGATTTAAGCAACTTGCACACCTTCCCGCTGCTCCCACTGTCTACGAATCCCTCCGGCTGATCCATATAAACACACTCTTCTAAACTTCCATTTAGAAAAGCCGTTTTAACGTCCATCTGCCAGATATCATAGTCATGGTAGGAAGCAATGGCAAATAGGATCCGAATGGATTTCAGCATAGCCACTGGAGAAAAGATTTCGTCATAGTCCACTCCTGGTCTTTGACGAAAACCTTTTGCAACAAGTCTAGCCTTATAGGTGTTGGAGATAGTGCCCTCAGAGTCAATTATTGGATCACAGGCACGTGATTGCAATGATTGAGGGAGGACCTGTCCCAGTAGGACAGTCTTACTCAAGATGATAGTATGCTATCTGGTTTATCTTTATCATCGTGTACTGCTTTAGGTGACCTTACGAGTCGCTATTACACGTTGATAAAGCCCCTAGGATTCTTGCTTGACGGCCAGCAGTATGATGGCGATCATATATGTGGGAGCTGGGGTCTATAAGCACATCCTTAAAAGGTCCCTAGTCGTGGGAGTTTCGAGACTGGGCATCGATACTCCATTAGTAGACTAGTATATATAGTCGAGACCCTGACGAGGGGCGGTGGCCGGTCTCACAAGCCATTGGTGTCAGTTGGTTCACCTAAGATGTATACAGGTGCTCATTGGGTTATGAGTACACCGGACAGGACTCGCCGGGAACCTGCTAGTTGGGATTATACCAGACGTCAGATAGCTGTTCCCTGGTGACATGTGTACAGGTTAGTTCATCGACCTGAGATCGTCATTTGTCTCGTGTGAGTTCCCACTGTGCTTTGATTACTACCCTACCACGGCTCAAAGGAGTCGTGCAAACAGGTTTTAATTGGGTACAGTCCTGAGCCACATGGAGGCAGTGAGCGGATCTGCAGGGGTTCGTCTCTCCCGATATTGGGGGTGAGGTCGCGCTGTGTCTAGGAGAGCCATTACACAAAGCCCTCGGCCGAGGCAAGAGATTTACTGGTAGGTATTCCAGTAGTATCTCAGGGTGTTCTGGGCTACACTCCGACACGACTTGTACCGCTTTTGGGGGTATGACTTTTACCAACCCCCTAGGCCCGCCATGCGATACTCATAGACGAACGGACCGGACTGTACGGATATTGTCACTGACAGGCTCAGTAGGGTGTCAGGATGAGTTCGCTCATCGACGTCCCTTTTGGTCAATAGCTGGTGGCCCGTCACGTATGGCTAATACCTCTGACGTGCTAGTGGTTAAATCCACAGCCATGGTATTGACGAGTCTTTAGAGTCCACCACACACAGTTACTCAGGTTTCGGGCGAAACGCTGTAGAGGCCATATGGAGATATGGCAGGGTTCAATCAGATACGTGCGGTATTGCACGAATCGTGATCGGACGGATTTTACTAGCCGGCTTTGGCTTAAGCCGGATCCTAGTATTAGACAGTGTAGATTTTGTCTCTTTGCATTTGTGTTCAGTGGGAATACAAATGCGGGCATATATTTGCAGTAGCGGGGTTTTCCTGTAATTTATTGCGGGATCAGTTTTCTGAAGCTGCCAGTTTGCATTCCGTTCCGGCCGGTTTTTCCTTTGTTCCTTCACGGCCGAACTTTTTGATGGAGGGGGTTATTTGCAAGTTTGCAAATAACATTTGTGGAGGGGGTTTCATGCATATGGATTGATTATGGGAGCATCTTTTTATTCCATTCTTTTCTATCATCATTTCATGCATTAATGAGATTAAGATTGATTTAGTGTATGATGTGAAGCTTGCTTTTGATATGGTCACCACCCTTGATCTCCTACACTCACCTCCCTTGTTCTTGATTCCCTCCACCATTTGTTGAGATAAGGGGCCGGCCACTTTAAGGAGATGATAGAGAGGTTCATTTTTATGAGGGGAATAATTCATATCTCATTTATGCATGCTTCACAAATTGATCAACCTCCCTCCAAAGTTATTTCATTCTCCTCCTCATTCCTCCATGGCAACTTCACTACCCCAAATGAGACAACCATTCTACACTAGCCTACAGCACTTCTTGGACGCGTCGGCTAGCCAACTTCGCGCCCGAGTTGCCTCGGTCCAGAGGTGGGAGCCCGTAAAAGAATCCGGTTACGTGGTGCCCTTTCCGACGAGAAGACGACGAATGGTGATTCCGCGGGAGATCGGGACGACGACGAGAAGACCGAAGGACACGGATCGCTCGGTATATCTCTCACCCCATCTCTTGTTTGCTAGTAGCTAGGTTAATGGTCACGATCCAGGTTTATTGTCCGCGGTAGCGCCGGTTTAAAGATAAGAAAAAATTTTGATTCCGCATTTTGGCCTCGAGTAGTAGGCCGGGGCGCTGCCGTGGCGCAACATGGTATCAGAGCCACGCCATTAACCTAGTCTAGCTTGCTCTAGTATGTTTCAAGACCCGATCGAACAAAAATCCCAAAAACCGTATTTCGTGTGCATCAGGTTTCTGTCGAAATTTTTTGGACTCTAAAAATTTTTCAGGTTGTTGCAGAATGATGTACATGGTATTCTAAGATCACTGGAAAAATTTGGTAACATGATCCTTCAAAACGACCGCGGAACCGCGGCCATAACCCCACTTTGGCCGCGGTTCCGCCGCAGAATTTAGGCTTCATTTCACCAAATTTTTCCAGTGTGCTTCTGACATAAAATTATGGGTTTTGGGACATTCTTTTTGGGCCCAGATTTTCTGTGAGTGCTACAGTAGTGCTTGGGGCCCACTTGGGTATATTTGTTCGATCGGATATTTTAAACATGCTAGTTCACAGTATTTACATTATATCTGCGACCGTGAATGTTACTTGATCGGTAAATCCTGTCTAACTGCTATAGCCCGGTTAGACGGATTTGCGAACGTGACATTCACGTTGATGTTCTGTGTTTGTGCTGTGATGTTGCGGATCGGTCGTGGGGGATGGCCTGGATGCAATGTTAGTACAGTTTTGTTTTATATGTACATTTGATATTGCGGGGCGAGCGTCCGACATGTGTACTGCCGTCACTGCCTGTTTGTATTATTCTTTTGGGGCACGACCTGGTTGCGGTCGATGTACCCGTTGTATGTATATTTTACTTTCTGTACTAGGATTACCCCAAGGTGGGGTGCACGGATAGCCGGGTTCTAGAGGGCAACGAGCCCGCATCTCATGGCATTGAGACAGAGGGGGCTTTACTCTAGAATTGGCGGGTTGTTCGCCGCACTCGTAGGGGGTACAGGTTGGCCCAAGGAGGGGTGCCCAAGTTACCGGATTCCGTGAAGTGCTGGGTGGTCCATTCACGTTGCTGAAGGGGGCTGCCTCGCTTCAGGTTTTGGCGGGTAACTTGCCGCGCCCGTAGGGGTCTAGAATTTCATTGCACAGGCTATCCACACGACCAGGGGAACGTCGGGTTTCAGCAGTGGCTCTGTGAAACCCGGGGCTTCCAGATATCTGTATTATTCTGTGATGCTGGTTATCTTTCTGTGATGTTGCATTTTATCACGCCTTGAGCGAAAATTATATATTATATATATACTAGTAGATGTTGTATATGTTTTGCATCCACGCTAGTCCAGTCCCCGCTCTGTCGTTAGTCAAGTAACCTAACGGGTGATGACGGGACCCAGTGGCGAATGCGGATGGCATATACGTACATCATTATTTTCGTTCTTTTGTGGTGTGATAAATTGATGGGAGTGCGTTGATTCGGATCAATGCAAGATAAACAAACCTATTCTGATGTTGTTGGAACATTTTTCAAAAAGCTGTTATTGCAATGACGTTCACTTTTGTTTTGCATCGTGGTATTCAGTTGGAATATCCTGCTCCTCAGTCGACGAGGCAAGGGCCGAGATCCCTTCACCGGGAGTGACCCCTTGGACAGAAGTTTGCGTCAGGGCAATAACTTCACTATAGCCGATTGCCTTTTGCTTTGCATTGTGGTATTCAGTTGGAATATCCTGCACCTCATTCTACAGGGAAAGAGCCGAGATCCCTTTACCGGGAGTGAGCTCTTTAGCAAAAGTTTTCGTCACTATATTTTTATAAAAGGTTATGCAGTTCCTTCAACGATATCAAGTTCATTACGTTAAAGGTTTTTCGCCAAAAACCAGCCGTAGCCCTCCGTCATTTCTTATGGGTATTATTTAGTATTCGTGCTGCGTTTGTTGACTCCGTCAAGGCGTAGTGTACGGTAGCTAAGTGGTGCTTGTTTGTTGCATAAATGGGATTGGTTAGGACAGTCGTGCGGCCTTGTTGACTCCGTCAAGGGCACGTACGGGTGGGTTTAATGCAATCCAGATAATGACGGGTTGAACTTGACTAGGACTCTTTGATTTGTTGACTCCGTCAAGGTCACTTGGGTCCTAGGGGTAAAAACTTACATCGGGAGTTTCTAAAGAAACTGAAACTTGCCAGGCATGTGCATACCTTCTGGAGTGTGGTGACGTGAGTGGATTCCGTCACGTTATCATGCGATGATAGTTGGATCCCGATTCCCACTGATGAGTTGGTTTACTCCTCGGGTGATCCCGACTAATTCTTCTTTCAGGTTTGGGGAAGAATTTGACGTTACAGTGGGAGCTTTCCTGATTAGATAAAGTGATAACCATTCTGATCTAGGTTAGAGTGCACGCTGAGTGTTTCTTTTCTCTCTCTCTTTGGTAGCGACCATTGACCCGACCCTACACTATGACTCAGTGACCAAGTTAACCGAACCTTCTTAACACTGGTTTTTGGATTGTCAGAGTTGCAGACCTCATTGCCACTCCTACTTTTACCCTTTTCTCCAGGACACCCCGTATTACTACGAACGTCCACTTCCATTGGACAAAACCATCGTATGGTTATATACGAACTCGAAGGAATTCGAGGATGGTTTCCGGTTCTGGAGAAAACGAATAGGACTATTCAGTTGTCTTTTCCTTTCACCTTCTCTCATTGCGAGTACTCCTTGGTTTTGGAGATAGTACACCTATCACGCAAATTGGATAGTCTTCTTCCAAACCATAGGCAGGTGCCGACCGGTAGGGAATGAAGAAAACCAATTAGCCTAAATGGTGTACAGAAGGTATTAAGTTAAGACAAAGCAAGGGATTAGTAAGAGGGCAAAGTAAATTGCGACTGCTATTCACGACCAAACCAAATATTTTTTCGCCAATCCTAAATCACCTTTGTATTTCTCCAGGACACTCCGTATCACTACGAAGATCCCAGTTTATTGGATAATCCATCGTATGGTTATATACGAACTCGAAAGGAACTTGTTCCAGTTCGGGGATGGATTCTGGTTCAGGAGAAATAGGAATAAAGTTCATTCAGGTGTCTTTTATCTTCACCTTCTCTCGCATTGCGAGTGCTCTTAGGATTAGGACAGTACACCCATTGTGCTTATTGGATAGTCTTCTTCCAAACCATAGGCTGGTGCCGAACGGTAGGGAAGGAAGAAAACCATTTGGCCTAAAGGGTGTGCCGAAGGTAATGACTAAAGACATATAAAGGGATTTGGAGAGATGGCAAAGAATTATACGGTTACAATTGTGAATCTGGATAATGGAAGAGGCATTACTAGGAATACCAGGATACCCCATCGAAACATTTAAATGTTTCAGTTTCACTGTGTACTGTTAAAGGAAAACTGATTTCCCGATTAGATACTTATTCCATGGTATGTATTTACCAGGTATGATTCTCACATCTGTATGGTTTTACAGATGATGAGTGGGAGTAAGTTATTGGGAATTAGGTGATCATCCTCATTATATCGGAATTCGTTGTAATTGGTGATATTTGAGGAAGTCACCTGGGTTGTTTGCCGGACGGCAAATATTTGGTTTTGAATATCCGTTGTTATGCACCAATTTCAAATTGATATATCTGTATGTCTATTTTCATAGAGTGAGATATACCTTTTTGAAATTATGTCTATGACATTTACCTATATCAGTGGATGGTTAGGTAAGGAGCATTGAACAGCGGTGTAATTCTTCTTAATCATAAGTACAGTTTTCAACCTACGACACACAGTGAATGAGTTGTTAGACTCAGGGACTTATACAGAGTATTGTATATTGTCCAGTGTCTATTAGGACAGAGGGGTTGGTCCTCGTACTATATTCTGTTTACTTTTAACTTCTCTAGTTCTTAGACATGTGTTTCGTAGAAACACAGGGTCTGAGTTTTGAGGAGTTATTGGTATAAGAATAGAGTAGAGAACCAGGTATTGCAAGTATCAGGATTCTTCAAGGTGATCGAAGATGTAGATACTTGTGTATGGTATTCAGTTGATAGTAATGAGAACTTGCTTCTCTTTCAGGTTACTCATAATTGGAAGCATTCCTAAGTTGAGTAACGCTGATCGGCCTCTTTCCATTTAGTTGACATGCACTGGAGACAACTGCATGATTTGAATCTAGTTCAATTAAATCAGCGCCTCAGTTTCTGTATTGGATATAGAACAGTTCATATCTTAACGATGTTAAGGTACGTGGAGTTGTCCGGCTTATGCTTAAAACCAAACTCCGGATAACTCAAGGTACGTTTCTGTAATGGCTGTTTGTGGGTTGACCCAGGCTATGACGAGGGTTGATTTTCTACCATCCGGAAGATCAATAGTGATATTGTTCTTGACTCGCCACATTTTTAAAAGAAATGGATTTTTCAGAAAACAGTAGTGGGAGTATGGTAGAACTGGAAGTGATTCCAGAACCGCAAACGATTACTGAAGATTTGATAAGAACCTAAAGATTCAATCTGGATTGACATTCCATTAGCTACTCCGCAGATATGGTGGGTAACCTCAGGCACCTGAGAAGTACTTCGGTATGCTCAAGGACGGTGGCAGGGAGGTTCTTGTTTACCCAGACTTGCCATTGCTGTTGTTCCAGGCTGTGAGACCCGGAAGGAGGATGAGTATAGCGTCGTTCTAAACTAGCTTTAGAAGTGTACGTCTATATGACTCTGCCATAGGGTTGTCATGGTCAGTGGGAGCAGCGGAAGTATTGATGGACAGGTGGCTTATGTCTATTTATAGACTAAAACAGATATAGCGGAGATAGATCATCTATTTCTGATGTGACATTCATAGATTTGACTTCATCAGAATAGGGGATGGATCTGTTAAGAAGGTAGTAGGATGTGATGTCCTGGTATTTGGATGACATACACAGAGTAGGAAGTGATATTCCTATACTACGATCGGTTATTCTTTGGTTGTCACACAGTGGTTTCTCCACATAGGACTTGGATATTATACATTCTGGTTACTGGATCTATGGTTCTAGATCTAGATTTGGGTGGTTTCCAATCTGGGTACTTAGATAGCATTCTATAAGTATTTTAGAATGGACGACTTCTGGCACGGTAGTGTACCTGCAGGTGATGGAGTCACCCTCTCTAAAGGTGTCTTACAGACTAAAGGGGAGAGGGATGTGCATGATTGGCAGATCACTTGCTTAGGCAATTGAGTCAATCATGAGATGTCAAGTACCACACCGATGTTGTTCTTGCAGGAGATGCAATAAGTTGATATTAATCCAATCCTAGAGAAACAATCGGAAGCAGCTTTAGAACATAAGCGGATGTTCTAGGGATTTGATAACGGCAACCTCCTTTAAGAGACGGTTATCATTCCAGGCTTCCAAGGTGACCTGGATGACAGAGTGGCTGTCAGAGTTATAGTTTTCCCTCTGACGAGGAGCAGTATTTTGGACAGATGGTCCAGGCGGATACTGAGGGAGGCATGGCGCAGGATACTGATTAAGTTCAGTTGTCGATACAGTCTAAGAAGTTTGGATTTGGAGTTCATTTATGAGCTAGGTCCCATCAGACATCCAGACACATTCTAAGACAGGTATTGCTCATTTCGGGAAATGGCTTTCTCCGCGAACTTGAGATATAGAGAGACATAGAAAGAAACATCACAGCGGATCCACTCACTGAGGCTATTCCTCGAACGCAATAGTTTCGCAAACGAGCTTTGTGAGACTGACTAGTAGAGGAGTTGGGTGTTCGGTATCACACGGGCTGTGAGTATGCGACATCGCAATAATTACCCTTGAGTGCAAGTGGGAGATTGTTGGAGATAGTGCCCTCAGAGTCAATTATTGGATCACAGGCACGTGATTGCAATGATTGAGGGAGGACCTGTCCCAGTAGGACAGTCTTACTCAAGATGATAGTATGCTATCTGGTTTATCTTTATCATCGTGTACTGCTTTAGGTGACCTTACGAGTCGCTATTACACGTTGATAAAGCCCCTAGGATTCTTGCTTGACGGCCAGCAGTATGATGGCGATCATATATATGGGAGCTGGGGTCTATAAGCACATCCTTAAAAGGTCCCTAGTCGTGGGAGTTTCGAGACTGGGCATCGATACTCCATTAGTAGACTAGTGTATATAGTCGAGACCCCGACAAGGGGCGGTGGCCGGTCTCACAAGCCATTGGTGTCAGTTGGTTCACCTAAGATGTATACAGGTGCTCATTGGGTTATGACTACACCGGACAGGACTCGCCGGGAACCTGCTAGTTGGGATTATACCAGACGTCAGATAGCAGTTCCCTGGTGACATGTGTACAGGTTAGTTCATCGACCTGAGATCGTCATTTGTCTCGTGTGAGTTCCCACTGTGCTTTGATTACTACCCTACCTCGGCTCAAAGGAGTCGTGCAAACAGGTTTTAGTTGGGTACAGTCCCGAGCCACATGGAGGCAGTGAGCGGATCTGCAGGGGTTCGTCTCTCCCGATATTGGGGGTGAGGTCGCGCTGTGTCTAGGAGAGCCATTACACAAAACCCTCGGCCGAGGCAGGAGATTTACTGGTAGGTATTCCAGTAGTATCTCAGGGTGTTCTGGGCTACACTCCGACACGACTTGTACCGCTTTTGGGGGTATGACTTTTACCAACCCCCTAGGCCCGCCATGCGATACTCATAGATGAACGGACCGGACTGTACGGGTATTGTCACTGACAGGCTCAGTAGGATGTCAGGATGAGTTCGCTCATCGACGTCCCTTTTGGTCAATAGCTGGTGGCCCGTCACGTATGGCTAATACCTCTGACGTGCTAGTGGTTAAATCCACAGCTATAGTATTGACGAGTCTTTAGAGTCCACCACACACAGTTACTCAGGTTTCGGGCGAAACGCTGTAGAGGCCGTATGGAGATATGGCAGGGTTCAATCAGATACGTGCGGTATTGCACGAATCGTGATCGGACGGATTTTACTAGCCGGCTTTGGCTTAAGCCGGATCCTAGTATTAGACAGTGTAGATTTTGTATCTTTGCATTTGTGTTCAGTGGGAATACAAATGCGGGCATGTATTTGCAGTAGCGGGGTTTTTCCTGTAATTTATTGCGGGATCAGTTTTCTGAAGTTGCCAATTTGCATTCCGTTCCGGCCGGTTTTTCCTTTGTTCCTTCACGGCCGGACTTTTCGATGGAGGGGGTTATTTGCAAGTTTGCAAATAACATTTGTGGAGGGGGTTTCATGCATATGGATTGATTATGGGAGCATCTTTTTATTCCATTCTTTTCTATCATCATTTCATGCATTAATGAGATTAAGATTGATTTAGTGTATGATGTGAAGCTTGCTTTTGATATGGTCACCACCCTTGATCTCCTACACTCACCTCCCTTGTTCTTGATTCCCTCCACCATTTGTTGAGATAAGGGGCCGGCCACTTTAAGGAGATGATAGAGAGGTTCATTTTTATGAGGGGAATAATTCATATCTCATTTATGCATGCTTCACAAATTGATCAACCTCCCTCCAAAGTTATTTCATTCTCCTCCTCATTCCTCCATGGCAACTTCACTACCCCAAATGAGACAACCATTCTACACTAGCCTACAGCACTTCTTGGACGCGTCGGCTAGCCAACTTCGCGCCCGAGTTGCCTCGGTCCAGAGGTGGGACCCTTTAAAAGAATCCGGCTACGTGGTGCCCTTTCCGACGAGAAGACGACGAATGGTGATTCCGCAGGAGATCGGGACGACGACGAGAAGACCGAAGGACACGGATCGCTCGGTATATCTCTCACCCCATCTCTTGTTTCCTAGAAGCTAGGTTAATGGTCACGATCCGGGTTTATTGTCCGCGGTAGCGCCGGTTTAAAGATAAGAAAAAATTTTGATTCCGCATTTTGGCCTCGAGTAGTAGGCCGGGGCGCTGCCGTGGCGCAACAATAGGTTTCCACTTGTCCATCTACACCAATCTTCTTTTTGAAAATCTACTTACATCCAAGGGGTTTTACCCCAGGAAGAGCAGTATCCAAAGTCCAAACTTTGTTAGTGTACATGGAATCCATTTCGGATCGCATGGTATCCAGCCATTTATTAGAGTCCCTACTGGTAATGGCTTGCTTAAAACTAGTAGGATTATCTTCTTCCAAAATGCAATCCTCTCGATCCTCATCTATGAGAAAACTGTAGTATCTTTCGAGCGTATAAAAAATCCTACTAGATCTGCGAAGTGGCTGAGGTTCGTCCGGGACTATTGAATCATGAGGTTCCACCAAATCTATAGTTTCAGTTTGTGGTTCCAGAATTTCTTCCAGTTCTATCGTTCTCCCACTAATTTCTTTTGCAAGAAATTCCCTTTCCAAAAAGGTGGTGTGGCGAGACACAAACACCTTCTATTTCTCAGTATGGTAGAACAGATATCCTAGTGAATTTTTAGGATATCCCACAAACTTACAAAGAACCGATCGTGCCCCCAGTTTGTCTGGATTTTGTTTTTTAACATAAACCGGACAACCCCATATCTCAATGAATTTAAGACATGGTTTCTTACCGCTCCATATTTCATATGGAGTGGTAGGCACGGATTTGGTTGGAACTTGATTCAAAAGATATGTTGATGTTTGAAAAGCATATCCCCAAAATGAAAGAGGCAGATCAACACTTCTTATCATGGAGCAAACCATGTCCAATAGGGTACGGTTCCTCCGTTCCGATACACCGTTGTGATGTGGTGTGTACAGAGGAGTAAGTTGAGAGAGAATACCATTCTCTTTCAGGTATTCTAGGAATTACGTGCTTAAATACTTCCCTCCTCTATCAGATCAAAGGATCTTGATACTTTTGCCAGTCTGGTTCTCTACTTCGTTTCTGAGTTCTTTGAAATTCTCAAAACCTTCAGATTTGTGTTTCAAAAGATACACATATCCGAATCTAGAGAGATCACCAGTGAATGTAATGAAGTACGAGAACCCACCCCTTACATGTATAGACATCGGACCACATATATTACTGTGTGTGAGTCCCAAGAGCTCTGTAGCTCTTTCTCCGTGTCCGATGAACGAAGATTTGGTCATCTTTCCTTTAAGACAAGACTAACAAGTTTCATAGGATAAGAATTCAAACGGATTCAGATATCCATCCTTATGCAACTTACTTAGTTTTTTCTCACCGATATGACCAGGTCTGCAATGCCACAAGTAGGTTTCGTTCGTATGAACTCTTCCTCTTGCGTGTGTTTTGTATATTGAAGACTGTGTTTTGATTAAGAACATAGATACTATTACACAGTGTACCTTCTGCAACCAATACTTGATTAAGGTAAATGTTCATGATATTTCTATCTAGAACAAAGTTATATCCATCTTTATCAAGTAAAGAAACTGATATCATGTTGCAAAGCATGGAAGGTATATAGCACCAGTTGTTCAAAATCCTAGTATTGCCACTTGGCAATACTAGATGATATTCAACGATGGTAGCAGCATCAACTTGTGCTCCGTTCCCTCCTCTGAAGGACATATCATCCGGTCCAACCATTCTACTTTTTCTCAGTCCTTATAATAAATTACAGATAAGAGATTCTGACCCGGTATCTACTACTCAGGAGATAGGGTTGACCGAAAAACAGTTTTCAATAACAAATACACCCAAAGAAGATGCATTAGAATGCTTCTCCTTCATTAGGGTCATTTGGAATTCCTGATAGTCCTCTTTCCCTTGCCCATACTCATGACAGTTGTCACAAGTTTGAGCCGAACCGATGTTCCCCAACCTAATGTAATAAGCTGGTTCGGTTAGGTCATTCATTTTATTATCTTTAAGACGTAAATTGGTTGCTACCTAGAGAGAGAGAAAAGAAACACTCAGCATGCGTTCTTGCAATATGAAATCGGTTATTAATTTATCTAATCAGGATGGCTCCCACTGTTTCCTCAAATTTTCCTTCAAAGCTTAAAAGGAAAACTAGTCGGGATCATTCACACCTTACAAGTTCGCTAACCATTCAGCTAGGTAGGTGTTGGTACTCCGAGAGAGGTTCCCCATACTCTCGCATGAACCTAATTAAAATAAACCCCGTTTCCGCAGAGGCGTAGCCCCATTAACACATTTCTAGACATCTAATAAGTTATCTAATTGTGAACTGAAAAATATCTCCCAAGAGTAATTCTACTCTTCAGTGGCATCGGGATCGAACTATCATCACGTGATAACCTAGATAGAAGCCACTCTAGTCACCACATACCAGAAGGTATACAACACCAGCAAGTTTCTTGTATATTTGAAACTCCCGATATGGTTTTTGCCCCTAAGACCCAAGTGACCTTGATGAATAATCAACAAATCAAAAGGTCCTAGTCAAGTTTAACCTGTCATTATCCAAGATTGCATTAAACCCACCCGCATGACTCTTGATGAATAATCAACAAAATCACACGACTGTCCTAACCAATCGCATTATCTATGCTATAGACAATCATTACTTAGCTACTGTACTTTACGCCTTGATGAATAATCAACAAATGCAGCATGAATACTAAATACTAATTATCTGAAACGACGGAAGGCTATGGCTAGGTTTTTGGCGAAAAACCCTTTAACGTAATGAACTTGATATCGTTGAAGGAACCTGTTCCCGCCAAAATTTTGGCTCAAAACCCGCTCCGTATAAAATAATAACAACAAAAGAATAAATAAATAAATAAATAATAAAGGAGAAAATCTCCCTTTCAGAGCAAAGCTCTGTTCAAATTCCAAGGCGGGAAACGAAGCAACGCTTCTGTTTCCCCCAATCAGAGCAAAGCTCTGCCTTGAAATTAAAGTTAAAATTAAAGTTAAAATAATTGAAGCAACGCTTCAGCTGATCTGCGCTCTGCGCTGCGCGACACGTGTCAGCGCAGTTGCGCTGCGCGACACGTGTCAACGCAGTTGCGCTGCGCGACAGTTGCGCTAGCGCAGTTGTGCTGCGCTCTGCGCTGCGCGACACGTGTCAAGCGCAAGTACGCTTGCGCCAACTGTGCCAGCATTTAAAACAGAAAAATTCTGGAGAGATCTTTTTAAATCTTATTTAAACAAGAAGATTGCCTTCTGTAAAACAGAAGCCCTTGGATCAAAGATCCAACGGTGGGGAAAATCCCTAAATCACTCAGAGAAAGATCTCTTTAACTGATTTAACAAATCAATCGGCACTATATAAAGGCCCCTAGACTCCAAGTCTAAAAGAGAGAGACATCAACACACAGAGAAAAATACACAGAACTCCTCTAAAAAAATTTTGAGAAGAGCTCAGAGAAAGAAAAGGTAAAAACCTTTAAATAAAAGAAGAATTCCTTCTAAAAGAGATCAATGATCTAAGAACAAGATCAAGATCTTGGATAAATAATAATAATAATAAAAAAGAAGAAGTAATTTACTTCTGTATAAAGGCATTGCCTTTTGATAAACCCTTAGTTCTCTGAAAATAAGAAAAACTTATTTTCTTTGATCTAAATTTGATCAAGAGATTAAACAGTGCCCTGCACTTGTAAAATTTGCACTGTTGCGCTCTTGGGTTGGCGCAAGCCACCAGAGAGCGCCACGTGTCAGCCCCAGAACAAACTGCGCCTTGCACTTTACAAAATGAGCATTGCGCTCTTGGATTGGCGCAACTCACCAGAGCGCGCCACGTGTCAGCAGCGCAATGGCGCAGCGCACTGCGCTTGCGCTCACCAGAGCGTGACACGTGTCACCATCACATGAGTTTGCGCCTTGCGCTCCTCAATTGGCGCAAAGCGCCTGACAGGCCACGTGGCGCACTGTCAGAATATTAAATGCAGCGCATTATTAAAAGGAAGAGCCCAATTAAGAGGTCCAATAGACCAAAACAAATGCTCTGCATTATAAAAAAAGGGCAAAGCCTAAACAGAGGTCTGTTAGACCAAAACAAATGATGTGCATTTAATTAAAAGCCCAATGCTATGCATTAATAAAGGGCAGAGCCCAAGCAAAGGCCTAATAGGCCAATGATAAATAAAATGTTGAACATTTTCAACTGGACTTAACCCAATCATGGCCATAAGTCTTCAAATTAACATTGACTGAGCACGACTGATCTCTTAAATCAATTTACACCCGGTTCAAGGGTACATCTCCGAACTCCTCTGACATTTGTCGTTGTAATCCTTCAACGTCGTCAGAGAGGTGACGGGTCCCGACAACCACACATGAATATGGACTTAAGCGTCCTTAAACCAACCTATGGACTTAAGCGTCCTTAAACCAACCTATGGACTTAAGCGTCCTTAAACTCACGTCCTTAAACCAACGGATCACTATGTCCCTAAACTGGAACAATAGAGCCCCTCAAATGTTCTTTTGTCGGATCTAAACGATCCCATTTAAGTTGATCTTAGCCTCAAATATGGCTAACATATCCTCAAACCTTCAAACAGACTTTAGTCCCAAATTGGACTATAGATCCCCCAATCAACTTCGGTTCATGGGTACATCTCTGAACTCCTCTGACATCTGTCGTTGTAATCCTTCAACGTCGTCAGAGAGGTGATGGGTCCCAATGGCCATACATGCAATGGACCACCATGTCCCTAAACTGGCAATGGACCACTATATCCCTAAACTGGAACAATAGAGCCCGAATGCTCTTTTGTCGGATCTAAACGATCCTGTTAAGTTGATCTTAGTCTCAAATCCTTAAACCAACCTATGGACTTAAGCGTCCTTAAACCAACCTATGGACTTAAGCGTCCTTCAACCAACCTATTGACTTAAGCATCCTTAAACTCACGTCCTTAAACCAACGGATCACTATGTCCCTAAACTGGAACAATAGAGCCCCTCAAATGTTCTTTTGTCGGATCTAAACGATCCCATTTAAGTTGATCTTAGCCTCAAATATGGCTAACATATCCTCAAACCTTCAAACAGACTTTAGTCCCAAATTGGACTATAGATCCCCCAATCAACTTCGGTTCAAGGGTACATCTCTGAACTCCTCTGACATCTGTCGTTGTAATCCTTCAACGTCGTCAGAGAGGTGATGGGTCCCAATGGCCATACATGCAATGGACCACCATGTCCCTAAACTGGCAATGGACCACTATATCCCTAAACTGGAACAATAGAGCCCGAATGCTCTTTTGTCGGATCTAAACGATCCTGTTAAGTTGATCTTAGTCTCAAATTATACTAACGTATCCTTAACAAACGTTTGAGTTGATCTTAGCCTCAAATATGGCTAACGTATCCTTAAACCAAAACCCCAAACCCAAATCTAAGAAAATACGGATTTGGACTAATCCACGTCCTACGGGCGACGACATAAATTAGTCTCCGTATACAATCCACGGGCAACCACAAACAAAACAAACACCCACGACACGAAGTGAAATTCTGGAGAAGGAGAAAGTTGTTACCACGATGCGGTAGCGTAATTAACTGCAGGGGATTGCGCCTGCAGGGAAGAGCGTCCCCACAATCAAAAACCCCTCAGACGAGGGGGAATCTGACGAAGTCTGCTACATCGGCCGCATCCGTCCAAACCTCCGATACACGGTGCCATAAATCAACTTGGCATCTTCGGAGAGGTGGACGAATAGCACCAATTAGCATCTTCCCCGAATCTCAGGCAAGACGCCCATGTCTTGGCCGCCATTCGGAGGGGAACAGATTCTGGCACACCCGGTGGGACCTTTTCCTCTTTCCACTCCACACTTCGTGTGTCGTGTTCGCGAACAAATCACGGTTTGCTGTGGTTGCCTTTGGATTCAAGGTACTTAGATTTGGTGTCTTGCTCCGTGCAGAAAACAGAAGATCAATGGCTTCAAACTGCACTACCTGCAACTGCAACTCTCGCTCCGTCCCTGCTGGAGGAGTGACTTACGGACCCCAAGCGGCCTCTCTTTTCAAGATGCCAGTGGAGCAGGTAACTCAAGCCACCACTGGACTATTCTTCGAGACCATGCTCCCACCGCTGAGCTTCAATGCCCCAATGACGTTGCAAGAAGCCCTAAAGAAGTCAGTCTTTGATCGTCTTACCACTGCCGCGGCCCCTCTCAACGGGTCGCCCAACTTCAGTACCTCAGTTTTCAACAGACTGGGCCAGAACGTTTACAAGCCCGCGATACCTGAAGCTACAATCCCAAAGCGGATAGCCATTCTGGCTCAAGCGAAAGAGATTATTGAAAAGGCTTCTCCTTCCAAGAAGTCAGTATGTGAAGATTTGACTTTTGAGGAACGACCGTTGTCGATTATGGATCGAAGGGAAAAAGGTCTTAAGAACGAGGTTATCCCTCTTGTACTTGTTTCTTGGGGTAATTGCCCACATGGAGAGTCAACTTGGGAACGAGAAGATGAAGTCCGACAGAAGTTTCCCCATCCATTCTTGTAGTTTCTTGATTGTTTATCTTTACTTGTTCTTGGAATTTCGAGGACGAAATTCTTTTTGTTGTTGGGTATAATGTAACAACCTAGTTCATGTATACCAATTACAGTTCCCGTATTTCCTTATTCGTGATATTCTTGAGTTAACGTATTGTAGGAGCGAATGGTGTTTTACACTTTATATTGCATTCGACCCGACCCGCTTGCTTGAACCTGTTTGATTCTTATTTATAGATTACCTTGACTTGTTGCATGGACACGAGCATCTCATATTTAGTACATACTGGTATTTAATCTAGTATCGCACTTTTTGCATATAACATTTTAGGTCACGGAAAATAATTTAAAATTGCATGTCATAACCTGCATGATACCCCTAACCCCGTGGTAGCATACTCGCATCTTGTTCTCATCCCGTTCAGTGAAACGGACGTGTTTGGATGGCTACGCACACGTACGTGCATCCGTTCTTGGGGGTATGCATTTTCTTTAACTGAGTATTCATTTTGAAATTTGGAAGTCGTATATATTTTTAATATGAATTTTTAGACCCGACCCGGGCGTGTTTTGGAGTAAGTTTGTTTTTGCCAAAATCTCAAAACGGACTAATATTATAATATTATATTCTTTAACTAAAAAATATATATTTTATCCTAAATCAATCTCTCTTTCTCTTTCTCTCTCTCTCACCGTCTCTCCCTATCTCTCTTTCTGTTTTCTCTTTCTCTCTCTTTCACAATCCTTTCTCCCTCTCTTTCCCTATATATAAATAATATAATTTTATATATATTACATATTTTATTTTTCCCATATATTCTGACTCTGACGTCTCTCTCTCTCTCTCTTCTTCTTTCTCATTTTCTTTTCCCGTCATCGCCTCACCTCCTTCACCGCCGCCTCAGCCACCTCGCCGCCGCTCCACCGCCGATCTCCGATCAAATCCAAAAGGCATGCAGAGCCACAAAATACACCTCGATCTGCGAATCGACCCTCGCCCAATCGCAGAACCTTTCGTCGAGTCCAAGCCCTAAAGATATGATATTTGCGACGATCTCGAGCTCGGAGGAGGATCTGGAGACGGCGAGGTCGAAGGCGCAGGCTATCCTGGATGCGTAGGCCTCCGATTTGAACAAGACCCAATGACGGATACCACTCCACTCTCAAAGCCCTCAACCCCCGCGGCCGCCGAAACCCTAGAAAGTCCCTCAGCCAGCATTGCATGCTGAATTCTGGCATCAACGAACAGCGTGGCCAACGTTGGAGATGGGGATGTGGTTCTTGAAATCGGGCCTGGCACTGGCTCGCTCATGAGCGTCCTCATCGACGCCAGTGTTACTGTGGTTGTTGTTGAGAAGGATCCCCACATGACCATTCATATGAAGGACATGTTTGGGTGTACAGAGCAATTAATGGTACTGCAAGAAGATTTTGTTAGATGTGACATTGGTTCTCATTTGAGCCCTTTGTTGAAAACAAGAAACGCATAGGAAGAGGACCGGATTATGCGAAGTGATTGAGTTATGAATTATTTCAGATCACCGCCGGTGCCGTGCTCGCCGCCACTGATCCGGACGACCCAGTGGACATCTCTATCCAGCATGGTCCGTTCCTGCATTGCTTGGTTCGGTCCCATGTGAGCCGTGTGTGCATTGCAACTTTTACCGACATTGGACGTTACCGTGCGTATCCGTCGCGTAATCCATCGAGGCAAGTGAAACTTGCTACATGCTATTCATAATATTTTTATACTTATTTATTTAATTTCATATTAAGCCTATGGATCGAATCTAAGGTCACGTGTTCCAAGTTAATAGTTTGACGTTTCGTTTATAGCTTTTAGATTCAGAACTTGAAACATAACCGTTGCATTTTAGTTTACTATACCTAGTGACCACATCTGTATGTTAAATCACATAATAACTATTTGCATAGTCTATGGTACCCTTTCTATAGTCTTACCCTATTGGACACCCGTGTGCATTTTTAACCTGTTTTAGTTATAATTGCATCCCAGATCATTTAACCCATACTAACGAGATTTTAATATTCCATCTTCATTTTAAGTGTATGATACTGAATGTTGGAACCACAACCCTAGCTCTAATCGTTAACCGTACATCCATATAGTTTAATCTGTACCTATTCGCATATCATATTACATGTTCCAGTTTATTGTTCTTTTAGTACCCATGCTTGTTTTGTATATCCATGCTTATGCTAGTTTGATTATGAGCACCCACATGATATCTTGTACACCCTGACATGACTTGTTACACCTATTACTTGACACGACATGGTACCGTGTGACTCTTGACATAACATGACACCTATATACATTACTTGACTTGACCTGATGTACCATGGCGTTACCTGTTACCTGATCTTGTGTCTAATGCCAACAAACCAGAGCTGTAGTCCTTACGGACCGTTCCTGTTGTCTATCCAGACAAACCTGTACCTGCATGATCCTGTGTTGGCATTAGCTCTAGATTATTTAATACCTGACTTGAATACACATAACCTGGGGGTATGGGAAAATCAATGATGAAACCTGACTTGTAACTCGACAGTTCGTTACCTTTACCGATCAGTTTTAGAGGCTGGGCCAGCCTTGGGATGATGCCGCTGACATCATCCATCGTTATCCACTACCTTTTAGAGGCTAGGCCAGCCTTGGGATGATGATGCAGACATCATTCATCATTACCCTTTCCCTTTAGTGCCTAGCGGCATGTCTCGGTTTTAGCCCGAGAATCTTCACCGTGATCCCGGGCACACACGGGATACTATTGAGTTACATCGAAGATTCATCAAATTGATTTCAAAGACTTGAGAGTAGTAAACCCAATAGACCAGTTTAGATTACTCACTGCACACTACCTTTCACTGCCCTAATTTATATTGCTGTTACACTTGCTTTACCATTTATGATCATACTTGCATATCTTGCCATCCTGTTTTTATATTATTGCTTGATGTTATGACGCGCTGACGTCTGGGTTTTGCATGGCCCAGATCCTCTACCTTTGTCGTAGGCTGATTAGGAGTACTGCCGCTGCTAAACCAAGCAGTGGGGATCCTGTCAGTATCCAGTCTCACTTTCCAGGTGTTTATTTGATCTTTTGCTTCCGCATATTATATTATTTCTTGACTCATTTATTCTGGCTTATGGACATGTACTAGATAGTTTAGTTTACTTCTTGTTCTTGATATCTCTACAGCCTTAATGTGACTGTGGAAGGATTTTTCCTATCCACAGGTAGCATGGTTGGCTATGTTACGTGCCTATCTTAGCGTACTCTGGGAAGCGGGGCATGACAAAGACTATCTCCGCCGACAGAAAAAGATGAAAGTTCGGCAGGAGAAAGACTACTCTATAAGACCAGAAAAAGCAACAGCTACTCGGGTGCCCACTGCGACGGCTCCCTCAACGTCAATCACTCAAAAGAAAAGGAGGCCGCAAAAGGCCCCTGTGAACATGGCGAAACCGTAAAAGCGCAAAGCACAAATGCCCCAAGTGTGGGGGCATGGTGCTGCACACCGTTTATATGGCTTCCGGAAAGGAGGAAAGCCGTGCTTCGACGGATCACCGACCGCTCACCCGATCCATGACAAAAGCTCAAGAACAGCAACAGCAGAAGCTTCAAGAGATGCTGACTACAATGGCCGCACTTACCAAGCCAAAAGAAAGCCCAGAGGCATCATCAGAGCAACGTCACGAATAAGAAACTGATGCTGACTTCTTACGCAGAGTCCTCGAAAAGAAGGACAGAGAAATCGCAGAGCAAGAGGCTAACATAAAGTAAATGGCGCTCCTCTTCCAAGATATGGTAGGGATGATGTTACAGCCAGACCCTCTAGCTGATGGCCCTCCAATCATTGTTGAAGACGATAGAAGGGAGACATCTAATCCTCCTCCGGCTCTTTCAGCAGCCAAGGAGGAAACCATTTCCATTGCTGCACTGGATGATTATATAGCTCAGCAAATACGAGCTCATCAGGCGAGTGAAGCGGCTGGGCAAATTATTAAAACTGGACGACCCTATCCGGACTGGTATGACCAGATTAGTTACCCGCCGGGATATACGATCCCTAAATTCCACGTATATAAAGGGACAGGGAATCCACATCAGCATGTCGCTCAATTCAGGGCCTTATGCGGCAACACTGGAGGCGACGACAAACTGCTGCTTCGCCAGTTCGTCGGTAGCTTAGCGGAGACGGCATTTGAATGGTATTCGGAGCTACCTAACGACTTTGTCAAAACATTTGCGGAGATGGAGTTGTTGTTTACCCAGCGTTTCGCGAGCGCCAGCGAACGTACTCCAATAACGGCGTTGATCAATGCCAGGGTGAAACCAGGCGAGACGTGGGTCCAATACGCGATACGGTGGCGGAACTTGTGGTCAAAATGCGAACAACACATTGAAGAAGCGCCAGAGGTGGGCATGTTTGTGGGTACCCTAGATCCTCATGCAACTATCTCGCAGTTCATGATGTTCTTGTTAGTGTATATGCCCTAGAGGCCATTACTGTATCATACTAGTTTGTATATTACTTAATGGATGCTTGGGATATTCACCTTGTATATACAATCTTGCTCAAAATAGTAGTATGCTACTTGGTTTGTTTCTACTTCAATGTGTACATGTGTTTATATTTTGTATATCGCCTATACACATTAGTGGAGCCCTTAGGATCTTTGCTTGATTACCAGTGATGTGATGGCCGTCACACTAGTGGGGCTGGGTAATCTATAAGCACATCCTTATGCAGGTCCCTGGTCGCAGAACTATCGAGACAAGGCATCGATACTCCGGAGTAGACCAGCGCATGCGCTTCTCATCCCAGTGTGGGAGACGGTCTGTCCCACGGCCGTCAGTACGTCGTACTTGAGATAGTATGCGGGTGCTCGTTAGGTTACGGGTACACTGGACAGGACTCGTCGGGAACTGACTAGTTGGTATTATACCTATCGTCAGTTATCAGTTCCCAGGTGACATGAGTACAGCTTAGTCCGCTGACTTGACACTGTCACTCCGCCTCGAGTGTGTTCCCACTGTACTTTGATCACTACCCTACCACGGCTCAAAGGAGTCGTGCAAACAGGTAGTGGTTGGGTGCAGTCCCGAAGCACTTGGAGGCAGTGACGGTTAGACAGGATTCGTCTCTCCCGGTATTGGGGGTTGACATCGCGCTGTGTCTAGGAGAGCCATTACATGAGTAGTCCCTGGCCAGGGCAAACGAGATATACTGGTAGGTTTCCAGTATTATCTCAGGGTGTTTTGGGCTTCGCTCCGGCACGACTTGTACCGCTATTGGGGGACTGACGTTTACCGCCCCCTAGGCCCGCCATGCGATGTATCAGACGAACAGACCGGACTGTACGGAGAATGTCACACTCAGGCTCAGTAGGAGTTCAGATGGGTTTCGCCTCGTCGGTCTTCTTGTCGGCATTACCTGGGGACCGTTACGCACAGCTAGTGCCGCTTGCGGTCTGTGGTTAAACCCACTGCCAGCGTAGTGTCGAGTCTTTAGAGTCCCACACAGAAAGCTTTTCGCCTTTAGGCAAAAGAGTAGAGGTCGCATGGTATTGCGACGGTCGCATGGTTTTGCGACAGGGTTCGGTCACATCCGTGCACTTGTGCGCGTACAGTGTCCGGACAGTTTACACTAGCGGGCTTTGGTTTAAGCCAGATCCTAGTGTACCTTATGGGATTGGATTTATCCAGTTTGCATTCGTATTCCTCGGAACGCGGATGCGGGTGTGTATGCACAGTTGACAGGGAGACAGAGGCAGTGGATTCTCATTAGGGTTGTTGACAGTTGACCGTTGACTATTGACCTTTTGATCAACCCTAATGAGAATATGATATGTGATTAACTATTATATTAATTAAGTATTATGGTGACATGGTTGTTGACTTTTGTTGACTTTGTTGACTTGTTGACTTTTGTTGACTTGTTGACTTTGTTGACCGGTTGACTAGGCTTGACTAGTTGACCATCATGATAACTATATCCATCATTTCATGGCAAAGACTTTTCCTTGCTTGCTCATTTGTGTAAAATGAGTGCATGAAATGATATGGTTATGGTTGCTTCAACCATCACATAAGACTTTTGTTAGTATGATGAGTTATGATTGCTTTGGATTATGAGAGGGTGAAAGACAAAAGAGAGCCTCATTCTTTCTTACTCATTCTCTCTCTTGTTCTTGAGCTCTCCTTTTGCTCTCACCCTTTTGCTCTTGCTCCCTCTCTTTAATCTATGGTTCTCTTGTCTCATGAGTTGAGAATCAAGAACCATAGATAAAATCCCATTATAATTCTTCTCTACTCATTCTAGTTCACTAGGTTTAGCAAACCAAGTGAACTAGTTTCTTCAAAGAACGAAGAAGGAGCTAAAGGTTGGAGCTTTCAGGTGGATCTATTTTCGGCGTACGGAGACGACGAGAAGAAGCCATTCCGGACCACCATCGGAGCTTGAAGACGAAGGAGTTCAAGACAAGCAAGGTATAACCCCCTAACCGAGTAGCTAGAAACTCGTAGTTAGGTTGCTAGATAGATGTTTAACCAAGATCCGGGTTTTAGGTCCATGTTACCACCTCCGTAAAAATCGTTTTTTACCAAATTCCGCATTCCCGAAAGAACCGGGAGAGGTAGCATGGACTTACAGTGGTATCAGAGCCTAGTTAAACTCTATCTAACAAGTTAGCAAGTAACTAGAAGATCGATCAAAGAAAAAGTCCCAAAAACGAACCCATGAATTTTCAACTTTCTGTCGATTTTAAAAGTGCTGGAAAACCTTTTTAAAATACACCTAAAATCGACTCAGGCTTTTTTAAAGAAACTGCAAAAATTTGGGCCCCTGACTCGATCAAAGCGCCGCGTTTCCGCGGCGGGAGCACGCTCCCGCCGCGGAAACGCGGCCGAGTTGACTCGGTCAAGGGTTTTCTTTTTTGCAGTTTACTCTTTGGGGTATTTTGGGATTTTTGGAATATATATTTTCTGCCCAGATTTTCCAGAACGAAAATTTTATTTTGGGGTCCCGAAAATCCGTATTTTTGATCGAACTTCTAAAAGACTTAAGCTAACGGGTTTTCTGTAATGTGATATTTGTATTGAACGTCTACTAATCGCTATATGTCGATTAGTGGGGGTTATACAAATCTGTGATCTGTAATGTTGCTGGAATGTGTATATGAATATGTTGGATTGTCGCGGGTGAATAGCCGGGGGTTGTGAGACGAGAGTTTTCTTTTCTTTCAATTCATGTAAATTTGTAAATTGATGTAATAATTATTTGTATGGCCGCACAACCGGGTCGGGGTTGTAGCCGTCATTGTATAATTTCTTTTTACTGTTTTTGCTCCTAGGATAGACCCATGGAGGGGGTGCACAAACTACCGGGTATGCCGAAGTGTCGAGTGGCCTACTCATGGAGATGAGGGAGGTTACTACGCTTCGGGTACTTGGCGGGTAGTTTGCCGCACCCGTAGGGGTCTTGGGTGGGGTATTTGGCTATTCACCGCGACCGTGTAATCTGTTTGTCGTTACAGGCTCGTGCGAATTACAGATTCCTAGTATATCCAATGTATTCATCTGTGATCTGAAATGTTTATCATTGCAGTATATCTATATATGATATTATTTAGGCGTTGCTTATGTTTTACAGCCGCGCTAGCCCAGCCCCCGCTCTATCGTTAGTTAAGTAACCTAACGGGTAATGACGGGGCCCCGTGGCGAATGCGAATGGCATAAGCGTACGTTATATTTTGGTTGTTTTCTGCAATGGTAGGATTAAATGATGGGACGCATTAAAAGAACTAATGCAAGAATATCACGCATTAAAAGAACTAATGCAAGATAATAAACCAAGTTAAAGTCGTTGGAACACTTTCGAAAAACCACTCGGTTCTTTTCAAAACAACTTTTAAATGCGGAGCTTGAGCCACTCCTTTTAAAAGCTATCTCGTTCCATCGACCAAATCAAGTTCACTGCGTTCACGGTTTTGCCAAAACCATCCGTAGCCCTCCGTCGTTTCACATGAATAGTTAATAGTATTCAAGCTGTGTTTTTTGGCCAAAGTCAAGGCACAGTGATTGGTAGCTATTGGGTATTCATGTGCAGCATAGATAGATGCGTTGGTTTGGAACAGTCGTACTGCTTTGTTGGCCAAAGTCAAGGGTAGGTGCGGGTGGATTCAAATTAACCTGGAGAACGACGGGCAGAACTTGACATGTGACTTATGATTTGTTGGCCAAAGTCAAGGTCATAAGAGCATGGGGCAAAAATCCACATCGGGAGTTTCATAAGTACTGAAACTTGCTAGATTTGCATACCATTTGGAGTGTGATGATTCAGGTAGGATTCCTTCAGTTTCGTCACGCGATGATATTTGGATCCCGATCCTACTGTGAGTATATGCTACTCCTCGGGAAATTTCTCACTTAACGATCAATGCTATAAACCTAGTAGGTGCCTAGAAAGGTGTTAGCGGGGCTACGCCCCCAGGGAAAAGAGGTTCTTTAATTAAGGAACTTCGCGAAAGCGTTGGAAAACCTCCCTCGAAGTACCGACACCGGCCTGGCTGAACGGTTAAGCAAGTATTGTACGGTGGGATTGATCCTGACTAATTCTTCCTTTATGGTTTGAGGAGGGATTCGAGAAACAGTGGGAGCCATCCTGTTTAGACAAACTAAAAACCACTCTAAACTTGCAAGAGCATCATGCTGAGTGTTTCTTCTTCTCTCTCCTAATTGCAGCGACCAATCGACATGACTGGACTTAAGTTACTCCTAGATAAAAACAAACTGACAGGGCCAAACTACAAAGATTGGCTCAGGAATGTCAAGATAGCAATCACTTACGACAAGCTGGGGTATCTTCTTACCACCAAAGCTCCCCCTGTCCCTGGTCCAACTTCCAGCGTCGCGGATAAGGAAATCCGCAAGACTTGGGAGATTGATAGCGCGAAGGCCAAATGCCTCCTGCTTGCCTCGATGGACAACGAACATCAGAGGAGGCACGAGAATATGGACATGGAATCCATATTGCTTCATACAAAAGAACTGTATGGAGAGCAATCTCGTATCGCAAGATACGAAGCGTCGAAAAAGTTATTTTCAACAAGAATGGCCGTCGGATCATCAGTAGACGAGCACGTGCTAAAGATGATCGGCTACATTGAGGAGCTCGCGGACCTAGGGATCACATTGGAGAGTGAGCTATATACGGATATAGTTCTCCAGTCCCTTCCTTCCACTTACGCCCAGTTTATACTGAACTTCAACTTACAAGAAAAAGAGGTTGAACTTTCAGAGCTCCTCAACATGCTGAGGAGCGCAGAGGGCACCCTACTGAAAGGTAGGGATACATCCACTTTGTTTGTAGGAGGATCATCTTCTTCTAGGTCCAAGGCGAAAGCCAAGGGAAAGAAGAAGAAGGCCCCCGCCAAACCAAGGGGCGGTGTTAGTAAGGCGGATACGAAGGGAAAAGGTAAAGCAACAAAGATAGCGGGGAAGCTTGTGGATAAAGAAGAATGCTTCTATTGTCATAAGAAAGGACACTGGAAGAATGATTGCAGGGCCTGGAAGGCCAGAACACAGGAATTGAAGAAGGTTGCAGCTTCAGCTTCAGGTGTGTATGTTATTGAAAACTGTCTTTCAATAAACTCTACTTCCTGGGTATTGGATACCGGATCAGGATCTCATATCTGTAATTCTTTGCAGGCGTTGAGAAACCGTAGGGTTTTGAAAGCAGGTGACATGACCCTCAGAGTTGCGAACGGAGCTAGCATGGATGCTAAAGCCGTGGGGGACTATCACCTGGGAATGTCAGATGGACATGTTTTGGTTTTGCATAATTGCTTTTTTGTACCCAACGCAACTTGTAATATCATTTCTGTATCTTTAGTTTCTAAAGAAGGTTATGAATTTGCGTTTGTAAGTAATGTTGTAAACATTCACCTTAATCAAGTTTTGATTGGGTCAGGTACATTGAGTAATGGTATATACGTATTGAACCAACCACAGATTTTCAATGTCCAGAATACACACAAAAGAAAGTCTCCAGAAATAAATCAGACTTTCTTGTGGCATTGTAGACTGGGTCACATCAATGAGAGAAGGTTGACTAAGTTACATACAGAGGGATATTTGAATGCGTTCGAATATCAATCGTATGCCACTTGTCAATCTTGTCTCAAAGGAAAGATGACAAAAACTCCGTTTACTGGACATGGAGTAAGAGCGAGCGAGCTCTTGGGACTCGTACACAGTGACGTGTGCGGTCCAATGTCTACACATGCACGAAGCGGCCATTCTTACTTCATTACTTTTACGGATGACTTCTCAAGGTACGGTTATGTCTTCTTAATGAAACATAAGTCTGAAGCCTTTGGAAAATTCCAGGAGTATAAGAATGAAGTAGAGAAACAGACCGGCAAAAGTATTAAGATTCTAAGATCGGATCGAGGTGGAGAATACTTAAGTGCCGAGTTCCTGGACTATTTAAAAGAGAACGGAATTCTCTCTCAGCTTACTCCTCCATACACCCCGCAACATAACAGTGTATCGGAGAGACGGAACCGCACCCTATTGGATATGGTGCGGTCCATGATGAGTAACGCTGAGTTACCGCGATCATTCTGGGGATATGCGCTAGAATCAGCAGCATACCTTTTGAACCGAGTTCCTACTAAGACCGTGCCTACTACACCATATGAGATGTGGTGTGGGAAGAGACCCTATCTTAAGCACATTAAGACATGGGGATGTCCAGCTTTTGTCAAAAAGCAGCATGCGGACAAGCTCGAGGCACGCTCGGTACAGTGCAAGTTTGTGGGGTATCCGAAGAACTCCAAAGGATATTTCTTCTACTGTGAAGAGGAACAAAAAGTTCTTGTTTCTCGTCATGCCTACTTCATGGAAACTGAGTTTTTGGAAACCCAGATAAGTGGGAGCACAGTAGAACTGGAAGAAATTCCAGAACCACGGACTATTACTGAAAGTTTAGTGGAACCAGAGGGTTCGGAAGAACAGGACATTCCTACGCCGCTCCGCAGGAGTAGTAGGCAAACTCATCCGCCCGAGAGATACTACGGTTTTCTCATAAACGGGGATAGAGAGGATTGCATCATAGATTATGATGAGCCTACTAGCTTCCAGCAGGCCGTTCAGAGCGTTGACTCAGTGAAATGGCTGGATGCAATTCGGACCGAAATGGAGTCCATGTACACCAACAAGGTATGGATGTTGGACATTGCTCCATATGGGGTAAAACCCGTAGGATGCAAGTGGATCTTCAAAAGGAAGATTGGTGTAGATGGACAGGTTGAGACCTATAAAACTAGGCTGGTAGCAAAAGGTTTCCGTCAAAGACCTGGCTTGGACTACGACGAAACCTTTTCTCCAGTAGCCATGCTGAAATCCATTCGGATCCTTCTTGCCATTACTGCCTTCCACGATTATGAGATCTGGCAAATGGACGTAAAGACAGCTTTTCTAAATGGAAATTTAGAGGAGTGTGTCTATATGGACCAGCCAGAGGGTTTCATTCAGAGTGGGAGCAGCGGAAAGGTGTGCAAGTTGCTTAAATCCATCTATGGACTAAAGCAGGCATCGCGGAGTTGGAACATCTGCTTTGATGAGACGGTCAAAGAATTTGGCTTTATCAAAAATCCAGATGAACCATGCATCTATAGTAGATTTGTAGCGAGAACTGTAGTATTCCTCGTTTTATACGTGGATTACATTCTCTTAATAGGAAATGACATTCCTATGCTACAATCTGTCAAGGGGTTCTTGTCACACAAGTTCTCCATGAAAGACCTGGGTGATGCCTCGTACATTCTGGGTATCCGGATCTACCGTGACAGATCCAAGAGGATATTAGGACTTTCTCAGTCCAGGTACATCGACACCATACTAAAGAGATTCAGTATGGAAGATTCCAAGCGCGGTAACCTACCGGCTTGTCACGGGATCACCCTCTCTAAAGAGATATCTCCCAAGACTGATTTGGAGAGGGATCGCATGTCTATTATACCCTACGCTTCTGCGGTAGGCTCTATAATGTATGCGATGTTGTGTACCAGACCGGATGTAGCTTATGCACTGAGTGTGGTAAGCCGGTATCAGTCAAACCCTGGGGAGAAACACTGGATAGCGGTAAAGAACATTCTCAAGTACCTGAGAAGGACTAAGGAGATGTTCTTGGTGTATGGCGGAAAAGACCTCCAGATCGAGGCCTTTGCTGACTCCAGCTTCCAGAGTGACAAGGATGATTCCAAGTCCATGTCGGGTTTTGTCTTTACCCTCAATGGAGGGGCGGTGTGTTGGAAGAGTTCCAAACAGGAAACCGTTGCAGACTCGACGATGGAAGCGGAATACATCGCTGCATCTGATGCCGCAAAAGAAGCTGTCTGGATGAGGAAGTTCTTGAAAGAACTTCAGGTGGTTCCGTCCATTGTTGATCCAATACCTATGTATTGCGACAACAACGGGGCTATAGCTTTAGCGAAGGAACCCAGGTCCCATCAGAGATCCAGGCACATCTTGAGGCGGTATCACCTGATCAGGGAGATCGTGGATCGCCAGGAGATCGAGGTTTGGAGAGTCGCTTCAGAAGATAACACTGCAGATCCATTCACCAAGGCCCTGCCCCAGACTCAGTTCGAGCGGATGATCGAGATGATAGGTCTTCGATACGCCAGTACATGGCCTTAGTGCAAGTGGGAGATTGTTAGTGTATATGCCCTAGAGGCCATTACTGTATCATACTAGTTTGTATATTACTTAATGGATGCTTGGGATATTCACCTTGTATATACAATCTTGCTCAAAATAGTAGTATGCTACTTGGTTTGTTTCTACTTCAATGTGTACATGTGTTTATATTTTGTAAATCGCCTATACACATTAGTGGAGCCCTTAGGATCTTTGCTTGATTACCAGCGATGTGATGGCCGTCACACTAGTGGGGCTGGGTAATCTATAAGCACATCCTTATGCAGGTCCCTGGTCGCAGGACTATCGAGACAGGGCATCGATACTCTGGAGTAGACCAGCGCATGCGCTTCTCATCCCAGTGTGGGAGACGGTCTGTCCCACAGCCGTCAGTACGTCGTACTTGAGATAGTATGCGGGTGCTCGTTAGGTTACGGGTACACTGGACAGGACTCGTCGGGAACTGACTAGTTGGTATTATACCTATCGTCAGTTATCAGTTCCCAGGTGACATGAGTACAGCTTAGTCCGCTGACTTGACACTGTCACTCCGCCTCGAGTGTGTTCCCACTGTACTTTGATCACTACCCTACCACGGCTCAAAGAAGTCGTGCAAACAGGTAGTGGTTGGGTGCAGTCCCGAAGCACTTGGAGGCAGTGACGGTTAGACAGGATTCGTCTCTCCCGGTATTGGGGGTTGACATCGCGCTGTGTCTAGGAGAGCCATTACACGAGTAGTCCCTGGCCAGGGCAAACGAGATATACTGGTAGGTTTCCAGTGTTATCTCAGGGTGTTTTGGGCTTCGCTCCGGCACGACTTGTACTGCTATTGGGGGACTAACGTTTACCGCCCCCTAGGCCCGCCATGCGATGTATCAGACGAACAGACCGGACTGTATGGAGAATGTCACACTCAGGCTCAGTAGGAGTTCAGATGGGTTTCGCCTCGTCGGTCTTCTTGTCGGCATTACCTGGGGACCGTTACGCACAGCTAGTGCCGCTTTCGGTCTGTGGTTAAACCCACTGCCAGCGTAGTGTCGAGTCTTTAGAGTCCCACACAGAAAGCTTTTCGCCTTTAGGCAAAAGAGTAGAGGTCGCATGGTATTGCGACAGGTCGCATGGTTTTGCGACAGGGTTCGGTCACATCCGTGCACTTGTGCGCGTACAGTGTCCGGACAGTTTACACTAGCGGGCTTTGGTTTAAGCCAGATCCTAGTGTACCTTATGGGATTGGATTTATCCAGTTTGCATTCGTGTTCCTCGGAACGCGGATGCGGGTGTGTATGCACAGTTGACAGGGAGACAGAGGCAGTGGATTCTCATTAGGGTTGTTGACAGTTGACCGTTGACTATTGACCTTTTGATCAACCCTAATGAGAATATGATATGTGATTAACTATTATATTAATTAAGTATTATGGTGACATGGTTGTTGACTTTTGTTGACTTTGTTGACTTGTTGACTTTTGTTGACTTGTTGACTTTGTTGACCGGTTGACTAGGCTTGACTAGTTGACCATCATGATAACCATAGCCATCATTTCATGGCAAAGACTTTTACTTGCTTGCTCATTTGTGTAAAATGAGTGCATGAAATGATATGGTTATGGTTGCTTCAACCATCACATAAGACTTTTGTTAGTATGATGAGTTATGATTGCTTTGGATTATGAGAGGGTGAAAGACAAAAGAGAGCCTCATTCTTTCTTGCTCATTCTCTCTCTTGTTCTTGAGCTCTCCTTTTGCTCTCACCCTTTTGCTCTTGCTCCCTCTCTTTAATCTATGGTTCTCTTGTTTCATGAGTTGAGAATCAAGAACCATAGATAAAATCCCATTCTAATTCTTCTCTACTCATTCTAGTTCACTAGGTTTAGCAAACCAAGTGAACTAGTTTCTTCAAAGAACGAAGAAGGAGCTAAAGGTTGGAGCTTTCAGGTGGATCTATCTTCGGCGTACGGAGACGACGAGAAGAAGCCATTCCGGACCACCATCGGAGCTTGAAGACGAAGGAGTTCAAGACAAGCAAGGTATAACCCCCTAACCGAGTAGCTAGAAACTCGTAGTTAGGTTGCTAGATAGATGTTTAACCAAGATCCGGGTTTTAGGTCCATGTTACCACCTCCGTAAAAATCATTTTTTACCAAATTCTGCATTCCCGAAAGAACCGGGAGAGGTAGCATGGACTTACAGTTCTTTAAACCGACCACATTCCAGGCCTTGATCGACAAATTAGCTCAAATGGATCAGATGGGCCATAGACCGTCCCCTCCAAAGCCGGACGCTCGAAACGAGAAGGGGAAAGGAAAGCGATCGTCGTCGCCAATGCTCAACAACAGCCAAGCAACTTGAAGCCGGTTGTCCGTCAAAACAATATGCGTCCACGCATACCCTTCGAGGAGAGGCTAGGACGTCCTTACTCGTTTCCTCAAGATAAAACGAGAAGACTGTTCGAGCTGGCATTGCGCAACCGACTCATCAATCTACCAGATCCAAGACGCCCGTTGCAGCCAAACGACGTCAATGATCTCAATTACTGTCCCTACCACCGAGTGTTGGGTCATCCGATCGAGGATTGCTACGTCTTCAAAAACTGGATTGAAGACCAATACCAACAGGGCAAGTTCGCGTTGTCCGAAAGATGGAAGGTGAACCCGCCGCAACCTCATACCCCGAAAAGGGTGAGCACGCCGGGGGCAACGTGCTCCCTTGTTGAAGAACCTCCGTGGGAGGTTGTGCTATCAACCAAAACCAAGAGGATGTTGAACGATCTCCAGACATGCCTGGCGATCAGATGGGAGAACCCGCTAGAACCCCAGATCATTAAAGGGATGCTGAAGCCGTGCCCAACTCCAAAGACCGGTGGTGATGGCCCAAGCACTCACACGCAGCTGTCGAAATCATCAAAGAAGAAGAAGAAAAGATCCAAAAAGCCCGTGAAACCTGACGACAAGTGCACGGACCTGCAGAAACAAATCAACGCGTTGGAAGAGTATAACCAGAAAGCGCGGACTCCCATCACGCTCCAGGAGTTCCTCGGCCACGTCCTTGAAGACGGAGATGATGGAGAAAACTCATCAGATGAATCTGAAAACTACGTAGCAAGTTGTCATGTAATCTCTCACTTGTCGATAGATGATAAAGAAGCTCCTTGCATCGAGAAACGGGGGGCAGGTCCTAAACCAGAACTTCTGTGGTCGTCAGACGAGATGATCGATGCCTTCCTGAATGAGATTCGTCTGAAAAGTAAAGCCAATCAGGAGCGTGAGATGGCCATATTGGAAGGAGCCAAACGTCGGCGACTAGACGAAAGAGTCGAGGCACTCCCGTCAAATCAAAAGACATCCGTTGCGGATAAAAACAAATTCAAGACGAGGAAAAGGTTTGCTAAAGCCATATCAATGGGAATGAAACTACCACCCTCTGAAGAAAACACTCTCGGTGGAGTAGAGATGCATTCTAATTACTGCTTATATCATCAGAAGATCGCACATCCCACTGAAGACTGCGACTCCTTTAAGTGTTGGTGGCAAGGGTATGTCGCTCACAGGCAATACATCAACAGAACAAAGCGGGAAGCTCATAGACAGCGAAAAAATACGACAGATGAGCATAAAAGAGTTGCCGGCAATTGTCATAGGGATGATCTCGGGGGATCACGAGTTCTCACCTTCGGGAGCGATTCCGACGAAAAAGTAGCCCTCGGCCCTCTCTGCGAGGAGTCCATCTCTGAAGGATTGAGGAGTTGCGAGAACATTCAGCCATGCAATCGCACAACACCCGGAGAGAATCTCAGACCCACAAACAACGGAGCGAACAAAAAGGATAAAGGAAAGGGAAAAACGGCCTTCGTCGCCAACACTCAACAACAATCGAGTGGCCCTAGACCGGTTGTTCGCCAAAACAACAAGCGGCAACCACTCTATGAGAGGTTGAAACGTCCTTACTCGTTTCCCTAGGATGAAATAAGGAGGCTGTTCGAAGTGGCAGTGCACAACAGGCTTATCACTCTACCGGAGCCGAAACACCAACTACAACTGAATGATGTCAACAATCCTAATTACTGCCCTTACCACCAAGTATTGGGCCATTCGATTGAAAACTGCTATGTTTTCAAAAACTGGGTTGAAGACCAATACCAACAGAGCAAGTTCACGTTGTCCGAAAACTGGAAGGTGAGCCCGCCACAACCACACGCTCCGAAAAAGATGGATATGCCGGGGGCATCGTGCTCATTCACAGAGAAAGCCCCATCGACCGAAAAGTCAGTAAACTATAGATTCGCCTCAAATACGGTTGGACCACTATGTCCTAAAACTGGCGAAAGACCGAAACGTCGTCAAACTAACGATGGACTACTATGTCCTAAAACTGGCTGACGGACTGAAACGTCCTTAAACTAATGACAGACCACTACGTCCTAAAACTAGCTGTTGACCGAGATGTCGATAAACTACGGTGGATCGCAACATCCCGAAGCCGATATAAAAAAAATAATAAAAATAATAATAATAAAAACGGTATGTCCATAAGCAAAATGGACACGGATGAAAACTCGAAAGGGCTCCGTGGGTAAAAACAACAGGGCTACCGGCGAGTGTTCGTGAAAACCCGAAAGGGCGCGGCCTCGTTAGAAAAAGAATTAAAAGAATTAAAAAAAAGTCGGTATGTCCATAAGCAAAATGGGCACGGATGAAAACCCGAAAGGGCTCCGTGAGTAAAAACAGCAGGGCTACCGACGAGTGTTTGTGAAAACCCGAAAGGGCGCAACCTCGTTAAAGGACACTTATAAGGTCCTCTCGACCTTGTAAGGAGAAACCACCCGCGTGAGATCCTTACGACTCACAAGGAAGCAACACAGTTAGGGATCCCCACGATTCCTAAGGAGAAAATACACTTGCGAGATCCTCACGACTTGTAAGGAGAACTCTCTTATGGGACCCTCACGGCTCATAAGATTTGAAAGTCTTAAGTTACAGAAACCTTAACCTGTTCTTAAGCAACTCCCACAACCTTCGATATGGCCCTACAAGTGGCTCAATACTGACCCTTGTATACAATCTGTGGGCGCGAATAAACATTTCCCTAACCAAGTCCCACCCGTGGCTAGGGATATGTCCATATGGTGAACAACCCTTATAAGTCCTCTCGACTTATAAGAAGAAAACCCTTTTGTAAGATCCTTACGACTTACGGGGGAACATACACTTAGGAATCCTCACGATCCCTAAGGAGAAAACACACCTACGAGATCCTCACGACTTGTAGGGAGAAATACCTTTGTGAGACCCTTACAGCTCATGAAGTCAAAAGACTTAGTCGACGGGATCATAACCATGTTCGCTAAGCCACCTTTGTTCGATATCGACAAAGGCAAATGATGATTCGCTCCTGGCAATATCCAAGTTGTAGCGATGCTGATGCTTAAACCGGTATCAAATTCCGAGTCCTTTCATGGCAAATGATGATTCGCTCCTGGCAATATTCCAGTCGTAGCGATGCTAATGCTAAGATTGGCATCAGATTCCAAGTTCCCTACTATCAAAAAAAAATCAGCGAGCCCAAAAAAAAATGCATATGAAATAGCCGAAATGATGGGGCAACTTGCAACAAAATCAGCAAGTAAAAATGTATGCATACAAACTAGCCGAAATGATTGGGCAACTCGCAATAAAAAGCAGCGAGTAAAAAGAAAAATAGCCGAAATGATTGGGCACCGCGAAAAATGGCCGAAATGATTGGGCAATCGCGACCTTTGCGATATAAAAGCTAAAATGATAGAGCTGAAAGGTTTGCCTAGCACCCTATGAAGAGTTTTGAAGCATCACATGTCTCAAAGTATGTATTTTTAAGGTGTTAAACAAACATGCAAAGGAATCGATCCTAGAAAATTAGGGTTACGAAACAATAAGCTAATAAAAATTAGGGTTTGAAGGCTACAACCTTTGTAGCTCCCCTTTTGCTTGACTCCTTAATCTCTAGGGTGTTGGAAGAAGGTCCACTTGTTGTCCTCTTTTGTCCACGACGATCCACCCGAAGTTTCCCGTCCAAGCTTGCAACTTTGGAAAAGCAAAGAGAACACTCTAATCAAGTTGGCTAGACTTGAGTAGAATGATGTTGTGGCTAAGGATCTCACTTCAAAAACCTTTCTTTAATTGTGTTTAACTCACTAGAAAAAACTAGAGAGGAAAAGGTGAAGGAGGATGAAGATGGTGGCTATTTTTAACAAGAGGTGAAAAAAATAACCCTTAGTTCAAAAAGAAAATGAAATATATCACTATATATATTTATTTCCTTCTTGCATTCAACCATGATTAAATGATGGAGAGTTAATTTAACTTGGGTTTTAAATGATAAAAAGAAGGATAACCCTAGGTTAGTGGTAGTTGAGCTTGGTTAGGTTAGAAGAAGAATGTAGAAGCTAGAATGATTATCCTTTTCTTTTCATTTTGTTTTAAAACCAAAATTAAATAATAATCCATTATTTAATCCATGGTGTGAGTCTTACATTGCCACCATTTCCATATGCTAACAACCATGATGGATGGGTGTATGTATGTATGCATGTATGCACATCCACATGTGCATGAAACTAGAATGAAAGAAAGAAACACATGCATGCATGCATACATCCATCAAACCCTAGAAAGGTTTCAAGTGAGAAAACTAATGGTTAGATGATAAATCAACACTTAATTTATCAATCCGGTCATATCTCATACGACCCCACCAAAAGCAGGCCACCCGATCAATGTTCGGTATCATATACGCACATTTTAATCGGGTGCATGCGCATATCGCATACGCGCACCACAACGTTTCGCCTGGACTGGGTAACTCCTTTGTGGGACTCTAAGACTCGTCAATACGCCGGCAGAGGGTGATGATCATATCAGGTACCCCCAAACCGCAAGCGGTCAGCTAAACGTAACGGCCACCCGGGTATTGAGCGATCAGAAGAAAACAAGCGAACCTGCTACAACTCCCGTCGAGCCAACCGGCAACACTACAGTACAGTCCGGTCTCTTCGTTAGATATGCCGCATATCGAGCCTAGGGATGGTAACGTCGACCCTAATAACTCAATAAGTCGTGCCGGTGAATGGTCTATAACAGATTGAGAAACTACTGATAACACTTATCAGCAATTCTCAGCAGCCCTGGCCAGGGACTTACTGATATAACCAGTCGGGCACAGTACAGCATCAACTCCTAATACCGGGAGAGACGAAACCCCTCCTATCGCTCATTGCCTTCATGTGTCTCGGGACTGTACCCAACGGCCACCTGTTTGCACGACTCAGTAGAGCCGTGGTAGGGTGGTAATCAAAGTACAGTGGGAGAACACACAAGACTCCATGACGATCTCGGGTCTACAGACTAACCTGCACCAGTGTCACCTGAGAACTGCTATCCGACGATAGATATAATTCCATATAGGAGTTCTCGGTGAGTCCGTCCAGTGTACCCAGTCAGCACTGAGCACCCGTATATGATCTTGATGTTAAACATCGATGGATGTGGGAACATCCATCGCCCATCATATGGGTCTAGTATCATATACGCTAGTCTACTCTGGTATATCAATGCCCCGTCTCGATATACCTACGACTAGGGACTTTCCAGGATATGCTTATAGACTACAGATGTTCCACTAGTATGATCTCCATCATAATCCGAGCAGTCAAGCCAATATCCTCAGGGCTTTATCAGCATGTATGAGTGAATAATAAGCATGATCAAATCAACATGTCAGATAAAGAAGAACCAGATAGCATACTATCATGTCGAGCAAGAATGCATACTGAATATATATACATGTACAGATACATCCACTATCACATAATGGCCTCTAGGGCATACATATATCCAACAATCTCCCACTTGCACTAAGGCCAGTTATTGGCGTATCTCATACCCAACATCTCAAAAAGTCGCTCATGCTGCGGATGAGGGAGGGCCTTGGTGAATGGATCCGCGGCGTTATTCTTTGTGTCTACCCTCCTAATCTCGATCTCGCGGCGATCTACAATCTCCCGAATCAAATGAAAATGTCTCAGGATGTGTCTGGACCGCTGATGGGATCTGGGCTCCTTGGCTAATGCCATAGCCCCATTATTGTCACAACACAAAGGTATTGGATCAATAATGGTTGGAACTACTCCTAGCTCCGAGACGAACTTCTTCATCCAGACGGCTTCCTTGGCGGCATCATTTGCAGCAATGTACTCAGCTTCCATCTTAGAGTCTGCAACGGTATCTTGTTTGGAACTCTTCCAACTCACCGCCCCTCCATTGAGGGTAAATACAAACCCAGAGATAGATTTGCTGTCGTCCTTATCGCTCTGGAAGCTCGAATTGGTAAAGGCCTCCATTTGGAGATCTCCATTACCATACACCAAGAACAATTCTTTAGTCCTTCGCAAGTACTTAAGAATGTTCTTCACAGCTGTCCAGTGATTCTCCCCTGGGTTGGATTGATACCTGCTTACAACACTAAGTGCATAAGCTACATCTGGACGTGTACATAACATCGCATACATTATAGATCCTACTGCCGAAGCATAGGGTATAATACTCATGCGAGCTCTCTCTTCATCAGTCTTTGGGCAAGAATCCTTGGAGAGAGTGACCCCATGGCAAGCAGGTAAGGAACCCCGCTTGGAGTCTTCCATACTAAACCTTTTTAGGATGGTGTCAATGTACCTGGTTTGGGACAATCCCAATAACCTTTTGGATCTATCCCTATAGATCCTTATGCCCAGAATGTATGTGGCATCACCCAGGTCCTTCATGGAGAACCTCAGTGATAAGAAAGATTTGACCGACTGTAGCATAGGAATATCATTTCCTATCAGAAGAATGTCGTCCACGTACAATACGAGGAATGTGACAGCTCTCCCTACAGCCTTCTTATAAACACAAGGTTCATCTGGATTTTTGATGAAATCAAACTCTTTGATGACATCATCAAAACAGATGTTCCAACTCCGTGATGCCTGCTTTAACCCATATATGGATTTAAGCAATTTACATGCTTTCCCGCTGCTCCCACTGTCAATGAAACCCTCTGGCTGATCCATATAAACGCATTCTTCCAAATTTCCATTTAGAAATGCGGTTTTAACGTCCATCTGCCAGATTTCATAGTCGTAGTGAGCAGCAATAGCAAGTAGGATCCGAATGGATTTAAGCATGGCTACGGGAGAAAAAGTCTCGTCATAGTTCAAACCTGGTCTTTGACGAAAACCCTTCGCCACAAGTCTTGCCTTATAGGTCTCCACCTACCCATCTACACCAATCTTTCTTTTAAAGATCCATTTGCACCCTACAGGTTTTACCCCAGGGGGTACAACGTCCAAAGTCCACACTTTGTTGGTGTACATAGACTCCATTTCGGATCTCATGGCATCCAGCCACTTCATAGAGTCTTTACTCGTGATAGCTTGCTGAAAACTGGTAGGATCATCATCATCCATGATGCAATCTTCTCCGTTACCATCAATGAGGAAACCGTAGTACCTCTCCGGTGGGCGAGAAGTTCTACCAAACCTACGGAGTGGCCGAGGTTCTTCAGTTTCTGCTGGAACAGCCGGTTCAACCAAATCGTCATTTGTAGTTTGTGTCTCTAGAACCTCTTCTAGATCCACCACCTTGCCATCATCTTTGTCTGTGAAAAACTCTTTTTCCAAGAATGTGGCATGTTGAGAAACGAACACTTTTTGTTCCTCTTTGTGGTAGAATAGATATCCATAAGAATTCTTTGGATATCCCACAAAGTTACACATGACTGACCGTGTCTCGAGTTTGTCCGGATTCTGCTTTTTAACATAGGCCGGGCAACCCCAAATCTTAATTCTCTTAAGAGATGGTCTCTTCCCATGCCATATCTCATATGGTGTGGTGGACACGGCTTTGGTTGGAACCCTGTTCAGTAGAAACGCAGCAGTCTCCAATGCATGCCCCCAAAACGAGACGGGTAACTCAGCGTCACTCATCATGGACCGGACCATATCTAATAGGGTCCTATTCCTTCGTTCTGACACACCGTTGTGCTGTGGTGTGTAAGGAGGAGTGAGCTGAGAGAGAATCCCATTCTCTTTCAAGAAGTTTGCAAATTCTGTACTGAGATACTCACCACCTCAATCTGATCGAAGCATCTTGATACTCGAGCCGGTTTGTTTTTCTACTTCTTGTTTATATTCAATGAATTTCTCAAAAGCTTCGGACTTGTGTTTTAGTAAAAATACATGACCGAATCTTGAGAAATCATCAGTGAATGTAATGAAGTATGAAAAACCGCCTCTAGCCTGTGTAGACATAGGCCCACATACATCACCATGTATGAGGCCCAGGAGGTGAGTAGCTCTTTCTCCTTGTCCGGTAAACGGAGTTTTGGTCATTTTACCCTTGATACAAGACTGGCAAGTCGCATAAGATTTATATTCAAAAGAATTTAAATATCCATCTTTGTGTAACTTGTTTAGTCTTGTTTCGTTAATATGACCAAGTCTACAGTGCCAAAGAAAAGCTTCATTTAGTTCTGAAAGTTTTCTTTTATTAGTATGTTGTATACTGAAAACTGTGTTGATTTAGGACATATATTCCGTTGTTAAGCGTACCATACCCAACCAACATTTGATTCAGGTTAATGTTCATAACATTGTTCTGCAATACAAAATTATACCCTTCATTGTCCAACAAAGAAACGGATATTATATTACATAGCATACTTGGTACAAAATAACATGGATTCAAAACCAAAATACATCCAGATGGCAACCCTAAGTGATACTCTCCCACTGCGACTGTATGTACATTGGAACCATTTCCAACGCGGAGAGTATGGTCACCTGTCTTCAAAACCTTGCTATTTCTCAGCCCCTGCATAGAATTGCAAATGTGAGAACCTGAACTGGTATCCAATACCCAGGAAGCAGAGTTTATAGAAAAACAGTTTTCAGTCACAAACGCACCTGAAGCAGAAGCATCACTATGCTTCTTCTTGAGACTTAAGTACTCCGTGCAATTGCGCTTCCAATGTCTTGTCTTGTGGCAGTGAAAACATTCGCCCTTCCCCGAGTCTCCAGTCTTGGACTTTCCCTTTCCCTTCACCTTTTTAACTCCGCCCTTAGGATTAGTGGGTTTCTTCTTTTTCTTTCCCTTGGCCTTGACTTTCGGGCGAGAAGAGGAAGACTGTCCAATAGTCATAACGGGAGTTTTTGCTAACTTCATAGTGCTCTCTGCACTCCTTAACATATTAAGGAGTTCAGGGAGATCCTTCTCCATGCCATGCATGTTGAAGTTCACTATGAACTGAGCAAAGGTGGAGGGGAGGGACTGCAGAATAATATCTATATATTTTTCATTGTCCATCGTCCATCCAAGGTCCTCAAGCTCTTCAATAAGAGCTATCATCTTCAGAACATGGTCTCCTACTGGTGTGCCAGGGGCCATCTGTTGGTGTATATGCCCTAGAGGCCATTACTGTATCATACTAGTATGTATATTACTTGATGGAAGCTTGGGATATTCACAGTTGTACAGACAATCTTGCTCAATATAGTAGTATGCTACTTGGTTTGCCTCTGCTTTAATGTGTACATGTGTGTTTATTTATTATATCACCTATACGCATTAGTAGAGCCCTTAGGATCTTTGCTTGATTACCGGCGTTGTGATGGCGATCACACTCGTGGGGGCTGGGTAATCTACAAGCACATCCTTATACATGTCCCTAGTCGTGGGAGTACCGAGATAGGGCATCAATACTCCGGAGTAGACTAGCGTATGCGCTTCTCATCCCAGCACGGGAGACGGTCTGTCCCACAGCCGTCGGTACGTCGTACTTGAGATAGTATGCGGGTGCTCGTTAGGTTACGAGTACACTGGACAGGACTCGTCGGGAACTGATGGTTGGTATTATACCTATCGTCAGTTATCAGTTCCCAGGTGACATGAGTACAGCATAGTCCGCTGACTTGACACTGTCACTTCGCCTCGAGTGTGTTCCCACTGTTCTTTGATTACTACCCTACCACGGCTCTACTGAGTCGTGCAAACAGGTAGTAGTTGGGAGCAGTCCCGGAGCACTTGGAGGCAGTGACGGTTAGACAGGATTCGTCTCTCCCGGTATTGGGGGTTGACATCGCGCTGTGTCTAGGAGAGCCATTACACGAGTAGTCCCTGGCCAGGGCAAGCGAGATATACTGGTAGGTTCCAGTGTTATCTCAGGGTGTTCTGGGCTTCACTCCGACACGACTTGTACCGCTATTAGGGGTCTGACGCTTGCCGCCCCCCTAGGCCCGACATGCGATGTATCAGACGAACAGACCGGACTGTACGGAGATTGTCACATGCAGACTCAGTAGGAGTTCGGATGGGTTTACCTCATCGGCCTTCTTATCGACATCTACCTGGGGACCGTTACGTACAGCTAGTGCCGCTTGCGGTCTGTGGTTAAACCCACTGCCAGCGTAGTGTCGAGTCTTTAGAGTCCCACACAGAGAGTTTCCCTGCACTGAGCGAAACGTGTAGAGGTCGTATGGTTTTTACGGCAGGGCTGCGATCACTTACGTACACTTGTGTGCGTATGATGTTCGGGCAGGCAGTACTAGTGGGCTTTGGTTTAAGCCAGATCCTAGTATTGCACGGATGGATCTGTTTTGTCTTCTGCGCATCCGCATTCTACGGAATACGGATGCAGGTGTGTATGCACAGTTTTCTGGAGCGATGAAGGAGGAGGTGCCTCATTAGGGTTTTGGCAGTTGGTTCGGCCAAAACCACTATGTGGCAGGCTCATTAGGGTTTTGACAGTTGATTCGGTCAAAACCATTTTGAGGCGGACTCATTAGGGTTTCGACAGTTCGTTTGGTCAAAACCATAAATGAGCCGGGGACATTATTTACTAATCCTTTCATTGATAATTTTGTTATGGCTAATTACATTGACCATTTGACCATCTTGACTTTGTTGACCTTTTGACCAAAGTTGACTTGGACCTTCTTAGAAGATCTAAAGTATTCTTTGGTTTTCTTTTTATTAAGTTATGATAATGGTCATGTCATTTGTAGCCATCACCTTTATCTTGATTGGATTTGTAATGATAATGTTTTGTGCATTATTGCAACCATGGTTAGCTTTTCTCTTGGTTAAGCTTTTCATTTGATTATTCTCATTCTCTCTCTTGAAATGAGAAGCTCCATGGTTGATAGAAAACCTCCTTCTTCTTCCTCCTCTTGATTTCTCCTTTGATCTCATGTGTTGAGAGAAAAAGGATTCTACTTGACAAACACATCCATACATCCTCTCTACACAACCTAGGGCTTCTAGATTAGCAATCTCCTTGCCCTAGTTACCTCGGCTTGAGGTGGTGATTGAACCATTTTCTGACGTGTATATGTAAAAAGTAACGACAATCAAAAAATTATATTGACCGCAATCAAACCACGGTGTCAGATGTAGTTAATGAATGAGTGCGGATCGTCCACAGGGATTGTGCAATTCAATTGTATTTTGATACGTTTGAAATGAAATGTTAAGCAACAATAAACGAAAACATGATTCAAGATGTGCTTTGTAATCGAGTGTCACTATTCTTTATGCAAGAATCAAGAAACTATAAACAATCAAGAATCGGTTGTTTTGATAATATTTCCAATCAACAATCAAGAATATAAGAGAGGCTCGTAGGAATCGATCGGGTCTATAGACGTGATGTAATCTAAAGATATCGTGTTCTTGTCCTTCTAAGGATTGATACTAGATCGATGATCATCGACAAGAGTTAGGGATTTCTCGTGAAACTAGGGTTTCATCTTATCCCTTGTTCTATTGTCGATATCATTCACATTCTAGCCTCTAGCAATTTCAAGAAACGATCCTAACACCCCCATTATGAACGATGTCAATCAAGAAAGCATCGAAACAAAATGGGTTGTCGGTTCTTGAACTTGCTAGGATTTACAAACCATCGTAGGAATCAAGAATCGATGAAAGCTTTGTTACATCATCATTCTACAACCGTCTCGACTCCTTTACGAGCGGAGTTTTATTCACACATCACCACAAAGATAATATTCAAGAATTGTAAAGATAACATGATGCGGAATTTAAAGAAAACAAGATAAAAGAATATCACCTTTTATTTAATCAACAATTTCAATACATTCTTTCAAGAATCTACAAGAAGAAGAAATCGATCGTTGACTCGGCTTCGCTCGTCTCCGTGGATCGTGGATCTACTTTGATCTCTTGCCCGATTGAAGATCGGCTCGGCTCATAAAAGGGTTGAAGGCATCTTGCTTGGCTTGCACTCAAGATCTTGAATTGTGGTTGGATTTAGGGTTAGGGTTTCCTACAAGCTCTCTCACTAAACTTGAGGAAGAGGGGATGAAGAAAGAGATTGATTTTCTAAACTTCAATCAAGGTTGAATCTTTTAGAATGATGAGCCTAGGGTCTTATTTATAGAACTCCCAAACCCTAGGTTTAGGTTTGAATTAGAACTTTCCCTCCCAAAGTTTGTTGAAGAGTTTCTAGAAGGAGTTTGTTAGGAGTTAGCTTAGGGTTTAAGCTAGGGTTTAGGGAAAGTTCTAGAAAGATTAGGCTAGTTTGGGTGTTTGCTGATCTGGAGGAAGTCTCTGGATTTTTCTGGATTTTGTGTGCATTTCTGGAATGTGGGCCCTGTAGAAGAGTTGTGCACTGAAATTTAGGAGCTGACACCCTGGGACCGCCGCGCAACCGCCGCGTTTACACACATAATGCCGCGCTTCCGCGGCTTGTTAGTGAGCTTGGGCTCTGTGGATTCTTTAGTGGTCTTGGGCTTTTGATTGTGGCTTCATCTGATATTTAGATTTGCAGTTACCCTTCTGTGTTGATACCAGATTTGAGTTCAGTGAGTTTACGAGCAATTGTAATGGTCGAGCACTGTAATGATCGAGCAAGCTTCTCTTTTCCTGCACAGACTTCGAAACACGGGTTGCAAGATATAGAAAATATGTTATGTAATGTAATGCAGTCAATTTCCCTAGAAATGCTGGTTTTAAGGTCAAATACATGTAATCTAATATTTTGCGACCGATTTGCTAATATGTGAAATACGGATACCGAACACTTCTATATGAATGCAAATGATGAGGAAATTGCCTGTTAAAATATGCAATATTTTCGACTGATCAAATACCCCCAAACTTAATTTCGATCGTCTCGAGCGAATGTTTTATTAAAAAGAGAAGGAGAAAATAAAGAAAGAGAAAAACTAACTAGCACACTTTCGTAGGCAACACGATTGCACTGAGCACGTGCAACAAGCCTTTAAACCTCTAGGTGTCCCTAGTAGGAGGAGTGTTGTCTCCTGAGGGTTTTCAGCGGATTGCACCCACAAAATCCAATAATAAAAGCAAGATCATGAATATTACATTTAAAGAAGAGAATCGTAAAAGAAAGACTTTGAAAATTAGGGTTTCTAACTAAGCTAGCTTTTCGGTTGTCATGAGCCCTATCTTAATGGTCATGAAAAGATGTTAGAAATCACATCCTCCCTCAATAAAACATCGTCTTATTCTTCATTCCTATCTGTTTTCCAAACATCGATCATATAACCCTGCGTGTGTGTAAAGACATCCCTACACCCGGAGAATTCAATTCAAGCTATCATACTCTTGCCCATCAGCCTCAGTACTTTTTAATTAATGAATATTTAGATGAGATTGCTCACACACTTTCATGCGACCGTTAATACTTCTTGAGGTACTAACCGACCGATTACTCCTGTGCTTGCTTACTTGGTGTATTTTCCTCGTCTTGCACCACCTTAGGCATAGCAGTGACTCCCAGACCAGTTGGCCTTAGGGCACTAGGTGAAGAAGCACCCTCGCTATACATTTTTCTTGCCTTTGGTGATAACAAAACCAGTGTTCATTTTTCTCACCACTTTATATTTTCTTTGTTCATTTTTTTTTTCTTTTTATTTCCTTCATACTTTTGGCTTTAAGACAAGAGCATTTCAAGGTATCCTCTACTATCCCAGGCTTCAAGACGTGTGTAAGTGCGAATAGCAGGGTATCAACGTTCAAAATGTTTGGCTTCCAGAATAGAAACTATTTTTCAGACTTATTTTTATCCTCAGATTAGTGACGTCTTTCATCTTACTAACCCTTGGGACAACGGCTCATAACTACTTATTACTAGTTCGTATAAGAAAACTTCTAATTTTCTTAGTTTTCTAAAATTTTTCCAATCTCATGGATGTAATTGTTCACTATCTAAACTTTCATTATCTTATTTATATACAAAAAAGTGTAAATATTAAAATTATTTTTATATTTGAAAATTTTTAAATTTTTATGGGTTTTGAAAATTTTTCAATTTTTATAGATTTTTTTTTAAAAAAAATGTTTTGTGCTTATGCAGATGATATGCAAATGATGCAGAAATAAGCACAAACCTCCCCCAAACTTGTTTTCAACAGTGTCCTCACTGTTGCCTTCTGCTAAATCTCGAAAAACCTGTAAGCTTGGGAGGAATTTATTAGTGGGGGCAAAATATTTAAGTGAAGATCCTCCCCCAAACTTATTTTTGGCTCATCATTTTGTAAAAATTTTCTTTTCAGGAGCCAGAAAAATTATACCCCCCCCCCAAACTTGAATTATGCAATGTTAAACTTTGAAAATCACAAGTGGGGGTCAAAAATCATTGGTCGATGCCAAGCTTTGCAAAGACCAAATGTTAACACCAACCATTCAAAAATTTTATCAATGCAGTGCTCTGGTTGGTGGAAGAAGAAGTGGGGAAAAAGTAAGTGGTGGAAGAGAATGTGTGTGCGTCTCGTTTTGGAGAGACGATGCAGTGAATGTGATGGATAACTCGCATTCTTTTTACAATTCAGAAGAAGGGGTGGAGGTTCAATTTCAGTGAGTGGAACCTGATTCATCTCAACACCCGTGCTTTTTAGAAATGCGAGTTCATCAGCGAAGATTTCCTCAAAAGTTTCATCTATACCCCGAAGAATAATGTCATCACAAGGTGCGGGGTGATCTTCAGACTCTAAAATCAGTTCATAATCCGTGTTAATTGTTAACCCGAACATCTCAGTGGAAGAGTCCGTATGTGTATGATACATAGTTGGGTCAAATAACAACGTATGAAAAGAGTCTAGATCGGTATCAGGAGGATTATCTAATTCGCTGCTGTCGACATCCATTAAGTCGACAGAACAGACCTGAACAGTAGGTTCGGAGGGTACACTTCCTAACTTGTAAATGTTCATCTCAATTGTCCTGTTTCCAAAGGATAGGGTCATGGAACCGTTACGACAATTGATGATAGCATTGGAAGTGGCCAAAAAGGGGCGACCTAAAATCACCGGAATTTGATTCCGTGAGTTCGCTACAGGTTGTGTATCAATTACAATAAAGTCCACAGGGAAAATAAATTCCCCGATTTTTATTAACACATCCTCTAGTTCACCCCTGGGTCTGGTGATTGATCGGTCAGCCATCTGGAGAGTGCAAGGAGATGGTTTCAACTCTCCGATTCCTAACTGCTCATAAACTGAGAAAGGAAGCAGGTTAACACTCGCCCCAAGATCTAGTAGAGCACGGTTAATGTGTTTCTCCCCAATAGAGATGGAAATCGTAGGATAGCCAGGATCCTTACGTTTCCTCGGTAATTGCTGGGGGAAAGCTGTGTCTACTGTCTTAGCCATGAATATCTTCTTGGGCATTTGTTTCTTCCTCTTTCTAGTGCAAAAATCTTTAAGAACTTTTGCGTATGCAGGTACTTGTTGGATAGCATCTAGAAGAGGGATATTGATGTTAACCTGTTTAAACATCTCAGTGATCTTCTCCATTTGTGGACTTGGTGTGTTAGCTCTTAACCGATTAGGATAAGGTGCTTTAGCAATAAGAGCTGGGTCCATCATAGGAGAAGAAAGTGTGTGTGGAACCGATCCCAGTATAGAAGTGGGGATCGTCCGTGGAGGGGTAAAAGAGGTGGGCTGTAGTGGCGAGCCTTTTGGGAAATGGAGAATAGGCTCGGAAGAGGGTGGTGGGGTAGAAGAAGTAGGGTCAGAAGTGTGTGTGTGTATGTGTGGAAAGGTCTCAGCCGGGGTGTTAATAGGATTATCAGTATCATCAACTTCTTCCCCAACATGATTGTCAAGCACTCTTCCAGATCTCAACGTGGTGATTGCATTCACATGATGTGAATAACCAGGATTGGGTAAGGGTTGAGCTGGAAGTTTCCCTTTCTCTCTTGCACTTAGTTCGGCTTTTAATCGTGCAATTTCTTCTTCCATCGATTTAATACTCTCGTTTTGGGACGCAGAGTTTTTCTTCATGTCATCGACGGAAGATTTCATTTCAGCCGCAACTTGCATGATATTTGTCAAGACCAAATTCATGTATTGTGCAAAGGAAGAGGATTCATCAGTTCCGGTCAACTGTAAAGGACTAGACAGTGCAGGTGTGTTGACCGTATTTTGAAGATTATGTGCTTGAAAGGGGTGCTGACTTAATTGAAGTTGTGGCTGCTGTTGTGGTGGAGGGGCCCTTTGGAAATTGTTTTGGTTTGGAACCGTGTTTTGTGATTGTGGTTGGTTCCAAGAAAAATTAGGGTGATTCCTCCATCCCTGATTATATGTGGAAGAAAAAGGATCGTTTCTAGGTCGTTGAAATGCGGCATTGGTATGCTCATGACCTTGAAACGGACATTCTTCCGTCAAGTGAGACGGATCAGAACAGCAGCTACATACAGTTTTGGAAAGTGACATTTGATTAAGGGAGGCAGCTAAAAATTTGTTTTCCATAGTCTCGAGTTTCTTTTGTATAGCTGAAATGTCAGCTCTAACTCCTATGGAAACATCTGATTGGTTGTTGCCACTCCTAAATGATGGACTTTCCCACTGTAAAGACTTCTCAGCGAACTCTTCTAAGTATCGCCAAGCTTCCCCATCATCCTTAGACATGAAGGTACCTTGACACATGTTTTCAAGGCTCTGTTTAGTGTTAGGGTTACTGCCCTCATATATGATTCGGCAAAGCTCCCATCTCGGGATGCCGTGATGAGGACATTGAACCAATAGATCCTTGAAACGTTCAAAGCATTTAGAGAATGGTTCAGCGGGGAGCTGGGCAAATTGATTCAGTTCGCTACGGATTCGAGCTGTCTTTTGTATTGGGTAAAATTTCTTAAGGAATGCCGCGATGAATTCTCCCCAATTCGTAATAGAATGTGCGGTAGTGTTGTATAGCCACTTCTCGGCTATATCGCACAAGGTAAATGGGAGAAGTCGTAGACGCATAGCATCCACTGAAAGTTGTGACGTACCCATCATTGCGCATACGTTTTCAAATTTGGTAATGAAAACGTAAGCGTCCTCAGTCTCGAGTCCGTGGAATTTGGGTAAAAGATTGATATACTGGGGCTTAATCTCAAAGTTATCCCCATTGGCTGGTGGTGTGGATAAGCAGGTCGAAAGAGGACCTCTAAGTGGATAGCACCTCTCCTGGAGGGAAATGTGGGGTGGAGTAGGATTCTGCGCACCAACGGACGGTGGCAGATTAGGGTCAAAGAAGTTCGATGGATTCGGATCCATCGGTGTGGGTGTGGTAGTGGGTAAAGAAAAGGTAAATGGAGAAATATCGACTTCGGAGTCGATAAAAGGTACGCGGACTAAACGGGCACTAGAATCCCGTGTCCAGCCTATCTTGCACTAAAAAGGGTTAGTACAAGTGGCAGCGTTGACTTATAATTAGGGATGAATGAATGCGGTGCTTGCTTTGAAAAAGGGACGGATTTTGAAAAAATGATGCGACAAAACAAATGCAGCACACAAACCCTAGAATCTGATGGTCACCTAGGTCCGATCTCTAGACCGCTCCTAACTGCCAAAAGACAAGCCGCAGGATAGAATCCTCCACTGCCTCTTTGTCCCCCTGTGGCCGGATAAGTGCCAGGTAAGTGGGAAGGAACCACCACTACAGTGGACCTAATTAATAACCACTAGCCTTAGACACACTCGCCTTAGGCACCACAAGAAAACGCGGATAAGCAATGAATTACCCACGACCTTCTCTTGTCCTATTGAGCGCGACAGTCCTTAGAGTCTTCTCTAGATTTCTTTTAGTTAATGGAGGTAAATGCGGATGCAAGTTTGACGATTTTCGGGGCCTAGGAAGGGTAATGAAATCCCCACCTAATTTGGATTTGGCCGTGCCCCTTAAATTTCCGTATTAGAATGCAAACAACCAAGAAATCAAAATCACACACAATTTTATTTTTGCTTTTGCGCGCTGCGATTTATTTGCAAAGAATCCTGCAGCAAAGGGTTAATTGGAGCTAAAAAGGGTGAGAGGAGAGAGACAGAAATCACCTGCAGAAAAATACCACAGAGAACTCCCAATACTGCGGCGCTTCAGCCGCAAAAACTGGGTATTTGCCGCTCTTCCGCGGTCAAGTGTTGGGTTCACTGTACCAAACTTCTTCAGTTGCTTCCTGTTCCTATCTCCAGTTCTCTGGTATATCCCAAATAATTTTTCAACAGCACAGAATGCTCCAGATCACCTTGCAGTCAATCACAACACACGTATAAGAGTTTGTACGAATTTTGATTTCAAGAAGTAGAACGTAATAATTCTTTCACTTCAAACTATAAATGCAAATGAATTAGCGCGATCCCCGGCAACGGCGCCATTTTGATTGAACCATTTTCTGACGTGTATATGTAAAAAGTAACGACAATCAAAAAATTATATTGACCGCAATCAAACCACGGTGTCAGATGTAGTTAATGAATGAGTGCGGATCGTCCACAGGGATTGTGCAATTCAATTGTATTTTGATACGTTTGAAATGAAATGTTAAGCAACAATAAACGAAAACATGATTCAAGATGTGCTTTGTAATCGAGTGTCACTATTCTTTATGCAAGAATCAAGAAACTATAAACAATCAAGAATCGGTTGTTTTGATAATATTTCCAATCAACAATCAAGAATATAAGAGAGGCTCGTAGGAATCGATCGGGTCTATAGACGTGATGTAATCTAAAGATATCGTGTTCTTGTCCTTCTAAGGATTGATACTAGATCGATGATCATCGACAAGAGTTAGGGATTTCTCGTGAAACTAGGGTTTCATCTTATCCCTTGTTCTATTGTCGATATCATTCACATTCTAGCCTCTAGCAATTTCAAGAAACGATCCTAACACCCCCATTATGAACGATGTCAATCAAGAAAGCATCGAAACAAAATGGGTTGTCGGTTCTTGAACTTGCTAGGATTTACAAACCATCGTAGGAATCAAGAATCGATGAAAGCTTTGTTACATCATCATTCTACAACCGTCTCGACTCCTTTACGAGCGGAGTTTTATTCACACATCACCACAAAGATAATATTCAAGAATTGTAAAGATAACATGATGCGGAATTTAAAGAAAACAAGATAAAAGAATATCACCTTTTATTTAATCAACAATTTCAATACATTCTTTCAAGAATCTACAAGAAGAAGAAATCGATCGTTGACTCGGCTTCGCTCGTCTCCGTGGATCGTGGATCTACTTTGATCTCTTGCCCGATTGAAGATCGGCTCGGCTCATAAAAGGGTTGAAGGCATCTTGCTTGGCTTGCACTCAAGATCTTGAATTGTGGTTGGATTTAGGGTTAGGGTTTCCTACAAGCTCTCTCACTAAACTTGAGGAAGAGGGGATGAAGAAAGAGATTGATTTTCTAAACTTCAATCAAGGTTGAATCTTTTAGAATGATGAGCCTAGGGTCTTATTTATAGAACTCCCAAACCCTAGGTTTAGGTTTGAATTAGAACTTTCCCTCCCAAAGTTTGTTGAAGAGTTTCTAGAAGGAGTTTGTTAGGAGTTAGCTTAGGGTTTAAGCTAGGGTTTAGGGAAAGTTCTAGAAAGATTAGGCTAGTTTGGGTGTTTGCTGACCTGGAGGAAGTCTCTGGATTTTTCTGGATTTTGTGTGCATTTCTGGAATGTGGGCCCTGTAGAAGAGTTGTGCACTGAAATTTAGGAGCTGACACCCTGGGACCGCCGCGCAACCGCCGCGTTTACACACATAATGCCGCGCTTCCGCGGCTTTTTAGTGAGCTTGGGCTCTGTGGATTCTTCAGTGGTCTTGGGCTTTTGATTGTGGCTTCATCTGATATTTAGATTTGCAGTTACCCTTCTGTGTTGATACCAGATTTGAGTTCAGTGAGTTTACGAGCAATTGTAATGGTCGAGCACTGTAATGATCGAGCAAGCTTCTCTTTTCCTGCACAGACTTCGAAACACGGGTTGCAAGATATAGAAAATATGTTATGTAATGTAATGCAGTCAATTTCCCTAGAAATGCTGGTTTTAAGGTCAAATACATGTAATCTAATATTTTGCGACCGATTTGCTAATATGTGAAATACGGATACCGAACACTTCTATATGAATGCAAATGATGAGGAAATTGCCTGTTAAAATATGCAATATTTTCGACTGATCAGGTGGAGCTCGGTGTACATCTCTCGGGTGGATCGTCTTCGACTCAAGGAGGCCGCGGAGGTGACCGAAGTCCGGATCAACCATTGAGCAAGCGATGAGAAGAAGAACAAGAAGAGAAGAACATCAAAGAAGAACAACAACAAGAAGTGAAGGAGTTCAAGTTGAGGTATAACCACTTTGCCGAGTAGTTAATTCTTCTTTGCAAGTATGCTAGTTTAGTTTAGCAAAGATCCGGCTTTTACGGTCCATGTTACAAAGTTTAGAAAAATTTTGATTTACCGTTTCCGCAACCCCGAAAGTACCGGGAGAGGTAACGTGGACCTAACAGTGGTATCAGAGCCTAACTAAACATAAACTAGCTTGGTAGTAAAGTGTATCGAAGTTCGAAACGGAAAAATCGAAAAAAACCAAGTTGTAAAAACCTGAGTTTCTGTTAAAACTTTTTCTGGTCAAAACAAAATTTGTTATATCCCAAAAATCATCTCAGGGTTTTTATAAGAAAACCACCAAAAATGATGCAGCGACTCAACCAAAGCGCCGCGCTTCCGCGGCAAGAGCAAGCTCTTGCCGCGGAACCGCGGCCAACTTGGTGAGTTACTGCATCGATTTTGGTGCAGTGTGTTTCTGACATGGTTTTAGGATTTTTCAGATATATTATATGTGCCCAGATTTTCCAGAATAGAAATTTGTTTTTGGGGGCCTATAATTCCGTATTTTTCCGAACTTCAATATACTTTGACTATAAAGGTTATATCTGTGATGTTCTTATGTATTGAACGTCGGCTAATCGCTATATGTCGATTAGTTGGGGTTATACATATCTGTGATCTGTGATTGTTCTTGATGGTTTGTGGATATGAACTCGTTGGATTGTCGCGGATGAATAGCCGGGGTGGATGTGAGATGAGAGTTTCTTTTTCTTTCATTCATGTAACAAATTTGTAAATTGATGTAATATTATTTGTTTGGCCGCACAACCGGGTCGGGGTTGTAGCCGTCATTGTATAATTCTTTTTACTGTTTTTGCTCCTAGGATAGACCCATGGAGGGGGTGCACAAACTACCGGGTAGCTCGAAGTGCCGAGTGGCCTACTCATGGCATTGAGGGAGGTTGCTTCGCTTCGGGTACTTGGCGGGTAGTTTGCCGCACCCGTAGGGGTCTTGGGTGGGGTTTTGGCTATTCATCGCGACCGTGTAATCCGTTTTTCGTTGCAGGCTCGAACGAATCGTGGGTTCCTAGTATATCCAAAGTGTTCATCTGTGATCTGTAATGTCTATCATTGCTTTACTATTTAGGCGTTGCTTATGTTTTACAGCCGCGCTAGCCTAGCCCCCGCTCTGTCGTTAGTTAAATAACCTAACGAGTGATGACGGGACCCCGTGGCGAATGCGAATGGCATAAGCGTACGTCATATTTTGGTTGTTTTCTGCAATGGTAGGATTAAATGATGGGACGCATTAAAAGAACTAATGCAAGAATATCACGCATTAAAAGAACTAATGCAAGAAAATAAACCTAAAAGACGTTGTTGGAACAAGTTTTTCAAAAAGCTGTTATTGCAAGGACGTTCATTTTTGTTTTGCATCGTGGTATTCGGTTATGAATGCCCAGCACCTCAGTCGACGAGGCAAGGGCCGAGATCCCTTCACCGGGAGTGACCCCTTGGACAAAAGTTTGCGTCAGGGTAATAACTTCACTATAGTCGATTATTCTTGCTTTGCATCGAGGTATTCAATTTGGAATATCCTGCACCTCAATCGACGAGGAAAGAGCCGAGATCCCTTCACAGGGAGTGACCTCTTTAGCAAAAAGTTTTCGCCACTATATTTTCAAAAAAGGGTGCAATCATGTTCCTTCAACGATATCAAGTTCATTACGTTAACGGGTTTTTCGCCAAAAACCCAGCCGTAGCCCTCCGTCATTTCCTACAAGTACTACTCAGTATTCGAGCTACGTATTTTGGCATTGTCAAGGCGTAGTGATCGGTAGCTAAGTATTGCTTGTTTGCAGCCTTAATTTTTCCGGATTATTTAGGACAGTCGCATAGCTATGTTGGCATTGTCAAGAGTTATGCGGGTGGGTCTAAGTTAATCAAGATAATGACGGGCCGAACTTGACTAACAGTTCATGATATGTTGGCATTGTCAAGGTCATGAATCGTTAGGGGAAAAAACCATATCGGGAGTTTCAAAAGAACTGAAACTTGCAGATTTGGCATACCTTCTGGAGTGTGGTGACTAGAGTGGATTCCATCTAGGTTATCACACAATGACAGTTGGATCCCGATCCCACTGATGAGTTGGTTTACTCTCGGGAGATTATTTCACTTAACGATCAATGCTATAAACCTAGTAGGTGTCTAGAAAGGTGTTAGCGGGGTTACGCCCCCAGGGAAAAGAGGTTATTTAATTAAGGAACTTCACGAAAGCGTTGGAAAACCTCCCTCGAAGTACCGACACTAGCCTGGCTGAAAGGTTAAGCAAGTATTGCAACGTGAATTAAAACCCGGCTAGTTCTTCTTTTAAAAAGGTTTTAAGAAGAATTTGAGGAAACAGTGGGAGACATCCTGGTTAGATAAATTAATAAACCAATCTAATCTTGCAAGAGCATACGCTGAGTGTTTCTTTTCTCTCTCTCCAGGCAGCAACCTTTTTCACGCCCTAATCAAGATAATAAAATGTATCGCTTGACCGAACCGAATTCTTATTCGGGACTGGGGAAAGTTGGTTCAGCTCTAACTTGTGACAACAGTCATAAGTTTGAGAATGGGAAAGAGGAAAGTTTGGATTTCCAGGATACCCAGTTGAAGAAGAAGCATGGTTTTGCATCTACTTCAGGTGTTCTTGTAATTGAGAACTGTTTTACGGTCAGCCCTACCTCCTGGGTACTTGATACCGGATCAGGATCTCATATCTGTAATTTATTGCAAGGACTGAGAAAAAGTAGGAAAGTTGCACCGGGTGATATGTCGCTCAGAGTAGCGAACGGAGCACAAGTTAATGCGGCAGCCGTCGGTGAATATCACCTAGTATTGCCAAATGGCAAGACTATGATTTTGAACGATTGCTACTATGTACCCTCCATGGTTTGCAACATCATATCAGTTTCTTTACTCGATAAAGATAGATATAAGTTTGTTCTTGAAAAGAATATCATGAACATTTACCTTGATAAGGTACTGGTTGCAGAGGGTACACTGTTTAATGGTATCTACGTTCTAAATCAGAATACAGTTCTCAATATACATAACACACGCAAGAGGAAGAATTCAGATACGAATGAATCCTACTTGTGGCATTGTAGACTTGGTCATATTGGAGAGAAAAGACTGAGTAAGTTGCATAAAGATGGACTCTTGAATGCGTTCGAGTTTTCATCTTATGAAACTTGTCAGTCTTGTCTCAAAGGGAAGATGACCAAATCTCCGTTCACCGGACATGGAGAAAGAGCAAGAGAGCTCTTGGGACTCATACACAGTGATGTGTGTGGTCCGATGTCTATACATGCAAGGGGTGGGTTCTCGTACTTCATCACATTCACTGACGATCTCTCTAGGTTCGGATATGTGTATCTGATGAAACACAAATCTGAAACTTTTGAGAAATTCAAGGAATTCAGAAACGAAGTAGAGAACCAAACAGGCAAAAGTATCAAGATCCTCCGGTCTGATAGAGGAGGGGAGTACTTAAGCACGGAATTCCGAGATTACTTAAAAGAGAATGGTATTCTCTCTCAGCTCACTCCTCCTTATACACCACAGCACAACGGTGTGTCGGAGAGAAGGAATCGTACCCTATTGGATATGGTTCGATCCATGATGAGTGATGCTGAGTTACCTCTTTCATTCTGGGGACTTGCGCTAGAGACAGCGGCATACTTACTGAATCAGGTTCCGTCTAAATCCGTGCCTAAGACTCCATATGAAATATGGAGTGGTAAGAAACCATATCTAGAACGAATTAAGATATGGGGCTGTCCGGCCTATGTAAAAGTACAAAAACCATACAAGCTTGAGGCACGGTCAGTTTTATGTAAGTTTGTGGGATATCCTAGAAATTCTATGGGATATCTGTTCTACCACACTGAGGAACAGAAGGTGTTCGTTGCTCGCCGCGCCACCTTTTTAGAGTGGCAATTTCTTGCAAAAGAAATAAGTGGGAGCACGGTAGAACTGGATGAAATATCTGATCCACAAAATCAAACTGAGGATTTAGCAGAACCAGAAAGTTCAGTGACCCCAAACGAACCTCAGCCACTCCGCAGATCTGGTAGGATTTCTCATCCGCCCGAGAGATACTACGGTTTTCTCATAGACGGGGATCGAGAGGATTGCATCTTGGAAGAAGATGACCCTACCAGTTTCAGGCAGGCCATTATCAGTAGGGACTCTGATAAGTGGCAGGAAGCAATGGAATCCGAAATAGAGTCCATGTACGCCAATAAAGTGTGGACCTTGGATATTGCTCCACCTGGGGTAAAACCCGTTGGATGCAAATGGATCTACAAAAGAAAACTTGGTGTAGATGGGCAGGTGGAAACCTATAAAGCTAGACTCGTTGCAAAAGGTTTTCGTCAAAGACCTGGTTTGGACTATGACGAGACTTTTTCTCCGGTGGCTATGCTCAAATCCATTCGGATCCTACTTGCCATTGCTGCCTTCCATGACTATGAAATCTGGCAGATGGATGTTAAGACGGCTTTCCTAAACGGTTGTTTGGAAGAGTGCGTTTACATGGATCAACCAGAAGGTTTCGTAGACAGTGGGAGCAGCGGAAAGGTGTGCAAGTTGCTTAAATCCATTTATGGATTAAAGCAGGCATCGCGGAGCTGGAACATCTGTTTTGATGAGGCAATCAAGGAATTTGATTTCATCAAGAACGAAGATGAACCCTGTGTATATAAGAAGATTGTAGGACGAACTGTCGTATTCCTAGTCTTGTACGTGGACGACATTCTTTTGATAGGAAATGATATTCCTATGCTACAATCGGTCAAGCTATTTTTGTCACAAAGGTTCTCCATGAAGGACCTGAGAGATGCCTCATACATTCTGGGGATCAAGATCTACAGAGATAGATCCAAGAGACTATTGGGACTTTCGCAGTCCAGGTACATAGAGACCGTACTAAAGAGATTTAGTATGGAGGGTTCCAAGCGCGGTAACATACCCGCATTGCACGGAATTACCCTCTCCAAGAAGATGTCTCCTAAGACTGACGAGGAGAGGGTTCGCATGAGCACTATACCCTACGCTTCGGCGGTAGGATCTATAATGTATGCGATGCTATGTACAAGACCAGATGTAGCTTACGCGTTGAGCGCGGTAAGCCGGTATCAGTCAGACCCAGGGGAGGACCACTGGACAGCAGTGAAGAACATTCTCAAGTACCTGAGAAGGACTAAGGAGATGTTCCTGGTTTACGGTAATGGAGACCTCAGGGTCGAGTCCTTTACCGATTCAAGCTTCCAGAGTGACAAAGATGACAGCAAGTCTGTCTCGGGTTTTGTGTTTACCCTCAACGGAGGGGCGGTATGTTGGAGGAGTTCCAAGCAGGATACCGTCGCAGACTCGACGATGGAGGCTGAATACATTGCTGCAAGCGATGCCGCAAAAGAGGCGGTCTGGATAAAGAAGTTCATTAATGAACTTCAGGTGGTTCCGTCCATTGTTGACCCAATACCTCTGTATTGCGATAACAATGGGGCTATAGCTTTAGCGAAGGAACCAAGGTCCCATCAGAAGTCCAGGCACATCTTAAGGCGGTATCACCTGATCAGGGAGATCATTGATCGACAGGAGATCGAGGTGCGGAGAGTGGACACAAAGGACAACACTGCGGACCCATTCACAAAGGCTTTACCCCAGACTCAGTTCGAGCGGCTGATCGAGATGATAGGTCTTTGATACGCCAGTACATGGCCTTAGTGCAAGTGGGAGATTGTTGGTGTATATGCCCTAGAGGCCATTACTGTATCATACTAGTATGTATATTACTTGATGGAAGCTTGGGATATTCACAGTTGTACAGACAATCTTGCTCAATATAGTAGTATGCTACTTGGTTTGCCTCTGCTTTAATGTGTACATGTGTGTTTATTTATTATATCACCTATACGCATTAGTAGAGCCCTTAGGATCTTTGCTTGATTATCGGCGTTGTGATGGCGATCACACTCGTGGGGGCTGGGTAATCTACAAGCACATCCTTATACACGTCCCTAGTCGTGGGAGTACCGAGATAGGGCATCAATACTCCGGAGTAGACTAGCGTATGCGCTTCTCATCCCAGCACGGGAGACGGTCTGTCCCACAGCCGTCGGTACGTCGTACTTGAGATAGTATGCGGGTGCTCGTTAGGTTACGAGTACACTGGACAGGACTCGTCGGGAACTGATGGTTGGTATTATACCTATCGTCAGTTATCAGTTCCCAGGTGACATGAGTACAGCATAGTCCGCTGACTTGACACTGTCACTTCGCCTCGAGTGTGTTCCCACTGTTCTTTGATTACTACCCTACCACGGCTCTACTGAGTCGTGCAAACAGGTAGTAGTTGGGAGCAGTCCCGGAGCACTTGGAGGCAGTGACGGTTAGACAGGATTCGTCTCTCCCGGTATTGGGGGTTGACATCGCGCTGTGTCTAGGAGAGCCATTACACGAGTAGTCCCTGGCCAGGGCAAGCGAGATATACTGGTAGGTTCCAGTGTTATCTCAGGGTGTTCTGGGCTTCACTCCGACACGACTTGTACCTCTATTAGGGGTCTGACGCTTGCCGCCCTCCTAGGCCCGACATGCGATGTATCAGACGAACAGACCGGACTGTACGGAGATTGTCACATGCAGACTCAGTAGGAGTTCGGATGGGTTTACCTCATCGGCCTTCTTATCGACATCTACCTGGGGACCGTTACGTACAGCTAGTGCCGCTTGCGGTCTGTGGTTAAACCCACTGCCAGCGTAGTGTCGAGTCTTTAGAGTCCCACACAGAGAGTTTCCCTGCACTGAGCGAAACGTGTAGAGGTCGTATGGTTTTTACGGCAGGGCTGCGATCACTTACGTACACTTGTGTGCGTATGATGTTCGGGCAGGCAGTACTAGTGGGCTTTGGTTTAAGCCAGATCCTAGTATTGCACGGATGGATCTGTTTTGTCTTCTGCGCATCCGCATTCTACGGAATACGGATGCAGGTGTGTATGCACAGTTTTCTGGAGCGATGAAGGAGGAGGTGCCTCATTAGGGTTTTGGCAGTTGGTTCGGCCAAAACCACTGTGTGGCAGGCTCATTAGGGTTTTGACAGTTGATTCGGTCAAAACCATTTTGAGGCGGACTCATTAGGGTTTCGACAGTTCGTTTGGTCAAAACCATAAATGAGCCGGGGACATTATTTACTAATCCTTTCATTGATAATTTTGTTATGGCTAATTACATTGACCATTTGACCATCTTGACTTTGTTGACCTTTTGACCAAAGTTGACTTGGACCTTCTTAGAAGATCTAAAGTATTCTTTGGTTTTCTTTTTATTAAGTTATGATAATGGTCATGTCATTTGTAGCCATCACCTTTATCTTGATTGGATTTGTAATGATAATGTTTTGTGCATTATTGCAACCATGGTTAGCTTTTCTCTTGGTTAAGCTTTTCATTTGATTATTCTCATTCTCTCTCTTGAAATGAGAAGCTCCATGGTTGATAGAAAACCTCCTTCTTCTTCCTCCTCTTGATTTCTCCTTTGATCTCATGTGTTGAGAGAAAAAGGATTCTACTTGACAAACACATCCATACATCCTCTCTACACAACCTAGGGCTTCTAGATTAGCAATCTCCTTGCCCTAGTTATCTCGGCTTGAGGTGGAGCTCGGTGTACATCTCTCGGGTGGATCGTCTTCGACTCAAGGAGGCCGCGGAGGTGACCGAAGTCCGGATCAACCATTGAGCAAGCGATGAGAAGAAGAACAAGAAGAGAAGAACATCAAAGAAGAACAACAACAAGAAGTGAAGGAGTTCAAGTTGAGGTATAACCACTTTGCCGAGTAGTTAATTCTTCTTTGCAAGTATGCTAGTTTAGTTTAGCAAAGATCCGGCTTTTACGGTCCATGTTACAAAGTTTAGAAAAATTTTGATTTACCGTTTCCGCAACCCCGAAAGTACCGGGAGAGGTAACGTGGACCTAACACCATCCGCATCTGAAACAATTTCTTTGATGCTTCGTATCGTAATACGCGGGATTGCTCCCCATACAACTCCTTTGTATGGAGCAATATACCGTGAATGTCCATGTCCTCGTGCTGCTTTTGATGTGTGTTATCCATCGATGCAAGCGCGAGGCATGTGGCCGTGGCACAGTCAGCGTCCCATGTCTTGCGGACTTCAATGTCCACAACAGAGGATTTTGGACCAGGGACGGGCGGGGCTGAAGCCGTGAGGACATATGATACTTTATCATAAGTCAAGGCGATTTTCAGATTCCTCAGCCAGTCTTTATAGTTGGTCCCATTCAGTTTTTTTTTATCTAGTAAAAGCTTGAGTCCAGTCATGGGTATCTGCAATTAAGAGAGAGAAAAGAATACACTCAGCGAAAGCTCTTGCATAGATTAGATTGGTTTATTATCTTGTCTAATCGATGTTTCCCACTGCTTTTATCGAGTTTTTCTTTCAAAACTTAAAAAGAAAAACTAGCCAGGATTAATTACAGTCTACAACTTCGCTAACCGTTCAGCCAGGCCAGTGTCGGTACTTGAGGGAGGTTCCCCGTGCTTTCGCACGGACCTAATTAGAGTAAACCTCATTTTCCCAGAGGCGGAGCCCCGTTAGCACTTTTCTAGACACCTAATGAGTTAGCTAATTGTAAACTGTAAAACTCTCCTAGGAGCAACTATTGCCCACAGTGGGATCGGGATCCAACCATCATATGGAAGGTATGCAATCTCATTGCAAATTTCAACTATTGAAATTCCCGATATGGTTTTTACCCCTAATACTCGTGACCTTGGCTAAGGTCAACAAATCACGAGCACTAGTCAAGCTCAACCCGTCATTTCTTGATTAATTAGACACGTTCACATGACCCTTGGCTAAGGTCAACAAAGTCACTTGCCCGTCCTAATTAATCTGCATCATATGCGTTTGTAGGAAGACATCACTTAGCTACCGTACACTACGCCTTGGCTAAGGTCAACAAACGTAGCACGAATACTAAGTACTCTACTTCCTAAAATGTCGGAGGGTTGCGGATGATTTTTAAGAAAATCTTTAACGCTTTGAGCTTGATATCGTTGTAGAATCAAGTGGTTTTCAAAAGGAATGGCTTAAGCTCCGCAGTTTTGAAATATAGCTTTTTCATAAATAGCCGAGTAGTTTTCAAATCCGATTCTACAACATCTTTTAGGTTTATTTTCTTTACATTAATCACATTAATGTAATCCCATCATTTAAGTCCTTAAGCCAATCACAGAAAAGAAACGAAAATAACACGTACGCTTATGCCATCCGCATTCGCCGCAATGTTCCGTTATGCACCGTTAGGTTACTTAACTAACGGCATACCGGGACGGGACTAGCGCGGGTGTAAAACATAAGCAACGTCTACTATATATCATATATATAATATGTCATTCGTCTCAGATATCACAGAACACAGACAGCAGAAATATAGATATAACGTGGGATATACTAGGACGTCCGTATTTAGTATTTAGCCAGAATAGAAAATACGGATTCCACAGTCGCGATGAATAGCCAAGCCCACACCCTGGACCCCTACGAGAGCGGCAAGTGACCCTACCAATCCTGGAGTTTAGGAGACCCGGTCTCGACTCCTCGAGATGGCCTCCCACTGAACCCCAGAACCCGGTCACCTGTGCTCCCCTTCTTGGGTCCATCCTAATGCGGAAAAGTAAATAATATACAACACAGGTGGCAGCAACCTCAACCCGGAAGTGCCCCAAATAAAAGAATATTACATTACATTAGAATTTACATGAATGAAAAAATAAAACTCTCATCTCACACAAAAAAAACCCCGGCTATTCAATCGCGACAATCCTGCACATCATATCTCAGCAACACATAATATCTCATATCATCAACGTAAGTAAGTATGCATACCCCAATTGTCGTTGATGTATAGCAACGAAACCGGCGATATCGTACATACTACACTTACGGTCACAGAAAAGAAAGTGTAAAACTACAATATTTGGAATCCACATTCTCTTTAGACATCATAAATGCGAAATATCACATATTTCGTATTTCATGCCTAAACTATACGAATTCCATATATTGTATCACATTCCGGATAAACAGACAGTATTGAAGTTTTCGAACGAACGATCAAATACCCAGGAATCACTAAAGCCCAACACTTGAGCAGAGTTCAAACACTTGGAGTGTGACACAGTAGTAGCGGTCCAGCCGTAGAAGGGTCAAGCCAACGCCTCACATGTGGCACGTCGTACTGCCCCAAACCGTAAGGTTCAAAGGGCAGTTCAAGACGGTCACATAATCGAGTTAAGGTTTGTTGTCTTCTAGAGGGACCACCACAAAAAAGACTTGCACGTATCTCCAAAACATTTAAACCCCGTGAATAGTCAGCAAATAATATTCGTTCAAACACTTCAATACTTTCTAATTTACCCGGAAAAGCCACGAAAACAAAATTCCGATCGAATCGACGGGTCCAAAATCATCTCCAGAATTTTTCAAAACTAAATACAGATTAAAAATATCCAAAAAAATATACAAGCAGATTAATGAATTACTGTAAAAATATTATCCAACAAATAATACATACAGCCGCGGAACCGCGGCCTAAGAAAGCTTAGGCCGCGTTTCCGCAACAACAATCACTGTTCATGGAATAATTTTTGTACCGTAATCCTTATTTTTTCCTGCTGTATTTTTTACATATTTTTAATTCTGAAAAATGTCAATTTTTAGAAAAATTTCCAGAGAGCACCCTAAAAAACCGTATTTCGGTTCGATCGGAGTTTTGACTTCGCAAAAGGGTCGCCTAATGTTCTAGGTCGGCTCTAATACCAATGAAAGGTTTGTCTAGCACCCTATGAAGAGTTTTGAAGCATCACATGTCTCAAAGTATGTATTTTTAAGGTGTTAAACAAACATGCAAAGGAATCGATCCTAGAAAATTAGGGTTACGAAACAATAAGCTAATAAAAATTAGGGTTTGAAGGCTACAACCTTTGTAGCTCCCCTTTTGCTTGACTCCTTAATCTCTAGGGTGTTGGAAGAAGGTCCACTTGTAGTCCTCTTTCGTCCACGACGATCCACCCGAAGTTTCCCGTCCAAGCTTGCAACTTTGGAAAAGCAAAGAGAACACTCTAATCAAGTTGGCTAGACTTGAGTAGAATGATGTTATGGCTAAGAATCTCACTTCAAAAACCTTTCTTTAATTGTGTTTAACTCACTAGAAAAAACTAGAGAGGAAAAGGTGAAGGAGGATGAAGATGGTGGCTATTTTTAACAAGAGGTGAAAAAAATAACCCTTAGTTCAAAAAGAAAATGAAATATATCACTATATATATTTATTTCCTTCTTGCATTCAACCATGATTAAATGATGGAGACTTAATTTAACTTAGGTTTTAAATGATAAAGAGAAGGATAACCCTAGGTTAGTGGTAGTTGAGCTTGGTTAGGTTAGAAGAAGAATGTAGAAGCTAGAATGATTATCCTTTTCTTTTCATTTTGTTTTAAAACCAAAATTAAATAATAATCCATTATTTAATCCATGGTGTGAGTCTTACATTGCCACCATTTCCAAATGCTAACAACCATGATGGATGGGTGTATGTATGTATGCATGTATGCACATCCACATGTGCATGAAACTAGAATGAAAGAAAGAAACACATGCATGCATACATCCATCAAACCCTAGAAAGGTTTCAAGTGAGAAAACTAATGGTTAGATGATAAATCAACACTTAATTTATCAATCCGGTCATATCTCATACGACCCCACCAAAAGCAGGCCACCCGATCAATGTTCGGTATCATATACGAACATTTTAATCGGGTGCATGCGCATATCGCATACGCGCACCACAATGTTTCGCCTGGACTGGGTAACTCCTCTGTGGGACTCTAAGACTCGTCAATACGCCGGCAGAGGGTGATGATCATATCATGTACCCCCAAACCGCAAGCGGTCGGCTAAACGTAACGGCCACCCGGGTATTGAGCGATCAGAAGAAAACAAGCGAACCTGCTACAACTCCCGTCGAGCCAACCGGCAACACTACCGTACAGTCCGGTCTCTTCGTCAGATATGCCGCATATCGAGCCTAGGGATGGTAACTTCGACCCTAATAACTCAATAAGTCGTGCCGGTGAATGGTCTATAACAGATTGAGAAACTACTGATAACACTTATCAGCAATTCTCAGCAGCCCTGACCAGGGACTTACTGATATAACCAGTCGGGCACAGTACAGCATCAACTCCCAATACCGGGAAAGACGAAACCCCTCCTATCTCTCATTGCCTTCGTGTGTCTCGGGACTGTACCCAACGGCCACCTGTTTGCACGACTCAGTAGAGCCGTGGTAGGGTGGTAATCAAAGTACAGTGGGAGAACACACAAGACTCCATGACGATCGCGGGTCTACAGACTAACCTGCACCAGTGTCACCTGAGAACTGCTATCCGACGATAGATATAATTCCATATAGGAGTTCTCGGTGAGTCCGTCCAGTGTACCCAGTCAGCACTGAGCACCCGTATATGATCTTGATGTCAAACATCGATGAATGTGGGAACATCCATCGCCCATCATATGGGTCTAGTATCATATACGCTAGTCTACTCTGGTATATCAATGCCCCGTCTCGATATACCTACGACTAGGGACTTTCCAGGATATGCTTATAGACTACAGATGTCCCACTAGTATGATCTCCATCATAATCCGAGCAGTCAAGCCAATATCCTCAGGGCTTTATCAGCATGTATGAGTGAATAATAAGCATGATCAAATCAACATGTCAGATAAAGAAGAACCAGATAGCATACTATCATGTCGAGCAAGAATGCATACTGAATATATATACATGTACAAATACATCCACTATCACATAATGGCCTCTAGGGCATACATATATCCAACAATCTCCCACTTGCACTAAGGCCAGTTATTGGCGTATCTCATACCCAACATCTCAAAAAGTCGCTCATGCTGTGGCTGAGGGAGGGCCTTGGTGAATGGATCCGCAGCGTTATTCTTTGTGTCTACCCTCCTAATCGCGATCTCGCGGCGATCTACAATCTCCCGAATCAAATGAAAACGCCTCAGGATGTGTCTAGACCGCTGATGGGATCTGGGCTCCTTGGCTAACGCCATAGCCCCATTATTGTCACAATACAAAGGTATTGGATCAATAATGGTTGGAACTACTCCTAGCTCCGAGACGAACTTCTTCATCCAGACGGCTTTCTTGGCGACATCATTTGCAGCAATATACTCAGCTTCCATCGTAGAATCTGCAACGGTATCTTGTTTGGAACTCTTCCAACTCACCGCCCCTCCATTGAGGGTAAATACAAACCCAGAGATAGATTTGCTGTCGTCCTTATCGCTCTGGAAGCTCGAATCGGTAAAGGCCTCCATTTGGAGATCTCCATTACCATACACCAAGAACAATTCTTTAGTCCTTCGCAAGTACTTAAGAATGTTCTTCACAGCTGTCCAGTGATTCTCCCCTGGGTTGGATTGATACCTGCTTACAACACTAAGTGCATAAGCTACATCTGGGCGTGTACATAACATCGCATACATTATAGATCCTACTGCCGAAGCATAGGGTATAATACTCATGCGAGCTCTCTCTTCATCGGTCTTTGGGCAAGAATCCTTGGAGAGAGTGACCCCATGGCAAGCAGGTAAGGAACCCCGCTTGGAGTCTTCCATACTAAACCTTTTTAGGATGGTGTCAATGTACCTGGTTTGGGACAATCCCAATAACCTTTTGGATCTATCCCTATAGATCCTTATGCCCAGAATGTATGTGGCATCACCCAGGTCCTTCATGGAGAACCTCAGTGATAAGAAAGATTTGACCGACTGTAGCATAGGAATATCATTTCCTATCAGAAGAATGTCGTCCACGTACAATACGAGGAATGTGACAGCTCTCCCTACAGCCTTCTTATAAACACAAGGTTCTTCTGGATTTTTGATGAAATCAAACTCTTTGATGACATCATCGAAACAGATGTTCCAACTCCGTGATGCCTGCTTTAACCCATATATGGATTTAAGCAATTTACATGCTTTCCCGCTGCTCCCACTGTCAATGAAACCCTCTGGCTGATCCATATAAACGCATTCTTCCAAATTTCCATTTAGAAATGCGGTTTTAACGTCCATCTGCCAGATTTCATAGTCGTAGTGAGCAGCAATAGCAAGTAGGATCCGAATGGATTTAAGCATGGCTACGGGAGAAAAAGTCTCGTCATAGTCCAAACCTGGTCTTTGACGAAAACCCTTCGCCGCAAGTCTTGCCTTATAGGTCTCCACCTGCCCATCTACACCAATCTTTCTTTTAAAGATCCATTTGCACCCTACAGGTTTTACCCCAGGGGGTACAACGTCTAAAGTCCACACTTTGTTGGGGTACATAGACTCCATTTCGGATCTCATGGCATCCAGCCACTTCATAAAGTCTTTACTCGTGATAGCTTGCTGAAAACTGGTAGGATCATCATCATCCATGATGTAATCTTCTCCGTTACCATCAATGAGGAAACCGTAGTACCTCTCCGGTGGGCGAGAAGTCCTACCAGACCTACGGAGTGGTCGAGGTTCTTCAGTTTCTGCTGCAACAGCCGGTTCAACCAAATCGTCATTTGTAGTTTGTGTCTCTAGAACCTCTTCTAGATCCACCACCTTGCCATCATCTTTGTCTGTGAAAAACTCTTTTTCCAAGAATGTGGCATGTTGAGAAACGAACACTTTTTGTTCCTCTTTGTGGTAGAATAGATATCCATAAGAATTCTTTGGATATCCCACAAAGTTACACATGACCGACCGTGTCTCGAGTTTGTCCGGATTCTGCTTTTTAACATAGGCCGGGCAACCCCAAATCTTAATTCTCTTAAGAGATGGTCTCTTCCCATGCCATATCTCATATGGTGTGGTGGACACGGCTTTGGTTGGAACCCTGTTCAGTAGAAACGCTGCAGTCTCCAATGCATGCCCCCAAAACGAGACGGGTAACTCAGCGTCACTCATCATGGACCGGACCATATCTAATAGGGTCCTATTCCTTCGTTCTGACACACCGTTGTGCAGTGGTGTGTAAGGAGGAGTGAGCTGAGAGAGAATCCCATTCTCTTTCAAGAAGTTTGCAAATTCTGTACTGAGATACTCACCATCTCGATCTGATCGAAGCATCTTGATACTCAAGCCGGTTTGTTTTTCTACTTCTTGTTTATATTCAATGAATTTCTCAAAAGCTTCGGACTTGTGTTTTAGTAAAAATACATGACCGAATCTTGAGAAATCATCAGTGAATGTAATGAAGTATGAAAAACCGCCTCTAGCCTGTGTAGACATAGGCCCACATACATCACTATGTATGAGGCCCAGGAGCTGAGTAGCTCTTTCTCCGTGTCCGGTAAACGGAGTTTTGGTCATTTTACCCTTGATACAAGACTGGCAAGTCGCATAAGATTTATATTCAAAAGAATTTAAATATCCATCTTTGTGTAACTTGTTTAGTCTTGTTTCGTTAATATGACCAAGTCTACAGTGCCAAAGAAAAGTCTCATTTAGTTCTGAAAGTTTTCTTTTATTAGTCTGTTGTATACTGAAAACTGTGTGTTGATTTAGGACATATATTCCGTTGTTAAGCGTACCATACCCAACCAACATTTGATTCAGGTTAATGTTCATAACATTGTTCTGCAATACAAAATTATACCCTTCATTGTCCAACAAAGAAACGGATATTATATTACATAGCATACTTGGTACAAAATAACATGGATTCAAAACCAAAATACATCCAGATGGCAAACCCAAGTGATACTCTCCCACTGCGACTGTATGTACATTGGAACCATTTCCAACGCGGAGAGTATGGTCACCTGTCTTCAAAACCTTGCTATTTCTCAGCCCCTGCATAGAATTGCAAATGTGAGAACCTGAACCGGTATCCAATACCCAGGAAGCAGAGTTTATAGAAAAACAGTTTTCAGTCACAAACGCACCTGAAGCAGAAGCATCACTATGCTTCTTCTTGAGACTTAAGTACTCCGTGCAATTGCGCTTCCAATGTCCTGTCTTGTGGCAGTGAAAACATTCGCCCTTCCCCGAGTCTCCAGTCTTGGACTTTCCCTTTCCCTTCACCTTTTTAACTCCGCCCTTAGGATTAGTGGGTTTCTTCTTTTTCTTTCCCTTGGCCTTGGCTTTCGGGCGAGAAGAGGAAGACTGTCCAATAGTCATAACGGGAGTTTTTGCTAACTTCATAGTGCTCTCTGCACTCTTTAACATATTAAGGAGTTCAGGGAGGTCCTTCTCCATGCCATGCATGTTGAAGTTCACTATGAACTGAGCAAAGGTGGAGGGGAGGGACTGCAGAATAATATCTATATATTGTTCATTATCCATCGTCCATCCAAGGTCCTCAAGCTCTTCAATAAGAGCTATCATCTTCAGAACATGGTCTCCTACTGGTGTGCCAGGGGCCATCCGCATCTGAAACAATTTCTTTGATGCTTCATATCGTAATACGCGGGATTGCTCCCCATACAACTCCTTTGTATGGAGCAATATACCGTGAATGTCCATGTCCTCGTGCTGCTTTTAATGTGTGTTATCCATCAATGCAAGCGCGAGGCATGTGGCCGTGGCACAGTCAGCGTCCCATGTCTTGCGGACTTCAATATCCACAACAGAGGATTTTGGACCAGGGACGGGCGGGGCTGAAGCCGTGAGGACATTTGATACTTTATCATAAGTCAAGGCGATTTTCAGATTCCTCAGCCAGTCTTTATAGTTGGTCCCATTCAGTTTGTTTTTATCTAGTAAAAGCTTGAGTCCAGTCATGGGTATCTGCCATTAAGAGAGAGAAAAGAATACACTCAGCGAAAGCTCTTGCATAGATTAGATTGGTTTATTATCTTGTCTAATCGATGTTTCCCACTGCTTTTATCGAGTTTTTCTTTCAAAACTTAAAAAGAAAAACTAGCCAGGATTAATTACAGTCTACAACTTCGCTAACCGTTCAGCCAGGCCAGTGTCGGTACTTGAGGGAAGTTCCCCGTGCTTTCGCACGGACCTAATTAGAGTAAACCTCATTTTCCCAGAGGCGGAGCCCCGTTAACATCTTTCTAGACACCTAATGAGTTAGCTAATTGTAAACTATAAAACTCTCCTAGGAGCAACTATTGCCCACAGTGGGATCGGGATCCAACCATCATATGGAAGGTATGCAATCTCATTGCAAATTTCAACTATTAAAATTCCCGATGTGGTTTTTACCCCTAATACTCGTGACCTTGGCTAAGGTCAACAAATCACGAGCACTAGTCAAGCTCAACCCGTTATTTCTTAATTAATTAGACCCGTTCTCATGACCCTTGGCTAAGGTCAACAAAGTCACATGCCCGTCCTAATTAATCTGCATCATATGCGTTTGTAGGAAGACATCACTTAGCTACCGTACACTACGCCTTGGCTAAGGTCAACAAACGTAGCACGAATACTAAGTACTCTACTTTCTAAAATGACGGAGGGTTGCGGATGATTTTTAAGAAAATCTTTAACGCTTTGAGCTTGATATCGTTGTAGAATCAAGTGGTTTTCAAAAGGAGTGGCTTAAGCTCCGCAGTTTTGAAATATAGCTTTTTCATAAATAGCCGAGTAGTTTTCAAATCCGATTCTACAACATCTTTTAGGTTTATTTTCTTTACATTAATCACATTAATGTAATCCCATCATTTAAGTCCTTAAGCCAATCACAGAAAAGAAACGAAAATAACACGTACGCTTATGCCATCCGCATTCGCCGCAATGTTCCGTTATGCACCATTAGGTTACTTAACTAACGGCATACCGGGACGGGACTAGCGTGGGTGTAAAATATAAGCAACGTCTACTATATATCATATATATAATATGTCATTCGTCTCAGATATCACAGAACACTGGCAGCAGAAATATAGATATAACGTGGGATATACTAGGACGTCCGTATTTAGTATTTAGCCAGAATAGAAAATACGGATTCCACAGTCGCGATGAATAGCCAAGCCCACACCCTGGACCCCTACGAGAGCGGCAAGTGACCCTACCAATCCTGGAGTTTAGGAGACCCGGTCTCGACTCCTCGAGATGGCCTCCCACTGAACCCCAGAACCCGGTCACCTGTGCTCCCCTCCTTGGGTCCATCCTAATGCGGAAAAGTAAATAATATACAACACAGGTGGCAGCAACCTCAACCCGGAAGTGCCCCAAATAAAAGAATATTACATTACATTAGAATTTACATGATTGAAAAAATAAAACTCTCATCTCACATAAAAAAAAACCCGGCTATTCAATCGCGACAATCCTGCACATCATATCTCAGCAACACATAATATCTCATATCATCAACGTAAGTAAGTATGCATACCCCAATTGTCGTTGATGTATAGCAACGAAACCGGCGATATCGTACATACTACACTTACAGTCACAGAAAAGAAAGTGTAAAACTATAATATTTGGAATCCACATTCTCTTTAGACATCATAAATGCGAAATATCACATATTTCGTATTTCATGCGTAAACTATACGAATTCCATATATTGTATCACATTCCGGATAAACAGACAGTATTGAAGTTTTCGAACGAACGATCAAATACCCAGGAATCACTAAAGCCCAACACTTGAGCAGAGTTCAAACACTTGGAATGTGACACAGTAGTAGCGGTCCAGCCGTAGAAGGGTCAAGCCAACGTCTCACATGTGGCACGCCGTACTGCCCCAAACCCTAAGGTTCAAAGGGCAGTTCAAGACGGTCACATAATCGAGTTAAGGTTTGTTGTCTTCTAGAGGGACCACCACAAAAAAGACTTGCACGTATCTCCAAAACATTTAAACCCCGTGAATAGTCAGCAAATAATATTCGTTCAAACACTTCAATACTTTCTAATTTACCCGGAAAAGCCACGAAAACAAAATTCCGATCGAATCGACGGGTCCAAAATCATCTCCAGAATTTTTCAAAACTAAATACAGATTAAAAATATCCAAAAAAATATACAAGCAGATTAATGAATTACTGCAAAAATATTATCCAACAAATAATACATACAGCCGCGGAACCGCGGCCTAAGAAAGCTTAGGCCGTGTTTCCGCGGCAACAATCACTGTTCATGGAATAATTTTTGTACCGTAATCCTTATTTTTTCCTGCTGTATTTTTTACATATTTTTAATTCTGAAAAATGTCAATTTTTAGAAAATTTCCAGAGAGCACCCTAAAAAACTGTATTTCGGTTCGATCGGAGTTTTGACTTCGCAAAAGGGTCGCCTAATGTTCTAGGTCGGCTCTGATACCAATGAAAGGTTTGTCTAGCAACCTATGAAGAGTTTTGAAGCATCATATGTCTCAAAGTATGTATTTTTAAGGTGTTAAACAAACATGCAAAGGAATCGATCCTAGAAAATTAGGGTTACGAAACAATAAGCTAATAAAAATTAGGGTTTGAAGGCTACAACCTTTGTAGCTCTCCTTTTGCTTGACTCCTTAATCTCTAGGGTGTTGGAAGAAGGTCCACTTGTAGTCCTCTTTCGTCCACGACGATCCACCCGAAGTTTCCCGTCCAAGCTTGCAACTTTGGAAAAGCAAAGAGAACACTCTAATCAAGTTGGCTAGACTTAAGTAGAATGATGTTGTGGCTAAGAATCTCACTTCAAAAACCTTTCTTTAATTGTGCTTAACTCACTAGAAAAAACTAGAGAGGAAAAGGTGAAGGAGGATGAAGATGGTGGCTATTTTTAACAAGAGGTGAAAAAAATAACCCTTAGTTCAAAAAGAAAATGAAATATATCACTATATATATTTATTTCCTTCATGCATTCAACCATGATTAAATGATGGAGAGTTAATTTAACTTGGGTTTTAAATGATAAAGAGAAGGATAACCCTAGCTTAGTGGTAGTTGAGCTTGGTTAGGTTAGAAGAAGAATGTAGAAGCTAGAATGATTATCCTTTTCTTTTCATTTTGTTTTAAAACCAAAATTAAATAATAATCCATTATTTAATCCATGGTGTGAGTCTTACATTGCCACCATTTCCATATGCTAACAACCATGATGGATGGGTGTATGTATGTATGCATGTATGCACATCCACATGTGCATGAAACTAGAATGAAAGAAAGAAACACATGCATGCATGCATACATCCATCAAACCCTAGAAAGGTTTCAAGTGAGAAAACTAATGGTTAGATGATAAATCAACACTTAATTTATCAATCCGGTCATATCTCATACGACCCCACCAAAAGCAAGCCACCCGATCAATGTTCGGTATCATATACGCACATTTTAATCGGGTGCATGCGCATATCGCATACGCGCACCACAATATTTCGCCTGGACTGGGTAACTCCTTTGTGGGACTCTAAGACTCGTCAATACGCCGGCAGAGGGTGATGATCATATCAGGTACCCCCAAACCACAAGCGGTCAGCTAAACGTAACGGCCATCCGGGTATTGAGCGATCAGAAGAAAACAAGCGAACCTGCTACAACTCCCGTCGAGCCAACCGGCAACACTACCGTACAGTCCGGTCTCTTCGTCAGATATGCCGCATATCGAGCCTAGGGATGGTAACGTCAACCCTAATAACTCAATAAGTCGTGCCGGTGAATGGTCTATAACAGATTGAGAAACTACTGATAACACTTATCAGCAATTCTCAGCAGCCCTGGCCAGGGACTTACTGATATAACCAGTCGGGCACAGTACAGCATCAACTCCCAATACCGGGAGAGACAAAACCCCTCCTATCGCTCATTGCCTTCGTGTGTCTCGGGACTGTACCCAACGGCCACCTGTTTGCACGACTCAGTAGAGCCGTGGTAGGGTGGTAATCAAAGTACAGTGGGAGAACACACAAGACTCCATGACGATCTTGGGTCTACAGACTAACCTGCACCAGTGTCACCTGAGAACTGCTATCCGACGATAGATATAATTCCATATAGGAGTTCTCGGTGAGTCCGTCCAGTGTACCCAGTCAGCACTGAGCACCCGTATATGATCTTGATGTCAAACATCGATGAATGTGGGAACATCCATCGCCCATCATATGGGTCTAGTATCATATACGCTAGTCTACTCTGGTATATCAATGCCCCGTCTCGATATACCTACGACTAGGGACTTCCCAGGATATGCTTATAGACTACAGATGTCCCACTAGTATGATCTCCATCATAATCCGAGCAGTCAAGCCAATATCCTCAGGGCTTTATCAGCATGTATGAGTGAATAATAAGCATGATCAAATCAACATGTCAGATAAAGAAGAACCAGATAGCATACTATCATGTCGAGCAAGAATGCATACTGAATATATATACATGTACAGATACATCCACTATCACATAATGGCCTCTAGGGCATACATATATCCAACAAGAGCATCGCGGAAAGAAACTAATAAAAAAAATGAATGAAACTTCTGCCCTATGGGTGAGATCACATCGATCCCTGTATACAATCCAGGGGCATAAACAAAGAGGGAACCATACCTTCCCAACAGGCTTCATCAGAAAGCGAAGCCAAATCTCGACGGTTCATAGACAACCTAGAGATAATCTCGACATTTGTCGCAATATTGCAGACACAATGTCAACAAACGAAGCAAAGGAAGATCCCTAGCCTCAAGGTCTCGACGTCAATATCGACAACTTAGAGATCACCAATGGAGTTTCTCCTCACTCCAACCAGATGCAGACGTAACGTCAACAATCGACCTCAGAATCGCAACAAAACGGAACCCTGGCAAAGTCCCTAGTTCCAAATCTCAATGGCCACATCTGCAGCCTGGAGATCAACAACGGTAGGCCTCCTCATTACAACATGACACAGATGTTACACCATCAAACGGAGCCATGGAAAAATCCCAGTTCCATCTCAGCATTCATCTCGATACAGCAGACGAGATGTTAACAATGGCGTTCCTTCGCAGTCCAGCAGGATGCAGATGCAACGTCAACAAAAGACCTCACGGTCGAAACAAAGCGGAGCGACGGCAAAATCCCAGCTCCACCTCAGCATTCGTCTCGATACAGCAGACGAGATGTCAACAATGGCATTCTTCGCAGTCCAGCAGGATGCAGATGCAACGTCGATGAAAGACCTCATGGTCGAAACACAGGGGAGCCACGGCAAAGTCCCTAGTTCCAAACCTCGACGGTTCACCAACAACCTAGAGACAACCGCGACATTCGTCTCAATATAGAGGACGTAATGCCAGCAAACGAAGCGAAGGCCAAATTCCTAGCTTCAGGGTCTTAACGGCAAGTCATATAAAGCCTGAAAGACAATCGGAGATCATCTTGCACCAGTGCGGAGTGGTCACCACCTCGACATTCGTCTCGATACAGCAGACGAGATGTCATCCCAGCGTTCTTCCTCCAACAGAATTCAGACGCGACAATCAAACAGCGGAGCCACGGCAAAGTCCCTAGTTCCAAACCTCGACGGTTCACCAACAACCTAGAGACAACCGCGACATTCGTCTCGATATAGAGGACGTAATGCCAACAAACGAAGCAAAGGCCAAATTCCTAGCTTCAAGGTCTTGACGGCAAGTCATATAAAGCCTGAAAGACTATCGGAGATCATCCCACACCAGTGCGGAGTGGTTATGACTCATCGGGGCTCTCCAAAATGAGCCTAACCTCAAGTAAAAAGCGACATGGAATATCCCTACGCTTGCTCTTTCGACGGTAATATTACCTGGAAGATTACTTGAAGACGTCTTGTCCAGCCCCCGAAGGGATCAGAGACATGACAATCGCAAGGCTACTCGAACAGCAAGATCGCCTATCGAGGAATACATCAGCCAACGCGACGGTACGACGGACAAAACCCTAAGTACTACAGACCCTAACGGACCTCTGTCGTAAAGAGCAGAGGTTAACTATGACGTTAGGATATTCTTGCGAGAACTGATCGATTCGTCTCGACTCGTGAGGAAATTAGTGTCTTTGCGAGAACTTCTCGATTCGTCTCGACTCGTGAGGAAAAGCCTTAGGCAGCGGGGATTAAAAAAACCCTGTTTCCTGAGCACTGGGGTCCTACAAGTCGGTCCAAAACGGACTCTTGCATACTATTCACCGACCACACTCTCCAAGGTCGAATCTCGACAAGGAGGGAAACAACCGCTTACAAGTCCTCTTGACTTGTAAGAGGGAAAATTCTCTAGTGAGATCCTTACGACTCTCAAGAGAAAACACACTTAGGAGTCCTCACGACCCCTAAGGAGAAAATACACCTACGAGATCCTCTCGACTCGTAGGGAGAAAAGTCTTTGTGGGACCCTCACGGCTCATAAAGTTGAAAAGTCTTAGGCTACAAGGACCCTAAACTTGTCTCCTAAGCCCTCAATTCGGTGACCATGCATAACTTTGCACTACTTCACCCACGTACATACTTACGTGGGCAAAGTAGTGGGGGGCATTTGTTCCCGCCAAAATTTTAGCTCAAAACCCGCTCCGTATAAAATAATAACAACAAAAGAAAACATAAATAAATAAATAAATAAATAATAAAGGAGAAAATCTCCCTTTCAGAGCAAAGCTCTGTTCAAATTCCAAGACGGGAAACGAAGCAACGCTTCTATTTCCCCCAATCAGAGCAAAGCTCTGCCTTGAAATTAAAGTTAAAATAATTGAAGCAACGCTTCAGCTGATCTGCGCTCTGCGCTGCGCGACACGTAACTGCGCTAGCGCAGTTGCGCTGCGCGACACGTGTCAGCGCAGTTGCGCTGCGCGACACGTGTCAGCACAGTTGCGCTGCGCGACACGTGTCAGCACAGTTGCGCTGCGTGACACATGTCTTAAAGGCTGGGCCAGCCTTGGGATGATGCCGCTGACATCATCCATCGTTATCCACTACCTTTTAGAGGCTAGGCCAGCCTTGGGATGATGATGCAGACATCATTCATCATTACACTTTCCCTTTAGTGCCTAGCGGCATGTCTCGGTTTTAGCCCGAGAATCTTCACCGTGATCCCGGGCACGCATGGGATACTATTGAGTTACATCGAAGATTCATCAAATTGATTTCAAAGACTTGAGAGTAGTAAACCCAATAGACCAGTTTAGATTACTCCCTGCACACTACCTTTCACTGCCCTGATTTATATTGCTGTTACACTTGCTTTACCATTTATGATCATACTTGCATATCTTGCCACCCTGTTTTTATATTATTGCTTGATGTTATGACGCGCTTACGTCTGGGTTTTGCATGACCCAGATCCTCTACCTTTGTCGTAAGCTGATTAGGAGTACTGCCGCTGCTAAACCGAGCAGTGGGGATCCTGTCGGTATCCAGTCTCACTTTCCAGGTGTTTATTGTTAGTGTATATGCCCTAGGGGCCATTATTGTATCATACTAGCATGTATATTACTTAATGGAAGTTTGGGATATTCACAGTTGTATATAACAGTCTTGCTAAACATAGTAGTATGCTACTTGGATTGAGTCTACTTTAATATGTGCATATGTTTCTTGTAACGTATCACTTATACATATTAGTAGAGCCCATAGGATCTTTGCTTGATTACCAGCGTCGTGATGGCAGTCACACTAGTGGGGGCTGGGTAGTCTATAAGCAACATCCTATACAGGTTCCTGGTCGTTGGATTATCGAGATAGGGCATCGATATTCCGGAGTAGACTAAGTGTGTACGCTTCTCATCCCAGTTGGGGAGATGATCTGTCCCACAGCCATCAGTACGTCGTACTGGAGATAGTATGCAGGTGCTCGTTAGGTTACGGGTACACCGGACAGGACTCGCCGGGGAACTGATTCGTTGGTATTATACCCATCGTCAGTTAACAGTTCCCAGGTGACATGAGTACAGCATAGTCTGCAGACTTGACACTGCTACTTCGCCTCGAGTGTGTCCCATTGTTCTTAGATTGCTACCCTACCACGGCTCAAAGGAGTCATGCAAACAGGTAGCAGTTGGGTGCAGTCCCGAGCACTTGGAGGCAGTGGCGGTTAGATAGGATTCGTCTCTCCCGGTATTGGGAGTTAATATCGCACTGTGTCAGAAAGCCATTACGCAAAGTCCCTGGCTAGGGAAAGCGAGATATACTGGTAGGTTCCAGTAGCTTCTCAGGGTGTAATGGGTTTCGCTCCGACACGACTTATACAGCTATTAGGGGACTGACGCTTGCCGCCCCCTAGGCTTGATATGCGATAGTCTTAGACGAACAGACCGGACTGTACGGAGATTGTCACATCAGGCTCAGTAGGGGTTCGGATGTTTTTCCTCATCGGCCTTCTTATCGACATCTACCTGGGGACCGTTACGTACAGCTAGTGCCGCTTGCGGTCTGTGGTTAAACCCACTGCCAGCGTAGTGTCGAGTCTTTAGAGTCCCATACAGAGAGTTTCCCTGCTCCAGGCGAAACGATATAGAGATCGTATAGTTTTACGACAAGAGTTCGGATGCGTACGTGTGTTTACGCACGTACGACTTTTCGGACAGTTTTTACTAGCCGGCTTTGGTTTAAGCCAGATTCTAGTATCGGGTTATTGGATTTATACAGTCTAAAGTTTTTCCGTGTTTTCACGGATTGGAGGGGCGTTCTCGTAATTTTTCGGGAAGCTTCTAGAAGAGTGGTGACTAAGGGGGTAAGGTGGCATTGCATTAAATGAGATTAGTGACTCATTTGTGTGATTCATCGATGTCATTAATGCATCATAAATGCTTAATGACTCATGGAGATGAATCACTCAAATGCATTTATGAAGCATGGTTGATTAATCATTTATATGTTTATTTGATAAATAAATAATGCTTCATAAATAATATGATAGATAATTATCTCATTTTCATTCTCATCTTCACCTTCTCTCTCCTCAAGCTCACTCTCTCTTCAAACCCTAACCCTAACCTCTCATGAGTTGAGATCAAGGGTTAGCTAGACTAATACATCCATAACCTCACTCTATATCCACTAGGTAGCTTAGATTAGCACTTTAAGCAACCTAGTTATCTCAAGTTTGAGATTTAGCTTGGCGTAGGAGCTTTTGGGTGGATCGTCTTTGATTCGAGGAGGCCGTTGAGGTGCCGATGTTCCAAGGAGCCTACGAGGAGTGGAGGACAGCGATGAAGACCCGAAGGACAAGTATCATGAGGTATAACTTCGTATCCGAGTAGTTAAACCTCTAGTATTTTGTTAGCAATGGTTTAGATAACGATTCATGCGCTCAAGTCCGTGTTACGAAGCTTTGATAATCGTTTTTCATATATTCCACCTTCCCGCAAGTTCGTGGGGTGCGTGATATGGACTTACAGTGGTATCAGAGCCAACTAAACCATTACTAGCTTGTTAGCAACTGATTAGAAGTTCGATCGACGGAAAACACGAAAACAAAAAACCGAAAATTCCTAGTTGCTGTTAAATTTAAACCTGTCTGAAAAATTATTTGATATACCTTAAAATTCACAGCAGGGAATATAATGAAAACTGAGAAAATACGAGCCTCTGACTCGGCCACTCGGCCGCGGAACCGCGGCACAAAGGTGCTTTTGGCCACGGATCCGCCGCCGAGTCAACTCCGAGTTGACTCGGATTTCCTCTGTAATTCATATTTTTTGGTTTTCTGTCTTCTTGTATGTTTTGTTTCTGCCCAGGTTACTTCAGTGTTGCTTTGCTTTTGGGGTAGACACGGATAAAGGTAATCGATCGATGTTCTAAATTAATTGCTAATCGGGTTATTATCTGTAATGTTTAATGTGTTCGTAAACCTTCCCTAACTGCTAGTATGTCGGTTGGCAGGGGGTTGCATATTTCTGAAATGTTTACTGTTTGTGTATATGAACTGTGTTGGACTGTTGTGATGATTAGCCGGGGTTTGAGATGTGTTTAATATTCATTCATTCAATGTAAATGTAAAATGATGTAATATTCTTTTGCGGGGTACATCCAGGTTGCGGTTGTAGCCACCGTTGTATTATTTCTTTTTACTATTTTTTGCTCCTAGGATAGACCCAAGGTGGGGTACACAAACTACCGGGTACGTCGAAGTGTTTAGTGGCCTACTCACGTTGTTGAGGGAGACCGCTTCACTTCGGGTACTTGGCGGGTAGTTTGCCGTACCCGTAGGGGTCTAGGGTGGGGTAATGGCTATTCATCACAACTGTGTAATCCGTCTTTTATTGCAGGCTCAAAGCAAATGCGGATTGCTAATAAATCCAATAAAGTTCATCTGTGATCTGGAATGCTTATTATTGCGTCTGATGAATATACAAATATCTATATATGATAGCTATTAGACGTCACTTATGTTTTACACCCGCACTAGCCCAGCCCCCGCTCTGTCGTTAGTTAAGTAACCTAACGGGTGATGACGGGACCCCGTGGCGAATGCGGATGGCATAAGAGGACGTGGTATTTTCGTTGTTTTCTGCAATGATAGGATTAATGATGGGACGCATTATTATAATGCAAAGAAAATAAACCAAAGTTAAATCGTTGGAACAAATTTAAAAGAAACCACTCGGTTATTTTAAAAAGAGCAGATTTTTTAATTGCGGAGCTTTAACCACTCCTTTTAAAGAAAGCTATCAGGTTCCTTCGATTATATCAAGTTCACTACGTTCACGGTTTCGCCAAAACCAGTCGTAGCCCTCCGTCATTTCTTATGGATGCTCAGTAGTATTCAAGCTATGTATTTTGACCAACACCATGGCATAGTGTTTGGTAGCAACTGGGTATTCATTTGTTGCATAGATAGATGAGTTAGTTTGGGACAGTCGTATTATCATTTTGGCCAACGTCAAGGATATGTACGGATGGGTTCAAATTAACCTGGATAATGACGAGTATAACTTGACATGTGACTTATGACATTTTGACCAACGCCAAGGTCATAAGAGCTTGGGGCAAAAATTTACATCGGGAATTTCTAAAGAAACTGAAATTTGCAGAGAGATGCATACCATTCTGGAGTTTGATGAATGTTGGTAGGATTCCTTCAACATTATCATACGATGATATTTTGGATCCCGATCCTACTGTGAGTATATACTACTTATCAGGAGATTCGTCACTTAACGATCAATGCTATAAACCAAGTAGGTGCCTAGAAAGGTGTCAGCGGGGTTACGCTGTTAGTGTATATGCCCTAGGGGCCATTATTGTATCATACTAGATTGTATATTACTTAATGGAAGCTTGGGATATTCACAGTTATATATATACAGTCTTGCTAAAAATGGTAGTATGCTACTTGGTTTGTGTCAACTTTAATATGTGCATATGTATCTTGTAACGTATCACTTATACATATTAGTAGAGCCCATAGGATCATTGCTTGATTACCAGCGTCGTGATGGCAGTCACACTAGTGGGGGCTGGATAGTCTGTAAGCAACATCCTATACAGGTCCCTGGTCGTTGGATTATCGAGATAGGGCATCGATATTCCGGAGTAGACTAAGTGTGTACGCTTCTCATCCCAGTTGGGGAAATGGTCTGTCCCACAGCCATTAGTACGCCGTACTGGAGATAGTATACAGGTGCCCGTTAGGTTACGGGTACACCGGACAGGACTCGCCGGGGAACTGATTGGTTGGTATTATACCCATCGTCAGTTAACAATTCCCAGGTGACATGAGTACAGCATAGTCCGCAGACTTGACACTGCTACTTCGCCTCGAGTGTGTCCCACTGTTCTTAGATTGCTACCCTACCACGGCTCAAAGGAGTCGTGCAAACAGATAGCAGTTGGGTGCAGTCCCGAGCACTTAGAGGCAGTGGCGGTTAGATAGGATTCGTCTCTTCCGGTATTGGGAGTTGATATCGCACTGTGTCAGAGAGCCATTAAGCAAAGTCCGTGGCCAGGGAAAGCGAGATATACTGGTAGGTTCCAGTAGCTTCTCAGGGTGTAATGGGCTTCGCTCCGACACGACTTATACAGCTATTAGGGGACTGACGCTTACCGCCCCCTAGGCTTGATATGCGATAGTCTTAGACGAACAGACCGGAATGTACGAAGATTGTCACATCAGGCTCAGTGGGAGTTCGGATGATTTTCCTTATCGGCCTTCTTATCGACATCTACCTGGGGACCGTTACGTACAGCTAGTGTCGCTTACGGTCTGTGGTTAAACCCACTGCCAGCGTAGTGTCGAGTCTTTAGAGTCCCACACAGAGAGTTTCCCTGCTCTAGGCGAAACGATATAGAGGTCGTATGGTTTTACGACAAGGGTTCGGACGCATACGTGTGTTTACGCACGTACGACATCCGGACAGTTTTTACTAGTCGGCTTTGGTTTAAGCCAGTTACTAGTATCCGTTATTGGATTTATACAGTCTAAAGTTTTTTCGTGTTTTCACGGATAGGAGGGGCATTCTCGTAATTGCGCGAGAAGCTTCTAGAAGATGGTGACTAAGGAGGTTTAGGTGGCATATACATTGAATGAGATTAGTGAGTCATATGGATGATTCATCCATGTCATTAATGCTTCATAATTGCTTAATGACTCATGGAGATGAATCACCATAAGATACTTATCAAGCATGGTTGTAAATGATTTTCTTTTCTTTTCTTGAAAAACAATAATGCTTGATATATATTATGATAGCTCATTTTTCTCATTTCATTATCATGTTCATATTCTCTCTCCTCTAGCTCTCTCTCTCTTCAAACCCTAATCCTCCCCTCTCATGTGTTGAGTACAAGGGTTAGCTAGACTAATGCATCCATAACCTCACTCTATATCACCTAGTTAGCTTAGATTAGCGATTTGAGCAAACTAGTTATCTCAAGTTTGAGATTAAGCTTGGCGTAGGAACTTTCGGGTGGATCGTCTTTGATTCGAGGAGGTTGTTGAGGTGCCGATGTTCCAAGGAGCCTACGAGGAGTGGAGGACAGCGATGAAGACCCGAAGGACATGGTTCTTGAGGTATAATCACTTAACATATTAGTTTAGAACTTCTATGATTGTTGTTAGTTATCGTTTAGCTTCGACTCATGCGGTTAGTCGATGTTTAAGCAAAGAACAAGATCGTTTTTCATATTTCCGCCTCCCCGCAAGTCGTGAGGTGTTGCACATCGACTTACAGTGGTATCAAAGCTACTAAGTATTGGATGTCGACCTATGGGGGTTCTCACTGTGTGACAGTGTGGCGAAGCATAGGCTCTTACCCCCAGGGTGTCCCGAGACCGGAAGGTGTTCCGGCGGGTTATAGTCCTCGCGAGAGGGCATGCGTAAAAAGTAGCGGCTGAGGGACCCGTTGGTGCCACGGCGACCTCATTGGATGGGGTGGCTGTCTGACCTACATTGGTATCAGAGCCTCGCTAAACAATAAATAACTAATTAGCAAAGCCGTAAAGATTTTGAACGCAAAAAGCAACCGGAAACATCGCCGATTATCACACTTGCTGTCGTTTTTTAAACTGGCTCCAAAAATTTTTCAGGGTGCTTCAGAATAACAAGCAGGGAAAATTAGGGATACTGAACAAATTTGGGCCTGTGACTCGACTATCTCACCGCGGAACCGCGGCGGATACATGGGATCCGCGGCGGATCCGCGGCCGAGTTAGGCCCGAGTCAGCCCCAATTTCTTCAGTAACTCATAGGTGTTAACAGTGATGTTTCTGGGATGTTTTATTTTCTGCTAAGATCTCAGGTTCACAGAGAAGTATTGGAGTAGAATCTAAAAGCGTTTTTTCGATCGAAATTTTGCGATGTTTACTAATATGATTATATCTGTGTTTGTATAATGTGTTCGTAAACCTCCCCTAACTGCTAGTATGTCGGTTGGCAGGGGGTGCACATTTCTGTAATGGATTTTATCTGTTTGTGAATATGAACTGTGTTGGACTGTTGTGATGTATAGCCGGGGTTATGTGATGGGTTATTATTTAATTCATTTGATATAAATGTAATTTGTTGTAATATTATTTTGCGGGGCACATCCAGGTTGCGGTTGTAGCCACCGTTGTATTATTTCATTTTACTGTTTTTGCTCCTAGGACAGACCCAAGGTGGGGTGCACAAACTGCCGGGTGGGTAGTTTGCCGTACCCGTAGGGGTCTTGGGTGGGGTAATGGCTATTCATCACAACTGTGTAATCCGTCTTTTGTTGCAGGCTCAAAGCAAATGCGGATTGCTAATAAATCCAATAAAGTTCATCTGTGATCTGGAATGCTTATTATTGCGTCTGATGAATATACAAATATCTATATATGATAGCTATTAGACGTCACTTATGTTTTACACCCGCACTAGCCCAGCCCCCGCTCTGTCGTTAGTTAAGTAACCTAACGGGTGATGACGGGACCCCGTGGCGAATACGGATGGCATAAGAGGACGTGGTATTTTCGTTGTTTTCTGCAATGATAGGATTAATGATGGGACGCATTATTATAATGCAAAGAAAATAAACCAAAGTTAAATCGTTGGAACAAATTTAAAAGAAACCACTCGGTTATTTTAAAAAGAGCAGATTTTTTAATTGCGGAGCTTTAACCACTCCTTTTAAAGAAAGCTATCAGGTTCCTTCGATTATATCAAGTTCACTACGTTCACGGTTTCGCCAAAACCAGTCGTAGCCCTCCGTCATTTCTTATGGATGCTCAGTAGTATTCAAGCTATGTATTTTGACCAACACCATGGCATAGTGTTTGGTAGCTACTGGGTATTCATTTGTTGCATAGATAGATGAGTTAGTTTGGGACAGTCGTATTACCTTGTTGGCCTTCGTCAAGGGTATGTACGGGTGGGTTCGAATTAACGAGATAATGATGGGCAGAACTTGACATGTGACTTATGATTTGTTGGCCTTCGTCAAGGTCATAAGAGCATGGGGCAAAAATCCACATCGGGAATTTCTAAAGAAACTGAAATTTGCAGAGAGAGTATACCATTTTAGAGTTTGATGAATGTTGGTAGGATTCCTTCAACATTATCATACGATGATATTTTGGATCCCGATCCTACTGTGAGTATATACTACTTATCAGGAGATTCGTCACTTAACGATCAATGCTATAAACCAAGTAGGTGCCTAGAAAGATGTCAGCGGGGTTACGCCCCCAGAGAAAAGAGGTTATTTAATTAAGGAACTTCGCGAAAGCGTTGGAAAACCTCCCTCGAAGTATCGACACTGACCTGGCTGAACGGTTAAGCAAGAATTGTACGGTGAGAATAGTCCTGGCTAATTCTTCTTTTATGGTTTGAAGAGGGATTCGAGAAACAGTGGCAGCCATCCTGTTTAGATAAATTAAAAACCAATCTAAACTTGCAACAGTATCATGCTAAAATGTTTTCTTCTCTCTCTCTTAATGCAGCGACCTTGTGACCACACATAGGTTACATCTAGATAACAAATTGACTGAATCTGACTTATATGACTGGCAAAGGTCTGTCCAGATGTCCATTGGCTATGACGAGCTGGACCACCCTATTACTACTCAAGATCCCGCCGTCTCAGGTCCAGTTTCCACTGTCGCGGATATGGATATCCGTCAGACAAGGGAAAAAGATAAAGCGAAAGCTAAGTGCCTCGTGTTAGCTTCAGTTGATGGTGTATACCAGAAGCAGCACGAGAAGATGGACTTAGTTTCCATCTTTCTCCATAAAGATTTATATGGAGAGCAATCTCATATCACTAGATATGAAACCTCGAACGAATTAATTCAAGCGAGGTTGGCTGACGGGTCATCTGTAAGGGACAACGTCCTTACAATGACTAGCTGTATTGATGAGCTCCGGGACCTGGAGACCGCGTTGGGAAACGAGTCAGATACTGACTTGATTCTACAGTCTCTACCTCTTACCCTGAAAGAAACCAGGGAAGTAAAAAGAAAGAGAAGGGCAAAAGTTTCGGGACTGGATATAGTAAAAGAGGGACGTTCCTATTGTTACAGGAATGAACATTGGCAGAATGATTGCAGGACTGGCAAAGCCAGCAGCCAGGATTCGAAGCATGTTGTGGCTTCAGCCTCAAGTGTATTTGTAATTGAAGACTGTATGTCAATAAACTCTACTTCCTGGGTACTAGATACCGGAGCAGGATCTCATATCTGTAATTCATTACATGCTTTGAGAAACCGTAGAGTTATAAAGTTAGGTGATTGGTCTCTCAGAGTTGCAAACGGAATGAGCGTGAACGCTGAATCCGTTGGAGAATATCGCCTAGGATTGACAAGTGGGCAGATATTGATTTTACGTAACTGTCTATATGTACCTAGTATGACTTGTAATATCATATCGGTGTCCTCACTTTCGAGAGAGGGATATAATTTTACATTCGAAAGCGATGTAGTATACATCCACCTAAATCAAGTTATGATTGGGTCAGGTACATTAGATAACGGTATATACGTATTAAGTCAAGCTCAAGTTTTCAATGTCCAGAATACACTTAAAAGAAAGTCTCCGGAATTAAATCAGGCTTTCTTATGGCATTGTAGACTAGGTCACATCAATGAAAGAAGGTTGACTAAGTTACATAGAGAAGGATATTTGAATCCGTTCGAATATCAATCTTATGCTACTTGTGAATCTTGTCTCATAGGAAAGATGACCAAGACTCTATTTACTGGACACGGAGTAAGAGCAAGCGAGCTCTTGGGACTCATATACAGTGATGTATGCGGTCCAATGTCTACACATGCGAGAGGTGGTTATTCCTACTTCATTACTTTTACGGATGATTTCTCTAGGTATGGACATGTGTTCTTGATGAAACATAAATCCGAGGCCTTTGAGAAATTCCAGGAATACAAGAATGAAGTAGAAAACCAAAAAGGCAAAAGTATCAAGACACTGAGATCTGATCGAGGTGGTGAATACTTTAAGTGCCGAGTTCCTAGGTTACTTAAAAGAGAATGGAATTCTCTCTTAGCTTACTCCTCCATACACACCACAACACAATGGTGTATCAGAAAGGAGGAATCGAACCCTATTGGATATGGTTCGTTCCATGATGAGTAAGGCTGAGTTACCACGATCATTCTGGGGATATGCACTAGAATCAGCTGCATATCTTTTGAACAAAGTTCCAACCAAGACTGTTCCTACCATACCATATCAGATGTGGAGTGGAAAGAAACCCTATCTTCAGTACCTGAAGACATGGGGATGTCCAGCTTTTGTAAAAAGGCAGCATGCGGACAAGCTCGAGGCACGTTCAGTACAGTGTAAGTTTGTGGGATATCCAAAGAACTCCAAGGGGTATTACTTCTATTACGCAGAGGAACAAAAGGTTTTTGTTTCTCGTCATGCCCACTTCTTAGAAGCTAAATTTTTAGAAAATCAGAAGAGTGGGAGCGCAGTAGAACTGGAAGAAATTCCAGAACCACAAGCTATTACTGAAAGCTTGGAAGAACCAGAAGGTTCAGGAGAACAGGACATCCCGACGCCACTCCGCAGGAGTAGTAGGCCGTCTCATCCGCCCGAGAGATACTACGGTTTTCTCGTAGACGGGGATAGAGAGGATTGTGTCATTGATGAAGATGACCCTACTAGCTTCCAGCAAGCCATTCAGAGCGGTGACTCAGTGAAATGGCTGGATGCAATGCGGACCGAAATGGAGTCCATGTACACTAACAAAGTATGGACTTTGGACGTTGCTCCAGATAGGGTAAAACCCGTAGGATGCAAATGGATCTTCAAAAAGAAGATTGGTGTAGATAGACAGGTTGAAACCTATAAGGCTAGACTTGTTGCAAAGGGTTTCCGTCAAAGGCCTAGTTTGGACTATGACGAAACCTTTTCTCCAGTGGCTATGCTTAAATCTATTCGGGTCCTTCTTGCTATTGCTGCCTTCCACGATTATGAAATCTGGCAGATGGACGTAAAGACGGCCTTTCTAAATGGTAATTTGGAAGAAAGCGTCTATATGGATCAGCCAGAAGGATTCATTCAGAGTGGAAGCAGCGGTAAAGTATGCAAGCTGCTTAAGTCCATTTATGGACTAAAGCAGGCATCGCGGAGTTGGAACATCTGTTTTGATGATGCTGTCAAAGAATTTGACTTTATCAAAAATCCAGATGAACCTTGCATATACAGTAAGATTGTAGGGAGAGCTGTAGTATTCCTCGTCTTGTACGTGTATGACATTCTCCTAATAGGAAATGATATTCCTATGTTACAGTCAGTCAAAAGATTCTTATCACATAAATTCTCCATGAAAGACCTGGGTGATGCCACCTACATTCTGGGGATCCGGATCTATCGTGATAGATCAAAGAGGATATTGGGACTTTCGCAGTCCAGGTACATAGACACCATAGTGAAGAGATTCAGTATGGATGATTCTAAGCGCGGTAACCTACCGGCTTGTCACGGAATCACCCTCTCCAAAGAGATGTCTCCCAAGACTGATTTAGAAAGGGATCGCATGTCTATTATACCCTACGCTTCTGCGGTAGGCTCTATAATGTATGCGATGTTATGTACCAGACCAGATGTAGCATACGCACTAAGCGTTGTAAGCCGGTATCAGGCAAACCCAGGGGAGAAGCACTGGATAGCAGTAAAGAACATTCTCAAGTACCTGAGAAGGACTAAGGAGATGTTCTTGGTGTATGGCAGAAAAGACCTTCAGATGGAGGCCTTTGCCGACTCCGACTTCCAGAGTGACAAAGATGACTCCAAGTCCATGTCGGGTTATGTCTCTACCCTCAATGGAGGGGCGGTCTGTTGGAAGAGTTCCAAACAGGAGACCGTTGCTGACTCAACGATGGAAGCAGAGTACATAGCTGCTTGCGATGCCGCAAAAGAAGCAGTCTGGATGAAGAAGTTCCTCACAGAACTTCAGGTGGTTCCTACCAGTGTTGGTCCAATACCTCTGTATTGTGACAACAACGGCGCTATAGCTTTAGCGAAGGAACCCAGGTCCCATCAGAAGTCCAGACACATCTTAAGACGGTATCACCTGATCAGGGAGATCGTAGATCGCCGGGAGATCGAGGTGAAGAGAGTAGAGACGGAGAATAACATTGCTGATCCATTCACAAAGGCCCTTCCTCAGACGCAGTTCGAGAGGCTATTCGAGATGATAGGTCTTCGATATGCCAGCTCATGGCCCTAGTGAAAGTGGGAGATTGTTAGTGTATATGCCCTAGAGGCCATTATTGTATCATACTAGATTGTATATTACTTAATAGAAGCTTGGGATATTCACAGTTATATATATACAGTCTTGCTAAAAATAGTAGTATGCTACTTGGTTTGTGTCTACTTTAATATATGCATATGTTTCTTGTAACGTATCACTTATACATATTAGTAGAGCCCATAGGATCTTTGCTTGATTACCAGCGTCGTGATGGCAGTCACACTAGTGGGGGCTGGGTAGTCTGTAAGCAACATCCTATACAGGTCTCTAGTCGTTGGATTATCGAGATAGAGCATCGATATTCCGGAGTAGACTAAGTGTGTACGCTTCTCATCCCAGTTGGGGAGATGGTCTGTCCTACAGCCATTAGTACGTCGTACTGGAGATAGTATGCAGGTGCCCGTTAGATTACGGGTACACCGGACAGGACTCGTCGGGGAACTGATTGGTTGGTATTATACCCATCGTCAGTTAACAGTTCCCAGATGACATGAGTACAGCATAGTCCGCAGACTTGACACTGCTACTTCGCCTCGAGTGTGTCCCACTATTCTTAGATTGCTACCCTACCACGGCTCAAAGGAGTCGTGCAAATAGGTAGCAGTTGGGTGCAGTCCCGAGCACTTGGAGGCAGTGGTGGTTATGTAGGGTTCCTAGACACCCTAATGAGGTCTCACAAGGCATCAACCATGCCAATTTCAAATTTAAACGGTGCCGAGAAACCCTAGAACGGATCGTTGGCTAGAGTTCTAGGCGAAAAAGAAACTAGTTTACATCTAAACTAAAAGAACGGAAATACAACCTTTGTAGATCCGGTCCTCCACCTCCACGGCTCCGTGATGAAGTCCTCTCCGCTGTCCAAATCAAAATCCGGGCTCTAGCGTCGGCTTCATCGGAGAAATGGGCGGGCAAGGTCGTCGGCTTCGTGCCAAAGATGATCTACGTCGAAGCATCGCTAGATCAAGCTCCCACTTCACCAAGTCATGAAACTTGTGAAGAAAACACCCTATACTACTTGGCAAGAGGTAGAGGATGAAGAAATAGGAAGTGGGTTCACTTTAGAATTGGATTTCTCACTCTTTATCATCACTTGCCATTGATGGAGGCAAGCTTTCTTCACATGAAGAAATGAAGAAGAAGAAGAATATTGTTATGATAAGTTATTTTAGAAAATAGAAAATAAAAGAATACTTATCATAATCAACCACGGTTAAGTGTAGAGACTAAACTCAAGTTAAGTGAATGGTTAGGTTAGGTATGAAGACAAAAATGGTGACTAAGTCAAAGCTTCATGAAGCTTCAACATATATCCAAATTAGCCACCATTTTCCTTTTGCCAAAAATGAATAAATAAACAAATAAATGAATAAGAAAACAAAACCCTAACCATTCATATAACCATGGTTCAATCTTTACACAAACCCTAGTAAACTTGTATCATCAAACATGATACACCCAAGTGCACAAAATCATATCGCATATACAATGCGCACATCCGAGTGAGAAAATCCATCTTAAGTGAACCAATACTAGTTAATGCAAAGTAATATATCAAATATATAATTATGCATTAAATCATTAAATCAACACTTGATTTAACGATCCGGTCATATCGCATATAACCGGCTAGTATCCTATGTATCGGCTTATCGAATCAATCTTCGATTCGATAACTAAGTTATATCACATACAACCACTCGACACATTCATCGCGAGAATGAAATACGGTATCACATACACGCATTATTCTTGGTCCCGCACATATCTCATATGCGCTCCTATTTCGTTTCGCTTGAGCCAGGAAACCTCTGTGTAGGACTCTAAAGACTCGTCAATACGCCGGCAGCAGATGATGATCATATCAAACACCCACAAGCCGCAAGCGGTCTGCTAAACGTAACGGCCACCCGGGTATTAAGCGATCTGAAGATCGACGAGCAAGCCCGCTCACACTCCAGTGAATCCAACCAGTAACACTTACCGTACAGTCCGGTCTGATCGTCTGATATGTCGCATATCTCGTCTAGGGGTGGTAAACGTCAGACCCCAATAGCTCGATAAGTCGTGTCGATATGAGGTCTATAACAATTCGAGAAGCTGCTGATAACACTTACCAATAAATCTCAGCAACCCTGGCCAGGGATTTCCTGTTATAGCCAATCGAACACAGCGCAACATCAACTCCCTATACCGGGAGAGACGAATCCCCTCCTATCGCTCATTGCCTCCATGTGACTCGGGACTGTACCCAAAAACCACCGTTTTGCACGCCCTCTTGGACGTGGTAAGATGGAAATCAAAGCACAGTGGGAACCACACAAGACTCTATGACGATCTCGGGTCAACAGACTACTCTGTACCAGTGTCACCAGAGAACTGCCATCTGACGTGAGGTATAATACCATCTGGGAGTTCTCGGCGAGTCCGTCCAGTGTACCCAGTCTCTACTGAGCACCCGTATATCATCTCTGATGTCAAACACCAATGGATATGGGATCATCCATCGCCCATCTGTATGGGTCGAGAAGGTATACGCTAGTCTACTCTGGTATATCGATGCCCCGTCTCGATACACCCACGACTAGGGACTTTGAAGGATGTACTTATGGACTACCATGTCCCCACTAGTATGATCCGCATCATAGTCCAGGTAGTCAAGCACACATCCTAAGGGCTTTACCAACATGTAACAGAGAGACAATCAGTGTACACGTTAAGGTAAAGAGCAACCAGATAGCATACTATCATGTCGAGCAAGAAAGTCCTCCCTATATATGTCCAAGCATCCACTACAATATACATCCTATGTATAGTAATGGCCTCTAGGGCATACATATAACTAACAATCTCCCACTTGCACTAGGGCCATCTGATAGCAGTGGTTGCAGTATCTCATACTCAACCATCCCATAAAAGTCTCTCTCTGGGAACAGGCCTTTGTGAGTGGATCCGCTGTGTTGTCCTCTGAGTCTACTCTCCTAACCTCGATCTCCCTGGAGATCAACTATCTCCATGATCAGGTGATACTGCCTTAGAATATGTCTGGATCACTGATGGGACCTGCGTTCCTTGGCATAAGCCACAACTCCATTGTCACACAATGGGAGGAACATAGTTCATCTCATGAACCAATATACACCCAAACAGCCTCTTTGGTAGCATCTTAAGTAGCGATGTATCCTGCCTTTATCGTCTAGTATGCCACGGTATCTAGCTTGGAACTCTTCCAACATACCGTCCCTTTACTTAGGGTAAAGACAATGCCTGTGACTGACATTCAGTCGTCTTTATCACCCTGGAACCCTTCCAGTGATTCTCCCCGGGATCAACTGATACCATCTCACTACAACTAGTGAGTAGCCTAACATCCATTTAGATCTATCTCATAGATCCAAAATCCAGGATTTAGTAGGTATCACTTTGATCCTATGTGGAGAGTCATTGTGATAAGCGGAGATTGATCGAGCGTAGCATAGTAAACTCCTTCCCCATCAAGAGTATGTCATCCACGTACTCTATGAGGATCGTCACCATACTCCCTACTACCTTTTTGTTTATACAAGGTTCATCTACCATTTTGATGATGTCAAACTCTTCGACTACTTCATCAAAACAGATGTTCCAACTCCGCGATGCCTGCTTTATCCTATAAAACATCTTGCACACGTTTCCGCTGCTCCCACTGTCTACGAGGCCCTCTGGCTGTGTACTTATAGACTCCCTCTTCTAAAACATCATTTAGAAAAGCTGTCATGACACCCAACCACCAGATATCGTAGTCATGGAATGTAGCCGTGGTAAGTAGGATCTAGATGGACTTAAGCATAGGTACTGAAAAGGTTTCATCATTATCCACGCCTGGTCGATGACGAAAACCTTTAACTAGTCTAGCTTTGAAAGTCTCAACTTTTCCAAGTACACCAAGTAATCTTCTCAAGATATACTTGCTCCTGATGGGGATTTAACCCTTCAGAGATAGCAACCAAAGTCCATACTTTGTTGGTGTATAAGGATTCCATCTCAGATCGCTAAGCATCCAACCATTCTAACAGAGTCTTACTCCTGATGGCCAGCTCGAAGCTAGTTAGGTCATCATCTCATGATGCAATCCTCGCTCCCACTGTCATAGAGAAATCGAAATATCTCTCAGGTGGGTGAGGAACCTTACTAGATCGGCGGAGAGGCTGAGGTTCGTTGGAATCTACTAAATCCTTTGGTTCTATCAAATCATCTTCTGTAGTTTGCATAGCTGGAACCTTTCCAATTCTACATAACTAACCTTGCCTCGAGATTGTCCGGATTTTGCTTTTAGACATAGGCCGGACAACCCCAAATCTTAACTAACTTAAGACATGGGCTCTTCCCTTTCCATATCATATATGAAGTGGTAGGCAACTGATTTGATTCGAACCCTATTCAATAGGTATGCAGCTTCTCAAGTGCATAACCCCCTTAAAAGGAAATAGGTAACTCAGTAATACTCATCATAGAGCGCACCTTATCATATAGGGTGTGATTGCTCCGCCCCGATATACCATCGTGCTATGGTGTATACAGAGGAGTAATTCTGAGAGAGAATCTCATTCTCCTTTAGAATTGTCCAGGAATTCCGTGCTCAAGTATTCTCCTCCTTGATCTCATCAAAGGACATAAGACTTATACCCGTATTGGTTCTCTACTTCTAGCTTATATTCTGTGAATATCTCAAAAGGTTCGGACTTGTGTTTCAACAGGAACATATGTCTGAATCTTGAGAGATTATCAGAGAATGTAACGAAGTACAAAGAACCATTCTTGGCATGTGTAGACAGGGGACCTACATACATCAACATGTATCATCCCAAGAGTTCACTAACTCTTTCTCTGTTTCCAATAAACAGAGCTGTGGTCATCTTATCTCTGTGACATGACTGGCAAGTTTCACAAGATGTAAATTCAAACTAATTTAAATGTGCATCTATATGTAACTTCAGCTAGTCGGGTCGCATTGATATGACCTAGTCTACAATGCCTCAAGAAGGATTTGTTCATTTCTGAACTCATCCTCCTGTGTGTGTTCTGTATACTAAGAACTGTAGTTTGATTTAGAACATCAATGCTTTTAGATAACGTGCCTGAACCGATCAACTTTTGATATAGGAAATGTTCAAAACATTATCCAATAATACAAAATTTTATCATTTCTTTATTAATAAAGAGACTGATATGATTTTGTATATCAGGTTCGATATCTAACAACATTCGTTCAGAATCAATGTATTGGTAATACAGGGTGACAGCGACCAACAGACTTGGCTGCAACACTTGACCCGTTTTCTGTCTCATGAAACTTATCACCCGTTCTCAGTTTTTCTACCCTTTTGTAGCCCTATGTAACAGATTACATATCTGGGATCCTGATCCGGTATCATATACCCAGGACGTAAAGGATACTGAGAAACAGTTCTCTGTAATGAACAAACCCGAAGATGATGCATCGGCATGCACTCTCTTCGTTTGGGAGGCACGGGAATTCTGGTAATCCCCAATTTCCTGCTCTGTCTTATAACAATTATAAGTTGGAGCGGGACCAACGTTCCCCAGCTCAGTATAACAAGCGGGTTCGGTCAATAATCCGTATTATTATCTTGATTAAGGCGTGATATGGTCACTACCTGGAGAGAGAGAGAAGAAAACACTCAGCGTGCGCTCTTGCAAGAATAGATTGGTTATTATTTTATCTAATCAGGATGGCTCCCACTGCTTTTTATCAAATCTTCCTTCAAACCCTAAAAGGAAAGACTAGCCGGGATTAATTACACACTACAAGTTCGCCAATCTTTCAGCCAGGCCAGTGTCGGTACTTTGAGGGAGGTCCCCCGTGCTTTCGCACGAACCTAATTAATGTAAACCTCGTTTTCCCAGAGGCGTAACCCCGTTGACACCTTTCTAGACACCTACTTGATCGGCTAATTGTAATGTATAAAACTCTCCCAGGATTAACTCTTACTCGCAGCGGGTATCGGGATCCAACTATCTCATAGAAGGTATGCAATCTCATTGCAAATTTCAACACTTGAAATTCCCGATAATATTTTGCCCCTAACCTCCTATGACCTTGACAAAGGCCAACAAACCATAGGATGCTAGTCAAGTTCAACCCGTCATTTCCTGATTGAATTAAACCCACCCGCACGGCCCTTGACAAAGGCCAACAAGGTCGCACGACTACCCTAATCCAATCTGCATCATATGCATAAGCAGATAAGTACCAGTTAGCTACCGCACACTGCGCCTTGACAAAGGCCAACAAACGCAGCACGAGTACTAACTACTACTTATCTGAAATGACGGAGGGCTACGACAGGTTTTTCTGAAAACCTATTGCGTAATGAACTTGATATCGTTGTAGGATCGAATGAATTTTGAAATGGAGTGTTTTTGAGGCTTTTCCAGTTTTGCTAAAGGAGTCACTCCCGGTGAAGGGATCGTCGGTCCTTTCTTCGTCGAATGAGGTGCGGGATATATCATATATATCACTGTGCAAAGCAAAAACACTTAAAAGCAATCAAAATACAAACCGAGTGTGTAGCATCTGCCAGTTATTGCTAAAGGAGTCACTCCCGGTGAAGGGATCTCGGTCCTTTCCTCATCGAATAAGGTGCAGGATATATCACATATACCTCTGTGCAAAGCAAGAACTGTAGCTACCCTTTTTATTTTGAAATTCGATTCTACAACATCTTAGGTTTCTTTTATTTCATTAATCTCATTAATGAAGTCCCATCATTTAATTACCTAAACATCACAGATAAATACGACGTACACTTATGCCATCCGCATTCGCCTCGATGTCCCCTCATGCACCGTTAGGTTAGGTAACTAACGGCAGAGCAGGACAGGGCTAGCGCGGGTGTAAAACATAAGTAACGTCTATATAATATATCATATATACTATATACTGTATCTATCACAGAACATCACATGATCACATCACAGATATCGCAGCAGAAGAATCATATGAAATATTGGATATACTAGGACGTCCGTGTTTTCAATACGAGCCAGTATAAAACACGGATTCCACGGTCGTGATGAATAGCCAAACCCACACCCCTAGACCCCTACGAGAGCGGCAAGCAACCCTACCAATTCTAGAGTTAGGAGACCCGGACTCGACTCCTCGAGTTGGTCTCCCACTGGACTTCAGAACCCGGTTACTTGTGCTCTCCTCCTTGGGTCTATCCTAGTGCGGAAAAGTAAATAATATACAAAGGGTGACAACTTCCGCAACCTGGAAGCGCCCCAATAAAAGAATATTACATACAAGTTTTTACATGAATGAAAATGAAAAAACACTCATCTCACATAAAAAACCCCGGCTATTCAAACACGACGATCCAATATAACATATCCAGCAACACATAACATCACATGTCATCATCGTAAGTAAATATGCGCATCCCAATTGTCGTTGACATATAGCAACGAAACCGGCGATATCACATATTACACTTACGGTCACAGAAAAGAAAGTGTAAAACTACAACAGTTGGAATCCGCAATCTCTTTAGACATCGCATGCCTAACCAAATGAATTCTTTAGACATCGCATGCCTAACAATTATAAACCCCGCATTTTAGTCTCAAAATCGAAAACACTTTTCAATATCAAGTCGGGCAATTCAACAGGATTCCCGACATTCTGATCGAATGCTCGTCGCAAACTTTAGTAGGCGGCTTCACCCCCGATACCGTCGACGAAGTGCACCAAGGCGGAACACCGCTACCGCGAGCACCCGAACGGATGCTTTCGGCGACGGGGTTCTCCTACAGTCACTTGGTCGGGGCTATGGAGTGAGGCTGTCTATTAAGTTTACCCGGCGAGTATCCGCGTACGCTACGTGATTGCGACGGACTTTTGATCACATCAAAATTCTGTGGCAACCGATCAAGTAAGACTAAACTGCTATGTTTATAACATTCATTCAGTTATCTCATAACTTCTTGTGAATTCCAATTATTGTATCCCATTCCAGATAAATAGAAAATGTTAAACTTTTCGATCGAACAGTCAAACACCCAAGTTTTCCCGATACAGATCAACACATGAAATAAGTCTAACAACATTCAGTTCGTGCCTCACTACCAACGGTCCAGCCGTAGAAGGGTCAAGCCAACGCCTCACATGTGGCACGCCGTACTGCCCCAAACCCGAAGGTTCAAAGGGCAGTTCAAGACGGTCACATAATCGAGTTAAGGTTTGTTGTCTTCTAGAGGGTCCATCGAGTTACTTGCACTACTTAGAACGTCGTTAAACTACGGAAAAATCCAACACTTGGAAATTTCCCGACAGGGGAAAAATTGGGTATTTATATCCGGTCGAACTTTTTAACATATTCTAAAAATTATCCGGAAAGCCACACAGACAAAATTTGATACTCCGATCGAAACACCGAATCCCCAAATCAATCCCAGAAAATTCAACTCTATAATAAACATTAAAATATCCTAGAAAATACAGCACAACTAAGGAGGAATTACTGTGAAACTTTTACTGTGTAAATCGACCGTACGGCCGCGGATCCGCCGCATCAGCCATGCTCATGCCGCGGAACCGCGGCGGTTTAGATGAATTAGGTCCACGAAATTTACAGTAATTCCTAGAAAACCCTGCTTGATTTTCTGCATATTTTTAATTTCGAAAAATCCACGATTTCAGAAAAAGTACAGAGAGCAAGTTTTGAGTTGGGTTTCGGGTTCGTTCGGGTTTCAAATTCCATCTAGACTTCGCCTAAGGCTCTAGCTAGGCTCTGATACCACTGTAGGGTTCCTAGGCACCCTAATAAGGTCTCACAAGGCATCAACCATGCCAATTTCAAATTTAAACGGTGCCGAGAAACCCTAGAACGGATCGTTGGCTAGATTTCTAGGCGAAAAAGAAACTAGTTTACATCTAAACTAAAAGAACGGAAATACAACCTTTGTAGATCCAGTCCTCCACCTCCACGGCTCCGTGATGAAGTCCTCTCCGCTGTCCAAATCAAAATCCGGGCTCTAGCGTCGGCTTCATCGGAGAAATGGGCGGGCAAGGTCGTCGGCTTCGTGCCGAAGATGATCTACGTCGAAGCATCGCTAGATCAAGCTCCCACTTCACCAAGTCATGAAACTTGTGAAGAAAACACCCTATACTACTTGGCAAGAGGTAGAGGATGAAGAAATAGGAAGTGGGTTCACTTTAGAATTGGATTTCTCACTCTTTATCATCACTTGCCATTGATGGAGGCAAGCTTTCTTCACATGAAGAAATGAAGAAGAAGAAGAATATTGTTATGATAAGTTATTTTAGAAAATAGAAAATAAAAGAATACTTATCATAATCAACCATGGTTAAGTGTAGAGACTAAACTCAAGTTAAGTGAATGGTTAGGTTAGGTATGAAGACAAAAATGGTGACTAAGTCAAAGCTTCATGAAGCTTCAACATATATCCAAATTAGCCACCATTTTCCTTTTGCCAAAAATGAATAAATAAACAAATAAATGAATAAGAAAACAAAACCCTAACCATTCATATAACCATGGTTCAATCTTTACACAAACCCTAGTAAACTTGTATCATCAAACATGATACACCCAAGTGCACAAAATCATATCGCATATACAATGCGCACATCCGAGTGAGAAAATCCATATTAAGTGAACCAATACTAGTTAATGCAAAGTAATATATCAAATATATAATTATGCATTAAATCATTAAATCAACACTTGATTTATCGATCCGGTCATATCGCATATAACCGGCTAGTATCCTATGTATCGGCTTATCGAATCAATCTTCGATTCGATAACTAGGTTATATCACATACAACCACTCGACACATTCATCGCGAGAATGAAATACGGTATCACATACACGCATTATTCTCGGTCCCGCACATATCTCATATGCGCTCCTATTTCGTTTCGCTTGAGCCAGGAAACCTCTATGTAGGACTCTAAAGACTCGTCAATACGCCGGCAGCAGATGATGATCATATCAAACACCCACAAGCCGCAAGCGGTCTGCTAAACGTAACGGCCACCCGGGTATTGATCGATCTGAAGATCGACGAGCAAGCCCGCTCACACTCCAGTGAATCCAACCAGTAACACTTACCGTACAGTCCGGTCTGATCGTCTGATATGTCGCATATCTCGTCTAGGGGTGGTAAACGTCAGACCCCAATAGCTCGATAAGTCGTGTCGATATGAGGTCTATAACAATTCGAGAAGCTGCTGGTAACACTTACCAGTAAATCTCAGCAACCCTGGCCAGGGATTTCCTGTTATAGCCAATCGAACACAGCGCAACATCAACTCCCTATACCGGGAGAGACGAATCCCCTCCTATCGCTCATTGCCTCCATGTGACTCGGGACTGTACCCAAAAACCACCGTTTTGCACGCCCTCTTGGACGTGGTAAGATGGAAATCAAAGTACAGTGGGAACCACACAAGACTCTATGACGATCTCGGGTCAACAGACTACTCTGTACCAGTGTCACCAGAGAACTGCCATCTGACGTGAGGTATAATACCATCTGGGAGTTCTCGGCGAGTCCGTCCAGTGTACCCAGTCTCTACTGAGCACCCGTATATCATCTCTGATGTCAAACACCAATGGATATGGGATCATCCATCGCCCATCTGTATGGGTCGAGAAGGTATACGCTAGTCTACTCTGGTATATCGATGCCCCGTCTCGATACACCCACGACTAGGGACTTTGAAGGATGTACTTATGGACTACCATGTCCCCACTAGTATGATCCGCATCATAGTCCAGGTAGTCAAGCACACATCCTAAGGGATTTACCAACATGTAACAGAGAGACAATCAGTGTACACGTTAAGGTAAAGAGCAACCAGATAGCATACTATCATGTCGAGCAAGAAAGTCATCCCTATATATGTCCAAGCATCCACTACAATATACATCCTATGTATAGTAATGGCCTCTAGGGCATACATATAACTAACAGGTTAGATAGGATTCGTCTCTCCCGGTATTGGGAGTTGATATCGCACTGTGTCAGAGAGCCATTACGCAAAGTCCCTGGCCAGGGCAAGCGAGATATACTGGTAGGTTCCAGTAGCTTCTCAGGGTGTAATGGGCTTCGCTCCGACACGACTTATACAGCTATTAGGGGACTGACGCTTACCGCCCCCTAGGCTTGATATGCGATAGTCTTTGACGAACAGAACGGACTGTACGAAGATTGTCACATCAGGCTCAGTGGGAGTTCGGATGATTTTCCTCATCGGCCTTCTTATCGACATCTACATGGGGACCGTTACGTACAGCTAGTGCCGCTTGCGGTCTGTGGTTAAACCCACTGCCAGCGTAGTGTCGAGTCTTTAGAGTCCCACACAGAGAGTTTCCCTGCTCTAGGCGAAACGATATAAAGGTCGTATGGTTTTACGACAAGGGTTCGGACGCATACGTGTGTTTACGCACGTACGACATCCGGACAGTTTTTACTAGTCGGCTTTGGTTTAAGCCAGTTACTAGTATCCGGTTATTGGATTTATACAGTCTAAAGTTTTTTCGTGTTTTCATGGATAGGAGGGGCGTTCTCGTAATTGCACGAGAAGCTTCTAGAAGATGGTGACTAAGGAGGTTTAGGTGGCATATACATTGAATGAGATTAGTAAGTCATATGGATGATTCATCCATGTCATTAATGCTTCATAATTGCTTAATGACTCATAGAGATGAATCACCATAAGATATTTATCAAGCATGGTTGTAAATGATTTTCTTTTCTTTTCTTGAAAAACAATAATGCTTGATATATATTATGATAGCTCATTTTTCTCATTTCATTATCATGTTCATCTTCTCTCTCCTCTAGCTCTCTCTCTCTCTCTTCAAACCCTAATCCTCCCCTCTCATGTGTTGAGTACAAGGGTTAGCTAGACTAATACATCCATAACCTCACTCTATATCACCTAGTTAGCTTAGATTAGCGATTTGAGCAAACTAGTTATCTCAAGTTTGAGATTAAGCTTGGCGTAGGAACTTTCGGGTGGATCGTCTTTGATTCGAGGAGGTTGTTGAGGTGCCGATGTTCCAAGGAGCCTACGAAGAGTGGAGGACAGCGATGAAGACCCGAAGGACATGGTTCTTGAGGTATAATCACTTCACATAGTAGTTTAGAACTTTTATGATTGTTGTTAGTTATCGTTTAGCTTCGATTCATGCGGTTAGTCGATGTTTAAGCAAAGAACAATATCGTTTTTCATATTTCCGTCTCCCCGCAAGTCGTGGGGTGTTGCACATCGACTTACATACACCCCCAGAGAAAAGAGGTTATTTAATTAAGAAACTTCGCGAAAGCGTTGGAAAACCTCCCTCAAAGTATCGACACTAGCCTGGCTGAACGGTTAAGCAAGTATTGTACGGTGAGAATGTCCTGGCTAATTCTTCTTTTATGGTTTGAGGAGGGATTCGAGAAACAGTGGGAGCCATCCTGTTTAGATAAATTAAAAACCAATCTAAACTTGCAACAGCATCATGCTAAAATGTTTTCTTCTCTCTCTCTTAATTGCAGCGACCTTGTGACCACACATAGGTTATATCTAGATAACAAATTGACTGAATCTGACTTATATGACTGGCAAAGGTCTGTCCAGATGTCCATTGGCTATGACGAGCTGGACCACCCTATTACTACTCAAGATCCCGCCGTCTCAGGTCCAGTTTCCACTGTCGCGGATATGGATATCCGTCAGACAAGGGAAAAAGATAAAGCGAAAGCTAACTGCCTCGTGTTAGCTTCAGTTGATGGTGTATACCAGAAGCAGCACGAGAAGATGGACTTAGTTTCCATCTTTCTCCATAATAAAGATTTATATGGAGAGCAATCTCATATCACTAGATATGAAACCTCGAACGAATTAATTCAAGCGAGGTTAGCTGACGGGTCATCTGTAAGGGACAACGTCCTTACAATGACTAGCTGTATTGATGAGCTCCAGGACCTGGAGACCGCGTTGGGAAACGAGTCAAATACTGACTTGATTCTACAGTCTCTGCCTTCTACCCTGAAGGAAACCAGGGAAGGAGAAGGAAAGAGAAAGGCAAAAGTTTCGGGACTGGATATAGTAAAACAGGGACGTTCCTATTGTTATAGGAATGAACATTGGCAGAAAGATTGCAGGGCTTTAGAAGCCAGTAACCAGGATACGAAACTTGTTGTGGCTTCAACCTCAAGTGTATTTGTAATTGAGAACTGTTTGTCAATTAACTCTACTTCCTGGGTATTAGATACCGGAGCAGGATCTCATATCTGTAATTCATTACATGCTATGAGAAACCGTAAAGTTATAAAGATAGGTGATTGGTCTCTCAAAGTTGCAAACGGAATGACAGTAAACGCTGAATCCGTGGGAGAATATCGCCTAGGATTGACAAGTGGGCATATATTGATTTTACGTAACTGTTTATATATACCTAGTATGACTTGTAATATCATATCAGTGTCCTCACTTTCAAGAGAGGGATATGATTTTACATTTGTAAGCGATGTAGTTAACATCCACCTAAATCAAGTTCTGATTGGGTCAGGTACCTTAGATAACAGAATATACGTATTAAGTCAAGCTCAGGTTTTCAATGTCCAGAATACACTTAAAAGAAAGTCTCCGGAAATAAATCAGGCTTTCTTATGGCATTGTAGACTAGGTCACATCAATGAAAGAAAGTTGACTAAGTTACATGGAGAAGGATATTTGAATCCGTTCGAATATCAATCTTATGCTACTTATGAATCTTGTCTTATGGGAAAGATGACAAAGACTCCGTTTACTGGACACGGAGTAAGAGCAAGCGAGCTCTTGGGACTCGTACACAGTGATGTGTGCGGTCCAATGTCTACACATGCGCGAGGTGGTTATTCCTACTTCATTACTTTTACGGATGATTTCTCTAGGTATGGATATATCTTCTTGATGAAGCATAAATCCGAGGCCTTTGAGAAATTCCAAGAATACAAGAATGAAGTAGAAAAACAAACCGGCAAAAGTATCAAGACACTGAGATCTGATCGAGGTGGTGAATACTTAAGCGCCGAGTTCCTGGGTTACTTAAAAGAGAATGGAATTCTCTCTCAGCTTACTCCTCCATACACACCACAACACAACGGTGTATCGGAAAGGAGGAATCGAACCCTATTGAATATGGTTCGTTCCATGATGAGTAACGCTGAGTTACCACGATCATTCTGGGGATATGCACTAGAATCAGCTACATATCTTTTGAACCTAGTTCCTACCAAGACTGTGCCTACCACACCATATCAGATGTGGAGTGGGAAGAAACCCTATCTTCAGTATCTAAAGATTTGGGGATGTCCGGCTTTTGTTAAAAAGTAGCATGCGGACAAGCTCGTGGCACGATCAGTACATTGTAAGTTTGTGGGATATCCAAAGAACTCCAAGGGGTATCTATTCTATAACGCAGAGGAACAAAAAGTTTTTGTTTCTCGTCATGCTCACTTTTTGGAACATCAGTTTTTAGAAAAAGGAACAAGTGAGAGCGTAGTAGAACTGGAAGAAATTCCAGAACCACAAGCTGTTACTGAAAGTATGGTAGAACCTGAGGTTTCAGAAGAACAGGACATCCCGACGCCACTCCACAGGAGTAGTAGGCAATCTCATCCGCCCGAGAGATACTACGGTTTTCTCGTAGATGGGGATAGAGAGGATTGCACTATAGACTATGATGAGCCTACTAGCTTCCAGCAAGCCATTCAGAGCGGTAACTCAGTAAAATGGCTAGAAGCAATGCAGACCGAAATGTAATCCATGTACACTAACAAAGTATGGACTTTGGACGTTGCTCCAGATGGGGTAAAACCCGTAGGATGCAAATGGATCTTCAAAAAGAAGATTGGTGTAGATAGACAGGTTGAAACCTATAAGGCTAGACTTGTTGCAAAGGGTTTCCGTCAAAGACCTGGTTTGGACTATGACGAAACATTTTCTCCAGTGGCTATGCTTAAATCTATTCGGGTCCTTCTTGCTATTGCTGCATTCCACGATTATGAAATCTGGCAGATGGACGTAAAGACGGCTTTTCTAAATGGTAATTTGGAAGAGAGCATCTATATGGATCAACCAGAGGGATTCATTCAGAGTGGGAGCAGTGGTAAAGTATGCAAGCTGCTTAAGTCCATTTATGGACTAAAGCAGGCATCACGGAGTTGGAACATCTGTTTTGATGATGCTGTCAAAGAATTTGAATTTATCAAAAATCCAGATGAACCATGCATATACAGTAAGATTGTAGGGAGAGCTGTAGTATTCCTCGTCTTGTACGTGGATGACATTTTCCTAATAGGAAATGATATTCCTATGTTACAGTCAGTCAAAAGATTCTTGTCACATAAATTCTCCATGAAAGACCTGGGTGATGCCACCTACATTCTGGGGATCCGGATCTATCGTGATAGATCAAAGAAGATGTTGGGACTTTCGCAGTCCAGGTACATAGACACCATAGTGAAGAGATTCAGTATGGAAGATTCTAAGCGCGGTAACCTACCGGCTTGTCACGGAATCACCCTCTCCAAAGATATGTCTCCCAAGACTGATTTAGAAAGGGATCGCATGTCGATTATACCCTACGCTTCAGCAGTAGGCTCTATAATGTATGCGATGTTATGTACCAGACCAGATGTAGCATACGCATTGAGCGTAGTAAGCCGGTATCAAGCAAACCCAGGGGAGAATCACTAGATAGCAGTAAAGAACATTCTCAAGTACCTGAAGAGAACTAAGGAGATGTTCTTAGTGTATGGCGGAAAAGACCTCCAGATGGAGGCCTTTGCCGACTCCGGCTTCCAGAGTGACAAAGATGACTCCAAATCCATGTGGGGTTATATCTTTACCCTCAATGGAGGGGCGGTCTGTTGGAAGAGTTCCAAGCAGGAGACCGTTGTAGACTCAACGATGGAAGCAGAGTACATAGCTGCTTGCGATGCCGCAAAAGAAGCTGTCTGGATGAAGAAGTTCCTCACAGAACTTCAGGTGGTTCCTTCCACTGTTGGTCCAATACCTCTGTATTGTGACAACAACGGCGCTATAGCTTTAGCGAAGGAACCCAGGTCCCATCAGAAGTCCAGACACATCTTAAGGTGGCATCACCTGATCAGGGAGATCATAGATCGCCGGGAGATCGAGGTGAAGAGAGTAAAGACGGAGGATAACATTGCTGATCCATTCACAAAGGCCATTCCTCAAACGCAGTTCGAGAGGCTATTCGAGATGATAGGTCTACGATATGCCAGCTCATGGCCCTAGTGCAAGTGGGAGATTGTTAGTGTATATGCCCTAGGGGCCATTATTGTATCATACTAGCATGTATATTACTTAATGGAAGCTTGGGATATTCACAGTTGTATATAACAGTCTTGCTAAACATAGTAGTATGCTACTTGGTTTGAGTCTACTTTAATATGTGCATATGTTTCTTGTAACTTATCACTTATACATATTAGTAGAGCCCATAGGATCTTTACTTGATTACCAGCGTCGTGATGGCAGTCACATTAGTGGGGGCTGGGTAGTCTGTAAGCAACATCCTATACAGGTCCCTGGTCGTTGGATTATCGAGATGGGGCATCGATAGTCCGGAGTAGACTAAGTGTGTACGCTTCTCATCCCAGTTGAGGAGATGGTCTGTCCCACAGCCATCAGTACGTCGTACTGGAGATAGGATGCAGGTGCTCGTTAGGTTACAGGTACACCGGACAAGACTCGCCGGGGAACTGATTGGTTGGTATTATACCCATCGTCAGTTAACAGTTCCTAGGTAACATGAGTACAGCATATTCCGCAGACTTGACACTGCTACTTCGCCTCGAGTGTGTCCCACTGTTCTTAGATTGCTACCCTACCACGGCTCAAAGGAGTCGTGCAAACAGATAGCAGTTGGGTGCAGTCCCGAGCACTTGGAGGCAGTGGCGGTTAGATAGCATTCGTCTCTCCCGGTATTGGGAGTTGATATCGCACTGTGTCAGAAAGCCATTACGCAAAGTCTCTGGCCAGGGCAAGCGAGATATACTGGTAGGTTCCAGTAGCTTCTCAGGGTGTAATGGGTTTCGCTCCGACACGACTTATACAGCTATTAGGGGACTGACGCTTGCCGCCCCCTAGGCTTGATATGCGATAGTCTTAGACGAACAGACCGGACTGTACGGAGATTGTCACACCAGGCTCAGTAGGGGTTCGGATGTTTTTCCTCATCGGCCTTCTTATCGACATCTACCTGGGGACCGTTACGTACAGCTAGTGCCGCTTGCGGCCTGCGGTTAAACCCACTGTCAGCGTAGTGTCGATTCTTTAGAGTCCCACACAGAGAGTTTCCCTGCTCCAGGCGAAACGATATAGAGATCGTATGGTTTTACGACAAGAGTTCGGATGCGTACGTGTGTTTACGCACGTACGACTTTTCGGACAGTTTTTACTAGCCGGCTTTGGTTTAAGCCAGGTTCTAGTATCGGGTTATTGGATTTATACAGTCTAAAGTTTTTCCGTGTTTTCACGGATTGGAGGGGCGTTCTCGTAATTTGTCGGGAAGTTTCTAGAAGAGTGGTGACTAAGGGGGTAAGGTGGCATTGCATTAAATGAGATTAGTAACTCATTTGTGTGATTCATCCATGTCATTAATGCATCATAAATGCTTAATGACTCATGGAGATGAATCACTCAAATGCATTTATGAAGCATGGTTGATTAATCATTTATATGTTTATTTGATAAATAAATAATGCTTCATAAATAATATGATAGATAATTATCTCATTTTCATTCTCATCTTCACCTTCTCTCTCGTCAAGCTCACTCTCTCTTCAAACCCTAACCCTAACCTCTCATGAGTTGAGATCAAGGGTTAGCTAGACTAATACATCCATAACCTCACTCTATATCCACTAGGTAGCTTAGATTAGCACTTTAAGCAACCTAGTTATCTCAAGTTTGAGATTTAGCTTGGCGTAGGAGCTTTCGGGTGGATTGTCTTTGATTCGAGGAGGCCGTTGAGGTGCCGATGTTCCAAGAAGCCTACGAGGAGTGGAAGAAAGCGATGAAGACACGAAGGACAAGTATCATGAGGTATAACTTCGTATCCGAGTAGTTATTGTTAGTTATATGTATGCTCTAGAGGCCATTACTATACATAGGATGTATATTGTAGTGGATGCTGGGACATATATAGGGGGGACTTTCTTGCTCGACATGATAGTATGCTATCTGGTTACTCTTTACCTTAACGTGTATACTCATTGTCTCTCTGTTACATGTTGGTAAAGCCCTTAGGATGTGTACTTGACTACCTGGACTATGATGCAGATCATACTAGTGGGGACGTGGTAGTCCATAAGTACATCCTTCAAGGTCCCTAGTCGTGGGTGTATCGAGACAGGGCATCGATATACCAGAGTAGACTAGCGTATACCTTCTCGAACCATACAGATGGGCGATGGATGATCCCATATCCATTGGTGTTTGACATCAGAGATGATATACGGGTGCTCAGTAGAGACAGGGTACACTGGACGGACTCGCCGAGAACTCCCAGACGGTATTATACCTTACGTCAGATGGCAGTTCTCTGGTGACACTGGTACAGAGTAGTCTGTTGACCCGAGATCGTCATAGAGTCTTGTGTGGTTCCCACTGTGCTTTGATTTCCACCTTACCACGTCCAAGAGCGCGTCCAGAATGGTGGTTTTTGGGTACAATCCCGAGTCACATGGAGGCAATGAGCGATAGGAGGGGATTCGTCTCTCCCGGTATAGGGAGTTGATGTTGCGCTGTGTTCGATTGGCTATAACAGGAAATCCCTAGCCAGGGTTGCTGAGATTTACTGGTAAGTGTTACCAACAGTTTCTCGAATTGTTATAGACCTCATATCGACACGACTTATCGAGCTATTGGGGTCTGACGTTTACCACCCCTAAGGGAGATATGCGACATATCAGACGATCAGACCGGACTGTACGGTAGTGTTACTGGTTGGATTCACTGGAGTGTGAGCGGGCTTGCTCGTCGATCTTCTAATCGCTCAATACCCGGGTGGCCGTTACGTTTAGCAGACCGCTTGCGGCTTGTGGGTGCTTGATATGATCATCACCTGCTGCCGGCGTATTGACGAGTCTTTAGAGTCCTACACAGAGGTTTCCTGGCTAAAGCGAAACGAAATAGGAGCGCATATGAGATATGTGCGGGACCGAGAATGATACCAGTATGTGATACTGTATTCGATTCTCGCGATTTGTGACATTGATCGGTTATATACGATATAGCCGGGTTATCGGATCAAGTGTTGATTCGATAAGTTGTTACTGTAGATATTAGTCGGTTATATGCGATATGACCGGATCATTAAATCAAGTGTTGATTTAATGATTTAATGCATAATTATATATTTGATATATTACTTTGCATTAACTAGTATCGGTTCACTTTAAATGGATTTTCTCACTCGGATATGCACATTGTATATGTGATATACTTTCGTGCACTTGATTGTATCATGTTTGATGATACATGTTTGCTAGGGTTTTTGTGTAAAGATCAAACCATGGTTACATGATAATGGTTAGGGGTTTGTTTTATTCACTTATTTATTTATTTATTGATTTTTGGAAAATGATAAGCATAAAGAGAAAATGGTGGCTAACTTTGTTGTATATTGAAGCTTCATGAAGCTTTGACTATGTGACCATTTTGTCTCATGCTTAACCCTAACCATTCCCACTAACCCTACTTTAGTCTCTACACTTGACCATGGTTGGTAGATGATAAGTATTATTATTATTTTCATTTTACTTAATACTTATCATATTATCATCTTCTTCTTCTTCTTCATCTTCTACTTGAAGAAAACCTTGCCTCCATCAATGGCAAAGTGAAGAAATGAGTGAGAAATCCAATTCTAAAGTCTACCCACTTCCTATTTCTTCATCCTCTACCTCTTGCCAAGTAGTAGAGTGTGTTTTCTTCACAAGTTTCATGACTTGGTGAAGTTGGAGCTTGATCTTGTGATGCCTCGACGTAGATCATCTTCGGCACGAAGCCGACGACCTTGCCCGCCCATTTCTCCGATGAAGCCGACGCTAGAGCCCGGGTTTCCATTTGGACAGCGAGGAGACTTCATTGCGGAGCTATGGAGGTGGAGGACCGGATCTACAAAGGTTGTATTTCCGTTCTGTTAGTAAAGTAGTTTACTAGTTTCATTTTATCGCCTAAATTTCTAGCCAACAATCTTGTTAGGATTTCTCGGCACCTCTAATTTTTGAAATTGGCATGGTTGATGCCTTGTGAGACCTCTTGAGAGTGCCTAGGAACCCTACAGTTAAACCTCTAGTATTTTGTTAGCAATGGTTTAGATAACGATTCATGCGCTCAAGTCCGTGTTACGAAGCTTTGATAATCGTTTTTCATATATTCCGCCTCCCCGCAAGTTCGTGGGGTGCGTGATATGGACTTACATTTATTTGATCTTTTGCTTCCGCATATTATATTATTTCTTGACTCATTTATTCTGGCTTATGGACATGTACTAGATAGTTTAGTTTACTTTCTTGTTCTTGATATCTCTACAGCCGTAATGTGACTGTGGAAGGATTTTCCCTATCCACAGGTAGCATGGTTGGATATGTCACGTGCCTATCTTAGCGTACTCTGGAAAGCGGGGCGTGACATGGTTTGTTTGGTATCAGAGCCATAGGATATAGGTTAATCGAGTTTGATTCTTTTCTAGTTGGGTATTGGACCCAATACACGAATCAGAATACTCGTGATTAGGAACATGTCCTGCCACCTTGTTATCGTGATTCTTGAATCATATCTTTCTCTTATCCTTTTCCTTGACGATATGCAAACCACTTTGCATTTCGACTTGAAACCTTTTGGTTCTCTATTGTTTCTCCCTGTTCTTGATTCTGATACTAGAATTTGGGCGACTTGAGTGGAGTTATGTAATTGTACCCATTAACTGCAGCATGGTTACAATGCGGTACTCTATTTAAGTAACTTGGAATTCTAGTTTTGATTCATTTCCTTGTTTCTTGATTGTTATGTTACCTTGCTTCTCTCGGTTTCATTGCTTACCAGTTCTTGTTTTATTGCCAGCTTGAATCATGTTTACCGTGCTTAACTCTCTTCAGTATCTTGACTTCGGATAAAGTCATCTCGGTACCTTACTTGTTCATGTTGTCCCCGCATTAGAATTATTCAATTTTGGTGCATCCCTTTCCTTGTTGTTGTCTTGGGAATGAATTTTCATGGCACTTTCCACGCTCATATTGATTGTAAGGAAAGGAAAGTGATTCTCCAGATTACCGGACATCCAGAGTTTGTTTTGCTGGAGGAAGCGGTTCTGTCGGGCCAATCGAGTTTAGGGCTAGGCCGACAAACAATGTTCTTTTGTCGATGGAAGTTGATAAGAAAGAAGCGCCGGCTATAGTTCGAGATTTCATGGATGTATTCGAAGACATCTCGGGATTATCGCCAAAACGAGATGCGGAGTTTGCAATCGATTTTATTCCTGGTGCAGCGCCAATCTCAAAGGCGTACTATCCAATGGCACCAGTGGAGTTGGAAGAAGTCAAGAAGCAGGTTACTGAATTACTTGAGAAGGGTTGGATTCGCAGCAGTAACTCACCTTGGAGAGCTCCAGTTCTTCTAGTAAAGAAGATGATGTCACAAGGAGGATGTGCATCGATTATCGAGAATTAAACCGGGTGACTATTAAGAACAAGTACCCGATCCCTCGCATTAGTGAATTATTTGAGCAGCTTAGTGGCGCGAGGGTATTCTCGAAGCTGGATTTGCGATCCGGATATCATCAGGTCCGAGTTAAGTCAGAGGATATTTGCAAGACTGCGTTCAGAACTCGGTATGGACATTACGAGTACTTGGTGATGCCCTTTGGAGTAACGAATGCGCCGGCAATATTTATGGACTTGATGAACCGAATCTTTCACCGTTCTTAGACCAGTTTATAGTGGTGTTCATCGATGATATTCTGGTCTACTCAGGGAGCAAGGAAGAGCATGTAGAACACTTGAAGATCGCACTGCAGACATTGAGGCAAGAAAAATTGTATGCAAAGATGAGCAAGTGCGAGTTTTGGATTGAAGAAGTAAAGTTTTTGGGGCACGTTGTGGCTGGAGATGGAATCATCGTTGATCCGAAAGATTACAGCAGTTCGAGATTGGCTGATTCCAAAGAATATTGCGAAGATAAGAAGCTTCTTGGACTGGCCGGGTATTATAGAAGGTTCATGGAGAATTTTTCTCGTTTGGCTGAGCCTTTGGCCAAGCTTACGCGCAAGGAGGTACCATTGGTGTGGACGGATAGGTGTGCGTCAGCTTTTGAGGCGCGGAAGCAAAAGTTGATAACCGCTCCTATTCTGACCGTGCCAGACAATTCCGGAGGATTGTTGATTCACAGCGACGCACCTGAGAAAGGATTGGGATGTGTTTTGATGCAGCATGAGGAGGTTACAACTTACGCATCGAGACAGTTGAAGACCCATGAGGAGAATTACCCAACTCATTGACTTGGAGCTAGCAGCTGTGATTTTCGCTTTGAAGTTTTGGAGAAACTACTTATTGGGCGAAAGGGGTCGAAGTATTCACCGATCACAAAAGCCTAAAGTACGTGTTCACTCAGAAGGAGCTAATTATGAGACAACATAGGTGGTTGGAGCTGATGGCTGACTACGATCTTGATCTTAAAAACCATCCAGGGAAAGTTAATGTTGTGCCGGATATGTTTAGTCGGTTGCCAGCAATTCAGATGTTGACTGCACTAAAGGAACTTATTGAAGACTTTCGGAGATTCGATTTGGAAGTTGTGCTACCGCATTCTTTGGGACAGTTGATGCAGTTGCAAGTACGGTCGTCGTTGATCGAGAATATTAAAGCAACGCAGCTACAAGACCCTAGATTGCAAAAGTTTTGAGAACGGGTTGAAGCTGGACTTCGAACGGACTTGTTGATTCATGAAGATGGTTCGTTGCGTTATGGTAGCCGTTTATGTGTGCTAAAAGGAGACATTCGCGAAGAACTTATGAAGGAGGCGCACAACTCAGCATCTTCCGTACATCCAGGAGGCACGAAGATGTACCGAGATATACGACAGCATTTCTGGTGGGAAGGTATGAAACGGGAGATTGCCGCTTTGTGGCAAAGTGCTTGGTGTGTCAGCAAGTTAAGGCTGAACATCAAAGGGTTGCTGGTTTATTGCAACCACTTACGATTCCTCAATGGAAGTGGGAACATATAAACATGGTTTTCGTGACGGCTCTACCAAGGAGTCCGAAAGGCATCAATGCAGTTGGGTGATTGACCAAGGTAGCTCATTTCATACCATTTCGAGTTGGTCGATCAACAGATGCTTTGGTAAAACGGTACATACAAGAGATTGTAAGATTGCATGGAGTACCGGTGAGCATCGTGTCCGACCGTGCCACTCATTTCTTATCGCACTTCTAGAAGAGCTTACAGAAAAGTTGGGGACTCGATTGAAGTTTAGTACAGCTAATCATCCTCAGACAGATGGCCAGTCGGAGAGAACAACCCAAACTCTTGAAGACATGTTGAGAGCTTGCATGTTAGACTTCAAGGGTTCATAGGACCATTTACACTTGATGGAGTTTCGTATGACAACAGTTTCCCGGCAACTATTCAGATGGCTCCATTCGAAGCTTTATATGGTCGCAGGTATCGTTCACCTGTTTGTTGGGACGATATTGGGGAACGAAGATTGTTGGGACCGGAATTGGTCGTGCAGACAGTGGAGAAGGTTAATACTATCCGGAATCATATGAACGCAGCACAAGACCGAAAAAAAGAGTTGGGCAGATACGTCGAGAAGACCTCTAGAGTTCGATGTTGGTGATTGGTATTCTTGAAGATATCACCGACTAGAGGGGTGATCTGTTTCGGAAGTCGAGGAAAGCTTAGTCCTCGACTCGTTGGACCTTTTGAGATTTTGGAGCGTATTGGAGAAGTGGCATATCGTTTGGCGTCACCGCAATCTTTGGAGAATGTTCATGACGTGTTTTATGTACCTCAACTTCGTAGGTATATTCAAGATGAAACACATGTGTTGAATCAATCGGAGCTAACCGTATGTGAAGATTTGACTTTTGAGGAACGACCGATGTCGATTGTGAATCGAAGGGAAAAAGGTCTTAAGAACGAGTTTATCCCTCTTGTACTTGTTTCTTGGGGTAATTGCCCACATGGAGAGTCAACTTGGGAACGAGAAGATGAAGTCCGACAGAAGTTTCCCTATCCATTCTTGTAGTTTCTTGATTGTTTATCTTTACTTGTTCTTGGAATTTCGAGGACAAAATTCTTTTTGTAGTTGGGTATAATGTAACAACCTAGTTCATGTATACCAATTACAGTTCCCGTATTTCCTTATTCGTGATATTCTTGAGTTAACATATTGTAGGAGCGAATGGTGTTTTACACTTTATATTGCATTCGACCCAACCCGCTTACTTGAACCTGTTTGATTCTTATTTATAGATTAGCTTGACTTGTTGCATGGACACGAGCATCTCATATTTAGTACATACTGGTATTTTATCTAGTATCGCACTTTTTGCATATAACATTTTAGGTCACGGAAAATAATTTAAAATTTCATTTCATAACCTGCATGATACCCTTAACCCCGTGGTAGCATCCTCACATCTTGTTCTCATCCCGTTCAGTGAAACGGACGTGTTTGGATGGCTACGCGCACGTACGTGCATCCATTCTTGGGGGTATGCATTTTCTTTAACTGGGCATTCATTTTGAAATTTGGAAGTCGTATATATTTTTAATATTTTTAATTTGAATTTTTAGACCCGACCCGGGCGTGTTTTGGAGTAAGTTTGTTTTTGCCAAAATCTCAAAACGGACTAATATTATAATATTATATTCTTTAACTAAAAAATATATATTTTATCCTAAATCAATCTCTCTTTCTCTCTCAATCTCACCGTCTCTCTCTATCTCTCTCTCTCACCGTCTCTCTCTATCTCTCTTTCTGTTATCTCTTTCTCTCTCTTTCACAATCCTTTCTCCCTCTCTTTCCCTATATATAGATAATATAATTTTATATATATTATATATTTTATTTTTCCCATATATTCTGACGTCTCTCTCTCTCTCTCTCTCTTCTTCTTTCTCATTTTCTTTCCCCGTCATCGCCTCACCTCCTTCACCGCCGCCTCAGCCACCTCGCCGTCGCTCCGCCGCCGATCTCCGATCAAATCCAAAAGGCATGCAGAGCCACAAAATACACCTCGATCTGCGAATCGACCCTCGCCCAATCGCAGAACCTTTCGTCGAGTCCAAGCCCTAAAGATATGATATTTGCGACGATCTCGAGCTCGGAGGACGATCTGGAGACGGCGAGGTCGAAGGCGCAGGCTATCCTGGATGCATAGGCCTCCGATTTGAACAAGACCCAACGACGGATACCACTCCACTCTCAAAGCCCTCAACCCCCGCGGCCGCCGAAACCATAGAAAGTCCCTCAGCCAGCATTGCATGCTGAATTCTAGCATCAACGAATAGCGTGGCCAACGTTGGAGATGGGGATGTGGTTCTTGAAATCGGGCCTGGCACTGGCTCGCTCATGAGCGTCCTCATCGACGCCAGTGTTACTGTGGTTGCTGTTGAGAAGGATCCCCACATGACCATTCATATGAAGGACAGGTTTGGGTGTACAGAGCAATTAATGGTATTGCAAGAAGATTTTGTTAGATGTGACATTGGTTCTCATTTGAGCCCTTTGTTGAAAACAAGAAACGCATAGGAAGAGGACCAGATTATGCGAAGTGATTGAGTTGTGAATTATTTCAGATCACCGCCGGTGCCGTGCTCGCCGCCACTGATCCGGGCGACCCAGTGGACATCCCTATCCAGCATGGTCCGTTCCTGCATTGCTTGGTTCGGTCCCATGTGAGCCGTGTGTGCATTGCAACTTTTACCGACATTGGACGTTACCGTGCGTATCCATCGCGTAATCTATCGAGGCAAGTGAAACTTGCTATATGCTATTCATAATATTTCTATACTTATTTATTTAATTTCATATTAAGCCTATGGATCGAATCTAAGGTCACGTGTTCCAAGTTAATAGTTCGACGTTCCGTTTATGTCTTTTAGATTCAGAACTTGAAACATAACCGTTGCATCTTAGTTTACTATACTAGTGACCACATCTGTATGTTAAATCACATAATAACTATTTGCATAGTCTATGGTACCCTTTCTATAGTCTTACCCTATTGGACACCCGTGTGCATTTTTAACCTGTTTTAGTTATAATTGCATCCCAGATCATTTAACCTATACTAATGAGATTTTAATATTCCATCTTCATTTTAAGTGTATGATACTGAATGTTGGAACCACAACCCTAGCTCTAATCGTTAACCGTACATCCATATAGTTTAATCTGTACCTATTCGCATATCATATTACATGTTCCAGTTTATTGTTCATTTAGTACCCATGCTTGTTTTGTATATCCATGCTTATGCTAGTTTGATTATGAGCACCCACATGATATCTTGTACACCCTGACATGACTTGTTACACCTATTACTTGACACGACATGGTACCGTGCGACTCTTGACATGACATGACACCTATATACATTACTTGACCTGACCTGATGTACCATGGCGTTACCTGTTACCTGATCTTGTATTTAATGCCAACAAACCTGACTTGTAGTCCTTACGGACCTTTCCTGTTGTCTATCCAGACAAACCTGTACCTGCCTGATCCTGTGTTGGCATTAGCTCTAGATTATTTAATACCTGACTTGAATACACATAACCTGGGGGTATGGGAAAATCAATGATGAAACCTGACTTGTAACTCGACAATTCGTTACCTTTACCGATCAGTTTTAGAGGCTGGGCCAGCCTTGGGATGATGCCGCTGACATCATCCATCGTTATCCACTACCTTTTAGAGGCTAGGCCAGCCTTGGGATGATGCTGCAGACATCATTCATCATTACCCTTTCCCTTTAGTGCCTAGCGGCATGTCTCGGTTTTAGCCCGAGAATCTTCACCGTGATCCCGGGCACGCACGGGATACTATTGAATTACATCGAAGATTCATCAAATTGATTTCAAAGACTTGAGAGTAGTAAACCCAATAGACCGGTTTAGATTACTCACTGCACACTACCTTTCACTGCCCTGATTTATATTGCTGTTACACTTGCTTTACCATTTATGATCATACTTGCATATCTTGCCACCCTGTTTTTATATTATTGCTTGATGTTATGACGCGCTGACGTCTGGGTTTTGCATGGCCCAGATCCTCTGCCTTTGTCGTAGGCTGATTAGGAGTACTGCCGCTGCTAAACGAAGCAGTGGGGATCCTGTCGGTATCCAGTCTCACTTTCCAGGTGTTTATTTGATCTTTTGCTTCCGTATATTATATTATTTCTTGACTCATTTATTCTGGCTTATGGACATGTACTAGATAGTTTAGTTTACTTTCTTGTTCTTGATATCTCTACAGCCGTAATGTGACTGTGGAAGGATTTTTCCTATCCACGGGTAGCATGGTTGGCTATGTCACGTGTCTGTCTTAGCGTACTCTGGGAAGCGGGGCGTGACAAAGACTATCTCCGCCGACAGAAAAAGATGAAAGTTCGGCAAGAGAAAGACTACTCTGTAAGACCAGAAAAAGCAACAGCTACTCGGGTGCCCACTGCGACGGCTCCCTCAACGTCAATCACTCAAAAGAAAAAGAGGCCGCAAAAGGCCCCTGTGAACATGGCGAAACCGTAAAAGCGCAGAGCACAAATGCCCCAAGTCTGGGGGCATGGTGCTGCACACCGTTTATATGGATTCCGGAAAGGAGGAAAGCCGTGCTTCGACGGGTCACCGACCGCTCACCCGATCCATGACAAAAGCTCAAGAACAGCAACAGCAGAAGCTTCAAGAGATGCTGACTACAGTGGCCGCACTTACCAAGCCAAAAGAAAGCCCAGAGGCATCATCAGAGCAACGTCACGAACAAGAAACTGATGCTGACTTCTTACGCAGAGGCCTCGAAAAGAAAGACAGAGAAGCCGCAGAGCAAGCGGCTAACATAAAGTAAATGGAGCTCCTCTTCCAAGATATGGTAGGGATGATGTTACAGCCGGACCCTCCAGCTGATGGCCCTCCAATCATTGTTGAAGACGATAGAAGGGAGATATCTAATCCTCCTCCGGCTCATTCAGCAGCCAAGGAGGAAACCATTTCCATTGCTGCACTGGATGATTATATAGCTCAGCAAATACGAGCTCATCAGGCGAGTGAAGCGGCTGGGCAAATTATTAAAACTGGATGACCCTATCCGGACTGGTATGACCAGATTAGTTACCCGCCGAGATATACGATCCCTAAATTCCACGTATATAAAGGGACAGGGAATCCACATCAGCATGTCGCTCAATTCAGGGCCTTATGCGGCAACACTGGAGGCGACAACAAGCTGCTGCTTCGCCAGTTCGTCGGTAGCTTAGCGGAGACGGCATTTGAATGGTATTCGGAGCTACCTAACGACTTTGTCAAAACATTTGCGGAGATGGAGTTGTTGTTTACCCAGCGTTTCGCGAGCGCCAGCGAACGTACACCAATAACGGCGTTGATCAATGCCAGGGTGAAACCAGGCGAGACGTGGGTCCAATACGCGATACGGTGGCGGAACTTGTAGTCAAAATGCGAACAACGCATTGAAGAAGCGCCAGTGGTGGGCATGTTTGTGGGTACCCTAGATCCTCATGCGACTATCTCGCAGTTCATGATGTTCTTTAAACCGACCACCTTCCAGGCCTTGATCGACAAATTAGCTCAAATGGATCAGATGGGCCATAGACCGTCCCCTCCAAAGCCGGACTCTCGAAACGAGAAGGGGAAAGGAAAAGCGATCATCCTCGCCAATGCTCAACAACAGCCGAGCAACTTGAAGCCGGTTGTCCGTCAAAACAATATGCGTCCACGCATACCCCTCGAGGAGAGGCTAGGACGTCCTTACTCGTTTCCTCAAGATAAAACGAGAAGACTGTTCGAGCTGGCATTGCGCAACCGACTCATCAATCTACCAGATCCAAGACGCCCGTTGCAGCCAAACGACGTCAATGATCTCAATTACTGTCCCTACCACCGAGTGTTGGGTCATCCGATCGAGGATTGCTACGTCTTCAAAAACTGGATTGAAAACCAATACCAACAGGGCAAGTTCGCGTTGTCCGAAAGATGGAAGGTGAACCCGCCGCAACCTCATACCCCGAAAAGGGTGAGCACGCCGGGGGCAACGTGCTCCCTTATTGAAGAAGCTCCGTGGGAGGTTGTGCTATCAACCAAAACCAAGAGGATGTTGAACGATCTCAAGACATGCCCGGCGATCAGATGGGAGAACCCGCTAGAACCCCAGATCATTGAAGGGATACTGAAGCCGCGCCCAACTCCAAAGACCGGTGGTGATGGCCCAAGCACTCACACGCAGCTGTCGAAATCTTCAAAGAAGAAGAAGAAAAGATCCAAAAAGCCCGTGAAACCTGACGACAAGCGCACGGACCTGCAGAAACAAATCGACGCGTTGGAAGAGTATAACCAGAAAGCGCGGACTCCCATCATGCTCCAGGAGTTCCTCGGCCACGTCCTTGAAGACGGAGATGATGGAGAAGACTCATCAGATGAATCTGAAGACTACGTAGCAAGTTGTCATGTAATCTCTCACTCGTCGATAGATGATAAAGAAGCTCCTTGCATCGAGAAACGGGGGGCAGGTCCTGAACTAGAACTTCTGTGGTCGTCAGACGAGATGATCGATGCCTTCCTGAATGAGATTCGTCTGAAAAGTAAAGCCAATCAGGAGCGTGAGATGGCCATATTGGAAGGAGCCAAACGCCGGCGACTAGACGAAAGAGTCGAGGCACTCCCGTCAAATCAAAAGACATCCGCTGCGGATAAAAACAAATTCAAGACGAGGAAAAGGTTTGCTAAAGCCATATCAATGGGAATGAAACTACCACCCTCTGAAGAAAACACTCTCGGTGGAGTACAGATGCATTCTAATTACTGCTTATATCATCAGAAGATCGCACATCCCACTGAAGACTGCGACTCCTTTAAGTGTTGGTGGCAAGGGTATGTCGCTCACAGGCAATACGTCAACAGAACAAAGCGGGAAGCTCATAGACAGCGAAAAAATACGACAGATGAGCATAAAAGAGTTGCCGGCAATTGTCATAGGGATGATCTCGGGGGATCACGAGTTCTCACCTTCAGGAGCGATTCCGACGAAAAAGTAGCCCTCGGCCCTCTCTTCGAGGAGTCCATCTCTGAAGGATTGAGGAGTTGCGAGAACATTCAGCCATGCAATCGCACGACACCCGGAGAGAATCTCAGACCCACAAACAACGGAGCGAACAAAAAGGATAAAGGAAAGGGAAAAACGGCCTTCGTCGCCAACACTCAACAACAATCGAGTGGCCCTAGACCGGTTGTTCGCCAAAACAACAAGCGGCAACCACTCTATGAGAGGTTGAAACGTCCTTACTCGTTTCCCTAGGATGAAATAAGGAGGCTGTTCGAAGTGGCAGTGCACAACATGCTTATCACTCTACCGGAGCCGAAACACCAACTACAACTGAATGATGTCAACAATCCTAATTACTGCCCTTACCACCAAGTATTTGGCCATCCGATTGAAAACTACTATATTTTCAAAAACTGGGTTGAAGACCAATACCAACAGAGCAAGTTCGCGTTGTCTGAAAACTAGAAGGTGAGCCCGCCACAACCACACGCTCCGAAAAAGATGGATATGCTAGGGGCATCGTGCTCATTCATAGAGAACGCCCCATCGACCGAAAAGTCAGTAAACTAGAGATTCGCCTCAAATATGGCGACATTGGACCACTATGTCCTAAAACTGGCGAAAGACCGAAACGTCGTTAAACTAACGATGGACCACTATGTCCTAAAACTGGCTGACGGACCGAAACGTTCTTAAACTAATGACAGACCACTACGTCCTAAAACTAGCTGTTGACCGAGATGTCGATAAACTACGGTGGATCGCAACATCCCGAAGTCGATATAAAAAAAATAATAAAAAATAATAATAAAAACGGTATGTCCATAAGCAAAATGGACACGGATGAAAACCCGAAAGGGCTCCGTGGGTAAAAACAGCAGGGCTACCGGCGAGTGTTCGTGAAACCCCGAAAGGGCGCGGCCTCGTTAGAAAAAAGAATTAAAAAAAAGACGGTATGTCCATAAGCAAAATGGGCACGGATGAAAACCCGAAAGGGCTCCGTGAGTAAAAACAGCAGGGCTACCGGCGAGTGTTTGTGAAAACCCGAAAACGCAACCTCGTTAAAGGACACTTACAGGGTCCTCTCGACCTTGTAAGGAGAAACCACCCGCGTGAGATCCTTACGACTCACAAGGGAGCAACACACTTAGGGATCCCCACGATTCCTAAGGAGAAAATACACTTGCGAGATCCTCACTACTCGTAAGGAGAACTCTCTTATGTGACCCTCACGGCTCATAAGATTTGAAAGTCTTAAGTTACAGAAACCTTAACCTGTTCTTAAGCAACTCCCACAATCTTCGATATGGCCCTACAAGTGGCTCAATACTGACCCTTGTATACAATCCATGGGCGCGAATAAACATTTCCCTAACCAAGTCCCACCCATGGTTAGGGATATGTCCATATGGTGAACAACCCTTATAAGTCCTCTCGACTTATAAGGAGAAAACCCTTTTGTAAGATCCTTACGACTTACGGGGGAACATACACTTAGGAATCCTCACGATCCCTAAGGAGAAAACACACCTACGAGATCCTCACGACTTGTAGGGAGAAATACCTTTGTGAGACCCTTACGGCTCATGAAGTCAAAAGTCTTAGTCGACGGGATCATAACCATGTTCGCTAAGCCACCTTTGTTCGATATCGACAGAGGCAAATGATGATTCGCTCCTGGCAATATCCCAGCTGTAGCGATGCTGATGCTTAAACCGGTATCAAATTCCGAGTCCTTTCATGGCAAATGATGATTCGCTCCTGGCAATATTCCAGTCGTAGCGATGCTAATGCTAAGATTGGCATCAGATTCCAAGTTCCCTACTATCAAAAAAAATCAGCGAGCCCAAAAAAAATGCATATGAAATAGCCGAAATGATGGGGCAACTTGCAACAAAATCAGCAAGTAAAAATGTATGCATACAAACTAGCCGAAATGATTGGGCAACTCGCAATAAAAAGCAGCGAGTAAAAAGAAAAATAGCCGAAATGATTGGGCACCGCGAAAAATGGCCGAAATGATTGAGCATCGCGGAAAGAAAATAATAAAAAAAATGAATGAAACTTCTGCCCTACAGGTGAGGTCACATCGATATAAAAGCTGAAATGATAGAGCATCGCGGAAAGAAAATAATAAAAAAAAATGAATGAAACTTCTGCCCTACAGGTGAGATCACATCGATCCCTATATACAATCCAGGGGCACAAACAAAGAGGGAACCATACCTTCCCAACAGGCTCCATCAGAAAGCGAAGCCAAATCTCGACGGTTCATAGACAACCTAGAGACAATCTCGACATTTGTCACAATATTGCAGACACAATGTCAACAAACGAAGCAAAGGAAGATCTTTAGCCTCAAGGTCTCGACGTCAATATCGACAACTTAGAGATCACCAATGGAGTTTCTCCTCACTCCAACCAGATGCAGACGTAACGTCAACAATCGACCTCAGAATCGCAACAAAACGGAACCCTGGCAAAGTCCCTAATTCCAAATCTCAATGGCCACATCTGCAGCCTGGATATCAACAACGGTGGGCCTCCTCATTCCAACATGACACAGATGTTACACCATCAAACGGAGCCATGGAAAAATCCCAGTTCCATATCAGCAATCATCTCGATACAGCAGACGAGATGTCAACAATGGCGTTCCTTCACAGTCCAGCAGGATGCAGATGCAACGTCAACAAAAGACCTCACGGTCGAAACAAAGTGGAGCGACGGCAAAATCCCAGCTCCACCTCAGCATTCGTCTCGATACAGCAGACGAGATGTCAACAATGGCATTCCTTCGCAGTCCAGCAGGATGCAGATGCAACGTCGATGAAAGACCTCATGGTCGAAACACAGTGGAGCCACGGCAAAGTCCCTAGTTCCAAACCTCGACGGTTCACCAACAACCTAGAGACAACCGCGACATTCGTCTCAATATAGAGGACGTAATGCCAGCAAACGAAGCGAATGCCAAATTCCTACCTTCAGGGTCTTAACGGCAAGTCATATAAAGCCTGAAAGACAATCGGAGATCATCTTGCACCAGTGCGGAGTGGTCACCACCTCGATGTTCGTCTTGATACAGCATACGAGATGTCACCTCAGCGTTCTTCCTCCAACAGAATTCAGACGCGACAATCAAACAGCGGAGCCACGGCAAAGTCCCTAGTTCCAAACCTCGACGGTTCACCAACAACCTAGAGACAACCGCGACATTCGTCTCGATATAGAGGACGTAATGCCAGCAAACGAAGCAAAGGCCAAATTCCTACCTTCAGGGTCTTGACGGCAAGTCATATAAAGCCTGAAAGACTATCGAAGATCATCCCACACCAGCGCGGAGTGGTTATGACTCATCGGGACTCTCCAAAATGAGCCTAACCTCAAGTAAAAAGCGACATGGAATATCCCTACGCTTGCTCTTTCGACGGTAATATTACCTGGAAGATTACTTGAAGACGTCTTGTCCAGCCCCGAAGGGATCAGAGACACGACAATCGCAAGGCTATTCGAACAGCAAGATAGCCTATCGAGGAATACATCAGCCAACGCGACGGTACGACAGACAAAACCCTAAGTACCACAGACCCTAACGGAGCTCTGTCGTAAAGAGCAGAGGTTAACTGTGACGTTAGGATATTCTTACGAGAACTGCTCGATTCGTCTCGACTCGTGAGGAAATTAGTGTCTTTGCGAGAACTGCTCGATTCGTCTCGACTCGTGAGGAAATTAGTGTCTTTGCGAGAACTTTTCGATTCGTCTCGACTCGTGAGGAAAAGCCTTAGGCAGCGGGGATTAAAAAAAACCCTGTTTCCTAAGCACTGGGGTCCTACAAGTCGGTCCAAAACGGACTCTTGCATACTATTCACGGACCACACTCTCCAAGGTCGAATCTCGACAAGGAGGGAAACAACCGCTTACGAGTCCTCTCGACTTGTAAGAGGGAAAATTCTCTAGTGAGATCCTTACGACTCTTAAGAGAAAACACACTTAGGAGTCCTCACGACCCCTAAGGAGAAAATACACCTACGAGATCCTCTCGACTCGTAGGGAGAAAAGTCTTTGTGGGACCCTCACGGCTCATAAAGTTGAAAAGTCTTAGGCTACAAGGACCCTAAACTTGTCTCCTAAGCCCTCAATTCGGTGACCATGCATAACTCTGCACTACTTCACCCACGTACATACTTACGTGGGCAAAGTAGTGGGGGGCATTTGTTCCCGCCAAAATTTTAGCTCAAAACCCGCTCCGTATAAAATAATAACAACAAAAGAATAAATAAATAAATAAATAAATAAATAATAAAGGAGAAAATCTCCCTTTCAGAGCAAAGCTCTGTTCAAATTCCAAGGCGGGAAACGAAGCAACGCTTCTGTTTCCCCCAATCAGAGCAAAGCTCTGCCTTGAAATTAAAGTTAAAATTAAAGTTAAAATAATTGAAGCAACGCTTCAGCTGATTTGCGCTCTGCGCTGCGCGACACGTAACTGCGCTAGCGCAGTTGCGCTGCGCGACACGTGTCAGCGCAGTTGCGCTGCGCTCTGCGCTGCGTGACACATGTCAAGCGCAAGTACGCTTGCGCCAACAGTGCCAGCATTTAAAACAGAAAAATTCTAGGGAGATCTTTTTAAATCTTATTAAAACAAGAAGATTGCCTTCTGTAAAACAGAAGCCCTTGGATCAAAGATCCAACGGTGGGGAAAATCCCTAAATCACTCAGAGAAAGATCTCTTTAACTGATTTAACAAATCAATTGGTACTATATAAAGGCCCCTAGACTCCAAGTCTAAAAGAGAGGGACATCAACACACATAGAAAAATACACAGAACTCCTCTAAAAAATTTTTGAAAAGAGCTCAGAGAAAGAAAAGGTAAAAACATTTAAATAAAAGAAGAATTTCTTCTAAAAGAGATCAATGATCTAAGAACAAAATCAAGATCTTGGATAAATAATAATAATAATAATAAAGAAAAAGTAATTTACTTCTGTATAAAGGCATTGCCTTTTGATGAACCCTTGGTTCTCTGAAAACAAGAAAAACTTATTCTCTTTGATCTAAATTTGATCAAGAGATTAAACAGTGCCCTGCACTTGTAAAATTTGCACTGTTGCGCTCTTGGGTTGGCGCAAGCCACCAGAGAGCGCCACGTGTCAGCCCCAGAACAAACCGCGCCTTGCGCTTTACAAAATGAGCATTGCGCTCTTGGATTGGCACAACTCACCAGAGCGCGCCACGTGTCAGCAGCGCACTAGCGCAGCGTAATGGTGCAGCGCACTGCGCTTGCGTTCACCAGAGCATGACACGTGTCACCATCACATGAGTTTGCGCCTTGCGCTCCTCAATTGGCGCAAAGCCCCTGACAGGCCACGTGGCGCACTGTCAGAATATTAAATGCAGTGCATTATTAAAGGGAAGAGCCCAATTAAGAGGTCCAATGGACCAAAACAAATGCTCTGCATTATAAAAAAAGGGCAGAGCCCAAACAGAGGTCTGTTAGACCAAAACAAATGTTGTGCATTTAATTAAAAGCCTAATGCTATGCATTAATAAAGGGCAGAGCCCAAGCAAAGGCCTAATAGGCCAATGATAAATAAAATGTTGAACATTTTCAACTGGACTTAACCCAATCATGGCCATAAGTCTTCAATTAACATTGACTGAGCACGACTGCTCTCTTAAATCAATTTACACCCGGTTCAAGGGCACATCTCCGAACTCCTCTGACATTTGTCGTTGTAATCCTTCAACGTCGTCAGAGAGGTGACGGGTCCCAACAACCACACATCAATATGAACTTAAGCGTCCTTAAACTAACCTATGGACTTAAGCGTCCTTAAACCAACCTATGGACTTAAGCGTCCTTAAACTCACGGACTTAAGCGTCCTTAAACCAACGGACCACTATGTCCCTAAACTGGAACAATAGAGCCCCTCAAATCCTCTTTTGTCGGATCTAAACGATCCCGTTTAAGTTGATCTTAGCCTCAAATATGGATAACGTATCCTCAAACCTTCAAACAGACTTTAGTCCCAAATTAGACTATAGATCCCCCAATCAACTTCGGTTCAAGGGTACATCTCTGAACTCCTCTGACATCTGTCGTTGTAATCCTTCAACGTCGTCAGAGAGGTGATGGGTCCCGATGGCCATACATGCAATGGACCACCATGTCCCTAAACTGGCAATGGACCACTATGTCCCTAAACTGGAACAATAGAGCCCAAATGCTCTTTTGTCGGATCTAAACAATCCTGTTAAGTTGATCTTAGTCTCAAATTAGACTAACATATCCTTAACAAACGTTTGAGTTGATCTTAGCCTCAAATATGGCTAACGTATCCTTAAACCAAAACCCCAAACCCAAATCTAAGAAAATACGGATTTGGACTAATCCACGTCCTACGGGCGACGACATAAATTAGTCTCCGTATACAATCCATGGGCAACCACAAACAAAATAAACACACACGACACGAAATGAAATTCTGGAGAAGGAGAAAGTTGTTACCGCGATGCGGTAGCGTAATTAACTGCAGGGGCTTGCACCTGCAGGGAAGAGCGTCCCCACAATCAAAAACCCCTCAGACGAGGGGGAATCTGACGAAGTCTGCTACATCGGCCGCATCCGTCCAAACCTCCGATACACGGTGCCATAAATCAACTTGGCATCTTCGGAGAGGTGGAAGGATAGTACCAATTAGCATCTGCCCCGAATCTCAGGCAAGACGCCCATGTCTTGGCCGCCATTCGGAGGGGAACAGAACCGAGTAGTTTTGAAAAGAAGTGATTTAGGCTCCGCTTTTGAAAACTAGTGGTTTTGAAGGAAATCGAGTAAGCTATAGTAACATAAACTTTCGCTCAAGAGGTCACTCCCCGTGAAGGGATCTAAGCTCTTGCCCCCTCGAATGAGGTGCGGGATATTCCTAACCAAATACCACCATGCAAAGCGAAAGAACACAACTGTAGTTTTTCGAAAAATAGTTCCGACAACATCTTGTTAGGTTTATTTTTCCTTGCATTAATAAAAAATTAATGCGGTCCCATCAATTAAAACCTATCACACCAGAAAAGAACAAAAATAAAATGTACATATATTCCATCCGCATTCACCACGGGGCCCCGTCATACACCGTTAGGTTATTTAACTAACGATAGATCGGGGGCTGGACTAGCGGGGATGCAAAACATATACAATATCTACTAGTATATATAAATATATATATAACCATTTATCCCAGGCACGATATAAGCAACATCACAGAATAGCGATAAGCAACATGGAATAGCAGATAATATAGGAGCCCCGGGTTTCATTTGAGCCGCAAATGAAACTCGACGTTCCCCGGTTGTATGGATAGCCTGTGCAATGTAGAACCAAGACCCCCACGAGCATGGTAAATTACCCGCCAATTTCAGAAGCGAGGCAACCCCAATCAACGAAGTGAATGAGCCTTCCAGCACTTCACGGAATCCGGTAACTTGAGCACTCCACCATGGGTCACACTATACGGTCCCCGTTGCCCTCTAGAACTCGGCTACTCGAGAACTCCTCCGGGGGATAATCTTAGTACAGAAAAGAAATTATATATACAAAGGTGACATCAATGTCAACCCGGCTGTGCCCTAATAAAAGAAAATACAAACTGGCGGAAACGGCAGTTCACATGTTTGACACTCTCCCCACAATAATGAATATACAAATGAATCAAAACTGTATAACTACCATTGCACTAGGGGCTATCGAACACGAAAATCCGAATAAACCATCACAGATATAAACATCACAGTAGCTAAAGTAAGTATGTACAACGCCGTCTAAATGACTTATAACAATTAGACGACGTTTGAAAACACATACACAATAACACAGATATCAACGATGCAAAAGTTTCAAGTTCTAAAACTTTTCAAGTTGCCCTAATGCAAAGATAACACTAAGTGAAATCTTAGGCAAATCAAACAAAACTAAAAATACCAATTCTCAAAACCCAAGAGACTGAATGAAAGTGAGGACCAGATAAACCACCGGTAGAGGGAAAAACAAGATTTCCAGCCGTTTTTTCTTGACCAATCTTTCTTGTTTTCATTGTGTGTCACTAACATATCAAGAGTAAGCCTCTGCACTTGTTTAAAGAAATTTCAGAGACCAAAAAAATTTCGAACAGAAAGTGGGTTTTTAAAAATCGGAATTTTTCGGTTTTGAAACTAAAGTATCATCTACTGCTGGTTTATAATGTTTGGGTGGATCTGATAACATGTTCGAGTTTCTAGCGCCGTGGCCGCTAACCGCGGCCGTTGCAGAATGAAAAACTTTAACTTTTTAAAAACTTGGCGTTAGAAACGACTACCTAGAATCTAACCAAATATTAAACTAGCAAATATAAGAGTTCTAACTACTCTGCAAAGAGGGTTATACCGAATGATCCATGTTCTTCGGTCTTCTACCCTCTTCCTTAGCTCCTTGGGGTCTCCGTGATCTAGCTTGACCGCTGGTCTTCCTCCATCGAAGATAATTCATCCAAGCGATGTGGTTCATGGCTCTAGTTCCACACAAAAAACCTAGTGGAGCAACTAAAAGCTCTAGATTGCTAATCTAGAGTGTCTAGTGATGTAGTGTGTTGTTCTGGTAATTTTTCTGCCTCTCTTCACCATTGATTCTCAACTCATGAGAGTGTAGGGTAAAGAGGAAGAAGGAGCTCTAGAATGGCGAGAGAAAGAGAATGGTGAAAAAAAATGAAAATCTCATCACAAAACAAATATGCAAGCGTGGTTTTATCAAATGATATTTGCATATATAAAAACCAACCATACTTGAATAGTTAGACAAATGAATTATACCTATTCAACCATGATTCACACCATTCTCTTTGCCACCTCATTTCAATTTTCAAGAAAAGATAAACCAAGGAAATGGGGTGTCCTCCTTCTAGAATGTTTTCCATATAAATACGGAATATACTCTACCGTATATACATACCCATATTCGTATCAAAATACGAATACACAAAAAGGTAGAATAATACAAAAAACATAATACTAGAATATACATATCGAAATATGTATATGTAAATTATTAAATCAATACCTGATTTAATAATCCGGCTTAATCCTAAGCCGGCTAGTATAATCAACCGTCCGATCGAAAGCCCAGATAACTCTAGAATATACATAACGAAATATGTATATGTAAATTATTAAATTAATACCTGATTTAATAATCCAATTTAATCCTAAGCCGGCTAGTATTATCATTCGATCGGAACCGTGCACGTATCAAAATACGGCCACTACATCATTTCGCCTGAACCAGGGAAACTCTCTATGTGGGACTCTAAAAACTCAACAGTACGCTGGTGTTTCCCCCAATCAGAGCAAAACTCTGTTTGAATTTCAAAAATTCAAAATTTGAACCAACGCTTCAAATTCCTTGCGCTGCGCGCAACGCGCCACGTGTCAAAAACCGATACGACAGCGCAGCGCCCAAGACAGCGCGCCCAATCAGAGCAAGACTCTATTTAAAACAAAATTAAAGGAAGCAACGCTTCAGTTGCACAAGCGCTGCGCTGCGCGACACGTGTCGGCGCAAACGCAGTTGCGCTGCGCTGCGCAACACGTGCGACACGTGTCGGCGCAGATGCGCAAGCACAGATACGCTGCGCTGTGCGCTGCGCGACACATGTCAGCGCAGTTGTACAAGCGCAGTTGCGCTGCGCTCTGCGCTGCGTGACACGTGTCACGCGCTGAGGCGTTTGCGCCAAACAGAATTAAAATTCTAGTAAGTTCTTTCTGTTCTTGTTAAAATAAGAAGATTGCCTTCTGTAAAACAGAAGCCCTTGGATCAAAGATCCAACGGTGGGAAGATTCCCCAAATCACTCAGAGAATGATCTCTTTAACAAACTTAACAAATCTATGGGCACTATATAAAGACCCCTAGACCCCAATTCAAAACATCATTAACATTGTGAGAGATCAAGAACTTCAAAACAGAGAGAACTCTGAAGAAAATTCAAGAAAAAGGTAAAAACCTTTATAAAATAGAAGAATTTCTTCTAATAGATCATCGATCTAAGAACAAGATCAATAATCTTCAATAAAAAACAAATAATAATAGTGCCTTGCACTTTTTATGAACCATTAGTTCTGGAATCTTAAAGATTCTTTTCCTGAATCGAAAATTGGATCAAGATTTTGAAACAGTGCCCTGCACTTGCAAATTTGCACTGTTGCGCTCCTAGGATGGCGCAAGCCACCAGAAAGCGCCACGTGTCAGCATCTGAACCACTTGCGCTATGCGCTTTTAAGATAGAGCCTTACTTTCTGAAATTGGCGCAATTCACCAGAGCGCGCCATGTGTCAGCAGCGCAAGCGCAGCACACTGGCACAGCGCACTGCGCTTGCGTGACACGTGTCATCACCACAAGCGCTTGCACTCAGTCATTGGCGCAAAACGCCTGACAAATGCACTGCATTGTTTACTAAAGGGCCAGGCCTAAATCAAAAAGGCCTAGTAGGCCAAAATAAATTGCAATGCAATAAAAGGGGCAGAGCCCAAACAAAATTGATGCTCTGCATCATTTATAAAAGGGCAGAGCCCAAACAAAATAAAATGCAATAAAAGGGCAGATTCCAAACAAAATTGATGCTATGCATCATTTATAAAAGGGCAGAGCCCAAACAAAATAAGAAATGCAGTGCATTATTTTAAAAGGGGCAAAGCCCTAGCACAGGCCTAATAGGCCAACGACAAATAAAAGCGTTGAATATTTTTCAACTGGACTTAGCCCAATCATGGCCGTAAGTCCTCAAATTAAATTGACTGAGCAAGACTGCTTTCTTAAATCAATTTACATTCGGTTCGAGGGTACATCTCCAAACTCCTCTGACTCCTATCGTTGTAATCCTTCAACGACGTCAGAGAGGTGACGGGTCCCGACAACCACACATCAACACGGACTGAGGGGTCCTGAAACTCATGGACTTATGCGTCCTTAAACCAAAATACGGACTATGGGATCCTTAAACCCGCGGACTTATGCGTCCTTAAACTAAGACACGGACTGTGGGGTCTTTAAACCCACGGACTTATGCATCCTTAAACTACCTATTGACCACCATGTCTCTAAACTGGAATACGGACCGAAATGTCCTTAAACTACCTATGGACCACTATGTCCCTAAACTGGAACAATAGAGCCCCTAAATGCTCTTTCCGTTAAGTTGATCTTAGTCTCAAATCAGACTAACATATCCTTAACGAACGTTTAAGTTGATCTTAGCCTCAATATGGCTAACGTATCCTTAAACTAAAACACCAAACCCAAATCTAAGTAAAGACGGATTTGGACTAATCCACGTCCTACGGGCGACGGCATAACTTAGTCTCTGTATACAATCCACGGGCATCCATAAACAAAACAAACACACACGATACGAAGTGAAATTCTGGAGAAGGAGAAAGTGGCTATCGCGATGCGGTAGTGTAATTAACTGCAGGGGCTTGCGCCTGCAGGGAAGAGCGTCCCCACAATCAAAAACCCCTCAAGCGAGGGGGAATCTGACGAAGTCTGCTACATCGGCCGCATCCGTCTAAACCTCCAATACACGGTGTCATAAATCAACTTGGCATCTTCGGAGAGGTAGATGGATAAAACCAAATAGCATCTGCCCCGAATCTCAGGCAAGACGTTCACCGCGTCTCCGCCGCGTCATTCGGAGGGGAACAGCTGGCAGTGGGTTTAACCACAAGCACGTCAGCGTCACTAGCTGTACGTAACGCCTACCTAGATACCGGTCAAAAAGGAAGGCCGACGAGCATGTTCATCCGAACCCCTACTAAGCCTATCCATAACAATCTCCGTACTGTCCGGTCTCTTCGTCTAAGAGTATTGCATACCGGGTTCAAGGGGTGGTAAACGTTAGACCCCTAATAACCTGATAAGTTTTGTCGATTCGGCTCAGGACCGATCCGAGAAACTACTGATCTAACCATCAGTAAATTTCAACTGCCTTAGCCAAAGTCTTATGGTTCGAGCTAACCGAACACGGTACGATATCGACTCCCAATACCGGGAGAGACGAATCCCTGATAATCACTCACTGCCTCCATGTGCCTCAGGACTGTACCCAACCAAAACTTGTTTGCATGACTCAGTAGAGCCATGGTAGGGTAGTGATCAAAGTACAGTGGGAACTCTCACGAGACAAATGATGATCTCAGGTCTAAAGACTAACTTGTACTCATGTCACTTGAGAACCGCTATCTGACGATAGGTATAATACCATTTAGAGGTTCTCGGCGAGTCCGTCCAGTGTACTCACCCCTAGTGAGCACCTGTATACAATCTTAGGTGATCACACCAATGGTTGTAGGACCAACCATCGCGCCTCGTCGGGGTCTAGAAACGTATACACAAGTCTGCTCTGGAATATCGATGCCCGGTCTCGATACTCCTGTGACTTGGGACTTTTAAGGATGTGCTCATGGACTACCTAGCTCCCACAAGTATGATCGCCATCATAGCGCTCGTAGTCAAGCAAAATCCTATGGGTTTTATCAACATGTATCAGCCATATGTGATATCGAGTATAACATATGCACATGTTAAGATAAAGACAAACCAAAATAGTATACTACCGTGACGAGTCTTTATCAACATGTATAAGCAATACAAAGCAGCAAATACACATGTTCAGATAAAAACAACTCAAATAGTATACTGTATAGCCGAGCAAGATTATCCTGTATATATATCCCCAGCATCCTATACAATACAGGCCTCTAGGGCATATATATCCAACACATACATATCCCTAATATCCTATACAATACAGGCCTCCAGGACATACATATCCAACAATATTGCCCACATCCTCATCCTCATTTTCCAATATCAATTCGTTGTTCACTCGGGCATATGCAATTAATTGAGTAGGATCTTCATTTAAGAGAAAATTTGGCATCACGCCAGAAGTAGCATGCTCACCAAGTGACACTTTATTAGGTGGAAGTGCTTCATATTGTGACGTGAAATAAGGCCCATTTTGCGAAGCATCAATTGTTAGCGGGACTTCACTCTGTGACGCGAAATCAGGCTCAGTTATCGGCATTCCACCTGTCAGTGAGACTTCATTAAGGAACACAAACGATGACGATGGCTGATCGTCTTGTTCAATATAGAATTCCCAAGCACCCTAAAACGTATTCGAGAATGATGCATACTCGATCATCGATTGCAGTGAATTATCATCTGCAATGCTCACAAGCATAAAGTGTGATCTTCCTCCTCTACTAATATCATATCATGCTTGGATTGTCACATGATATTTTGTTCTGTCCGCTCCTAGTTTCTCATAAACTACCTCTGAAAAGCCATCCATCGTATCTGACGACGGATCCAAACTTGTTCGCATATCGTATGACCCTTATACGTCCATAAGAATCGCTGTTCACAATCCGTCCACCAAAATACAGCCAACATGGAACATACGAGCCCATCATATACCCTATACATTAAGTAAATGACTTTTTTCAATATAATTCATGTAAATAATTTTGCTAAGAAAAACTTTATAAATTATACTGCAATCCATTTAATTTCCTGAACTATCATTTTCCTAAATTTTCAAACCCAATTTCTGATCCATTTTAGATCTAGTGATTTTCAAATTATTTTTTAATCAAACATACATCAAATTTGTGAACAAAACCTCCTATAAAGCTCATGCTGACATTGTCAGAAATCAAACCAAAAACCCATCAAAAACCAAACAATTGACATGCAAAATGAGCGATTATTCTACAAACGAGTTGAGATACCTTTCTTTGCATTGAGAGGAATTTTCTTTCGACTTTCGAATTAAATTCCAGAGATTTCTTTACGAGTGGCGGGGAGTTTGGTTTTTTCTTTTTTTTACTAAGAAAGGGGATCGAGTGGAAAGAGAGAGAGAGAATGGAATTTGTAAGTGATAGTGTCGCGAGACTATAAGTAGTGGATCCAAAAGGAAAACGCTCCTTTAACTAGCATTTTCTATCGAGAGAAAACGCTACTTAAGTTAACGTTTTCCTTTGAGCGAAAGTTCTTGGCTAAAATAACATGGCAAACCAACTCCACGTTTGTAACCCAGAGTCATTTTGAGAAATAATTTGAAGTTGCGGTCATTTTAGGATTTAATTAATTAGTTATGGTTGATTCAGGAAAAAATTCAACTTTTCTCCCATTTCACAAAACTCCAAGCCCTAAGCCCATTTCTCTTGGGCGCCGCCACCATCTCCTCTCGATCGATCTCCTACTCGCGGGCGCCGCCACCTTCCTCCTCTCAAGCTCGAGTACGCCGCCGTCGCCACCGTCTCATCCGCGAGTGAGTTTTTGTTCAAATGGAAAATTTCAATTTCTTTAATTAAATTTCTTAGGTAAAGAGAGAATTATTCCGCCTTTCTCTCATCAATTTACTTTCTTTTTGTCAGGATTTTTGAGTGGTTTGGGGCTCTTCTCTTGTTCTTGGGCGATCCGCAGGTAAAATTTTACCTCTTCTCTCTTCTTTTTTCCCCGATCTTTTTATTATAAAGCAGATTGTTTTGTGTTTTTGTTTCGGTTTCCTTTTAATGTTGTGGCATTTGAGTAGTTATCAATGGAAAAAGGTGAAATTTTTAGGTTTAGGTAAATTGGAGCGTTCTTGGGTAGAGAAATGGATGAAATTTGTGAGGAATATGCTTATGCGGTGAGGGTGAGGGTGGATATTTGTTTGGTTGATGATGAAGTGGTGGATTGTGGTTAGGATTGTTAAGGTGGGTTGACGTTGTGGTGAGGATTGTTGATGAAGGGGTGGATTGTGGTGAGAATTGTTGATGTTGTTGCATTGTTATTGATTTCTAGAGAGAGATTGTTGGTCGGTTTTAGTTTTTAAAGAGAGAAGGGGTGAGGAAGGGGAGGCAGGGGAGGTGAAGGGGTTGGGGTGGAGAGGGGATAAAGGAGGTTTTAGATGTAGCTATTTGAATATTATGTAGTTGGGTTGTTTTTGATGTAGAAATTTAAAACCGATAGAAAAACTTTAATTGTTGATGATTATTGTTAGCATCAAAACCAAACCTTGAAAATGAAATTTTCTCGAATGATTGTATGTTATACATGACATCGGAGGACCCAAAGTTAGATAAATGTAGTATTTGTGAGGAATCGAGGTAGGCTGTGACGAGGCATCTACCTCCAATGCTCCTAAGCAACCGTCGGCGAAGGTGTTGCGTTTCCTCTATAAAAAAAGCTTTAGAGATTATTTTTGTCATCCAAAACCGCTGGAAGCATGGCATGGCATGCACATGGTCGCACTGAGGATGGTGTATTGCGGCATCGTGCTGATGGTGAAGAGTGGAAAAGATTTGATACACATTATGCAGATTTTGTCGTTGAACCCTATAATGCGAGACTTGGTTTGTCGGCTGATGGTCTAGAATCGTTCAAACATGGTGCATCTCGCATCTTGTGGCCAGTTACTCTTGTGGTGTATAATCTTTCACCGTGGATGAGTATGAAACAACCTTCCACTTAAATGTCGTTGATCCCTGAATCTAAGTCACCCTAAAATGACATCGATGCTTACTTGAGACCGTTGATTAAGGAACCGAAGGAGTTGTAGAATGCAGGCATCGTTGTTTATGATGCCCACAGAAAGGAGGGGTTTACATTGCACACGTCGCTGTTATGGACAATCAACGATTTTTCAGCATTTGCTATGTTATCCGGATGGAGCACCAAGGGTTATTTAGTTTGCCCAATCTGCCAAGAATACACTAACTCTTACAAGCTTGACGGTACTTGATATATATGCTACTCAGGACACTGTCGGTTGTTAGACGCTGATAATCCATATTGTCGTAACAGCAGACAGTTTGATGGCAACAAGGAGCATAAACCTCCTCCACCTGACCCTTCGAGCTTAAAGGTGTTGGATGACGTAAAGCATATCAATGTTGTTTTTGGAGCGACTCTTCGCAGATGGGAGTGAGTCTTCGCATCAAATTTTGCGTATTGGATTCACAAAATCAACGATGAAAGATATTAGATTCCCATCAAATTTGGTGTATCCACATCTTGCACGAAATGAAGTTGATGGATGCCGATCGTCGAAAAAATTAGAGTGTTTGACTTTGTTTCAACGCTACAGGAGGACCTGAGATTCTGTTTTCTCTTGTTATATTTATATTGCAGAATTTACTAACCCGTTTTTATTTTATAATATATCATGTGCATCGCATGTGGCAAAATGTTAAGTCAATAACCAAATGAAAAACTTCTCACTCGTTTCTTTTTCTCTCCGAAAACTTAGCCCTCCTTCCTCCTTTCCCACATGAAACCCTAGTTCCTCAACCTCGATTGGCCACCCTACCACCTTGCTCGACCTCCCTAACCCCAATCGCCTCATCTCCTCCCTCGACCTCAACAGTCTCGTCTACCGCCGAACCGGCCCCTCCTCAAATCTCGTCTCCCTAGTCACCACCTTCATTCAAAACTAGGTATTTTCCTGAAAAAGTTTAGATTTATTCCATTATTATTTAAGTTTAGATGTATAATTATTATTTATTTCATGATATTCTTCTTTTTTAACTATAAAAATATGGGCTCTTGCCCTTGCCTTTGCCAAAAAATATAGAAAATCCCAGCATATCGCTTGTTGAGAAAAAGGGGCCCGCGTTACTAATTTATATCTCATGCTATATGATTGAATTGATCAATATGTTTTTCGTCAGCAATCCTAATTTTATCATTTCCTTATAATTTTAAATCTCTTTATAGTCTATACTATATGGAGGTGTAAAGTTTCTTCACTTCAATTTCTTTCAAGATTACCCTATAGTTCATTTCCCATTTTGTTGACTGTGTAGCTTGAGATTACTCATAGGTATTAATAAAGTATGGAATAGAAAAGAAAAGAGAAATTTCCGCCTCATAGTTTGATTCAAACTAATAATGCTACATCTCTTCGTATTCTATACTATTTGGAGGTTTAAAAGTTTCACTTCAGTTTTTCTCCAATACTACTATTCATTTTTTAATTCATTTCCCTTATTTGTTGACTGTGTAGCATCACATTACTCAATACTAATAAATTAAAAAAGAATAAAAAAAATCCAGCCGCATATTTCTTTTCATATACTTATAACTCTAAATATCTCTATATTATCCGGAGGTGTAAATGCTTTTCTACTTCGTTTCTTTGAAGTGTGCCCTGTGATTTATTCCTCCCCCCCCCCCCCCCTTCTTTTTTTTTACTGTGTAGCAGCATATTCCTTAAAGGAATAAAGAAAGAACGATAAGGATAAATACATAAGTATAATATAATTTATAACGTCTCAAACTTATTGCATCATCTCAAACTATTCAGCAACATATTATGACCTCTACCTGTTTCTTTACAGAATTACCGGGTCATCCTAGTACTGCAGGATGGTAAATGCAATTAAAGGTCTGTTCATTTCCTGGTGAGTCCCAAGTCATGAACATTCATTTGTTACTTGCTTTATTATTTTTTCCGAATAATCTATATTGACCTTGTTATGTTTTCCTTTTATTTGCATCCTTGCTTTGCAGTGATATACCTATGGCTCAGTTCATAATCAATTTGAATGCTTCAATGCCTGCTTCACAGAGATTTATTGTTCACGTGCTTGACAGCACACACATGTTTGTTCAACCTCAAATGGCAGAAATGATACGGAGTAAGATTGCTGAGTTTAGAGACCAGAATACTTACGAGAAGCCTGCATGATTTGCTCCACTATATCATCTAGGTATCCTTTGCAACTTGATTATCATGTTTTTGATTTTAGTAAAGGACTGATGTCTATAATACAAATACATACTGTGTTTCCTTAGAAATTTTCCGTTTGTGTTAACACCCCCCTCCTCCTCTGAAAAAGGGAAAAAGAAAACCATAAGCCTTTTCTTTCATTGTACATCCACTTATGATTCCATTCTATTAAGTGGCTTACTCGATGTTGTGGTTTCAATCAAAATGCTTAAATCTGCAATTGTTACACATGGTGTGTTATAACTAGTTTGTTATTGTGAACAAACTTTCCTTCACCATTTAAATGAACAAACTTTTACCATAATTTTCAATCAGGCTTTCTTTCATTCAAACAAGGCATGTATTTGAGCAAAATAATATATATATATATATATATATATATAGAGAGAGAGAGAGAGAGAGAGAGAGAGAGGAGTGATCTATTGCAAACCGGTTCATGTTTTTTAAAAATGGGAACTCTCGATCACCGACATATTTGAACGATCCGATCTGTTCAAGTTGATCACCTTACTTTCGAGTTTGTGTATGAAAAGTCAAAGGTTTGAAGACCTCTATCCTATGCATCGAATGGGTGCAAAATGAACGTCTTTCGATAATATAACATAGATTTCATCCAATGCATAGGTTAGAGCTCTTCAGATCTTTTAATTTTTCATACACAGATTTGAATGGAAGGTGATCAACTTGAACCGATCGGATCGTTAAAATATGTCATAGATCGTCAGTTCCCGTTTTTAAGAAAACACGAACCATTTGCAATAGATGACTCCCATGTGTGTGTTGGGGGGGCAAGGCTAATTTACTCTTAGAGCATAACCAGCTTAGTTATATCATGTGGATAATTACACTATTTACTCTTCATGCATGAAGAAAAATAATGATAGTTTTTATCATTTACAAGGAGAGAGAGTGGAGAATCTTGAAAAAATCCTATGAGATTTTCTCTCTTTGTATTAATCAATTATCTCATTAATTCTAAAGATCATTTACCTTCTTTTTCTTCTTCAAAATGACAAAATCTATCCTTACTTTATGCATGAATGAATGACAAATGAAACAATTATCTACAGGACATAACTAAACTGGTTATGCTCTGAGAGTAAAAGAGAGAGAATAATGGAGAAAAGAGGCCCTTGGAATCTTTTCTCATTAGGCGGCGGCAAAAAATACATCCTCCATTTTATTCGACGATCGGCGCCGTCCATCTTGATCTTCATCGTCTAATATGTTGATACACCAAATTTCATGTGATTCTAACATCTTTTCAACCATTGATTTAGGGAGCAAAATTAACGGTTTACCGACAATATAACTTTTTACATTTCTAAATCAACGGTGAAAAGGTGTTAGAATCACATGAAATTTGGTGTATCGACATATTAGACGAAAAAGATCAAGATGGTCGGTGTTGATCGTTGAATGAAATTGAGGGTGTATTTTTTGCCGCCACCTAACGAAAAAAGACTCCCAGGGCCTTTTTCCTCCATCATTCTCACACACACTACCTATTTCTTAATTATTGGATTTGCTTTAGGATGCGTGATATCAATAATGTGATTAGTTAGGAAAATAAGAGATTCTCTTTATAATTGCTAGCACACATCCCAAGTCTAATCTAATGGGTAGCATTTGTTTCCAAATTCTACTGATAGGAGCATAGTCTCTCTCTCTATATAGAGAGAATAATGGAGGAAAGAGGCCCTAAGAGGCTTTTTGCGTTAGGTGGCAGCAAAAAGTACGTCCTCCATCATTTTATTCGACGATCGGCACCTTCCAAGTTGATCTCTATGCTCGAATTTGTCGATTCACCAAATTTCATATGATTACAAGACCATTTTACTGTTGATTTAGCAATGTAAAGAGTTCTATTGTCGGTAAACCGTTAATTTTGCACCCCCTAAATCAACTGTGAAAAGGTGTTGGAATCACATGAAATTTGGTGTATCGACATGTTAGACGATGAAGATCAAGATGGCCGGTGCCGATCGTCGAATAAAATGGCGGAGGACGTGATTTGTGTCCCCACCAAATGCAAAAAGCCTTCTAGGGCCTTTTTCCTCCATTATATATATATATATATATATTCGGATGCTTTTGCTTGTTTTTGACCAAAATGAAAATTTTGGATTGTACGGCGGCTTAAATTTATATTTTGTACTGGGAAGATTGAAGCGAAGCGCATGATTAAGCCAGAGAAATTTTGGATTGCAAGTAAAGTTGTTTCAAGTAAAATTATGTTCCATATTTGAGTTTAATTTCTAGATGTTTTGTTTGATTTCTAATATTTGGTCCGATAAAATTTTGAGGATGATATTCTGTGTGTATGAACTATGAATATGATAATGTTTGGTTCCATGAGAAGAAAAATGTGTTTTTGTTTAATTTGCTTGATGGAAGAATTTGACTATGCTTTCACTTAAAATTGAAGTAAAATTACAAATTTTAGAAGCAACAACTATCTTGTCTAGAACTGCCTTCATTAGAATTGCATGGGGTACCAACTGGATTCCAGGTTTCATTTGGTTATCTGCTTGAGGCTTCTTTTCGCAATATGCTGCTCATTAATCTAGTAGCTTCTTGCCAAGTATAATGAGTTTATAATTGTGTACAAACTTTCTTTTACCATTTAGGGCCTGTGTGTTTGACCTGTAAGTATCGTAGAAGTACCTATTTCCGGCACTTCAAATGTTTGGTTTGATGGAAGAAAGGTTTGGAAGTTACTTCCAAGAGATAACGAGGATCCTGTGTGGCATGCCTACTTACAAATTTTGCTTCCCATCTTTTTTGGTTGGTAGAAAGAAAGCATGGTGCTCCAGGAACAAGGAAAAGAAATATTAGTATATTGTTCCTACTTCCTATATATTACTTCCAAAGAGTAGTAATTTATTACTATTTAAAAATAGTTCTGTTAGTTTTGCTCATGAAAATAGCACAATAAGTTCATATTTTTCTTCCTTCCAAAACCATGCAAACAAACTCAAGAATTAACTTGCAAGTCTATTTCCATGACAAATTTATAGAAGCAACTTCAAGAGTACTTCCGTCTCTTCTGTTATTACCGGTGATCCAAACAGGCTTAAATGAACGTACATCCACCGCAATCTGCAATCAAATTTTTATTAATTTTGAGCAAGTCATGAAAATGATGATCTATTAGCTGCTCTATTTCGATATATCTTTTGGGGCTGATTTTGGTTGCTTTTTGGCCTAAATGAAAATTGGTTGGATTGTTTTTATGTCTTAAATTTATATTTTGCACTGATGAAAGTGAATCTCATGATTGACCCAGATAAGCTTTGTGTTGCAAGTAAAGTTATTCAAAAAAGCTATGTTATGTAGATGGTTAGTTTGATTTGAGGAAATTGTGACGATGATATCCTTGGTCTATGTTTATGTTTGGTTCTATTGGAAAGTGTTGTCTAGTTTAATTTGTAATGTAAGAGTATGGTTATGTTTGAGCTTAATTCTTGTCGCAATTGCAAAGTTGCAAGCTTTGTCTTACAAAAAAGTTGGCGAAGTTCCCATTCAAGAAGAGCACGGAAGCAGTCTGTTTTCCAGGTTTCATTCAATCATTCATTCATTATGTGATGAAAAGGTTTCAACTATGGTACTTGTATATTGGGTTGGAAAAGGCATTATTGTTATCTGCATTAGTCTTATTACATCATTTTGCTTATGCTGCTACCAGTTGTTGCTAGTTAATCTCGGCATTTTCTTTGCAGCTCTCTATGCAAAGAGAAGAACGAGCAGAGCTAGCAGGAGATTAGCTGCCATGGAAATGATATAAATATGTATTGACAAGTTGAGAAGTAATACCAACGCTACTAATGATGGAAGCTGCGTGCCGTCAAAGTCTCCTTCATGACATTCGTATTCTATATTCAGCCATTGTGTCGGGCTATGGACTCGTGCCTTTTTGTTTAAATACAAAACGTTACCTTCATGACATTCCTATTCTATATTCAGCCATTGTGTCGTGCTCTTGACTCGTGCCTTTTTGTTTAAATACAAGACTTGTACAAGGCGGCTGAAAAAGTCAGTTGTATGAACGGTCCTTGTGCACGCAAATATTTTCGGTCCTTGTGCACGCAAATATTTTCATAACATGTGAAAAATAGTTCTTTGTTATTATCTCAGAAGGTTTGCACATTAATCTTCTTACCATAATCCAAATTGAAAATAAAAGTAGAATGTGTAAATATATTATATTATTGCAGTATATGGTACACGGATTATGACATTTTACACGAGTTTGAATCTGAGGCTTTTTGACAATTTACCCATATAACCCTTTAATAATTTGTTGTCCTAACACTATTTATATAAAAAGAAAAAGAAAAAACAAAAAGAAACTAAAAGGGAAAAATAAAAATACCTTTAACAAATTTATCTCTTCTGACGCATGCACACCTAGGGCTATTAAAAAAGTTCAAAGTTTGAGTATTGGCTTGAGATCGGCTCGTTAAAAGCTCATTCAAGCCCGTTTGACACTAAATGAGTTGAGCTTGAATATAAGTCTGAACTCGATAAAATAAATGAACGAACACGAATATGGACAAGCTCGGCTCGAGCTTGGATCAAAGTTTAAATAACTCTCAATGCTTTCTTTATTCTGGAAGTTGTCCTGCTCTTTATTTTAAAAATTATCTGTATATCATGTAGATTTTTAAAGTTTATTATTAGGAAATTTTAAATTGTACCAACCGTTAGTTTGAATTTTATACAAAAGATTGATTTGATTTTCTTAAAAGTTTAAATAACAAATAAAGTATTTTTTCCTTTTGAAATGATCTGCCCTTTTATATAATAAAATATTTATATATCTAAAAGATTTTTTATTTTTCAGGAAATTTAAATTTATACCGAACCTGGATTGATAATTATACCAAAGTCCGATATCAAGAGTGACTGGATTATAATACATATGTTATGTGTACTGAAATTATCCAAATTGTTAGTAGGATCTCAAAACTTTGTAAATTTTTGTTTGACAAGGTCTGCATGCAGTGATGTAAATGTGATTTTATTTTTTAAGTGTTAGGTTTAGATGTAATTATGTTTTATGTATTGTTACCTATGTAATTTTTTATTAGATGAGATATAATTATATCATTTTTTTACTGCAACGAAGTCCACCGGCCCTGCGTGCCACTCTTCGAAGCACTAAATGGGAGATCCGGATTCGATCCTGGATCTCCCGCACAAACTCCTATTGTCAACCACTGGACCGTATGCCACGCACAATTTTATTATATCATATACTTGAATTGGTCCTATTTTATTGTTATTTTTTGAAACAATTTTAAATCAAGCTTTATTCAAGACCTATCTATCCAAAAATGATTAAATGAGACATGCTTATTTGGTGAGCCGAAAGAGCCAAGCTTTGGCGAGCCGAAAGAGCCAAGATTTGGCGAGCTTGAGCCGAACTTGAGCTCAGTTTCAGCTCTAACGAGCTCGAGACGAGCTCGATCTCGATCGGGCTGAAACGAGCTCAAGCCGAACAAGCCAAAGCTTAGCTTGTTCGGCTCGTTTAACAGCCCTACGCAAACGAACCTGCTTGATAATCAAAACACCAGTGTGTACTAATTTAATGCTAAGAAGAGAGTAAGGATTTGATAAAATATTAAACCTTTAATTTGCTGTTATCGGATGAAGTGTCAAATTGTTATGGAACACGACATGCACATGATTAAATAAAGAAGATCTAAAAATAAAAGAATTTGTTAGTTATTTAGTTTGAATAAATATAAGTTTTATTATTTTAATTTACCGTTAACTTAGTTTTTTTCCTTTTGGAACTGGCTCGTGAGCTTAACTCATGCACATAACACACACAAGTACACAACACAAACATACAACTAAGGGATATATGAATTTTCCCCAAAAATGTTGAATTGTGGCCACTTCCCTTCCTTGTGATGGGACCATACACTCTCCCCAGAAGGGAAGTGCCATATTGCTCATTGGATTATCTTAAAGGGTTTTTTTACTAAATAGCCCATCAAAACTTGGATAATTACTTAAAAAAACCTTAATATTTGATAATTACTATTTACTTTTCCAAAACCTTTAAGCTGTTACCTTTTACCCACCTCCAAAATTTCCATCCAAAAATAACGTCGCTGTTAGGAATTTTTTAATACTTTCCTAATTACTCTCGACTTCATTCGAGCATCGATATTTTTTTTTTCTATTTTAAAGCTCTTTCCCTAATTACTCTTAACTTCTTCCTTTCGATTTAGGTTTCCCATTTCTCCTTACCTTGCGATTCTTACCACGTTCGCATTCCACAGGTTTATGGGAAGAGAAGTCTGAGGTTGAAGATCATGTTTACACGACGAATTGAGTTTTTATAAAGCAAATCTCTAACTCTAATTTTGATCTGGGGCCGAACACAGGGATTTTAGATGTAGGAGAAGGGTTTAGGGATTTTAAAACTCTACATCGGCATCACTCCATTAGGATTTTTTTAATACCTCCCTAATTACTCTTGAAATCATTTGAGAATTGATCTTTTTTTTTCCTTCTATTTTAAAGCTTTTTCCTCAATTACTCTCGACTTCTCTCCATTCAATTTAGGTTTTCCACTTATTCTTACCTTGCGATTCTGACCATTCTGACCACGTTCGCACTCCTTTGGTGTATGGGAAGAGAAGGTTGAGGTGGAGATTGAAGATCCTGTTTACACGACGAATTGAGTTTTTATAGAGCAAATCTCTAACTCTAATTTTGATTTACGGCCGAACTTGGAGATTTTAAATGTAGGAGAGGGGTTTAGGGGATTTAAAATCCTAACCCCGGTATCACTCTGTTAGATATCTAACGGAATGAAAGAAAGAGAATCTTTTTGGCAAGTCAGAGGGACCTTTTAGAAATCATTTAGGGTATATTAGTCAATTAGGACTTTTCGATAAAATAACGATCCTGTTTTTACTATAATACTTTTTAGTAAATAAAAATATATTTGTTTCGAAATGATTCGTTTTGTAAAAAGAAAAGGTTTTGAAAGATTTAAAAAAAAAATTTATTTTGATTTCTTTTAATATAAAGAACTTATCCGATTTTGTTTTGAAAAGAAAATTTTGAAAAAAGAATTTATTTTATTTAAAAGAAAAGAATTATTTTAAGAAAAGATTTATTTCGTTTATCTTTTAAATTACTACCTTTTGAAACTATGTATATATTTATTACTATTTAATTATATGCAATAGTAAGTTTGTATCCCATTAGTTAAGTCGTTGCATTGCTAGCTCATAAGCTATACGTTCGAATCTTGTGTCTTGCAATTATTTTTATCAATTTTTTTATACCCTTCTCATAATCAACAAATGAGACTTTTCAATTCCTTTAATACCTAAATGAATGGTGACCTTTCAATTTCTCTTTAACACCTACTATGAATTCATGTACGACAAATGAGACTTTTCAATTCCTTTAATACCTAAATAAATGGTGACCTTTCAATTTCTCTTTAACGCCTACTATGAATTCATGTAAATTGGAATTAATATGACATAACCGTTTACCGTCGAAATCGGAGATGAACTGGGATAGGACGTCTTGCCTGAATTTGGGGGCAGATGATATTTGGAACAAATCTATCCACCTCTCCGAAAATGCCTAGTTGATTTATGGCACCATATATCGGAGGTTTGGACAGATGCGACCGATATAGCGTGAGTTATCAGAGTCCCCATTTTTGAGGGATTTTTGATCCCGGGGACGCTCTTCTCCGTAGGTGTAAGCCCACGCAGTTAATTACGCTATCGCGTTGCGATAACAACTTTCATCTGCTCCAATAGGTTACTTCGTGTCGTGTCATGTATATTGTTTATTATGGTTGCCCGTGGATTGTATCGGAGACTAATTTATGTCGTCGCCCATAGGGCGCAGATTAGTCCTAAATCCGTATATATTAGACTTGGGTTTGAACTTAGGTTATATGTTTCATTAGTTCAGGGGTTTAAAGATCGCCAATCTTGTTTTAGATTAAGATCGACTTAAATATATAAGCGTATAGGCTCATGATACGTTAGTCTCATATAAGAATAAGATCAACTTAGACGTACAATTATGGATCAATAATCTTATTAAGATCCATTTAAGGAGTATATGGGCTCGGCTATAATGAGCATATGGGCTCATTTGATTTATAATCATAGCAATTTAACTTCAGAAAAGTCTAGTCCCTTTTGGACCGGGTATTAGGCTTTCTATTGCCCTCTTAGTGCTAAGCACTCATTTTATGAGACTCATGTGTATATCATGTGTGTAGGGTGTTTTTCGTCACCCCATTGAGATGGGAATACGCGCGCGCTTGTCAGGCGTACTACAGATTCCCCCTGCCTAATGTAGGCCGGGGTTTAATGATTGTGGGGATCCGAATCTCCGGCAGCCGCGGACTAAGCTGCCGTTAATTATCCCTCGCCTTTGGGGCGAGGGAACATCCGATTAACGGGTTAAACTGGTCATGCGAATTCAATATGCAGTGTACGTGTGTTCTGTTCTGAAAGGGGGGTTTTGGATATATCGGGAGCCACGCAGAGTTTTTACGGGGGTCCCGCTACCCGGATAGCGGGCTGGGGGTCAAGGGGGCTAGCAGCCCCCTTGCGGGGTTCGGGGCAGCGCCCCGGCCCGAAAATTTTTTGGAGGGGGAGAATGTTGCGGAGTATGTGTATGTGTACATTTGTATACAAATGTATATATATATGTATATACATAAAAAGAGGGGGAAAAGGCATCCAAGGGATGCGTGGGGCAGCACCTTGGGCGCTGTGCGCTTAGGTGCTGTGCGCAGGTGCGCAAGCGCGCGCGCCACGTGTCGGCACGCGGGCGCCTTGCGCACGTGCGCAGGTGCGCAAGCGCGCGCGCCACGTGTCGGCACGCGGGCGCCTTGCGCACTTGCACAAGCGTGCAGGTGCGCAAGCGCGTGCGCCACGTGTCGGCGCCCGCCACGTGTCGGCACGCGGGCGCCTTGCGCACTTGCGCAGGTGCGCAAGCGCGTGCGCCACGTGTCGGCACGCGGGCGCCTTGCGCACTTGCGCTGCGCGCCGGAGAGGCACAAAAGGCTTTTAGCCTGAAAATAAGGATTTCTCAAAGGAGAAATCAGAGAGGAGTCGGGCTCCTGAATGTGTTTTGGGTTTAATGGAAGTGGTTCTTCTTCTTCCTCCTGTCGCTTGCTGGATCTTGAAGATCAAGAGATGTGAAATCTCAAAATCTCTCCTTTTTAAGATCTGATGACAGATCCAAGTTCCCCTTTGTGGGTTTTGTGGTGGAAAACTATTTAGTTTTGAAAAAGGAAGAGTAAAACTCTTGATTTAATTCAAAAGAAAGAAGAAGGTTTTGGAACCTTGAAGAAGGAGGAAAGATCTCAGCTCTGAAACTTTTTTGGAGAGAGAAAAAGTTATTGGGATATTTCATTATCCTTGCCTTTATAGGCCATACATTTTACACATAGCCCCTTGGGCTTCACAAAATGGCATTTTGCCTATCCTATGGCTCATGTGCCATTTCTTTTTGCACATAAGCCATGGGCTTTACAAAATTTTGGCTTTATGCCTATTTTTCTTACATTCGTCCATAAAATAAAATAAAAGAAATACAACAAAATTATTTATTACAAAATTTTTATCTTGGCATGGGGGGAGGCCGGCCGCTTCATGTTCGGGCTCGACCCGGGCATGGGCCTACTGGATCTGGGCTTGGGCCCACTTGGCTTGGGGTTGACTTTGATTTTGACTTGGTCAACCGGGGTGTAAATTTTTACCCCAACAAATTGCCCCCCATCAATAAATGCACACCACATATGTGGGTCGTGTGCATGAAATTGATGGATCTTCTTTCACGTGGAGGCGACTTGGTTTGGTTCCCGCTTTTTGGGAAGCTGGCACTGCCCTTTTTGCGACTTGGACGGTCGGTGCTGCCCTTTTTGCGACTTGGACGGTCGTTGCTGCCCTTTTAGCGACGTGGACGGTCGGTGCTGCCCTTTTAGCGACGTGGACGGTCGGTTCTGCCCTTTTTGCGACGTGGACGGTCGATGCTGCCCTTTTAGCGACTTGGACGGTCGGTTCTGCCCTTTTTGCGACGTGGACGGTCGGTTCTGCCCTTTTAGTGACGTGGACGGTCGATGCTGCCCTTTTAGCGACGTGGACGGTCGATTCTGCCCTTTTTGCGACGTGGACGGTCGGTTCTGCCCTTTTAGCGACGTGGACGGTCGGTTCTGCCCTTTTAGCGACGTGGACGGTCGATGCTGCCCTTTTAGCGACGTGGACGGTCGATTCTGCCCTTTTTGCGACGTGGACGGTCGGTTCTGCCATTTTAGCGACGTGGACGGTCGATGCTTGATTTGACTTGCTCTGCTTCTTGCAATGTCAGGGGCAGATTTGACTTGCTCCGCTTCTTGCGGTGTCGGAGTGGAAGTTGACTTGTTGATTTTGATTTGGGTTGACATCAGCATCGCTATACTGGAATATGGTACCAGGAGCGAATCATCATCTGTCATGGAGAGGATTTTGGGATTTTGGTTTTTGTTTGGCATCTGCATTGCTGCACTGGAATAATGCCAGGAGCAACTCATCATTTGCCCTGAGAGGATTTGGGAGAAATTGGGATTGTTTTACGCCCGTGGATTGTATACGGTTTTGCAGGATGTATGATCCAGACCGTAGGGCCGGAAAAATTTTGGGACTTTGTCGGCGTCTGCATCGCTGCACTGGAATATGGTACCAGGAGCGACTCATCATTCGCCGTTGGGGTATGGGATTTGGAATTTGGTTGGCGTCTGCATCGCTGCACTGGAATATGGTACCAGGAGCGACTCATCATTCGCCATTTGGGGATTGGAGAGCGATGGCTTAGGAGACAGGTTTAGATCCCTATCGCCTAAGGCTTTTCAATTTTATGGGCCGTGAGGGTCCCATAAAAGCATTTCCTCCCTACGAGTCGTAAGGATCCCGCAGGTGTATTTTCTCCTTAAGAGTCGTGAGGACTCCTAAGTGTGTTTTTCCTTTATGAGTCGTAAGGATCCCACAAAGGTTTGTTCTCCTCATGTATCGTGAGGACACATGAGTGGGTCTTCTTAATGGAGCATAATTCCAAAGGCGGAGACCAGCTGCGTAACTGGTAATTGTGGTGGGGCATGGGTATGACGAGAATTATTTGAGCCCGTGGATTGTATACGGTAGTCAACTTGGGGACCAACCGTAGAGCTGGGAGAATTTTGAGAAATTGGATTTTGGTTGGCGTCTGCATCGCTGCACTGGAATATGGTACCAAGAGCGACTCATCATTCGCCGTTTGGGGATTTGGAATTTGGTTGGCGTCTGCATCGCTGCACTGGAATATGGTACCAGGAGCGACTCATCATTCGCCATTTGGGGACTTGGAATTTGGATCTTGTTTGGCATCAGCATTGCTGCACTGGAATAATGCCAGGAGCAACTCATCATTTGCCTTGGGAGGACTTGGGATTTAGGTTTTTGGTCGGCATCAGCACCGCTAACACTGAAGAGAAATGCTAGGAGCGACTTATCATTTGCCGTTGCCCGTTGGGGAACGATGGCTTAGGAGATAGGTTTGGGTCCCTACCACCCAAGGCTTTTCAATTTTATGGGCCGTGAGGGTCCCATAAAAGCATTTTCTCCCTGCGAGTCGTAAGGATCCCGCAGGTGTATTTTCTCCTTAGGAATCGTGAGGATTCCTAAGTGTGTTGCTCCATTGTGAGTCGTAAGGATCTCACGCAGGGGTTTTCTCCTCACAAGGTCGAGAGGATTTTGTGAGTGTATTTCATCTCTTTTCACGAGTTTGCGCCCTTTCGGGTTTTCACAGACTCGTCGGTAGTCCTGCTGTTTTTACTCACGGAGCCCTTTCGGGTTTTCATCCGTGCCTGTTTTTCTTGTGGACATACCTTTTTATTTTTCCTCTTTTTTTCTTTTTATTCTTCTTTTTTTTTTTTGTGCCGCTGGTGGGACTTTAAAGGTAGTCTTACTAGCAGAATTTGGGAGAGATAGGGGTCATTTACGCCCGTGGATTGTATACGGTTTTGCAGGATGTATGATCCAGACCGTAGGGCTGATGTGCTCAATTCGCCTGCGACATGGAGCATTCACGTGTAGTATTTCTTGAGATATCGGCCATTGATGGGTGGCATGGGCCTTTCTCCCTCGGCACTTATTAGTTGGTAGGATCCTCCGTCGAACACTTTCTCGATGACGTATGGTCCTTCCCAGTTTGGCGCGAATTTTCTCTTGGCATGTCGATTGGGGATGATCGGTCTTTTGAGGACCAACACTAATTCACCTTTCTTGAAAGCGCGGAGACGGGTTATCTTGTCATAGGCCCGTGACATTTGGGCTCGGTATAGCTCCAGATTTTGCTGTACCGCGAGCCTCTTTTCTTCGAGGGCATCGAGCTCTTCAAGTCGAAGGAGCACGTTTTCCTCCTCCGTCAACTCGTGCTGAACGGCCATTCTTAAACTTGGAACTTCGACTTCGAGGGGGAGGACCGCCTCCACTCCGAAGAGCAATGAGTATGGAGTGGACTGAGTTGGAGTACGGTGCGTGGTACGATATGCCCACAACGCCTCGTGAAGTTTGAGATTCCAGTCTCTCTTATTGGCTGAAGTATTTTTCCTCAGGAGCTTGCATAGAGTCTTATTGAAGGCTTCGGCTAGCCCGTTGGCTCTTGGATTATAGATGGAGGAATATCTCCAGTCTATTTTGTGCTGAGTAGCGAACCTTGAGACATTGAAGCTCTTGAAAGAAGGCCCGTTGTCAGAAATGATTCTTCTTGGTGTACCGAAGCGGTATAGAATATTATGCTGGAAGAATGTCAGAATATCTTTTGTCTTGACTTCTTTTAGCCGGACAGCTTCAGCCCATCTGGAGAAGTAGTCTGTCGCGGCCAGTATGAACCGGTGGCCTTTAGATGACGGAGGATCAATTGGGCCAACAATGTCGGTGCCCCAGACTTCGAAGGGCCACGACGCCACTGTAGGATGCAATGGATTGGGATGCTTGTGAATAAAATCACCGTGAATTTGGCAGATATAACATTTCCTTGCATGCTCTCCGCAATCCCGTATCATGGTGGGCCAGTAATACCCAAGCCGTTTAATTTGCAGTCGCATCTTGGGGCCAGATTGGTGAGCACCGCAAACGCCTGAGTGAACTTCTTTCATGACTTTTTGGGATTCGGCCGATGACAGGCACCTGAGCCAGAGTTGGTCATATGACCTGCGGTATAACGTGTCATTTACAAACACGTATCGGAGAGCTCTTTTCTTCAGCTGAATCCTCGCAGATTTTTCTTCGGGCAGCTTGTCGTATCGGAGGTACTCTATGAAGGGTTCTCTCCAATCGGGCTCGTCTTGGATGATCGAAGCTTCTTCCGCAGGACTGCTCTTCTGTTCCGCGCTTTCCTCTTCTCGTAGAGAGACTGGGGGTAGAATTTGCCGGCTCCTGACTGTGATCAGAATTTCGTCCATTTCAGGATCAGCCAGTTCCTTGGCCAAGCGAGCGAGTACATCAGCCTTTCCGTTCAACGCTCTAGGGACTCTCGTTAGTTCAATATGAGTGAACCGTTTCATGAGTTCCACCACTCGACCTCTGTACCGAGCTAACTCGGGTTTGTATATCTTATAGTCGCCGCTTACTTGGTTGACGACGAGCTGGGAGTCACCGTAAACTCGTAGCCGACGGATTTCCATTTCTATGGCGAGCTCCAAACCAGCTATCAGAGCTTCATACTCAGCTTCATTGTTTGTCCGAGGCTCGGTGAGAGCAAAAGAACGCCGTAGGGTTCCCATTGATGGTGTGATAAACACCAATCCTATCCCTGCTTTTATCTCCGGGACGCTTGATTTACTGGACGTTCTTATCGATGAGGCCCCATCGAAGTAGAGCTCCCAACATGGCTCGTCATTCTCGAGATGCAGCACTTGTTCGTCGGGTAACTCACAATTTAGTGGCGACCCTTCTGGTATGGGATGAGCAGCGAGAAAGTCTGCAAGAGCTTGCCCTTTTACTGCTTTCTGAGGAGTGTAAACTATGTCAAACTCAAGTAGCATGACAGCCCATCTTGCCATTCTGCCGGCTAGGCTTGCTTTGGTCATCAAGTGTTTGAGCGGGTCGACCTTGGAGATCAGCATAACCCGATGAGCGAGCAGATAGTGCCTCAGCTTCTTCACAGCAAATATCAGAGCCAGGCATTGCTTTTCGATTGGGGAGTAGTTGTGTTCCGCCCCGACTAGAGTTCGACTGAGGTAGTAGAGGGCATTTTCTTTTCCTTCCTCATTATTCTGGGCAAGGAGCGCACCGAGTGACTCGTCCAGCGCGGCAGTGTAGAGAATCAGCGGTTTATTCGGAATGGGAGCGGCCAGCACTGGAGGGTGCAACAAGTATTGTTTAATGCTTTCGAACGCTGCTCGACATTCGGCATCCCAGATAAAAGGAGCACCTTTCTTCATGAGCTTTGAGAAGGGCCTACATCTCCCTGATAAATTTGAGATAAACCTCCGTATATAAGCAAGCTTGCCTTGAAAAGATCTTAGCTGCGTCAGACTCTTCGGAGGGGGCATCTCCACGATAGCCTTTATCTTTGATGGGTCAACTTCGATCCCTCGATGTCGGACTATGAAGCCCAGGAATTTTCCCGATGACACGCCAAAAGCGCACTTCAGAGGGTTCATCTTCAGATCGTATTCCCTCAGTCTGGTGAGAACGGTCCTGAGATCTTGGATATGATCGGCCTTGGCTTTAGTCTTGACGACCAGATCATCAACATAACATTCGACGACTTTATGGATTAGGTCATCAAAGATATTAGTCATCGCCCTTTGATATGTAGCACCTGCGTTCTTCAGTCCGAATGGCATTACCTTGTAGCAATATATTCCGATCGGGGTTCGAAATGCTGTGTGCTTCTCATCCTCAGGCGACATCTTGATCTGATTATATCCAGATGAGCCGTCCATAAAGGTGAACAGTTCGTAATTTGAGGTGTCATCGACCATCATTTCCATGACCGGTAGCGGGAAGTCATCTTTAGGACATGCCTTATTGAGGTCCCTGAAATCGACACAGACTCGGATCTGCCCATTTTTCTTCTTGACTGGGACTATGCATGCGATCCAGTCCGCATATTTCTCTTCTCTGATGAAGCCGGCATCGATGAGTTTCTTGGTTTCCTCGATGACCTTTTCTTCCAACTCCCTTCTCATTCTTCGAGGAGCTTGTTTGACTGGCTTAGCATCAGGAGATATAGCCAGCTTATGCACGGCTACCTCAGGGGAAAGGCCAGGCATTTCTTTGTATGTCCACGCGAAGCAGTCAACGAACTCACGCAACAGGGCAATTATCTGCTCTTTCATTTCCTCCGACAAGAGTGAGCTGATGTAGGTCGGCCTTGGATTATCGGGCGTTCCTAAGTCAATCTCGGTTAGCTCATCAAAGGTTGCTTGTCCGCCATCTTCGAGCTCTTGAGGAGCTTCTTCTGGCTCGGCTATCTCGTCATCATTATTCGATCCTTCGCTGGCCTCACCAACATGGATCATGTAGCACGCTTTGGAATCAGGTTGAATGTAGCCTATGCCCCGTCTATCTGGAATTCGTCCATCGATGAGTGCTCGGACCTGGGGCGGATACCATAGCCCTTCGTAAAACTTTGCTTCGGACTCCGTTTGATATAACCGGCATCCGCACTTCTTAAAGTATTCCCGCATCTCGGGCGCATAGTATCTGGGATTGAGGACGGCTCTTATGCCTCTCTCATAGGGAAGGCACGCGACAGAAAGATCGTCCGGGTGCACAACGGGGTTTGACTTGTAAAACAGGATGCCCTTCTGTCCATTTTTCCTCCCGGGCACGTAGAAAGTTTTCAGCTGGTCCACGGTAGAGACTGACAATGCGTCGAGCTCTTTGCACATCCGTTCCGGCACCCTTGTGATAGCCAGGGACCCTTCTGCGACTTCTAAGGTCTCTCGTAGTTTCGCTTGCTGCATGGGGGGTCGATCTGCACAGCTGTCGCACGGCAGGTCCTCTTCTTCTGACTCTTCAGTGTCACCGCCAAGATGAGGGCGGACTTTGCTGCTAGATGGGCCTTCAGTAACAGATTCGTCCGTATCGCTGCCGAAATGAGGGCGAGTTTGGCGGAAGGACGGGCTTCCAGCGTCGGACTCATCAGTGTCGCTGCCGAAATGCGGGCGTACTTGGGTATTTTTGCTTTTGAAAGTGATAGCCGGCGCAGATTTGCTTTTGAGTCTTGGGGCCGTTCTATCCTCAGTCAGTTGTGGCTTAGCATTTTGGTGGTTCGTAAAGTACCGAGAATCTTCGTATCGGACTTCATGCACACCGAACGGCTGGATGTCTCCGTCAATACGTCTTTCTTCGCCATTTTTAGTATACTTCATGCATTGATGGAGAGTCGACGGAATGATGCCGTAATCATGGATCCACGGCCGCCCCAAGAGAATCTTATAAGATGTGTCGGCGTCGATCACGTATATCTTAGCTTCAGTTTGCAGATCCCCAAATTTGATTGGCAAAGCTATAGACCCTAGAACTTGCTGGCAATTTTGGTTGAACCCTTGAATGACAATCCTTTCCCTCGACAGGTGTCGGACGTCCATTGACAAACTCTTCAGAGTTCGCAAGTTCATGATGTTCACTGAGGACCCCGGATCAATCAATATACGATTAATTCGATCTCCGTCGCTGTACCCGGTCACGTAAAGCGGCCGATTATGCTCAGCCGTTCCCAGTAGCAAGTCTTCATCCTTAAATGTGACTGCGGCGGCATGCAAAGCGTGCTGGGCTTCTTTCATATTAATTTCCGCAAAGTGAGCCTGATACCGCTCGGGGTTTTATAGAGCGTGAATGAGAACGTCTCTAAGCTCCTTAGATAGGACCAAGGCGTCGTAGATGCTCAGGAGAGATGGAAGCTTCTGGAGATGTGCCAAGACATTATAGTCCACCGAGGAAGGATTTGTGTTTTCATCAGCTGGTTCTCTGCCATCTTCTTCATTAGCGACTTGTTTTTCCTTCCCTTTTAGGGCGTTGCCCTGATTTGGCGGTAGAGCCCTGCCGCTTCTGAGCTGGATTTGATTAGCCTTTGTGGTGAGCTCCTCGTCCTCTTCGGGAAAACAGAGCTCATCCTCGGAGTCGCTGCCAAGATGGATGGCGTAGCAAGTCACTACTGGGATCTCTTCATTGATGTCTTCTTCTAACTCCTCCAGAATTTCAGCCGCTTGTATAGGGAAGAACTCCTTCAATTGAATCAATGTTCTTTCCTTTTGTTCATATTCTTCGAGGGAATCGATATATTTTTGAATGGTTGATCTCCCTGCAGACTCTTTTTCGCGCCGAGCTGCACTTTTCTTCTTCTTGAGCTTCTTGGATTTTGAGCCTGAAGGAGCCGCATTGGCAGCTGGACTGGTAGGCTTCTTCTGTCCTTCCCATTCCATCCTGGGCTCTTTCTGAATCAGCTTTAGCATCTTCTTTGTCTTATTAGATATGTGCGTACTCCACGGAGGCTGCGATGAGTCGGTTTCGTTTGTCGGGGCAACGGGTTCAGCTGTCTGCTCCCAGAAGGCTTCAACTTCTGTCTGTATAAAGTTGGCGGTCGCAACTTGATTGTTCACCAACACGCTTTTGGACAGCTCGATCTCTCCAGCCTTGTACTGCTTCTCGACCCAGTCTTTGAAGATATAGCAATCCTCGATCGCATGGCTCACTACTCGGTGGTACGGGCAATACAGAGGATTGTCGGTCATTTTTGCTTCTTGGGGTCTTTTCGACTCCGGCAATTGTAAGCCGTTGTTCAAGGCATCTTTAAATATCTTGCGGACCTTGTCCCTTCTGAAAGAGTAAACCTTGTTCTTTTTCTCCTCTAGGGAAGGCCCATCTCCTCCCAGCAATGGCTTTCGCGACCGGTTGGTTTTGGATTCGCCCGCCCTTCGCTTTTCTTCATTGTCGGATGCATTGAAGACATTGGTACTACTGGAACTCCCGCTTCTACGGTTGTCGTCCCGCTTGCTTTTCCAGGTTTTGTCTCTCTGAGAGTCCGGCGGGGACTCTTGCTTCGAGCGTTCTAGCATTTGAACTTTCTTGGTTAGCTCCTGAAATGTCTTGAGGCCCGCTGTACACAAGAATGGGACCATCCAATTGCTGAGGTTCCCAATGAGAAGGCTGACGGACTGGTCCTGCTCCAGCGGCGGTTCGCATTTGACTGTGAGATTACGCCATCGAGCGATAAAGTCGGTGTTGCTTTCATTCTTCCCCGGCTTAGTCCTCACAAGGTCGGCAATGGAGATTTTATCACTGACACTCATGAACCTTTGCCGAAACAGGGACTCCATTTGGGCAAAGGTAATGACGGACCCGTCCGGTATACTCGCATACCAGTCGAAGGCGACGCCGGTCAGGCTGTTGACAAACTGACGAAGAAGGAGCGCGTCATTGCCCCCTGTATTTCCGCACGATGCTTTGAAGTGGGCGACGTGCTGATTTGCATTCCCCGTTCCATCAAATCTTCCGAACTTAGGAATGACGTAGCCGCTTGGGAACTCAATCAGATCGTACTGCACGGGGTATGGCCGCCCACTACTGCCGATTTCTTTCTGAGCTTCAGCTTCGGCCACCAATGTTTTAACCTTGCTGGTGACCAAATCCATTATCCAATCCTGTGTTAGCGGGATAGTGTTATCTGGGGCCAAGGCGTCCCCAGAAGCGGAGTGTGGCTGGCTTTCATGTGGCTCGACCAGTCTTGGACCCGAAGGAACAGGCATTGGCTGCCTCGGATTGTCCTCACCCGGCTGATTAGTAGCGGCTTGCGCTTGATTAGGAGGCGCTCGAGCAATTTGAGCCGTAAGCTGCATCACCACATTCGTTAAGTCGTCAATCTTCGAATAGAGCTTGGCCATCTCTTTATCTTTGCTCCTGAGCTGTTTTCGAAGCTCTTGAAGCAGCTCTTGCTCCGCAGTCCTGGGGCGGAAAGTCGGCTCTTCCTCGCTGTCCGAGCTTGACTCTGCATGGACCGAGGGGTCTTTCTGCCTATCATCCTCATCGAGAGGGTTTTCTTCATCCAGCGGGGGCGGCTGTTCTTGGGCGGCAGCAACCACATTCAGGCTAGATTGGGCTTGGGATGTGGTTGCCCCGTCCTTGCTTTTGCTGCGAAGGTTGTCGCTAGGGCGCTCGCCCGCCATATAGACCGTATGGATGGTATATCCGGACGTCTTTCTATCATTGGCAGCTGATTTCATGGGTCGCTGTCTTGACCCCCTTGTTTCGGTAGCTGGTAGTCGATTGAAGGCGGCTGGCCTAACCAGGTTCTTAAATGGTGCTGGCGCATCTTTTCTGGGTTTGCCCCGCTGCTTTCGTGCGGCACAGAGCGCTTGATAGACTCTTGAAGAGATAGTGTCGTACTTTTTCTGTTGGGGCGGGGACACGTCTCTTTGTGGCACTGTTCGGACCGCTGTCTTCTTGATTCTGGCGGTCATGGCGTTTTTCTGAACCCACTTCAGAGGCTCGAAGGAATTGCTGATTCTTACGTCCGACTCAGCCGTCGTCGCGGGGAAACCCTGCACTTGGAACTTCATATGATTCCATTTGGCCGAAGCCTTGGCCCTTTTGTTGGCTCGATACCTGAGCCGCTTCTGCCTTAACTTTTCTGTTCTAAGCACCTGGCAGACTTCAGCTCTTTGGGAAGACACCGCAGACCGGGCGACGGAGGGCTTTGGAGATACGCTCGATTGTGCGTTTGTTGGAGTCATCGCTTGAGCTCGTCCGCGACATTTGTTGTTGCCCTTCGCACCGGAAGTCTTGCCCACAGCTAGAGCGTCAGGGAATCGTTCAGACACCATCTTAAGTTTCGGTTGTGGTGCCTTAGCAATCACAACATTCGGCCTCTTGCCCCTTGGGACCGGCTTGACCACCTGTTCCGCCGGGATTTCCGCCAGATGAGCGCTTCCAGCAGGGTAGATGATGACGGAGCCAAACTGGCGGGGCGGTTCTTCCCACTGTCGACTGAGGCTTGCAGGGAGAACCACACGAGCATTGATCTTGACCACGTATGGAATCGGGGTCAGGTTGGAAGCTGAATTCATCTGGAGAGACATTGTCGTCGAAGGTTGATTGCTGCATAGAAAAGAAAATATCATTTCAGTATAGACAATAGATATGTATATTAATTGAGTTCGCATGAACGTTTAACCCGAAATATGGGAGGAGAGATTGGTCCCACCGGGCGTGCCAGAATCTGTAGGGTGTTTTTCGTCACCCCATTGAGATGGGAATACGCGCGCGCTTGTCAGGCGTACTACAGATTCCCCCTGCCTAGGGTAGGCCGGGATTTAATGATTGTGGGGATCCGAATCTCCGGCAGCCGCGGACTAAGCTGCCGTTAATTACCCCTCGCCTTTGGGGCGAGGGAACATCCGATTAACGGGTTAAACTGGTCATGCGAATTCAATGTGCAGTGTACGTGTGTTCTGTTCTGAAAGGGGGGTTTTGGATATATCGGGAGCCACGCAGAGTTTTTACGGGGTCCCGCTACCCGGATAGCGGGCTGGGGGTCAAGGGGGCTAGCAGCCCCCTTGCGGGGTTCGGGGCAGCGCCCCGGCCCGAAAATTTTTTGGAGGGGGAGAATGTTGCGGAGTATGTGTATGTGTACATTTGTATACAAATGTATATATATATGTATATACATAAAAAGAGGGGGAAAAGGCATCCAAGGGATGCGTGGGGCAGCACCTTGGGCGCTGTGCGCTTAGGTGCTGTGCGCAGGTGCGCAAGCACGCGCGCCACGTGTCGGCACGCGGGCGCCTTGCGCACGTGCGCAGGTGCGCAAGCGCGCGCGCCACGTGTCGGCACGCGGGCGCCTTGCGTACTTGCGCAAGCGCGCAGGTGCGCAAGCGCGTGCGCCACGTGTCGGCGCCCGCCACGTGTCGGCACGCGGGCGCCTTGCGCACTTGCGCAGGTGCGCAAGCGCGCGCGCCACGTGTCGGCACGCGGGCGCCTTGCGCCCTTGCGCAAGCGCGCAGGTGCGCAAGCGCGCGCGCCACGTGTCGGCACGCTGGCGCCTTGCGCACTTGCGCTGCGCGCCGGAGAGGCACAAGAGGCTTTTAGCCTGAAAATAAGGATTTCTCAAAGGAGAAATCAGAGAGGAGTCGGGCTCCTGAATGTGTTTTGGGTTTAATGGAAGTGGTTCTTCTTCTTCCTCCTGTCGCTTGCTGGATCTTGAAGATCAAGAGATGTGAAATCTCAAAATCTCTCCTTTTTAAGATCTGATGACAGATCCAAGTTCCCCTTTGTGGGTTTTGTGGTGGAAAACTATTTAGTTTTGAAAAAGGAAGAGTAAAACTCTTGATTTAATTCAAAAGAAAGAAGAAGGTTTTGGAACCTTGAAGAAGGAGGAAAGAGCTCAGCTCTGAAACTTTTTTGGAGAGAGAAAAAGTTATTGGGATATTTCATTATCCTTGCCTTTATAGGCCATACATTTTACACATAGCCCCTTGGGCTTCACAAAATGGCATTTTGCCTATCCCATGGCTCATGTGCCATTTCTTTTTGCACATAAGCCATGGGCTTTACAAAATTTTGGCTTTATGCCTATTTTTCTTACATTCGTCCATAAAATAAAATAAAAGAAATACAACAAAATTATTTATTACAAAATTTTTATCTTGGCATGGGGGGAGGCCGGCCGCTTCATGTTCGGGCTCGACCCGGGCATGGGCCTACTGGATCTGGGCTTGGGCCTACTGGATCTGGGCTTGGGGTTGACTTTGATTTTGACTTGGTCAACCGGGGTGTAAATTTTTACCCCAACAATGTGAGACGCTCAGGCTTAGACGTTGCCCCATCAGTGCTAAGCACTTAGTCATTTGGACTATAGATATAATATCCAGATCATGTTCCGATGCTCACGTGGATATCATGTGGGACGCTCAGACTTTGGCGCTCATGTGAGATGCTCAGGTTTGGGTGTTGCCCTATCAGTACTAAGCACTTTTATACAGCGCTCACGTGGATATCACATAGGGGCTAAGGCTCTATCGCTCATGTGTGTATCCCGTGAGGCACTAAAGCTTGGGTATTTCCCTATTAGTTTTGCTCGCGTGGATATTTTGTTTAGCTTTTTTCTTGATGCTCACGTGCTTTTCACACGGGTCTTTATTTTCTGAGTTTTCGCGTGCCTTTTACATGAGACTTCACAATATTCATGTAGAGACCAACTGCAAGAAAAGTAAGTTCTTCATTTTTTATATGGGAACTAAGTTCCTTGAAGGGTTAATCCTTGTCTAAACATATTTTCAAAGGAATTAAATTCCGGAATGTAAATTCCATCTCTTTCTTCCATGTTCTTCTATCATGTTTATTTGTGTGTGTGTGTGTGTGTGGGGGGGGGGGGATAAAACAACACAGTTTTTTCTTAGATCTTTGAGTCTGAAGAATAAAATCTTCCCGATGAGAATTAAATTCTCAACTTATGGAAGATTTGTCATGCGGATCTCAGATCCAGAGAAAGAACTAAGTTTTTTAGAGGGTTGACCCCCACACACATAAAGGAGACGTTTTGATCTCTCTACTTTTTTACACCTAGAGTGTTTACAGGAGGAAGATGATCTTTCTTCGAAAAGAGAATTAAATTCTCTATTGTGGCTTTTATCACCTTATGTGGTTGATTCTGTATATAAGATTTTATGTCTCAGGTACTTTATATAGATGAGGAAAAATTATCAATTAGTTTGAGAAAATCTCTCATTGAAAGATATCGATTGATTTAATTGATCTTAAAGATCATCCGTGGAATTTTTTCCACCGTTGGATCTTTGATCCAGTGGCTTTCTGTTTAATAGAAAAAAGTTTCTGTTGGTTTTAATATGATTAGGGAAAATATTTTCTTAACAAAGAATTTTCTGATTTGATCGGTGATATTATAATCACCGTTGGAATTTAAATCCAAAGGTTCTTTTTTTTAACAGAGAAAATCTTCCTAATATTAGAAAGATCAAGGGGAAATATTTCCCAAGTAGAACTTAGTTCTAAATAGAATTTAACTTTATCTGAAGCTAGCGCTTCAAACTGATGCACTTGTATGTTTTTCTCGTGAGCGCTCACGTGTTCAACACGTGAGTCCGGTATGGGTTTTAGTTTATATGTATTCAGCGTTCACATGCTTTTCATGCGAGCGCTCACGTGTTTAACACGTGAGGTTTATATGCTAGGATCTAATCCTTACTGAAGCCGGAGGTCACATGCTTTACATATGAGTGCTCACGTTTTCAACACGTGGGAGTCATTTCATAGGATTTAATCCTCACTGAAGCTGGAGGTCACATGATTTTCACGTGAGCACTCACGTGTTCAACACGTGGGAGGGTTTCATTTTATCTCTTCTTTTGATTTTCTGAGTCCCTCCTCCTCGTTTTCAACACTTCCTTTGGGTCAGAGTTTGGGAATCGTTCCAGCTGACACCATGAGCAACATTTTCTGTGCCGAGACTTGAATGCTTCTCTTTATAATATGGAGAAATGCTCATCTTCTCCTTCACTTTCACATAGGAAGAACCATAGAGAAAAAATCATGACTTGTGGTCGCCTGCATGTTACTCGACAGCCATGGGAGGTGCCTATCAGGGATATTATTCCTTGTCTTGCTACACGTTAAGCGAATCCCGCTCTTACAGATGCTCAGTGCGACGCAGTGATACACGAGCTCATGATTCGCAGGGGATCTCTTCTTCCTGTCGGCTCTATCTGGCTTCACACGATTTTCCTTGCCGTTCTCCATGAATTCCTCCTCACCCGGCAGAGATGACTTTGGTGATACTCGACACAGTGGAGGACAAAATTGACTGCTTTCAAGAGGCCAATCCGATCATGAAGTCCCTAAGGGACCGCTCCGTTTACTTGCCGAGTCAAATACAAGCTCGGCGGGCCGTCATATTTGCTTTTGCCGATAAGCACGGCGCTAATCAATGGAGAGCGACTTTCCGCGAGAATCGCCGTTTCTATATGGTTGAGAATGTCGAGTGGGAGTTAGAGAATTTTGTATACTGTTTTGTTAACCCCTGTAGTCCCGATCCAATGTTTGGTGTTCTCTTCCTTGTAAAATAAGATATTTATTAAAATGCATTTTTTTATCGTTGATGATGAATATTTCATCTCCAACAAATGTTCTTCCATTGATTGCATCGTTTAAACATATGTGCATCTTGCATGTGTGCATGCGTTTTGCACGTGCATATGACAAGCATATGCTCATGTGCTTTGCACGTGCACTTTACCCTTAGGAATTTCTGCTAAGTGCGAACGTCAAAGATACGCGTGTGTGTTGCGCATGTGTCATGCACTAATCTTCACACACACACACACATATAAGTGTGCATCCTTCAATTTCTTATTCAAGTGCGCACATATATATAAGTGGGCACTTAAACAGGTGTGAACAAATGCCCCTCATCGACTGTGCGCAAGTGTCTTTCATGTGTGCGCAACGGTGTAAAACTTCCCGCTGTTCAGTTTCCCTTGGGATTTCACGAGCGGATCGTTGCAATCAAGTGGGAAGTTATACCGTCAGGTAGTCGAACCGTCGCAGCCTTCTTATAAATAAGACCTAACTCCTGGTCGTACTTGCACTTTTTCTACGCATTTGCTCCCCCGAAGCTTTAGCCTATCATTTGTTGCCTTCATTTGGTAAGTGAGCATTTACGGGTTGCGCGCTTGTCCTTTGCTTTTCCATTGTGCACTTATGGACAATTTCGATTTAGATCTTAGTTTAAGCACTTTAAAGAAACTTAAACATTTTGGTTTAAGGACTTTAGAGAAACTTAGAAATTCATAGTTAAGACTCTCATTGTTCATCATTCACGGGATATTCCATGATTGCGATTTTAACGCATTCTTTTCCTTTCTTGCCTTTAAGGTACAATGGAAGATCACTTATATACCACTAAGGACATCATCTCTCACAATATCATTCATTATTATGGGCCAGACTATACTGACGATCAGTGCGAAGCCGTGCTGCATCGCTTAGAAGCTTACTGTGGACGACTGCTTGCTCGCTGCTCTTCCTTTCTGCAGATGGTGTTTGAAACGATCTGGGACGCCTTGCCCGGAAACCTTGAGGTGATGCCACTCCAAGCGCTTGATTAGGTTCAAGATCAAGTGCACTCGGTTTATCTGATGGGCCTGATCTCAAAACGGCGGAGAGATGAAGTGATTACTCTCTTACAAAGCATATACCAATAAAGAGCAATCACAGCTTCATATGCTAGGATGAAAGATATCAGTGGCGACCCCGGGGCTTGCCTCCGCGAACGGAAGCACAAAAAGATGGAGGATGATGCTTAGGCAGCCTTGCTGGGCTTTATTTTTGAGTTTAGGAACCCATGTACTGATGCTAGTATCATACCACTGTAATCCTCCTTGTGCGATGGTTTGTTTTTATTTGTCTTTCACTCTTCAGTAGTCTATTATCCACCTTTTGACGTATGAAAGAAAAATACCTCTTTTTATATCCGCACTTTTTATTTGGTGCTGCAATAGCTTGACTTAGTTTATGTACTCGTTTCAGAGTGTTTAATTTACCTTTCCCTTAGACTTATAGGCAAACTTATCCTAACGTTAAATATAGGTAATCCATTTTTATGATATAAGTCCGTTAGGTTTGTGGTACTGGTTTAAGTCCATCGTACTATCGCACTGGCTGATATATTCTCGACAAGCAATCCCTTAGGTTGCTACTTGAGTAGCCCTGCATTTGTCGTGTCTTTGATCCCTTTTTGAGGCTGGACAAGACGTCTTCAAGTAGTTTTCTTAGGTTGGAATATTACTATGAGAAGATCTAGCGTTAGGTGTTGCCGTGTCTCTTTACTTGAGGTTAGGCTCGATTTAGAGCCCCGATGAGTCATAACCATGCCCGTCTGGGATGAGATGACATCCAATGGTCTTTAGGCATGCCATCAAGACCCAAAGCTAGGCATATGCCGTCACTTTGCTTTTGCTTTGAGTGTCGCGTAAATTCTTCGCTGAAGTAGGGCAAACATCCATATGAATTCTAGGCCGTATATATCGCCATCGAGATCTGGAGTTAGGAATATGCCATTACTCCGATTTTATTTGACCGTTGCGCCTGCACCGTGTTGGAATGAGGAGGAACGTCGAGATAGTCTTTCAGCTATAGATGTACCGTCAAGACTTGGTTCTTCTTTTGATGAAGCATGGTGAGAAAATATGGTTCATTTTCTTTCATTTGTGCCCGTGGATTGTATACAAGAGTTAGTATGAACCTACCTGCAGGGCAGAAAAAATTTATTTTCTCTTTATTTTCTTTTTTTAAAAATTTCTATGATACTCTATTATTTCAGCTTCATATCGCGAATGTGGCAATTGCCCAATTATTTCGGCTTTTTATTCGAGATGCCCAATCATTTCGGATAAGCCATTTTTTATTTTTACTCGCTGCTTTTTATTGCGAGTTGCTCCAACATTTCGGCCTTTTTTTATATTCATCAGTTTTGTTGTGAGTTGAAAACTTGATATCTGGTACCTTATTTGGCATTAGTATTGGTATGACTGGAATATTGTTAGGAGCAACTCATCATATACTATTGCCAAATTCGGCCAATGGTGGTTTAGGTAACATGTTCAGATCCCTGCTAACTAAGGCTTTTTTGATTTTATAAGCCATAAAGGTCTTATAAAGATATTTTTCCCTATAAGTCGTGAGGATCTCATTGGTGTATTTTCTCCTTAGGAGTCGTGGGGACTTCTAAGTGTATCTTACTCTTGTAAGTCGTAAAGATCTTACATGACTATTTTCTCGTTGCCAGTCGAGGGGACTTGGTTGGGAATATATTTATTTACGCCAATAGATTGTATACAAGAGTTGATATTGGACCACTTGTAGGGCATAAATTTTGTGGTGTTATGATGGTTTAAGAACATGTTTAGATCCCCATAGCTTAAGACTTTTGAATTCCATAAGCCGTGAGGGTCTTACGGATGATATATTCTCCCTACGAATCGTGATGATCTTGTAAGTGTATTTTCTCCTTAAGGATCGTATGGATTCCTAAGTGTGTTACTCCATTGTGAGTCGGAAGGATCTTACGTAGGTGTTTTCTCCTTACAAGGTTGAGAGGACTTTCTAAGTGCATCTTTTCTTTTCTTTTAACGAGTTCGCGCCCTTCCGGGTTTTCACAAGCTCGCCGGTATCCCTGTTGTTTTTACTCATGGTGCCTTTTTGGGTTTTCATTCATTCTCATTTCGCTTGTGGACATACTTATTTTTGCCGTGATGATCCAACATCGCTTGAGGAGACAGGCGGCCCATAAGGTAACACACTCTCCGCTGTAGATCACGACGTTTTTTGCATCGTTGGTAGAGCTTGGCTGATAGGGATTTCAGGCGTAGTTTTGCCGATGGGGCTTGGGAGAGATATGAATTGTTTATGCCCATAGATTATATACGGTTGACTATATGGTCTATGCCATAGGGCTAAACACATTAGTTCAGGGACATTTTGGTCCGTCATTAGTTTAGAGACATTCCGGTCCATTATTCCTGTGTCCAGGACGAAATGATAGTTTAAGGACATTTCATACCAGTTTAAGAATGTAATAGTCCATTATTGTCATGCAGGAGATGACATATTAGTTTAGGGACGTTCCGGTCCAACATTCCTATAGTCGAGACGAAAGGATAGTTTAAAGACATTTTGGTCTGATACCGGTTTAAGGACATAGTGGTCCATCATTATTTTATGGACGTTTCGATCCAATGGAGACATGGAGAACATGGATCGTTTGTACCCGTGGATTGTGTACGTCTAGTCATATGACCCATATCGTAGGGAAACATGCTAGTTTAAGGACATTGTGGTCCAACATCTCTAACGGGCGTATATCATTTGGTACCACTTCCAGCGTTTTGACTCAGGAATATAGTGAGCGGACACAAGTGTCGTTATTTATCATTGACCTAAGTCGTGACTCTTCAAGCGTAGTACTTTTTGAGGAATCAGCCGTTTATTGGCCGAAATGGCCTTTCGCCATGCATATCCATGAGCAGGTAAGCTCCACCTTGGTAGACCTTATCTATGATGTACGAGCCTTCATAGTTTGGTTCGAACTTTCCTTATTTTGCACGATTGGGAATCATCGGTCTTTCTGACAACCAGCATGAGTTCTCCTTGGCAAAATGTTCTCGGCCTGGTTAGTCTTTCATATGATCGTGTTGTTGGCTATAGTGCCCTTAAGGAAATTATTATAATCGCAGGCAGACAATTATGATGATTGAGAAAGGACCTATACGGGTAGAACAGCCTTACTTGAGATAATAGTATGCTATCTGGTTCATCTCTATCATCATGTACATGTATAATGTGGTATTACAGATCACTATTACATGATGATAGAACCCATAGGATTCTTCCTTGACTGCCAGGGTTATTGTGGCGATCACACTTGTGAGAACTGGGTAGTCTATAAGCAAATCTTTAAATGTCCCTAGTCGTAGGAATATTGAGACTGGGCATCGATATTCCAGAGTAGACTAGTGTATACGCTTCTTGACTCCAACGAGGGGTGATGGCCATTCTTATAGCCACCGGTGTCAATTAGTCACCAAAGATAGTATACTAGTGCTCACTGGATCTGAGTACACTGAACGGACTCGTCGGGAACATGCTGATGGTATTATACATATTGTCAGATAGCAATTCTCAGGTGATATGAGTACATGTTAGTCTGTCGACCTGAGATCGTCATTTGTCTCGTGTGAGTTTCCATTGTAGTTTGATTACTACTCTACCATAGCTCAAAAGATTCGTGCAAACAGGTTTTAGTTGGGTACAGTCTCAATCCACATGGAGGTAGTGAGCAGATTGTCAGGGATTTGTCTCTCCCGGTATTGGGGCAGATGTTGCACAGTGCACAGGTGGCCATCACCAGAAATCCTTGGCCAATGTGGACGAGATTTACTGATTTGGATCAGTAGTTTCCCAGTGGGTGATGTGCTTCACACCGACATGACTTATAGCGTTATTAGGGGTTTGAATTTATCCACCTCCTAGACCCGATATGCAATACTTTTAGACGAACAGACTGGACTGTATGTAGATTATCACAAATAGGCCCAGTAGGGGTATGGATGAGTTTGCTCGTCGGCCTTTCTTTCGTTCAATACCTGGATAGCCGTTACGCAGAGCTAGTGCCGCTGACGTGCTTGTGGTTAAACCCACTGCCAGCATATTGACAAGTCTTTAGAGTACCACACAAAGAGTTTTCCTGGTTCAGGCGATATGATGTAGATGATGTATCTTGGTACATACAGGTGTTCGATTAAATATGTGTACATGCTACACGGATTTTAATTGGACGGTTGATAATACTAGCGATTTAGGATTAAGCTGGATTATTAAATCATGTTTTGATTTAATAATTTATATATATATTTTTAATATATGTATTCTAGTAATATTGTTCACTATTCATTTTCTCTCTTGGCTATTCGTATTTTTATACGGATACGCGTATATGTATTTCGATACGTATACCATGCGTATATATACAGAATTTATTCTAGAAGATGGACACCTCATTTGTGAATATTCATTTAAGAATATTCATAAAATGAGGTGGAGGGTGAGGTGGTATTAAGTATGGTTAAAGACATGTAGAAAGAAATGAGCTTCATTAGTTTATTACAAAATGTTATGAGATTTTTTATTTGCATGGTTATGAGAAAAATATAAAGCCATTCTTTTCTTCAATTATTCACTCTCATGCTTTTCAACACTTGCTCCTGGCTAAGTTTCCTCACCTCCTCCTCCTCCTTCTTTACTTGCTCTCTTGAGATTTAGATTTGAGAGAAAAAATAGTGGAAAATTCCTACATCCCCACTCTTCATTCTTAACGAGCTTGGAGAGTGGTTGCTTCAGTAGGTGAAACTGAAGCTTAGATCGGTTCTCTCGGATGGATCATCTTTGACGAAGGAGGACCGCTTTGAAAGCACGATCCGGAGCTCTTAAGAGCATGCTAGAGTCCATACCATTGGAGTTCTTGAAGAAAACTTGAGGATGTGAGTATTCTACATATAGTAGATTAGTTTAACTTACTAGGTTTTGTTTATAAGTTCTAACACTTTAGTTTGATTCATGGTTTTGGAACTTTAGCAAACTAGAAATTTTTAAAATCCATGTTGCTATCTTCTAAAATTAGTTTGCTAATGTGCATTAGTTCCCAACAGTGGTATCAGAGTCGGGCTAGAGGCTAGACTTATTTGCACGAAGTTAAAATATCGATCGAAGATTTTTTTCCGATTCACAATTTCATTTTAGTGCTTACTGTTCGGATTTTCAAAGGCGCTTAAAATTTTTTTATGAGACCCTTAAAAATATGTGCAGGTTATTTATGGTCCCTGAAAAATTTTTAGGGGACTAAAGACAAAATTTGGGTGCTAAACCGCCGTCAAATGAGCCATTTGGGGGCTAAACAACGGCTAAATTTTGGCTTTAGGCCGCCAAATTTTTTCCAGTGATCCAGCACTTGGAATTGTGATTTTTGAAATATTTGGTTTTTGTCTAGATTTGTTTGTGTACTAGTTTGTACTTGGGGCCAATGCACAAAGTTTTAATCGATCGAAATTTTAAATTCGTGCTTTTCTATTCATTTGTTTATATGACCGTGAATATCATAGCGCGGTATAATCTGACCGGTTGCTATATGTACAATCAGACGGGTTTACGAACATGATATTCATGTTGATGTTCTGTGATTATGGTTGTGTTGGATTGTCGCGATAGATAGCCCGGTGTACGTAGTATTAGACAGCTCTGTGATGTTGTGTATATTCATATTGCATAGCGAGCGTCAGATATGTGGACTGCCGTCATCATGGCTTGTATTACTCTTTGGGGTGCGTCCTGGTTGCAGACGTAGTCACCGTTGTATATTCAGGTTTTCATTACATGCACTAGTATTACCCCACGATAGAATGCTTGGGTAGTCAGGTTCTAGAGGGCAACGGGCCACCATCTCATAGCGCTGAGACCGGGATGTCTTACTTTAGAATTGGCGGGCTATTCGCCATACTCGTAGTGGGTATAGGATTAACCTGCGGAGGGGTGCTGTTCAGTTGATAAAACTGCACATTTAATATGACATTTTTCCTACTATTTCTATATAATAAAAGGTGTTTATTATAATATATGATACATATGAGGGTTTATCTGTAAAAATACTATTTTCATGTGTTTATATATTATATTAATATTTGGTAGGAAAAAGTAAGCATATAATATCCATATGACATTTGACCCACTTAATATGCTTACCTTATTAAAACCTTTGACCAATTCTTAAAGGTTAAGTTAATATCTCTACTAATATTATTTGTTGAGTTGTTGTGCAGAATTTTCAGGGCTGAAATCAAGAAAATCAAAGTTGTTAGAACAAACCAGCTTAATTAAGAAAGTAAACTAAAGAAATCAATTCTGGCAGTGACGTAGAAAAGATTTTCAGTTTCCAGATATTCAAAAGATCACCATATATCACCAGAAGAACCCACAAGAAGATTGAGCCCAAGATTCCCCTACTTGGCCGCGGATCCACGGCCAAACCCACCTTTTGGCCGCGGATCCGCTGCGGTTTTGACGAGTTAGGAGTTGGGATTTTTCAGTTTGGATCTTAACTACTAGTTTCCAATTTAGGCATATAGGGTTCTGGCTTTGGGACTATAAATAAAGACCGAGAGCCTCTTGGAAAAATTATCAAGTCGACAAGATCATGAAGTCCAAAACGGCTCACTCATCCAGGCTGATCATCAACGGTTCATCTACCTCTTTAGAAGAGATCGAGAAGCAAACTAGTATTTGTAATCATTTTCTAAGGAAACAAAGTGTAAATGAGTTTTGTTGATTAATAAAGGTAGTTCTTTTTCTTATTCTATCTCTTTGTATTTTCATTATGAATTCTCTCTCCATCTCTTCTTCTCCCAACATGCGCGAGTAATTCTCCGCTTGTTAGGGTTTGTAGGATTAGGGTAGGTTAATGGATGATGAAAATCCTTAAACTCTTTTTACGTCCTATAAAGTTTATAAACTTTACCAAAAGAATCATTAACATCCTAATCGAGCGCTCTACCAATTCATTGTTAGTCTCGACCGCGATTAGAGATTAGATTAATGATTGTTTTGGTAAAGGCTAGATATGAACGGAGTTCCATGTCGAGATAGGGGTTAAGAGTGGGAACCCTTTTCCCTCCAGAAACCCTAATCTACATGCATCACCGTCGTTCTAGTTTTAAATCTATTAAAGGATAAAAAGGGTAATATTTAATTAATCATCCATAACTACTAAATCCTAATGAACCCTAAAAGCCCCTTTTCATATAAACTTACATCCGTAGCTAATCTAGATCTATATTTTGCATCCGTGTTTAACGTAGATCTAGATCCTACAACCATTCTTCAATATTCTTTATCCCTCCTATCTTTTTCAACACATCTAAAGTAAGAATAAAAGATTCAACATTTACCAGAGGACGACCCGTACTCATCTCGGTCTAGCTACACGCGACACCGTTATTGACTGCGGTTATTCCACAAACACTTTTTCAGATCAATCAAATGGGGCCGTTGCCGGGGATACGTGCGTAATTTTTTATTCTCACTATTTGTTTTGAATTCTTATTCGATTCATATCATAAACAAAACAAAACTGCAAATTACATATTTAACGACTGTCGTGTGAATTTTGCGAGGGGATCTGGAGTCACAGAATTGAGGAAACAGAAAGACAGAGACATTCATCAAGATCCATAGAAGTGCAGGAGGCCACGTAGAAAAATTCATTACCTGATCCCTCTACTCCGTGGCGGAAGCGCGGTGAAAGGAGCCTTTTGGCGGTGGAAGCGTGGCAAGAGAGGAGAATTAGGGTTCCAAACTTCTCTGGTATATTTCCTATATCTTTCTCTCACCTATGAAATCCAATAAAATATTTTTTCTGCAGGATTCCTTGTAAAATATCGCCGCTCAAAAGTCTTTTTGCCAAGTTTTGTGATTGGTTTGTTTTGCATATTTTAATACGGATTTTAAGGGGCAAAGACCAAATCCAGATTAGGTGGGGATTTTATCACCCTTCCTAAGCCCCACAAATCACAAACCGAGCATCTGCATCAACCCTACATTAATTTAAAAAATATCTAGATAAGACTCTAAGGACTGTCGCGCTCATTAAGGACAGAGGAAAGTCGTGGGTAATCTATCGCTTATCCGCATTACTTTTGTGGTGTCTAGGCAAATGTGTCTAAGGCAAGTGGTTACTTAATTAGGCCCACTACTTACGTAGTGGATACCTCCCACTTACCTGGCACTTACCTGGCCACAAGGGTAGTAAAGAGGTGGTAGAGGATTGATCCTGCGGCTTGTCCTTTGGAAGTCTAGGAGCGGTCTAGAGACTTGACCTAGGTAACCTTAGTTCTAGGGTTGTTTGTGCATTATTGTGTGATTTGTCTTAAGTCCCACTTTTTCAATACAAACCAATTTTAAATCACACATACGCTGCCACTTGCGCTAAACCCGCTTAGTGTATGCTCGGCAGGACACGAGATTCTAGTGCCCGTCTTGTCCGCGTTCCTGCTATCGACTTCGAAGTCGGTGCTTCTTCATCTTCTTTTCCCCCACCACACACCACATCAACCGATATGGACGGTACTCCATCAGATTATAACACTACGCTACCACCGCCCGTAGGTGCGCAGAATCCACCGTGCATTTCTCTCCAAGAGAGATGCTATCCTATCCGTGGTCCACTTCCCACTTGTCTATCTATTCCACCAGCTAACGAGGATAATTTTGAAATTAAACCCCACTACATCAACCTGTTGCCCAAATTTCACGGGCTTGAGTCTGAAGACGCGTACGTTTTCATCATTAAATTCGAAAACGTATACGCAATGATGGGTACTTCACAACTGACTGTGGATGCTATGCGCTTGCATCTTCTCCCATTCACTTTGTGCGACTTGGCAGAAAAGTGGCTTTATAATACTGCCGCACACTCTTTCACTAATTGGGACGAATTCGTAATAGCATTTCTTAAGAAGTTTTACCCAAACCATAAGACCGCCCATATTAGGAGCGAGATCAACCAGTTTACCCAGCTTCCCAATGAACCATTTTGGAAGTGCTTTGAATGTTTCAAGGATCTGCTTGTCCAATGTCCTCATCATGGAATACAAAGATGGGATTTGTGCCGAATTATATATGAGGGCATTAATCCAGCGACAAAACAGATGCTTGAAACAATGTGTCAATGCAATTTCATGTCCAAAGACGATGGCGAAGCTTGGAAGTATCTGGAAGATCTCCCTGAAAATACTTTACAGTGGGAAAGCGTAAGACCACCTTCATCTAGGGAAGGTATTCATCGGCTCGACGTTTCCATCGCAGTAAAAGCCGAAATGGCAGCGATGCAGAAGAAACTCGACGCTATTGAGAACAAATTCTCGTCAGTCTCCTTAAATCAGGTCACGCTTCCCAAGACCGTGTGTGGTTGCTGTTCAGATCCTTCACACTTGACGGAAGAATGTCCTATGAATGCACCGTTTCAAGGTCACGAGCAAACTAATGCTTCTTTTCAGCAGCGACCTAGAAACGATCCTTATTCTTCCATGTATAATCAAGGATGGAGGAATCATCCTAACTTTGCTTGGAACCAAAACCAACCCCAAAATCAAAACCAGTTCCAAAGCAATTATCAAAGATCTCCTCCACAGCAACCACAACCACAAAGTCAGCACCCCTTTCAGTCACAAAATTTTCAAAATCCGGCCAACACTTCTGTACCGCAATTGGCCGGTACTGATAACTCTTCACTCGCACAAACTTTGGATATATTTATGAAACATTCCATGCAAATATTGGCTGATATGAAGTCTTCTATTGATACCATAAAGAAAGACTCCGCCTCCCATGGTGAGAGTATTAAATCAATAGAAAACCAACTTGCACAGTTGAACGCCGCAATGAGTGCGAGAGAAAAAGGGAAACTCCCATCTCAATCCTTACCGAATCCTGACCACTCACAAAATCATAATGTGAGTGCCGTTACTACGTTGAGATCGAGAAAAGTGCTGAATAACCGAGTGGGTGAGCAATTTGATGATGTTAGTGATACCAATGATACCCCAGATTCTACTTCTTCCCCTAATTTGTCTAGTCTCCCACCTTCATCCAAGCCTATTCTCCGTTTTCCCCAAGGCTCGAACAATTCGCCCAATCTATCTAAGACAATTCCCACTCCAATTTTGGGATCGAATCCGTCTCCACAATCTTCTCCACAAATGTTGGACCCAAAACTTATTGATCAATCTTCATTTCCAAACAGATTAAGGGCCAATAGACCTAACCCATAAATGGAGAAGTTTGTGGAAATGTTTAAGCAAGTTAACGTGAATATTCCTCTCCTAGATACTATTCAACAAGTCCCATCTTATGCAAGAATCCTTAAGGACTTGTGCAGTAGGAAGAGAAAAGTTCAAGTACCTAAAAAAGTTTTCCTTGCGAGTAATGTGAGCACTACTTTTACACAACAACTATCCAAGAAACGAAAGGACCCCGGAAGTCCTACAATTTCTATTTCTATTGGGGGTAAAAATATCAATCGTGCTCTACTCGATTTAGGTGCTAATGTTAACTTGCTTCCGTATTCTGTTTATGAGCAATTAAGGATCGGAGAGTTAAAACCGACGCATTGCACTCTTCAGATGTCGATCGATCTATCACCCAACCTAGAGGTGAGCTAGAGGATGTGTTAATCAAAGTCGGGGAATTTATATTTCCCGTGGACTTTATCGTTATTGATACACAACCTGTAGCGAACCCACGAAACCAAATTCCAGTGATTTTAGGTCGACCTTTTCTTGCTGCTTCCAACGCAGTAATCAATTATAGAAACGGCTCTATGACCCTATCCTTTGAAAAGAAGTCAATTGAGCTTAATATTTACAAGTTGGAAAGTGAACCCTCCGAACCCTATACTCATGTGTGTTCTGTCGAAATAATAGATTCCGACAGCAGCGAAATTGAAGAGCTTCACGATACTGATCTCGACTCCGCTATTACGTTGTTGTCCCGGTCAACATCTAACGCGGAATATGAACCTTTTATGGAGTCCGAGTATCATCATGTTCTTTCCGATGAGATTATTATTCGGGATATCGATGAAAGCTTCGAAGAAATTTTTGCTGAAGAACTCGCATTCTTAGAAAATACAGGTGGTGTGATGAATCAACCTCAACACAAAGAAGTTGAACCATCACCACTTCTTCTTATCGATAACAAGAATGCGAGTAATCTATCATCATTGTTTCGTCTCTACAAACCGAGACGTAAACCTTTTCCATTACACCTCTTATCTCTTCCCCACTTCTTCATATCAATAGGCGACATGTTCTTCCACCAACCTTGGTGCTTCATCAATAAAATTTTTGAATGGTTGGTGTTGACTTTTGGTCTTTGCAAGGCTTTACTTTGACCAATAATTTTAACCCCCTCAAAATAATTTTAATTGCTTAATACGATTTTACTTAAGTTTGGGGGGGGGGATATTTTCGCTCTTGAAAGGAAATTTTTATAAGATTGTGAGCCAAAAATAAGTTTGGGGGAGGATTTCACTTTCATTATTTCTTGTCCCCTTTTTCCTCCCAAGTGTATAGGTTTTTGAGCTTAACGGATGACATCAGTGGGGACACAGCTGTAAACAGGTTTGGGGGAGGTTTGTGCTTATTTACGCATCACTTTGCAACATACTTTGCATAAGCACAAAACAAAATATAATAAAAAAAATTTGTAAATAAATAAGATAATAAAAGATTAGATAGTGAAAATTTACATCCAAAAGATTGGAAAAATTTAAGAAAACCAAGAAAATTAGAAGTTTTCTTAAACGAACTAGTAATAAGTAGTTATGAGCTGTTGTCCCAAGGGTTAGTAAGATGAAGGAAATTACTGATCTGAGGATAAAAATAAGTCTGAAAAATAGTTCCTATTCTGGAAGCTAAACATTTGAACGTTGATATCCTACTATACGCACTTACACACGTCTTGAAACTCGGGATAGTAGAGGATACCTTGAAATGCTCTTGTCTAAAAGCCAAAGTATGAAGGAAATAATAAATGAAGAAAATATAAAAATGGTGAAAAGAAAAAAATGAACACTGGCTTTGTTATCGCCAAGGCCGCAATAAAAAAATATAGCGAGGGTGCTTCATCACCTAGTGCCTTAGACCAACTGGTTTGGGAGTCACTGCTAAGCCTTAGGTGGTGCAAGACGAGAAAAATACTATCACCTAATCCGCAAGCATATGAGTAATCGGTCGGTTAGTACCTCAAGAAGTATTAACGGTCGCATGAAAATTGTGTGAGCAAATTCAACTAAATATTCATCGATTAAAAAAGTACTGAGGCAGATGGACAAGAGTATGATAGCTTGAATTGAATTCTCCGAGTGTAGGGATGTTCTTTACACATACATAGGGGTATATGATCGATGTTTGGATGAAAGGTAGGAATGAAGAATAAAGATGATGTTTTATTGAGGGATGATGTGATTTCTAACATCTTTTCATGACTATTAAGATAGGGCTCATGAAAACTGAAAAGCTAGTGTAGTTGGAAACTCTAAATTTTCAAAATATTTCTTTTATAGTTCTTATCTTTATTTGTAATTTTCACTATCTTTCTTTTATTATGGGATTTTGTAGGTGTAATCCGCTGAAAACCCTCAGGAGACAACACTCCTCCTACTAGGGACACCTAGAGGTTTAACGGCTTGTTGCACGTGCTCAGTGCAATCGTGTTGCCTACGAAAGTGTGCTTAGCTTCTTCTTTTTCTCCTTCTCTTGAATAAACTAGTTTGCTCGGGACGATCAAAGATAAGTTTGGGGGTATTTGTTCAGTTGATAAAACTACACATTTAATATGATATTTTTCCTACTATTTCTATATAATAAAAGGTGTTTATTATAATATATGATACATATGAGGGTTTATCTATAAAAATACTATTTTCATGTGTTTATATATTATATTAACATTTGGTAGGAAAAAGTAAGCATATAATATCCATATGACATTTGACCCACTTAATATGCTTACCTTATTAAAACCTTTGACCAATTCTTAAAGGTTAAGTTAATATCTCTACTAATATTATTTGTTGAGTTGTTGTGCAGAATTTTCAGGGCTGAAATCAAGGAAATCAAAGTTGTTAGAAAAAACCTGCTTAATTAAGAAAGTAAACTAAAGAAATCAATTCTGGCAGTGACGTAGAAAAGATTTTCAGTTTCCAGATATTCAAAAGATCATCATATATCACCAGAAGAGCCCACAAGAAGATTGAGCCCAAGATTCCCCTACTTGGCCGCGGATCTGCGGCCAAACCCACCTTTTGGCCGCGGATCCGCCGCGGTTTTGACGAGTTAGGAGTTGGGATTTTTCAGTTTGGATCTTAACTACTAGTTTCCAATTTAGGCATCTAGGGTTCTGGCTTTGGGACTATAAATAAGGACCGAGAGGCTCTTGGAAAAATTATCAAGTCGACAAGATCACGAAGTCCAAGACGGCTCACGCATCTAGGCTGATCATCAACGGTTCATCTACCTCCTTAGAAGAGATCGAGAAGCAAACTAGTATTTATAATCATTTTCTAAGGAAACAAAGTGTAAATGAGTTTTGTTGATTAATAAAGATAGTTCTTTTTCTTATTCTATCTCTTTGTATTTTCATTATCAATTCTCTCTCCATCTCTTCTTCTCCCAACATGCACGAGTAATTCTCCGCTTGTTAGGGTTCATAGGATTATGGTAGGTTAATGGATGATGAAAATCCTTAAACTCTTTTTACGTCCTATAAAGTTTATAAACTTTACCAAAAGAATCATTAACATCCTAATCGGGCACGCTACCAATTCATTGTTAGTCTCGACCGTGATTAGAGATTAGATTAATGATTGTTTTGGTAAAGTCTAGATATGAACGGAGTTCCATGTCGAGATAGGGGTTAAGAGTGGGAACCCTTTTCCCTCCAGAAACCCTAATCTACATGCATCACTGTCGTTCTAGTTTTAAATCTATTAAGGATAAAAGGGTAATCTTTAATTAATCATCCATAACTACTAAATCCTAATGAACCCTACAAGCCCCTTTTTCATATAAACTTACATCCGTAGCTAATCTAGATCTATATTTTGCATCCGTGTTTAACGTAGATCTAGATCCTACAACCATTCTTTAATATTCTTTATCCCTCCTATCTTTTTCAACACATCTAAAGTAAGAATAAAAGATTCAACGTTTCCCAGAAGACGACCCGTACTCATCTCGGTCTAGCTACACGCGACATCGTTATTGATTGCGGTTATTCTACAAACACTTTTTCAGATCAATCAGGTGCCCAAGTCACCGGATTTTGGAAGTGCTGGGTGGCCCACTCACTTCGTTGATTGGAGTTGCCTCACTTCTGGGATTGGCGGGTGGCTTGCCGCATTCGTAGGGATCTAGGATATGATACTACGTGCTATCTACACGACCGGAAAAATTGCATTTCATATTTGGCTCTATTGAAATGTACTTTTCCTAGTTTATCTGTATTTCTATACAGCGTTTGTTTCTGTTGTGATGCTTCTGTAATGTTGCTTGATGTCATGCGTGAGATGATTGATTATATATATTATATATATATTTAGTAGATGCTATATATGTTTTTCATCTGCGCTAGTCCTGTCCCTGCTCTGTCGTAAGTTAAGTAATCTTACGGTGACGACCCGGGACCCTATGGCGAATACGGATGGTATATATGTATGTGTCTATTTTCGTTTCTTTCTGGCATGATATGTTAAATTGATGGGACTGCATTAATTCTGATTAATGCAAGGAAAACAAACATAAATGATGTTGTTGGAACCAATTTTTGAAAACTATAGGCGTTTCCTTTTACTTTGTATCGAGGTATTTAGTTAGGAATATCCTGCACCTCATTCGATACGGAAAGAGCCTAGATCTCTTCACAGGAAGTGACCTCTTTGGCAAAAGTTTATGTGACTATAAACTACTCGGTTTTTCTCAAAACCATCGGTTTTCTACAAAACCACTCATTAAAAAATGCGGAGCCTAAAACCACTCCTTTTTAAAACTGCTTGAGTTCCTTCAACGATATACGGTTTATTACGTTAAAGGTTTTTTTTATCAAAAACCAGCCGTAGCCCTTTGTCATTTTAGATTTGTATTGCTTAGTGTTCATGCTACGTTTGTCATTGCTGTTCGCCGAGGCGTAGCGTGTGGTAGTTCTGTAATACTTTTTTTCGCATGAATATGTGGATTGGTTAGGATAGTTGTACGGCTTTGTTGATCATTAGTCAAGGGTCGTGCGAGTGAGTTTAACGCAATCAAGATAGTGACGAGTTGAACTTGACTAGGACCCTTGATTTGTTGATCATTCGTCAAGGTCCTTAGGTCCTAGGGGAAAAAACCATATCGAGAGTTTCAAACATATAGGAAACTTGCCAACTTTGTGCATACCTTCTGGAGTGTAGTAACTTTGGTCACATTCCATCAAAGTTATCACACAATGATAGTTGGGTCCCTGTTCAAACCATAATATTGCATTATTATATTCCCCATTCTTATTCTTTTTATAAATAAACATGTGCTTTTGACGCATGTCTGCTACATATTACAGGTTACAGGTTCTTGGAGCGAAAACAGTGAAAACGATGAAAAGACGATGCAAAAGTGGATTTTGACCAACAAACAGAAGACTCTTGATCAAGCCTACATCAAAAATAAAATTCATAAAGTACAAGGCAATGCAAGGTCCAAGATTACAAAGTGAACGGTTAAAAGTCCACCGCAATTATTCATTGGAGATCTAGAAGAAATAGAAAAGCCAAATTGAATAAAGATCCAAAGAAATAAAAAGCCCAAGAAGCCCAGAATCAGTTCCAAAATTTCCAGACATAAAATTTTACCAAAGCTTGGAAGTCTACTTTGACTAGGTCTTCCTAAGGATATTTTGGTAAATGTAGACATGCGAATCAATTGTAACCTAGGGTTTCTATCTCCTATAAATAGAAGCCCAAATCATTGTATTCTTTTCATGCCTCCCTTCATTAATAAATTTCAGCATTCTTTTGGAGAGCATCATTTTTTGTAAGTTCTTTATTTTCTGCCCTAGGTTAATTTTCTATTCTTGCCTTAGATAAATTTAATTTCTTGTCTTGGTTAATCTTTTATTCTCTGCCCTAGATAAATGTATTTTAATTCCCTAATGAGTGAGTAGTCTCCTCGCTTGTTAGGGTTAAATCTGGGGAAGGTTTGAGAGACGAAGATCTCTCATCCCCTTTCTTGCCCATCATATATTTTCATAGGACTCTATGCATACATGCACATATCGCTCCCTACGGCACCCTATCTCTCGAGGTAGCGGTGATACCGTAGTATAAAGGCCCGGTTGCGCGCGTTTTCTATGGAGGTTAGGGTAAATATTAAGAAAGGAAGGACAAGGATCTAGAGGAAGAACAATCTTCCCAATCATCCTAATCCCTTTTATTAATATTTACCATAACACCTAATTAGATTTTCATATGGGTATAGAAAGCGGTGAGATTTATAGACTTTCCAAACTTAACCTAGACCTAACCCTAGCAAGACTTAGATATAGATTAATTAGGTTTTTAGATTTAATAATCAATCCGAACACCCTTCGGAATTAACTCGTTAGCGCAATTAGGAGATTCACAACATCCCTGTGGACCGACCCGTACTCACCGGCTAGCTTCATGCGACGCCGTTCTTGATTGCGGTTATAGATAGTTTTTGAGACAAACCAAATGGCGCCGTTGCCGGGGATGGCGTAGAATTTTCTTTTCGCAATTTCGGGTTAATCATAAAATTTAAAAAAATCATAAAAATCTGAAAAATCAAAAAAAAAAAAATATAAAAATATATAATTTGTTATTTTTGGAAAGGATACTTTGTTGTTTTAATTTTGCAGGATATACAAAGTCGATCTGGAAATTACCAGAAAGCGAAACAGAAAAATGGGTATCGGAACAGAAGGGATTTTAAAAAACAGAGAAGCACAAAAATTTTGGAGCCCCAAACCCCCCAACCCGCCGCGATTCCGCGGCCAATACCCACCTTAGGCCGCGGAAACGCGGCCGTCTTGTCGATTCGTCGCACCAAAAAATTGTGGGGATCTGAGCCATCAAGAGGACCGCGGAACCGCGGTGTTAGAGCTCTATTGCCGCGGAAGGGCGGCGATTTGGTGGCATCTACTTCTGAAAAATTTTCTGTAAGATTTTCTGTTCCTTTTCTGTATATTTTGAAATATATTTTCTGGAAATGCCTGCAGGATTTTGTGCACCTTAAAAATATATTCCTTTCCAAATAACGATCTTGTGCAGGATTTTTGGGCCCCGCTCAAAATTGAAATTGATTGCAAGTAATCTTTTGGGTTGCATATCTTTTCTCGAATATCTTTTTGCAACATTTTTTTTTCCAAATAAAGATTCTTGTGATATGCTTCAAATAATAACCAATTGCAAGTAATATTTTGCTGTTGCATATCTTTTCTATAAAATATTTTGCTGTTGCATATCTTTTCTCTAAAATCTTTTTGCAACAAAATTTTTTCCAAATAAAGATAAAGAAAAAAAAATCAATGAAAAATGAAAATAAAAAGGACAAATATTTTATAGAGCTTGCAAAATTTTTTAGCCCCAAATAAATCCTTGCACCATCCAACCTTCCTTCTTGTCACCTTTCTTCTTCTAACATGGGTACCCCACATAATAAATCATTAGCTGAATTTTGGTATCCCGAACCTAATTTTGCGTCATATGTCAATGTGTTCGGTCAATTTAAAGACGATCCTTCCATGCCTAAAAAATCTTTGAAAGATCACATAGAGGAGTCTAGGAGAAATAGTTTGACTTTTCAACCCACTTTGTGTCAACCAAGTCAACCTTCACCACCTACATATGTTGATACCACTTCTTCAAGTCCTTCTGTCACTCCTAGGCCGATGTCCATCGCTGAGCATATTGCTCAATCTCGCAGTAGATCTTTCACCCCTCTCCACTCATCTAGTTTTAGGGATCCGCACGATTATTCACCTTTTTATCCATATGTTGACCCTACCCCTACCCAACCACCCACTTCCTACCAGTCCTACCCGACCTTACTATCCTCACTAGACACTATTTCTACACAGCCATTAGAGAGTTTCACATATCCCACCAATTTTGAATCTTTTACTGAAACCCCCTCACCACCTAAGTCTAGTTTGGAAGAGTCGTTGGAAGCGTACATTGCAGCAACAAATAAAATGATGAGGAATGTGGAAGCGTCCATGGCCGCCCTTATGCAATCTAGTGAACCGGTAGCTAGTGTCCCGCTAGCTCCAAATTTTTCAATGTATGAGGCGGCAGTTGGACAGAGTGAGAATGAGAGAGGATTTTCAAATCAAACCTACCATTACCCAATTGAAGCCCACAACTCCTGTTTGCCATCGATTGCCCTAAATAGTTCACCTGTTGAAAATAAAAATGAGTTGTGTGATTTTGTAGTGTTTGATTTGCCAGATTGTGAGGAACCTCTTTCGAGTGAAACCGCACCTAATCCTTTCGATCTTTACACCTCCACTCTAGAACCTAAATCGATAGATATCCATGCTTTTGATGAGGTGTCTAAAGAAATTGATTTTCACTTGATTGAGGATATAGACGCCGGGAATATTTCGGATGATGAACCTGTCGATTCGCTTGAAATTTTTTGTTCAAATCATCATCCTGAGTTATTAAATGTTTCTCCCGAACCTCATATGCGTCTTGATTTTGACGATAATGGCATGGATAGGATAAATAATGAGTTGAATATTGAGGATAGTATTGAGGAGAGTCTTGAGGATAATATTGAGGTTGAATCATTTTTGTTTGATGTGTCTGATTTTCCAATTCATCCTCCTGAACCTTTGACTGTTACATCACCCTCCCTTTCCCATCGTTCCGACCATGCTTGAAGACTGTGAGCTTGAAAGATTTTCCTTTGAATTCGATACTGTTCTCACAGATGATAACACCTACGAGTGTTTCACCTTTTCGGACGATGTTGATGACTCACCGCCCGAGTTTGAGTCCTTTACATTTTCAGATGAGTTAGTTAAACCATCAGACTTGGGTGCTTACAGTAGTTTCGAACCATTAATGGAATCTTTCAAGTTCGAAACAGTTTACTACGGTGAGAAAGATACTATTCTTAATTCACTCCCTTTCGTTTTTCCCATTGTTCCGACCGAACAAGTGACCGTTACGCTTTCATCTCAAATACCAAGTTCGGCGTACCCGTGTTTTCTTGCGAATCTTGAGGGATTTGATCCCATTGCACGACGGGTTGATAGGTTAGCGCAATCGCTTTTAACACATCGGTCATCACAAATTGCGCTAATTTACTCACTCAATTTACACCCTCAAGATCGTACTGTACTTCTTTCTTCTTTCCGCCATTCTTTTCCCCCACCGAGACCATATTCTACCCTTCTTCCCACATGGTCTCGTGTGTTTCTCATTTCTTTTCTTTCCACCCCATCATTTCACCAACTTGACCATTACCATGATAAGATTTTTGAATGGTTGGTGCTAATCTTTGGCTTGTGTAAGGCCAAGCTTAAGTTTGGGGGGAACCTTGTTGTATATATGTATATAATTTGTTTTCTTTTTCTATAAAAAATAAAAAAAAATTCAAAACATTAAAAATATAAAAAATTTGTAAATAAATAAACATGGGAGTGCCGACAATTTTTGACCCTCTTGGTTTAGCATGACAGTGAGGACACTGTCAAGTTCAAGTTTGGGGGTATGCTCGGTACGTCTTCTTCCTTCGCATTCATTTGTACATATTTTAGCATTTGCATATTTATTTGAAAACCCATAAAAATTGAAAAAATTCAAAAATTATAAAAATTATTGTATTCAATTTTGGCTAATTGACTTGAGTTTGACAGATAGGTTAACTAGCTAGGAACAACTAGATCTTAGACTTAGTAAATTAAAAAATCTAAAGATAACCTTCCTTAAAGTTTAACGGTAGAAAGTATATGCTTTTGTAGTTTATTTAGAAATACGCAAATTTTGGGTTCACTTCTTGGGCTAAGTCGAAATGAGGGAAGAGTATTGATGTTCTTATTAGAGTATAAGTTTGAAAAATAATTCCTAGCTTAAGTCTAAATTCTGAAAATGTATACCCTACAATTTGCACAATCACGCACCTTGAAACTTGGAATAGTAGAAGAGACCTTGAAATGCTCTTGTCTAAAGTCCTTAGTACAATGAAAATAAAAGAAAAAAAAGTGAATAAAGAAAAAAAAATGGACACTGGTTTTTGTGATTACTTAAGGCTGTAAAAAAAATAGAAAAATATTTAGCGATGGTGCTTCATCACCTAGTGCCTTAGACTAACTGGTTTGGGAGTCACTGCTAAAGCCTTGGGTGTTGCAAAACTAGGAAGTACGCTTTAAAGTGCAAACGCATCTTGTAATCGGTCGTTGGTATCTCAAGAAGTATTAACGGTCGCTGGTATCTCAAGAAGTATTAACGGTCGCATGAAGGATGTGTAAGCAAAATTCAATTAAAAATTCACCAACTAATAAGTGCTTTGGACAATGGACGAGAGTACGAATGCTTGATTTGAATTTCCAAGTGTAGGGGTGATTTATAGACACACGTGGGGGTATGTGATTGGGATTTAGATGAGAGAAAGGGATGAAAAATAGAACTTGTATCTTTAGTAGAGTTGATAAAAATTCCTGAGTGGAGATGAAACCCTAGAAGGAAAACTTAAGAAATGCCGAAAGCTAAGTAGGTCTGCAGAACATATATAATTTTAAGTTAAATGATGAGGAAGTGTGAAGAATATGGGTGGATAATTTATGAGTCGACGATAATAGAATTCCTTGTTGGAAAACTTAATTGGAGAATAAAAGTCGAAAAGCCAAATTGATAGGATTTTGTGGGTAGTATCCGCTGAAAACTCTCAGGAGACAACACTCCTCCTACTAGGGACACCTAGAGGTTTAACGGCTTATTGCACGAGCTCAGTGCAATCGCGTTTCCCTGCGAAAGTGTGGTTAGGATTTTAGTGAATAAAAAAATAAGTTTGCTCGAGGACGAGCAAAAGATAAGTTTGGGGGTATTTGTTCACACCATAATATTGCATTATTATATTCCCCATTCTTATTCTTTTTATAAATAAACAGGTGCTTTTGACGCATGTCTGCTACATATTACAGGTTACAGGTTCTTGGAGCGAAAACAGTGAAAACGATGAAAAGGCGATGCAAAAGTGGACTTTGACCAACAAACAGAAGACTCTTGATCAAGCCTACATCAAAAATAAAATTCACAAAGTACAAGGCAATGCAAGGTCCAAGATTACAAAGTGAACGGTTAAAAGTCCACCGTAATTATTCATTGGAGATCTAGAAGAAATAGAAAAGCCAAATTGAATAAAGATCCAAAGAAATAAAAAGCCCAAGAAGCCCAGAATCAGTTCCAAAATTTTCAGACATAAAATTTTACCAAAGCTTGGAAGTCTACTTTGACTAGGTCTTCCTAAGGATATTTTGGTAAATGTAGACATGCGAATCAATTGTAACCTAGGGTTTCTATCTCCTGTAAATAGAAGCCCAAATCATTGTATTCTTTTCATGCCTCCCTTCATTAATAAATTTCAGCATTCTTTTGGAGAGCATCATTTTTTGTAAGTTCTTTATTTTCTGCCCTAGGTTAATTTTCTATTCTTGCCTTAGATAAATTTAATTTCTTGCCTTGGTTAATCTTTTATTCTCTGCCCTAGATAAATGTATTTTAATTCCCTAATGAGTGAGTAGTCTCCTCGCTTGTTAGGGTTAAATCTGGGGAAGGTTTGAGAGACGAAGATCTCTCATCCCCTTTCTTGCCCATCATATATTTTCATAGGACTCTATGCATACATGCATATATCGCTCCCTACGGCACCCTATCTCTCGAGGTAGTGGTGATACCGTAGTATAAAGGCCCGGTTGCGCGTGTTTTCCATGGAGGTTAGGGTAAATATTAAGAAAGGAAGGACAAGGATCTAGAGGAAGAACAATCTTCCCAATCATCCTAATCCCTTTTATTAATATTTACCATAACACCTAATTAGATCTTCATATGGGTATAGAAAGCGGTGGGATTTATAGACTTTCCAAACTTAACCTAGACCTAACCCTAGCAAGACTTAGATATAGATTAATTAGGTTTTTAGATTTAATAATCAATCCGAACACCCTTCGGAATTAACTCGTTAGCGCAATTAGGAGATTCACAATATCCCTGTGGACCGACCCGTACTCACCGGCTAGCTTCATGCGACGCCGTTCTTGATTGCGGTTATAGATAGTTTTTGAGACAAACCAGTCCCGACTCCCACTGATGAGCATGTATTATTCGGAAGATTTTTACTTCACAATTAGCTAAGCTATTAGGAGTATAGAAAATGTTAACGAGGTTATGCCTCTGCGGAAACGAGATTATTTAATTGGGTCCGTGTGAAAGCATGGGGGACCTCCCTCGGAGTACCAACATTGACTTGGCTGAACGGTTAGCGAACTTGTAAGGTGTATATGATCCTGACTAGTTCTCCTTTTAGGGTTTGAAGGAGAATTCAAGGAAACAGTGGTGGCCATCCTGATTAGATAAAGTGATTAACCAACATAATTTTGATAGAGTGCACGCTGAGTGTTTCTTTTCTCTCTATCTTTAGTTTGCGACTATAACTTACCTTAAACTAAAACTCATGAACTAAGTTAACCGAACCTTCTTACACACTTTGGCTTTTGGATTGTCATGATTCATAACAAATTCACATATATCCCTACCACTCCTACTTCCCCTTTGCATTTCTCCAAAACACTCTGTATCACTAAGAAGATCCATATTGCTTGGGTATGCTATCGTATAGTTACTTATGAACTCGAAGAACTTGTTTCAGTTCGAGGATGGATTCCGGTTCTGGAGAAATTGTATAAGATTATTCACTTGTCTTTTCTCTTTACCTTCTCTCAGGTTGTGTGGGCTCCTAGTATTAGGAGAGTACACATATTACTCTTATTGGACAGTCTTCTTCCAAATCTTAGGTAGGTGTCGAAAGGTAGGGAAGAAGAAAACCAATTAGCCTAAGTATGGTGTATAGAAGGTAAGAAATAAAGATATAGAAAGGGATTGAAGTGAGGGCAAAGAAAATTGCGACTACTGTCATGAATCTGGATAGTGGAAGTGATATTACTAGGAATACCCGGCCACTTTTTCGAAACATGTTCATGTTTCAGTTTTACTGTGCAGTGTTAATTGAAAACTGCTTTCCCAATTAGATTCTGACTCAAGGGTATATATTTACCAGACTTTATTCTCACATCTGTATGGCATTACAAATACTGAGTGGGAGTAGAATATTGGGAATTGGGTGATTAGACCTCAATATCAGAATTCTTTATAATTGGTGATATTTAAGGAAGTCACTTGGGTTTTGCCTAACGGCAAATATTTGGTTTTGAATATCCATTGTTATGCACCAATTTCAAACTGATATATCTGTACGTTTATTTTATAAAGTGAGAAATATCCTTTTGAAATTATGTTTATGATATTTACCTATATCAGTTGATGATTAGGTAAGGTGTATTCAATAACGGTGTAGTTCTTCTTAATCATAATACAGTTTTCAACCTACGACGCATAGGGTTCGAGTTATTAAACTCAGAGGACTTATACAAAGAATTGTATGTTGTCCGATATCCATTGGGACAACGGGTCAGTACTCGTACTATATTCCATTTACTTATGACTTCTCTGGTTTTAGACACGTATTTCGTTGAAATACAGGGTCCAAATTTTGAGAAGTTAGAGGTATAAGAATAAAGTAGAGAACAATGCATTGGAAGTATCAGGATTCTTCGAGATAATCGAAGATGTAGATATTTATGCTAGGTATTTCGTCGTAAGTAATATATTTGAGAACTTGCTTCTCTATCAGGTTACTCATCCTTGGGCGCGCTCCTTGATGAGTAATACTGCTTGGCCTTCTTCCATCTAGTCGATATGCACAGGAAACAGCTGCATGATATTTTGAATCTGGTTCCAATTAAATTAATGTCTTTGTTTCTATATTGGATGTAAAATGGATTCATATCTTAACGATGTTAAGGTATAAGGAGTTGTCCGGCTTATACTTAAAACCAGAATCCGGATAAACTCAAGGCACGTTTCAATAATGGCAGTTTGTGGGTTATCCCGGGCTTTGATGAGGGTTAACATTTTACTATTTGTAGGATCAATAGTTATATTGTTCTTGACTCGCCACCCGTTTTGGTAAAATAAATTCTTTTCAGAAAACATTTATGGGGGTATGGTCGAACTGGAAGTCATTCCAGAATCATAAACGGTTACTGAGTATTTTGTAGAACTTAAGAATTTAATTGGATTCGACAATCTATTAGCTATTCTATAGATTTGGTGGGTAACCTCAGCCACCCGAGAGGTATTTAGATCTCCTCAAAGACGATGACAGAGAGGTTTTGATGACCCAACCTTCCCACTATTTCTGTCCTAAACTATGAGATCTAGCCGGTGGATGATTATAATATCATTCTAAATTGGATTTAGAAGTGCACGTATATATGACTTTGCCAGAGAGTTGCTGTAGTCGGTGGGAGCAGCGGAAGCGTGGTGGGACAGTAGCTTATGTCTATTTATAGACTAAAACAAGTTTAACGGAGATAGATCATTTATTTTGATGTGACAGTCATGGAGTTTGATTTCATCGAAATAACAGATGGACTTGGTAAGAAGGTAGTACGGAGTGATGTCCTGGTATTTGGATGATGTACTCCTGATAGAAAGTGATGTTCCTACACGGTTATACTGTGGCTGTCACATGTATTTCTCCACATAGGATCTAGACAAAATATCAGGGATTCTGGTGACTAGATCTATGGTTTTAGATATAGATTTGGGAAGTGTCCCAATTCGGGTGCTTTGACACTATTCTAAAGTGTTTTAGAATGGACGACTCCTGGCATGGTGGTGTACCCGCAAATGATGGAGCCGCCCTCTCTAAAGAGATGTCTTCTAGACTGATGCGGAGAGGGATTTGCATGATTGACATATCACTTGCTTTGGCAATTGAGTCAATCATGAGATGTCAAATACCACACCAGATAATGCTTTTTGCACTAGCTACAAAAAACAGATATTAATCCAATCCTAGAGAAACATTAGGAAGCAGTTATGAACATTAGAGGATGTTCTTGCTATATGGTAACGGCCGTCTCTTGTAGGAGGCGGTTACCGTTTCAGCCTTCCAAAGTGACCTGGATGACAGAATGGCTGTCAGAGTTAATAGTTTTCCCTCTTTTGAGGTGCAGTGTGTTGGATAGGTTTCTAAGCAGGATACTGAGGTGGTTATGGCGCTAGATGCTGATTGCATCAGCAATTGGATACAGCCTAAGTAGTTTGTTGGATTTGGATGTTCATTTACGAACATGGTCCCATCAGCTATCCAGACAAATTTTAAGGCAAGTATCACTTATTTCGGGACATAGTCGTTCTCCGCGAAATTGAGATATAGAGAGATAAAGATAGCAACATTGAAGCGGATCCATTCAGTGAGGCTATTTCTCGAACGCGAATGTTTCGCAAACATGATTTGAGAAACTGATTAGTAGAGAAGTTGGGTGATCGGTAGCATACGAGCAGTGAGTATGCGACACCGCAATAATTAACTTTAAGTGCAAGTAGGAGATTGTTGGCTATAGTTCCCTCAAGTCAATTATTGTAATCGCAGGCAGTCAATTATTGTAATCGCAGGCAGGACCTATATGGGTCAAACAGTCTTACTCGAGTTGATAGTATGCTATCTGGTTTATCTCTATCATCATATACATGTATAATATGGTATTACAGATAACTATTACATGTTGATAGAGTCCATAGGATTCTTGCTTGACTACTAAGGTTATTATGGCAATCATATTTATAAGAACTGGGTAGTCTATAAGCAAATCCTTAAATGTCCCTAGTCATTGGAATATCAAAACTGGGCATTGATATTCCATAGTAGACTAGTGTATACGTTTCTTGACCCCGACGAGAGATGATGGCCGGTCTTACAGCCATTGGCATCAGTTAGTCACCAAAGATAGTATACATGTGCTCGCTGAAGGTGAGTACACTGGACGGATTCGTCGGAAACATGCTAGATGGTATTATACATATTGTCAGATAGCAATTCTCATATGACATGAGTACGGATTAGTCTGTCGTCCTGAGATCGTCATTTTTCTAGTGTGAGTTCCCACCATACTTTGATTACTACCCTACCACGGCTCAAAAGATCGTGCAAACATGTTTTAGTTGGGTACAGTCCCGAGCCACATATAGGCAGTGAGCGGATCGTCAGGGATTCGTCTCTCTTGGTATTGGGGTAGATGTCGTGCAGTGCACGAGTGTCCATCATCAGAAATCCTTAGCCAAGGTGGAAAAGATTTACTGAATTGGATCAGTAGTTTCTCAGTGGGTGATGGGCTTCACACCGACACAACTTATCGCGTTATTAGGAGTCTGACTTTATCCACCCTCTAGACCCAATATGCAATACTCTTAGACGAATAGACCAGATTGTATGGAGATTGTTACAGACAGGCTCAGTAGAGGTACATATGAGTTTGCTCGTCGGCCTTCCTTTCGTTCAATACCTGGGTAGCCGATATGTAGAGCTAGTGCCGCTGACGTGCTTGTGGTTAAACCCACTGCCAGCGTATTGACGAGTCTTTAGAGTCCTACACAGAGAGTTTTTCCGGTTCAGACGATATGATATAGATGACGTATGTAGGTACATACAGGTGTCCGATTAAATATGTGTACAGGCTACACGGACTTTAATCGGACGGTTGATAATACTAGCGGTTTAGGATTAAGCTGGATTATTATATCAAGTTTTGATTTTATAATTTATATATACATTTAATATATGTATTCTAGTATTATTTTTCACTATTCATTTCTCTCTTGGCTATTCGTATTTTTATACGGATACGTGTATATATATTTCGATAAGTATACCGGGTTGTATTCCGTATTTATACGGAATTTAATCTAGAAGATGTACACCTCATTTGTGAATATTCATTTATAAATATTCATAAAATGAGGTGGAGGGTGAGATGGTATTGAGCATGGTTGAAGACATGTATAGAGGAATGGGCTTCATTAGTTTATTACAAAATGTTATGAGATTTTATATTTGCATGGTTGTGAGAAAAATATGAAGCCATTCTATTTTTCTTCAATTATTCACTCTCTCATGCTTTTCAACACTTGCTCATGGCTAAGTTTCCTCACATCTTCCTCCTTCTTCTTTACTTTCTCTCTTAAGCTTTAGATTTGAGAGAAAAAGATAGTGGAAAATTCCTATATCCCGACTCTCTATTCCTAGCTAGTTTGGAGTGTCGGTTGCTTTACTAGGTGAAGCTGGAGCTTGGATTGGTACCCTAAGATGAATCATCTTCGACAAAGGAGGACAGCCTTGCAAGCACGATCCGGAGCTCTTGAGAGCATGCTAGAGTTCACACCATTGGAGCTCTTGAATAAAGCTTGAGGATGTAAGTATTTTACACATAGTAGATTAGTTTAGCTCACTAGGTTTTGTTTATAAGTTCTAGCACTTTAGTTTGATTCATAGTTTTGGAATTTTAGCAAACTAGAAAAATTTTAAAATCCATATTGCTATCCTCTAAAATTAGCTTGCTAGTGTGCATTAGTTCCTAACACGCGTCATCCTTGCCTTTTAAGCTTCCAAATTTTGTTGTGCTACAAGGCGGGTTTCATCGAGAGCATCGAGCTCCTCGATCCTAAGATGAGCATTTTCTTCACCCGTTAGCTCGTGTTGAATTGCCACTCGTAATGAGGGGAGTTCTATTTCCAGTGGGAGTACTGCTTCAGTGCCAAAAACCAATACATATGGTGTTGTATTTGTGGCCGTGAACGTTGTTCGGTACGCCCAAAGAGCTTCATGCAGTCTTTTATGCCAGTCCTTCTTGTTTCTGGACACTGTCTTCTTTATAATCTTGTTAAGGGTCTTTTTGAATACTTCAACTTGACCATTGGTCCAAGGATTATAGATGAAGGAGTATCTCCAGTCTATTTTTTGTTGCTGTGCGAAACGACTTATTTTGTGGATTCTATAAGCTGGTCCATTATCCGAAATTATCCGTCGCGGAGCTCTAAGCTGATAGATAACATGAGTTTTGAAGAAGTGGAGGATATTCTTTGCTTTCACCTCTCTTAGCAATAATGATTCTGCCCACTTAGAGAAGTAATCGGTTGTTGCTAGTATAAACCGATGTCCTCTGGATGACGCTGGTTTGGTAAGGCCAATTATATCCGTTCCCCACAGCTTGAACGGCTAACTAGCTACTGTTGGGTGTAGCGGATTTGGATGTTGATGTATGAAGTCCCCATGTATTTGGCATGAGTGACACCTCTTCACATATTTAAGGAAATTCTGAATCATCGTGGGCCAATAATAACCCATCCTTTTTATCTTCAGCTTCATTTTTGTGAAAGTGTATCCTAGCACCACCACAAGGTAAAAACCGGTATCAAGCATGCAATTTTCAAAAATTCAGAGTGCTAAGCTATACTATCCAAAGATCTAACTAGATTATTAGGGTTTAAAGCATGATATAATAAAAACTACACTAAGAGATGGAGACTAAAACCTTTGTAGACCAAGTCCTTCTCTTCTATAGCTCTGGGTAGTAGTCCCTATGACTCCTCTAGGCTCCACTTGAAGAACGGATCGCACTTGCTTCGTGACCTTCGTATCGAAGATGATCCACCCGAAGCTTCTCTAATACAAGCTATCTCTTCACTAATCTTTCTTTAGTGAAGGAAACACCCTAAACTCAAGTGCTAATCAAGTGCAGGATGGTGAAGTAGGGGTAAGCTCACTTAGATTTGTCCAAAACCCTATGGTTCACATCGCATGTGAGGGTTAGGGCTTGGAGAGGAAGGAAGAAGAAGATGGAGAGAGATTATGAAATGAGCTCAAGAACAAAATGAACAAGTGTAGAATGGCTTTCAAATGAACTCACTTATTGAAGCATAGAATTCTTTCCATTATAAAAAATGAACCATACTTCAATAGTAAAGCCAAACCAATATAATAATAAGCAAAGCCATGCTTCACCCATGCTCTAAATATCTCCTCATTTTCCACATCTTTTTTTATTTTCCAAAAAATAGAAAATCCATCCATGCTACATAATACACACACACACACATCATATACATATATACATATACATATACATATATACATATACATATATAGATATATGTATATGTATATGTATATGTATATATGTATAAGATATATGTGTGTGTGTGTGTGTGTGTGTGTGTGTGTGTGTGTGTATTAAGAGTAGAAAATAATTAGTGAGCAATAATATTAGTTAATGTATAATTATATCAAATATAAATATATATCATATTATTAAATCAACACTTGATTCAATAATCCGGTTATATCACATATAACCGACTAATATCATTTATCTATATATCACATTATCAAATCAACACTTGATTCAATAATCCGGTTATATCACATATAACCTAACCGATATCAAATTACCGCCAAATTAGAATACGGTATCACATACTCGTATTCAATCAGGCCCCCCACACATATCAACATCTGTGCCCTACTTCGTTTTGCTTGAACTAGTAAACCTCTGTATGGGACTCTAAAGACTTGTCAATACGCCAGCAGCAGGTGATGATCACATCAGTCACCCATAAGCCGCAGCGGTATTGGCTGGACGTAACGGCTACTCAGGTATTGAGCGAATAGAAGATCAACAAGCAAGTTTGCCCAAACTCCCGTGAAGCCTATAAGTAACACTTACCGTACTGTCCGGTCTCTTCGTCTGATATGTCGTATATCAAGTCTAGGGGTGGAATTGGCAAACCCCAGTAACTTGATAAGTCATGCCGATGTATGGCTCATAACAGTTCGAGAAACTACTGATAACACTTACCGGTAAATCTCATCAGCCCTAGCTAGGGACTTACTGTTATAGCCATATATATATATATATATTAAGAGTAGAAAATAATTAGTGAGCAATAATATTAGTTAATATATAATTATATCAAATATAAATATATATCATATTATTAAATCAACACTTGATTCAATAATTCTGTTATATCACATATAACCGACTAATATCATTTATCTATATATCACATTATCAAATCAACACTTGATTCAATAATCCGGTTATATCATATTAACCTAACCGATATCAAATTACCGCCAGATTAGAAGACGGTATCACATACTCGTATTTGTTGGATATAGTGCCCTCAGAGTCACTGTAGGGTTCCTATGCACACTTATGAGGTTCTACAACAGATCAATCATGCCAACTAAATTTTTTTTCTAGGTGCCGAGAAACCCTAAGCAAGATCGATACTAGAGGTAAGGCGAGACATGCAAGCAAACTACTTTGCTATAAAGTGAAAGTGACTACAACCTTTGTAGATCCGGTCCTCCACCTCTCTAGCTCCGTGTTGACGTCCCTCCGCTGCGATCATCGGGTCCCGGACTCTAGTGATGGTTTCGTCGGAGAAATGATCGGGCTGGGTCGTCGACTTCGATGCCGAAGATGATCTACGTCGAGGCAACTCAAGATCAAGATCCAACTTCACCAAGTCATGAAACTTGTGAAGAAAACACCCTATACTATATGGCAAGTGGTAGAGGATGAAGAAATAGGAAGTGGGTTCACTTTGGATTTGGATTTCTCACTTGGAATCATCACTTAGACATTTTCAAGAGAGCTTTCTTCTTCACTTGAAGAAGATGAAGAAGAAGGAAAAAGAATAATGAATTAAAACAAAATCAAGTGATGGTTATCATTTAGTAACCATGGGTGAGTGTAGAGAATAAACTAGGGTTTAGTTAAATGGTTAGGTTAAGAATAAAACCAAATGGCTTGGACTTTGTCAAAGGTGCTATGAAGCTTCATGAAGCTTCAAGTCAAAGTGAGAAAAGCCACCACCATTTTGTTTTGATTCTTGCCAAAAATAAATAAATGAAATAAATAAATAAGGCAAAAGAAAACCTAACCATTAACCAAACATGGTTTAAATCAAGCATACACCCAAGTTTGCATGTATCATCAAACATGATACAAACTAGTGCACAAAACTATATCAAATATACAATGTGCACATCAAGTGAGAAAATCCATCTTAAGTGAACAAATACTAGTTAATGCAAAGTAATATATCAAATATATAATTATACATTAAATCATTAAATCAACACTTGATTTAACGATCTGATCATATCGCATATGACCGACTAATATCCAATGTATCGACTTATCGAATCAATCATCGATTCGATAAATAGGTTATATCGCATACAACCAATCGATACATTCATCGCGAGAATAGAATACGGTATCACATACACGCATTATTCTCGGTCCCGCACATATCTCATATGCGCTCCTATTTCGTTTCGCTTGAGCCAGGAAACCTCTGTGTAGGACTCTAAAGACTCGTCAATACGCCGGCAGTAGGTGATGATCATATCAAACACCCACAAGCCGCAAGCGGTCTGCTAAACGTAACGGCCACCCGGGTATTGAGCGATCAGAAGATCGACGAGCAAGCCCGCTCACACTCCTGTGAGTCCAACCAGTAACACTTATCGTACAGTCCGGTCTGTTCGTCTGATATGTCGCATATCTCGCCTAAGGGTGGTAAACGTCAGACCCCAATAGCTTGATAAGTCATGCCGACGTAAGGTCCATAACATGTGTGAAACTACTGATAACTCTTACCAGTATATCACTGCAATCCTGGCCAGGGATTTCCAGTTATGGCCAGTCGAGCATAGCGCAACATCAACCCCCAATACCGGGAGAGACGAATCCCCTCCTATCGCTCATTGCCTCCATATGAATCGGGACTGTACCCAAAAACCACCTGTTTGCACGACTCAGTAGAGCCATGGTAGGGTGGAAATCAAAGCACAGTGGGAGACACACAAGACTCTATGACGATATCGGGTCAACAGACTAAGCTGTACCAGTGTCACCAAAGAACTGCCATCTGACGTGAGGTATAATACCATTTGGGAGTTCTCGGTGAGTCCGTTCAGTGTACCCAGTCTCCACTGAGTACCCGCATACCATCTCTGATGTCAAACACCAATGGATATGGGATCATCCATCGCCCATCATATGGGTCGAGAAGATATACGCTAGTCTACTCTGGAATATCGATGCCCCGTCTCGATATTCCCACGACTAGGAACATTGAAGGATGTACTCATGGACTACCCAGGCCCCACAAGTATGATCTGCATCATAGTCCTGGAAGTCGAGTACACATCCTAAGGGCTTTATCAACATGTAACAGAGAGACAGAAAGTATACATGTTAAGATAAAGAGCAACCAGATAGCGTACTATCATGTCGAGCAAGAAAGTCCTACCTATATATGTCCCAGCATCCACTACAATATACATCCAATGTACAGTAATGGCCTCTAGGGCATACATATAACTAACAATCTCCCACTTGCACTAGGGCCATCTGTAGCAGTGGTTGCAGTATCTAATACTCAACCATCCCATATAAGTCTCTCTCTGGGAAAAAGCCTTTGTGAGTGGATTCGCCGTGCTGTCCTCTGAGTCTACTCTCCTAACCTCGATCACCCTGGAGATCAACTATCTCCATGATCAGGTGATGCTGCCTCAGAATATGTCTGGGTCACTGATGGGACCAGGGTTCCAGGGCCAAAGCCACACTTCCATTGTCACACAATGGTAGGAACCTAGTTCATCTCATGAACCACTATACACCCAAACTGTCGCTTTGGTAATATCTTTAATAGCGATGTTACCAGCCTTTATCGTCTAGTTTGCCACGGTATCTAGCTTGGAACTCTTCCAACATACCGTCCCTCTACTGAGGGTAAAGACAATGCCTGCGACTGACATTCAGTCGTCCTTATCACCCTGGAACCTTTCCAGTGATTCACCTTTATCCTATTTGGAGAATCCTTGTGATAAGAGGAGATTGACCGTGCTTAGCATAAGAAACTCTTTTCCTATCAAGAGTATGTTGTCCACGTACAATACGAGGATGACCACCTTACTCCCTACTACCCTTTTGAATATAACAGGTTCATCTACCATTTTGATGAAGTCAAACTTTTTGACTACCACATCAAAACAGACGTTCCAACTCCGCGATACCTGCTTTAATCTGTAAAGCAACTTGCACACGTTTCCGCTGCTCCCACTGTTTACGAAGCCCTCTGGTTGTGTACTTATAGACGTTCTCTTCTAAATCAATATTTAGAAAGGTAGTCATGGCACCCAACCACCAGATATCGTAGTCATGGTATGTAGCAATGGCAAGTAGGATCTGGATGGACTTAAGCATAGTCCCTGGAAAAGGTTTCATCATTATCTATGCCTGGTCGATGACGAAAACCTTTAACAAGTCTAGCTTTAAAAGTCTCAACTTTTCCATCTACATCAAGTAATCTTCTCAAGATATACTTGCTCCTGATGGGGATTTAACCCTTCAGATATAGCAACCAAAGTCCATACTTTGTTGGTGTACATGGATTCCATCTCAGATCGCTAAGCATCCAGCCATTCTGACAGAGTCCTTACTCTCGATGGCCTGCTCGAAAATAGTTGGGTCATAATCTCATGATGCATTCCTCGCTCCCACTGTCATCGAGAAACCGAAGTATCTCTCAGGCAGGTGAGGAACCCTACTAAATCGGCGGAGAGGCTGAGGTTCGTTGGGGACTATTGAATCCTTTGGTTCTATCAAATCATCAGCTGCAGTTTTGTATAGCTGGAACCTTTCCAATTCTACAGAACTGACCTTGCCTCGATCTTGTCCGGATTTTGCTTTTGACATAGGCCGGACAATCCCAAATCTTAACTTACTTAAGAGATACGCTCTTCCCACACCATATCTTATATGGAGTGGTAGGCACTGATTTGATTCGAACCCAATTCAATAGGTATGCAGCTTCTCAAGTGCATAACCCCCTTAAAAGAAACAGGTAACTCAGTAATACTCATCATAGAGCACACCATACCATATAGGGTGCTATTGCTCCGCCCTGATACACCGTTGTGCTGTGGTATATTCAAAGGAGTAATACTGAGAGAGAATCTCATTCTCCTTTAGAATAGTCCAGGAATGCCATGCACAAGTATTCTCCTCCCCGATCTTATCATAGGACATAATACTTATACCCGTATTTTTGTTCTCTACTTCTAACTTATATTCTGTGAATATCTCAAAAGGTTCGGACTTATGATTCAACAGGAACATATGGCTGAATCTTGAGAGACTATCAGAGAATGTAATGAAGTACAAAGAACCGATCCTGGCATGTGTAGACAGGAGACCTTACATACATCATCATGTATTAATCCCAAGAGTTTACTAACCCTTTCTCTGTTTCCAATAAACAGAGCTATGGTCATCTAATCTTTGTGACATGACTGGCAAGTTTCACAAGATGTAAATTCAAACTGATTTAAATATGCATCTAAAATGTAACTTCAGCCAGTCGGGTCGCATTGATATGACCTAGTCTACAATACCTCAAGAAGGAATCGTTCATTTCTGAACTCTTTCTCTTGTGTGTGTTCTGTATACTAGGAACTGTAGTTTGATTTAGAACGTCAATGCTTTTAGATAACGTGCCTGAACCGATCAACTTTTGAAATAGAAAATGTTCAAAACATTATCCATCAATACAAAATTATATCCTTCTTTAATAAATAAAGAGACTGATATGATTTTGTATGTCTGGTTCGGTATCTAACAGCATTTGTTCAGAATCAATGTACTGGTAATACAGGGTGACAGTGACCAACAGACTTGGCTGCAACACTTGCACCGTTTTCTGTCTCATGAAACTTATCACCCGTTCTCAGTTCTCTACCTTATCTGTAGCCCTATGTAACAGATTACATATCTGGGATCCTGATTCGGTATCAAATACCTAGGACGCAGAGGTTACTGAGAAACAGTTCTTTATAATGAACACACCCGAAGGAAATGTATCACATGCACTTTCTTCGTTTGGGCGGCATAAGAATTCTGGTATTCCCCTATTTCCTGCTCTGTCTTATAAAAATTATAAGTTGGAGCGGGACCAACGTTCCCCAGCTCAGTATAATAAGCGGGTTCGGTCAATATTCCGTATTATTATCTTGATTAAGGCGTGATATGGTCGCTACAAGGAGAGAGAGAGAAGAAAACACTCAGCGTGCGCTCTTGCAAGAATAGATTGGTTATTATTTTATCTAATCAGGATGGCTCCCACTGTTTTTATCAAATCTTCCTTCAAACCCTAAAAAGAAAGACTAGCCGGGATTAATTACACCCTACAAGTTCGCCAATCTTTCAGCCAGGCCAGTGTCGGTACTTTGAGGGAGGTTCCCCGTGCTTTCGCACGGTCCTAATTACAATAAACCTCGTTTTCCCAGAGGCGTAACCCCGTTGACACCTTTCTAGACACCTACTTGATCGGCTAATTACAAAGTGCAAAACTCTTCCAGGAGTAACAATTACTCGCAGTGGGTATCGGGATCCAACTATCATATAGAAGGTATGCAATCTCATTGCAAATTTCAACACTTGAAACTCCCGATAAAGGTTTTTACCCCTAGCACCTATGACCTTAACTATGGTCAACAAATCATAAGCACTAGTCAAGTTCTACCCGTCATTTCGTGATTAATTAGACCCACCCACATGACCCTTAATTAAGGTCAACAAAGTCACGCGACTGTCCTAACTAATCGCATCATATGCGGTGTAGGAAGACATCACTTAGCTACCGTACACTGTGCCTTGACTATGGTCAACAAACACAACACGGATACTAAGTACTCTACTTCCTAAAATGACGGAGGGTTGCGGATGGTTTTTGAGAAAACCTTTAACGCTTTGAACTTGATCTCGTTGCGGAATCAAATGGTTTTTAAATGGAGTGTTTTTGAGGCTTTTCTAGTTTTGCTAAAGGGGTCACTCCCGGTGAAGGGATCGTCGGCCCTTTCCTCATCGAATAAGGTGCAGGATATATCATATATATCACTGTGCAAAGCAAAAACTATAGAAGCAATCAAAAGACAAACCGAGGGTTGTAGCATCTGCCAGTTATTGCTAAAGGAGTCACTCCCGGTGAAGGGATCTCGGTCCTTTCCTTATCGAATAAGGTGCAGGATGTTCTACAAGGAACACCGTGATACAAAGCAAGAACTGTAGCTACCTGTTTTTGAAAATTCGATTCCACAACATCTTAGGTTTCTTTTCTTTCATTAATCTCATTAATGAATGTCCCATCATTTAAGTCCACCTAAACATCACAGATAAATATAACGTACGCTTATGCCATCCGCATTCGCCTCGATGTCCTGTCTGCACCGTTAGGTTAGGTAACTAACGCCAGAGCGAGGCAGGGCTAGCGCGGGTGTAAAACATAAGCAACGTCTATATAATATATCATATATACTATATATAATATCTATCTGAACATATCACATGATCACATCACAGATAACGCAGCAGAAAATATCATATGAAATATTGGATATACTAGGACGTCCGTGTTTTATTTTGAGACTGAATAAAACACGGATTCCACGGTCGTGATGAATAGCCAATCCCACACCCCTAGACCCCTACGAGAGCGGTAAGCAACCCTACCAATTCTAGGGTTAGGAGACCTGGACTCGACTCCTCGAGATGGTCTCCCACTGGACCCCAGAACCCGGTTACTTGTGCTCCCCTCCTTGGGTCTATCCTAGTGCGGAAAAGTAAATAATATACAAATGGTGACATCATCCACAACCTGGAAGTGCCCCAATAAAAGAATATTACATACAAGTTTTTACATGAATGAAAATGAAAAAACACTCATCTCACATAAAAACCCCCCGGCTATTCAAACACGACGATCCAATATAACATATCCAGCAACACATAACATCACATGTCATCAACGTAAGTAAACATGCGTATCCCAATTGTCGTTGACATATAGCAACGAAACCGGCGATATCACATATTACACTTACGGTCACAGAAAAGAAGGTGTAAAACTACAACAGTTGGAATCCGCAACCTCTTTAGACATCGCATGCCTAATCAAATGAATTCCTTAGACATCGCATGCCTAACAATTACAAACCACGCATTTTAGTCTCATTATCGAAAACTCTTTTCAATATCAAGTCGGGCAATTCAACAAGATTCCCGACACTTTGATCGAATGCTCATCGCAAACTTTATTAGGCGGCCGCACCCCCGATGCCATCGACGAAGTGCACCAAGGCGGAACACCGCTGCCGCGGGCACCCAAACGGATGCTTTCGGCGACGGGGTTCTCCTACAGTCACTCGGTCGGGGCTATGGGGCGTGGCTGTCTATTAAGTTTACCCGGTGAATATCCGCGTACGCTACGTGATTGCGACGGACTTTTGATCGCATCAAAATTCCGTGGCAACCGATCAAGTGAGACTAAAGTTCTATGTTTATAACATTCATATTAGTTATCTCATAACTACTTGTGAATTCCAAATATTGTATCACATTCCAGATAAGATAGAAAATGTTAAACTTTCCGATCGAACAATCAAACACCCAAGTTTTCCCGAAGCAGCTCAACACATGAAATAAGTTCAAAAACATTCACTTCATGCCTCAGTACCAACGGTCCAGCCGTAGAAAGGTCAAGCCAACGCCTCACATGTGGCACGCCGTACTGCCCCAAACCCTAAGGTTCAAAGGGCAGTTCAAGACGGTCACATAATCGAGTTAAGGTTTGTTGTCTTCTAGAGGGACCATCGCGTTATTTGCACTACTTAAAACGTCATTAAACTACGGAAAAATCCAACAATTGGAAATTTCCCGGCAGGGGAAAAAGTGGGTATTTATATCCGGTCGAACTTTTTAACATGCTCTAAAAATACCCGGAAGACAAAGTAAACAAAGTTAAATAATCCGATCGAATTATCGAGTCCCAATACAACCCCAGAACACTCAACTCTTGAGTCAAATTTAAAAATTCCCAGAAAATACAGCACTAACAGATAGGAATTACTGTGCAAAGAAAATGACAAGATGCTCCTATATGGCCGCGGAACCGCCGCACATGCCATGCTCGTGCCGCGGTTTCGCGGCCATTTAGTCGAGTTATGCGCACGTGCTTCACAGTAATTCTTAAAAAAGCCTGCTGATTTTTCTGCATATTTTTAATTCACAAAAAGACCAGTTTCGGAAAATTGTACAGAGAAGGATTTTGAATTAGGGTTTCGGGTTCAATCGGGTTTCTAACTTCGTCTGCTCATTGCCTAAGGCTCTAGCTAGGATCTGATACCACTGTAGGGTTCCTATGCACACTCATGAGGTTCCACAACAGATCAATCATGCCAATTTAAAAAAATTTCTAGGTGCCGAGAAACCCTAAGCAAGATCGATACTAGAGGTAAGGCGAGACATGCAAGCAAACTACTTTGCTATAAAGTGAAAGTGACTACAACCTTTGTAGATCCGGTCCTCCACCTCTCTAGCTCCGTGTTGACGTCCCTCCGCTGCGATCATCGGGTCCCGGACTCTGGCGATGGTTTCGTCGGAGAAATGATTGGGCTAGGTCGTCGACTTCGATGCCGAAGATGATCTACGTTGAGGCAACTCAAGATCAAGCTCCAACTTCACCAAGTCATGAAACTTGTGAAGAAAACACCCTATACTACATGGTAAGTGGTAGAGGATGAAGAAATAGGAAGTGGGTTCACTTTGGATTTGTATTTCTTACTTGGAATCATCACTTAGACATTTTCAAGAGAGCTTTCTTCTTCACTTGAAGAAGATGAAGAAGAAGAAGGAAAAAGAATAATGAATTAAAACAAAATCAAGTGATGGTTATCATTTAGTAACCATGGGTGAGTGTAGAGAATAAACTAGGGTTTAGTTAAATGGTTAGGTTAAGAATAAAACCAAATGGCTTGGACTTTGTCAAAGGTGCTATGAAGCTTCATGAAGCTTCAAGTCAAAGTGAGAAAAGCCACCACCATTTTGTTTTGATTTTTGCCAAAAATAAATAAATGAAATTAATAAATAAGGCAAAAGAAAACCTAACCATTAACCAAACATGGTTTAAATCAAACATACACCCAAGTTTGCATGTATCATCAAACATGATACAAACTAGTGCACAAAACTATATCATATATACAATGTGCACATCAGGTGAGAAAATCCATCTTAAGTGAACAAATACTAGTTAATGCAAAGTAATATATCAAATATATAATTATACATTAAATCATTAAATCAACACTTGATTTAACGATCCGGTCATATCGCATATGACCGACTAAAATCCAATGTATCGACTTATCGAATCAATCCTCGATTCGATAACTAGGTTATATCGCATACAACCAATCGATACATTCATCACGAGAATAGAATACAGTATCACATACACGCATTATTCTCGGTCCCGCACATATCTCATATGCGCTCCTATTTCGTTTTGCTTGAGCCAGGAAACCTTTGTGTAGGACTCTAAAGACTCATCAATACGCCGGCAGTAGGTGATGATCATATCAAACACCCACAGGCCGTAAGCGGTCTGCTAAATGTAACGGCCAACCGGGTATTGAGCGATCAGAAGATCGACGAGCAAGCCCGCTCACACTCCTGTGAATCCAACCAGTAACACTTACCGTACAGTCCGGTCTGTTCGTCTGATATGTCGTATATCTCACCTAGGGGTGGTAAACATCAGACCCCAATAGCTTGATAAGTCATGCTGATGTAAGGTCCATAACATGTGTGAAACTACTGATAACTCTTACCAGTATATCACTGCAATCCTGGCCAGGGATTTCCAGTTATGGCCAGTCGAGTATAGCGCAACATCAACCCCCAATACCGGGAGAGACGAATCCCCTCCTATCACTCATTGCCTCCATGTGAATCGGGACTGTACCCAAAAACCACCTGTTTGCATAACTCAGTAGAGCCATGGTAGGGTGGAAATCAAAGCACAGTGGGAGACACACAAGACTCTATGACGATCTCGGGTCAACAGACTAAGCTGTACCAGTGTCACCAGAGAACTGCCATCTGACGTGAGGTATAATACCATCTGGGAGTTCTCGGCGAGTCCGTTCAGTGTACCCAGTCTCCACTGAGCACCCGCATACCATCTCTGATGTCAAACACCAATGGATATGGGATCATCCATCGCCCATCACATGGGTCGAGAAGATATACGCTAGTCTACTCTGGAATATCGATGTCCCGTCTCGATATTCCCACTACTAGGAACATTGAAGGATGTACTCATGGACTACCCAGGCCCCACTAGTATGATCTGCATCATAGTCCTGGAAGTCGAGTACACATCCTAAGGGCTTTATCAACATGTAACAGAGAGACAGAAAGTATACATGTTAAGATAAAGAGCAATCAGATAGCGTACTATCATGTCGAGCAAGAAAGTCCTACCTATATATGTTCCAGCATCCACTACAATATACATCCAATGTACAGTAATGGCCTTTAGGGCATACATATAACTAACAGTCAATTATTGGATCACAGGCACGTGATTACAATGATTGAGGGAAGACATATACCGGTAGGACAGTCTTACTCGAGAGGTTTGTATACTATCTGGTTTGCCTTTATCATCGTGTACATAGTTTAGGTGACATTGTAGTTCACTATTACACGTTGATAGAGAATAGTATACTGCCATGGTTTATCTTTATCATCGTGTACTGCTTTAGGTGACCTTACAGGTCACTATTGCACATTGATAGAGCCCATATGATTATTGCTTGACTACCAGCAGTATGATGGCGATCATATATGTGAGAGTTGGGTAGTCTATAAGCACATCCTTAAAGTGGTCCCTAGTCGTGGGAGTTTCGAGACAGGGCATCGATACTCCAGAGTAGACTAGTGTATACAGTCGAGACCCCGACGAGGGGCGGTGGCCGGTCTCACAAGCCACTGGTGTCAGTTGGATCACCTAAGATGTATACAGGTGCTCATTGGGTTATGAGTACACCGGACTGGACTCGCTGGGAACATGCTAGTTGGTTTTATATCTAGCGTCAGATAGCAGTTCCCTGGTGACATGTGTACAAGTTAGTTCATCGACCTGAGATCGTCATTTGTCTTGTGCGAGTTCCCACTGTACTTTGATTACTACCCTACCACGGCTCAAAGGAGTCGTACAAACAGGTTTTAGTTGGGTACAGTCCCGAGCCACATGGAGGCAGTGAGCGGATCGGCAGAGGTTCGTCTCTTCCGGTATTGGAGATGAGGTCGCGCTGTGTCTAGGAGAGCCATTACACGAAGTCCTTGGCCAAGGCAGGAGATTTACTGGTAGGTATTCCAGTAGTATCTCAGGGTGTTCTGGGCTACACTTCCGACACGACTTGTACTGCTTTTAGGGGTCTGACTTTTACCAACCCCCTAGGCCCGCCATGCGATGCTTATAGACGAACGGACCGGACTGTACGGATATTGTCACTGATTGGCTCAGTAGGGTGTCGGGATGAGTTCGCTCATCGACTTCCCTTTTGGTCAATACCTGGTAGCCCATTACGTACGGCTAATACCTCTGACGTGCTAGTGGTTAAATCCACAGCCAAAGTATTGACGAGTCTTTAGAGTCCCCCACAGACAGTTTCTCAAGTTTTGGGCAAAACGTTGTAGAGGCCGTATGGATTTATGGCAGGGTTCGAACGTACGCGTGCACTTGTGCACGTGTCATGGTTCGGACGGATAATACTAGCGGGCTTTGGATTAAGCCGGATCCTAGTATTTTACTGTGTAGATTTTGTCTCATTGCATTTGTATTTGGTTGGACTACAAATGCGGGTATGTATATACAGTCATCGCTTTTTGAAGTTGCCAGTTTGCGTTCTCTTTTCGGCCATTTTTCCTTTGTTCCTTCATAGCTGAATTTTTGTGAGGAGAGGGGTTTTCTTGCAAAGTGGCATTTAGCAAAATGCAAGGGGTTTTTTGTGGTGGAGGGTTCATGAGGATTCTAGAAGTGTTTTGGTTCAAGATTTGCATTAATGTGAATGGATTGATATGGATATGAGTGTGACCCTTTTTCCTTGTTATCACGCACTTTTCCTCTTGCTTATGATCACCTCTTTTTGTTCCTACACTCACCTCCCTCCTCTCTAAATTATGGCTGGCCACTACTTTTTGGGAGGGGATAATTCTTGTGTTAGGATTTGATTCATTTGCTTTGCAAAGGAAAATTCCAACAAGCTCATTTCCACCTTCACCTCCAAAATGGCAACTTCACTAACCCTTGAGACAAAGCATACTACACATTTTCTACAGCAATCTTGGACACGTCGGCTAGCAAACTTCGTGTCCGAGTTGCCTTGGTTCAGAGGTGAGAGCCCGTAAAAAGACTTCTCGATGTGGTGCCCTTTCCGACGAGGAGAACAAGACTGGAGATGCTGCGAGGAGCTTGAGATGGTGGCCGAAGACCGAAGGACATGGATCGCTCAGTATAGCTTTCTATCCCTTCTCTAGTTAGCTAGTAGTAGGTTAATGGTTCGATCCGGGTTTTAAGCATACGATAGCGCCAGTTTCAAGTTTCGAAAAAGTTTTTGTTTCCGCATTTTGGTCTCGGATAGACGGCCGGGGCGCTACCGTAGACTTATAGTATTCAATCAGCCCCCCCGCACATATCAACATCTGTGCCCTACTTCGTTTTGCTTGAACTAGTAAACTTCTGTATGGGATACTAAAGACTTGTCAATATGCCAGTAGTAGGTGATGATCACATCAGTCACCCACAAGCCGTCAGCGGTATTGGATGGACGTAACGGCTATGCAGGTATTGAGCGAATAGAAGATCAACAAGCAAGCTTGTCCAAACTCCTGTGAAGCCTATAAGTAACACTTACCGTACTGTCCGGTCTCTTCGTCTGATATGTCGTATATCAAGTCTAGGGGTGGAATCGGCAAACCCCAGTAACTTGATAAGTCATGCCGATGTATGGCTCATAACGGTTCGAGAAACTGCTGATAACACTTACCGGTAAATCTCATCAGCCCTAGCTAGGGACTTACTGTTATAGCCATATATGTATATATATATGATATATGTATGTATATGTGTGTGTGTGTGTGTGTGTGTGTATATTAAGAGTAGAAAATAATTAGTGAGCAATAATATTAATTAATATATAATTATATCAAATATAAATATATATCATATTATTAAATCAACACTTGATTCAATAATCCGGTTATATCACATATAACCGACTAATATCATTTATCTATATATCACATTATCAAATCAACACTTGATTCAATAATCCGGTTATATCACATATAACCTAACCGATATCAAATTACCGCCAGATTAGAATACGGTATCACATACTCGTATTCAATCAGGCCCCCCGCACATATCAACATATGTGCCTTACTTCGTTTTGCTTGAACTAGTAAACCTCTGTATGGGACTCTAAAGATTCGTCAATACGCCAGCAGTAGGTGATGATCACATCAGTCACCCACAAGCCATCAGCGGTACTAGCTGGACGTAACGGCTACCCAGGTATTGAACGAATAGAAGATCAACAAGCAAGCCTGTCCAAACTTCCGTGAAGCCTATAAGTAACACTTACTTTACATTCCGATCTCTTCGTCTGATATATCGTATATCAAGTCTAGGGGTGGAATCGACAAACCCCAGTAACTTGATAAGTCATGCCGATGTATGGCTCATAACGGTTCGAGAAAATACTGATAACACTTATCGGTAAATCTCATCACTCCTAGCCAGGGACTTACTGTTATAGCCAATCGAGCATAGCGCAACATCAACTCCCAATACCGGGAGAGACGAAACCCCTCCTATCGCTCGTTGCCTCCATGTGACTCGGGACTGTACCCAAAATCCATCTGTTTGCACGACTCTTTTGAGCCGTGGTAGGGAGGAAATCAAAGTACAGTGGGAACCAAACAAGACACTATGACGATCTTGGGTCTACAGACTAACCTGTACCAGTGTCACCAGAGAATTGCTATCTGACGATAGGTATGGTACCATCTAGGAGTTCTCGGCGGGTCCTGTTCAGTGTACCCATTCTCTAATGAGCACTTGTGTACAATCTTTGATGTCAAACACTAATGGTTATGGGATTAACCATCGCCCCCTACAGGGTCAAGAAACGTACACACTAGTCTAATCTGGAATATCGATGCCCTGTCTCGATACTCCCTCGACTAGGAACAGTTAAAGGATGTGCTTGTAGACTACACAAGTCCCAGTAGTATGATCCGCATCATAGTCCTGGTAGTCAAGCAAACATCCTAAGGGCTTTATCAACATGTATCAGAGAGACAGTATAACAACACAAGTGTATATATTAAGATAAAGAGCAACCAGATAGCATATTATCATGTCTAGCAAGAAAGTCCTCTATATATATGTCCAAGCATCCACTATATCATACAATAATAGCCTCTAGGGCATACATATTCCTAAGAATTTCCCACTTGCACTATGTCCAGTTGTTATAATATCTCATACCCAACATCCCAAAAAATCTCTCAAACAGCGTCTGGGGGAGGGCCTTCGTGAGTGAATCCGCTATGCTGTCCTTCGTGTCAACTCTCCTGACCTCGATCTCCCGTCGATCTACTATCTTCCGGATTAGGTGATACCGTCTAAGAATATGTCTGGATCTCTGATGAGACCGGGGTTCCTTGGTCAAAACCACAGCTCCATTGTTATCACAATACACAGGTATTGGATGCTCAATAGATGGAACCACACTATGTTCAGCAATGAACTTCTTCATCCAGATAGCCTCTTTGGCAGCGATGCATTCAGCCTCCATCGTCGAGTCTGCTACAGTATCTTACTTGGAACTCTTCTAACATACCGCCCCTCCATTGAAGGTGAAGACAAAACCCGAGACCGACTTACTGTCGTCCTTATCACTCTAAAAGCTCGAATCGGTAAAGGACTCCACCTGGTGTTCTCCGTTACCATACACCAAGAACATTTCTTTAGTCCTTCTCAAGTACTTAAGAATGTTCTTCATAGCTATCCAGTGTTTCTCCACAGTATCTGATTGATACCTACTCACCACAGCTACATCCGGTCTGGTATATAACATCGCATATATGATAGACCCGACTGCCGAAGTATAGGGTATCTCTTGCATGCGAGCCCTCTCCAAATCAGTCTTGGGAGATATCTCTTTGGAAAGAGTGATTCCTAAACAACTGGGTAAATTACCACACTTAAATCTTCCATACTAAACCTCTTTAGTATGGTGTCAATGTACCTGGATTGGGACAATCCCAATATCCGTTTAGATCTATCTCTATAGATTTTAATCCCCAGGATGTAGGAGGCATCACTCAGATCTTTCATGGAGAACTTGTGTGATAAGAAGAGCTTGACCGAGTGTAGCATAGGAATATTGTTTCCTATCAAGAGTATGTCATCCATGTACAATACGAGGAAGACAACCTTACTCTCTACAACCTTCTTGTATACACATGGTTCATCTACATTTTTTATGAAGTCAAACTCTTTGATAGCTTCATCAAAACAGATGTTCCAGCTCCGCGATGCCTGCTTTAATCCATAAATTGATTTAAGCAGCTTGCACACTCTTCCGCTGCTCCCACTGTCTACGAAGCCCTCTGGCTGTGTCATGTATACGCTTTCTTCTAAATCACCATTTAAAAAAGCGGTCTTGACGTCCATCTGCTAGATTTCGTAGTCATGGTATGCAGCAATGACAAGTAAGATCCTGACGGACTTAAGTATAGCGACAGGAGAAAAGGTTTCATCATAGTCGACATCTGGTCGTTGACGAAAACCTTTTGCTACAAGTCTAGCTTTGAAGGTCACAACATTTCCATCTACACCAATTTTCTTCTTAAAGATCCACTTGCTCCTGATGGGTTTTACCCCTTCTGGAGCAACTTACAAAGTCCATACTTTGTTGGTGTACATGGATTCCATCTCAGATCGCATAGCATCCAGCCATTTTACAGAGTCTCCACTTGTGATGGCCTGCTCAAAACTAGTTAGGTCATCATCTTCCATGATGCAATCCTCGCTCCCACCGTCTATGAGAAAATTGTAGTATCTCTCAGGTGGATGAGGAACCCTACTAGATCTGCGGAGCGGCTGAGGTTCGTCGGAGACTATTGGATCATCTGGTTCTATCAAATCATCAGTTGTAGTTTGTGTAGCTGGAACTTCTTCCAGCTCTACTTCATTACCACTAATTTCTTTTACAAGAAATTCCTTTTCTAAAAAGGTGGCATATTGAGAAACAAACACTTTTTGTTCCCCAGTATGGTAGAAGATATATCCATGTGAATTCTTTCGATATCCCACAAACTTGCAAAGAACTGATCGTGTCTCGAGTTTGTCCGGATTCTGTTTTTTAACATAAGCCGAACAATCCCATATCTTAACTTGTTTAAGATATGGTCTCTTTCCTCTCCATATCTCATATGGTGTTTTAGGCACAGATTTTGATGGAACTTGATTCAATAGGTATGCTACTGCCTCAAGTGCAAAACTGTAGGGTTCCTAGGCACACTAATGAGGTCTCACAAGGCATCAACCATGCCAATTTCAAAAATTACATGTGCCGAGAAACCCTAATACGGATCGTTAACTAGAATTTAAGGCGAAACAAGCAACTAGTTAACAACTTAACTAAGTGAACGGAAATACAACCTTTGTAGATCCGGTTCTCCACCTCCATAGCTCCATGATGAAGTCCCCTTGTTGTCCAAATCAAATCCCGGGCTCTAGCGTCGGCTTCATCAGAGAAATGGACGGGCTAGGTCATCGACTACGATGCCGAAGATGATCTACGTCGAGGCATCACAAGATCAAGCTCCCACTTCACCAAGTCATGAAACTTGTGAAGAAAACACCCTATACTACTTGGCAAGAGGTAGAGGATGAAGAAATAGGAGGTGGGTTCACTTTAGAATTGGATTTCTCACTTGATTTCATCAAATCACCATTGATGAAGTAAGCTTTTCTTCTTGTGTAGAAGAAGAAGAAGAAAATGATAATATTATGATAAGTTAATTTTTAATAGAAAAGAATAATAAACCTTATCATAATATAACCATGGTCAAGTGTAGAGAATGAATCATGGTTGAGTGGAATGGTTAGGGTTAAGCATGAGACAAAATGGTCACTTGGTCAAAGCTTCATGAAGCTTCAACAAGCTTCATGAAAGAAAAAGAAAGAAAGAAACCATTTTGTTTCCCTTTTATCTATTTCTCAAAAATAAATAGATAAATAAATAAGTGAATAAAACCAAAACCCTAACCATTATCATATAACCATGGTTTGATCTTTACACAAATCCAAGTTAGCATGCATCATCAAACATGATACAAACTTGTGCACAAAAATATATCACATATACAATGTGCACAAACAAGTGAGAAAAACCATTTAAAGTGAACCAATACTAGTTAATGCAAAGTAATATATCAAATATATAATTATGCATTAAATCATTAAATCAACACTTGATTTAACGACCCGGTCATATCGCATATAACCGACTAATATTCAATGTATCGGCTTATCGAATCAATCGTTGATTCGATAACTAGGTTATATCACACACAACCATTCGATACATTCATCGCGAGAATGGAATACGGTATCACATACACGCATTATTCTCGGTCCCGCACATATCTCATATGCGCTCCTATTTCGTTTCGCTTGAGCCAGGAAACCTCTGTGTAGGACTCTAAAGACTCGTCAATACGCCGGTAGCAGATGATGATCATATCAAACACCTACAAGCCGCAAGCGGTCTGCTAAACGTAACGGCCATTCGGGTATTGAGCGATCAGAAGATCGACGAGCAAGCCCGCTCACACTCCTGTGAATCCAACCAGTAACACTTACCGTACAGTCCGGTCTTGTCGTCTGATATGTCGCATATCTCGCCTAGGGGTGGTGAACGTCAGATCCCAATAGCTCGATAAGTCGTGTCGATGTGAGGTCTATAACAATTCGAGAAACTACTGGTAACACTTACCAGTAAATCTCAGTAACCCTGGCCAGGGATTTCCGGTTATAGCCAATCGAACACAGCGCAACATCAACTCCCTATACCGGGAGAGACGAATCCCCTCCTATCGCTCATTGCCTCCATGTGATTCGGGACTGTACCCAAAAACCACCTTTTTGGACGCCCTCTTGGACGTGGTAAGGTGGAAATCAAAGCACAGTGGGAACCACACAAGACTCTATGACGATCTCGGGTCAACAGACTACTCTATACCAGTGTCACCTGAGAACTGCCATCTGACGTAAGGTCTAATACCATCTGGGAGTTCTCGGCGAGTCCGTCCAGTGTACCCAGTCTCTACTGAGCACCCGTATGACATCTCTGATGTCAAACACCAATGGATATGGGATCATCCATCGCCCATCTGTATGGGTCGAGAAGGTATACGCTAGTCTACTCTGGTATATCGATGCCCCGTCTCGATATACCCACGACTAGGGACTTTGAAGGATGTACTTATGGACTACCTTGTCCCCACTAGTATGATCCGCATCATAGTCCAGGTAGTCAAGTACTCATCCTAAGGGCTTTACCAACATGTAACAGAGAGACTATCAGTGTACACGTTAAGGTAAAGATCAACCAGATATCATACTATCATGTCGAGCAAGAAAGTCCTCCCTATATATGTCCCAGCATCCACTACAATATACATCCTATGTATAGTAATGGCCTCTAGGGCATACATATAACTAACAATCTCCCACTTGCACTAGGGCCATCTGATAGCAGTGGTTGTAGTATCTCATACTCAACCATCCCATAAAAGTCTCTCTCTGGGAAAAGGCCTTTGTGAGTGGATCCGCCGTGTTGTCTTCTGAGTCTACTCTCCTGACCTCGATCACCCTGGAGATCAACCATCTCCATGATCAGGTGATACTGCCTTAGAATATGTCTGGATCTCTGATGGGACGGACGTTCCTTGGCATAAGCCACAACTCCATTGTCACACAATGGGAGGAACTAAGTTCATCTCATGAACAAATATACATCCAGACTGCCTCTTTGGTAGCATCTTAAGTAGCGATGTATCGAGCCTTTATCGTCTAGTATGCCACGGTATCTAGCTTGGAACTCTTCCAACATACCGTCCCTTTACCAAGGGTAAAGACAATGCCTGTGACTGACATTCAGTCATCTTTATCACCCTGGAACCCTTCCAGTGATTCTCCTATGGATCGATTGATACCATCTCACTACAACTAGTGAGAATCCTATCATCCAATTAGATCTATCTCATAGATCCAAAACCCAGGATTTAGGAGGTATCACTTTGATCCTATGTGGAGAATCCTTGTGATATGCGGAGATTGACTGAGCGTAGCATAGGAAACTCCTTCCTTATCAAGAGTATGTCATCCACGTACTCTACGAGGATCGTCACCATACTCCCTACTACCTTTTTGTTTATACAAGGTTCATCTACCATTTTGATGATGTCAAACTCTTTGACTAAATCATCAATACAGATGTTCCAACTCCGCGATGCCTGCTTTATCCTATAAAGCATCTTGCACACGTTTCCGCTGCTCCCACTATCTACGAAGCCCTCCGGCTGTGTACTTATAGACGTTCTCTTCTAAAACATCATTTAGAAAAGCAGTCATGGCACCCAACCGCCAGATATCATAGTCATGGTATGTAGCCGTGGCAAGTAGGATCTGGATAGACTTAAGCATAACTACTTGAAAAAGGTTTCATTATAATCCACGCCTGGACGATGACGAAAAGCTTTAACAAGTCTAGCTTTGAAAGTCTCAACTTTTCCATCTAAACCAAGTAATCGTCTCAAGATATACTTGCTCCTGATGGGGATTTAACCCTTCAGATATAGCAACCAAAGTCCATACTTTGTTGGTGTACTTGGATTCCATCTCAGATCGCTAAGCATCCAGCCATTCTTACAGAGTCCCTACTCTCGATGGCCTGCTCGAAATTAGTTGGGTCATCATCTCATGATGCAATCCTCGTTCCCACTGTCATAGAGTAACCGTAGTATCTCTCAGGTGGGTGAGGAACCCTACTAGATCGGCGGAGAGGCTGAGGTTCATTGGTAACTATTGAATCCTTTGGTTCTTTCAAATCATCAGCCGTAGTTTGTATAGTTGGAACATTTCCAGTTCTACATTACAAATCTTGCCTCGAGCTTGTCCGGATTTTGCTTTTAGACATAGGTCGGACAACCCCAAATCTTAACCAACTTAAGATATAGGCTCTTCCCTTATCATATCACATATGAAATGGTAGGCAACTGATTTGATTTGAACCCTATTCAATAGGTATGCAGCTTCTCAAGTGCATAACTCCCAAAAAAAGAAATAGGTAACTCAGTAGTACTCATCATAGAGCACACCTTATCATATAGGGTGAGATTGCTTCGCCCTGATATACCCTTGTGCTATGGTGTATACGGAGGAGTAATGCTGAGAGAGAATCTCATTCTCCATTAGATAATCCAGGAATTCAATGCTTAAGTATTCACCTCCTCGATCAGATCGAAGAATCTTAATACTTTTGCCCGTTTGGTTCTCTACCTCGTGCTTATATTCTTTGAATTTCTCAAAAGCTTCAGACTTGTGTTTCAACAGAAACACATGCCCGTATCTAGAGAGATCGTCAGTGAATGTAATGAAGTAGGAAGAACCGTTTCTGGCATGTGTAGACATAGGACCGCATACATCACTATGTATCAGTCCCAAGAGTTCAGTAACTCTTTCTCCGTGTCCCGTAAACGGAGTTTTGGTCATTTTTCCTTTGAGACATGAATGGCAAGTGTCATAAGATGATAACTCGAATGAATTCAAATATCCATTCTTATGTAACTTAGCTAGTCGTGTCTCATTGATATGGCTAAGTCTACAGTGCCACAAGAAGGATTCGTTCATTTCTGAGCTTTTCCTCTTGTGTATGTTTTGTATATTGAGGACTGTTTTTTGATTGAGAATGAATATGCCATTATGTAACGAGCCTGATGCAATCAACTTTTGATCTAGGAATATGTTCATAACATTATCCTTTACTACAAAATTATATCCTTCTTTACTTAATAAAGAGACTGATATAATGTTGCACATCATGTTCGGTATATAATAGCACTCATTCAGAACTAGTGTATCACCATTTGGTAATACCAGGTGATATATGCCAACTGCTTTGGCTGCAACATTTGCCCCATTCCCTACTTGAACGGAATGATCACCTTTTCCCAGTTCTCTACCTTTCCGTAGCCCATGTAACTGCTTACATATGTGGGATCCTGATCCGGTATCTAATACCCAGGACGTAGGGTGAACTGAAAAACAGTTCTCAATAACTAACACACCTGAAGAAGATGCATCAGCATGCATGTTCTTTTGGGCGGCTTGAGAATCTAGATATTCTCCTATTCCCTGTTCAGTCTTATAACTCTTATAAGAAAGAACGGGTCCAACGTTCTCCTGCACAGTATAACATGCGGGTTCGGTCAATACATCCATATTATTATCTTGATTAGGGCATGACATGGTCGCTACCTGGAAAGAGAGAGAAGAAAACACTTTAGCGTATGCTCTTGCAAGATCAGATTGGTTATTATCTTATCTAATCAGGATGGCTCCCACTGGTTTTTATCAAATCTTCCTTCAAACCCTAAAAGGAAAGACTAGCCGGGATTAATTACACCCTACAATTTCGTCGATCTTTCAGCCAGGCCAGTGTTGGTACTTTGAGGGAGGTTCCCCGTGCTTTCGCACGGACCTAATTAAAGTAAACCTCGTTTTCCCAGAGGCGTAACCCCGTTGACACCTTTCTAGACACCTACTTGATCGGCTAATTGTAATGTGTAAAACTCTCCCAGGAGTAACTCTTACTCGCAGTGGGTATCGGGATCCAACTATCTCATAGAAGGTATGCAATCTCATTGCAAATTTCAACACTTGAAATTCCCAATAATGCTTTTGCCCCTAGCGATCTATGACCTTGACTAAGTCAACAAAACATAAATCGCTAGTCAAGTTCAACCCGTGCATTTCTCGATTGAATTAAACCCACCCGTACGACCCTTGACTGAGTCAACAAGGCCGTGCGAATGCCCTAATCCAATCACATCTCATGTTGTAACAGATAAACATTGTTTAGCTACCGTACACTATGCCTTGACTAAGTCAACAAACATAGTACGAATACTAAATAATATCTATCTGAAATGACGGAGGGCTACGCAGGTTTTTCAGAAAAACCATGAGCGTAAAGAACTTGATATCGTTGTAGAATCAAGTGAAGTTTTGAAATGGAGTGATTTTGAGGCTTTTCTAGTTTTGCTAAAGGGGTCACTCCCGGTGAAGGGATCGTCGGCCCTTTCCTCGTCGAATGAGGTGCGGGATATATCATATATATCACTGTGCAAAGAAGAAACTATAGAAACAATCAAAAAGTCAAACCGAATGTGTAGCATCTGCCAATTATTGCTAAAGGGGTCACTCCCGGTGAAGGGATCTCGGCCCTTTCCTCATCGAATAAGGTGCAGGGTATATCATATATACCGCTATCCAAAGCAAAAATTGTAGCTACCCTTTTTTTATTTTGAAATTCGATTCTACAACATCTTAGGTTTCTTTTTATTTCATTAATCATATTAATGAAGTCCCATCATTTAAATTACCTAAACATCACAGATAAATACGACGTACACTTATGCCATCCGCATTCGCCTCGATGTCCCCTCGTGCACCGTTAGGTTAGGTAACTAACGGCAGAGCAGGGCAGGGCTAGCGTGGGTGTAAAACATAAGTAACGTCTATATAATATATCAAATATACTATATACAGTATCTATCACAGAACATCACATGATCACATCACAGATATCGCAGCAGAAGAAACATATGAAATATTGGATATACTAGGACGTCCGTGTTTTCAATACGAGCCAGTATAAAACACGGATTCCACGGTCGTGATGAATAGCCAAACCCATACCCCTAGACCCCTACGAGAGCGGCAAGCAACCCTACCAATTCTGGAGTTAGGAGACCCGGACTCGACTCCTCGAGTTGGTCTCCCACTGGACCCCAGAACCCGGTTACTTGTGCTCCCCTCCTTGGGTCTATTCTAGTGCGGAAAAGTAAATAATATACAAAGGGTGACAACTTCCGCAACCTGGAAGCGCCCCAATAAAAGAATATTACATACAATCTTTTACATGAATGTAAATGAAAAACACTCATCTCACATAAAAACCCCCCCGGCTATTCAAACACGACGATCCAATATAACATATCCAGCAACACATAACATCACATGTCATCAACGTAAGTAAATATGCGCATCCCAATTGTCGTTGACATATAGCAACGAAACCGGCGATATCACATATTACACTTACGGTCACAGAAAAGAAAGTGTAAAACTACAACAGTTGGAATCCGCAATCTGCATAGACATCGCATGCCTAATCAAATGAATACCTTAGACATCACATGCCTAACAATTATAAACTCCGCATTTTAGTCTCAAAATCGAAAACACTTTTCAATATCAAGTCGGGCAATTCAACAGGATTCCCGACATACTGATCGAATGCTCGTCGCAAACTTTAGTAGGCGGCCGCACCCCTGATACCGTCGACAAAGTGCACCAAAGCGGAACACCGCTACCTCGAGCACCCGGACGGATGCTTTCGGCGACGGGGTTCTCCTACAGTCACTTGGTCGGGGCTATGGAGTGAGGTTGTCTATTAAGTTTACCCGGCGAGTATCCGCATACGCTACGTGATTGCGACGGACTTTTGATCGCATCAAAATTCCGTGGCAACCGATCAAGTGAGACTAAAGTGCTATGTTTATAACATTCATTCAGTTATCTCATAACTACTTGTGAATTCCAATTATTGTATCCCATTCCAGATAAATAGAAAATGTTAAACTTTCCGATCGAACACTCAAACACCCAAGTTTTCCCGAAACCGTTCAACACATGAAATAGGTTCAAAGACATTCACTTCATGCCTCAGTACCAACGGTCCAGCCGTAGAAGGGTCAAGCCAACGCCTCACATGTGGCACGCCGTACTGCCCCAAACCCGAAGGTTCAAAGGGCAGTTCAAGACGGTCACATAATCGAGTTAAGGTTTGTTGTCTTCTAGAGGGACCATCGCGTTACTTGCACTACTTAGAACATCTTTAAACCTCAGAAAAATCCAACACTTGGAAATTTTCCGGCAGGGAAAAAGTTGGGTATTTATATCCGGTCGAACTTTTTAACATATTCCAAAATTATCCGGAAAACACCTAGACAAAGTTTGATAATCCGATCAAATAATTGAATCTCCAAAACAACCCAAAATATTCAACTCTTGAATAAATATTAAAAATTCCCAGAAAACTCAGCACTGTTAAATAGGAATTACTGTGCAAATGTAGAGGGGTGACGTCACCAGAGGGCCGCGGAACCGCCGCAGAAACTAGGCTTCTGCCGCGGTTCCGCCGCATGTTAGAGGAATCTTTGGTCAAATTTTGCACCGTAATTCTTATAATTCCTTGCTGAATTTTTTAAGCATTTTTAATCTGGAAAAAACCCAGAAATTGAAAAAAGTCCAGAGAGCATATTGTATTAGGGTTTCGATGTTCGTTCGGATTTCAAACGTCGTCTACACTTCGCCTAAGGCTCTAGCTAGGCTATGATACCACTGTAGGGTTCCTAGGCACACTAATGAGGTCTCACAAGGCATCAACCATGCCAATTTCAAAAATTACATGTGCCGAGAAACCCTAATACGGATCGTTAACTAGAATTTAAGGCGAAACAAGCAACTAGTTAACAACTTAACTAAGTGAACGGAAATACAACCTTTGTAGATCCGGTTCTCCACCTCCATAGCTCCATGATGAAGTCCCCTTGCTGTCCAAATCAAATCCCGGGCTCTAGCGTCGGCTTCATCGGAGAAATGGGCGGGCTAGGTCATCGACTACGATGCCGAAGATGATCTACGTCGAGGCATCACAAGATCAAGCTCCCACTTCACCAAGTCATGAAACTTGTGAAGAAAACACCCTATACTACTTGGCAAGAGGTAGAGGATGAAGAAATAGAAGGTGGGTTCACTTTAGAATTGGATTTCTCACTTGATTTCATCAAATCACCATTGATGAAGTAAGCTTTTCTTCTTGTGTAGAAGAAGAAGAAGAAAATGATAATATTATGATAAGTTAATTTTTAATAGAAAAGAATAATAAACCTTATCATAATATAACCATGGTCAAGTGTAGAGAATGAATCATGGTTGAGTGGAATGGTTAGGGTTAAGCATGAGACAAAATGGTCACTTGGTCAAAACTTCATGAAGCTTCAACAAGCTTCATGAAAGAAAAAGAAAGAAAGAAACCATTTTGTTTCCCTTTTATCTATTTCTCAAAAATAAATAGATAAATAAATAAGTGAATAAAAACAAAACCCTAACCATTATCATATAACCATGGTTTGATCTTTACACAAATCCAAGTTAGCATGCATCATCAAACATGATACAAACTTGTGCACAAAAATATATCACATATACAATGTGCACAAACAAGTGAGAAAAACCATTTAAAGTGAACCAATACTAGTTAATGCAAAGTAATATATCAAATATATAATTATGCATTAAATCATTAAATCAACACTTGATTTAACGACCCGGTCATATCGCATATAACCGACTAATATTCAATGTATCGGCTTATCGAATCAATCGTTGATTCGATAACTAGGTTATATCACATACAACCATTCGATACATTCATCGCGAGAATGGAATAAGGTATCACATACACGCATTATTCTCGGTCCCGCACATATCTCATATGCGCTCCTATTTCGTTTCGCTTGAGCCAGGAAACCTCTGTGTAGGACTCTTAAGACTCGTCAATACGCCGGTAGCAGATGATGATCATATCAAACACCCATAAGCCGCAAGCGGTCTGCTAAACGTAACGGCCACCCGGGTATTGAGCGATCAGAAGATCGACGAGCAAGCCCGCTCACACTCCTGTGAATCCAACCAGTAACACTTACCGTACAGTCCGGTCTTGTCGTCTGATATGTCGCATATCTCGCTTAGGGGTGGTAAACGTTAGACCCCAATAGCTCGATAAGTCGTGTCGATGTGAGGTCTATAACAATTCGAGAAACTACTGGTAACACTTACCAGTAAATCTCAGCAACCCTGGCCAGGGATTTCCGGTTATAGCCAATCGAACACAGCGCAACATCAACTCCCTATACCGGGAGAGACGAATCCCCTCCTATCGCTCTTTGCCTCCATGTGATTCGGGACTGTACCCAAAAACCACCATTTTGCACGCCCTCTTGGACGTGGTAAGGTGGAAATCAAAGCATAGTGGGAACCACACAAGACTCTATGACGATCTCGGGTCAACAGACTACTCTGTACCAGTGTCACCTGAGAACTGCCATCTGACGTAAGGTCTAATACCATCTGGGAGTTCTCGGCGAGTCCGTCCAGTGTACCCAGTCTCTACTGAGCACCCGTATAACATCTCTGATGTCAAACACCAATGGATATGGGATCATCCATCGCCCATCTGTATGGGTCGAGAAGGTATACGCTAGTCTACTCTGGTATATCGATGCCCCGTCTCGATATACCCACGACTAGGGACTTTGAAGGATGTACTTATGGACTACCTTGTCCCCACTAGTATGATCCGCATCATAGTCCAGGTAGTCAAGTATCATCCTAAGGGCTTTACCAACATGTAACAGAGAGACTATCAGTGTACACGTTAAGGTAAAGATCAACCAGATAGCATACTATCATGTCGAGCAAGAAAGTCCTCCCTATATATGTCCCAGCATCCACTACAATATACATCCTATGTATAGTAATGGCCTCTAGGGCATACATATAACTAACAAAAACTTCAAAAGGAAATAGGTAACTCAACATTACTCATCATAGAGCGCACCATATCTAATAGGGTGCGATTCTTCTGCTCCAATACTCCGTTGTGCTGTGGTGTATACGGAGGAGTAAGCTGAGAGAGAATCACATTCTCTTTTAAGTAGTCTCGGAATTCCGTGCTCAAGTATTTTCCTCCCCGATCAGATCGTAGGACTTTAATACTTTTATCCGTCTGGTTCTCAACTTCGTTCTTATATTCCTTGAATTTCTTAAAAGCTTCAGATTTGTGTTTCAACAAGAACACATGTCCAAATCTTGAAAGATCATCGGTGAATGTAGTGAAATATGAAGAACCATTCCTGGCATGTGTAGACATAGGACCGCATACATCACTATATATCAGTCCCAAGAGTTCAGTAGCTCTTTTTCCGTGTCCAGTAAACGGAGTTTTGGTCATTTTACCTTTGAGACATGACTGGCAAGTTTCATAAGATATAAATTCAAACGAATTTAAATATCCATCTTTATACAACTTAGATAATCTTGTCTCATTAATATGACCTAGTCTACAATGCCACAAGAAGGCTTCGTTCATTTCTGAACTTTTCCTCTTGTGTGTGTTCTGTACGTTTAGAACTGTAGTTTAATTTAGAACGTATATACCGTTACATAATGTACCAAATCCATTCAACATTTGATTTAGGAATATGTTCATAATATTATCCTCCAATACAAAGTTATATCATTCTTTATGCAACAAAGAAACTGATATAATATTGCACATCATATTTGGTACATAATAACAGTCGTTCAGAATCATTGTATTTCCATTTGGTAATACGAGGTGATATTCGCCAACTGCTTTGGCTGCAAAAATTGCTCCATTCCCTACTTTTAAAGAAATATCACCCTTTCCCAGTTCTCTACCTCTTCTTAGCCCATGTAACAAATTATAGACGTGGGATCCTGATCCGGTATCCAATACCCAGAACGTAGAGCAAACTGAGAAACAGTTCTCGGTAATGAACACACCCGAATAAGATGCATCATCATGCTCTTTCTTCGTTCTGGTTGTGTGGGAATCCCGATATTCTCCTATTCCTAGCTTAGACTTATGACAATCATAAGAAAAAGCGGAACCAATGTTTCCCAGTTTAGTATAATAAGCGGGTAGAGTCAATACATCCATATTATTATCTTGATTAAGGTGTGTCATGGTCGCTACTTGGAGAGAGAGAGAGAGAAAGAAACGCTTTAGCATGCGCTCTTTGCAAGATTAGATTGGTTATTATCTTATCTAATCAGGATAGCTCCCACTGTTTTTATTAAATCTTCCTTCAAACCATAAAAGGTATGATTAGCTGGGATTAATTATACCCTACAAGTTCGCCAATCGGTCAGCCAGGAAGGTATTGGTACTCCGAGGGAGTTTCCCCATGCTTTCGCATGGAACTAATTAAATAACCTTGTTTCCACAGGGGCATAACCCCGTTAACACCTTTCTTAGACACCTACTGGATCAGCTAATTGTAAAGTGGAAAACCCTCTCAGGAGTAACTCTTACTCGTGGTGGGTATCGGGATCCAACTATCTCATAGAAGGTTTGCAATCTCATTGCAAATTTTAGCACTTGAAATTCCCAATAAATGTTTTTACCCCTAATGACCTATGATCTTGACGGAGGTCAACAAACCATAGGCCGCTAGTCAAGTTCAACCCGTCATTTCGTGATTGAATTAAACCCACCCGTACGACCCTTGACGGAGGTCAACAAGGCCGTACGACTACTCTAATCCAATTGCATCATATGCAGCAGATAAGCACTAATCAGCTACCGCACATTACGCCTTGATGGAGGCCAACAAATGCAACACGAATACTAAATAGCACTTATCTGAAATGACGGAGGGATACGACTGGTTTTGAAGAAAACCCTCTAACGTAATGAACTTGATATCATTGTAGAATCTAGTGTTTTGAAAAGGAGTGGTTTTGTAGCATTTGCTAGTTTTTCTAAAGAGGTCACTCCCGGTGAAGGGATCTCGACTCTTTTCTCATCGAATAAGGTGCTGGATATTTATCAAGGAACACCACTATGCAAAGAAAGAACTAGAGAAGCTATCAAAACAAAACCAAGTGAGTTGTAGCATTTGCTAGTTTTGCTAAAGAGGTCACTCCCGGTGAAGAGATCTCGGCTTTTTCCTCATCGAATAAGGTGCTGGATATTCATCAAGGAATACCACTATGCAAAATAAAAACTAGAGCTACCTTTTTAAAATTTTGATTCTAAAACATCTTTAGGTTTCTTTTCTTTCCATTAATCTCATTAATAAAGTCCCATCATTTATGTTTCCCTAAACATCATAGAAAAGAAACGAAAATAGAACGTACGCTTATGCCATCTGCATTCGCCATGGGCCCTATCATGCAAAGTTAGGTTACTTAACTAACGGCAGAGCGGGGGCTGGACTAGCGCGGGTGCAAAACATAAGCAACGTTTATTATATTATCATATATATATAGCATTCGTCTCACGCAGTTATATGATCACATCACAGAACACAAGCAGCAGAAGTCAACATATGAAATATTGGATATATTAGGAGTTCCGTGTTTTAAATTCAGCCAGTAATGAAAAACACGGATTCCACGATCATGTTGAATAGCCAAACCCACATTCCTAGACCCCTACGAGAGCGGCAAGCAACCCTGCTAATTCTAGAGTTAGGAGACCCGGTCTCAACTTCTCGAGATGGTCTCCCACTGGACTCTAGAACCCGGTTACTTGTGCTCCCCGTCTTGGGTCTATCCTAATGCGGAAAAGTAAATAATATACATTAATGGTGACATCATCCTCAACCCAGAAGTGTCCTAATAAAAGAATACTACATACAATTTTACATGAATGAAAATTAAAAACTCCCATCTTACGCAAAACCCCCGGCTATTCAATCACGACGATCTAATATAACATATCACAGCAACACATTACATCACATGTCATCAACGTATGCAAATATGTGTATCCCGAATGTCGTTGACATATAGTAACGAGATCAGGGATACACCACATATTACACTTACGGTCGCATAAAAGAAATAAAAAACTACAATATTTAGAATCCGCAAATACCTTAGATATCATAAACCTGGAATATCTCATATTCCGAATTTCATGCCTAACTCCATAAACCTTGCATTTTAGTCTCAAATTGAAAACACTTTTCAATAAGCAGTTGGATAATTCAATAAGATTCCCGACTGTCATGTTCGTGTACTATACGCGATTGCGACGGAGTTTTGATCCAAATCGAAACTCCGTGGCATTCGATCAACCGAGACTAAAATGCTAGATTTATAAAATACTAACTAGTTTTCACAAAACTAATTATTGTGGATTCCAAATATTGTATCACATATCATCATAATCTAGACAACGTTAAACATTTCGATCGACTTATCAAACACCCACAAATTCCAGAGATCTCTGAAAGTCTACCTTAGCACCACCATAAGGTTCTAAAGGCATCAAGCATGCCAAATTTTAATTTTTATTAGGTGCTAAGTTAGACTAACAAGATCTTTACCAGAGTATTAAGAGTTTGCCTTTGTGATGTGATGATCTTAAGAGAAGAAAAGAGCATACAACCTTTGTAGTTCGAGTCCTTCTCTTCAATAGCTCCGGGTTGAAGTCCATGCAACTCTACTAGGCTCCTCTTTGAGTTGAACGAACCTCCTTCGTGATCTTCACGCCAAAGACGATCCACCCGAAGTCCACAAGCTCAAGCTAACCTTTCACTAATCTCATTAGTGAAGGCAACACTCCACATCAAATTGCTAATTTAATGTATGATGGTGAAGTAGGGGTTTAATTTGCTCACTAGTTTGTGTTCAAGCTTCATGGTTCACATCACATGTGAGTATTGAAGCTTGAACCATGGGATTGAGGAAGAAGAAGAAGCTAGAGAGCAATCATGGGAGCAAAGCAAGCAAAATGGCTAATTGTTGAGAATGAGACTAGAATGAATGGCAACACTTGACCCCTACTCATTCAAGCATGGAATTTTTCAATATAAAATTGCAATCATGCTTTAATAGTGAGTCAAGATGAATAAACAAAATTAAATCCCATGCTTGCAACCATGCTCTCATTTTCCACCTCATTTCTATTTTTCTCAAAAATAGAAAATCAAGCCATGCTTCATTATTATATATATATATATATATCATATATATCAATATATATATATATATAATGTAGAATAATTAGTGAGCTAATGATATTAGTTAATATATAATTATATAACATATAATGTATATCACATTATTAAATCAACACTTGATTTAATAATCCGGTTATATCACATATGACCGACTAATATCATTTATCTGTATATCACATTATCAAATCAACACTTGATTCGACAATCTGGTTATATCACATATAACCGAATCGACAACAGATAACTGCCAGATTATAATACAGTATCACATACATATATTTAATCAGGCCCACACATATATCACATATGTGTCCTATTTCATTTCGCTTGAACCAGGAAACTTCTGTGTGAGACTTTAAACACTCGTCAATACGCCAACAGTAGGTGATGATTACATCAGTCATCTACAACCCGTTAGCGGTACTAGCTGGACGTAACGGCTACCCGGGTATTGAGCGATATGAAGATCAACAAGCAAGCTCGTCCATACTCTCCATGAAGCCTATCAGTAACACTACCGTACAGTCCGGTCTCTTCATCTGATATGTCGCATATCATGTCTAGGGGTGGTAAACGTCATGCCCCAGTAACGTGATAAGTTATGCCGATGTTTGGCCTATAACGGTTCGAGAAACTACTGATAACTCTTATCAGTAAATCTCAGCAGCAGCCCTGGCCAGGTACTTCCAGTTATAGCCAATCGAGCATAGCGCAACATCAACTCCCAATACCGGGAGAGACGAAACACCTCCTATCGCTCATTGCCTCCATGTGACTCGGGACTGTACCCAAAATCCATCTGTTTGCACGACTCCTTTGAGCCGTGGTAGGGAGGAAATCAAAGCATAGTGGGAGCCACACAAGACTTTATGACGATCTCAGGTCTACAGACTAACCTGTACCAGTGTCACCATAGGATTGCTATCTGACGATAGGTATATTACCATATAGGAGTCCTCGGCGAGTCCTATTCGGTGTACCCATTCTCCAATGAGCACCTGTGTACAATCTTTGATGTCACACACCAATGGCTATAGGATCAGCCATCGCCCTCTAAGGGATAAGAAACGTACACACTAGTCTACTTTGGAATATCGATGCTCTAGTTTAAAATATTCTCTCGACTATGAACTGATTAAAGGATGCACTTGTTGACCATCCTGGCCCCACTAGTATTATCTTATCATAATCTTGGTAGTCAAGTACATATCCTAAGAGCTTTATCAACATGTAAGAGACAGACAGTATAAATACTAGTCTACATGTTAAGATAAAAGTAACCTGATACTATCATGTCGAGCAAGAAAGTTCTCTATATATATGTCCAGGCATCCACTATATCATTAATAATGGACTCTAGGGCATACATATTCCTAACAAGCTCAACAACTTGAGTCTCCTAACAAGCTCAACAACTTGAGTCTCACTAAAAACACCCAGAAAGTGCCATATATCATAATGGAGCAGCACAAGAAGCAAGATCCCACAATCTCCCAAACATGCGGCGGAATCGTGGCCAAACTAGGGTTTGGGCCGCGGTTCCGCGGCGGTTTAAAGGAATTGGGTCCTCATACTTCTTGTGGCTCCATAAAATACCCTACACGATTTTCTGCATATTTTTAATTTAAAAATTTTTGACTTTAGTAAAAAAAGGGCAGAAACTATGAAAAATGCGGGTTTCGAAGTTCGATCGAACACTTTAACGTCGTAAAGACATGCCTTAATGTTCTAGCCTGGCTCTGATACCATGAAAGTGTATCCTAGCACCACCATAAGGTTAAAACCGGCATCAAGCATGCAATTTTCAAAAATTCAGGATGCTAAAATACACTATTCAAAGATCTAACTAGATTATTAGGGTTTAAAGCATGATATAATAAAAACTACACTAAGAGATGGAGATTACAACATTTGTAGACTAAGTCCTTCTCTTCTATAGCTCCGGGTAGTAGTCCTTATGACTTCTCTAGGCTCCACTTGAAGAACGGATTGAGTTTACTTCGTGACCTTCGTATCGAAGATGATCCACTCGAAGCTTCTCTAATACAAGCTACCTCTTCACTAATCTTTCTTTTGTGAAGGAAACACCCTAAACTCAAGTGCTAATCAAGTGCCGGATGGTGAAGTAGGGGTTCTAATCTCACTTAGGATTTGTTTAAAGTCCTATGGTTCACATCACATGTATGGGTTAGGGCTTGGAGAGGGAGGAAGAAGAAGATGGAGAGAGCTTAGGAAACGAGCTCAAGCACAAAATGAACAAGTGTAGAATGCCTTTCAAATGAACTCACTTATTGAAGAATAGAATTCTTTCCATTATAAAAAATGAACCATACTTCAATAGTAAAGCCAAACCAATATAATAATAAGCAAAGCCATGCTTCACCCATGCTCTAAATATCTCCTCATTTTCCACATCCTTTTTTCTATTTTCCAAAAAATAGAAAATCCATCCAAGCTACATAATATATACATATATACACATATACATATATCATATATATACATACATATACATATACATACATACATATACATATACATACATACATATATATATATATATATATATATATATATATATATATTAACAGTAGAAAATAATTAGTGAGCAATAATATTAGTTAATATATAATTATATCAAATATAAATATATATCATATTATTAAATCAACACTTGATTTAATAATCCGGTTATATCACATATAATTGACTAATATTATTTATCTATATATCACATTATCAAATCAACACTTGATTCAATAATCCGGTTATATCACGTATAACCTAACCGATATCAAATTACCGCTAAATTAGAATTCGGTATCACATACTCGTATTCAATCAGCCCCCTCGCACATATCAACATATGTGCCGTACTTCATTTTTCTTGAACTAGGAAACCTCTGTGTAGGACTCTAAAGACTCGTCAATACACCAGCAGTAGGTGATGATCACATCAGTCACGCACAAGCCGTCAGCGGTATTAGCTGGACGTAACGGCTACTCAGGTATTGAGCGAATAGAAGATCAACAAGCAAGCTTGTCCAAACTCCCATGAAGCCTATAAGTAACACTTACCGTACAGTCCGGTCTCTTCGTCTGATATGTCGCATATCAAGTCTAGGGGTAGAATCGGCAAATCCCAGTAACTTGATAAGTCATGCCGATGTATGGCTTATAACGGTTCGAGAAACTACTGATAACACTTACCAGTAAATCTCATTAGCCCTGGTCAGGGACTTATTGTTATAGCTATCGAGCATAGCGCAATATCAACTCCCAATACCAGGAGAGACGAAACCCCTCCTATCGCTCACTGCCTCTATGTGACTCAGGACTGTATCCAAAATCCACCTGTTTGCACGACTCCTTTGAGCCGTAGTAGGGAGGAAATCAAAGCACAGTAGGAACCACATAAGACACTATGACGATCTCGGGTCTACAGACTAACCTGTACCAGTGTCACTAGAGAACTGCTATCTGATGATAGGTATGGTACCATCTAGGAGTTCTCGGCGAGTCCTGTTCAGTGTACCCATTCTCTAATGAGCACCTGTGTACAATCTTTGATGTCAAACACCAATGGTTATGGGATCAACCATCGCCCCTATAGGGTCAAGAAACGTACACACTGGTCTACTCTGGAATATCGATGCCCTATCTCGATACTCTCTCGACTAGGAACAGTTAAAGGATGTGCTTGTAGACTACACAAGTCCCAGTAGTATGATCCGCATTATAGTCCTGGTAGTCAAGAAAATATCCTGAGGGCTTTATCAACATGTATCAGAGAGACAGTATAATAATACAAGTGTACATGTTGTTTACCGCCGAAAACGGTAGACGGATCCGGGATGGATCGTCTTGCCTGAATTTGGGGTTAGATACTATTTGGATTTATCTGTCCACCTCTCCGAAGATGCCAAGCTGATTTATGGCACCGTGTATCGGAGGTTTGGATGGATGCGACCATTATAGCAGACTTCGTCAGATTCCCCCTCGTTTGCGAGGGGTTTTTGATTGTGGGGACGCTCTTTCCTGCAAGCGCAAGCCCCTGCAGTTAATTACATTACCGCATTTCGGTAACCACTTTCTTCGGCTCTAGAAGTTCACTTCGTGTCGTGTATGTTTGTCTTATTTTTGGTTGCCCATGGATTGTATATGGAGACTAATATTTGTTGTTGCCTGTAGGGCGTGGATTAGTCTAAATCCGTATATTCTTAGATTTGGGTTTGGTTTGGATTAAGGATCGTTAATCTCGTTCGGGATTAAGTTCAACTTAAATGTTTGTTAAGGATACGTTAGTCCAATTTTAGACTAAGATCTACTTAACGGGGTTTTAGGTTCATTCAGATCCGAAAAAAGAGCATTTGGGCTCAAATGTTTTAGTTTAAGGACGTTACGGTCCGTTTTTAGTTTATGGACATTGCGGTCTGTAGATCACCATTTTTTTGGGTGAGGGTTTAGTTTAAAGATGTTTCGCTCCGTATTGGGATGTGCCCATCAGTTTGGGAGTGCACCAAAGAGATGTTGGTTGTCGAGACTGCCACCTCTCTGAAAATGTTGAAGAATTACAACGACATATATCAGAGGTGTGAGGAGATGTACACTTGAACCAATTTCCAGATTGAAGAGAGATGTGGGATGAATATCCGTTGGAAGGTCATTAATCATGTTTGGGACTAAGAACAATTTGGAAAATGATGAGCACATGGATCGGTTGATCTGAATTAAGGATTTGGTCAACTTGGGCTCGACTCACTCAGTTTTCTTTTTATTTTGAAAAGAAGTGCTAAGCACTGGTTTGGGCTTAGTCCCTTTTCCTTGCAAAAAGTGTTGAGCACTTATATGGGTTCTGACATTCACACTTTACTTTACTTTTTTTGTTTTTTACGAAGCGTTAAACACTCTTTATGGCGCCCACGTGCGGAGCACGTGAGGCACTTGGCGCTGAGCGCCAAACAATGAGTGCTAAGCACTCTTTATCGGGCAGTGCCCACATTGGGGGGCATATGAGGCGCTTGGCGCTGAGCACCAAACATTGAGTACTAAGCACTCCTTATTGAGCAGCGCCCACATGAGGGGCACGTGAGGCGCTGAGCGCTAACCACTGAGTGCTAGGCACTTTTTTATTGAGAAGCGCCCACGTGAGGGGCACGTGAGGTGCTTGGCGCTGAGCGCCAACCACTGAGTGCTAGGCACTCTTTTATTGAGCAGCGTCCACGTGAGGGACACGTGAGGCGCTGGACGCTAGGTTTTATTCGTATATTCTGTTCTGAAAAGTTCAATTCTCTCTTCTTTTCTGGATCTTTGATCCCTAAGAACAAGTTCATCCCTATGAGAATTAAATTCTCATTTTCGGGAGACTTGTCTTATGGATCTCAGATCCAGAGAAATAACTAAGTTCTTTTATAAGGGTTAAACCCTTGGATATGCAGATGAGATGCTCTGATCTCTATTATTTTTATTTACCTCGAAGAGAGGTATTCTTCTTTCCTTGCTCTTAAAGCTTTTTTCTTGCTTGCTTTTTTTTTTAAAGTTTGAAGCTTATGGGGGGTTCCTCTCTTTAAGACTTAAAGTCTTGGGTCCTTTTTATAGTAGAGGCACATTTATTGATTTAGTTAAAGAAATCTCCCATTGAGAGATCCTGATTGATTTGGGGATTTTATCCACCGTTGGATTTTTGATCCAAGGACTTCTGTTTTACAGAAGATATTTTTCTTGTTTTTTCAAACATGATTAGGGAAATATTTTCCCATACAGAATTTTTCTGTATATAGTTGATTTTTAATCACCATTGGATTTTTTAACCCAACGGTGCTCTGTTTTACAGAGAGTAATCTTTCTTGTTTAGAAAGATTTGAGGAATATTCTCTTAACAGAATTTAATTCTGTATTTTGATGATTTATCATCTCCGTTGGATCTTTGATCCAATGGCTCTGTTTAACAGAGAGATTTTAGTTCTGGCGTCGGCGTCCTCGTGCGAGGCACGTGAGGCGTTGTCTCGTAGTTTTTAACTCTTAGCGCTGGCGCCCTCGTGCAAGGTACGTGAGGCGCTGCCTCAGAGTTTTTAACTCTTGGCGCTGGAGCCCTCGTGCAAGGCACGTGAGGCGCTGCCTCAGAGTTTTTTTAACTCTTGGCGCTGGCGCCCTTGTGCAAGGCCCGTGAAGCGCTGCCCTTTTTTTCAAATTTTGAACAGAGCCTTGCTCTTTTATTGGGGGAAACAAATGCCCCCCACCATTGTGCTCACGTGGCTGACACGTGAGTGCAGCGGTGGCCGCTTTTTTACCGTTGGATTTTCTTGGAAGTTGAATTGTCTTCCTGTGTCTATAAGAAGGGCCTTTGGCCCTTGAGATGACTGCTGTTCATCTTCTCTTGTTCTTCTTTTTTCTGAGAATTTAATTCTCTTTTCAGAGCATAGATCTCTGCCCAAAAAAATCCCTTCGAGAGTTAGAACTCTGCCCAAAAATTTAGTAAGGATCATAATCGAACCCATTAACAGAGCTTTGCTCTTCTTAGATTGTAGATTTTAATATGTATTTTTGGGTTGCTTAACCCATTAATTAGAATACTGTTTATCTTCCATGAAAAACTCTTAGAGTTTCTTTTGCAGATCTTAAAGATCTTGGGGTTTTACCCTATTAAAAACCTTTGCTTTTGAGAGTTCTGGTAGATTACCCCATTGTTTTTACAGAGCATAGCTCTTTAGAAATTTTTGGGGAATTTTATTCCCCTCTTAATTAAAGTTGACAGATGTGAATTCTGTTTGCAGAGCACAGCTCTCGAAGGAGTTTAACTCCTTAGCCCGATGATGTTTCTCATTAAATGAGAACCCTTTTAGGATTCCATCCTTAATGAGTGAATGCCTCATCAATGATGGGATGTCCTCTTGATTTTGTAGGTCCCCCTTTGTCCCTTTCTTCTGCATTGCAGTGCGGTACAATTTTTAATTACCAAGTGTCCGAATTCGGAATATAGCGTTGATAACTAACCTCCGTCTCTCTTCGTGCAGGTACTATGGCTTCCGACTTTTCCTTCCCTTTTGTACGTTCAGAGAGCGCCTTCTCCGACGCGCCCGTGGATCGGGAAGTCTTCACTCTTATTAAAGATCATGACCCGGAGCAAAAATATCTTCACCTGTGGGGGTCGTGGTATAATCAGATCATTCGGGGTCAGCGCGTTTTTTCTTGTGCGGCGCCCTCAGAGCCAATTTCAGCAATTCACTACACCGACCCGCCTTAAGTGAATTATGCTGTAGAGGAGCTCAACTAGACTTCGGAGGGTCGCCTTCAGCCTTCTATGACATCAATACCCGTACAGCCGCTGATGGCTTTAGATATTTTAGGGCGATGCATATGTCAAGGCGAGTCGCGCCCTTAGGGACAAGTATATATGATAGGTTTGACTCCTTTCCATTCAGCCGGCTACCTACAGTAGGCTCCGTATATCCTGTCGGCCAAGAAGTCGCTGCTGCTGAAGCTCGGGTTGTATCCCGCGATTTATGCGTCTCTTTTTCAATATCCCGTGTCTAATGTATGGTGGGTCAAGACTTTTCTGGAACAATGGAATATCCTGACCAACACATTTCTCTTATTGGACCGGGAAGTTTCAATTTCCTTGGAGGAGTTTGCAGAAATTTTAGGCCTACCTGTCAGAGGGGAACATTACGAGGTGATACTTCCCCCTGATGAGTACATCTTTGCCACTAAATCAATGGTAATGGGTCTCACCCCGGAGAATGCCGTTCAACATTGGTTCCCGAGCCTAATCAAGGTGTTGAACATTTATGAGAGTCTATTTCTAGAGTCTGGAGGGCATGGAGTCAGCTTCACATATTTCATCGTTCGCTTTCTTCGCCCAGAAGTCTTGTCAAAACAAGCCGTGAAATTCGCCAAGCTTGGCGACCCGTTTGGTTTCGGTTTGAATAACCAGCCGACGGCGGAAGCGGATTTAAGAAATTTCTTCATCCCAGACACCCCGGTCATCCCTTTTGCAGAGCTCGCTGCTTCAGACGTCGCTGAAGAGATGTTCTTCCTGGGGTTCATCGGCCTGTGGTTAAGCTGGTTTGTGCTTCCAACGTATCCTCGCTACATGAGGTCGTCTGTCTTCTATCCGGCCCATCGCATGATCGCAGGGATGCGTGTGGCCGTTGGGATTGCAGGGCTGGCTCATCTATATCATGGCCTGAGCTTAGCGGCATACACTACTCAGCCGGGGGTAAAGCCCGTACATCTCCCGTTGCACTACTTCACGTCGTGGATCGAGATGCATGTGCTAGGTGCTTTCAGTGCTCACAAACGACCCCGCTTCTACGATAGCTACAATTTCCCTCGGGTCATGTATCTGGTTGACGTTTCTGCGTTAGACCCGTCGCAGCGAGTGGCTCGGCGACTGGTCCTCCGCCTGCGCGTGGTTGGGGACAGCATGACCTTTGTTGATAGAGTCTTAACTATCAGCAAGGAATTTACTAAGGTGGTGCAACTGCTGCGCGACACTTTCAATGACGGGGCTCCCACGTTGAAGGCTTGGGAAATCCTGCACTTGTATTCTATTAGGCCGGGCTTTCTAGTGTTTAGGAAAAACACTTCGGCATTGTTCATGAGGTATAACCCGCACTGCTTCGCTCAACAGTCAGGATACAATCAGGGTGTCCCTCTTGAGGCATTCTTAGCCGAGCCGGTTGCTACGGAAGAGGGTATTCATAGCGCGCTACACCACTTTATGCGACTAAATACGGGGTCCAACCTTCTCATCAGCGAGCCGAGCTACGTGCCGAAAGCTTCGAACGCCTACATGGCGTGGTATCAGTATGCGATGGGTGCTATTATCAGGGAAGAGAGGTGGCTATTACTTGATCATAAGAACGCTGTCCTAGCTGGTAACCCAGCAGTCCCTTTGAAGCGATGGACCGCCGTTCGTCCCTCCTTAAGAGAAGTCACTACGGTTGTGGTCCCGCGCGCCTTCCCTTAGAAGCCTCAACCCAGTGTTCCCGTAACTGCGGTAGCCGTGGCATCCCCAGAATATGGCACTGGTATGGATATTAGGACCCGCCGCCCGAAAATGCCTGCCAAGCGCAAGCTCTTGTCATCGGTCGCTGGTGTCCGTTCGCAGAAAAAGAAGAAGTCTCTATTTTCTGCCGACATCGTATTCGGCTAGGAGAACCATGCTCCCTATAGTGATGGCTTGTGAGAATACGGCACCAATGACGGTTTGTTCGACATGCCTGCTATCGGCACCGATCTACAGGCTGCCCCCGTGGCTTCCGAGCGACTGGCTCGCTAGGAAGTGGCGTTGATCTCTATCGCGAAATCAGGTATACTGCAGTTATATTCTTCTGCGTCTATCCATTTTCTCTTTATTATGGTTTTACTAACGCTCTCTTTTTCAACAGGTATTTCTGCTGAAGAGGCTTTCGTAGCTTCCCTCAGGACGTTCGAGGAGGAAGAGAGGCTCCGCGCTTCTTTGGGCCTTGGTATAATTCGTTTCATTACAACTTTATTCCTTTTATTCGTGCTCTGACCTTCTCTTTCATCTTATTGCAGGGGCTACCTCAACTCAGGTTATTCTAAGTACAGTGATGATCCCGAGTGGCGATGCATCAAAACTTTTAGAGCCAGCTACCGTGGCCACGTCCCTTCCAAAGTCACCGCAGGAAGCTTTGCTGAAGCAGCCGATGATGGATGCCGTAGCGGCTCCGGAGGCAGAGTTCAGTTCAGACGATGACGTTCCTTTGTTGGAAGTCTTGAGGAGGTCATTGCTCACGGCTAAGACTGAAAGGAAGCGCAGGAAGCACGCGGCGAGGGAGCGCGATGCCGTTTTGGCCATAGGTGCAGGCTCAAGCAATATTCCGCTTGCTGATACTCCTTCGGTGGATGTTCCCTCTACCCTGTCTACCGCCCATAGACAGGTTGCACGCACGGCTCGGAAAGAAACTGAAAAGCTACTTCAAGGTAATGTAACGCCCAGTCTTTTATTAGAACTCGATCCTCGAATTTTGACATACGCATTTTCTACAGGGCCAAGTCCTGGCGATGGGATGGCAGGTGAAACGCTGGCGATCACAGAGCCCGAAGTAGCTACTCTTTCTCGGGAATCTGGGACTGTCCAGATTGCTGCTCTTTCTCCCTGTGGCTCCTTGGTGTCGACGGGCGTCGCAAGCGTTACGACGGCCCTCGTTGAGTCAGGGGATGAGGCTATGGGCGCAGAATCTATTCCTCCGAGAGAGAGTCAAGAAGCCGTTACACCTGGTGATGCCTCCGTCGCGGTTTTGGTCCATGATCTATCAGGTAGTCCTTGGGTCACTGTTTTCGAGTTTTTCAATCCTATTCAGCCCTTCTGATGATATTTTATTTTTCTTGAGCATAGGCGCGGTGAACCCTGAGGCTATGCCGTCTGAAGAAGTGTCGCCGGTCGCTGTCCCCTCGCCTTCTTATGTGCCCTCTCAAATATTGGAAGGTATGGGTTTCTGGTTTATTTGTTTCACCGTGGGTACCATCTTCCTTGTATTGACTGTATTTTGTTGCAACTCTGCAGGAGTCCTTTTCGACCATTTATACCAGGTGTTGAACCCGCATTTTTCCTTTCAGTCGGAAATCGTTCCACCTTCTGGTATTGGTTAGTATATTCTTCAGTTAATCTCTCCTCCTTCTTTTATGAATAGACGTATTGTTGCTAAGTCTTCTTCATATTGATCATAGCGTCACGGGTCGGAGGAGGAGACGAGAGAATAGCCGTGCCTCCGGTACTCCCCATCCTGCAGCTTGTCACAGCCGATATAATAGACTCCATCCCTCATGTATTTTCTTTATCTCCTAAGTCGAAATTTGACCGTAATTCATTTTGCAGCAATTGCACCGGCTCCAGCTCCTTTTGAGTCTCGCATTCCAATGCCCTCAAGGCCCTTCGCTAAACGCATATCTTCCAGTGGCGCCACAAATAGCCGGCGAATGTTGAGCGAATTTATCGAAGATCTCAATGCTGAGGCCCTCACTTCTACTACGTATTTTTCCGTTGAAGTCAATCCAATGCTGGCGACACTCGTGAACTTCCATGATGAAGATCTCGTTGGCTCTTGGGTTGATTACTGCAGAAAGTTTGAGGCTTGCCTACACGAGATTGAGCTCAAGCGTCTCGCTCCTGAGGTGTTGTCTTCGAACTCCCAGTGGGCTGCATGGGTCGAGCATAGTGTTCCTTTCATTCGCCATTTTGAACAACATGTGACCCTGAGACGAAAGGAACATAAGGTGGCTTCCAGTGAATTTGTCCGATTGCGTGCCCAGGTTGAAGTGAATGCTGCGCAGTTAAAAGCTATTTTCAAAAACCACCAGCGATGTATTTCGGATGGGTTAACGCTGAGGCAGACGCTTAACTTCACCGAGCAGGTCATGCAGGACTGCGAAGCTGCTATGCTAGAAAACCGATGAAAAGGTTTCGTCCTGTTTGCGGCAACGGACCCAAGTTGAAGTGGAGTTGGCCGCGGTAGATGACCACGAGAAAGGATTGAGAGGAGCGCGCGAGCGGCTTGCTGATTTATTGAAGACGCCTCCTCCTTAATAACCGTCTTTGTACCTTTTTTGTACCGACTGTAAACTTGTGATTCATGAATAACTTGTATTCATTTTGATTCCATTATGAAATGTATCTTGTATTCACTTGAATTCATGAATAAAAGACATATTTTTATTTCATATTGACATGTAACTCTGGCAAATGTGGCCCGTAGATAGTTCATCTTGACCTCCTTGTAGGGCAGCGATAGCTTAGGAAACAGGTTCGGATCTGCCATCTAAGACTTTTCAACTTTATGAGCCGTGAGGGTCTCAAGACTTCTCTCCCTACGAGTCGAGAGGATCCCGTAGGTGTATTTTCTCCTTAAGAGCCGTGAGGACTCCTAAGTGCATTTTCTCTTGAGAGTCGTAAGGATCTCACAAGAGAATTTTCCCCCTTACAAGTCGAGATGACTCGTAAGTGGTTTTTTCCCTCCTTGTCGATATTCGATTTTGGAGAGTGTGGCCTGTGGATAGTATACAATAGTCCATCTTGGACCTACTTACAGGGCCCCAGTGCTTAGGAAACAGGTTGATATCTCCGTTGCCTAAGGCTTTTTTTCCCTACGAGTCAAAAAGAGTCGAGAAGTTCTCGCAGGAACATTGTTTTCCCTACGAGTCGAGACGAATCGAGAGGTTCTCTCAAGAATGTCCTAAAGTCACAGTTAACCCCTGCTCTTTACGACAGAGGTCCGTTAGGGTCTGTGGTACTAGGGTTTTTGTCCGTCGTACCGTCGCGTGGGCTGATGCATTCCTCGATACGCAATCTTGTTGTTCGAGTAGCCCCGTGACTGTCGTGTTTCTGATCCCTTCGGGGGCTGACGTCTTCAATTAATCTTCCAGGTGATATTACCGTCGGAAGAGCAAGTGTTGGGGATCTTCCATGCCACTTTTTGCTTGAGGTTAGGCTTAGTTTGGGGAGCCCCGATGAGTCATGACCACTCCGCGCCGGTGTGGAATGATCTCCGATAGTCTTTCGGGTTTTATTTGAGTTGCCGTCAAGACCCTGAAGCTAAGGATCTTCCTTTGCTTTGTTTGTTGACATTGTGTCTGCAATATTGCGACGAATGTCGAGATTGTCTCTAGGATGTCTGTGAACCGTCGAGGCTTAGAACTAAGGACTTTGCCATGGCTCCGTTGTTTTGATCCTGGGGTCGGTTGTTGACGTCACGTCCGCATCTTGCTGGATTGAGAAGGAATGCCGTTGTTGATCTCTAGGCTGTAGATGTTACCATTGAGACTGGAAACTAGGGATTTTGCCATGGGTTCGTTGTTTTGACCCTGGGGTCCGATGTTGGCGTCACGTCTGCATCTTGCTGGAGTGAGGAGAAACGCCGGTGTTGATCTTTAGGCTGTAGATGTTGCCATCGAGACTGGGAACTAGGGACTTTGCCATGGCTCCATTGTTTTGACCCTGGGGTCGGTTGTTGACGTCATGTCCGCATCTTGCTGGAGTGAGGAGAAACACCGGTGTTGATCTCTAAGCTATCGATGTTGCCGTCGAGACCTGGCTTTCCCTTTGACGAAGCCTGGTGGGACAATATGGTTCCCTTTTCGTTTGTGCCCATGGATTGTATACAGGGGTCGATGTGGACTCACCTGCAGGGCAAAAGTTTCTCTTCTTTTTTTTGTTTCTTTTCACGATGCTCTATCATTTCAGCTTCTATATCGTGAAAGTCGCGATTGCCCAATCATTTCGGCTATTTTTCGCGGTGCCTAATCATTTCGGCTATTTTTCTTTTTACTCGCTACTTTTTATTGCGAGTTGCCTAATCATTTCGGCTGTGTTTATATGCATACACTTTACTCGCTGATTTTTATTGCGAGTTGCCCCATCATTTCGGCTATTTTATATGCATACACTTTACTTGTTGATTTTTATTGCGAGTTGCCCCATCATTTCGGCTATTTCATATGCATTTTTAGCTCGCTGATCTTTGTTGCGAGTACGGGATTTGAGATTTGATGCCAATTTTGGCATCAACATCGCTGCCACTGGAATGTTGCCAGGAGTGAATCATCATTTTCCTTTGTTGATTTGAACAAAGGTGGCTTAGCAAACAGGGTTAGGATCCTGCCGACTAAGGATTTTTGACTTCATAAGCCATAAGGGTCTCATAAAGGTATTTTTCTATACGAGTCGTGAGGATCTCGTAGGTGTATTTTCTCCTTAGGAGTCGTGAGGATTCCTAAGTGATATCTTCTCTTGTAAGTCGTAAGGATCTCACAAGAGTATTTTCTCCTTGCAAGTCGAGAGGACCTACAAGTGCTGTTCATCATATGAGGACATTTCTCGTCATTGGTGGAACTAGGTGAAGGAACGTTTATTTGTGCCCATGGATTGTATACAAGGGCCGATATTAGACCGCCTGTAGGGCAAATTAGGGGATATGATGGGTTAAGAACAGGTTCAGATCCCTGTAGTTTAAGGCTTTTGAATCCTATGAGCCGTGAGGGTCTTATAAGGGGAATTCTCCTTACGAGTCGTGAGGATCTCATAAGTGTATTTCTCCTTAGGAATCGTGGGGATCCCTAAGTGTGTTGCTCCCTTGTGAGTCGTAAGGATCTCACGTGGGTATTTTTTCCTTACAAAGTCGAAAGGACCTTGCAAGTGCACATAAATTTTTTTATGAGTCTGTGCCCTTTCGGGTTTTCACAAACTCGCCAGTAGACCTGCTATTTTTACTCACGGAGCCCTCTCGGGTTTTCATCCGTGCCCATTTCACTTGTCGACGTACCGTTTTTTTACTAGTCTGAGCCCTTTCGGGTTTTCACAAACTCGTTGGTAGTCCTACTGTTTTTCTTCACGGCGCCCTTTCGGGTTTTCATCCGTGCCCATTTCGCTTGTGGGCATACCGTTTTTTACCCCTCTGTTTGCTAATGGAATTTATGGGGGACTTCGCCACCAGGGTAGCTGTGCAGCCGGCGGGACTCGAGTTGCCGTCCTCGCCGATAGGATTTGCGGACTTGAATTCCACTATCGCCGTGTTTGAGGCGACGTAGTTAGTTTAGGGACATCTCGGTCCATTATTAGTTTAGGGACATCTCGGTCCGTTTTTAGTTTAGGGACATCTCAGTCCATTATCGCCATTTTGGAGGTGGAGTTGTGCCGGATACCACTTATAGAGTCTGGACTCAGGAAGATAGCGAGCGGACACAAGCGTCGTCATCTATCATTAACCTGAGCTATGACTTGTCAAGTGTAGTATTTCTTAAGGAATCGTCCGTTTATTGGCCAAAAGGGTCTTTCACCATGCATGTTCATGAGCAAGTAGACCCCACCTTAGTAAACCTTGTATATGATGTACGGACCCTCATAGTTTGGCTCGAATTTCCTTCTCTTTGCACGGTTGGGGATAATAGGTCTTTTTACGATTAGCACGAGTTCGTCTTGGCGGAATGTTCTTGACCTAGTCAGTCTTTCGTATGAGCGCCTCATCCTTACTTTGTAAGCTTCCAGATTTTGCTGTGCCATGAGACGAGTTTCATCGAGCTCCTCAAGCCGAAGATGGGCATTCTCTTCGTCCGTCAATTCGTAACGAACCGCCACTCGTAGAGAGGGTAGTTCTATCTCTAAGGGAAGTACCGATTCCGTGCCGAATACCAACGTGAATGGCGTCGTATTCGTGGCCGTTTTGAACGTGGTTCGATAAGCTTAGAGAGCTTCATGCAGTCTCTCGTGCCAGTCCTTTTTGTTTCTGGACACCGTTTTCTTTATGATCTTTGTCAAGGTCTTGTTGAAAGTTTCAGCTAGACCGTTAGCTCGGGGATTATAGACCGACGAGTATCTCCAATCTATATTATGCCGCTGTGCGAAGCGGATGATCTTATAGCTTCTATAGGCTGGCCCGTTATCGGAGATAATCCGTCGCGGGGTACCGAACCGGTAAATGACATGTGTCCTGAAGAAATGGAGGATGTTATCCGTTTTCACCTCTCTTAGCGGTACTGCCTCTGCCCACTTAGAGAAGTAATCGATTGTCGCCAATATGAACTGATGTCCCTTGGATGATGCTGGTTCGATAGGCCCGATTATATCGGTTCCCCACATTTCGAACGACCAGCTAGCCAATGTTGGGTGTAGCGGATTCGGATGCTGGTGGATGAAGTACCCATGGATTTGGCATGAGTGACACTGCTTCGCATATTCGAGGCAGTCCTGAATAATCGTGGTCCAATAGTAACCCATTCTTTTGATCTTCAGCTTCATATTTGGCCCGGCTTAATAGGAACCGCATAGTCCGTCGTGTGTTTCTTGGACGACTCTCCTTGCTTCTTCCGGTCGCAGGCACCTTATCCACAGACCGTTGAGCGATCTCTTATATTAAGTATCATTGACGAAGGCGAAGGATAGAGCTCGTTTCATGAGCTGATGTCTTGATGACGCATCTTTGGGCGTTTGATGAGATTTGAAGTAGTCTATGAAGACTTCTCTCCAATTCATAGCCTTTTCTTCATCTTCTATTTGGAAAACTGATTGTTTGGTCTCTTCTTCTCCTCTAGACGACTCTGGAGATATTTCTGCTGGCGTGAGAATCCGGCAGCTTTGCACAATGATCCTTTTGTCATCGAGGTTTTCGTCGGCCAGTTCCTTAGCAAGCTTGGCTAATGCATCTGCTTTGATATTTTATGCATGCAGTATGCTTTTCAGGATGTAGGAGGGGATTTGAGTCAGCAATTGCTTCACTCTTTCGCCATATTTTATCAACTCTGGCTTGCACGTCTGATAGTTGCCATTTACTTGGCTAACAATCAGCTGGGAGTCTCCAAGTATGAGGAGGTTTTCGATTCCCATATCGACAGTAATCTCAAGACCCGCTATCAAAGCTTCATATTCCGCTTTGTTGTTTGTTCTTGGTTCCGTTAAGGAAAGGGCAAAACGCATTATCCCTCCTTGTGGAGTCACAAAGATAAAGCCTACTCCGGCTTTGATTATAGGGGTGCTTTGCTTTCTCTTCTTCAAGGAAGATGCTTCGTCGAAGTATAGTTCCCATCAGGCATCACTCCCTTCTTTCTCTCTGTAGATTGTGTCAAACGCATGTTCGTCTGGCAATTTGCAATTTAAGGGAGAATCGGCTGGTACTGGATGCTCTGCAAGAAAGTCGGCGATGGCCTTTCACTGCCTTGAGGGGTCGATATGTTATCAAGAATTCCATCAAGAGAAGGGCCCATTTGGCAAGCCTTCCTGTTAATATGGCCCTTGATATCAGATATTCGAGAGGATCCACCTTTGATATAAGATGGACCTCATGTGCCAAGGCATAATGCCTGAGCTTCGTTATCGCGGAGATCAGTGCCAGGCAGTGCTTTTCAATATGGGAGTAGTTGTTTTCTTCCCCCAGGAGAACTCAACCCAAATAGTAGAGAGCTCTCTCTTTTCCCTGATCGTTTTCCTGTGCCCATAGCGCGCTTAAAGAATCTTCAAGGGCTGTTATGTACAGGATGATGGGCTTTCCCTTGACCGGAGTGGTCAACACCGGTGGATTCTGCAGATACTTCTTGATTTCATACAGTGCACTTTGGCATTTACGATCCCAAATGAACGGGGTCCCCTTTTTCATTAGATGGCTGTAGGGGTGGCATTTTCTGGAGAGGTTAGGTATGAACCATCGGATATACGCGAGCTTTCCTTGGAGAGACCGCAGTTGCTTAAGAGTTCTTGGCGAAGGCATTTCCATAATCGCCTTGATCTTTGATGGGACTATTTCGATGCCTCGGTGTCGTATGATGAATCCTAGGAATTTTCCCGAGGAGACTCCAAACGCGCATTTCAGGGGGTTCATCTTCAGATTATATTTCCGAAGGCGCTGGAACACTATTTTGAAATGCACCCAGTGCTCCTCGTACGATTTGCTTTTCACCATGAGGTCGTCGATATAACATTCGACAATCTCGTGTATGAGGTCATCGAAGATCTTCATCATGGCCCTCTGGTAGGTAGCGCTAGCATTCTTCAGACCGAAAGGCATTACTTTATAGCAGAATATGTTTAGCGGGGTTTGGAAGGCAGTATGCTTTCAGTCTTCGGGATGCATCTTTATTTGATTATAGCCTGAAGATCCATCCATGAAGGAGAAACTTCATGGGCGGATGTATTATCGATCATTAGCTCGGTAACTGGTACGGGGAAGTCATCCTTCAGGCAAGCTTTATTGAGGTCTCGAAACTCCACGCAGACGCGCACCGTCCCATTTTCTTCATCACTGGGATAATGTTGGCGATCCAGTCGGGGTCTTGAACTTCTTGGATGAAGCCGGAGTCAATTAGCTTCTTGACTTCGGCATTGATACTCATCTCAAGTTCGAGCCGCATTATTCTTGGCGCCTGTTTGATTGGCTTGATGTCCGGTGATATCGCCAGTTTATGCACAGCTATCTCCGGATCTAATCCCGGCATATCGGAATAGTTCCATGCGAATCAGTCTTTATACTGCATAAGTACGTCTTTTAGTGTAGCTACCTGCTCTTCGGACAGCAGCTCACTGACGAACGTTGGCCTCGGATCGTTTGTCGTCCCTAAGTCGATTTTACTTAGATTGTCCATCATGGTATGTATCCCATCCTCCAGCTCTTTTAGCGCCGGTGGAAATTCTGAGATCACCTCTTCCTCATTTTCATCTTCGAGGAAATGGGAGAGGTTGTCCAAATTCTCTTGCTCTCCCTCTTTTGACAGTGTTATCATGTGGCAGGTACAAGCTTGTTTCCAAGCTTGATGTTGATATGGCCTTACCCTCGCAATGTAGGTTTCTTTTAGCTCATGCTTTCATGGTGAGGCTACCCTTCAACTATTGGATAGAGCAAATCTGCCTTGCTGATGTAAGTCTATGTTACCCACCCCGGTACTTTCGAGGAGGCGGAAGAGGTAAAAAATGAAATTTTATCACAAAGGAAACATAGACTAACCATGAAGGATCTTTGCTAAACAAAAACTAACAAACAAGCAAATAGCTTTAACTACTAGGTTAAGAAATTGTACCTAAAGCTTGAACTCCTTCTCTTCTTGTATTGCTTCCTTTTATTGTGAGCTCCTTAGAGTGGTGTAGATGGCTCCTCCTCACCGTCTCCTCTTTGCCAAAGAAAGATCCACCCGAAGGCCTCTACCTTGAGCTCCAACCTCTATCTTGAAGTAACTAAGGTGCTTAGTGAGCTAGACTAAGAACCCTAGAGAGAGTAGAGAGTGATTTTAGTGGTTTGGTCTCAATTTCCCTTGGTTCTCAACACATGAGAGGTTAGGGTCTGAGAGAGAGGATGAAAGAGAGAGAGCTAGGACAGAGAATGTATCATAATAGAATGAGAAGAGATAGCTCTCATATTAGCATATATGAATAATAATATTAATTAACAAAAATTGTGATGGTTGGTTTGATTTGACCATTATCATGTCACCATTAATGCTAAGCACATGCTTAACAAAACAACAAAAAAGAAAAATATCTAAGTCAACTTTGGTCAACAAGTCAAAATGGTCAATCCAAATAACCATAACACAATTATCACTAATTAAAACTATTAATCAAATTTCATCATCTCATTAAGGTTTCAATCAAGTCAATGGTCAAAACCCTAATGAGGTGTCTCTTTCATCTGTCTCTGTCAACTGTATATACATACCCGCTTCCGCGTTTCGAAAAACATGAATGCAATGAGACTGAACCATACCAAAATCAAATAGTAGGATCTGGTTTAAACCAAAACCCACTAGTATCAACTGCCCGAACACCAAACGTGCACAAGTACACATATATGAACGAACCCCGTCGTAATACCATACGACATCAACTCCGTTTCGCCCAAAGGTGAACAACCCTCTGTGTGGGACTCTAAAGACTCGACACTACGCTGGCAGTGGGTTTAACCACAGCCCGCAAGCGGTACTAGCTGTATGTAACGGTCCCCAGGTAGATGCCAATAAGAAGACCGATGAGGTGAACCCATCCGAACTCCTACTGAGCCTGAATGTGACAATCTCCGTACAGTCCGGTCTGTTCGTCTAAGAGTATCGTATGTCGGGCCTAGGGGGCGGTAAATGTCAGACCCTTAATAACGGTACAAGTCATGTCGGAGTGTAGCCCAAAACACCCTGAGAAACTATTGGAAACACTACCAGTAAATCTCGCTTGCCCTGGTCAGGGAATTTGTGTAATGGCTCTCCTAGACACAGCACGATATCAACTCCCAATACCGGGAGAGACGAATCCTGTCTAACCGTCACTACCTCCAAGTGCTTCGGGACTGCACCCAACTACTACCTGTTTGCACGACTCAATAGAGCCATAGTAGGGTAGTAATCTAAGAACAGTAGGAACACACTCGAGACAAAGTGAAAGTGTCAAGTCAACGGACTAAGCTGTACTCATGTCACCTGGGAACTGATAACTGACGATAGGTATAATACCAACCAACAGTTCCCAGCGAGTCCTGTCTAGTGTACTCGTAACCTAACGAGCACCTGCATACTATCTCCATTACGACGTACTGATGGCTGTGGGACAGACCATCTCCCCTTCTGGGATGAGAAGCGTATACACTAGTCTACTCTGCAGTATTGATACCCTGTCTCGATAATCCTACGACCAGGGACCTGTATAAGGATGTGCTTATAGACTACCCAGCCCCCACTAGTGTGACTACCATCACAACGTTGGTAGTCAAGCAAAAGATCCTAAGGGCTCTATCAATATGTATTAGCAATATGTTAAAAAGAAACACATACACATATTAAGATAGATACAAACCAAGTAGCATACTACCATATTGAGCAAGAATGTCAATCTGTGTATATATCCCAAGCATCCAAAATGTAATATACAAACTAGTACTATACAATAATGGCCTCTAGGGCATATCACACTAACAATCTCCCACTTGCATTAAGGCCATGTGCCGGCATATCGCAGACCTATCATCTCAAATAGCCTCTCGAACTGCAGTGTCATCTTCTGTAGCAACCCTCCGAACCTCGATCTCCCGGCGATCCACGATCTCCCTGATCTGGTGATACCGGCTCAAGATGTGTCTGGACTTCTGATGGGACCTGGGTTCCTTCGCTAAAGCTATAGCCCCGTTGTTGTCATAATACAGAGGTATTGGATCAACAATGGACGGAACCACCTGAAGTTTAAGAACTTCCTTATCCAGACTGCTTCTTTTACGGCATCAGAAGCTGCGATATACTTCGCTTCCATCGTCGAGTCAGCAACGGTTTCCTATTTGGAACTCTTCCAACAGACCGCCCCTCCATTGAGGGTAAAGACATAACCCGACATGGATTTAGAGTCATCCCTGTCACTCTGGAAGCTGGAGTCAGCAAAGGTCTCGATCTGGAGGTCTTTTCCGCCGTAAACCAAAAACATATTCTTAGTCCTTCTCAGATACTTCAAAATGTTCTTTACCGCTATCCAGTGATTCTCCCCAGGGTTTGACTGATACCGGCTTACCACACTCAGTGCATAAGCTACATCTGGTCTTGTACACAACATCGCATACATTATAGAGCCTACCGTAGAAGCGTAGGGTATGATAGACATGCGATCCTTTTCCAAATCAGTCTTGGGAGGCATTTCTTTGGAGAGGGTGATCCCGTGACAAGCCGGCAAATTTCCGTGCTTGGAATCTTCCATACTGAATCTTTTTAGTACGTTGTTGATGTACCTGGACTGCGAGAGTCCCAATATCCTTTTTAATCTATCACGATAGATTCGGATCCCCAGAATGTAAGAGGCATCGCTCAGGTCTTTCATGGAGAACCTGTGTGACAAAACCCTTTGACAGATTATAGCATAGGAATGTCATTTCCTATCAAGAGAATGTCATCCACGTACAAGACGAGGAATACAACAGTTCGTGCTACAATCTTACTATAAATGCATGGTTTATTTGGATTTTTGATAAAGTCAAATTCTTTGACCGTCTCATCAAAACAGATGTTCCAACTCCGCGATGCCTGCTTCAGTTCATAAATGGACTTAAGCAACTTGCACACTTTGTAACATTTCAGAAAAATAAAATATTATTTTTGGAATTTAATATTAAAATAATATATTTCCCGAAAACTGCCCAAATTGCGAAATTGGGGTTTTCGAAAAAGAGTATAAATATATACCTATAATTATGAAATAAATGAAAATTAAAATGATTTATTCATTTAAAAATATATTTAAAGGATTTAGAATTTTTTAAAATTTATTATACACAGTTTTGATAAAAAGCCGATTAGTGCACCGCTAATTGCGATTAAGCCAAATCCGTGTTTCTACAGTTTTCATGGCTAGTGCACCATGACACGTTACATGTTATTTCATTTCATTGGTGTTATGTATTTGGTTCTATTGTGGTGAGAAAGAAAAATAATGGAAAAATGGTGTAATGATGACTTGAGGAGAGAGAAAAGGGGACATAATCATGAGAGGAGACCATGCTTGAGAGAGGGGGGTGCTGCCTCATTTCCTCATTGTCCCTCCACCATTATTCATTTTCTTCTCTTTCTTCATCTTCCTCACCCTCATCTCCCTCCACCTTCACTCCATGGATCCATCTCAATTCCCTCACCAAAACCCTATACCCCTTTTACAAAAAATGACCACCTCTTCAACCTCTACACATGGGACCAAGAAATTTTAGTTTTCGATGATCTTGGGGATTCTTGGGTGCTATATGAGGTAATACCTTCACCAATTGGGTGGTTTTTCATTTGCTTTAGTATTCATATGTGTTTAGATGTGAAATTGTGAAGATTAGTGAATATTGGGAAACCCTAGTGAGGGTTCGAGTGAAATTGTTGATTGATGATGTTGAATGGCTGTGGAGGGGCTGTATAATACCTGAGAGTGAGTAGGGGAAACAAAAATACGGATTTTGGATTTGAGTTCATGTCGGTTTTGTGGGAATAAATGGTGTGCAGGGAAATCTGGAGCAACCCAGAGGATTTTTGAGAGTAGCAAACAACTCTAGGGACCAAATTAGGATACTAGGAGACTACCTTGACGAGACGAACCCCATTGGAGCTTAGGGACCCGAGGAGGCCGGTTTTATTGAGGAAGTGCTCGGCCACTTGGTGGCATGTGGTGTCGGGGTTGGTCCAGTAGCTCAAATACATGATATACATCACCTTGGACTTGTTTGCTTGGAATAATTTGACCTGAGTCAAAATCTGGGAGCAGTTTAGTGTGACTTTAGCTATGTTTTCCGTATTTTGAAATGCTAATTCTTGATATTTGGTTTTGTATTTGGTTGTTGAATGTTTGTACATCAACGACTAGGTGTAATTTGTTGGTTTTGCATACGTGGGTTATAGGTTTTTACCTATGAGAGTGGCGTGTGCCGTTTTGGTTTTCCGATGTGATTTTCATATGCTTTTGCGATTGTGTTATCTTTGTAGGTGCCCCACGTGATGTCGAGGCATTGAAGATGAAAATGGCGACATCGGCATCGGCACATAAGAAGCAAGGTGAGTAGATTTATGTCTACGGGGAGAAGTCGGGCGGATGGCGTATAGCACCCCCGCAGTTCGTGGTGATATATACGAATATGTATAAACACATATATTAATTATATGTTGTTTGAGTTGATTGATGATAAAGATGGATTTTTGGTGTTCTTGGATTGGTTTAGTGTTAGTTGCGAAACCCTAGAGTAGTGGTTGCACCTACACCCACACGCATACATATACTTGCATACATTCTTTCTTTCATATGTGCGTATATGGGAATATATATTTATGTTCACATGGGTATGCGACTATGTGTTCATATACGGGATTTGAGGATAGTACTTGGGATTTGAGATGAGTCGATGAGATTTGATTTGAGGCTGTGAGATCGGTGATATGGCAGGGTTCGTATTTGAGATATGTCATGATGTTATAGCGGATCTTTGGACGACGATACCATGTGAATAGTGATATACATAGAATAGTTGACTCGTGATCCAGATTGAGATAAGATATGTTAAGATATTTATAATAGGTCGCATTGGGCGATGTATACTTCTTTATAATGATATGTGTTGATGACATCGGTTTGTATGAGGCTGTAGATCAGTAGTCAGATCATGATTATATTGATGATATCAGTATTGTACTAGACGTAGATCAGTATCCCGGATTATGATCTTTGATAAAGAGGATACCAGATGAATAATATGATGAATATGATATTGACCCGTACCCAGATTTGGGATGCCGTACGACGGATTTACGTACGAGCTATATATTGATGATAGATCACTTTTGACTTGGGAATGTCTGATTATAGATATGGTATCGGATGTGATATTATTGAGGCGGGATCACACACTAATATATATATATATATATATATATATATATATGTATGTATCGACTCAGATGTTAGGCGGTTTCCTTACCTTCAGTTAGCCTGTTAGCTCAGCCCTATAGTTTAGTGTAGTTGTTAGACTAGATTCGATTCCTACCTATTTCAAAAACTAACGAATCGTGGGTATTTTAAAAGACAGGTCAAGGGGTTCTACGGATATTTCAAAGAATGTATCTTTTCATAAAAAACACCGTAGCCCTTATTTTCAAAACACCGCGATTCGTATTATTTCAAAAGGCACTACTGTATGATTTATATTTATATTAAGCGCAGATTAGTTATCGTTGTGTCTAGTATTCAGCTCCTGCACATTATTGCTGTTCGCTCCGCATCGCATACTTATATTGTGATTCATATACCATTATTGATAGCATGCTGTTAGGACACCAGCACCATTACCTATGATGCGTATGCTCCACGTACACTTACTTGCCGGCTCACACACATCATCATCGGTAATTGCCATGTCACGTACACTTTAGAGAATACGATTTCCTTGACATAGCTTGTTAGCTAATAGTTTCGACATGATATTAGTGTACTTGCCTTATATGCCAGTTTAGATATTGTAGTTATTACTTGCTACCTCATGCATATTGTTATTCACTGTTATGCCGCATTCATGGATTTTTATACCTATATTCACTGTTTTATGGGCTATTGATGATTTGGATTCGAATTTACATGAGATTTCCTGGATTTGGGGGAAAACCACAAAAACATATATAAACTTCTTCTTTCTCTCTTTTTAAAAATGAAAAGTGCGGTTTTCCCATGATGTATGAGTCGTTCACCATGAGTTTTCATGATTGCTGATGGATTTTGAGACCCGATTCGAGGAGTTGGATGAACCGTCTCGGGTACATGGTGGACCTGGTAAGGTACCCCGGGGCAAGAAGATCGAGGAGTAGACGATGGGCCTGGCAGGGGAAGACTACCTACCGGTGATTTTATCTGACGCGTCGGATATCCGGAGGATACCGTCGTGGTCTTAGGATTGATATTAGGGGCCGGTCTGGACTGACGGCGCCCTAGATAGTGAGATTAAGACACAGAGATTTTGAGATATTAAGGTACTGAGATTTGATGATACATGCCAGTCCGGATAGCCGGAGCCTGAGATGTTGAGATATTGGGATTTATATTTTGTGTCGATACTAGACACTGTTTATGCTGATTTCATTTATGATACCTCATTTTAAATATACAGAAATCTCACTAAGTTATGAAAGCAGTTTCTTCATTTACATGTATTCTGTTTTCATGCATCATACCTCATCCATATGATATATTGCTACCTGAGGCACTGACACGAGCACATAGGATTATACTTGGGTTAGATGTTTACCTTTGCCACCTTTCAGGCTTCAGACTTACATTTTGAGGATTATATATATAGTGATCGTATGACCTAGGATTGCGTTATTCATGCGATTTCTGCTCATGGATGTTTTCTACTCATGAGTTGGCAACTCACCCCCGTTGTGCCACAGTTTCTTGCAGGTTTTGCCGTACAGGTTTCGTTACGGCTTTGCTGGCACTACTTCCTTTTCCGGATGATTTTCTAGTAGGTGGGTTCACTTGCATCGTGACCATCATTATACCTTGTATATTATTATTCTGTTGTATCTAGAAGCTCCATCAACCAAACATGTATTTATTTCAGATAAAGACCAGTTATGTTTATTCTTTCGACCTTAGAGTCGCGCGTTGTATTTCTATGGATTTCATGCTGTTTTGAGTTTCCTTTTCTGTTGTGATCCTCGCCCTGCGGCGTTGTATATTATATTGCTTGCATGGTTGTGACCGTCGATTGATGAAGAGCTACCTCCCGCTTGGGGATGCCTTTATTCATTATATATGCTTTATCAGGTTTTGTACCCGTTTGGGGTCTGTTTTTACAAAGGAAACTCTGCCGAAATTTTTAGAAAAGACTTATGATTTAAAAAATGCATATTTCGGCGTATTTTGCAAACTACTTGATTTAAATTGGTTTTTCCTTCACTCTACTACTTTTCTTGGTTTGGATTTCTGGGCTTTCGGCTTACTTAGATTACGTACACCTCGAGACGTTTCGTAGTTTAAGTGCTGGTCATGTTCCATACTTTCGGGTCGTGACACACTTTCCCGCTGCTCCCACTCTGAATGAAACCCTCTGGCTGGTCCATATAGACACACTCCTCTAAATTACCATTTAGAAAAGCGGTTTTTACGTCCATCTGCCAAATCTCATAATCGTGGAAGGCAGCAATGGCAAGAAGGATCCGAATGGATTTGAGCATAGCCATTGGAGAAAAAGTTTTGTCATAGTCCAAACCAGGTCTTTGATGAAAACTCTTTGCAACAAGTCTAGCCTTATAGGTCTCAACCTGTCCATCTACACCAATCTTCCTTTTGAAGATCCATTTGCAGCCTACAGGTTTTACCCCTTCTGGATCAACATCCAAAGTCCATACTTTGTGGGTGTACATGGACTCCATCTCGGTCCACATTGCATCCAGCCATTTTACCGAGTCAGTGCTCTGAATGGCCTGCTGGAAGCTAGTCGGCTCATCATTATCAATGATGCAATCCTCTCTATTCCCGTCTATGAGAAAATCGTAGTATCTCTCAGGTGGATGAGAAAGTCTACTACTCCTGCGGAGTGGTGCGGGAATGTCATGTTCTTTTGAACCTTCTGGTTCTACTAAGCTTTCAGTAACAGCTTGTGGTTTTGGAATTTCTTCCAGTTCTATTGCGTTCCCACTTATCTGATTTTCTAAAAATTCAGTTTCCAAGAAGCATGCATGACGAGAAACAAATACCTTTTGTTCCTCTACGTAATAGAAGAAATATCCCTTAGAGTTCTTTGGATATCCCACAAACATGCACTGTACTGAGCGTGCTTCGAGCTTGTCCGTATGCTGCTTTTTGACAAAAGCTGGACATCCCCATGTCTTAATGTGTTTAAGATAGGGTTTCTTCCTACTCCATATCTGATATGGTGTGGTAAGCACTGACTTAGTTGGAACCTGGTTCAAAAGATATGCAGCTGATTCTAGTGCATAACCCCAGAAAGATCGCGGTAACCCAGCGTTACTCATCATGGAACGTACCATATCCAATAGGGTTCGGTTCCGTCTCTCCGATACACCATTGTGTTGTGGTGTGTATGGAGGAGTAAGTTGAGAGAGAATTCCATTCACTTTTAGGTAATCCAGGAATTCGGCACTCAAGTATTCACACCTCGATCAGCTCTCCGTGTTTTGATACTCTTGCCTGTTTGTTTTTCTACTTCATTCTTGTATTCCTGGAATTTTTCAAAGGCTTCAGATTTATGCTTCATTAAGAAGACGTGTCCATACCTTGAAAAATCATCCGTAAAAGTAATGAATTAAGAATAACCACTTCGCGCATGTGTAGACATTGGACCACATACATCGCTGTGTATGAGTCCCAAGAGCTCGCTTGCTCTTACTCCGTGTCCAGTGAACGGAGTCTTTGTCATCTTTCCCATGAGACAAGATTGACAAGTTGCATAAGACTGATATTCGAATGGATCCAAATATCCGTCTTTATGTAATTTAGTCAATCGTGTTTCATTGATGTGACCCAGTCTACAATGCCATAAGAAAGCATGATTTAATTCTGGAGACTTTCTTTATGTGTATTCTGGATATTGAAAATCTGCGGTTGGTTTAATAAGTATATTCCGTTGCTTAATGTACCCGACCCAATTAAAACATGATTAAGGTGAATCTTTACAACATTGCTTACAAATGCAAAATCATAACTTTCTTTAGACATTAAAGATACAGATATGATATTACAAGTCGAACTGGGTACAAAATAACAGTTGCGCAAAACCAAAACATGTCCATCTGTCAATCCTAAGTGATAGTCCCCCACGGACTCAGCATCCATACTTGCTCCGTTTGCAACTCTGAGGGTCATATCACCCGCCTTCAAAACTCTACGCCTTTTCAGTGTCTGCAAAGAATTACAGATATGAGATCCTGATCTGGTATCCAATACCAAGGAAGTAGAGTTGATTGAAAGACAATTTTCAATAACATACACACCTGAAGCCGAAGCCACAACTTACTTCGGGTCCTAGTTCTTGGCCTTCCAAGCCCTGCAATCTTTCTTCCAGTGTCCTTTCTTGTGACAATATAAGCATTCTTCCTTCCCTACAGTTTGTCCCGCTATCTTTGCTTTTCACTTAGCTTCCACCTTACTGACACCACCCCTTGGTTTGGTGGGGGCCTTCTTCTTCTTTATTTTGGCTTTCGCCTTGGACCTAGAAGAGGAAGTTCCTCCAACAAACAAAGCGGGTGTTTCCCTGACTTTCTGTAGGGTGCCCTCTGCACTCCTCAACATGTTGAGAAGTGTCGGAAGTTCAACTTATTTTCTTTGCATGTTGAAATTCAGGATAAACTGGGCGTAGGTGGAAGGAAGGAACTGGAGAATCAAGTCAGTGTACAGCTCATTCTCTAACGTGGTCCCAAGGTCCGCGAGCTGCTCAATGTAGCCAATCATCTTCAGGACGTATTCCCCTATAGATGATCCGACGGCCAACCTCGCTTGAAACAGCTTTTTCGAGGTTTCATATCTGGCGATACGGGATTTCTCTCCATATAGTTCCTTAGTATGGGAAATATGGATTCAAGGTCCATATTCTCGTGCTTCTTCTGATGTTCGTTGTCCATAGAGGCAAGAACGAGGCACTTGGCTTTCGCGCAGTCAATCTCCCAGGTCTTACGAATTTCCTTATCCGCGACGCTGGATTCTGGACCTGGGACGGCGGGGGCCTTAGTGGTAAATAGATACCCCAACTTATCATAAGTGATTGCCATTTTGACATTCCTGAACCAATCTTTGTAGTTTGGCCCTGTCAATATATTTTTATCTAATAGTAACTTAAGGCCCGTCATGATGTTTGGTTGCTGCAATTAGGAGAGAGAGAAGAAACACTTTAGCATGATGCTCTTGTAAGTTTAGAGTTGTTTTTAGTTTGTCTAAACAGGATGGCTCCCACTGTTTCTCGAATCCTTCCTCAAACCATAAAAGAAGAACTAGTTGGGATTGATCTCACCGTACAATACTTGCTTAACCGTTCAGCCAGGCCAGTGTCGGTACTTCGAGGGAGGTTTTACGACGCTTTCGCGAAGTTCCTTAATTAAATAATCTCTTTTCCCTGTGGGCGTAGCCCCGCTAACACATTTCTAGTCACCTACTTGGTTTATAGCATTGATCGTTAAGTGAAAAAATCTCCCGAGGAGTAGCATATACTCACAGTAGGATCGGGATCCAAATATCATCGTGTGATAAAGCTGAAGGAATCCTACCAAAATCATCATACTCCAAATGGTATGCAATACTAGCAAGTTTCAGTTTCTTTAGAAACTCCCGATGTGGATTTTTGCCCCATGCTCTTATGACCTTGACTTTGGCCAACAAATCATAAATTACATGTCAAGTTCTACCCATCATTTTCCAGGTTAATTTGAACCCACCCGTACCTACCCTTAACTTTGGCCAACAAAGCAGTACGACTGTCCCAAACCAATGCATCTATCTATGCTTCATATGAATATCCAACAGCTACCAATCACTATGCCTTGACTTTGGCCAACAAACATAGCTTGAATACTATTGACTATCTATACGAAATGACGGAGGGCTATGAATGGTTTTGGCGAAACCGTGAACGTAGTGAACTTGATATAATCGAAGGAACGTGATAGCCTTTAAAAGGAGTGGTTTAAGTTCCGCATTTAAAAGTTTTGCTGTTTTGAAAAAACCGAGTGGTTTTGAAATTGTTCCAACGATTTAACTTTGGTTTGTTTTATTTGCATTAATATAATGCGTCCCATCAATTAATCCTACTATTGCAGAAAACAATGAAAATATAACGTACGCTTATGCCATCCGCATTCGCCATGGGGCCTCGTCATCACCCGTTAGGTTACTTAACTAACGACAGAGCGGCGGCTGGACTAGCACGGATGCAAAACATAAGCAACGTCTCCTAGATATCATATATAGATATGTACATTCGTCAGACGCAATGATAGTCATTCCAGATCACAGATGAACACATTGGATATGCTAGGAATCAGCATTTCGTTCAAGCCTGCAATGAAAGACGGATTACACGGTCGTGATGAATAGCCAAAACCCCACCCTAGACCCCTACGGGTGCGGCAAACTACCCGCCAAATACAAGTGGAGTAGCCTCCCTCAACAAAGTGATTAGGCCACTCGGCACTTCAAAGTACCCGGTAGTCTGTGCACCCCACTTTGGGTCTATCTTAGGAGCAGAAAACAGTAAAAGAAATAATATATAAAGGCGGCTACATCCTCAACCCGGATGTGCGACCCAAAAATAATATTACATCAATTTACAATTTACATCAAAAGAAAGATAAATAAACACTTATCTCACATCCTCGGCTATTCATCCACGACAATCCAACAAGTTCATATACACAATCCAATATCACAGATCACAGATATGTACAACCCCCACTTATCGACGTATAGCGATTAGTAGACGTTCAGTTCATATATCACATTACCGATATAATCCAACTAGGTAAAGTTTATAGAATTTCGATCAAAAACTGTATTTGAATCTACCCCAAGTAAAATCCAGTACTTTGATAAATCTGGGCAGAAACAAAACTTCCCTGAATACACAAAACCAACACAGAGAACCCCAGAAGAATTTTGGTGCGCGGCCGAGTTGACTCTGCCGCGGATCCGCGGCGGATCTCTTGGATCGGCCGTGGATCCGCGGTCTTATGAGCGATTCAGGCGCCCAAAATTCTACAGTTTTCTCTAAAAAGCCTGCTTGTATTTTTCATGTCACTGAAATTATTTTTAGGCCTGTTTTAAAAAACGACAGAAAATACAAGTTTTGGTGTGTTTTCGGGATTTTTTTCATGATCGAAGTTCTAACGACTTTGCTAACATGTTAGTTATTGTTTAGCTAGGCTTTGATATCACTGTAAGTCTATGTTACCGACCCCGGTATTTTCAGGGAGGCGAAAGAGATAAAAAATGAATTTTTATCACAAAGGAAACATAGACTAACCATGAAGGATCTTTGCTAAACAAAAACTAACAAACAAGCAAAGAGCTTTAACCACTAGGTTAAGAAATTATACCTAAAGCTTGAACTCCTTCTCTTCTTGTGTTGCTTCCTCTTATTGTGAGCTCCTTGGAGTGGTGTAGATGGCTCCTCCTCTCCATCTTCTCTTTGCCAAAGAAAGATCCACTCGAAGGCCTTTACCTTGAGCTCCAACCTCTATCTTGAAGTAACTAAGGTGCTTGGTGAGCTAGACTAAGAACCCTAGAGAGAGTAGAGAGTGATTTTAGTGGTTTGGTCTCAATTTCCCTTGGTTCTCAACATATGAGAGGTTAGGGTTTGAGAGAGAGGATGAAGGAGAGAGAGCTAGGAGAGAGAATGTATCATAATAGAATGAGAAGAGATAGCTCTCATATTAGCATATATGAAAAATAATTTTAATTAACAACAATTGTGATGGTTAGTTTAATTTGACCATTATCATGTCACCATTAATGCTAAGCACATGCTTAACAAAACAACAAAAAAGAAAAATATCTAAGTCAACTTTGGTCAACAAGTCAAAATGGTCAATCCAAATAACCAAAACACAATTATCACTAATTAAAAATATTAATCAAATTTCATCATCTCATTAAGGTTTTAATCAAGTCAATGGTCAAAACCCTAATGAGGTGTCTCCTTTATCTGTCTCTGTCAACTGTATATATATACCCGCTTCCGCGTTCGAAGAACATGAATGCAATAAGACTGAACCATACCAAAATCAAATACTAGGATTTGGCTTAAACCAAAACCCACTAGTATCAACTGCCCGAACACCAAACGTGCACAAGTACACATATATGAACGAACCCCATCATAATACCATACGACATCTACTCCGTTTCGCCCAAAGGTGAACAACCCTCCGTGTGGGACTCTAAACACTCGACACTACGCTGGCAGTGGGTTTTACCATAGGCCGCAAGCGGTACTAGCTGTACGTAACGGTCCCCAGGTAGATGCCGATAAGAAGACCGATGAGGTGAACCCATCCGAACTCCTACTGAGCCTGAATGTGACAATCTCCGTACAGTCCGGTATGTTCGTCTAAGAGTATCGCATGTCGGGCCTAGGGGCGATAAATATCAGACCCCTAATAGCGGTACAAGTTATGTCGGAGTGTAGCCCAGAACACCCTGAGAAGCTACTGGAAACACTACAAGTAAATCTCGCTTGCCCTTGCCAGGGACTTTGTGTAATGGCTCTCCTAAAAACAGCGCGATATCAACTCCCAATACCGGGAGAAATGAATCCTGTCTAACCGTCATTGCCTCCAAGTGATTCGGGACTGCACCCAACTACTACATGTTTGCATGACTCAATAGAGCCATGGTAGGGTAGTAATCTAAGAACAGTGGGAACACACTCGAGGCGAAGTGACAGTGTCAAGTCAATGGACTAAGCTGTACTCATGTCACCTGGGAACTGATAACTGACGATAGGTATAATACCAACCAACAGTTCCCAGCGAGTCCTGTCCAGTGTACTCGTAACCTAACGAGCACCTGCATACTATCTCCAGTATGACGTACTGATGGCTGTGGGTCAGACCATCTCCCCTCCTGGGATGAGAAGCATATACACTAGTCTACTCTGGAGTATCGATGCCCTGTCTCGATAATCCTACGACCAGGGACCTGTATAAGGATGTGCTTATAGACTACCCAGCCCTCACTAGTGTGACTGCCATCACAACGTTGGTAGTCAAGCAAAAGATCCTAAGGGCTCTATTAATATGTATTAGCAATATGTTAAAAAGAAACACATACACATATTAAGATAGATACAAACCAAGTAGCATACTACCATATTGAGCAAGAATGTCAATCCGTGTATATATCCCAAGCTTCCAAAATGTAATATACAAACTAGTACTATACAATAATGGCCTCTAGGGCATATCACACTAACAGCTGATACCGTTCTTCAACCCAGTCTTTGAAGGTGAAGCAGTCTTCAAGAGGATGTCCTATTGCTCGGTGGTAGGAGCAATAATCCGGGTGATGGACCTCGTTTACTTGTTCGGGATGCCGGGACTCCGGGAGTGCCATCATTTAATGTTTCATGACAAGGTCGAAGATTTTCCTTGTCTTGTCTTGAGGGAAATAATATTCCCGACCCATCTTTTTCATAAAAGACGGATTCCAGCTGACTTTTTCTCGATCGCGTGGCTTCTTGGATCCACTTCGCTGTTTTTGAACGCCATTCTTGTACTTGATCATGTTTTTGCTTCTGGGTCAGGATTTTTCCTTGCCACAAGAGCGCACAACAGGCTGAGGATGAAGGGCATCGCCGTCTTCCCTTTCCGTAGAATGCTGAATGAGACGTTGCGTCCTGGCTTTCTCGTAAATGGCCATTTCGCGGCTGTGGTCATCCCGAACTTTTGACCCGTTTCCATTATTAGCTTGTCAATTTGTTCTTTGAATGACGGGCTTGGCATTTTTACGGCGGAATCCCACTTTGGCTCGATATCGACGCTATCTGGAAAAGCATTCCCTTCTTCTCCAGAGTCATTTATAACATGGCAGCTATGGAATCGCTCCCGTTTCTTGGACCGAAAGCATCCAAGCCCAGTCGTCTCCATCCTCCCGTTGGGCATTTTTCGCCGAGTCCTGGGAATGTCCTAAATCTTGTTGTAGAACCGGGCTTGTTGAAAAGATTGTTTAAAGGGTACTCCTTGGCATCTTAACAACCACTTCAATCCCTCTGCATAGTATTTGGGCAGACAGATTGGTTGAAGCCTGTCAAGCACAGGTTCGACACCATGCTAGATTTCTCTTTCCACTTTGGTCACCGTGGATCGATAGAAGAGGATCGCGTTTTCACCATTTTGCTTGGGTGGGACGTAGAAAGTCTGCAGCTCTTGCACGCCGTATGTATCGAGCGCATCAAGTTTCCTGTAATACTGCCGCTGAACCATGGCAATTTATAAACTCTGATCAGCTCCAACGAAGGTTCGTATTGATGGACGAATAGAGAATACTGTGTTGACCTCGTCTTCCGAGTCGCTGCCGAAGACCAAAATAGGGATAGATGGTCCGGGTCTGTTGCATTGGGGCTGTCCCGAATAAACCATCTCTTCATCCTCCTCGGTATCACTCCTAAAGATCGGGATGGTGGCGACGGCTTTTTGTTTATTCTCCGGCTTATGACATCTTTTCGTGTCTTCGAAGTCAGGTAGGAAGTACTTTGCGTCTTCATATTTTTGGACTTCATTTACGGAGAATGGATTTAGTTCTCCCGTCACGGTGCACTCGAGGCCGTCTTTGAAATAATTCATACACTGATGTTGTGTAGAAGAGATGACGTTGTACTCATGTAACCAAGTGTCACGACCCGAAATTTTGTTCTTGACCGGCACTTAAACTGCGCAACGTCTAAAGGCGTAACGTAATTTAAGTAAGCCGAAGCCCAGAAATCTCAACCTTTTTAAGAAAATAAAAGAGGTGAAGTTTTGAAATAAAGGTATGATGAAATCAAATATTTTCTTAAATGAATAGACAATGGAACATGAAAATGCAAGTAGATTTTTACTAGATGAAAAAACATGTTTCATCTTTTAAAAATTTGGGCAGCATCTCCCTTGTATATTTTGATCCAAAACCACATATACATGATAATATAAAAGGCATCCCCAAGAGAGAGCTAGCTCTTCGCCAATCGGCGGAATCACAACCATGCAAGTTAGGAATATATGTATACGACGCTCAACGGAGAAGATCAACACAAAGGAAAATGTAAAGCAAGACATCAAACCCACCAAGCGAACATATAACCCATTGCTCTAAGTCTCGCAACCACAAGTCTTTCTAAGTCTTAATATTTATACAAATACTAGTTTTGATTGATGGAGTGGACTAGATACAATAGGAATAATAAATACAAGAGTGGCACGATCCAATATGTCCCACCTACCAAAGCAAATCGCCCGAATGCAAGCCGTGTGCCAGCGATGCCGCTACTGATCCATGCGGTCAACCTGCAAGAACTGTGGCACAACAGGGGTGAGTTGCCAACTCGTGAGTAGAAAACATCAGCAGGTAGAAATCGAATAAAACAACGATTTCCTAGGTCAACTATATCATAAAGGTAATACTATGATATCTAGGATGACCATATCTGCATATATGCCAATAATATAATCAATGCCTATCAGCATGTGGATAACATCTACGTGTCCATCAATGACACAACCACATCAAGCATGTAAATATCATGAAAGCAAATGCATGTAAATATGAGGATATTAACCAACGTGTGTCCATCAACGACACATCAAAATCATGGAACCTGAGTGTCCAGCATCGACACTCGAAATATCATGAAACCCGTTTCCAACATCGACACGTAAATTCTCATATCTCGGGCTCCGTCAGTCCGGATCGGCCCACGGGCTTCGTCAGTCTGGATCGACCCATATCATCTCATGACTCCGGTCGGTATCCTCCGGATAACCGCCAGGCACAAACTATCACCGGTATGTAGTGCTCCCCTGCCAGGCTCACCGCCTAACTATATGAGTCTTCTTGCCCCGGGGTACCTTACCGGATCCACCATGTACCCACAGACGGTGCCTACCGCTCCTCGAATCAGTCATACTCATAGCTCAGAACCGAGAAAACTCATGGTGGACGCCTCGAAATATCATATCAAGAGAAACCGGATTTTTAAAACAATACATAATTTCCTTTGAAATATAACTACGGTTCTCAAATCCAGAATCTCATGAAAACAACATCTCAATGCGTATAATCATAAAGCATGATGTATGAAAACATAGAATAGAAATGTGAGCATATCAAGTATATCATGTGACATAGTATAGTGATGTGAGCGTAGCGAGTATATCAAGCAACATAGCAAAATGATGTGAGCATAGCAAGTATATCATGCCAATGAGTCATGTGACAGTACTGAACAATTAAGAGTCATAGCATGATGTAGCAATTCTATTGTGTAGTGACATAGCAATTATCGATGATGAAAGTGTGTGAGCCGGCCAATCTCTGTAAGTGTAACATACGCATCATCGATAATGGTGTAGGTGTACTAGCATAGGTATATGTAATGCAATGAGAATATCATGAACATAGCATAAAGTACATCATAAGCGAAATGCTACAAGGTATACGTATCTATAACATAACCGAGTCGGTGAATCTATCAATCAACATCCAGCCTCACAACATCACTTACGGTATCCATCATACGGTGGTATCCTTTAGTCAAGGGTATAGATCAATCATCCGGTAAAACATCGTGCAGCGACAATAAACAGAATATGGATTCTATCGACCTATACAACAATGAGTGCACGGATCTAAAGTCTCGTACAACATATCGCTCATCATTCATATAATTATATATATATATACCTATATCTCAGGTCACATCCGTATCAATCTCATATCATGGGACCTGACAAAGGTATCAATATCCTAATATCGCCTCGCATCTGTAACGCCATATCAAGCCCAGTCATCTTATTTCGTCACATTCTTTTTTCATCACCTCAATATCTCACATCAAGTAATCTTATATACATTTATCTTGTTTTACCGATCTCGTAACACATCTATCTCAATCGTATCATATTCATTGATCTTATGTCATATCCTTATACATCTCGTTTCATATCTTATATCAATCGTATCCGCTCGTATTATCTCATCTCATCGCCTACTAATTCTTTTAACCATATCCATAAGTTTCTCACACGGTTTCTCAAACCATATTCTATATATATATATATCGGTATCCATTTATAATTTGCGGGGGTGCTATAGCCATCCACCTGACTTCCCCTGTAGATATAAATCTACTCACCTATGGAACTTCTTGTTCGGCCGTAGTCGATGTGCTTCATCGTCTCGGAATCCACACGAAGGTATCTACAATCAATACACAATCATAAATGCTATTATAATCAAGTCCGGAAAACCGATACGGCACACGGTGCGCTCATAGGTTAGAACCTATAGCCTACGCATGCAAAACAACCAAACAACCCTCGTCGTTGATGTACAAACATCTAACGACCCAATACAATATCAAATATCAAAACCAAGAATTCCAATATCGGAAAACATAACCAAAACCAACCCAATATGCTCCCAGATTTTGGCTCAGGTCAATTGGGACTAAACAAGTAAGTACAGGGGATAGTTTATAGGGTAAGCAAGCTACAGCCAAAAACTCAACACCATAGCTCACTGGAAATCCGACGACAATGCCATATCATCCGAGCTCGCCGGCCGTATAAGGGTGAAATTGGTTCGAACTTTGGTGGTGGTCTTCTGGTCATTTATATAGGTCACTGGACTTGCTAGATTTTCTCATACACATCCCAGACAACACCAGATTCCCTGTAGGCCAACAAACTCCATAAAACCGACACGGGGAAATTTCTAAGTTCACAAATCCACACTTAATCAAATTCTAAACTAAACTAGAATACACTAAACATAATAACTTAACTAAAAGATATGGGTTTACCTCATTTGGCAACTCAAGAATTTTCTTGAGTTGCTCAAAGTCTTCAAAATCCAACTTTGAAAGTTCCAATAGGATTGTAGAGAGGTGGGGGTCATTTTTAATGAAGGGAGTATAGGGTTTTGGTGAATAAATTAAGATGATATTTGAGGGTAGAAGTGGTGGAGGAAGAGTTGAAGGAGGAGACGAAGAAAACAATCGAGGAAATGTGAAGGGGGTCAGCCCACTCTCTCTCTCTCTCTCTCTCTTATCCTCACTCTCCTTATGCTCACCCTCTCAATTATTCATGTCATGTCACACACTTTCTCTCCCTCCAATAATTCTCTTTCTTTCTAAAACCAAATATCAACAAATACCAATGAAACAACATGCAACCAAATGCAACATGTCATGGTGCACTAACCATGGAAAAATGTAGAAACACGGATTTGGCCTAATCGCGATTAGTAGTGCACTAATCAATTTTTATTTAAACTGCATTTAATTAATTATAAAAATGCCAAATCCAATAAATATATTTTTAAATGAATAAATCATTTTAATCTCCAATTATTTCACAATTATTGGTATATATTTATACCATTTTACGAAACCCCAAATTCGCAAATCAGGTAGTTTTCGCGAAATATATTATTTTAATATTAAATTCCAAAAATAATATTTTATATTTTCCGAAATGTTACACCAAGGCTTGCCGAGCAAAGCGTTGTAGCAAGTCTTGGCGTCAATGGCATGAAATTTGATGTCAGTGACGAGCAGCCCGAAGCGTAACGTCAGTATTATAGACCCGAGTGTTCGTGATGACTGGGAGTCAAACCCGAAGATGGTAATTTTATCCCGAGCTGGGTGCTGAACGTTCATGCAAATCTTCTTCAACACTCTCACATTGAGAAGGTTGACGGATGACCCATTGTCAACCAGGATCTTCCCTATCTTGATATCTTGGCAGTACCCGGTTACATATAACGGACGGTTGTGCTCACACGTTCCGAGGAGGAGATCTTCATCACCGAATGTAATGTCAGCTGTGTGAACTACTTCCAGCTCGTCCTTCATCTTTTCTTCTGCAAGGAAGGCTTGAAACTGATCGGGACCTTGTAATGCCTTGATTAGAGAATCTCGTGCCTCTTTAGACAGGAGAAGGGCATCCAAAATGCTCAATTGTGAGGGTATCTTCCTCAGGTGTGCCAGAACATTATAATCCACCTTATTTTTCTTAGGCGGGTCCTTGACTGTGAGCTCTTCGACGAATCTATCATCGAGGGCAATCTCCTAAGGGACTTTTCCTTCCTCTTGTCTTTCTTGCCCGAACCTTTGTTTGAGGGTCCGAGATTCTTTTTAGGCAACGTATGGTTACACAGCTGAATATTCTCACAGTTCTTCAAATCTTCTTCTTTTCCAGAGGTGGATTCCTTGAAGAGAGGGCCGGGGGTTATTTTTTCATCAGAATCGCACCCGAAGGTAAGAACTTGAGATTTTTCTTTTGTCCAAATGGTATCAACCATATAACAGTTGCCAGTCATTTTTCTGCGCTCACCTGTCGCATTTTTCACTGTCGATGAGCTTCACTCTTCATCCTCTTGCAGTGTTGTCGGTGGGCAACGTATCCCTACCACCACTTTTTGAAGGCATTGCACCCTTCGGTGGGGTGTGTAACCTTCCGATGGTATAAGTAGTAGTTCGGGTGTACATTCGCTTCATCGAGGCACGTACTCCCGGGACCATTTCCTTTGAAAGGTGGCAGCTTCATCCCCATTGACATGGCTTTGGCGAACAGTTTCCCCGTCTTAAACATGTTTTTGTCTGCCGCGGGTGTGCTTTGATCTGGTTGGAGTACTTTGTGACTCTTCCTCGCCGCAGATTCTGCATCCTGACACCGACGCTTGGCCTTTTTGTATATGACCGTTTTATGCTCTCGGTTAGCTTTGCTCTTTTGAAGGTTGTCTGACGGTTCTAGGGATCTTGGGACCGATCCTGCCCCCAGTTTCTTCGCGTTGCTTTCCGACTCCGAGGGAGTTTCTTCGTCTTTTAACGACGAGTGAGAAACCATGTGGCAACTGGCTACATAATCCTCGGATTCTTCTGACGAGTTGTTCCCCTCATCATTGTCGCTGTCTCCGTTCTCAAGGATATGGTTGAGAAACTCTTCGAGCATGACTGGGGTCCGCACCTTCTGGTTGTACTCCTCCAGCATGTCAATGTACTTTTGCAGGTCTGTACGCTCGTTATCATGCTGTACGGGCTTCTTGGTCTTCTTCTTTTTCTTCGAAGACTTTGAAGGCCTGACCTGGGTGTTTTGTCCATCATTACCAGCTTTCGGTGTTGAGCTCGGTTTAAGCATTCCTTCAATGATTTCGGGCTCTAGCGGACTTTTCCATTTGATCGCCGGACATGCTTGAAGATCCTTTAGTATTCTCTTAGTTTTAGCTGAAAGGACAACTTCCCATGGAGCTTCTTCTACAAATGAGCATGATGCCCCCGGCGTATCCACCTTTTTAGAAGCATGCTGCTGTGGTAGGATTACCTTCCAGTTTTCGGATAGCGCGAACTTGCCTTGTTGGTAGTGGTCCTCAACCCAGTTTTTGAAGACGTAGCAATCTTCGATTGGGTGACCCATTACTCTGTGGTAGGGGCAGTAGTTGGGACTGTTGACGTCACTAGGCTGCAGTGGGCGTCTTGGATCCGGCAGAGTGATGAGCCTGTTGTGCACCGCTAGTTCGAACAGTCTCCTCATTTTATCCCGGGGAAACGAGTAAGGACGTCTCAACTTCTCTTCGAGGGATCGGCATGTATTGCTTTGGCGAGCAAACGCTTTCGGTGTTGGAGATAGTGCCCTCAGAGTCAATTATTGGATCACAGGCACGTGATTGCAATGATTGAGGGGAGGACCTGTCCCAGTAGGACAGTCTTACTCGAGATGATAGTATGCTATTTGGTTTATCTTTATCATCGTGTACTGCTTTAGGTGACCTTACGAGTCGCTATTACACGTTGATAGAGCCCCTAGGATTCTTGCTTGACTACCAGCAGTATGAGGGCGATCATATACGTGAGAGCTGGAGTCTATAAGCACATCCTTAAAAGGTCCCTAGTCGTGGGAGTTTCGAGACAGGGCATCGATACTCCGGAGTAGACTAGTGTATACAGTCGAGACCCCGACGAGGGACGGTGGCCGATCTCACAAGCCACTGGTGTATGTTGGTTCACCTAAGATGTATACAGGTGCTCATTGGGTTATGAGTACACCGGACAGGACTCGCCGGGAACCTGCTAGTTGAGATTATACCAGACGTCAGATAGCAGTTCCTTGGTGACATGTGTACAGGTTAGTTCATCGACCTGAGATCGTCATTTGTCTCGTGTGAGTTCCCACTGTGCTTTGATTACTACCCTACCACGGCTCAAAGGAGTCGTGCAAACAGGTTTTAGTTGGGTACAGTCCCGAGCCACATGGAGGCAGTGAGCGGATCTGCAGGGGTTCGTCTCTCCCGGTATTGGGGGTGAGGTCGCGCTGTGTCTAGGAGAGCCAGAACATGGAAAGTCCTTGGCCAAGGCAGGAGATTTACTGGTAGGTATTCCAGTAGTATCTCAGGGTGTTCTGGGCTACACTCCGACACGACTTGTACCGCTTTTGGGGGTCTGACTTTTACCAACCCCCTAGGCCCGCCATGCGATGCTCACAGACGAACGGATCGGACTGTACGGATATTATCACTGACAGGCTCAGTAGGGTGTCAGGATGATTTCGCTCATCGACGTCCCTTTTGGTCAATAGCTGGTGGCCCGTCACGTATGGCTAATACCTCTAACGTGCTAGTGGTTAAATCCACAGCCATAGTATTGACGAGTCTTTAGAGTCCACCACACACACAGTTACTCAAGTTTCGGGCGAAACGCTGTAGAGGCCGTATGGAGATATGGCAGGGTTCGATCAGATACGTGCGGTATTGCACGGATCAGGATCGGATGGATTTTACTAGCCGGCTTTGGCTTAAGCCGGATCCTAGTATTAGAGAGTATAGATTTTGTCTCTTTACATTTGTATCCGGTTGTAATACAGATGCGGGTGTGTATGCACAGTATCGGGGTTTTCCTGTAATTTATTACGGGACCAGTTTTCTGGAGTTGCCAGTTTGCATTCCGTTCCGGCCGGTTTTCCTTTGTTCTTTCCCGGCCGGACTTTCCGATGGAGGGGGTTATTTGCAAGTTTGCAAATAACATTAGTGGAGGGGGTTTGTTGCATTTGTGGGGCTTCATGATGGTTCTTAATCATGAGATGCTTTCTTAGTCTTTTCCTTTGCATTAATTAAGATATGAAAGGATTAGAAATTGATTTGAGTTTTGTTATCATGATGTTTGGATGTGGTCACCCCTTCACCTTTTACTACCATCACCTCCCTTCTTGTATTTGTTTTTTGCTCCACCATTTTGAGATGAGAAGGGGGGGGCGGCCACATATATATATAGAGAGAGAGAGTTTCATTTTTGAGCTGGTGGCATTTTTCTTCATCTCAATTTCCTTGCATGAAAAATGAAAGCACCATTTTTCCTAAACTCATTCCTCCATCTACAAAGGCAACAAAACCCCAAATGAGACAGAACCCTACACATTCTATAGCAAATCTTGGGCATGTCGACTTGCCAGCTTCATGCCCGAGTTGCCTCGGTATAGAGGTGGGAGCCCGTAAAAGATGCAGGCGATGTGGTGCCCTTCCGGCGAGGAGGCGACGACCGGAGTTTCCGCGGGAGATCGGGACGACGACGAAAAGACCGAAGGACTCGGATCACTCGGTATATCTCTTCCCCATTTTGTAGTTAGCTAGGACTAGTTTAATAGTTCGATCCGGGTTTAATGCGCGGTGGTGCCGGTTTGCTAGTTTGCAAAATTAAAGTTTATCACCGCTTCCGCATTTGGCCGTCGGATTGATGGCCGGGGCGCCGCCGTGCACTTACAGTGGTATCAGAGCCTCACCATTAACATAGTCTAGCTTTGTCTAATGTGTTTTATATTTCCGATTGAACAATTTTCCGAAAACCGTATTTTTCTTCACATCAGTTTCTGTCGAAATTTTTTGTAGTCCAAAAATTTTTCAGGTTGTCTCAGAGTGATGTGCAGGGCATTATAAGCATACTGTAAAAATTTGGAAGCATGAACTCACCATACCACCGCGGAACCGCGGCCAAACCCATTCTTGGGCCACGGTTCCGCCGCAATGTTCACTGTTCATGCCCCCAAAATTCTACAGAATGCTCCTGAGTGGAAAATGTGGTTTCTGGAATATTCTTTTTGGGCCCAGAATTTCTTGATGTGCTACAGTAGTACTTGGGGGCCCACTTGGTAAAATTTGATCGATCGGATATTTTAAACACATTGGTTCACAGTATTTCCATTATATCTGCGACCATGAATGTCACTTGATCGGTAAATCCTGTCTAGCTGCTATAGCCCGGTTAGACGGATTTGCGAACGTGACTTTCACGTTGATGTTCTGTGATTGTTCTGTGATGTTGTGGATCGGTCGTGGGGATAGCCTGGATGCAATGCTAGTACAGTTTTGTTGTATTATGTACATTTGATATTGCGGGGCGAGCGTCCGACATGTGGACTGCCGTCACTGCCTGTTTGTATTATTATTTTAGGGCACGACCAGGTTGCGGTCGATGTACCCATTGTATGTATATTTTACTTTCTGTACTAGGGTTACCCCGCGGAGGGGTGCACGGATAGCCGGGTTCTAGAGGGCAACGGGCCCGCATCTCATGGCATTGATACGGAGGGGGCTTCACTCTAGAATTGGCAGGCTATTCGCCGCACTCGTAGGGGGTACAGGTTGATCCAGGAGGGGTGCCCGAGTTACCGGATTCCGTGAAGTGCTGGGTGGTCCATTCACGTTGCTGAAGGGGGCTGCCTCGCTTCAGGTTTTGGCGGGTAACTTGCCGCGCCCGTAGGGGTCTAGGATTTCATTGCACAGGCTATCCACACGACCAGGGGAACGTCGGGTTTTCAGCGGCTCTGGGAAACCCGGGGATCCCAGATATCTGTATTGTTCTATGATGCTGTACTTTTCTGTGCTGCTGCATTGTTTATCACGCCTTGAGCGAAAATTATATATTATATATATACTAGTAGATGTTGTATATGTTTTGCATCCGCGCTAGTCCAGTCCCCGCTCTGTCGTTAGTAAGCTAACCTAACGGGTGATGACGGGACCCAGTGGCGAATGCGGATGGCATATACGTACGTCAGTATATTTTCGTTCTTTGTGGTGTGATCAATTGATGGGACTGTGTTGATTCGGATCAATGCAAGATAAACAAACCTATTCTGATGTTGTTGGAACACTTTTTCAAAAAGCTGTTAGTGCAAGGGCATTCTCTTTTGTTTTGCACAGTGGTATTCAGTTGGAATATCCTGCTCCTCAGTCGACGAGGCAAGGGCCGAGATCCCTTCACCGGGAGTGACCCCTTGGACAAAAGTTTGCGTCAGGGCAATAACTTCACTATAGCCGATTACTTTTGCTTTGCATCGTGGTATTCATTTGGAGTATCCTGCACCCCATCCTACGGGGAAAGAGCCGAGATCCCTTCACCGGGAGTGACCTCTTTAGCAAAGGTTTTCGTCACTATATTTTTAAAAGCTATCCGTTCCTTCAACGATATCAAGTTCATTACGTTAAAGGTTTTTGCCAGAAACCATTCGTAGCCCTCCATCATTTCAGTTAAATATTCGGTAGTATTCAAGCTATGTATTTTGACCTCACGCCAAGGCATAGTGTTTGGTAGCTGCCGGGTATTTATCTGTTGCATAGATAGATGCGTTGGTTTGGGACAGTCGTACTACTATTTTGGCCTTCGTCAAGGGTATGTACGGGTGGGTTCAAATTAACCTGGATAATGATGGGTAGAACTTGACATGTGACTTATGATATTTTGACCTCACGCCAAGGTCATATGAGCATGGGGCAAAAATCCTCATCGGGAGTTTCAAAAGAACTGAAACTTGCCAGATATGCGCATACCTTCTGGAGTGTGATACCGTGAGCGGATTCCGTCACGTTATCATGCGATGATAGTTGGATCCCGATTCCCACTGATGAGTTGGTTTACTCCTCGGGTGATCCCGGCTAATTCTTCTTTTAGGTTTGGGGAAGAATTTGACGTTACAGTGGGAGGTTTCCAGATTAGATAAAGTGATAATCATTCTGATCTAGGTTAGAGTGCACGCTGAGTGTTTCTTTTCTCTCTCTCTTTGGCAGCGACCATTGACCCGACCCTAAGACTATGACTCAGTGACCAAGTTGACCGAACCTTCTTAACACAGGCTTTTGGATTGTCAGAGTTGCAAACCTCATTGCCACTCCTACTTTTACCCTTTTCTCCAGGACACCCCGTATTACTACAAACGTCCACTTCCATTGGACAAAACCGTCGTATGGTTATATACGAACTCGAAGGAATTTATTCGAGGATGGTTTTCGGTTCTGGAGAAAACGGATAGGACTATTCAGTTGTCTTTTCCTTTTACCTTCTCTCGGGTTGCGAGTACTCCTTGGTTTAGGAGATAGTACACCTATTACGCTTATTGGATAGTCTTCTTCCAAACCTTAGGCTGGTGCCGACCGGTAGGGAATGAAGAAAACCAATTAGCATAACGATGGTGTGCAGAAGGTATTAAGTTAAGACAAAGCAAGGGATTAGTAAGAGGGCAAAGTAAATTGCGACTGATATTCACAACCAAACCAAGTATTTCTTCGCCAATCTTAAATCACCTTTGTATTTCTCCAGGACACTCCGTATTACTACGAAGATCCTAAGTTTATTGGATAATCCATCGTATGGTTATATACGAACTCGAAAGGAACTTGTTCCAGTTCGGGGATGGATCCTGGTTCAGGAGAAATAGGAATAAGGTTTATTCGGTTGTCTTTTATCTTCACCTTCTCTCGCATTGCGAGTGCTCCTAGGATTAGGACAGTACACCCATTATGCTTATTGGATAGTCTTCTTCCAAACCATAGGCTGGTGCCGAACGGTAGGGAAGGAAGAAAACCATTTGGCCTGAAAGGGTGTGCAGAAGGTAATGACTAAAGACATAAAAAGGGATTTGGAGAAGTGGCAAAGAATTATACGGTTACAGTCGTGAATCTGGAAGAGACATTACTAGGAATACCGGGATACCCCATCGAAACATTTCTATGTTTCAGTTTCACCGTGTACTGTTAAAAGAAAACTGATTTCCCAATTAGACACTTGCTCCAGGGTATGTATCTACCAGGTATGATTCTCACATCTGTATGGTTTTACAGATGATGAGTCGGAGTAAGCTATTGGGAATTAGGTGATTGTCCTCATTATATCGGGATTCGTTGTAATCGGTGATATTTGAGGAAGTCACCTGGGTTGTTTGCCAGACGGCAGATATTTGGTTTTGGATATCCGCTGTTATGCACCAATTTCAAATTGATATATCTGTACGTCTATTTTCATAGAGTGAGATATACTTTTTGAAATTATGTCGATGACATTTACCTATATCAGTGGATGGTTAGGTAAGGAGCATTAAACAGCGGTGTAATTCTTCTTAAACCATAAGTACAGTTTTCAACCTACGACACACAGTGAATGAGTTATTAGACTCAGGGGACTTATACAGAGTATTGTATATTGTCCAGTGTCCATTAGGACAGAGGGGTTGGTCCTCGTACTATATTCGGTTTACTTATGACTTCTCTAGTTCTTAGACAGGTGTTTCGTGGAAACACAGGGTCTGAGTTTTGAGAAGTTATAGGTATGTGGATAAAGTAGAGAACCAGGTATTGCAAGTATCGGGATTCTTCAAGGTGATCGAAGATATAGATACTTGTGAATGGTATTCAGTTGATAGTAATGATTAAGAGAACTTGCTTCTCTTTCAGGTTACTCATAGATGGAAGCATTCCTAAGTTGAGTAACGCTGATCGGCCTCTTTCCACTTAGTTGACATGCACTGGAGACGGTTGCATGATTTGAATCTGGTTCAATTAAATCAGTGCCTCTGGTTCTATATTGGATATAGAACAGTTCATATCTTAATGATGTTAAGGTACGGGGAGTTGTCTGGCTTATGATTAAAACCAGACTCTGGATAACTCAAGGCACGTTTCTGTAATGGCTGTTTGTGGGTTGACCCAGGCTATGACGAGGGTTGATTTTCTACCATAAGAAAGATCAATAGTGATATTGTTCTTGACTCGCCACAGTTTTAAATAAAAATGGATTTTTTCAAGAAAACGGTAGTGGGAGTATGGTAGAACTGGAAGTGATTCCAGAACCACAAACGATTACTGAAGATTTGATAGGAACCTAGAGATTCAATCTGGTTTGACATTCCATTGGCCACTCCGCAGATAAGGTGGGTAACTTCAGGCACCCGAGAGGTACTCCGGTAGTCTCAAGGACGGTGACAGGGAAGTTCTTGTTTACCCAGACTTGCCATTGCTGTTGTTCCGGACCGTGAGACCCGGCAGGAGGATGAGTATAGCGTCTTTCTAAACTTGCTTTAGAAATATACGTGTATATGACTCTGCCAGAGGGTTGTCGTAGTCAATGGGAGCAGTGGAAGCATTGGTGGGCAAGAGGCTTATGTCTATTTATAGACTTAAGCAGATATAGCGGAGATAGATCATCTATTTCTGATGTGACAGTCATAGGTTTGACTTCATCAGAATAGGGGATGGATCTGTTGAGAAGGTAGTTGGGTGTGATGTCCTGGTATTTGGATGACATACACAGAGTAGGAAGTGATATTCCTATACTACGATCGGTTATACGTTGGTCATCACACAGTGGTTTCTCCACATAGGACTTGGATATTATATCAGACATTCTGGTCACTAGATCTATGGTTTTAGATCTAGATTTGGGTAGTTTCCCAATCAGGGTACTTAGACAGCATTCTTAGAGTATTTAGAATGGACGACTCCTAGCACGGTAGTATACCTGCAGGTGATGGAGTTACCCTCTCTAAAAGTGTCTTACAGACTAAAGGGGAGAGGGATGTGCATGATTGACAAATCACTTGCTTAGGCAATTGAGTCAATCATGAGATGTCAAGTACCACACCAGATGTTGTTCTTGCACTAGATGCAATAAGTTGACATTGATCCAACCCTGGAGAAACAGTCGGAAGCAGTTTTAGAACATAAGTGGATGTTCTAGGGATATGATAACGACAGCCTCATTCGGGAGACAGTTATCATTCCAGGCTTCCAAGGTGACATGGACGACAAGGAGGTTGTCAGAGTTATAGTTTTTCCCTCTGACGAGGGGAAGTATTTTGGACAGATGGTCCAGGTGGATACTGAGGGAAGGTATGGCGCAGGACACTGATTAAGTTCAGTTGTCGATACAGTCTAAGAAGTTTGGATTTGGAGCTCATTTATGAGCTAGGTCCCATCAGACATCCAGACATTCTAAGACAAGTAATGCTCATTTCGGGAGATGGTTTTCTCCGCAAACTTGAGATAAAGAGAGACATAGAAAGAAACACCAGAGCGGATCCACTCACTGAGGCTATTCCTCGAACGCAATAGTTTCGCAAACAAGCTTTGTGAGACTGACTAGTAGAGGAGTTGGGTGTTCGGTATCACACGGGCTGTGAGTATGCGACATCGCAATAATTAGCCTTGAGTGCAAGTGGGAGATTGTTGGAGATAGTGCCCTCAGAGTCAATTATTGGATCACAGGCATGTGATTGCAATGATTGAGGGGAGGACCTGTCCCAGTAGGACAGTCTTACTCGAGATGATAGTATGCTATCTGGTTTATCTTTATCATCGTGTACTGCTTTAGGTGACCTTACGAGTCGCTATTACACGTTGATAGAGCCCCTAGGATTCTTGCTTGACTACCAGCAGTATGAGGGCGATCATATACGTGAGAGCTGGAGTCTATAAGCACATCCTTAAAAGGTCCCTAGTCGTGGGAGTTTCAAGACAGGGCATCGATACTCCGGAGTAGACTAGTGTATACAGTCGAGACCACGACGAGGGGCGGTGGCCGGTCTCACAAGCCACTGGTGTCAGTTGGTTCACCTAAGATGTATACAGGTGCTCATTGGGTTATGAGTACACCAGACAGGACTCGCCGGGAACCTGCTAGTTGGGATTATACCAGACGTCAGATAGCAGTTCCCTGGTGACATGTGTACAGGTTAGTTCATCGACCTGAGATCGTCATTTGTCTCGTGTGAGTTCCCACTGTGCTTTGATTACTACCCTACCACGGCTCAAAGGAGTCGTGCAAACAGGTTTTAGTTGGGTACAGTCCCGAGCCACATGGAGGCAGTGAGCGGATCTGCAGGGGTTCGTCTCTCCCGGTATTGGGGGTGAGGTCGCGCTGTGTCTAGGAGAGCTAGAACATGGAAAGTCCTTGGCCAAGGCAGGAGATTTACTAGTAGGTATTCCAGTAGTATCTCAGGGTGTTCTGGGCTACACTCTGACACGACTTGTACCGTTTTTGGGGGTCTGACTTTTACCAATCCCCTAGGCCTGCCATGCGATGCTCATAGACGAACGGACCGGACCGTATGGATATTGTCACTGACAGGCTCAGTAGGGTGTCAGGATGAGTTCGCTCATCGACGTCCCTTTTGGTCAATAGCTGGTGGCCCGTCACGTATGGCTAATACCTCTAACGTGCTAGTGGTTAAATCCACAGCCATAGTATTGACGAGTCTTTAGAGTCCACCACACACACAGTTACTCAAGTTTCGGGCGAAACGCTCTAGAGGCCGTATGGAGATATGGCAGGGTTCGATCAGATACGTGCGGTATTGCACGGATCAGGATCGGATGGATTTTACTAGCCGGCTTTGGCTTAAGCCGGATCCTAGTATTAGAGAGTGTAGATTTTGTCTCTTTGCATTTGTATCCGGTTGGAATACAGATGCGGGTGTGTATGCACAGTATCGGGGTTTTCCTGTTATTTATTACGGGACCAGTTTTCTGGAGTTGCCAGTTTGCATTCCGTTCCGGCCGGTTTTCCTTTGTTCTTTCCCGGCCGGACTTTCCGATGGAGGGGGTTATTTGCAAGTTTGCAAATAACATTAGTGGAGGGGGTTTCTTGCATTTGTGGGGCTTCATGATGGTTCTTAATCATGAGATGCTTTCTTAGTCTTTTCCTTTGCATTAATTAAGATATGAAAGGATTAGAAATTGATTTGAGTTTTGTTATCATGATGTTTGGATGTGGTCACCCCTTCACCTTTTACTACCATCACCTCCCTTCTTGTATTTGTTTTTTGCTCCACCATTTTGAGATGAGAAGGGGGGCCGGCCACATATATATAGAGAGAGAGTTTCATTTTTGAGCTGGTGGCATTTTTCTTCATCTCAATTTCCTTGCATGAAAAATGAAAGCACCATTTTTCCTAACCTCATTCCTCCATCTACAAAGGCAACAAAACCCCAAATGAGACACAACCCTACACATTCTATAGCAAATCTTGGGCATGTCGACTTGCCAGCTTCATGCCCGAGTTGCCTCGGTATAGAGGCGGGAGCCCGTAAAAGATGCAGGCGATGTGGTGCCCTTCCGGCGAGGAGGCGACGACCGGAGTTTCCGCGGGAGATCGGGACGACGACGAAAAGACCGGAGGACTCGGATCACTCGGTATATCTCTTCCCCATCTTGTAGTTAGCTAGGACTAGTTTAATGGTTCGATCCGGGTTTAGTGCGCGGTGGTGCCGGTTTGCTAGTTTGCAAAATTAAAGTTTATCACCGCTTCCGCATTTGGCCGTCGGATTGACGGCCGGGGCGCCGCCGTGCACTTACATTCGGGTCACTCAGTTATTGTTGAGCGTTGGCAACGAAGGTCGCTTTCCCTTTGCCCTTTTCATTCCGGATATCCATTTTTGAAGAGGCTGGCCTATAGCCCATCTGGTCCATTTGGGCCAGCTTGTCAATCAAGACCTGAAAGGTGGTCGGCTTTAAGAACATCATAAATTGGGATATAGTTGCCTGAGGATCAAGGGTCCCCACAAACATGCCCACGGCAGGAGTTCTACTATGCATTGTCCGCATTTTGACCATAGGTTCCGCCATCGTATTGCGTATTGAACCTAGGTCTCTCCTTGCTTCACCCTGGCATTGATTAATGCCATGATTAGGGTACGCTCGCTTGCGCTTGCGAACCACTGTGTGAATAGTACTTCCATCTCCGTGAATGTTTTGATAGAATCATTTGGGAGCTTGGAGTACCATTCAAATGCCGCTTCCGACAAGCTGCCAACAAACTGGCGAAGCAGCAGTTTGTCATCGCCTCCAATATTACCGCATAGAGCGCTGAATTGAGCAACGTGCTGGTGTGGATTGCCCGACCCCTTATACAAATGGAACTTAGGGGTCGTAGATCCTGGCGGGTACTTGATTTGATCGTACCAGCCTGGATAAGGTCGCCCAGTTCTGACGACTTGGCCTGCCGCTTCACTCGCTTGATGAGCTCGTATTTGTTGAGCTATGTAATCATCAAGGGCAACCTTGGAAATTGTCTCTTCTTGGGCTGGTGAGACAGACGGAGGGGGGTTGGACGTTTCTCCTCTGTCGTCTTCGATGATTATCGGAGGGTCTTCGGCTGGAGGTCCGGGCTGGATCACCATCCTAACCATGTCTTGTAACAGAAGTGCCATCTGTTTTATATTAGCTGCCTGTTCTGCAGCCTCCTTATCCTTCCTTTCCAGCACCCTTCGCAAGAACTCGGTGTCAGTCTCTTGTTCCTTGCGCTGCTCAGACGTTGATTCCCGGCTTTCTTTCTACCCGGTGAGTGCTGACATTTTCATCAGCATTTCTTGGAGCTTTTGTTGTTGCTTTTGAGCTTTTGTCAACGACCGAGTGAGTGGTCGATGACCTATGGAAGCACGACTTTCCTATTTCCCGGAATCCATGTACACCGTGTACACGATCATGCCCCCAGACTTGGGCCGTTTGGGTCCAGTACCCTTGGAATTCGCCGCAGGCAGTAGGGTTTTCTCCAGCCTTCTCCTTTTTTGGAAGGTTGAAGTCGGAGGGGCCTTGTAACAGGCACCCATGTAGACAATGCCTTCCGTTGTATGACGGAGGGATGGTCCTCCTCCTATCGAGTCTTCTTTTTCTCTAGTCGGCGAGAGTAATTTTTGTCAATTACAAAGTCTTGGACTTTCCGCCAGACCCTGTGGATTTTGGAGGACAACCGCTGAGGGGGTTGCTCCAGCTTTGCCTGCATCATGTTTTCAGCAGGCGAGGGAGACTTCTTCAATAGGGCGTTTGGGGAGTTCTTTCGCACCCTCCTGAGCGGATCGAAGCTGTTCCCAGTTGGAACAGCAGCGTCAATTTCCACCATTTGAGCTGGTGGAGTAAGTCCAGAGGGGGAGTTGCCCCCAGCTTTTCTCATCCGGCACCAGTGGCGACGTCGAGCATGTCTTGCCGATGGGACCACCTCAGCTGTGGAAGCGACTTCATCATGCCCCCTGCTTTGATGAGAGGCCGCCGTTGGTGTCAGCTTGTTGAAGACCGACGTTCATTGAGAGGGGACGGTCAATCTTGCGAAGGCCGACCTTTTGATAGGGGAAGCAGTCTCGGTGACTTCGCCGGAAGCAGGAGTTGGAATGGCCAATCTTGAAAAGACCGATCCTTTAGCAGGAGAATCCCCTCTGACGACTTCGTCTGCCAGAACTAAAATGGCTATCCATTTCGGGATAACCCCTTCAAGTATAGCGAGCCTTTTTGTGGGCCCACTTGAGCTGTGGCTTAGCCTGTTGAAGACTGAGACGTTAGAATTGGACGGCTCGCTGAGAGGGGCCATGGAGATTGCAAGTCGATTGAAGACCGATTTCTTGGGAGCCTCTTGTGGTGGCATTGTGGTGCCAAAGCTTGTTGGCGGGAGCATGGTCCTGAAAAACAATCCAGTGGTGGCCCGAGTCACCTGTTCCACTGGCATTGCAAAGATTGAGGCCGCATGGGGCCCGTAAGGCACTCCTCCAGTCAGGGCGGAGTGAGAATTGCTATTGCAGTTAGTGCAGCTAGAAGCCATCGATGTTATCTTATTTTCTGCATAGGAGCAAGACACCAAATCTTAGTACCTCAAATCCAGGGGCAACCATAGTAAACCACGATTTGTTCATGAACAAGACACACGAAGTGTGGAGTGGAAAGAGGAAAAGAGTCCCACCGGGCGTGCAAGAATCTGTTTACCACCGAAAACGGGAGACGGATTCGGGATGGATCGTCTTGCCTGAATTTAGGGGCAGATGCTATTTGGATTTATCCGTCCACCTCTCCGAAGATTCCAAGCTGATTTATGGCACCGTGTATCGAAGGTTTGGATGGATACGATCGTTGTAGCAGACTTTGTCAGATTCTCCCTTATTTGCGAGGGGTTTTTGATTGTGGGGACGCTCTTCCTTGCAGGCGCAATCCCATGCAGTTAATTACGTTACCGCATCTCGGTAACCACTTTCTCCGGCTCCAGAAGTTCACTTCGTGTCACGTATATTTGTCTTATTTTTGGTTGCCCGTGGATTGTTTACGGAGACTAATTTGTGTTGTCACTTGTAGGGCGTGGATTAGTCCAAATCCGTATATTCTTACAATTGGGTTTGGTTAGATTTAAGGATCGTTAATCTCGTTTGGGATTAAGTTCAACTTAAATGTTTGTTAAGAATATGTTAGTCCAATTTTAGACTAAGATATACTTAATGGGGTTTTAGGATCATTCAGATCCGACAAAAGAGCATTTGGTCTCGATTGTTTTAGTTTAAGGATGTTACGGTCTGTAGATCACCATTATTTTGGGTGAGGGTTTAGTTTAAGGACGTTTCGGTCCGTATTGGGATGTGCCCATCGATTTGGGAGCGCATCAAAGAGTTGTTGGTTGTCGGGACTCGCCACCTCTCTGAAGACGTTGAAGAATTACAACGACATATATCAGAGGTGTTAGGAGATGTACCTTTGAACCAATTTCCAGATTGAAGAAGATGTGGGATGAATATCCGTCGGAAGGTCATTAATCATGTTTGGGACTAAAACCAATTTGGAAAATGATGAGCACATGGGCTCAGTTGATCAGAATTAGGGATTTGGTCAACTTGGGCTTGACCCACTCAGTTTTCTTTTTATTTTGAAAAAAAGTGCTAAGTACTGGTTTGGGCTTAGTCCCTTTTCCTTGCAAAAAGTGTTGAGCACTTATATGGGTTTTGACACTCACACTTTACTTTACTTTACTTTTTTTGTTTCTTATGGAGCGTTAAACACTCTTTATGGCGCCCACGTGCGGAGCACGTGAGGCACTTGGCGTTGAGCGCCAAACAATGAGTGCTAAGCACTCTTTATTGGGAAGCGCTCATATGGGGGGCACGTGAGGCGCTTGGCGCTAAGCGCCAAACATTGAGTGCTAAGTACTCCTTATTGAGCAGCACCCATGTGAGGGGCACGTGAGGCGCTTGGCGCTGAGCGCCAACCACTGAGTGCTAGGCACTCTTTTATTGAGCAGCGCCCACGTGAGGGGTACGTGAGCTGCTTGGAGCTGAACGCCAACCACTGAGTGTTAGGCACTCTTTTATTGAGCAGCGCCCACGCGAGGGACACGTGAGGCGCTGGACGCTAGGTTTTCTTCGTATATTCTATTCTGAAGAGTTCAATTCTCTATTCTTTTCTGTATCTTTGATCCCCAAGAACAAGTTCATCCCCATGAGAATTAAATTCTCATTTGTGGGAGAATTGTCTCATGGATCTTAGATCCAGAGAAAGAACTAAGTTCTTTTATAAGGGTTAAACCCTTGGATATAAAGATGAGATGCTCTGATCTCTATTATTTTTATTTACCTTGAAGAGAGGTATTCTTCTTTCCTTGCTCTTAAAGCTTTTTTCTTGCTTGCTTGCTTTTTTTTTTTATGTTTGAAGCTTAGGGGGGTTGCTCTCTTTAAGACTTGAAGTCTTGGGTCCTTTTTGTAGTAGAGGCACATCTTTTGATTTAGTTAAAGAAATCTCTCGTTGAGAGATCCTGATTGATTTGGGGATTTTATCCACCGTTGGATCTTTGATCCAAGGACTTCTGTTTTACAGAAGATATTTTTGTTGTTTTTTAACAAGATTAGGGAAATATTTTCCCATACAGATTTTTTCTGTATATAGTTGATTTTTAATCACCATTGGATTTTTTAATCCAACGGTGCTCTGATTTACAGAGAGTAATCTTTCTTGTTTAGAAAGATTTGAGGAATATTTCCTCAACAGAATTTAATTTTGTATTTTGATGATTTATCATCTCCGTTGGATCTTCGATCCAATGGCTCTGTTTAACCGAGAGATTTTAGTTCTGGCATCGGAGCCCTTATGCGAGGCACATGAGGTGCTGCCTCAGAGTTTTTAATTCTTGGTGCTGGCGCTCTCGTGCAAGGCAAGTGAAGCGCTGCCTCAGAGTTTTTAACTCTTGGCACTGTCGCCCTCATGCAAGGCATGTGAGGAATGCCTCAGAGTCTTTTAACTCTTGGCGCTGGCGCCCTCGTACAAGGCACGTGAGGCGCTGCCTTAGAGTTTTTTAACTCTTGGCGCTGGCGCCCTCGAGCAAGGCACGTAAGGCGCTGCCCTTTTTTTCAAATTTTGAACAGAGCCTTGCTCTTTTATTAGGGGAAACACATGTTATGATAAAGAGCAACTGGATAACATACTATCATGTCGAGAAAGAAATCCCTCTATATATGTCCAAGCATCCACTATATCATACAATAATGGCCTATAGGGCATACATATTCCTAACATTTTGGACCTGCTTGATGGGAGCTGCAAAGTCCGTCATGTATTTCTTGGACGACTTTCTGTGATTGCTTTGGTCTTAGGCATCTTAACTATACAAAGTCGAAGTATCTCTTGTATAGAGTATCGTTGACGTAGGCGAATGACCAAGCTTGTTTCATAAGCTGATGTCTAGATGACGCATCTTTAGATGTTCGTTGGGCTTTAAAAAAGCCTATAAAGGCTTCTCTCCAATCCTCGATCTCTTCTTCGTTTTCTATTTGGAGAACTTCTCGTTCGGTCGTTTCTTTTTCTTCGGATAGTTCTATTAGGGCTTCCAAAGGTATATCTGCTGGCACTAGGATCCTGCGGCTTTGAACAACGATCCTTACGTCATTGAGGTCTTCATCGGCCAATTCTTTATCCAACTTGGTTAATGCGTCCGCCTTACTGTTTTCCGCTCGCGGTACACTTTCCAGGATATAGCAAGGTATTTGGATCAGCAGTTGCTGCACTCTTTCGCCATACCTTATCAGCTCTGCTTTGCATGTCTGATAGTCACCATTTACTTGACTGACGATCAGCTGAGAATCTCCATATATTAGGAGGTCTTTGATTCCTATATCGATAGCGATCTCAAGTCCGGCTATCAAAGCTTTATATTCCGCTTCATTATTAGTCCTGGGTTCCATCAAGAAAAGGGTGTAACACGATATCTGTAAGTGCACGGCGGCGCCCCGGCCGTCAATCCGACGCCAAAATGCGGAAGCGAAAAAACTTTAATTTTGCAAACTAGCAAACCGGCACCACCGCGCACTAAAACCCGGATCGAACCATTAACTAGTCCTAGCTAACTAAAAGATAGGGAAGAGAGATATACCGAGTGATCCGAGTCCTCCGGTCTTCTCGCCGTCGTCCCGATCTCCCGCGGAATGTCAGGTCTCCATCTCCTCGCCGGAAGGGCACCACGTCGCCTGTTTCTTTTACGGGCTCCCACCTCAATGCCGAGGCAACTCGGGCGCGAAGTTGGCTAGCCGACGCGTCCAAGATTTGCTGTAGGCTAGTGTAAAGTCTATTTCTCATTGGGGTTTTGTTGTCATGGAGGATGGAGGAATGAGGTTAAGAAAAATGGTGCTTTCATTTTTCATGCAAGGAAATTGAGATGAAGGAAATATGCCACAAGCTCAAAATCAAACTCTCTCTCTCCCCCTCAATATGTGGCCGGCCCTTTTTCTTCAAGGAAATGGTGGAGGGAATTATACAAGGGAGGTAAGTGTAGTAAAAGGTGGAGGGTGACCACAACCAAACATCACGATAACAATATCAAGTCAAACTTTAATCAACTCTAATCTCAATTTAATGCAAAAGGTTGATGTAAAGAGAATCAAATGATGGTGGAAAAGAAAAGATGCCATCATAATCAATGCTTTTGCAATAAACCCCTCCACAAGGTGTTATTTGCAAACTTGCAAATAACCCCCTCCATCGGAAAAGTCCGGCCGGGAAAGAACAAAGGAAAACCGGCCGGAACGGAATGCAAACTGGCAACCTCAGAAAACTGATCCCGTAATAAATTACAGGAAAATCCCGATACTGTGCATACACACCCGCATCTGTATTACCACTGAACACAAATGCAAAGAGACAAAACTACACTGTACTATACTAGGATCCGGCTTAAACCAAAGCCGGCTAGTAAAAACCGTCCGATCATGATCCGTGCAATACCGCACGTATCTGATCGAACCCTGCCATATTTCCATACGGCCTCTACAGCGTTTCGCCCGAAAGCTTGAGTAACTGAAAGTGTGGTGGACTCTAAAGACTCGTCAATACAATGGCTGTGGATTTAACCACTAGCACGTCAGAGGTATAAGCCAATACGTAACGGGGCACCAGCTATTGACCAAAAGGAACGTCGATGAGCGAACTCATCCTGACACCCTACTGAGCCTGTCAGTGACAATATCCGTACAGTCCGGTCCGTTCGTCTATGAGTATCGCATGGCGGGCCTAGGGGTTGGTAAAAGTCAGACCCCCAAAAGCGGTACAAGTCGTGTCGGAGTGTAGCCCAGAACACCCTGAGATACTACGGGAATGACTACCAGTAAATCTCCTGCCTTGGCCAAGGACTTCGTGTAATGGCTCTCCTAGACACAGCGCGACCTCACCCCCAATACCGGGAGAGACGAACCCCTGAAGATCCGCTCACTGCCTCCATGTGGCTCGGGACTGTACCCAACTAAAACCTGTTTGCACGACTCCTTTGAGCCGTGGTAGGGTAGTAATCAAAGCACAGTGGGAACTCACACGAGACAAATGACGATCTCAGGTCGATGAACTAACCTGTACACATGTCACCAGGGAACTGCTATCTGACGTCAGGTATAAGACCAACTAGCATGTTCCCGGCGAGTCCTGTCCGGTGTACTGATAACCCAATGAGCACCTGTATACATCTTAGGTGAACCAACTGACACCAGTGGCTTGTGAGACCGGCCACCGCCCCTCGTCGGGGTCTCGACTGTATACACTAGCCTACTCTGGAGAATCGATGCCCTGTCTCGAAACTCCTACGACTAGGGACTATTTAAGGATGTGCTTATAGACTGCCAGCTCCCACTTATATGATCGCCCTCATACTGCTGGTGGTCAAGCAAGAATCCTAGGGGCTCTATCAACGTGTAATAGTGACCTGTCAGGTCACCTAAAGCAGTACACGATGATAAAGGTAAACCAGATAGCATACTATCATCTCGAGTAAGACTGTCCTACCGGCATAGGTCCTCCTCAATCATTGCAATCACGTGCCTGTGATCCAATAATTGACTCTGAGGGCACTATATCCAACAATCTCCCACTTGCACTCAAGGCTAATTATTGCGATGTCGCATACTCACAGCCCGTGTGATACCGAACACCCAACTCCTCTACTAATCAGTCTCACAAAGCTCGTTTGCGAAACTTTTGCGTTCGAGGAATAGCCTCAGTGAGTGGATCCGCCATGATGTTTCTTTCTATGTCTCTCTATATCCCATGTTCGCGGAGAAAGCCATCTCTCGAAATGAGCAATACCTGTCCTAGAATGTCTGGATTTCTGATGGGACCTAGTTCATAAATGAACTCCAAATCCAAACTTCTTAGACTGTATCGTCAACTGAACTTAATCAGTATCCTGCGCCATGCCTTCCCTCAGTATCCACCTAGACCAACTGTCCAAAATACTGCCCCTTGTCAGAAGGAAAAACTATAACTCTGACAGCCACTCTGCCATCCATGTCACATTGGAAGCCTGGAATGATAACCGTCTCCTTAAGGAGGCTGCCGTTATCAATTCCCTAGAACATCAACTTATGTTCTAAAACTGCTTCCGACTGTTTCTCCAGGATTGGATCAATATCAACTTATTGCACCTACTGCAAGAACAACATCTGGTGTGGTACTTGACATCTCATGATTGACTCAATTGCCTAAGCAAGTGATCTGCCAATCATGCACGTCCCTCTCCCCTTTAGTCTGTAAGACACCTTTAGAGAGGGTGACTCCATCACCTGCAGGTATACCACCGTGCAAGGAGTCGTCCGTTCTAAATACTCTTAGAATGCAGTCCAAGTACCCTGATTGGGAAACCACCCAAATCTAGATCTAAAACCATAGATCTAGTAACCAGAATGTACGATATAATATCCAAGTCCTATGTGGAGAAACTACTGTGTGACGACCAAAGTATAACCGATCGTAGTATAGGAATATCACTTCCTACTCTGTGTATGTCATCCAATACCAGGACATCACACCCTACTACCCTCTTAACAGATCCATCCCCTATTCTGTTAAAGTCAAACCTATGACTGTCACATCAGAAATAGATGATCTATCTCCGCTATATCTGCTTTAGTCTATAAATAGACATAAACCTGATGTCTACCAATGCTTCCGCTGCTCCCACTGACTACGACAACCCTCTGGCAGAGTCATATAGACGTACACTTCTGAAACTAGTTCAGAACGACGCTATACTCATCCTCCTGCCGGGTCTCACAGTCTGGAACAACAGCAATGGCAAATCTGGGTAAACAAGAACATCCCTGTCACCGTCCTTGAGGCTACCGAAGTACCTCTCGGGTGCCTGAGGTTACCCACCAAATCTGCGGAGTGGCCAATGGAATGTCAAACCAGATTGAATCTTTAGGTTCTTATCAAATCTTCAGTAATCGTTTGCAGTTCTGGAATCACTTCCAGTTCTACCATACTCCCACTACTATTTTTCTGAAAAAATTCCATTTTGTTAAAACTGTGGCGAGTCTAGAACAATATCACTATTGATCTTCCAGATGGTAGAAAGTCAACCCTCGTCATAGCCCGGGTCAACCCACAAACAGCCATTACAGAAACGTTCCTTGAGTTATCCGGAGTCTGGTTTTAAGCATAAGCCGGACAACTCCCCGTACCTTAACAATGTCGAGATATGAACTGTTCTATATCCAATATGGAAACAGAGACACTGATTTAATTGAACCAGATTCAAATCATGCAGCTGTCACCTGTGCATGTCTACTAAATGGAAGGAGGCCGATCAGCGTTACTCAACTTAGGAGTGCTTCCAATTATGAGTAACCTGAAAGAGAAGCAAGTTCTCTTAATCATTACTATCAACTGAATACCATACACAAGTATCTACATCTTCGATCACCTTGAAGAATCCCGATACATGCAATATATGGTTCTCTAGTTTATTCTTATACCTATAACTCCTCAAAACTTAGACCCTGTGTTTCTACGAAATACATGTCTAAGAACTAGAGAAGTCATAAGTAAACAGAATATAGTACGAGGACCAACCCCTCTGTCCTAATGGATACTGGACAATATACAATACTCTGTATAAGTCCGCTGAGTCTAACAACTCATTCACTGTGTGTCGTAGGTTGAAAACTGTACTTTTGGTTAAGAAGAATTACACCGCTGTTCAATGCTCCTTACCTAACCATCCACTGGTATAGGTAAATGTCATAGACATAATTTCAAAAAGGTATGTCTTACTCTATAAAAATAAACGTACAGATATATCAATTTGAAATTGGTGCACAACAACGGATATTCAAAACCAAATATTTGCCGACCGGCAAACAGCCCGGGTGACTTCCTCAAATATCACCAATTACAACGAATCCTGATATAATGAGGATGATCACCCAATTCCCAACAACTTACTCCCACTCATCATCTGTAAAACCATACAGATGTAAGAATCCTACCTGGTAAATACATATCCTGGAGTAAGTATCTAATTGGGAAATCAGTTTTCTTTTAACTGTACACAGTGAAACTGAAACATTGAAATGTTTCGATGGGGTTTCCTGGTATTCCTAGTAATGCCTCTTCCATTATCCAGATTCACAACTGTAACCGTATAATTCTTTGTCGCTTCTCTAAATCCCTTTATATGTCTTTAGTCATTACCTTCTGTACACCCCTTTAGGCCAAATGGTTTTCTTCCTTCCCTACCATTCGGCACCAGCCTATGGTTTGGAAGAAGACTATCCAATAAGCGTAATGGGTGTACTGTCCCAGTCCTAGGAACACTCGCAATGCGAGAGAAGGTGAAGATAAAAGACAACCGAATAAACCTTAGAAATAGGTGATTTAGGATTGGCGAAGAAATACTTGGTTTGGTCGTGAATAGCAGTCGCAATTTACTTTGCCCTCTTACTAATCCCTTGCTTTGTCTGAACTTAATACCTTCTGTGCACCGTTTAGGCTAATTGGCTTTCTTCATTCCCTACCGTTCGGCACCAGCCTAAGGTTTGGAAGAAGACTATCCAATTTACGTAATAGGTGTACTATCTCCTAAACCAAGGAGTACTCGCAATGAGAGAAGGTGAAAGGAAAAGACAACTGAATAGTCCTATTCGTTTTCTCCAGAACCAGAAACCATCCTCGAATTCCTTCGAGTTCGTATATAACCATACGATGGTTTTGTCCAATGGAAGTGGACGTTCGTAGTAATACGGGGTGTCCCGGAGAAAAGGGTAAAAGTAGGAGTGGCAATGAGGTTTGCAACTCTGACAATCCAAAAACCAGTGTTAAGAAGGTTCGGTCAACTTGGTCACTGAGTCATAGTCTAGGGTCGGGTCAATGGTCGCTGCCAAAGAGAGAGAGAAAAGAAACACTCAGCGTGCACTCTAACCTAGATCAGAATGGTTATCACTTTATCTAATCTGGAAACCTCCCACTGTAACGTCAAATTCTTCCCCAAACCTGAAAGAAGAATTAGCCGGGATCACCCGACGAGTAAACCAACTCATCAGTGGGAATTGGGATCCAACTATCATCGCATGATAACATGACGGAATTCGCTCACGCTATCACACTCCAGAAGGTATGCGCATATCTGGCAAGTTTCAGTTCTTTTGAAACTCCCGATGTGGATTTCTGCCCCATGCTCTTATGACCTTGACTTTGGCCAACATATCATAAGTCACATGTCAAGTTCTACCCGTCATTCTCCTGGTTAATTTGAACCCACCCGTACCTACCCTTGACTTTGGCCAAAATGGCAGTACGACTGGCCCAAACCAACGCATCTATCTATGCTGCATATGAATACCCAACAGCTACCAAACACTGTGCCTTGACTTTGGCCAACATACACAGCTTGAATACTATTGACTATCCATATGAAACGACGGAGGGCTACGAATGGTTTCGGGCGAAAACCTTTAACGTAATGAACTTGATATCGTTGAAGGAACTGATAGCTTTATAAAAAATATAGTGACGAAAACCTTTGCTAAAGAGGTCACTCCCGGTGAAGGGATCTCGGCTCTTTCCCCGTAGAATGAGGTGCAGGATATTCCAACTGAATATCACGATGCAAAGCAAAAGTAATCGGCTATAGTGAAGTTATTGCCCTGATGCAAACTTTTGTCCAAGGGGTCACTCCCGGTGAAGGGATCTCGGCCCTTGCCTCGTCGACTGAGGAGCAGGATATTCCAACTGAATACCACTGTGCAAAACAAAAGAGAACGCCCTTGCAGTAACAGCTTTTTTGAAAAAGTGTTCCAACAACATCAGAATAGGTTTGTTTATCTTGCATTGATCCGAATCAACGCAGTCCCATCAATTGATCACACCACAAAGAACGAAAATATACTGATGTACGTATATGCCATCCGCATTCGCCACTGGGTCCCGTCATTACCCGTTAGGTTAGCTAACTAACGACAGAGCGGGGACTGGACTAGCGCGGATGCAAAACATATACAACATCTACTAATATATATACCAATATATTATATTTCGCTCAAGGCGTGATAGAAAATGCAACATCACAGAAATGTACAGCATCACAGAACAATACAGATATCTGGGGTCCCCGGATTTCACAGAGCCACTACTGAAACCCGATGTTCCCCTGGTCGTGTGGATAGCCTGTGCAATGAAATCCTAGACCCCTACGGGCGCGGCAAGTTACCCGCCAAAACCTGAAGCGAGGCAGCCCCTTTCAGCAACGTGAATGGACCACCCAGCACTTCACGGAATCCGGTAACTTGGGCACCCCTCCTGGGTCAACCTGTACCCCCTACATGTGCAGCGAACAGCCCGCCAATCCTAGAGTGAAGCCCCCTCCGTCTCAATGCCATGAGATGCGGGCTTGTTGCCCTCTAGAACCCGGCTACCCGTGCACCCCTCCGCGGGGTAAACCTAGTACAGAAAGTAAAATATACATACAACGGGTACATCGACCGCAACCTGGTCGTGCCCCAAAATAATAATACAAACAGGCAGTGACGGCAGTCTACATGTCGGACGCTCGCCCCGCAATATCAAATGTACATAATACAACAAAACTGTACTAGCATTGCATCCAAGCTATCCCCACGACCGATCCGCAACATCACAGAACAATCACAGAACATCAACGTGAAAATCACTTTCGCAAATCCGTCTAACCGGGCTATAGCAGCTAGATAGGATTTACCGATCAAGTGACATTCACGGTCGCAGATATAATGTAAATACTGTGAACTAATGTATTTAAAATATCCGATCGATCAAATTATACCAAGTGGGCCCCCAAGTATTACTGTAGCACATCAAGAAATTCTGGGCCCAAAAATATTGTTCCAAAAACCCTAAAATCATCCCAGAAGGCAACTGCAGAAATTTGACGCAGTGATCACACTATAGTGCGGCGGAACCGCGGCCCAAAGGGGTGTTTGGCCGCGGTTCCGCGCTCCCACTGTGGAATCACTGTATCGAATTTTTACAGTGTTCTTAGAATTTCCAGTACATTACTTTTCTACAACCTGAAAAATTTTTCGAGCAAGAAAAAATTCAACAGAAAACTGATGTATGTGAAAACGCGGGTTTTTTGAATTTTGGTCGATTGGAAATGTAAACACATTAAACAAAGCTAGACTATGTTAATTGCGAGGCTCTGATACCACTGTAAGTGCACGGCGGCGCCCCGGCCGTCAATCCGACGCCAAAATGCGGAAGCGAAAAAACTTTAATTTTGCAAACTAGCAAACCGGCACCACCGCGCACTAAAACCCGGATCGAACCATTAACTAGTCCTAGCTAACTACAAGATAGGGAAGAGAGATATACCGAGTGATCCGAGTCCTCCGGTCTTCTCGCCGTCGTCCCGATCTCCCGCGGAATGTCCGGTCTCCATCTCCTCGCCGGAAGGGCACCACGTCGCCTGTTTCTTTTACGGGCTCCCACCTCAATACCGAGACAACTCGGGCGCGAAGTTGGCTAGCCGACGCGTCCATGATTTGCTGTAGGCTAGTGTAAAGTCTATGTCTCATTAGGGTTTTGTTGCCATGGAGGATGGAGGAATGAGGTTAAGAAAAATGGTGCTTTCATTTTTCATGCAAGGAAATTGAGATGAAGGAAATATGCCACAAGCTCAAAATCAAACTCTCTCTCTCCCCCTCAATATGTGGCCGGCCCTTTTTCTTCAAGGAAATGGTGGAGGGAATTATACAAGGGAGGTGAGTGTAGTAAAAGGTGGAGGGTGACCACAACCAAACATCATGATAACAATATCAAATCAAACTCTAATCAACTCTAATCTCAATTTAATGCAAAAGGTTGATGTAAAGAGAATCAAATGATTGTGGAAAAGAAAAGATGCCATCATAATCAATGCTTTTGCAATAAACCCCTCCACAAGGTGTTATTTGCAAACTTGCAAATAACCCCCTCCACCGGAAAAGTCCGGCCGGGAAAGAACAAAGGAAAATCGGTCGGAACGGAATGCAAACTGGCAACCTCAGAAAACTGATCCCGTAATAAATTACAGGAAAACCCCGATACTGTGCATACACACCCGTATCTGTATTCCCACTGAACACAAATGCAAAGAGACAAAACTACACTGTACTATACTAGGATCCGACTTAAACCAAAGCCGGCTAGTAAAAACCGTCCGATCATGATCTGTGCAATACCGCACGTATCTGATCGAACCCTGCCATATCTCCATACGGCCTCTACAGCGTTTCGCCCGAAAGCTTGAGTAACTGAAAGTGTGGTGGACTCTAAAGACTCGTCAATACAATGGCTGTGGATTTAACCACTAGCACGTCAGAGGTATAAGCCAATACGTAACGGGCCACCAGCTATTGACCAAAAGGGACGTCGATGAGCGAACTCATCCTGACACCCTACTGAGCCTGTCAGTAACAATATCTGTACAGTCCGGTCCGTTCGTCTATGAGTATCGCATGGCGGGCCTAGGGGGTTGGTAAAAGTTAGACCCCCAAAAGCGGTACAAGTCGTGTCGGAGTGTAGCCCAGAACACCCTGAGATACTACTGGAATGCCTACCAGTAAATCTCCTGCCTTGGCCAAGGACTTCGTGTAATGGCTCTCCTAGACACAGCGCGACCTCACCCCAAATACCGGGAGAGACGAACCCCTGAAGATCCGCTCACTGCCTCCATGTGGCTCGGGACTGTACCCAACTAAAACCTGTTTGCACGACTCGTTTGAGCCGTGGTAGGGTAGTAATCAAAGCACAGTGGGAACTCACACGAGACAAATGACGATCTCAGGTCGATGAACTAACCTGTACACATGTCACCAGGGAACTGCTATCTGACGTCAGGTATAAGACCAACTAGCATGTTCCCGGCGAGTCCTGTCCGGTGTACTGATAACCCAATGAGCACCTGTATACATCTTAGGTGAACCAACTGACACCAGTGGCTTGTGAGACCGGCCACCGCCCCTCGTCGGGGTCTCGACTGTATACACTAACCTACTCTGGAGAATCGATGCCCTGTCTCGAAACTCCCACGACTAGGGACTATTTAAGGATGTGCTTATAGACTGCCAGCTCCCACTTATATGATCGCCCTCATACTGCTGGTGGTCAAGCAAGAATCCTAGGGGCTCTATCAACGTGTAATAGTGACCTGTCAGGTCACCTAAAGCAGTACACGATGATAAAGGTTAACCAGATAGCATACTATCATCTCGAGTAAGACTGTCCTACCGGCATAGGTCCTCCTCAATCATTGCAATCACGTGCATGTGATCCAATAATTGACTCTGAGGGCACTATATCCAACAATATCCCTCCTTATGGGGTCACGAAAATAAGGCCCACCTCAGTTTTGATTATGAGAGTGTTCCCTTTCGCCGCTTCATGGAAGATGCTCCATCGAAGTAGAGTTCCCGTCGAGACTCATTTTCTTCTTTCTCCTCTTTGACCGTGTCAAACACGTGTTCATCCGGTAATTCGCAGTTTTGGGGGGAGTCGGCTGGTATCGGATGTTCCGTAAGAAAGTCGGCGATGGCTTGTCTTTTCATCGCTTTGAGGGGTCAATATGTTATTGAGAATTCCATCAGCAGTAGGGCCCATTTGGCAAGCCTTGCCGTCAGCATGGCCTTTGACACTAGATACTTCAGAGGATCCACTTTTGATATGAGATAGACATCATGCACCAAGGTGTCGTGTTTAAGCTTCGTTATTGTGAAGATCGGTGCTAAGCAATGCTTTTCAATAAGGGAATAGTTACTTTTTGACCCTAGGAGAACTCGACATAGATAGTAAAGAGCTCTTTCTTTTTCTTGATCATTCTCTTGTACCCACGATGCACTTAAAGAACCTTCAAGGGCTGTTGTATACAAGATAAGAGGTTTTCCCTTAACTGGAGCGGCTAATACCGGCGGATTTTGCAAGTATTGTTTGATTTTGTCCAATGCATTTTGGCATTTCTAATCCCAGACGAATAGGGTACCCTTCTTCATCAGATGGCTATAAAGACGATATTTTCCGAAGAGGTTAGCTATGAACCGCTGGATATACGTGAGCTTTTCTTGGAGAGATCGTGGTTGTTTGAAGGTTCTTGGCAAGGGCATCTCCTTAATTCCCTTGATCTTTGAGGGATCAATTTCGATACCTCGGTGGCAGATGATGAAGCCCAGGAATTTTCTTGAGGAGACTCTAAACGCGCACTTTAGAGGGTTTATCTTTATATTATACTTTTGAAGACACTCGAACACGATCTTTAGACGCTCCTCATGAGATTTGCTTTTGACCACGAGATCGTCGATATAACGTTCAACGATCTTGTATATGAGGTCATCGAATATCTTCGTCATGGCCCTTTGGTACGTAGCTTCGGCGTTCTTCAAACCGAAGGGCATCACCTTATAGTAGAATACGCCCAACGGAGTTTGGAAGGCGGTATGCTTCTGGTCTTCAGGATCCATCTTTATTTGGCTGTATCCTGAAGATCAATCCATAAAGGAGAAAACTTCATGGGTGGACGTGTTATCAATCATTAGCTCAGTAACGGGCACTGGGAAGTCATCTTTCGGGTATGCCTTGTTGAGGTCTCGAAAGTCCACGCAAATGTGAACCATCTTATTTTTCTTCATCACTGGAACGATGTTAGCGATCCAGTCAGGATATTGAACTTCTTGGATGAATCCGGAGTCGATTAATTTCTTGACTTCGATGTTGATACTCATTTAGAGTTCAAGCCGCATCCTTCTTGGTGCCTGCTTGACTGGTTTCATCTCTGGCGATATGACCAACAAGGTGTATCGCTACCTCTGCATCTAAACCCGGCATTTTGGAGTAGTTCCAAGCGAAGAAGTCTTTGTACCGCATAAGCACATCTTTTAATGTGGCTACCTATTATTCGGACAGCAGCTCACTGACAAACATCGGCCTCGGATCATCTTCCTCTCCTAAGTTGATTTTTCTTAGGTTGTCCGCCGTGGTATGTATCCTATCGTCCAGATCTTTTGGCGCCGGTGGAAATTCTGAGATCTACTCTCCACCGTCTTCGTTTGTGAAGCATCCGAAAAGGTCAATCATATTCTCATCCCTTACTTCTCTTGATAGTGTTATCATATGATAGGTATGAGTTCGCTTCCATTTTCGCGGTCGAGCTGGTCCCAACCTGATGGTATATGTCTTCTTTGGCTTGTGCTTTTGTGGTGGGCTTATCCTCCAACTATCGGATAATATAAACCTGCCATGTTGATATTGGTCCTCCACCCAGTTCTTGAACGTGAAACATTCTTCAAGAGGTGACCTATTGCTCGATGATAGGAGCAATAATTTGGATGATGGACTTCATTTATCTGTTTGGGGTGCCGAGACTCCGGAAGTGTCATCATTTGGTGCTTCATGACAAGGCTGAAGATCTTTCCTGTTTTGTCTCAAGGAAACGAATATTTCCGACCCATTTTCTTTATAAGGGACGGACTACAACCGAACTTTTCTCGATTAAACGACGTCTTGGACCTGCTTTATTGTTCTCAAGCATTTCTTGCTATTGTCGCCTTATTCTCGTCTCCGCTTCGGGATTTTCCTTCTTCGCGAGAGCACATAACAGGCTATGGATAAAGAGTATCATGCTTTACTTTTTCCACTGATTGCTTACTGAGACGTCATGTCTTGGACTTTTCATATATGGCTATTTCACGACTGTGGTTGTCTCAGCTCGCCTGACAAGATTCGTTTATTATCTTGTCAATTTGCTCTTCAAGTGACGGACTTAGAGTTCTTCGAGTAGGACTTTTTCCTCGTTCGGCGACATGGCTTCTTGGAGAAACGTTTTCTTCTCCATTTGAGCTATTTATAGCGTGGTAGCTATATATTTGCTCCTGTTTCTTGGGCCGAACATATCCCAGCCCAGTTGTTTCCATCTTCCCATTGGGCTTCTTTTGTTGAGTCCCGGGGATATCCCAAATTATTTTATAGAACTGGGTTTGTCGAACAGTTTGTTTGAGAGGCACACCTTAGCGCTTTAACAGCTCCTTTAATCTATCCGTATAGTATCTTGGCATACGGATGGACCGGATCTTGTCAAGAGTCGGATCGGCCATATGCCAGACTTCTCTCTCTATCTTGGCCTCCATTGATTTATAGAAGAGGATCGCCTTTTCACCTCTTCGTCTAAGAGGCACATTGAAGGTTTCCAACTCTTGCACGCTATATATACTGAGCGCATAAAGTTTCTTATAATATCGAGGGGAGCCATCATAATATGTAGACTCTGATCCGCTTCGGCAAGAGTTTGCGTCGATGGGCGAATGGAGAACACTACGTTTGTCTCATCTTTAGAGTCACTGCGAAAGACTAGGATAGGGGTCGATGGTCCGGGTTTATTGTTCTACCTCTAAGACTATCCTGAATAGACTATTTGTTCGTCTTCTTCAGTATCGCTTCCAAAAAATGGGATGGTGGCCAAGGATTTTTGCTTATTTCTGGCTTGTGGCACCTTTCAGTATCCTCAAAACCTGGCTGAAAGTATTTTGCATCCTCATACTTTCTCACTTCAATCACCGAGAAAAGATTGAGTTCTCCCGTGACGGTGTACCCCAAGCCATCTTTGAAATATTTCATATACTGATGTTGTATAGAAGGGATGACGTTGTAATCATGTAGCAAAGGTCTTCCGAGTAGAGCATTGTAACAAGTCTTGGCGTTAATGACATGGAATTTGATATTAGTGATGAGCAGCCCGAAGCGGAGCATCAATATTATGGACCCAAGCATTTGTGACGACAGCTTGTCGAACCCCGGGATGGTAATTTTGTCTCGGGAAAGACACTGAACATTCATACATATCTCTTTCAGCACTCTCATGTTCAGAAAATTGACGGAGGATCCATTGTCAACAAGGATTTTTTCTATCTTGATGTCATGGCAGTACCCGATAATATATAGCGGTCGATTATACTCACATGTACTGAGGAGTAGTTCTTCATCGCTGAATGTAATATCAGCCGTGTGGACCTTTGCCAGTTCATTTTTCATCTTCTCTTCTGCGAGGAGGCTTGAAACTGATCAGTTCTTGCAAGACCTTGATCAAGGAGTCTCATGCCTCTTTGGACAAGATAAGGGCATCCAATATGCTCAGTTGTGAGGGTATCTTTCTCAATGCATAAGGACATTATATTCCACCTTGGTTTTCTTAGGCAGGTCTTTTGTGGTGAGCTCTTTGGCCACCTCTTCATCAAGGGTGATCTCCTCGTACATTATCCCCTTTCCTTTATCCTTTTTATTCGAACCTTTGTTTGTGGGTCCGAGATTCTTTTCAGGCAGAGTGCGGTTGCGCAACTGGATATTCTTGCAATCCTTTTTCTCCTCTTCTTTTTCCAAGGCGGATTTTTCAAAGAGAGGGTTGATGGGCATTTCATCCTCAGAATCACTCCCGAACGTGAGAACCTGAGACTTTTCCCGTTTCGAACCGGTACCAACCATATGACAGTTTCCAGTTGCCTCTTTATGCATTGCCGTCTCACTTCTCTCATATCAACGAGTGCGAGCCTCACACTTCTCCTTTTTGAAGTGTTTTTTATGGGCAACATATCCTTACCACCATTTCTTGAAGACGTTGCATTCTTTGATGGGATGAGCGATCTTTCAGTGATATGCGCAGTATTTTGGGTGTCCCTCTCCACCATTGAAATATGGGACCCCAGGAGTGTACATAAAGAGAGGTGGTAGCCTTATCCCCATTGATAGGGCCTTGGCAAACCACTTCTCAGTTTTAGTCCTGCTCTTATTTGTTGCAGGCATGCCTTGGTTTGGTCAGAGAACTTTATGACTCGTCATAGCCGTAGCTTCTTTATTCAAACGCTGACGTTTAGTCTTTTTATATATGGCCGTCTCGCGTTCCTGATCATCTTTGCTCTTTTGAAAGGATTTTTTCAGCAACCTTACAATCGGGTCATCTTCTGGCAGTTCCGGTATTTTTGATGCTGGTTCTACCCCCAGTTCATCCATGTCGTTGTCCGACACTGGCAGAGCTTCTTCATCATATAGTGATGAGTACGAGATCATGTAGCAGCTTTCCACACGTTCTTCCGCTTCCTCTGATGAGTCATTTTCCTCATCATCATCACTATCCTTGTCCTCGAGAATATGTTAGAGGAATTCTTCAAGTATGACTGGTATTCATGCTTTCTGGTATTATTCTTCCAGCGCGTCTATATATTTTTGGAGGTCTATGTGTCTGTCAATATTTTCAGCAGGCTGCACATGTTTCTTAGTCTTCTTCATTTTCTTAGAAAACTTCGAATGCTTAACTTGGAGGATTTTCCCTTTGTCAGCAATTCTCGGTGCGGGACGCGGTTTCAACATCCCTTCTATAATCTCGGGCTCAAGCGGGCTTTTCCACATGATCACCGAGCATGTTTGTAGATCTTTCATTATTCTTTTGGTTTTCGCTGAAAGAAATACTTCCTATGGAGCTTCTTCCACGAGCGAGCAGGATGCCCATTTTGTATCCACTTTCTTGGGAGCGTGTTTTTAGGGCGGATCTATCCTCCAATTATCTGACAGTGCGAATTTTCTCTGCTGATACTGGTCTTGAACCCAGTTTTTGAAAACATAGCAGTCCTCAATTGGATGAATCACTACCCGGTGATAGAGGCAGAAACTAGGGTTGTTAACATCACCAGCTTGTGCGGGTCGCCGTTGTTAGGAATATGTATGTCCTAGAGGCCATTATTGTATGATATAGTGGATGCTTGGACATATATATAGAGGAATTTCTTTCTCGACATGATAGTATGCTAACTGGTTGCTCATTATCTTAACATGTACACTTTGTATTATTATACTGTCTCTCTGATACATATTGATAAAGCCTTTAGGATGTTTGCTTGACTACCAGGACTATGATGCGGATCATACTACTGGGACTTGTGTAGTCCACAAGCACATCCTTTAATTGTTCCTAGTCGAGGGGATATCGAGACAGGTTATCGATATTCCAGAGCAGACTAGTATGTACGTTTCTTGACCCTGTATGGGGCGATGGTTGATCCAATAACTATTGGTGTTTGACATCAAAGATTGTGCACATGTGCTCATTGGAGAATGGGTACACCGAACAGGACTCACCGAGAACTCCTTGGTGGTACTATACCTATCGTTAGATAGCAGTTCTCTAGTGACACTGGTACATGTTAGTCTGTAGACCAGAGATTGTCATAGTGTCTTGTGTGGTTCTCACTGTGCTTTAATTTCCTCCCTACTACGGCTCAAAGGAGCCGTGCAAACAGGTGGATTTTGGGTATAGTCCCGAGTCACATGGAGGCAGTGAGCGATAAAATGGGTTTCGTCTCTCCCGGTATTGGGAGTTGATGTTGCGCTATGCTCGATTGGCTATAACAGTAAGTCCCTGGCCAGGGTTGATGAGATTTACTGGTAAGTGTTATCAGTAGTTTCTCGAACAATTATGAGCCATACATCGGCATGACTTATCAAGTTACCGGGGTCTGACGATTCTACCCCTAGACTTGATATGCGACATATCAGATGAAAAGACCGGACTGCACTGTAAGTGTTACCTATAGGCTTCATGGGAGTTTGGAAAAACATGCTTGTTGATCTTCTATTCGCTCAATACCTAGGCAGCTGTTACGTCTAGCTAGTACCGCTGACGGCTTGTGGGTGACTGATGTGATCATCACCTATTGCCGGCTTTTTCCCCAATAAAAGAGCAATGATTTGTTCAAAATTTGAAAAAAAAGACAGCGCCTCACGTGCCTTGCACGAGGGCACCAGCGCCAAGAGTTAAAAAACTTTGAGACAGCGACTCACGTGCCTTGCACGAGGGTGCCAGCGCCAAGAGTTAAAAACTCTGAGACAGCGCCTCACGTGCCTCGCACGAGGGCACCGATGCCAGAACTAAAATCTCTCTGTTAAAAAGAGCCATTGGATCAAAAATCCAACGGAGATGATAAATCATCAAAATACAGAATTAAATTCTATTGAGAAAATATTCCTTAAACCTTTCTAAACAAGAAAGATTACTCTCTATAAAACAGAGTACCGTTGGATTAAAAAATCCAATGGTGATTAAAAATCACCTATATACAGAAAAATTCTGTAAGGGAAAATATTTCCTTAATCTTGTTAAAAACAAGAAAAATATTTTCTGTAAAACAGAAGTCCTTGGATCAAAGATCCAACGGTGGATAAAATCCCCAAATCAATCAGGATCTCTCAACGAGAGATTTCTTTAACTAAATCAACAGATGTGCCTCTACTATAAAAAGGACCCAAGACTTCAAGTATTAGAAAGAGGAACCCCCCATAAGCCTTAAACTTAAAAAACAAGCAAGCAAGAAAAAAGCTTTAAGAGCAAGGAAAGAAGAATATCTCTCTTCGAGGTAAATAAAAATAATAGAGATCAGAGCATCTAATGTGCATATCCAAGGGTTTAACCCTTATAAAAGAACTTAGTTCTTTCTCTGGATCTGAGATCCATGAGACAAGTCTCCCATAAATGAGAATTTAATTCTCATGGGGATGAACTTGTTATTGGGGATCAAAGATCCAGAAAACAACAGAGAATTGAACTCTTCAGAACAGAATATACGAAGAAAACCTAGCGTCGAAGCTCCTCATATGTCCCTCACGTGGGCGCTGCTCAATAAAAGAGTGTCTAGCACTCAGTGGTTGGCGCTCAGCGCCAAGCGCCCTACGTGGGCGCTGCTCAATAAAAGAGTGCCTAGTACTCAGTGGTTGGTGCTCAGCACCAAGCGCCTCACGTGCCCCTCACGTGGGCGCCGGTCAATAAGGAGTGCTTAGCACTCAATGTTTGGCACTTAGCGCCAAGCGCCTCACATGCTCCCAACGTGGGCGCTGCCCAATAAAGAGTGATTAGCACTCATTGTTTGGCGCTCAGCGCCAAGCGTCTCACGTGTTCCGCACGTAGGCACCATAAAGAGTGTTTAATGCTCCTTAAGAAACAAAAAAAAGTAAAGTGAAGTGTGAGTGTTAGAACCCATATAAGTGCTCAACACTTTTTTCAAGGAAAAATGACTAAGCCCAAACCAGTGCTTAGCACTTCTTTTCAAAATAAAAGGAAAACTGAGTGGGTCAAGCCCAAGTTGACCAAATTCCTAATTCAGATCAACCGAGCCCATGTGGTCATCATTTTCCAAATTGGTCTTAGTCCCAAACATGATTAATGACCTTCCGACGGATATTCATCCCACATCTCTCTTCAATATGGAAATTGGTTCAAGGGCACATCACCTCACACCTCTGATATATGTCGTTGTAATTCTTCAACGTCTTTAGAGAGGTGGCGAGTCCCGACAACCAACAACTCTTTGGTGCACTCCCAAACTGATAGGCACATCCCAATACGGACCGAAACGTCCTTAAACTAAACCATCACCCAAAAAATGGTGATCTACAGACCGTAACGTCCTTAAACTAACAATGGACCGTAACGTCCTTAAACTAAAACAATCGAGCCCAAATTCTCTTTTGTTGGGTCTGAATGATCCTAAAATCCTGTTGAGTAGATTTTAGTCTAAAATTAGACTAACATATCCTATACAAACATTTAAGTTGATCTTAATCTCAAACGAGATTAACGATCCTTAAATCAAACCAATCCCAAATCTAAGAATATACGGATTTGGAATAATCCACGCCCTACGGGTGTCAACATAAATTAGTCTCCGTATACAATCCACGGGCAACAAAAAATAAAACAAACACACACGATACAAAGTGAACCTATGGAGCAGGAGAAAGTGGTTATCGCGATGTGGTAATGTAATTAATTGCAGGGCTTGCGCCTGCAGGGAAGAGCATCCCCACAATCAAAAGATCTCTCACAACGAGGGGGAATCTGACGAAATCTGCTACAATGGCCGCATCCATCCAAACCTCCGATACACGGTACCATAAAACAACTTGGCATCTTCGGAGAGGTGGACGGATAAATCCAAATAGCATTTGCCCCCAAATTCATGCAATACGACCCATCCCGGTTTCTTCTCCGTTTTCGGCGGTAAATAGATTCTGGCATGCCCGGTGGGACTCTTTTCCTCTTTCCACTCCATAATTTTTCTGTTGTGTTCATAAACAAATTGCGGTTTACTATGGTTTCCACCGGATTCGAGGTACTAAGATTTGGTGTCTTGCTCCTGTGCAGAAGAGAAGATAACATCGATGGCTTCCAGCTGCACTAACTGCAACAGCAATTCTCACTCCACCCCGACTGGAGGAGTGACTTAAGGGCTCCATGCGGCCTCCATCTTTGCAATGCCTGAGGAACAGGTGACTCAGGCCACCACTGGATTGTTTTTCAGGACCATGCTCTCGCCAACAAGCTTTGGCACCACAATTCCACCACAAGAGGCTCCCAAGAAGTCGGTCTTCGATTGACTTGCAATCTCCACGACCCCTCTCAACAGACCGTCCAATTCTAACGTCTCAGTCTTCAACAGGCTGAGCCACAGCTCAAGTGGGCCTGCAAAGAGGCTTGCAATACCTGAAGGGGTTATCCCGAAACGGATAGCCATTCCAGTTCTGGCAGACGAAGTCGTCAGAGAGGATTCTCCTGCTAAAGGATCGGTCTTTGCAAGATTGGCCATTCCAACTCCTGCTTCCGGCAATGTCACCAAGACTGCTTCCCCTATCAAAAGGTCAGCCTTCGCAAGATTGACCGTCCCCTCTCAACAGACGTCAGTCTTCAATAGGCTGACACCAACGGCGGCCTCTCATCAAAGCACGGGGGACGACAGATCCGCTTCCACAGCTGAGGCGGTCCTATCGGCAATACATGCTTGACGTCGCCACTAGCGCCGGGTGAGAAAAACTGGGGGCAACTACCCTCTGGACTTACTCCACCAGCTCCAATGGTGGAAATTGACGCTGCTGTTCCAACTGGGAACAGCTTCGATCCGCTCAGGAGGGTGCGAAAGAACTCCCCAAACGCCGTATTGAAGAAGTCTCCCCTGCCTGCTGAAAACATGATGCAGGCAAAGCCGGAGCAACCTCCTCAGCGGTTGTCCTCCAAAATCCACAGGGTCTGGCGGAAAGTCCAAGACTCTGTAATTGGCAAAAATTACTCTCGCCGACTAGAGAAAAAGAAGACTCGGCAGGAGGAGGACCATCCCTCCATCATACAACGGAAGGCATCGTCTACATGGGTGCCTATTACAACGGCTCCTCCGACTTCAACCTCCCACAAAAGGAGAAGGCCGGAGAAAACCCTACTGCCTGCGGCGAATTCCAAAGGCACTGGATCCAAACGCCCCAAGTCTGGGGGTATGATCGTGCACACGGTGTACATGGCTTCCGAGAAAGAGGAAAGTCGTGCTTCCGTAGGTCATCGACCACTCACTCGGTCGTTGACAAAAGCTTAGGAGCAGCAACAAAAGCTCCAAGAAATGCTGATGAAAATGTCAGCACTCACCGGGCAGAAAGAAAGCCGGGAATCAACGTTTGAGCAGTGCCAAGAACAAGAGACTGACACCGAGTTCTTGCGAAGGGTGCTGGAAAGGAAGTATAAGGAAGCTGCAGAACAGACCGCTAATATAAAACAGATGGTGCTTCTGTTCTAAGACATGGTTGGGATGATGATCCAGCCGGAACCTCCAGCCGAAGACCTTCCGATAATCATAGAAGACGACAGAAGAGAAACGTCCGACCCTCTTCCGGCTGTCTCAGCAGCCTAAGAAGAGACAATTTCTAAGGTTTCCCTTGATGACTACATAGCTCAACAAATACGAGCTCATCAAGAGAGCAAAGCGGCAGGCTAAGTCGTCAGAACTGGGCGACCTTATCTAGGCTGGTACGATCAAATCAAGTACCCGCTAGGATATATGATCCCTAAGTTCCATTTGTATAAGGGGATGCGCAATCCACACCAGCATGTTTCTCAATTCAGAGCTCTGTGCGGTAATACTGGAGGCGACGACAAACTGCTGCTTCACCAGTTTGTTGGCAGCTTGTCGGAGATGGCATTTGACTGGTACTCTGAGCTCCCAAATGATTCTATCAAAACATTCACGGAGATGGAATTACTATTCACACAGCGGTTCGCAAGCGCAAGCGAGCGCACCCCAATCACGGCATTAATCAATGCCAGGGTGAAGTCGGGAGAGACCTGGGTTCAATACGCAATTCGATGGTGGAACCTATGGTCAAAATGCGAACAACGCATAGAAGAAGCTCCTACCATGGGCATGTTGGTGGGGACCCTTGATCCTCAGGCAACTATATCCCAATTTATGATGTTCTTCAAGCCGACCACCTTCCAGGCCTTGATTGACAAGCTGGCCCAAATGGACCAGATGGGCCATAGGCCGTCCTCTTCAAAAACGGATCTCCGGAATGAAAAGGGCAAAGGGAAAGCGGCCTTCGTTACCAATGCTCAACAACAACCGAGTGACCCGAAAGCGGTTGATCGCCAAAGCAACACGCGCTGATCCCTCGAAGAGAAGTTGAGACGTCCTTAATCGTTTCGCCGAGATAAAACGAGAAGACTGTTCGAACTAGCGGTTCGCAACAGGCTCATCACTCTGCCGGATCCAAGGCGCTCACTGCAGCCTGGTGACGTCAACAGTCCTAACTACTGCCCCTACCATAGAGTAATGGGTCACCCAATCGAATATTGCTATGTCTTCCAAAACTGGGTTGAGGACCAATACCAACAAGGCAAATTCGCGCTATCCGAAAACTGGAAGGTAAACCCGCCACAGCAGCACGCTTTTAAAAAGGTGGATACACCGGGGGTATCATGCTCGTTTGTAGAAGAAGCTCTGTGGGAAGTTATCCTTTCAGCTAAAACTAAGAGAATGCTAAAGGATCTTCAAGCATGTTCGGCGATCAAATGGAAAAGCCCGCTAGATCCCGATATCATTGAGGGGTTGCTTAAACCGCGCTCAACACCGAAAGCTGGTAACGATGGGCAAAACACCAGGTCAGGCCTTCAAAGTCTTCAAAGAAAAAGAAGAAGACCAAGAAGCCCGTACAGCCTAATAACAAGCGTATGGACCTGCAAAAGCACATTGACGCGGTAGAGGAGTATAACCAGAAGGTGCGGACCCTAGTCACTCTCGAAGAGTTTCTCAACCATATCCTTGAGAACGGAGATAGTGATTGTTAGAGTTTTTCTGTGTTTAAATTTACCGCAATCAAGACGGTGTCGCTTGGTAGCTAGCCGGTTGAGTACGAGTCGATCCACTGGGAAATGGTGTTCTTTTCTTTAAGTTCTAATGAGTTAAGTCCTAACTTTGGTAGGTTTTGTTTTAAGATCTAAGAATGAGAATAAATTGATATAAAGGCTTGCTAGGGTTAGGATTAGGTTAGTTCGAAATAAAGATTCTTCTCACTTCTTTCAATGCCCTAGTTAAGAATATAGGTGTTAGGGTATAGTCAACAACGGGGATTAGCACGACTAGGAAGAAACTTAGTTTCTTCCTTTTGGTCCTTGTTCGTCTGTTCTTGGCTCTTAGCCCTAACCTCCGGTTAATTCAATCACAACCGGTCTAACTAGGGAATCACCGCTATCATGTAGGATAGGATGCCGTAGTAAGCGGATTATGGTTGATTTAAAGAGAGTCCTTAATTAAAATTATTTGGGCAAAGAAAGGAGAGAGATTTCCTTCTCTCAAACCTTTCCTCTCTATCCCTAACAAGTGAGGAATTACTCACTCATTAGGAAGATAACAATAAAATTAATTTTTTTTATTTTAATGGACTAAATTGCAGATAATAAAAGAACAGATAAAAAATTGCAGTAATTAAAATTCAGATAAAAGAATGTGGGATAAAAAAAATAAAACTTACTTTATTGATGACCTCTCAACAATGCATTACAGTTGGAATTAAAATTTAGACCTAAGAATTAAAAAGAGGCATGCCTAATTAGGCTTTTGGCTTTCCTATTTATAGATAGAAAAAATCCTAGGTTACATTCTGATCCACACATGAATTTACAAAACTACCCTAAGAAAGCTGGGTCAAAGCACCGACACCCACTGACACGTGTATAGTATAGCCGCGGAACCGCGGAAGAAAGGCCTGTTTGGCCGCGGTTCCGCGGCCATTTGGTGGGTTCTTGGGCCCATCTCTTCAGAGTTTCTCTGTGTTACTTTTATCTTCTGTTTTCTTTACTTGGTTTCTCAGAATTTCTTCTATTTCCTTCCAGATTTCCAACAGTGCATAATGATGTAGACTTTTGCCTTGATCTCTGCTTGAACTGGTATATGGCATCATGCAGATCAGTATTCATCTGTTATTGGTCGTAGGCCCATATTTATTGCGACTTTTCACGAATCTCACTGTAAAGAGCTGAGAACCTGTAACCTGCAACTATTTAGCAGACATGGATCAAAAGCACCTATTTATATGCAATATGATTAAGAATGGGCCGTATAAAAATGCAAAAATCTGATATAAACAAATACCCCCAAACTTATCTTTTGCTCGTCCCGAGCAAAGCCAATTTTATTCTAAAAAATTCCTAACCTCACTTTCGCAAGAAACGCGATTGCACTGAGCTTATGCAACAAGCCGTTAAACCTCTAGGTGTCCCTATTAGGAGGAGTGTTGTCTCCTGAGGGTTTTTAGCGGATACTACCCATAAAATCCGATCAATTTGGCATGTTGACCCTAATTCTTCAATTCAGTATTCTAGCAAGAAATTCTATTATCTTCAACTTAGAAATCATCAACCCATTTTTTTCATACTTACTTCTCATTTAACTTAAGATTGTATATGTTTTGCAAATTTATTAAGCTTTCAACATCTTTTGAATTTTCCTTCTAAGGTGCAATCTCAACTCAGGAATTTTTATCATCTTTACTGAAGATATAAGGCCTATCTTTCATTCCTATCTTCCATCCAAACCCTAATCATATACCCCCACGTGTGTGTAATTATTACCCCTACACTTGGAAATTCAATTCAAGCTATCATACTCTTATCCATCTTCCAAAATACTTTTAGTTGGTGAATTTTAGATGAAATTGCTCACACATTCTTCATGCGACCGTTAATACTTCTTGAGGTACTAAACGACCGATTACAAAATGTGCTTGCGCATTTAGGCGCAATTCCTCAACTTGCAATACCTAAGACTTAGCAGTGACTCCCAAACCAGTTGGTCTAAGGCACTAGGTGATAAAACACCCTAGCTACATTTTTTATTTATGCCGCCTTAAGTAATTACAAAACCAGTGTTCATTTTTTTTATCTCTTTATTCACCACTTATACTTTTATTTTATTTTCCTTCATACTAAGGATTTTAGACAAGAGCATTTCAAGGTATCCTCTACTTCCCAAGTTTCAAGATGTGTGTGAGTGCGTAAATAGGGTATATACTTTCAGAATTTAGACTAAAGGTTCAGAATTAATTTTTCAGACTTACACTTCAAATAAAAATTTCAATACTCTTCTCTTATTTTGACTTAGCCCAAGAACTGGACTCAAAATTTGCCTATTTCTAAATAAACTGTAAGGACATATATTTTATATAATTAAATTTTAAGAAAGGTTATTTTTTTTGGTTTTTAATTTACCAAGTTTAGGATCTAGTTTTTCCTAACTAGTCAACCGTCTTGTTGAACTTAAGTCAAATATGGCCAAAATTGAATTTTTCAATTTTTATAATTTTTAAAATTCTTTCAATTTTTTATTGATTTTATTTTTTATATTTTTTTCATTTATATTTTTTTTATTTTTTTTATTTTTTATAAAGATGCAATGCGGAATTAAATATGCAAAGAAAGAAAAAACAAATATGTACAAATAAAAATATGCAGATGTGAAGATAACTATTTACAATCAACCTCTACCCCCAAACTTATCGAAAGCAGTGTCCTCACTGCTCATAGCCTCGCTGCCCCCTCGATCGTGATCGGGAACGTTCCTCTCTCGCCAGCAGGGTGGTCATGCCCTGCTCCAAACTCGTCACTTGCTGACCAAGGTTGGTCATCATCCCTATCAATCTTTCTACCCCCCTATTTGTTCGTCATATCAAGCGCGCTTGCACGGCGGGGGTAAGCTCTCTATCGCTCGTGTTCGAGCTGGAGCTGGGCGTCTTTGCGGGCACGTTTTCGACCGGCTCGGTGCGTGACCATAAATCATTTAATCATGTATAGGACGTGGAGACACCTTCAAGAAGGGGTCGAATTGGAATTCCACCATGCATATAAAATTCGAATTCCTCAACGGGGACGAAATGACGACACGGTTGTGTCACCAATATAGGGCATGGATAGTAGGCAACCCTCTTGCCCGCACCAATCGAGTGAAGTAAAACAGTGCACATATCATAACCAGGGTTTGGTGTCATCAAGGTGTGCACTATATGGAGGGTTGGTGTGAAAAATGTCGTGTTGTGCGAACTACTAAAAATATTATTTTATGCCCAACGGCACACAGTTAACACATTCGCAAAAAAGTGTTTGTGCTTGAATACCCTTTCGGGGATCCCTAGAACAATCGTTACCCATTAAGGATAGGTAGTCTTTGAATCGGAGGGGTTGATCGTGAATAGGGAGTCTAGGTATTAAGGTGACTTCATGGATGAAGTCCCTATCAATTATTATTTCCCTATCCCCCCACATTAATCTAAGGTAACCATTTTGTGCAAGACTACCCTCATCCATGCATTCATAAAAACGGTTGACAAGATCCGGAAGCGCGAAGGGGTTCGGATGGTTAAATAAGAGAAAGTTCTATCCGCGCCTTCGGATCTCATCACCGAAATGACAACTGATTGAATTCGATTTCCGATTGTGTATGTTTTGAGAAAATTTGTATTTAGAAATCACAACCAAAAATTATTTGACCGCAATCAATAACGGTGTCGGATGTAGCGCGTTAGTAAGTGCGGATCGTCCACAGGGAAAGTGTAATTGTTCGTGTTTCGAATTAGATGAATTGAAACTTTAAGGAAAAGAAAAGAAAACAATTCATGATTTAAAATTGCATTTCAAGAAAGAGAAAAATCTAGATCTAAGAAAGCATCAAAATCAAGAAATGATAATTTGGGATGATTTCCAACCAACAATCAAGATTTGAAGTGTAGCTCGTAGGAGTAGATCGGATCTATAGATGTAATGAGATCTATTGATTTCATGTTCTTATCCTTTAGCGAATTGATACTAGATCGATGATAATTCATCGAGGTTAAGGATTTTTGCGAAGAAGCTAGGGTTTTCTCGTCTTATCCTTTACCCTTTCAATGAATCTCATTCAAATTCTAGCTTCTAGTCAATCAAATGATCAATCGTTGTTCCCTAGTTTCGAGTGAACACAATCAAGAAAGGATCATCCCGAAACTAGGTCATCGATCATTTGATTCACTAGAATTTACAATCGTTATAGGATTTAAGAATTGTAAAAAGATCTAAATCATCATCATCTAAAGTTCGTCACAACTCCTACACGAGTGGAGATTACTCAAACATCATGATATCAAACGCAATCACAAATTGAGATCGAATCATAATGTTGAATCAAAGATAAGCAAGATATAGAAATTTCACCTTTATTTATCGACAAATTTCTTTACAACTCTCTTGAAATTTACAAAAGGTAGGAACTAGATCGTCGATTTCGACTTCGCTCGGCTCCTTGAGTCGCGGATCGGTGTGGATCTCTTGCTCCGTTGAAATTCGGCGTCACTTCTAAAGGTTGAAGGAATTATTTCTTGAATTGATCTCGGGATCTTGATCTTGATTTTGAATTGGAATTTGGCACAAGTCGTGTCACTCAACTTGTGGGGGGAAGAGGGAGAGATGAAGAATTGAACAATTTGCACCCTAGATCTAGGCTCCTTTTTATAGCCCTCCAAATTCTAGATCTAGGATTGAATTTTGAATTCTCCCTCCACAAGTTAGTTAACCCAAAGTTTGAATTTCCCTCCAAGAGTTTGTTAAGCCAAAATTTGAATTTCCCTCCAAGAGTTTGTTAAGCCGAGCCTTCTAGATGTGCCACGTGGAGCTTCTGGGGTCTTCTGGAAGCTTTGGCCGTTATTAATAGACACATGGAAAAAATTGAGCCACTGATGTCATTAAACCGCCGCGGTTCCGCGGCATAAGCAAGCTCCCGCCGTGGAACCGCGGCGGTTTGGAAGCCTCTGGGCTTGATCTTTCTGGTGTGGTCTTGGGCTGTCATATGGGCCTTATTCTGATATTTTAATTTCTTTTAGGCCTTCTGTATTGCTACCAGATCATTATCCTTTGAGTTGGCGTTTCTTTTATCAGATCTTTTCCCAATTTTGGGCTTTTGCTATTGGAATTTCCTGCATTAGACCCCAGACAAGAGTTGCGCAATACAAGGATGATGTGATGCCATAAAACACAGATAATTTCCCTAAAAGTGCAGGTACAAGTAATCCAGTATTTTACATGTGTTTTGCAAATATGTGCGATATGAATACCGGATACCTATACATGAATGCAAAAGGTAGGGAAATTGCCGTGTTAGAAATACAGTATTTTCGACTGATCAACTACCATAAATCGTGTGGGCAAACATTTAGGAAAAATCTCTTTCAAATTGCAAAGTGGGTGCCATCACAGAGAAGTGCAGATTATTTTAAAAATTTTAACAGAGAAGATCAGAGAATGCAAACTTCCTCTGAAGTTTTCAGAGGGAAAGGAGGCAGATCGGCGGCGGTTGCGCGGTAAGAAGGCCACTTGTGCGGTGTTCATATCAGATTTTTGCATTTTCATACCGCCCAATTTTTATCACATTGCATCTCCGTAGATACTCTTGAGCCGTGTTTGCTAGTCAATTGCAGGATACAGGTTCTCGGTTCTAAAAAGGTGAAATTCATGGAAAACACGAAAAAAGTCCGGGTCCCTGCCAACCACAGATAAAACACGGTCTCCGCTCTTCATCCGTATGTTGCCAGATACCAGTTTAGGAAGACAAAAGGTCAAATCAATGTCAAATCAATGCACAAGGCTCAATGGTAGCACAAGATCCAAGAGATCTACGCGGAGCTCGAGACAATCATGACAAAATCTTGACAAAAAGTCCACCTTTCCCTCAACAGAAATTCTGGAAAAATCGTGGAGCCAAGTTGAGAAAATACATGTACCAGAATAATGTACACATCAAACCAGGGTGCCACCAAAAAGCCCAAAGTCCAATTCATCAAGAGGGCCGCGGATCCGCGGCCAAAGAGGGGTCCAGGCCGCGGATCCGCGGCCGTTCTGGCGCCAAAGCTTCAGGGATTTTTGGGGTAGAATTGTCTTTTCGTGTGTGTTCTGGTGGTTGCCCTAGGGTTTCATTTTTTGGCCTATAAATAGCCCAGAACTTTGTGAAGGAAAGGGTCCATTCTTGTATTTTCTTTTTCTAGGATTTAGTTCACTTGTTCTTCTTCTTCTCATCTCTTCTCCATTAAACTTGTAGTGAGCTTTGTGAGGGAGGAATGATAAATAAAGAAGATCATTTTATTATCATGCTTGTCTTGCTCTTTCTTTACTTGTTGTAATTTTAATTGTTAAAGTAGTTGTTGTTATTTCCTTGTTGTTTCTTTCTTCTCTCTTTTTCTTTATCATTCATACGACAATGATACTTACGCTCGATCCTCGCCAAGGTGAGGTCGCAAATAGTTAGTCGTATTCTTCTAATCTCCTTCTTTCTATCTTCCTCTTTTGTTTTGGTTTGTTTTTCCTTATCATGAAGTGTGAGTAGTTTTATACTTGTTAGGGTAGGATAAGGGAAGTTTGAGAGAAGGAAATCTCTCTCACTCTTTCCTTGCCCAACAACTTAAATCGACTCCCGTTAATTGAACCACAATCCGCTCCTTACGGCACCCTATCCTACATGATAGCGGTGATTCCGTAGTGAGACCGGTTGTGGTTGAATTAACCGGAGGTTATGGATAAGAGCCAAGAACGGACGGACAAGCACCAAAAGGAAGGACTATGCGTTGGAAAGCCTAGCTTATACTCGCAAGTTCCTTCCTAGTCGTGCTAATCCCCGTTGTTGCCGATTACCGTAACACCGATATTAAGAGGGGCAACGAAAGATGTGGAGACTCCTAACTCAAACTAACCTAATCCTAACCCTAACAAGCTCTCTTTAAATATCAACTTAACACTTAGATAATCCAACAAAATCTGAACAACCGGACTTAACTCGTCGAAAAACACATAGAAAAAGATTCCCATCTCCCTGCGGACGACCCGTACTCAACCGGCTAGCTACAAGCGAAACCGTCTTGATTGCGGTATTTAAACTAGAACTTGAACACGCACGTATTCCTATCAATCAAATGGCGCCGTTGCCGGGGAGACGGTAGCGTATTTTCTTTCTTGTTATTCGGGTTAATATTCTTTTTTGTATATATAGAATAAAAAAATAAAAAAAAAATCTTTTTGTTATTTTTGATCATTTTTGTGGGCAAGAGTGCAGATTTTTGCGTATTTGCAAACTGCGATTGTGGGGAGCAAAGTGTGCATTCAAGGCAAAGGTGATTACGAAGTACAGTGCCAAAGATCCGGGCAGTTTGATCCGCGCAAGCGAACTTTCCAAGCTTACCGGATTTGATTCAACGGGGGTTTCCTAACCCAAAACTTAACGGTACGTACTTTACTAACACCTTCTTCTCAAATCCGACGCATCCAATATACTATTCTTTGCAGGATTCTTTGCAAGTTCGCTAGCAAACGCTAAAAATTGACTAACCCGTATTTGTTGCAGTGCCGCGCTTAAACTAAAAAACGATTTTTTGATTCTTTATAGAATTTTTATTGAATTACGCATTGCATACATTAATACGGACTTAAGGGCAAGCGAACCCCACAATATACGGTAAAGGATTTCATCACCTTTTCCGTGGCCCACAAATCACGAACTTGAGCATAACGTTTACCCGCACAAATTTTAAAAGAAATTAGACTTTAAGCCTTAAGGACTTCGCGCTCACTAGGAGAAGTTAACTGTGTTTAGAACCTCGCTTAACGGTATATTGTTTACGGGGTGTCTAGGAAAGTGTTAACGGCGTAACCGCCAAAAGAGAAAGGGTTATTTAATTAAGGAACTTCGCGAAAGCGTTGGAAAACCTCCCCTTATCTCTGCACTTACCTGGCCTCGTGATCAGTGTATCTTGAGCCCGTTTCTCGACACAGTTTTACTTCGACAATCAAGTTCTGGAGCAGGTCTAGTTGACCTAGGTGTACCCTAGAACGATTAGGTGTGTGGTATTTTTGTGTCGTGATTGTTTTTTTTCCATATTGTTTTTTATTCTTTTGTTAATATATAAAAAAAAAAATATTCTTTTTCCCCTCCTTTTCTCTGCCTTTCTTTCTCTCTCTTCATATCATGGGTACCCCACCTCGAAAAACTCTTGCCGAACTTTGGTACCCACAACCAGACATTACATCTTACGGTTCTTGCTTTGGCCGAACTTCGAACGACCCCTCCATGCCCAAAATTTCGTTGAAAGATCGGATAGACGCGTCTAGGACAAACAATTTGACTCCGCAATCCACTTCGTATCAACCATTTCATACATTCACCCCTTCTTACGTTGATACCCCTTCTTCGAGTCATGTTGCAATTCCAAGACCAATGTCTATTGCAGAACGTATTGAACAATCTCGTAGCCGATCTTTCACTCCTTTCACCACTTCAAATTCTTGGGATCAACAATGCCATTCACCTTCCTATCCAAATGTTGATCCTGCTCCTGTCCAGCCATTCAATTCCTACCAATCCTACCCTACTTTTGCACCTTCCCTAGACATTGCATCAGAACCGCCATTTGGGAGTTTTCAGTATCCAAACAACTTTGAATCTTTTACTGAAACCCCTTCACAACCAATGTCTAGTCTAGAACAGTCCTTGGAAGACTTTAGGGTAGCGTCAAGCCAACAGATGATGGAATTGAATGCGTCCATGGCCGCTCTCATACAACCAACTGACCCGGTAACTAGTTTCCAGCTAGCTCCAAATTTTCCAATGTATGATGAGGCGGTAGGACAGGCTGTGAATTTGAGTGGAGAGAGTGAGCTGTACCCCCTTCCGAATCAAGCCTACCCGGTCCAATTTGAATCCCACAACTCCTGTATTGAAAGTCTATCAAGTGTCCCAAATGAATTATCAGTTGAAGATAGAATGTTTAATGAGTTGTGCGACTTTGTAGTGTTTGATTTGCCAAATTGTGAAGGGACCTTGCCAAGTGAAACCACACCCAAACCTTTTGACCTCTACACCTCCACTCTAGAACCTGAATTGATTGATATCCATGCTTTTGATGAGGTGTCTGAGAATATTGATTTTCACTTGATTAAGGATATTGACGCGGGGAATAATTTGGATGATGAACCCATAGATTTGGCTGCGTTTTTCTCTTCAAATCATCATCCCGAGTCATTAAATGTTTTTCCCGAACCCCATATGCGTCTTGATTTTGTTGAAAATTGCATGGATGAGATAAATTTTGAGGAGAATATTGAGGATAGTACTGAGGATGAAACAGTTTTAATTGATGAGTCGGGTTTTCCAATTCATCCTATCCCTTCCACTGACTGTGTACACCCTCCTGAACCTTTAACCGATAACCTTCCTCAATCACTTCCCCCCACCCTTTCCATCGTTCCGACCATGCAAGAGACCGTCTCATTTTCATTTCGTATGTCTGGTTTACCAAGTTCGGCGTACCCATGGCTTCTTACGAATCTTGAGGGATTTGACCCAATTTCTCGCCATATTGATAGATTAGTGCAATCCATCTTTTCACATCGATCATTACAGATTGTACTAATTTATTCAATCCATTTCCACCCTCAAGTTCGTATTCCACTTCTTTTTCCCTTCCGCCATTCTTCTTCCTCTCATATACCGAGACCATATCCCGCTTCTCTCCGCATATGGTCTCGCGTATTCTCCATCTCTTTTCTCTACACCTTCTTTCACCAGCCATTGCTTTATCACGATAAGATCTTTGAATGGTTGGTGTTAACTTTTGGCCTGTGTAAGGCCTTGTATAGCTTGATACTGTTCTTTCCCCCCTAAACCTGAATTTCAACGCTTAACAGTGGAAACACTGTTTTACTTAAGTTTTGGGGGGGGGACACCTTTTTTTTTTATATTTTTTGTTTTCCTTTTTGTATATAATTTGTTTTTAGTGGGAGCGCCGAAAATTTTGACCCTCTTGGTATAGCCTGACAGTGAGGGCACTGTCAAGTTTAAGTTTGGGGGTGTGCTCGGTAAGCTTTCTTCCTTCGCATTCATTTGTATATTTTGCATTTGCATACCTTATTAAAAACCCACAAAAATCGAAAATTTTCCAAAAAATATAAAAACTTTGTCGTCAAGTTAGCTAATAGGGTAACTTAGATCTTTATTCCGAAAGTTTAGTTGATATGATAGAAATAACTAAATTCTAGGCTTACGGATTGAAAACCCTAAAAATAACCCTCATTCTGTCTAACTTTGGTAAGTATATGTCCTTACAGTTTTTTTTGAGAAATAGGTAATCTTGAGTTCAGTTCTTGAGTTAAGTCAAGATGAAGGGAAAGTATTGATGTTTTACTGAAGGATAAGTCTGAAAAATAGTTTCTTTTCTCGAGTTCAAATTTAGAAAGTATATACCCTACAAACTGCACTTACACGCATCTTGAAACTTGGGATAGTAGAGGATACCTTGAAATACTCTTGCCTGAAAGCCTAGTATGAAAGAAAAAACGGTATTTAAAGCTAAACACCAAAAGAGCATGTTGAAAAATATATCCGGTCTTGAAAAAGAAAAAGAAAAAGAAAAAAAAATAGAATAAAGTCAAGACCTGGAAACTGCTATTTACGCTTTAAAGTTCACGCATTCAGTAATCGGTCGTTAGTGCCTCAAGAAGCATTAATAGTCGCATGAAAGATGTGTGAGCAAATCCGTCATCCTTAATGAAAAGAAGTAGTATTAGGTATTAGGGCAAGGGTATTATAGCTTGAATTGAATTCTTGAGCGTAGGGGTGCAAATATACACACACGTAGGGGTATACAATCGATGTTTGAATAAGAGATAGAAATGAAGAATAAGACTTGTGTTTTCTGTAAAGTTGATAAAAATCCCTGATTTGAGGCCGCACTTTAGAAGGAAAACTCAGGAGAACCAACATCTTTCTAAACTTTTTTGGAACGTATAGGACCTAAGGTTAAATAGATAGGAGGTGTGAAAAATAAGGGTTGGATATTTCTAACTTAGGATGATAGAGTTTCTAACGTAAATACTAAACTGTAGGAGTAGAATCGACGTTAACTTATGACACTAGCTTGACGGGATTTTGTGGGTAGTATCCGCTGAAAACCCTCAGGAGACAACACTCCTCCTACTAGGGACACCTAGAGGTTTAACGGCTCGTTGCACATGCTCAGTGCAATCGCGTTCCCTGCGAAAGTGAGGTTAGGAAAATTTTTGTGAATAAATGGGCTTTGCTCGGGACGAGCAAATGATAAGTTTGGGGGTATTTGTTCATATCAGATTTTTGCATTTTCATACCGCCCAATTTTTATCACATTGCATCTCCGTAGATACTCTTGAGCCGTGTTTGCTAGTCAATTGCAGGATACAGGTTCTCGGTTCTAAAAAGGTGAAATTCATGGAAAACACGAAAAAAGTCCGGGTCCCTGCCAACCACAGATAAAACACGGTCTCCGCTCTTCATCCGTATGTTGCCAGATACCAGTTTAGGAAGACAAAAGGTCAAATCAATGTCAAATCAATGCATAAGGCTCAATGGTAGCACAAGATCCAAGAGATCTACGCGGAGCTCGAGACAATCATGACAAAATCTTGACAAAAAGTCCACCTTTCCCTCAACAGAAATTCTGGAAAAATCGTGGAGCCAAGTTGAGAAAATACATGTACCAGAATAATGTACACATCAAACCAGGGTGCCACCAAAAAGCCCAAAGTCCAATTCATCAAGAGGGCCGTGGATCCGCGGCCAAAGAGGGGTCCAGGCCGCGGATCCGCGGCCGTTCTGGCGCCAAAGCTTCAGGGATTTTTGGGGTAGAATTGTCTTTTCGTGTGTGTTCTGGTGGTTGCCCTAGGGTTTCATTTTTTGGCCTATAAATAGCCCAGAACTTTGTGAAGGAAAGGGTCCATTCTTGTATTTTCTTTTTCTAGGATTTAGTTCACTTGTTCTTCTTCTTCTCATCTCTTCTCCATTAAACTTGTAGTGAGCTTTGTGAGGGAGGAATGATAAATAAAGAAGATCATTTTATTATCATGCTTGTCTTGCTCTTTCTTTACTTGTTGTAATTTTAATTGTTAAAGTAGTTGTTGTTATTTCCTTGTTGTTTCTTTCTTCTCTCTTTTTCTTTATCATTCATACGACAATGATACTTACGCTCGATCCTCGCCAAGGTGAGGTCGCAAATAGTTAGTCGTATTCTTCTAATCTCCTTCTTTCTATCTTCCTCTTTTGTTTTGGTTTGTTTTTCCTTATCATGAAGTGTGAGTAGTTTTATACTTGTTAGGGTAGGATAAGGGAAGTTTGAGAGAAGGAAATCTCTCTCACTCTTTCCTTGCCCAACAACTTAAATCGACTCCCGTTAATTGAACCACAATCCGCTCCTTACGGCACCCTATCCTACATGATAGCGGTGATTCCGTAGTGAGACCGGTTGTGGTTGAATTAACCGGAGGTTATGGATAAGAGCCAAGAACGGACGGACAAGCACCAAAAGGAAGGACTATGCGTTGGAAAGCCTAGCTTATACTCGCAAGTTCCTTCCTAGTCGTGCTAATCCCCGTTGTTGCCGATTACCGTAACACCGATATTAAGAGGGGCAACGAAAGATGTGGAGACTCCTAACTCAAACTAACCTAATCCTAACCCTAACAAGCTCTCTTTAAATATCAACTTAACACTTAGATAATCCAACAAAATCTGAACAACCGGACTTAACTCGTCGAAAAACACATAGAAAAAGATTCCCATCTCCCTGCGGACGACCCGTACTCAACCGGCTAGCTACAAGCGAAACCGTCTTGATTGCGGTATTTAAACTAGAACTTGAACACGCACGTATTCCTATCAATCATGCGGCGGAAGCGCGGCTGCGGGAGGCGATCGCTCTGATCTTTCTGCTGCGGCGGCTAGGGTTTTTAGAGAGGAATAATTTAGGGTCTGGTAAATTCGGTAGAGGGGTCGGGTTCTTTTTATAGGGGTTTATTGGTTATTTGTAAAAAAGTCCCCTTAAAAAGAGGATTTTATTTGTAAAATTATTTTTTTTTATTATTTATTGATATTGAATATTTACAAAAATGCCTCTGAAAATTAAAAAAAAATTCTTTTTATTTTTTATAATTACAAATTGTACATACCCCCAAACTTATTTGAAACAGTGTTTCCACTATTTATGGCTGGATAATCGAAATTTGGGTGTAGATGGAGGAAGATCAGTCAATGTAAATCGGCTCCTGCAACAGCAGGAGCTCCTCTGAAGGGTCCGCGGTGAGGAACGGTTTAAGCCTGTGTCCTTTCACTTTAAATAGTGAACAGTCCTCCGGATTCTCTAAGTCGACCGCACCGTGGGGATATACGGTACGTACAAAAAATGGCCCCTTCCATCGAGATCTAAGCTTGCCAGGATGGAAATGTAGCCGGGTGTCGTAAAGTAAAACCTGTTGACCGGGTTTGAATGTTTTGCGCATAAGGTGTTTACCATGAAACACCTTCGTTCGGTTTTTTACGACAACCGCGTTCTCGTAAGCTTCATCCCGAAGCTCGTTCAATTCATTTAACTACAGCTTTCTATGGCTGCCCACATCTTCAATAGATAGATTCATCTCTTTTATCGCCCAAAATGCACGATGCTCTATTTCTACTGGAATGTGGAAAGCCTTCCCGTAAATAAGCCGATAAGGAGACATGCCAAGGTCGGTCATATAGGCTGTTCGAAATGCTCAAAGGGCATCAGTATTTTTTAAAGACCAATTCTTGCGGTTTTTGGAAACTGTCTTCTCCAATATCTGCTTGATTTGTCGATTTGAACTCTCGGCTTACCCACATGTTTGGGGATGATAGGGCGTTGATAGCTTATGATTAATGGAATATTTCCGCATTAAGGACTCGAACGTCCTATTACAGAAATGAGTTCCATTGTCGCTAATGATTGCTCGGGGGTGCCCAAACCGGGAGAAAATGTTTTGCTTGAAGAATCTAACGACAACCTTTTTGTCATTAGTCCGGCTGGGCACAGTCTCGACCCACTTAGAAACATAATCAACAGTGAGAAGAATATACAAGTTCCCAAAAGAATTGGGAAACGGTCCCATAAAATCAATCTCCCAAACATCAAAAATTTCCACAAACAATATTGGTTGGAGCGGCATTTCGTTTCTCCTGGATATCCGGCCCAAGTGTTGGCACGGGATCACGTCTTGCAGTAATCATGTGCGTCTTTAAAGAGTTATGGCCAGTAGAAACCACACTACGAGATCTTTTCGGCTGTCTTTCTAGGGCCAAAATGCCCACCACATGTTTGATCGTGGCAAAATGACAGCACGCTCTTGAATTCATTGTCGGGGACACACCGACGAATAATCTGGTCGGGACAGTATTTAAACAGATAAGGTTCGTCCCAGTAAAAGTGTTTTACCTGGGATAGGAATCGGAGTCTGTCCTGTTTTGACCATTCATTCGACAGTAGTCCGGTGGCTAGATAGTTCACAATATCTGCGAACCAAGGCTCGCATGATACTGTCAAGAGCTGCTCATCCAGAAAAACGTCGTTTATCGGAAATTGAAGCGTCGGCGAAGAAGGAAGGCGTGAAAGATGGTCGGCGACTACGTTTTCGCATCCTCTTTTGCCTTTGATGACAAGATCAAACTCTTGGAGTAAGAGGATCCAACGTATCAGCCGAGATTTTGCGTCCTTCTTCGCAAAAAGATGGTGAAGAGCAGAATGGTCAGTGTATACGATGATTGGAGAGCCGATCAAGTAGGACCTGAACTTTTCTAAGGCAAACACAACAGCCAAGAATTCCTTCTCGGTTGTTGTGTAATTTAATTGGGCATTGTTCAAGGTTCGGCTAGCATAATAGATTACATGCGGCATCTTATCGATGTGCTGTCCAAGGACAGCACCAATGGCAAAATCAGATGCATCTCACATAATCTCAAATGTATGTGTCCAGTCAGGAGAAGAAAGAACGAGAGCAGAAGTGAGTGAGTTGTTTAATGACTAGAACACGTTCATACAGCTTGAGCCGAAATCGAATGTTGTGTCCTTGGCCAGCAAAAGAGTCAAGGGCCTAACAATCTTGCAAAAGTCCTTGATGAACCGTCTATAGAAACTGGCATGGCCAAGGAATGCTCGAATGTTTCGGACGCATTTGGGAGGAGGGAGATTGGAAATGACTTAAATCTTCGCTTTATCTGCCTCAATGCCATTTTGCGTGATGATATGTCCTAAGACAATACCTTCACGCACTATGAAGTGACACTTTTCCCAATTTAAAGTAAGGTTCTTATCTTTACACCGGGTAAGGACCGCGTCTAGATGTAGCAAACACTCATCAAAGGAGTCGCCGAAAATGGAGAAATCATCCATGAAGATCTCCAAGAATTTTTCCACCATGTCTGAAAAAATTCCCATCATACACCGCTGGAAAGTAGCGGGCGCATTGCATAACCCAAAGGGCATGCGACGATATGCAAACGTGCCAAAAGGACAAGTGAATGTGGTCTTGTCCTGATCTTTTTCGGTGATGGGAATTTGATTATAGCTGGAGAAGCCATCCAAAAAGTAGTAATATTCATGCCCAGCCAATCGTTCAAGCATTTGGTCAATGAAAGGTAATGGAAAGTGGTCTTTCCGTGTCGCGGCGTTGTGTTTCCTATAATCGATGCGTACTCGCCACCCAGTTTGGGTGCGAGTAGGAATTAACTCGTTCGACCCATTTATTATGACCGTTATGCCTGATTTCTTAGGGACGATGTGAATGAGGCTAACCCACTGACTATCAGAGATAGGGTAAATGATACCACTATCAAGACACTTTACGATCTCCTTTTTAACAGCCTCCTTCATGACTTGGTTGAGTCGTCTCTATAGATCCCTGGCTGGTTTGGCATCATCCATCATATGAATGTGATGTTCAACTATCAGGGGACTAATCCCCTTGATGTCTGCCATAGTCTAGCCAAAAGCTTGCCGATTGCTCTGCAAGACCGTCAGAAGGGATTTCTCTTGCTCTGAGGCTAGAGAAGCCGAGATGATAACAGGGAGGGTCTTATTCTCACCTAAGTAAGCGTATTTTAGGTGAGATGGCAACAGCTTGAGTTCGAGTGTCGGAGGTGAAACAATTGAAGGTAGAATCAGCGAAACTGTCTCGAACTCAAAGGATTCCTGCAGAGGTTCAAAATGAGTGTAAGCAACCGAGTCGGATGGTTCAGCTAACTCATCCAAAAACTCAAAGGATTCAAACTCGGGTGGTGACTGGTTAAGTTCGTTCGAAAAAGTGAAACACTCGTAGTCATTATCGGGAGTAAAAACAGTGTCAGGTTCAAGGAGGAACGCATTAGTGGTGTTAAGATTGCTGTGATCGAACAAAATTTTTTCTAATTCACAGTCCTTCAGGGTGATCTCTTGGATTGAGCAAACGTCTAGTATATTAGCATTAGGTTCAGAGGGTTGATTCCCCAACTTAAAAATGTTGAGTTCAATTGTCATGTTTCCAAAAGATAGGTTCATCGAACCATTTCGACAATTGATCACAGCATTAGAGATCGCAAGGAATGGTCGACCGAGTATCACCGGAATTTGACTCTGGGGGTTGGCTACAGGTTGCGTATCGAGAACAATAAAATCAACGAGGAATATGAAGTCCCCTACTTTGATCAACAGATCCTCTAACTCACCCCTAGGATGGGTGATAGATCGGACGGCCATTTGGAGAGTACAATTCAGCTCTCCTACACCTAATTGTTTATATACCGAATAAGGAAGTAGGTTAACACTGGTACCAAGATCCAAAAGTGCGCGGTTGATGTTCTTATCCCCAATAGTTATTGAAATCGTAGGACAGCCAGGGTCCTTTCGTTTTTGAGGTAAAGGTTAGGTAAGAGCATCACCTACGACACTAGCTAAGAAAACTTTCTTAGGTACCTGAGATTTCCTCTTCTTAGTGCATAAGTCCTTCAAGATTTTTGCGTAATAAGGGACTTGTTAGATTGCATCCAAGAGGGGAATATTAATGTTAACCTGTTTAAATAACTCCACAATCTTCTCTATTTGTTGATTTTGTTTATTGGATCTCAACCGGTTTTGAAATGGAATATTTTGAAAATTGGTTGAGTCTAATTCTTGTGGAGGAGATTGCGGAGTTGGAACGGATCCCAGTGCTGGTGTTTTTGTGGAGTGAGATGTGGGTCCGTTCGGAGCAGCAGAAGAAGTAGAGCCTTATGAAGAATGGAGAACAGTTTCTACAGACGAAGAAGAAGAAGAAGCAGAAGAAGAAGCGGTGGTCGGGGTGTCATCATTAGTGCCAACATTGTTGTGCAACATCCTTCCAGATCTCAATGTAGTCGCAGCACTCACATTATGGTTTTGTTGTTCAAGAGCAACATGTGCATTTTATGGGTGACCAGGATTTGGGAGTGGTTGAGATGGAAGCTTACCCTTCTCTAGCTCGCTTAAAGCCGCATTCAGTTGTGCAATCTGCACTTCAATGGTTTTGATGCTTTGCCCATGTGACACAGTGTGTTACACCAAAGACTGAATGGAAGACTGGATGTTGGCTGAGGATTGAGTTGATTGTTTTAAAAACGCCTCCAGACTTCGTTCTAACAAGGAAACCTTATCGTTATTTGGCGGAACAAAATTGTTTTGAGGAAAAGAATTGTTGGGTGCAAAATTGTTTGTTTGATTTTGGTAAGGTTGGGGTTGGAAATGTTGCTGATATTGAGTTTGTCGAGGAGCTTATTGTTGAGGAGGAGGCCTCTGGAAGTTGTTGTTGCTTTGGAATTGTTGTTGATTTTGATTCCAGGCGAAATTGGGGTGGTTCCTCCAACCAGGATTGTAAGTGGAAGAGTATGGATCATTTCTTTGTCTCTGCTGAAAGGCAGCATTGACTTGATCCTGTCCTTGAGCAGGTGGGTTGTAAGGACACTCTTCGGTCAAATAGGATGGATCCGAACAACAAGCGCATATAGTGCGAGGGGGTAAAGCAGGGGCAGGAGAAGGCAATGAGAATTTGCTCTCAATTGCTTCTAGTTTTCGTGTAATTGCTTCCATTTCGGTCTTCATTGCAATTGACATATCAAGTTGATGAACGCCTTCCCTAGATGGACCGGAAGAAGTAGACGAAGTGGTCGGTCTTGTGCTTTCCCACTGAAGCGTTTGTTCAGCAAGATCATCGAGAAATTACCAAGCTTCCTCATCAGATTTGGATAGGAAGTGGCCTTGACAAATGGTCTCCAACAACTACTTAGTTGCTGGGTTCAATCCTTCGTATAAGGTCTGGCAAAGTTTCCATCTCTCAATACCGTGATGAGGGCACTGAACAAGAAGGTCTTTGTATCGTTCGAAACACTTCCAAAAAGGTTCGGAAGGAAGCTGGGAAAATTGGTTAATTTCATTACGTATTCTCGCGGTCTTGTAATTTGGGTAAAACTTTTTAAGAAATGCTTTAACAAACTCTTCCCAACTGTTTATGGAATGCGATGCAGTACTATATAGCCACTTTTCAGCTAGGTCACATAGAGTGAAGGGAATGACTCGTAGCCTTATAGCATCATCGGACAGTTGGGTTGTCTTCATCATTGCATAGACATTCTGGAATTTGTTAATGAAGATATAGGCATCTTCGGATTCCAGCCCGTGAAATTTAGGCAACATATTGATGAAGTGGGGCTTAATTTCGAAATTTTCCCCATTTGCCGGCGGGAGTGAAAGACGGGTAGGAAGTGCGGAGCGGGTAGGATAGAAACGATCCTGGAGCGTGATTCGCTGTGGCGCTTCAACAGGAGGTTGTTGCGGGTTATTCACACCCAGTTGAGGTGGAATCAGTCCCAAGGTAGGTAAAGGGTTGTTAGGATTGAATCCTGACATCTCTTTAGAGGATGATGAATGTGAGGATGAAGGTGAATGGACAGAATTCCGGTCAAGGTTGGAGTTGGCCGGCAAAGGTAAAGATGAAAGAGGTATGGAGGGAGTTTCGACGTCGGAGTCGATCGCATAGTCGGTAGCGACTAACGAAATACGGACTAAGCGGGCACTAGTGTCCCGAGTCCAACCGGACATACACCAAACGAGTTTAGTGTAGTCAAAGCGTAGAATATGAGGGTAAGAAAACGCCAATGGAGAAACGTGATGAAAGGTGGGTGAAATGGGATTCTAGTGACAAAGGGCAAGTTTATATAAAAATTTTGTTTTGTTGTTTTTTTATTTTTTTATTTTAGAAAGAGTTTTTTTTATAAAGAGTTTTGCAAAATTTTTTACGGAACTACGGCACAATTTCAATCAACCACAGTTTAAATATGCACAATCAAACCTAGAGATATGGTTTTCTAAGTCAACTAGACTGCTCCTAACTGTTCCAAAGCGACAAGTTGTGAGATATCCCTCAAATCGCCTCTTCACCGCCAATTGTGGCCTGGTAAGCACAAATGAAGAAAGGAGGGTTCCGCTCACGAATCACCGGGCCTTTTAAAGTTACCTTTTTCACTTGTCTAGACTTGGCACCACAAAGTCGGGTTTAGATAAACGACTGAATGCCCACAACCTTCCTCTGTCCTAATGAGCGCGACAGTCCTTAATTGGCTGAATCTAGATATTTTTTAATTAACTCAAGGGTGATGCATATGCTTTTTAGTGATTTTTGGGGTCTTAGAAAGGATAATGAAATCCTCACCCAATCTTAATTGGTGTTTTAGCCCCTTAGATTCCGTTTAAATATGCAAAGTAGTAACACACCAAAATCTGAAACACTTGCCAATTTTTTTTATTTGCGGCGCAAAGAATCCTGCACAAAAACAATTTATTGGAGAGGGAGAAGAAGTTGTTGGGCAAAGAATACCTGCAGGAAAATTATTTCAGTGGAGTTCATAGGATAGGAGGGAAGAGGTAAGATACTCACAGAGAAAATGGGATGCTGACGTCACCAGTTGACCGCGGAACCGCGGTCAAATGCCTGCTTATGCCGCGTTTCCGCGGCGGTTCAATAGGTTTAGATCTCCAAAATTTTTCTCTGTGCTGACTTGGTTGTCCTCTATCTGTTCAGATCCTCTGTTTCTGGATTTGTTCACTGAGCGTGCTCCATATCTGAATCAGTCCGTCTTCCTGTCCTGTAAAATTCGCACAAAAACCAATCAAAAGTAACAAGATGTTTTTTTTATGTTTTTTTTTATATTTTTAAATTTTTTAAATTTTTTGTATTTTTATATATATTTTTTTATTAACCCGAAATTACACAAAGAAATAAACTACCGTCTCCCCGGCAACGGCGCCATTTGATTGTTAGAGTTTTTCTGTGTTTAAATTTACCACAATCAAGACGGTGTTGCTTGGTAGCTAGCCGGTTGAGTACGAGTCGATCCACAGGGAAATGGTGTCTTTTTCTTTAAGTTCTAACGAGTCAAGTCCTAACTTTGGTAGGCTTTGTTTTAAGATCTAAGACTGAGAATAAATTGATATAAAGGCTTGCTAGGGTTAGGATTAGGTTAGTTCGAAATAAGGATTCTTCTCACTTCTTTCAATGCCCTACTTAAGAATATAGGTGTTAGGGTAATAGTCAACAATGGGGATTAGCACGACAAGGAAGAAACTTAGTTTCTTCCTTTTGGTCCTTGTCCGTCCGTTCTTGGCTCTTAGCACTAACCTCTGGTTAATTCAACCACAACCGGTCTAACTAGGAAATCACCGCTATCATGTAGGATAGGGTGCTGTAGTGAGTGGATTATGGTTGATTTAAAGAGAGTCCTTAATTAAAATTATTTGGGCAAAGAAAGGAGTGAGAGAGATTTCCTTCTCTTAAACCTTCCGTCTCCTATCCCTAACAAGTGAGGAATTACTCACTTATTAGGAAGATAACAATAAAATTTATTTTTTTTATTTTAATAGATGAACTAAATTGCAGATAATAAAAGAACAGATAAAAAAATTGCAGGAATTAAAATTCAGATAAAAGAATGTGAGATAAAAAAAATTTACTTTATTGATGACCTCTCAACAATGCATTACAGTTGGAATTAAAATTTAGATGTAAGAATTAAAAAGAGGCATGCTTAATTAGGCTTTTGGCTTTCCTATTTATAGATAGAAAAAACCCTAGGTTACATTCTGATCCACACATGAATATACAAAACTATCCTAAGAAAGCCGGGTCAAAGCACTGACACCCACCGACACGTGCATAGTATGGCCGTGGAACCGCGGCAGAAAGGCCTGTTTGGCCGCGGTTCCGCGGCCATTTGGTGGGTTCTTGGGCCTCTCTCTTCAGGGTTTCTTTATGTTTCTTTTATCCTCTTTTTTCTTTACTTGGTTTCTCATAATTTCTTCTATTTCCTTCCAGATTTCCAACAGTGCAGAATGATGTGGAATTTTGCCTTGATCTCCGCTTGAACTGGTGTGCGGCATTATGCGGATCAGTATTCATCTGTTAATGGTCGTAGGCCCACATTTGTTGCGACTTTTCACGAATCTCACTGTACAGAGACGAGAACCTGTAACCTGCAACTATTTAGCAGACATGGATCAAAAGCACCTATTTATATGCAATGTGATTAAGAATGGACGGTATAAAAATGCAAAAATCTGATATGAACAGACAACGACAATGATGAGGGGAACAACTCCTCAGATGAATCTGAGGATTATGTAGCGAGTTGCCACATAGTTTCTCACTCGTCATTAAAAGACGAAGAAACTCCCTCGGCGTCGGAGAGCAACGCGAAGAAACTGGGGGCAGGATCGATCCCATGGTCTTTGGAACCGTTAGACGACCTGATTGACAGGTTGCTAAACGAAGCCCTTCAAAAGAGCAAAGATAACCGAGAGCGTGAAACGGCCATATACGAAAAGGCCAAGCGTCGGCGTCAGGATGAATAAGCTGCGGCGAGGAAGATTCACAAAGTACTCCAACCAAATCAAAGCACACCCACGGTAGACAAAAGCAGGTTTAATACTGGGAAACGGTTCGCCAAAGCCCTGTCAATGAGGATGAAGCTGCCACCTTTCAAAGAAAATGCTCCCGGAAGTACGTGCCTCGATGAAGCGGATGTACACCCAAATTACTGCTTATACCATCAGAGGGTTACACACCCTATCGAAGAGTGCAGTGCCTTCAAGAAGTGGTGGCTAGGATACGTTGCCCACCGACAACACTGCAAGAGGATGAAGCATGAAGCTCGTCGACAGCGAAAAAATCCGACAGATGAGCGCGGAAAAACGACTGGAAACTGTTATATGGTTGATGCTATTTCGACAAAAGGAAAATCTCAAGTTCTTACCTTCGGGAGAGATTCTGACGAAGAAATAACTCTCGGCCCTCTCTTCAAAGAATCCACCTCTGGAAATGAAGAAGAGGTGAAGAACTGTGAGAATATTCAGCTGCGTAACCGTACGTTGCCTGAAAAGAATCTCGAACTCTCAAACAAAGGTTCGGGCAAAAAAGACAAGGGGGATGAAAAAGTCCCTTAGGCGATTGCCTTCGATGATTGAGTCGTCGAAGAGCTCACAGTCAAGCCTAAGAAAAACAAGGTGGATTATAATGTTCTGGCACACCTGAGGAAGATACCCTCACAATTAAGCATTTTGGATGCCCTTCTCCTGTCTAAAGAGGTACGAGATTCTCTGATCAAGGCATTACAAAAGCCCGATCAATTTCAAGCCTTCCTTACAGAAGAAAAGATGAAGGACGAGCTGGAAGAAGTTCACATTGCTGACATTACATTCGGCGATGAAGATCTCCTCCTCAGAATGTGCGAGCACAACCGTCCGTTATATGTAACCGGGTACTGCCACAATATCAAGATAGGGAAGATCCTGGTTGACAATGGGTCCTCCGTCAATCTTCTCAATGTGAGAGTGTTGAAGGAGATTTGCATGAACGTTCATAACCTGGCTCGGGATAAAATTACCATCTCCGGTTTTGACTCCCAGTCATCATGAACGCCCGGGTTTGTAATACTGACGTTATGCTTCGGGCTGCTCGTCACTGACATCAAATTTCATATCATTGATGCCAAGACTTACTACAACGCTTTGCTCGGCAGGCCTTGGTTACACGAGTACAACGTCATCCCTTCTATACAACATCAGTGTATGAAGTATTTCAAAGACGGCCTCGAGTGCACCGTGACGGGCGAACTAAATCCATTCTCCGTAAATGAAGTCCGAAAATATGAAGACGTAAAGTACTTCCTACCTGACTTCGAAGACATGGAAAGATGTCATATGCCGGAGAATAAACAAAAAGCTGTCGCCACTATCCCGATCTTTAGGAGTGATACCGAGGAGGATGAAGAGATGGTTTATTCAGGGCAGCCCCAATGCAATAGATCCGGACAATCTATCCCTATTTTGGTCTTCGACAGCGACTCGGAAGACGAGGTCAACGCAGTATTCTCTGTTCGTCCATCAATACGAACCTTCATTAGAGCTGATCAGAGTTTACAAATTGCCATGGTTTCGCGGCAGCATTACAGGGAACTTGATGCGCTCGATACATACGACGAGCAAGAGCTGCAGGCTTTCTATGACCCTCCCAAGCAAAAAGGTGAAAAGGCGATCCTCTTCTATTGATCCACGGAGAACAAAGTGGAAAGAGAAGTCTGGCATGGTGCCGAACCTGCACTTGACAGGCTTCAACCAATCCGTCTTCCAAGATACTAAGCAGAGAGATTGAAAAGGCTGTTAAGATGCCAAGGCGTACCCTTTAAACAAACTGCTCGATAAGCCCGGTTCTATAACAGGATTTGGGACGTTCCCGGGACTCAGCGAAAAATGCCAAACGGGAGGATGGAGACGACTGGGCTTGGATACGTTCGGTCCAAGAAACGGGAGCATGGCTGCCATGCTATAAATGACTCCAGAGAAGAAGGGAGTGCTGTTCTAGATAGCGCCAATATCGAGCCAAAGCGGGATTCCGCCGTAAAAATGCCAAGCCCGTTATTCGAAGAACAAATCGATAACCTAATAAAGGAAGTGGGTCAAAAGGTTCGGGATGATCACAGCCGCGAAATGGACATTTACGAGAAAGCCAGGAAGCAACGTCTCATTCAGCAGTCCACGGAAAGAGAAGACTACGATGCCCTTCATCCTCAGCCTGCTGTGCGCTCTCGTGGCAAGGAAAAATTCCGACGCAGAAGAAACAACAAGATCAAGAATGGGAATGGTGTTCAAAAACAGTGAGACGGATCCAAGAAGCCATGTGATCGAGAAAAAGCTAGCTGAAATCCATCTTTTATGAGAAAGATGGGTCGGGAGTACTCTTTTCCTCAAGACAAGACAAGGAAAATATTCGACCTTATCATGAGACATCAAATGATGGCACTCCCGGAGTCCCGGCACCCCGAACAAGTAAACGAGGTCCATCACCCGGATTATTGCTCCTACCACCGAGCAATTGGACATCCTTTTGAAGAATGCTTCACCTTCAAAGACTGGGTTGAAGACCAGTATCAGCAAGGCAGGTTTACTCTATCCGACAGTTGGAGTGTAGCCCCACCACGAAAGCATGAGCTAAAAGTGACCTACATTGTGAGGGTAAGTCCAGATCAACATCGATCTTGGAAACGAGCTCGTACCTGCCACATGATAACACTGTCAAAAGAGGGAGAGCATGAGAATGTGGATAACCACTCCCATTGCCCCGCAGATGAAAATTTGGAAGAGGTGATCTCAGAATTTCAACCAGCGCCAAAAGAGCAAGAGGATGGGATGCATACCACGGCGGACAATCTGAGGAAAATCGACTTGGGGATGACAAATGATCCGAGGCCAACATTCATTAGTGAGCTGCTGTCCGAAGAGCAGGTGGCTACACTAAAAGATGTGCTTATGCAATATAAAGACTGCTTCGCATGGAACTATTCTGAGATGCCGGGATTAGATCCGGAGATAGTTGTGCATAAACTGGCGATATCACCGGACGTCAAGCCAGTCAAACAGGCGCCAAGAAGAACGCGGCTCGAACTTGAGATGAATATCAATGCTGAAGTCAAGAAGTTAATTGACTTCGACTTCATCCAAGAAGTTCAATACCCCGACTGGATCGCCAACATTGTCCCAGTGATGAAGAAAAATGGGACGGTGCGCGTCTGCGTGGACTTACGAGACCTTAATAAAGCTTGCCCAAAGGATGACTTCCCCGTACCGGATACCGAGCTAATAATCGATAATACATCCACCCATGAAGTCTTCTCCTTCATAGATGGATCTTCAGGCTATATTCAAATAAAGATGCATCCCGAAGACCAAAAGCATACCGCCTTCCGAACCCCGCTGGGCATATTCTGCCATAAAGTAATGTCTTTCGGTCTGAAGAACGCTGGCGTTACTTACCAGAGGGACATGACGAAGATCTTCGACGACCTCATACACGAGATTGTTGAATGTTATATCGACGACCTTGTGGTGAAAAGCAAATCGTACGAGGAGCACTGGGAGCATTTCAAAATAGTGTTCCAGTGCCTTCGGAAATATAATCTGAAGATGAACCCCCTGAAATGCGCATTTGGAGTCTCCTCAGGCAAATTCCTAAGATTCATCGTACGACACCGAGGCATCGAAATTGATCCATCAAAGATCAAAGCGATTATGTAAATGCCCTCGCCAAGAACTCTTATGAAATTACGGTCTCTCTAAGGAAAGCTCGCGTATATCCGACGGTTCATAGCTAACCTCTCCGGAAAATGCCGCCCCTACAGCCATCTAACGAAAAAGGGGACCCCGTTCATTTGGGATCGTAAATGTCAAAGTGCACTGGACGAAATCAAGCAGTATCTGTAGAATCCCCTGGTGTTGACCGCTCCGGTCAAGGGAAATCCCCTCATTCTATACACAACAACCCTTGAAGGTTCTTTAGGCGCGCTATAGGCACAGGAAAACGATCAGGGAAAAGAGCGAGCTCTCTACTATTTGAGTCGAGTTCTCCTGGTGGCAGAAAACAACTACTCCCCTATTGAAAAGCACTGCCTGGCACTGATCTCCGCGATAACGAAGTTCAGGCATTATGCCTTGGCACATGAGGTCTATCTCATATCAAAGGTGGATCCTCTCGAATATCAAATGTCAAGGGCCATACTAACAGGAAGGCTTGCTAAATGGGCCCTCCTCTTGATGGAATTCTCGATAACATATCGATCCCTCAAGGCAGTGAAAGGCCAGGCCATCGCTGACTTTCTCGCAGAGCATCCAGTACCAGTCGATTCTCCCTTAAATTGCGAATTGCCAGATGAACATGCGTTTGACACAATCTACAGGGAGAAAGAAGGGAGTGATGCCCGATGGGAACTATACTTCGACGGAGCATCTTCCATGAAGAAGCGAAAGCAAAGCACCCCCATAATCAAAGCCGGAGTAGGCCTTATCTTTGTGACTCCACAAGGAGGGATAATGCGTTTTGCCCTTTCCTTAACGGAACCAAGAACAAACAACGAAGCGGAATATGAAGCTTTGATAGCGGGTCTTGAGATTGTTGTCGACATGGAAATCGAAAACCTCCTCATAATGGAGACTCCCAGCTAGTTGTTAGCCAAGTAAATGGCAACTATCGGACGTGCAAGCCAGAGTTGGTAAAATATGGCGAAAGAGTGTAGCAGTTGATGACTCAAATCCCCTCCTACATCCTGGAAAGCATACCGCGTGCAGAAAATAGCAAAGCATATGCATTAGCCAAGCTTTCTAAGGAACTGGCCGACGAAAACCTCGATGATGTAAGGATCATTGTGCAAAGCCGTCGGATTCTCGCGCTAGAAGAAATATCTCTGGAGTCGTCTAGAGGAGAAGAAGCGACCAAACAAGCAGCATGCCAAATAGAAGACGAAGAAAAGGCTACGGATTGGAGAGAAGTCTTCATAGACTACTTCAAATCTCATCAAACGCCCAAAGATGCGTCATCAAGACATCAGCTCATGAAACGAGCTCTATCCTTCGCCTTCGTCAATGATACTCTATATAAGAGATCGCTCGATGGTCTGTGGCTAAGGTGCCTGGAGCCGGAAGAAGCAAGGAGAGTCATCCAAGAAACTCACGACGGACTCTGCGGTTCCCATCAAGCCGGGCCAAAGATGAAGCTGAAGATCAAAAGAATGGGTTTCTATTAGCCCATGATGATTCAGGACTACCTCGAATATGCGAAGCAGTGTCACTCGTGCTAAATCCATAGGGACTTCATCTACCAGCATCTGAATCCGCTACACCCAACATTGGCTAGCTGTCCGTTCGAAATGTAGGGAAGCCTATCGAACCAGCATCATCCAAGGGACATCGGTTCATATTGGCGACAACCGATTACTTATCTAAGTAGGCAGAGGCAGTACCGCTAAGAGAGGTGAAGACGGAGAACATCCTCCATTTCTTCAGGACACATGTCATTTACCGGTTCCCCACCCCGCGACGGATTATCTCCGATAACAGGCCAGCCTACAGAAGCCATAAGATCAGCTGCTTCGCACAGCGGCATAATATAGATTGGAGATACTCTTCGGTCTATAATCTCCGAGCTAACGATCTAGCTGAGGCTTTCAATAAGACCTTAACAAAGATCATAAAGAAAACAGTGTCCAGAAACATAAACGACTGGCACGAGAGACTGCATGAAGCTCTCTGGGCTTATCGAACCACGTTCAAAACGGCCACGAATATGACACTATTCGCGTTGGTATTCGGCATGGAAGCGATACTTCCTTTAAAGATAGAACTACCCTCTCTACAAGTGGCGGTTCGTTACGAACTAACGGACGAAGAGAATGTCCATCTTCGGCTTGAGGAGCTCAATGCCCTCGATGAAACTCGTCTCTTAGCACAGCAAAATCTGGAAGCTTACAAAGTAAGGATGACGCACTCATACGAAAGACTGACTAGGCCGAGAACATTCTGCCAAGGCGAACTCATGCTAGTCTTAAAAAGACCTATGATCCCCAACCGTGCAAAGCGGGGGAAATTTGAGCCAAACTATGAAGGTCCGTACATCATAGACAAGGTCTACCTAGGTGGGGCCTACTTTCTCATGAACATGCATAGCGAAAGACCCTTCCGGCCAATAAACGGTCGATTCCTTAAGAAATATTACGCTTGACAAGTCATAACTCAGGTTAATGATAGATGATGACGCTCATGTCCGCTCGCTGTCTTCCTAAGTCCAGACTCCATAAGTAGTATCCAGCAGAAACTTCGCCTTGAAGCTGGCCCTGGATCGAGATGTCCCTAAACTAATAATGGACCGAGATGTCCCTAAACTAACTATGTCGCCTCAAACATGGCGATGGTGGAATTCAAGTCCGCAAATCCCATCGGCGGGGACGGCAACTCGAGTCTCGCCGGCTGTACAGCTGCCTTGGTGGCGAAGTTCCCTATAAATTCCATTGGCGAATAGAGGGGTAAAAAAAACGGTACGTCCACAAGTGAAATGGGCACGGATGAAAACCCGAGAGGGCTCCGTGAGTAAAAACACCAGGGCTACTGGTGAGTTTGTGAAAACCCGAAAGGGCGCAGACTCATAATTTTTTTTATGTGCACTTGCAAGGTCCTCTCGACATTGTGAGGAAAAAATACCCTCGTGAGATCTTTACGACTCACAAGGGAGCAACACACTTAGGGATCCCCACGATTCCTAAGGAGAAATTACACTTACGATATTCTCATGACTCGTAAGGAGAATTCCCCCTATGAAACTCTCACGGATCATAGGATTCAAAAGCCTTAAGTTACAGAGATCTGAATCCGTTCTTAAGCCATCATATCCCCCAATTTGCCCTACAGGCGGTCCAATATTGGCCCTTGTATACAATCCACGGGCATAAATAAACGTTCTCTCACCTAGTTCCACCAATGACGAGAAATGTCCTCATATGATGAACAACACTTATAGATCCTCTCGACTTGCAAGGAGAAAATATTCTTGTGAGATCCTCACTACTTACAAGAGAAGATATCACTTAGGAATCCTCACGACTCCTAAGGAGAAAATATACCTACGAGATCCTCACGACTCGTAGGGAAAAATACCTTTATGAGACCCTTATGGCTCATGAAGTCAAAAAGCTTTAGTCGGCAGCATCCTAACCCTGTTTGCTAATCCACCTTTGTTCAAATCAGCAAAGGCAAATGATGATTCGCTCTTGGCAATATTCCAGTGGCAGCGATGCTGATGCCAAAACTGGCATCAAATCTCAAATTCCATACTCGCAACAAAGATTAGCGAGCCAAAAATGTATATGAAATAGCCGAAATGATAGGGCAACTCGCAATAAAAATTAGCGAGTAAAGTGTATGCATATAAAAATAGCTGAAATGATGGGGCAACTCGCAATAAAAATCAGCAAGTAAAGTGTATGCATATAAACACGGCCGAAATGATTGGGCAACTCGCAATAAAAAGCAGCGAGTAAAAAGAAAAATAGCCGAAATGATTGGGCACTGCGAAAAATAACTGAAATGATTGGGCAATCGCGACTTTCGTGATATAGAAGCTGAAATGATAAGGCATAGCAGAAAGAAACAAAAAAAGAAGAGAAACTTTTGTCCTGCAGGTGAGTCCACATCGACCCCTGTATACAATCCACGGGCATAAACGAAAAGGGAACCATATTGTCCCACCAGGCTTCGTCAAAGGGAAAGCCAGGTCTTGACGGCAACATCGACATCTTAGAGATCAACACCGGCGTTTCTTCTCACTCCAACAAGATGCGGACGTGACGTCAACAACCGACCCCAGGGTTAAAACAACGGAGCCATGGCAAAGTCCCTAGTTCCCAGTCTCGATGGCAAAATCTACAGCCTAGAGATCAACACCGGCGCTTCTCCTCACTCCAGCAAGATGCGGACGTGACGTAACAACCGACCCCAGGGTCAAAACAACGGAGCCATGGCAAAGTCCCTAGTTCCCAGTCTCGATGGCAACATCTACAGCCTAGAGATCAACAACGGCGTTCCTTCTCACTCCAGCAAGTTGCGGACGTGACGTCAACAACCGACCCCAGGGTCAAAACAACGGAGCCATGGCAAAGTCCCTAGTTTCCAGTCTCGATGGCAACATCTATAGCCTAGAGATCAACAACGGCGTTCCTTCTTACTCCAACAGGATGCAGATACGACGTTAGCAAAACGGAGCCACGGAAAAGTCCCTTAGTTCTTTCTAATCTCGACGGTTCACATACAACTTAGATACCACCTCGACATTCATCTTGTTACAGCAGATAGAGTGTCAACCCCGGCGCTCCTTCTCAATTCCAGCAGGATGCAGATGCAACGTCGACAACCGACCCCAGGGTCAAAACAACGGAGCCATAGCAAAGTCCTTAGTTCCAAGCCTCGATCGTTCAAAAACAACCTAGAGACAACCTCGACATTCATCGCAATATTGCAGACATAATGTCAACAAACGAAGCAAAGGAAGATCCTTAGCTTCAGGGTCTTGACGGCAACTCAAATAAAATCTGAAAGACTATCGGAGATCATCCTACACCAACGGGGCTCCACAAACCGAGCCTAACCTCAAGCAAAAAGCGGCATGGAAGATCCCTAACGCTTGCTCTTCCGACGGTAATATCTCCTGAAAGATTACTTGAAGACGTCTTATCCAGCCCCCGAAGGGATCAAAGACACGACAGTCGCGGGGCTACTTGAACAGCAAGATTGCATGTCGAGGAATGTATCAGCCTACACAACCGTACGACGGACAAAAACCCTAGTACCACAGACCCTAACGGACCTTCGTCATAAAGAGCAGGGGTTAACTGTGACGTTAGGACATTCTTGCGAGAACTTCTCGATTTGTCTCGACTCGTAGGGAAAACAATGTTCCTGCGAGAACTTCTCGACTAGTCTCGGCTCGTAGGGAAAAGGCCTTAGGCAACTAGATTATCAACCTATTTCCTAAGCACTGGGGCCCTGCAAGTAGGTCCAAGATGGACTATTGTATACTATCCAGAGGCCACACTCTCCAAAGTCAAATATCGGCAAGGAGGAAAAAAACCACTTACGAGTCCTCTCGATTTGTAAGGGGAAAATTCTCTTGTGAGTTCCTTATGACTCTCAAGAGAAAACACACTTAGGAGTCCTCACGACTCCTAAGGAGAAAATACACCTACGGAATCCTCTCGACCCGTCGAGAGAAATTTTTTTATGAGACCCTCACGGCTCATAAAGTTGAAAAGTCTTAAGCGGCATGGAAGATCCCTAACGCTTGCTCTTCCGATGGTAATATCACCTGGAAGATTACTTGAAGACGTCTTGTCCAGCCCCCGAAGGGATCAGAGACACGACAGTCACGGGGCTACTCGAACAGCAAGATTGCGTATCGAGGAATGCATCAGTCCACGCGACAGTACGACGAGTAATAACCCTAGTACCACAGACTCTAATGGACCTCTGTCGTAAAGAGCAGGGGTTAACTGTGACGTTAGGATAGGTTTGCCTACAAGCTTAAGGGAGGTAAACTAAACAAACTCCGAAATGAGTATATAAACTACTTCACGTCCAGTCAAGACAGAAAGGCGCAACCCACGAGCACCAACCATGTACTATGCAAGGCAGTAAGAAAAGTCTTTGGTTCACGCCCTACTAAGCATTCATTCACGACTGCGTACCTGATTAAATGGAAATGGTGTTCAAAACGTGCTGATTTATGTATGACACAACAATGGCGCTCACACTTACCAAAAATTCCTAAGGGTAAAGTATAAAGCTCATGCATAGAGGCGAATACATGTACGAATATGTGATGAATAGGAAGCATTCAACAGGAAACATTCAATAGTCAATAATAAGAGAAATACATTGATGTAAACATATTACTCTACAGGGAAGAGATCACCAAATATGGGATCATAGATACAGGGGTTGACAAAACAAAATACAAAGTTCTCCAATTCCCTCTATACCCTTTACACCATATTGAAGCGGCGGTCTTCGCGAGAAGTTGCTCCCCATCGATTAGCACCATGCTCATCAGCGAAGGCAGACATGATAGCCCGCTGATCCCGTATCTGGCTTAGCAACTGAACTGATCGGTCCCTCAAAGACTGAGTAATTAAACGCGCCTCATGAAAGCACTCGATCTTGTCCTCCGCCACATCGGGAATCGCCGGAGTCATCTCTGCCGGATGAGGAGGGATGTCGGCAAGCACGGATAGAAAGATCATCCGGAGCCAAATGGAGCCCAAAGGAAGAGGAGATCCCCTGCGAGTCAGGAGCTCATACATCACCGCGTCATACTGAGCGTCAGTAAGAAGAGGGTCTACTAGCCGCGCAGCAAAGTGAGGAACCGTTTCCTCGATGGGCACCTCCCATGGTTGTTGACAAGCGTGATGAAGATTGCAAGCCATAGTTCTTGGTCCGTTTATTTGGAAAATGACTTGCCTTGAGTTCTGTTAGTAGAAATGGGTTTCTCTTTGAAGAGAAGAAGGAAGACATAGCTTCGATTTATAAAGAGAAACGTTCAAATCTGCGCACGGAAAATTCTGTGCATGGTGGAACTATTTCCAAGTCCGGAAAAAAAGGCATGGGGAACAAGATAGTTTACCCATAGGAAACAGAGAAATAAGGTGAAAAGACACCTTCAGTAATGAGGCAGCGCCTCACGTGCCTTGCACGAGGGCGCCAGCGCTAGGAGTTAAAAACTCTGAGGCAGCGCCTCACATGCCTTGCACATATAACACGGAGGCCCTGACATTTTATATACGAGTAACTACTGCTTCATATGAGGCATCTATGAGCAGTGGTATAAAAGAAATGGAAGTTTTGTTATTCATACTTGAGAAAATTTGTACATCAGTGATAACAACAAAACAAAAATATCATCAAAATGTTTACAATGGCAAGACACTGAATCCTGGGTATGGATTTAAGAATTCAGAAGCAAGTCCGAGTAAAATGCTTCCGGCTTCTCTGACCATTTTTTAATGCATTTTCTCACGAGTGCAAGCATCAGGATTCCCGCTGATATCGTCCATCCTCTGGTAGGCGGAGATTATCGCCGTCTGTTGGAAGACCTGATGCAAAATATCGACAAGATCATCTCGCCGCCTCTTCGAGAACAGGCCCATCAGATATACTGAGTGCACCTTGTCTTCGGCATCATCAAGTGTCTCAAGCGGCACGGCCTCGTTAAATTCAGGAAGTGCTTCCCAAATTGCCCCAACGATAATTTTCAAAAGAGCGGAACGACGGAGGAGTAGCCGACCGTTGTATTCATCAAAGCGACGCATCACCTCAGTAGATTAGGCATTCGTAAATGCCTGGCCTTGACAGCGACCTTGGATGCGAATGTCTTCATAGGAGATAATCTTTTCAAGATCATACAGATAAGTAGCCATAGTATCTGAAAAGAAAATTCAGTAAAAGACTAGCAATTAAATATCGAGATTCTTAGAGCCTAAAATAAGCGCAGTGGTGACGTTCCGTTATTGATGGGGCAATCACTCATTAAGGATGGAATCCTAAGAGGATTCTCATTTAATGAGAAACCTTATCGGGCCAAGGAGTTAAACTCCTTCGAGAGTTGTGCTCTGCAAACAGAATTCACGTCTGTCAACTTTAATTAAGAGGGGAATAAAATTCCCCAAAAATTTCTAAAGGGCTATGCTCTATAAAAACAATGGGGTAATCTACCAGAACTCTTAAAAGCAAAGCTTTTTAACAGGGTAAAACCCCAAGATCTTTAAGATCTGCAAAAGAAACTCTAAGAGTTCTTCATTTAAGATGAACAGTGTTCTAATTAATGGGTTAATCAACCCTAAAATACATCTTAAAATCCATGATCTAAGAAGAGCAAAGCTCTGTTAATGGGTTCGATTATGATCCTTACCAAATTTTTAGGCAGAGTTCTAACTTTAGAAGGGATTTCTTTGGGCATAGATCTAAGCTCTGAAAGGAGAATTAAATTCTCAGAAAAAGAAGAACAACAGAAGATGAATAGCAGCCATCTCAAAGGCCAAAGGCCCTACTTATAGACACAAGAAGATGATTCAACTTCCAAGAAGATCCAACGGTGGAAAAGCTGCCACTGCTGCACTCACGTGTGAGCCACGTGAGTGCAACAGTAGAGGGGCATTTGTTTCCCCCAATAAAAGATTAAGACTATGTTCAAAATTTGAAAAAAGGGCAGCGCCTCACATGCCTTGCATGAGGGTGCCAGCGCCAAGAGTTAAAAAAACTCTGAGGCAGCGCCTCACGTGCCTTGCAGGAGGGCGCTAGCGCCAAGAGTTAAAAACTCTGAGGCATCGCCTCACGTGCCTTGCACGAGGGCGCCAGCGCCAAGAGTTAAAAAATCTGAGGCAACGCCTCACGTGCCTCGCACGAGAGCGCCGACGCCAGGACTAAAATCTCTCTGTTAAACAGAGCCATTGGATCAAAGATCTAACGGAGATGATAAATCATCAAAATACAGAATTAAATTCTGTTGAGGAAATATTCCTCAAATGTTTCTAAACAAGAAAGATTACTCTCTGTAAAACAGAGTACCGTTGGATTAAAAAATCCAACGGTGATTAAAAATCACCTATATACAGAACAATTCTGTATGGGAAAATATTTCCCTAATCTTGTTAAAAAGAAGAAAAATATCTTCTGTAAAACAGAAGTCCCTGGATCAAAGATCCAACGGTGGATAAAATCCCCAAATCAATCAGGATCTCTGAACGAGAGATTTCTTTAACTAAATTAACAGATGTTCCTCTACTATAAAAAGGACCTAAGACTTCAAGTCTTAAAGAGAGGAACCCCCCATAAGCTTCAAACTTAAAAAAAGCAAGCAAGGAAAGAAGAATACCTCTCTTTGATGTAAATAAAAATAATAGAGATCAGAGCATCTTATCTGCATTCCGAGGGTTTAACCCTTATAAAAGAACTTAGTTCTTTCTCTGGATCTGAGATCCATGAGACAAGTCTCCCACAAATGAGAATTTAATTCTCATGGGGATGAACTTGTTCTCGGGGATCAAAGATCCAGAAAAGAGCAGAGAATTGAACTCTTTAGAATAGAATATACGAAGAAAACCTAGAGTCCAAGTGCCTCACATGTCCTTCATATGGGCGCTGCTCAATAAAAGTGTGCCTAGCACTTAGTGGTTGGCGCTCAGTGCCAAGCGGCTCACGTACCCCTCACGTGGGCCTGCTCAATAAAAGAGAGACTAGCACTCAATAGTTAGCACTTAGCGCCAAGCACCTCACATGCCCCTCACATGGGCGCTGCTCAATAAAGAGTGCTTAGCACTCAATGTTTGGCGCTCAGCGCCAAGCGCCTCACGTGCCCCCCACGTGGGTGCTACCCAATAAAGAGTGCTTAGCACTCATTGTTTGGCGCTCAGCGCCAAGCACCTCACGTTCTCCGCACGTGGACGCCATAAAGAGTGTTTAACCCTCCATAAAAAAAAAGGAAAGTAAATTAAAGTGTGAATGTCAGAACCCATATAAGTGCTCAACACTTTTTGCAAGGAAAAGGGACTGAGCCCAAACCGGTGCTTAGCACTTCTTTTCAAAATAAAAAGAAAACTGAATGGGTCAAGCCCAAGTTGACCAAATCCCTAATTCAGATCAACCGAGCCCATGTGCTCATCATTTTCCAAATTGGTCTTAGTCCCAAACATGATTATGGACCTTCCGACAGATATCCATCCCACATCTCTCTTCAATCTGGAAATTGGTTTAAGGGTACATCTCCTCACACCTCTGATATATGTTGTTATAATTCTTCAACGTCTTCAGAGAGGTGGCGAGTCCCGACAACCAACAATTCTTTGGTGCACTCTCAAACCGATGGGCACATCGCAATAAAGACCGAAATGTCCTTACACTAAACCCTCACCCCAAAAAATAGTGATCTACAGACCGCAACATCCTTAAACTAACAACGGACCGTAACATCCTTAAACTAAAACAATCGAGCCCAATTGCTCTTTTGTTGGGTCTGAATGATCCCAAAATTCTGTTGAGTAAATCTTAGTCTAAAATTAGACTAACGTATCCTCAACAAACATTTAAGTTGATCTTAATCTCAAACGAGATTAACGATCCTTAAATCAAACCAAACTCAAATATAAGAATATACGGATTTGGACTAATCCACGCCCTACGGGCGGCAACATAAATTAGTCTCCGTATAAAATCCACAGGCAACCAAAAATAAAACAAACACACACGACACGAAGTGAACCTTTGGAGAAGGAAAAAGTGGTTATCGTGATGCGGTAAAATAATTAACTGCAGGGGCTTGCGCCTGCATGGAAGAGCGTCTCCACAATCAAAAAACCTCTCACAATGAGGGGGAATCTGACAAAGTCTGCTTCAACGTTCGCATCCATCCAAACCTCCGATACACGGTGCCATAAAACAACTTGGCATCTTCGAAGAGGTGGACAGATAAATCCAAATAGCATCTGCCCCCAAATTTAGGCAGGACGATCCATCCCGGTTTCATCTCCGTTTTCGGAGGTAAACACTGGCGTATTGACGAGTATTTAGAGTCCCACACAGAGGTTTCATAGCTCAAGCGAAACGAAGTAGGACACATATGCTGATATGTGCGGGGGCCTGATTAAATACGAGTATGTAATACCATATTTTAATCTGGCGGTAATTTGATATCGATTAGGTTATATGTGATATAACCGGATTATTGAATCAAGTGTTGATTTGATAATGTGATATATAAATAAATGATATTAGTCGGTTATATGTGATATAACCGGATTATTGAATCAAGTGTTGATTTAATAAAATGATATATATTTATATTTGATATAATTATATATTAACTAATATTATTGCTCACTAATTATATTCTTAATATATATATTTGATATATATATATATATATATATATTTTATATATATATATATTATGAAGCATGGTTGGAATTTCTATTTTGAGAAAATAGAAATGAGGTGGAAAATGGGGAGACTTTTGAGGAATGGTTCAAAGCATGGCTTATTCATTTTTTTATTCATTTGTATTCACTATTGAAGCACGGCTGGTTTTATTATTGGTTTTTAATTCCATGCTTCAATAAGTGAGATGAGGGATAAGCCATTCTCTAGACTTGTTCATTTTTCTTGAGTTCATTCTATAGCTCTCTTCATCTTCTTCTTCCTCCTCCTCCAAGACCTAACCCTCACATGGATGTGAACCATAAGGCTTTGGACAAATCCAAAGTGAGCTTAGAACCCCTACTTCACTATCCTACACTTAATTAGCACTTGAGTTTAGGGTGTTTCCTTCACCAAAGAAAGATTAGTGAAGAGGTAGCTTGTATTAGAGAAACTTCGGGTGGATCTTCTTTGACACGAAGATCGCGAAGCAAGTTCGTCCACTTCTTCAAGTGGAGCTACGAGGAGTCGTACGGACTACAATCCGGAGCTATTGAAGTGAAGGACTCGGTCTACAAAGGTTGTAGCATTCTTCACTTAGTGTAGTTTTTATAATATCATGTTATAAACCCTAATAATCTAGTTAGCTCTTTAGATAGTGTAGCTTAGCACCCCGAATTTTTGAAAATTACATGCTTGATGCCGATTTTAAGCTTGTGGTGGTGCTATGGTAGACTTTCAAGGTATCAGAGCCAAGCTAGAACATTAGGGAAAGTCTTTACAATGTTAAAGTGTTCGATCGAATTTTTGAAGCCGGATTTTCAATGTTTCTGTCCATTTTTTCAAAAATTAAAAATTTTCAAATTAAAAATATGCTGAAAATTGTGCAGGGTATTTAATGGAGCCCCAAGAAGTTCGAGACCCTAATACCAACAAACCGCCGTGGAACCGCAGCCTAAACCACATTTTGGCCGCGGTTCCACCGCATGTTTGTGGTATTTTGGGTTCGTTATTCTTGTGCCGCTTCATTGACATATTTGGCACTTTCTGAATGTTTTTAGTAAGACTCAAGTTGTTGAGCTCTCTATGATTTCTGGGTCTTTGATAAATCGATCGAAATGTTTAACGTCGTCAAGATTATGATGATATATGATACAATATTTAGAATCCACAATAATTAGTTTTGTGAAAACTAGTTAGTGTATTATAAATCTAGCGTTTTATTCTCAGTTGATCGATTGCCACAGCGTTTCGATTCGGATCAAAACTCCTGTTAGTTATATGTATGCCCTAGAGGCCATTACTATACATAGGATGCATATTGTAGTGGATGCTTGGACATATATAGGGAGGACTTTCTTGCTCGGTATGATAGTATGCTATCTGGTTGCTCTTTACCTTAACGTGTACACTGATTGTCTCTCTGTTACATGTTGGTAAAGCCCTTAGGATGTGTACTTGACTACCTGGACTATGATGCGGATCATACTAGTGGGGATATGGTAGTCCATAAGTACATCCTTCAAAGTCCCTAGTCGTGGGTGTATCGAGACGGGGCATCGATATACCATAGTAGACTAGCGTACCTTCTCGACCCATACAGATGGGTGATGGATGATCCCATATCCATTGGTGTTTGACATCAGAGATGATATACGGGTGCTCAGTAGAGACTGGGTACACTGGACGGACTCGCCGAGAACTCCCAGATGGTATTATACCTTACGTCAGATGGCAGTTCTCTGGTGACACTGGTACAGAGTAGTCTGTTGACCCGAGATCGTCATAGAGTCTTGTGTGATTCCCACTGTGCTTTGATTTCCACCTTACCACGTCCAAGAGGGCGTGCAAAACGGTGGTTTTTGGGTACAGTCCCGAATCACATGGAGGCAATGAGCGATAGGAGGGGATTCGTCTCTCCCGGTATAGGGAGTTGATGTTGCGCTGTGTTCGATTGGCTATAACCGGAAATCCCTGGCCAGGGTTGCTGAGATTTACTGGTAAGTGTTACCAGTAGTTTTTCGAACTGTTATAGACCTTATATCGACACGACTTATTGAGCTATTGGGGTCTGACGTTTACCACCCCTAGGCGAGATATGCGACATATCAGACGAACAAACCGGACCGTACGGTAAGTGTTACTGGTTGGATTCACAGGAGTATGAGCGGGCTTGCTCGTCGATCTTCTCATCGCTCAATACCCGGGTGGCCGTTACGTTTAGCAGACCGCTTGCGGCTTGTGGGTGTTTGATATGATCATCACCTGCTGCCGGCGTATTGACGAGTCTTTAGAGTCCTACACAGAGGTTTCCTGGCTCAAGCGAAACGAAATAGGAGCGCATATGAGATATGTGCGGGACCGAGAATAATGCGTGTATGTGATACCGTATTCTATTCTCGCGATGAATGTATCGATTGGTTGTATGCGATATAACCTAGTTATCGAATCAAGGATTGATTCGATAAGCCGATACATTGGATATTAGTCGGTCATATGCGATATGACCGGATCGTTAAATCAAATGTTGATTTAATAATTTAATGTATAATTATATATTTGATATATTACTTTGCATTAACTAATATTTGTTCACTTTAAATGGATTTTCTCACTTGATGTGCACATTGTATATATGATATAGTTTTGTGCACTAGTTTGTATCATGTTTGATGATACATGCAAACTTGGTTGTGTATGATTAAACAATGGTTATCTTAATGGTTAGGGTTTTGATTTACTTATCTATTTATTTTTATTAATTCATTTTAAGGCAAGAATAAAATGGTGGCTAGTTTTTGTTTCTTTCATGAAACTTCATGAAGCTTTGAAGCTTTGACCATTTTGTCTCTTAGCCTTAACCTAACCATTAAACCTAACCTTAGTTTATTCTCTACACCTAACTATGGTTGCAATATGATAAGAATGAAGGGGTTTTTCTTTTTAACTTAATCCTTTTATTCTTATCATCTTTCTTCTTCTTCTTCTTCTTGAACAAAGAAGAAAGCTTGCTACCATTAATGGCAACTTGAGAAAAAGAGTGAGAAATCCAATTCTAAAGTGAACCCACTTCCTATTTTTTCATTCTCTAACACTTGCCAAGTAGTATAGGGTGTTTTCTTCACAAGTTTCATGGCTTGGTGAAGTTGGAGCTTGATCTTGTGTTGCCTCGACGTAGATCATCTTCGGCATCGAAGTCGACAACCTAGCCCGATCATTTCTTCGATGAAACCACCGCGAGAGTCCGGGATCCGATGGGTACAGCGGAGGGACTTCATCACGGAGCTATGGAGGTGGAGGACCGGATCTACAAAGGTTGTATTTCCGTTCACTTATTAGTAAAGCAGTTTACTAGTTCTAGTTTTCGCCTAATCTCTAGTTAACGATCCGTATTAGGGTTTGTAGGCACCAGAAATTTTTGAAATTGGCATGGTTGATGCCTTGTGAGACCTCATTAGTGTGCCTAGGAACCCTACAACTCCGTCGCAATTGCGTATAGTACGCGAACACGACAGTTGGGAATCTTGTTGAATTATCTGACTGCTTATTGAAAAGTGTTTTCAGTTTGAGACTAAAATGCAAGGATTATTGTGTTAGGCATGAAATTCGGAATATGAGATATTCCTGCTTTATGATGTCTAAGGAAAATGCGGATTCTAATTATTGTAGTTTTTCATTTCTTTTTTGTGACCTAAGTGTAATATGTGGTGAATCCCCGATCTCGTTGCTATATGTTAACGACATTTGGGATACGCATATTTACTTACATTGTTGATATGTTATGTTATGTGTTGATGTGATATGTTATTTTGGATCGTCGTGATTGAATGGCCGGGGGTTTTTGCGTGAGATGAGAGCTTTTTAATTTTCATTCATGTAAAATTGTATGTAATATTCTTTTATTGGGACACTTCCGGGTTGAGGATGATGTCTCCAATGATGTATATTATTTACTTTTTCGCATTAGGATAGACCCAAGGCGGGGAGCACAAGTAACTGGGTTCTGCAGTCCAGTGGGAGACCATCTCGAGGAGTCGAGACCGGGTCTCCTAACTCTAGAATCGGTAGGGTTGCTTGCCGCTCTCGTAGGGGTCTAGGGATGTGGGTTTGGCTATTCATCATGGCCGTGGAATCCGTGTTTTTTATTACTAGCTGACTTTAAAACACAGACCTCCCAATATATCCAATAATTCATATGTTGACTTCTGCTGCTTGAGTTCTATGATGTGATCATATAACTGCGTGGGACGAATGCTGTATATATATATATATATATATATATATATATATATATATATATATGATATATATAGTAAACATTGCTCATGTTTTGCACCCGCGCTAGTCCAGCCCCCGCTCTGCCGTTAGTTAAGTAACCTAACGGTGCATGACGGGGCCCCGTGGCGAATGCGGATGACATAAACATACATTCTGTTTTCGTTTCTTTTCTGTGATATTTAGGGAAACATAAATGATGGGACTTCATTAATGAGATTAATGGAAAGAAAAGAAACCTAAAAATTTTGTAGAATCAAAATTTTCAAAAAGGTAGCTCTAGTTCTTGCTTTGCATAGTGGTATTCCTTGATGAATATCCAGCACCTCATTCGATGAGGAAAGAGCCGAGATCCTTTCACCAGGAGTGACCTCTTTAGCAAAACTAACAAATGCTACAAACCACCCGGTTTTGTTTTTATAGCTTCTTTAGTTCTTGCTTTGTATAGTGGTATTCCTTGATGAATATCCAGCACTTCATTCGATGAGAAAAGAACCGATATCCTTTCACCGGGAGTGAGCTCTTTAGCAAAACTAGCAAATGCGACAAAAGCCACTCCTTTTTCAAATCATTAGATTTTACAACGATATCAAGTTCATTACGTTAAAGGTTTTCATCAAAACCATTCGTAGCCCTCCGTCATTTTAGATAAGTGCTATTTAGTATTCGTGCTGTCTTTGTTGGCCTTCGTCAAGGCGTAGTGTATAGTTGCTGATTAGTGCTTATCTACCGCATATGATGCGATTGGATTAGGGTAGTCGTACAACCTTGTTGGCCTACGTCAAGGGTCATGCGGGTGGGTTTAATTCAATCACGAAATGAACGGGTTGAACTTGACTAGCGGCCTATGGTTTGTTGGCCTTTGTCAAGGTCATAGGTCGTTAGGGGTAAAAATAGATATTGGGTATTTCAAGTGTTGAAATTTGCAATGAGATTGCATACCTTCTATGAGATAGTTGGATCCCGATACCCACTGCGAGTAGGTTTTACTCCTGAGAGAGTTTTCCACTTTACAATTAGCTGATCCAGTAGGTGTCTAAGAAAGGTGTTAACGGGGTTATGCCCCTGCGGAAAGGAGGTTATTTAATTAGTTCCATGCGAAAGCATGGGGAGACTCCCTCGGAGTACCAATACCTACCTGGCTGACCGATTGGCGAACTTGTTGGGTGTAATTAATCCCGGCTAATCTTACTTTTTATGGTTTGAAGGAAGATTTGATAAAAACAGTGGGAGCCATATTGATTAGATAAGATAATAACCAATCTAATCTTGCAAAGAGCGCATACTAAAGCGTTTCCTTCTTTCTCTCTCCAGGTAGCGACCAATGACACGCCTTAATCAAGATAATAATATGGATGTATTGATCGAATCCGCTTATTATACTGAGATGGAGAACGTTGGTTCCGCTTTTTCTTATGATTGTCATAAGTCTGAGCAAGGAATAGGGGAATATCAGGATTCCCATACAACCCGAATGAAGAATGAGCATGGTGATGAATTTTCTTCGGGTGTGTTTGTTACCGAGAACTGTTTCTCAGTTTGCTCTACGTCCTGAGTATTGGATACCGGATCAGGATCCTACGTTTTTAATTTGTCACATTGGATAAGAAGAGGTAGAGAACTAGGAAAGGGTGATATATCTCTAAAAGTAGGGAATGGAGCAATTGTTTCAGCCAAAACAGTTGGCGAATATCACCTAGTATTACCAAATGGTAATACAATGGTTCTGAACGACTGTTATTACGTACTAAATATGATGTGCAATATTATATCAGTTTTTTCGTTGCATAAAGAAGGATATAACTTTGTATTAGAGGATAATGTTATGAACATTTTCCTAAATCAAGTGTTGATTAGGTTTGGTACGTCATGTAACGGTATATACGTTTTAAATCAAAATACAGTTCTAAACGTACAGAACACACACAAGAGGAAAAGTTTAGAAATGAACGAAGCTTTCTTGTGGTATTGTAGACTAGCTCATGTCAATGCGACAAGACTAGCTAAGTTGCATAAAGATTGATATTTGAATCAGTTCGAATTTATATCTTATGAAACTTGCGAGTCATGTCTCAAAGGCAAGATGACCAAAACTCCGTTTATAGGACACGGAGAAAGTGCTACTGAACTCTTAGGACTGATACATAGTGATGTATGCGGTCTTATATCTACACATGCCAGGAATAGTTCCTCATACTTCATTACATTCACCGATGATCTCTCAAGATACGGACATGTGTTCCTGATGAAACACAAATTTGAATCTTTTGAGAAATTCAAAGAATATAAGTGCGAAGTAGAGAACCAAACGGGTAAAAATATTAAAATCCTACGATCTGATCGGGGAGGAGAATATTTAAGCACTGAATTCCGAGACTATTTAAAAGAGAATGGGATTCTCTCTCAGCTTACTCCTCCGTATACACCACAGCATAACGAAGTATCGGAGCGAAGAAATTGCACCCTATTAGATATGGTGCGCTCTATGATGAGTGTTGCTGAGTTACTTATTTCCTTTTGGGGATATACACTTGAGACAGCTGCATACATATTGAATATGGTTCCCACCATTGTTAGTTATATGTATGCCCTAGAGGCCATTATTGTACATATGATGTATATTATAGTGGATGCTTGGATATATATAGAGAGGACTTTCTTACTTGACATGATAGTATGCTATCTGGTTATCTTTGTCTTAACATGTAGACTTGTACTGTCATACTATCTTGCTCTCACATGTTGATAAACCCTTAGGATATGTACTTGACTACCAGGACTATGATGGAAATCATACTAGTGGGGCCAGGGTAGTTCACAAGTACATCCTTCAATTGTTCCTAATCGAGGGAATATCGAGACAGGGCATCGATATTCCAGAGTAGACTAGCGTATACGCTTCTTGACCCATATGATGGGCGATGGATGATCCTGTAAGTCCGTGTTGCCCATCCCGGTGCTTACGGGAGGCGGAAAACATAATAAAAAACGGATTTTTAATGACTTAGGCAACATGGACTTTGCTTGTGAGGATCTTTGCTAAACGAAAACTAGCTAAAGTAAACTAACAACTAACTAAGTTGTAGAAAGGTTATACCTTTGGTCTTTAGTCCTTCTCTCCTTGCTCGTCGGAATGGTAGAAAGGCCTCACCTTGCTTGTCTTCTTCCGTCAAAGAAAGATCCACTTGAAAGCCACCACCTTTAGCTTCAACTCCAAGCTAGGAGTAACTAGAGTGCAAGAAATGCTAAGACTAGAACCCTAGAAGAGAGTAGAGAGGATCAAGTGAAGGTTTTTCTCAAGCTTTTTGTTTCTCAACACATGAGAGGGAGAGAGCTTGAGGGAGAGGATGAACAAGAGAGAGAAATGATATGAGAGAATGAGAAAATAATAGAACTCTTCTCACTAATATGTGTGAATTAATTTAATTGAATAATTAGCTAGATAATTATCATGGTAAATCATGACATGACCATTATCATTTCAAATTGCAAAGATCAAAAAGTATCTTCCAAAAGAAATTATGATGGTCAAAGTGTCAACCATGGTCAACAAGTCAAAGAAGTCAAAAGGTCAATAACCACAACCATGGATAATTATCAAACTAATTACTAATTAACAATAACACACACATAAATATTAGGGTTAATAAAATGACAATAGCCATTAACCCTAATCAAGGTCCTCTCCCTCAATCTCAAGCAACTGTGCATACGCACCCGCATTCGTGATCCGAGGAACACGAACACAATGAGAAAAACCAATCTCTAATCATATACTAGGATCCGGCTTAAACCAAAGCCCGCTAGTATAAACTGTCCGGACAGCAAACGTGCACAAGTGCGCGGATGCGAACGAACCCTGTCGCAAAACCATGCGACCTCTACTCATTTTGCCTAAAGGCGAATAGCTCTCTGTGTGGGACTCTAAAGACTCGACACTACGCTGGCAGTGGGTTTAACCACAGACCGCAAGCGGCACTAGCTGTACGTAACGGTCCCCAGGTAGATGTCGATAAGAAGACTGACGAGGTGAACCCCATCTGCACTCCTACTGAGCCTGTATGTGACAATCTCCGTACAGTCCGGTCTGTTCGTCTGATACATCGCATGGCGGGCCTAGGGGGGCGGTGAACGTCAGTCCCCTAATAGCGGTACAAGTCGTGTCGGAGTGTAGCCCAGAACACCCTGAGATAACACTGGAAACCTACCAGTATATCTCGCTTGCCCTGGCCAGGGACTACTCGTGTAATGGCTCTCCTGGACACAGCGCGATGTCAACCCCCAATACCGGGAGAGACGATTCCTGTCTAACCGTCACTGCCTCCAAGTGCTTCGGGACTGCACCCAAAAACTACCTGTTTGCACAGCTCCTTTGAGCCGTGGTAGGGTAGTAATCAAAGTGCAGTGGGAACACACTCGAGGCGAAGTGACAGTGTCAAGTCAGCGGACTAAGCTGTACTCATGTCACCTGGGAACTGATAACTGACGATAGGTATATTACCAACCAACAGTTCCCGACGAGTCCTGTCCAGTGTACTCGTAACCTAACGAGCACCCGCATACTATCCCAAGTACGACGTACTAACGGCTGTGGGACAGACCGTCTCCCACACTGGGATGAGAAGCGCATACGCTAGTCTACTCCGGAGTATCGATGCCCTGTCTCGATAGTCCAACGACCAGGGACCTGTATAAGGATGTGCTTATAGATTACCCAGCTCCCACGAGTGCGAGCGCCATCACAACGCTGGTAATCAAGCAAAGATCCTAAGGGCTCTACTAATATGTATACCAGCAATATGCTAAAAGAAACACATGCACATATTAAAGCAGAGACAAACCAAGTAGCATACTACCATTTCGAGCAAGATTGTATATACAACTGTGAATATCCCAAGCTTCCATTAAGTAATATACAAACTAGTATGATACAGTAATGGCCTCTAGGGCATATACACTAACAATCTCCCACTTGCACTAAGGCCATGTACTGGCGTATCGAAGACCTATCATCTCGATCAGCCGCTCGAACTGAGTCTGGGGTAGGGCCTTCGTGAATGGATCTGCTGTGTTATCCTCTGATGCAACTCTCCGGACCTCGATCTCCTGGCGATCTACGATCTCCCTGATCAGGTGATACCGCCTTAAGATGTGTCTGGATTTCTGATGGGACCTGGGTTCCTTCGCTAAAGCTATAGCCCCGTTGTTGTCGCAATATAGAGGTATTGGGTCTACAATGGACGGAACCACCTGAAGTTCTTTCAAGAACTTCCTCATCCAGACAGCTTCTTTTGCGGCATCAGATGCAGCGATGTATTCCGCTTCCATAGTCGAGTCAGCAACGGTTTCCTGTTTGGAGCTCTTCCAACACACCGCCCCTCCATTGAGGATAAAGACAAAACCCGACATGGACTTGGAATCATCCTTGTCACTCTGGAAGCTGGAGTCAGCAAAGGCCTCAACCTGCAGGTCTTTTCCGCCATACACCAAGAACATCTCCTTAGTCCTTCTCAGGTACTTGAGAATGTTCTTTACTGCTATCCAATGTTTCTCCCCAGGGTTTGACTGATACCTGCTTACCACACTCAGTGCATAAGCCACATCCGGTCTGGTACACAACATCGCATACATTATAGAGCCTACCGCAGAAGCGTAGGGTATAATAGACATGCGATCCCTCTCCAAATCAGTCTTGGGAGACATCTCTTTGGAGAGGGTGATCCCGTGACAAGCCGGTAGATTACCGCGCTTGGAATCTTCCATACTGAATCTCTTCAGTATGGTGTCGATGTACCTGGACTGCGAGAGTCCTAATATCCTCTTGGATCTGTCACGGTAGATCCGGATACCCAGAATGTAGGAGGCATCACCTAGGTCTTTCATGGAGAACCTGTGTGACAAGAACCCCTTGACAGATTGTAGCATAGGAATGTCATTTCCTATTAAGAGAATGTCATCCACGTATAAAACGAGGAATACTACAGTTCTCGCTACAAATCTACAATAGATGCATGGTTCATCTGGATTTTTGATAAAGCCAAATTCTTTGACCGTCTCATCAAAACAGATGTTCCAACTCCGCGATGCCTGCTTGAGTCCATAAATGGACTTGAGCAACTTGCACACCTTTCCGCTGCTCCCACCCTGAATGAAACCCTCTGGCTGGTCCATATAGACACACTCCTCTAAATGACCATTTAGAAAAGCTGTCTTTACGTCCATCTGCCAAATCTCATAATCGTGGAAAGCAGCGATGGCAAGAAGGATCCGAATGGATTTCAGCATAGCTACTGGAGAAAAGGTTTCGTCATAGTCCAAACCAGGTCGCTGATGAAAACCCTTTGCTACCAGTCTAGCTTTATAGGTCTCAACCTGTCCATCTACACCAATCTTCCTTTTGAAGATCCACTTGCATCCTACGGGTTTTACCCCGTCTGGAGCAATGTCCAACGTCCATACCTTGTTGGTGTACATGGACTCCATCTCGGTCCGCATTGCATCCAGCCATTTTACTGAGTCGACGCTCTGAATGGCTTGCTGGAAGCTAGTAGGCTCATCACAATCCAGGATGCAGTCTTCTCTATCCCCGTCAATGAGAAAACCGTAGTATCTCTCGGGCGGATGAGACTGCCTACTACTCCTGCGGAGTGGCATAGGAATGTCCTGTTCTTTTGAACCTTCTGGTTCCACTAAACTTTCAGTAGTAGTTTGTGGTTCTGGAATTTCTTCCAGTTCTATTGCGCTCCCACTTATTTCTTTTTCTATGAACTGATGTTCTAGAAAGTGGGCATTGCGAGAAACAAGGACTTTTTGTTCCTCTGCGTAATAGAAAAGATACCCCCTGGAGTTCTTTGGGTATCCCACAAACTTGCACAGTACTGAGCGTGCCTCGAGCTTGTCCACATGCTGCTTTTTGACATAAGCTGGACATCCCCAAATCTTCAAGTATTGAAGATAGGGTTTCTTCCCACTCCATAACTCATATGGTGTGGTAGGCACAGTTTTAGTGGGAACACGGTTCAAAAGATATGCAGCTGTTTCTAGCGCATATCCCCAGAATGATCGCGGTAACTCAGCGTTACTCATCATGGACCGTACCATATCCAATAGGGTTCGGTTCCGTCTCTCCGATACACCGTTATGTTGCGGAGTGTATGGAGGAGTAAGCTGAGAGAGAATTCCATTCTCTTTTAAGTAATTCAGGAATTCGGCACTTAAGTATTCTCCTCCTCGATCCGATCTTAGGATCTTGATACTTTTGCCTGTTTGTTTTTCTACTTCATTCTTATATTCCTGGAACTTATCAAAAGCTTCGGATTTATGCTTCATTAAGAAGACATGTCCGAATCTTGAGAAATCATCCGTAAAAGTTATGAAGTAAGAAAAACCGCTTCGCGCATGTGTAGACATTGGACCGCACACGTCGCTGTGTACGAGTCCCAAGAGCTCGCTCGCTCTTTCTCCGTGTCCAGAAAACGGAGCCTTTGTCATCTTTCCTTTGAGACAGGATTGACAAGTTGCATACGATTGATATTCGAACGAATCTAAGTATCCTTCAGTATGTAACTTAGTCAATCTTCTCTCATTGATGTGACCCAGTCTACAATGCCATAAGAAAGTTTTATTAATTTCTGGAGACTTTCTTTTGTGTGTATTCTGGATATTGAAAACCTGTGGTTGGTTTAAAACGTATATACCGTTGTTCAATGTACCTGACCCAATCAACACTTGATTAAGGTGAATGTTCACTACATTACTTACAAATGAAAATTCATAACCTTCTTTAGATAATAAAGATACAGAAATGATATTACAGGTTGCATTTGGTACATAATAACAACTACGCAAAACCAAAAAGTGTCCATCTGATAATCCCAGGTGATAGTCCCCCACGGCCTCAGCATCCATGCTAGCACCGTTCGCAACTCTGAGGGTCATGTCACCTGCCTTCAAAACTCTACGCTTTCTCAACGCCTGCAAAGAATTACAGATATGAGATCCTGATCCGGTATCCAATACCCAGGAATTAGAGTTTATTGATAGACAATTTTCAATAACATACACACCTGAAGCTGAAGCTGCAACTCGCTTCAAATCCTGTGTTCTGGCTTTCCAAGCCTTGCAATCTTGTTTCCAGTGACCACTTTTGTGACAATAGAAGCATTCTTCCTTCCCCACCAGCTTCCCCGCTACCTTTGTTGCTTTACCCTTTCCCTTCGTATCCACTTTACCGACACCGCCTCTTGGTTTGGCGGGGGCTTTCTTCTTCTTGCCCTTGGCTTTCGCCCTGGACCTAGAAGAGGAAGATCCTCCTACAAACAAAGTGGATGTCTCCCTACCCTTCTGTAGGGTGCCCTCAGCAGTCCTCAACATGTTCAGAAGTTCGGCAAGTTCAACCTCCTTTCCTTGCATGTTGAAGTTAAGAATGAACTGGGCGTAAGTGGAAGGAAGGGACTGGAGAATCAAATCGGTATAGAGTTCATTCTCCAACGTGGTCCCAAGGTCCGCGAGCTCCTCTATGTAGCCGATCATCTTAAGCACGTGGTCCGCTACCGATGATCCGACGGCCAACCTTGCCGAAAAGAGCTTCTTCGACACTTCGTATCTTGCGATACGAGACTGCTCTCCATACAGTTCTTTTGTATGGAGAAATATGGACTCTAGGTCCATATTCTCGTGCCTCCTCTGATGGTCGTTGTCCATCGAGGCTAGTACGAGGCATCTGGCCCTCGCGCAATCTATCTCCCATGTCTTACGGATTTCAACATCCGCGACGCTGGAGGTGGGACCTGGGACAGGGGGAGCTTTGGTGGTAAGTATATACCCCAGCTTGTCATAAGTGATAGCCATCTTGACATTCCTGAGCCAATCTTTGTAGTTTGGCCCTGTCAATATGTTTTTATCTAATAGTAACTTAAGTCCGGTCATCTTGAATGGTCGCTGCAATTAGGAGAGAGAAAAGAAACACTTTAGCATGATGCTCTTGCAAGTTTAGAGTGGTTTTTAGTTTGTCTAAACTGGATGGCTCCCACTGTCTCTCGAATCCCTTCTCAAACCGTAAAGAAAAGGATTAGCCGGGATCATTCTCACCGTACAATACTTGCTTAACCGTTCAGCCAGGCCAGTGTCGGTACTTCGAGGGAGGTTTTCCAACGCTTTCGCGAAGTTCCTTAATTAAGTAACCTCTTTTCCCTGTGGGCGTAGCCCCGCTAACACCTTTCTAGGCACCTACTTGGTTTATAGCATTGATCGTTAAGTGAGAGTTTTCCCGAGGAGTAGCATATACTCACAGTAGGATCGGGATCCAAATATCATCGCGTGATAAAACCGAAGGAATCCTACCAGAATTATCACACTCCAAATGGTATGCAACGCTAGCAAGTTTCAGTACTTATGAAACTCCCGATGTGGATTTTTGCCCCATGCTCTTATGACCTTGGCGTGAGGTCAAAATGTCATAAGTCACATGTCAAGTTCTTCCCATCATTATCCTGGTTAATTTGAACCCACCCGTACCTACCCTTGACGTAGGCCAAAACGGCAGTACGACTGTCTCAAATCAACGCATTCTATCTATGCAACGGATAAATATCCGGTAGCTACCAATCACTATGCCTTGGCGTGAGGTCAAAATACATAGCTTGAATACTACCGAATATTTAACCGAAATGATGGAGGGCTACGGATGGTTTTGGCGAAACCGTGAACGTAGTGAACTTGATATAATCGATGGAACGAGATAGCTTTTAAAAAGAGTGGTTCAAGCTCCGCGTTTAAAAGTTTAGTTTTGAAAAGAACCGAGTGGTTTTCAAAGTGTTCCAATCGACTTTTACTTGGTTTATTTCTTGCATTAGTTCTTTTAATGCGTCCCATCATTTAATCCTACCATTGCAGAAAACAACCAAAATATGACGTACGCTTATGCCATTCGCATTCGCCACGGGGCCCCGTCATCACCCGTTAGGTTACTTAACTAACGACAGAGCGGGGGCTGGGCTAGCGCGGCTGTAAAACATAAGCAACGCCTAAATAGTTATTATATATAAATATATAGCAATGATAGACATTACAGATCACAGATGAATACATTGGATATACTAGGAATCCGCAATGCGTTCGAGCCTGCAACGCAAAACGGATTACACGGTCGCGGTGAATAGCCAATACCCCACCCAAGACCCCTACGGGTGCGGCAAACTACCCGCCAAGCACCCGAAGCGAAGCAACCTCCCTCACCACCGTGAGTAGGCCACTCGGCACTTCGAGATACCCGGTAGTTTGTGCACCCCCTCCATGGGTCTATCCTAGGAGCAAAAACAGTAAAAAGAATTATACAATGACGGCTACAACCCCGACCCGGTTGTGCGGCCATACAAAGAATATTATTACATCAATTTACATGTTACAAATGAATGAAAGAAAAAAAACGCTCATCTCACATCCACCCCGGCCATTCACCCGCGACAATCCAATCCATTCATATCCACAAACCAATAACAATCACAGATCATGTATAACCCCGACTAATCGTCTTATAGCGATTAGCCGACGTTCAATACATGCAAGCATTACAGATATAACCGATGTAGTTAAAGTGTAGTGAAGTTCCGAAAAATACGGATTTATAGGCCCCCAAAAGTAAATTTTAGTTCTGGAAAATCTGGGCACATATAATATATCCTAAAAATCCTAAAACCAACCCAGAAACATACTGCACCAAAAACGATACAGAGAGTGGACAAGATGGCCGCGCTTCCGCGGTAAGAGCTTCCTTATGCCGCGGAAGCGCGGTCCTCTAGACTCCTCTCTGGTTCGTCTTTGGTGGTGTTTCACACAAAACCCTGAGATAATTTTTGAAGTATAAAGTTTTTTATTTTGACCAGAAAAAAAATTAACAGAAACTAGGGTTTTTCGAGTTTGGTTTTTCGATTTTCCGGTTTCGAAACTTCGTTACACTTAACTACTTAGCTAGTTTAGGTTTAGTTAGGCTCTGATACCACTGTAAGTCCGTGTTGCCCATCCCGGTGCTTACGGGAGGCGGAAAACATAATAAAAAACGGATTTTTAATGACTTAGGCAACATGGACTTTGCTTGTGAGGATCTTTGCTAAACGAAAACTAGCTAAAGTAAACTAACAACTAACTAAGTTGTAGAAAGGTTATACCTTTGGTCTTTAGTCCTTCTCTCCTTGCTCGTCGGAATGGTAGAAAGGCCTTACCTTGCTTGTCTTTTTCCGTCAAAGAAAGATCCACTTGAAAGCCACCACCTTTAGCTTCAACTCCAAGCTAGGAGTAACTAGAGTGCAAGAAATGCTAAGACTAGAACCCTAGAAGAGAGTAGAGAGGATCAAGTGAAGGTTTTTCTCAAGCTTTTTGTTTCTCAACACATGAGAGGGAGAGAGCTTGAGGGAGAGGATGAACAAGAGAGAGAAATGATATGAGAGAATGAGAAAATAATAGAACTCTTCTCACTAATATGTGTGAATTAATTTAATTGAATAATTAGCTAGATAATTATCATGGTAAATCATGACATGACCATTATCATTTCAAATTGCAAAGATCAAAAAGCATCTTCCAAAAGAAATTATGATGGTCAAAGTGTCAACCATGGTCAACAAGTCAAAGAAGTCAAAAGGTCAATAACCACAACCATGGATAATTATCAAACTAATTACTAATTAACAATAACACACACATAAATATTAGGGTTAATAAAATGACAATAGCCATTAACCCTAATCAAGGTCCTCTCCCTCAATCTCAAGCAACTGTGCATACGCACCCGCATTCGTGATCCGAGGAACACGAACACAATGAGAAAAACCAATCTCTAATCATATACTAGGATCCGGCTTAAACCAAAGCCCGCTAGTATAAACTGTCCGGACAGCAAACGTGCACAAGTGCGCGGATGCGAACGAACCCTGTCGCAAAACCATGCGACCTCTACTCATTTTGCCTAAAGGCGAATAGCTCTCTGTGTGGGACTCTAAAGACTCGACACTACGCTGGCAGTGGGTTTAACCACAGACCGCAAGCGGCACTAGCTGTACGTAACGGTCCCCAGGTAGATGTCGATAAGAAGACTGACGAGGTGAACCCCATCTGCACTCCTACTGAGCCTGTATGTGACAATCTCCGTACAGTCCGGTCTGTTCGTCTGATACATCGCATGGCGGGCCTAGGGGGGCGGTGAACGTCAGTCCCCTAATAGCGGTACAAGTCGTGTCGGAGTGTAGCCCAGAACACCCTGAGATAACACTGGAAACCTACCAGTATATCTCGCTTGCCCTGGCCAGGGACTACTCGTGTAATGGCTCTCCTGGACACAGCGCGATGTCAACCCCCAATACCGGGAGAGACGAATCCTGTCTAACCGTCACTGCCTCCAAGTGCTTCGGGACTGCACCCAAAAACTACCTGTTTGCACAGCTCCTTTGAGCCGTGGTAGGGTAGTAATCAAAGTGCAGTGGGAACACACTCGAGGCGAAGTGACAGTGTCAAGTCAGCGGACTAAGCTGTACTCATGTCACCTGGGAACTGATAACTGACGATAGGTATATTACCAACCAACAGTTCCCGACGAGTCCTGTCCAGTGTACTCGTAACCTAACGAGCACCCGCATACTATCCCAAGTACGACGTACTAACGGCTGTGGGACAGACCGTCTCCCACACTGGGATGAGAAGCGCATACGCTAGTCTACTCCGGAGTATCGATGCCCTGTCTCGATAGTCCAATGACCAGGGACCTGTATAAGGATGTGCTTATAGATTACCCAGCTCCCACGAGTGCGAGCGCCATCACAACGCTGGTAATCAAGCAAAGATCCTAAGGGCTCTACTAATATGTATACCAGCAATATGCTAAAAGAAACACATGCACATATTAAAGCAGAGACAAACCAAGTAGCATACTACCATTTCGAGCAAGATTGTATATACAACTGTGAATATCCCAAGCTTCCATTAAGTAATATACAAACTAGTATGATACAGTAATGGCCTCTAGGGCATATACACTAACAGATCCCACATCCATTGGTGTTTGACATCAAAGATGGTATACGGGTGCTCAGTGGAGATTGGGTACACTGAACAGAACTCGCCGAGGACTCCTATGTAGTAGTATACCTATCGTCAGATAGCAGTTCTCCGGTGACACCGGTACAGGTTAGTCTGTAGACCCGAGATCGTCATAGAGTCTTGTGCGACTCCCACTGTGCTTTGATTTCCTCCCTACCACGCTCAAAGGAGACGTGCAAACAGGTGGATTTTGGGTACAGTCCCGAGTTGCATGGAGGCAATGAGCGATAGGAGGGGTTTCGTCTCTCCCGGTATTGGGGGTTGATGTTGTGCTATGCTCGATTGGTTATAACTAGAAGTCCCTGGCCAGGGCTGCTGCCGAGATTTACTTATAAGTGTTATCAGTAGTTTCTCGAACCGTTATAGGCCAGACATCGGCATGACTTATCACGTTACTGGGGTCTGACGATTTCCACCCCTAGACATGATATGTGACATATCAGACGAAGATACCGAACTGTACGGTAGTGTTACTGATAGGCTTTATGGAGACTATGGACATGCTTGCTTGTTGATCTTCATATCGCTCAATACCTGGGTAGCCGTTACGTCCAGCTAGTACCGCTGACGGCTTGTAGGTGACTGATATGATCATCACCTACTGCTGGCGTATTGATGAGTTTTTAGAGTCCCACATAGAAGTTCCCTGGTTCAAGCGAAACGAAGTAGGGCACATATGTGATATGTGTGTGGGCCTGATTAAAAACTTGTATGTGATACCGTATTGTAATCTGGCAGTCATCTGTTATCGGTTCAGTTATATGTGATATAACCAGATTGTCGAATCAAATGTTGATTCGATAATGTGATATACAGATAAATGATATTAGTCGGTCATATATGATATAACCGAATTATTAGATCAAGTGTTGATTTAATAATGTGATATATATTATATGTGATATAATTATATCTTAACTAATATCATTAGCTCACTAATTATTCTTCATTATGTATATATTTATATATATATATATATATATATAATAATGAAGCATGGCATTTATATTTCTATTTTGTGAAAATGGAAATGAGGTGGAAAATGAAGCATGGTTGCAAGAATGGGATTTTCTTTTGTTTATTCATCTTGACTCACTATTGCATGGTTGCAATTTTATATTGCATAATTCCATGCTTGAATGAATGAGGGATCAAGACTTGGCCTTTATTTCTATCTCATTCTCAACACTTAGCCAAATTCTTGAGTTGCTCCCATGGTTGCTCTCTAGCTTCTTCTTCCTCCTCTTGGCATGGCTCAAGATTCAACCCTCATATGTGATGTGAATCATGAAGCTTGTGTTAGTGTATATGCCCTAGAGGCCATTACTGTATCATACTAGTATGTATATTACTTGATGGAAGCTTGGGATATTCACAGTTGTACAGACAATCTTGCTCAGTATAGTAGTATGCTACTTGGTTTGTCTCTGCTTTAATGTGTACATGTGTGTTTATTTATTATATCACCTATACGCATTAGTAGAGCCCTTAGGATCTTTGCTTGATTACCGGCGTTGTGATGGCGATCACACTCGTGGGGGCTGGGTAATCTACAAGCACATCCTTATACACGTCCCTAGTCGTGGGAGTACCGAGATAGGGCATCGATACTCCGGAGTAGACTAGCGTATGCGCTTCTCATCCCAGCACGGGAGACGGTCTGTCCCACAGCCGTCGGTACGTCGTACTTGAGATAGTATGCGGGTGCTCGTTAGGTTACGAGTACACTGGATAGGACTCGTCGGGAACTGATGGTTGGTATTATATCTATCGTCAGTTATCAGTTCCCAGGTGACATGAGTACAGCTTAGTCCGCTGACTTGACACTGTCACTTCGCCTCGAGTGTGTTCCCACTGTTATTTGATTACTACCCTACCACGGCTCTACTGAGTCATGCAAACAGGTAGTAGTTGGGAGCAGTCCCGAAGCACTTGGAGGCAGTGACGGTTAGACAGGATTCGTCTCTCCCGGTATTGGGGGTTGACATCGCGCTGTGTCTAGGAGAGCCATTACACGAGTAGTCCCTGGCCAGGGCAAGCGAGATATACTGGTAGGTTCCAGTGTTATCTCAGGGTGTTCTGGGCTTCACTCCGACACGACTTGTACCGCTATTAGGGGTCTGACGCTTGCCGCCCCTCTAGGCCCGACATGCGATGTATCAGACGAACAGACCGGACTGTACGGAGATTGTCACATGCAGACTCAGTAGGAGTTCGGATGGGTTTACCTCATCGGCCTTCTTATCGACATCTACCTGGGGACCGTTACGTACAGCTAGTGCCGCTTGCGGTCTGTGGTTAAACCCACTGCCAGCGTAGTGTCGAGTCTTTAGAGTCCCACACAGAGAGTTTCCCTGCACTGAGCGAAACGTGTAGAGGCCGTATGGTTTTACGGCAGGGCTGCGATCACTTACGTACACTTGTGTGCGTATGATGTTCGGGCAGGCAGTACTAAAGGGCTTTGGTTTAAGCCAGATCCTAGTATTGCACGGATGGATCTGTCTTGTCTTCTGCGCATCCGCATTCTACGGAATACGGATGCAGGTGTGTATGCACAGTTTTCTGGAGCGATGAAGGAGAAGGTACCTCATTAGGGTTTTGGCAGTTGGTTCGGCCAAAACCACTATGTGGCAGGCTCATTAGGGTTTTGACAGTTGATTCGGTCAAAACCATTTTGAGGCGGACTCATTAGGGTTTCGACAGTTCGTTTGGTCAAAACCATAAATGAGCCGGGGACATTATTTACTAATCCTTTCATTGATAATTTTGTTATGGCTAATTACATTGACCATTTGACCATCTTGACTTTGTTGACCTTTTGACCAAAGTTGACTTGGACCTTCTTAGAAGATCTAAAGTATTCTTTGGTTTTCTTTTTATTAAGTTATGATAATGGTCATGTCATTTGTAGCCATCACCTTTATCTTGATTGGATTTGTAATGATAATGTTTTGTGCATTATTGCAACCATGGTTAGCTTTTCTCTTGGTTAAGCTTTTCATTTGCTCATTCTCATTCTCTCTCTTGAAATGAGAAGCTCCATGGTTGCTAGAAAATCTCCTTCTTCTTCCTCCTCTTGATTTCTCCTTTGATCTCATGTGTTGAGAGAAAAATGATTCTACTTGACAAACACATCCATACATCCTCTCTACACAACCTAGGGCTTCTAGATTAGCAATCTCCTTGCCCTAGTTACCTCGGCTTGAGGTGGAGCTCGGTGTACATCTCTCGGGTGGATCGTCTTCGACTCTAGGAGGCCGCGAAGGTGACCGAAGTCCGGATCAACCATTGAGCAAGCGATGAGAAGAAGAACAAGAAGAGAAGAACATCAAAGAAGAACAACAACAAGAAGTGAAGGAGTTCAAGTTGAGGTATAACCACTTTGCCGAGTAGTTAATTCTTCTTTGCAAGTATGCTAGTTTAGTTTAGCAAAGATCCGGCTTTTACGGTCCATGTTACAAAGTTAAGAAAAATTTTGATTTACCGTTTCCGCAACCCCGAAAGTACCGGGAGAGGTAACGTGGACCTAACAGTGGTATCAGAGCCTAACTAAACATAAACTAGCTTGGTAGTAAAGTGTATCGAAGTTCGAAACGGAAAAATCGAAAAAACCAAGTTGTAAAAATCTGAGTTTCTGTTAAAACTTTTTCTGGTCAAAACAAAATTTGTTATATCCCAAAAATCATCTCAGGGTTTTTATAAGAAAACCACCAAAAACGATGCAGCGACTCAACCAAAGAGCCGCGCTTCCGCGGCAAGAGCAAGCTCTTGCCGCGGAACCGTGGCCAACTTGGTGAGTTACTGCATCGATTTTGGTGCAGTGTGTTTCTGACATGGTTTTAGGATTTTTCAGATATATTATATGTGCCCAGATTTTCCAGAATAGAAATTTGTTTTTGGGGGCCTATAATTCCGTATTTTTCCGAACTTCAATATACTTTGACTATAAAGGTTATATCTGTGATGTTCTTATGTATTGAACGTCGGCTAATCGCTATATGTCGATTAGTTGGGGTTATACATATCTGTGATCTGTGATTGTTCTTGATGGTTTGTGGATATGAACTCGTTGGATTGTCGCGGATGAATAGCCGGGGTGGATGTGAGATGAGAGTTTCTTTTTCTTTCATTCATGTAACAAAATTGTAAATTGATGTAATATTATTTGTTTGGCCGCACAACCAGGTCGGGGTTGTAGCCGTCATTGTATAATTCTTTTTACTGTTTTTGCTCCTAGGATAGACCCATGGAGGGGGTGCACAAACTACCGGGTAGCTCGAAGTGCCGAGTGGCCTACTCATGGCATTGAGGGAGGTTGCTTCGCTTCGGGTACTTGGCGGGTAGTTTGCCGCACCCGTAGGGGTCTTGGGTGGGGTTTTGGCTATTCACCGCGACCGTGTAATCCGCTTTTCGTTGCAGGCTCGAAAGGATTGCGGATTGCTAGTATATCCAATGTATTCATCTGTGATCTGTAATGTCTATCATTGCTTTACTATTTAGGCGTTGCTTATGTTTTACAGCCGCGCTAGCCCAGCCCCCGCTCTGTCGTTAGTTAAGTAACCTAACGAGTGATGACGGGACCCCGTGGCGAATGCGAATGGCATAAGCGTATGTCATATTTTGGTTGTTTTCTGCAATGGTAGGCTTAAATGATGGGACGCATTAAAAGAACTAATGCAAGAATATCACGCATTAAAAGAACTAATGCAAGAAAATAAACCTAAAAGACGTTGTTGGAACAAGTTTTTCAAAAAGCTGTTATTACAAGGACGTTCATCTTTTTGTTTTGCATCGAGGTATTCGGTTATGAATGCCCAGCACCTCAATCGACGAGGCAAGGGCCGAGATCCCCTCATCGGGAGTGACCCCTTGGACAAAAGGTTTGCGTCAGGGTAATAACTTCACCATAGTCGATTATTCTTGCTTTGCATCGAGGTATTCATCTTATGAATGCCCAGCACCTCACTCGACGAGGAAAGAGCCGAGATCCCTTCGCAGGGAGTGACCTCTTTAGCAAAAGTTTTCGCCACTATGATTTTTCAAAAAAGGTGCAATCAGGTTCCTTCAACGATATTAAGTTCATTACGTTAACGGGTTTTTCGCCAAAAAGCCAGCCGTAGCCCTCCGTCGTTTCGGATTAATATTATTCAGTATTCGTGCTGCGTTTGTTGACCTAGTCAAGGCGTAGTGAACGGTAGCTAAATAATATTTTTCTGTGGATTGCAAATGTGATTGGTTAGGACAGTCGTGCGGCCTTGTTGACCTAGTCAAGGGCACGTACGGGTGGGTCTAATGCAATCAGGATTATGACGGGTAGAACTTGTCTAACAGTTTGTGGCTTGTTGACCTAGTCAAGGTCATGAACAGTTAGGGGCAAAAACCACATCGGGAGTTTCAAAAGAACTGAAACTTGCAGATTTGGCATACCTTCTGGAGTGTGGTGACTAGAGTGGATTCCATCTAGGTTATCACACAATGACAGTTGGATCCCGATCCCACTGATGAGTTGGTTTACTCTCGGGAGATTATTTCACTTAACGATCAATGCTATAAACCTAGTAGGTGTCTAGAAAGGTGTTAGCGGGGTTACGCCCCCAGGGAAAAGAGGTTATTTAATTAAGGAACTTCGCGAAAGCGTTGGAAAACCTCCCTCGAAGTACCGACACTAGCCTGGCTGAAAGGTTAAGCAAGTATTGCAACGTGAATTAAAACCCGGCTAGTTCTTCTTTTAAAAGGTTTTAAGAAGAATTTGAGGAAACAGTGGGAGACATCCTGGTTAGATAAATTAATAAACCAATCTAATCTTGCAAGAGCATACGCTGAGTGTTTCTTTTCTCTCTCTCCAGGCAGCAACCTTTTCACGCCCTAATCAAGATAATAAAATGTATCGCTTGACCGAACCGAATTCTTATTCGGGACTGGGGAAAGTTGGTTCAGCTCTAACTTGTGACAACAGTCATAAGTTTGAGAATGGGAAAGAGGAAAGTTTGGATTTCCAGGATACCCAGTTGAAGAAGAAGCATGGTTTTGCATCTACTTCAGGTGTTCTTGTAATTGAGAACTGTTTTACGGTCAGCCCTCCCTCCTGGGTACTTGATACCGGATCAGGATCTCATATCTGTAATTTATTGCAAGGACTGAGAAAAAGTAGGAAAGTTTCACCGGGTGATATGTCGCTCAGAGTAGCGAACGGAGCACAAGTTAATGCGGCAGCCGTCGGTGAATATCACCTAGTATTGCCAAATGGCAAGACTATGATTTTGAACGATTGCTACTATGTACCCTCCATGGTTTGCAACATCATATCAGTTTCTTTACTCGATAAAGATGGATATAACTTTGTTCTTGAAAAGAATATCATGAACATTTACCTTGATAAGGTACTGGTTGCAGAGGGTACACTGTTTAATGGTATCTACGTTCTAAATCAGAATACAGTTCTCAACATACAAAACACACGCAAGAGGAAGAATTCAGATACGAATGAATCCTACTTGTGGCATTATAGACTTGGTCATATCGGAGAGAAAAGACTGAGTAAGTTGCATAAAGATGGACTCTTGAATGCGTTCGAGTTTTCATCTTATGGAACTTGTCAGTCTTGTCTCAAAGGAAAGATGACCAAATCTCCGTTCACCGGACATGGAGAAAGAGCAGCAGAGCTCTTAGGACTCGTACATAGTGATGTATGTGGTCCGATGTCTATACATGCAAGGGGTGGGTTCTCGTACTTCATCACATTCACTGACGATCTCTCTAGGTTCGGATATGTGTATCTGATGAAACACAAATCTGAAGCTTTTGAGAAATTCAAGGAATTCAGAAACGAAGTAGAGAACCAGACAGGCAAAAGTATCAAGATCCTCCGGTCTGACAGGGGAGGGGAGTACTTAAGCACGGAATTCCTAGATTACTTAAAAGAGAATGGTATTCTCTCTCAGCTTACTCCTCCTTATACACCACAGCACAACGGTGTTTCGGAGCGGAGGAATCGTACCCTACTGGATATGGTTTGCTCCATGATGAGTAATGCCGAATTGCCTCTTTCATTTTGGGGACATGCGCTATTGACAGCCGCATACCTATTGAATGATGTTCCGTCTAAATCTGTGCCTAAGACTCCGTTCGAGATATGGAATGGAAAGAGGCCATATCTTAAAAGATCTAAGATATGGGGTTGTCCGGCTTATGTTAAAAAGCATAAACCGGATAAACTAGAGGCACGATCAGTTTTATGTAAGTTTGTGGGATATCCAAAGAATGGTTATAGATATCTATTCTACCACACCGAGGAACAGAAGGTGTTTGTTGCTCAGCATGCCGTTTTCTTGGAAACGGAGTTTCTTGCAAAAGAAATTAGTGGGAGCACAGTAGAATTGGAAGAAATTCAGCGACCACAAACTGAAACTGAAAGTTTGACAGAACCTCAGGATTCAATAACCCCAGACGAACCTCAGCCACTCCGCAGATCTGGTAGGATTTCTCATCCGCCCGAGAGATACTACGGTTTTCTCATTGACGGGGATCGAGAGGATTGCATCTTGGAAGAAGATGACCCTACCAGTTTCAGGCAGGCCATTATCAGTAGGGACTCTGATAAGTGGCAGGAAGCAATGCAATCTGAAATGGAGTCCATGTAAGCCAATAAAGTGTGGACCATGGATATTGCTCCACCTGGGGTAAAACCCGTTGGATGCAAATGGATCTACAAAAGGAAACTTGGTGTAGATGGGCAGGTGGAAACCTATAAAGCTAGACTCGTTGCAAAAGGTTTTCGTCAAAGACCTGGTTTGGACTATGATGAAACTTTTTCTCCGGTGGCTATGCTCAAATCCATTCGGATCCTACTTGCCATTGCTGCCTTCCGTGACTATGAAATCTGGCAGATGGATGTTAAAACGGCTTTCCTAAACGGTTGTTTGGAAGAGTGCGTTTACATGGATCAACCAGAAGGTTTCGTAGACAGTGGGAGCAGCGGAAAGGTGTGCAAGTTGCTTAAATCCATTTATGGATTAAAGCAGGCATCGCGGAGCTGGAACATCTGTTTTGATGAGGCAATCAAGGAATTTGATTTCATCAAGAACGAAGATGAACCCTATGTATATAAGAAGATTGTAGGACGAACTGTCGTATTCCGAGTCTTGTACGTGGACGACATTCTTTTAATAGGAAATGATATTCCTATGCTACAATCGGTCAAGCTATTTTTGTCACAAAGGTTCTCCATGAAGGACCTGGGAGATGCCTCATACATTCTGGGGATCAAGATCTATAGAGATAGATCCAAGAGACTATTGGGACTTTCGCAGTCCAGGTACATAGAGACCGTACTAAAGAGATTTAGTATGGAGGGTTCCAAGCGCGGTAGCATACCCGCATTGCACGGAATTACCCTCTCCAAGAAGATGTCTCCTAAGACTGACGAGGAGAGGGTTCGCATAAGCACTATACCCTACGCTTCGGCGGTAGGATCTATAATGTATGCGATGCTATGTACAAGACCAGATGTAGCTTACGCGTTGAGCGCGGTAAGCCGGTATCAGTCAGACCCAGGGGAGGACCACTGGACAGCAGTGAAGAACATTCTCAAGTACCTGAGAAGGACTAAGGAGATGTTCCTGGTTTACGGTAAAGGAGACCTCAGGTTCGAGTCCTTTACCGATTCAAGCTTCCAGAGTGACAAAGATGACAGCAAGTCTGTCTCGGGTTTTGTGTTTACCCTCAACGGAGGGGCGGTATGTTGGAGAAGTTCCAAGCAGGATACCGTCACAGACTCGACGATGGAGGCTGAATACATTGCTGCAAGCGATGCCGCAAAAGAGGCGGTCTGGATAAAGAAGTTCATTAGTGAACTTCAGGTGGTTCCGTCCATTGTTGACCCAATACCTTTGTATTGCGATAACAATGGGGCTATAGCTTTAGCGAAGGAACCAAGGTCCCATCAGAAATCCAGGCACATCTTAAGGCGGTATCACCTGATCAGGGAGATCATTGATCGACAGGAGATCGAGGTGCGGAGAGTGGACACAAAGGACAACACTGCGGACCCATTCACGAAGGCCTTACCCCAGACTCAGTTCGAGCGGCTGATCGAGATGATAGGTCTTCGATACGCCAGTACATGGCCTTAGTGCAAGTGGGAGATTGTTAGTGTATATGCCCTAGAGGCCATTACTGTATCATACTAGTATGTATATTACTTGATGGAAGCTTGGGATATTCACAGTTGTACAGACAATCTTGCTCAGTATAGTAGTATGCTACTTGGTTTGTCTCTGCTTTAATGTGTACATGTGTGTTTATTTATTATATCACCTATACGCATTAGTAGAGCCCTTAGGATCTTTGCTTGATTACCGGCGTTGTGATGGCGATCACACTCGTGGGGGCTGGGTAATCTACAAGCATATCCTTATACACGTCCCTAGTCGTGGGAGTACCGAGATAGGGCATCGATACTACGGAGTAGACTAGCTATGCGCTTCTCATCCCAGCACGGGAGACGGTCTGTCCCACAGCCGTCGGTACGTCGTACTTGAGATAGTATGCGGGTGCTCGTTAGGTTACGAGTACACTGGACAGGACTCGTCGGGAACTGATGGTTGGTATTATATCTATCGTCAGTTATCAGTTCCCAGGTGACATGAGTACAGCTTAGTCCGCTGACTTGACACTGTCACTTCGCCTCGAGTGTGTTCCCACTGTTATTTGATTACTACCCTACCACGGCTCTACTGAGTCATGCAAACAGGTAGTAGTTGGGAGCAGTCCCGAAGCACTTGGAGGCAGTGACGGTTAGACAGGATTCGTCTCTCCCGGTATTGGGGGTTGACATCGCGCTGTGTCTAGGAGAGCCATTACACGAGTAGTCCCTGGCCAGGGCAAGCGAGATATACTGGTAGGTTCCAGTGTTATCTCAGGGTGTTCTGGGCTTCACTCCGACACGACTTGTACCGCTATTAGGGGTCTGACGCTTGCCGCCCCCCTAGGCCCGACATGCGATGTATCAGACGAACAGACCGGACTGTACGGAGATTGTCACATGCAGACTCAGTAGGAGTTCGGATGGGTTTACCTCATCGGCCTTCTTATCGACATCTACCTGGGGACCGTTACGTACAGCTAGTGCCGCTTGCGGTCTGTGGTTAAACCCACTGCCAGCGTAGTGTCGAGTCTTTAGACTCCCACACAGAGAGTTTCCCTGCACTGAGCGAAACGTGTAGAGGCCGTATGGTTTTACGGCAGGGCTGCGATCACTTACGTACACTTGTGTGCGTATGATGTTCGGGCAGGCAGTACTAGTGGGCTTTGGTTTAAGCCAGATCCTAGTATTGCACGGATGGATCTGTCTTGTCTTCTGCGCATCCGCATTCTACGGAATACGGATGCAGGTGTGTATGCACAGTTTTCTGGAGCGATGAAGGAGGAGGTGCCTCATTAGGGTTTTGGCAGTTGGTTCGGCCAAAACCACTATGTGGCAGGCTCATTAGGGTTTTGACAGTTGATTCGGTCAAAACCATTTTGAGGCGGACTCATTAGGGTTTCGACAGTTCGTTTGGTCAAAACCATAAATGAGCCGGGGACATTATTTACTAATCCTTTCATTGATAATTTTGTTATGGCTAATTACATTGACCATTTGACCATCTTGACTTTGTTGACCTTTTGACCAAAGTTGACTTGGACCTTCTTAGAAGATCTAAAGTATTCTTTGGTTTTCTTTTTATTAAGTTATGATAATGGTCATGTCATTTGTAGCCATCACCTTTATCTTGATTGGATTTGTAATGATAATGTTTTGTGCATTATTGCAACCATGGTTAGCTTTTCTCTTGGTTAAGCTTTTCATTTGCTCATTCCCATTCTCTCTCTTGAAATGAGAAGCTCCATGGTTGCTAGAAAATCTCCTTCTTCTTCCTCCTCTTGATTTCTCCTTTGATCTCATGTGTTGAGAGAAAAAGGATTCTACTTGACAAACACATCCATACATCTTCTCTACACAACCTAGGGCTTCTAGATTAGCAATCTCCTTGCCCTAGTTACCTCGGCTTGAGGTGGAGCTCGGTGTACATCTCTCGGGTGGATCGTCTTCGACTCTAGGAGGCCGCGGAGGTGACCGAAGTCCGGATCAACCATTGAGCAAGCGATGAGAAGAAGAACAAGAAGAGAAGAACATCAAAGAAGAACAACAACAAGAAGTGAAGGAGTTCAAGTTGAGGTATAACCACTTTGCCGAGTAGTTAATTCTTCTTTGCAAGTATGCTAGTTTAGTTTAGCAAAGATCCGGCTTTTACGGTCCATGTTACAAAGTTAAGAAAAATTTTGATTTACCGTTTCCGCAACCCCGAAAGTACCGGGAGAGGTAACGTGGACCTAACAGCTTGAACACAAACTAGAGAGCTCTTTGCATCCCCTACTTTATCATTCTACACTTGACTAGCGATCAAGTGTAGCGTGTTTCATACGCTAAAGAGTTTAGTGTAAACGTTAGCTTGAGTTGGAGGGACTTCAAGTAGATCATCTTCGGCACGAAGGTCATCGGAGAAAGCTCGTTCAAAGTCTCAAGAGAAGCCTAGTGGAGTCGCGGGACTACTACACGGAGCAAGTGAAGAGAAGGACCGTCTACAAAGGTTGTATTCTTGTTCTCTTAATGTAAAATTAGTTTACATTTGCTATTGTCTAAATCTATAGTTAAAGATTCTAAGTTTAGGGTTCGTTAGCATGGCAATTTTTTGAAAATGGCATGGACGATACCTCCCGAAACCTTGCTGTCCTGCTAGGGAACCTTACAGTGGTATCAGAGCCAGGCTAAAGATTTAGACAATGTTTGTTAGATTACGAAACCGAAACTTCTCCGAAACTTGAAACGCTAAATCTCAGTTTCTGTCGATTTTTAAAGTCATCGAATTTTTTTTTAAACAACTGCAGAATGTTATATGAGATGTAACAAGAATACTAGAGAAATACGAACACTTTTGGCCGGTTTTTGGTCGAGCACATAGCCCCTAAAACCGAGCAGGCCGGCCCCATGAACAGTTCTGGAGTTCGTATTTTTTTGGTGTTCTGGTCTCTGGGTTTTGGTGTTTCAGGTGTTGTTTGTTTTTGCTAAATTTTCATGTGATAATAACTTTCTGCAAAGGTAACTCGGAGTGTTTCGTAATTGTAATTCTAACAGTTTTCCGGGTTACCATAGACGGTGTTAAAAAGTTCGAACGGATATCAAATACCCATTTTAACCCTTCCCGGAAATTTTCCAAGTGTTGGATTTTTCCTTAGTTTAAAACTTTCAGAAAATCATGCAAGCGATACTTTAGAAGAACGAAACCTTAACTCGATTATCTGACCGTCAGAACCGCTATTAAACCTTAGGGTTTGTGGTAGTTCAGCGGTGCCACATGTGAGGCATTGGTTGACCCTTCTACGGCTGGTTCATAGGAGCTGTGGAATGTACTGAGTAATTTTAAACTACGCTCAAGTGTTGAGCTTTTTGGGTAATTTTGGGTGTTTGTTGATTTGATCGGAATGTTTAACATCGTCTAGCTATTTGATGACATGTGATGTTATGTGTTGCTTGGATATGTTATATTGGATTGTCGTGTTTTGAATAGCCAGGGGTTTTATTTGAGATGAGAGTTTCTATTTTCATTCATGTAAAATTTATTGTATGTAATATTCTTTTATTGGGGCACTTCCGGGTTGAGGATGATGTCACTATTGTTTTATATTATTTACTTTTCCGCATTAGGATAGACCCAAGGAGGGGAGCACAAGTAACCAGGTTCTAGAGTCCAGTAAGAGACCATCTTGAGGAGTCGAGTCCAGGTCTCCTAACTCTAGAATTGGTAGGGTTGCTGCCGCTCTCGTAGGGGTCTAGGGATGTGGGTTTGGCTATTCAATGCGACCGTGGAATCCGTGTTTTATACTGGCTTAACTTAAAACACGGAATTCCTAGTATATCCAATATTTCATATGTTATCTTATGCTGCTGATATTCTGTGATGTGATCACTTTATATGCGTGAGACGAATGCATTATTATTGTGTATATGATATATAATAAATGTTGCTTATGTTTTGCCCCCGCGCTAGTCCCGCGCATATAAATCGTTAGATAGGAGTTCTCTAATGATGCTGGTATAGGTTAGTCTGTAGACCCGAGATCGTCATAGTATTTTGTGTGGTTCCTATTGTGCTTTGATTTCCTTCTTACCACGGCTCAAAGGAGTCGTTCAAATAGGTGGATTTTGGGTACAGTCCCGAGTCACATGGGGGCAGTGAGCGATAGGAGGGGTTTCATCTCTCCCAATATTGGGAGTTGATGTTGCGCTATGCTCGATTGTCTATAACAGTAAGTCCCTGGCCAGGTCTGATGAGATTTACTAGTAAGTGTTATCAGTAGTTTCTCGAACCGTTATGAGCCATACATCGGCATGACTTATCAGGTTACTGGGGTCTGATAATTCCACCTCTAGACTTGATATGCGACATATCAGACGAAGAGACCAGACTGTACGGTAAGTGTTACTTATAGGCTTCATAGGAGTTTGGACAAGCTTGCTTGTTGATCTTCTATTCGCTCAATACCTGGGTAGCCGTTACGTCCAGCTAGTACCGCTGACGGCTTGTGGGTGACTGATGTGATCATCACCTATTGCTGGCATATTGACGAGTCTTTAGAGTCCCTCACAGAGGTTTCATAGTTCAAGCAAAATGAAGTAGGGCACATATGCTGATATGTGTGGGGTCCTGATTAAATACGAGTATGTGATACCGTATTTTAATCTGGCGGTAATTTGATATCGGTTAGGTTATATGTGATATAATCGGATTATTGAATCAAGTGTTGATTTAATAAAATGATATATATTTATATTTGATATAATTATATATTAACTAATATTATCGCTCACTAATTATTTTCTTTATATATATATATATATTATGAAGCATGGTTCAAATTTCTATTTTGAGAAAATAGAAATGAGGTGGAAAGTAGGGAGACTTTTGAGGAATGTTGTAAAGCATGGCTTATTCATTTTTTATTCATTTGTATTCACTATTGAAGCATGGTTGGTTTTATTAGTGGTTTTTAATTCCATGCTTCAATAAGTGAAATGAGGGATAAGCCATTCTCTAGACTTGTTCATTTTTCTTGAGTTCATTCTCTAGCTCTCTCTCCATCTTCTTCTTCCTACTCCTCCAAGCCCTAACCCTCACATGTGATGTGAACCATAGGGCTTTGGACAAATCCTAAGTGAGCTTAGAACCCCTACTTCACCAGCTCTTTTCCTTATTCACTACCAGGATCAGGGGTACATCCACCCAACCACCTAGGAGAGGACAATCGAAAACAGGACAGAGATTCTTTATCTTCATCTTCGGATTAGTACTTGAGTGTTTCCTTCACTAAAGAAAGATTAGTGAAGAGGTAGCTTGTATCAGAGAAACTTCGGGTGGATCATCTTCGACACGAAGATCGCAAAGTAAGTTTGTGCACTTCTTCAAGTGGATCTACGAGGAGTCGTATGGACTACAACCCGGAGCTATTAAAGTAAAGGACTCGGTCTACAAAAGTTGTAGCATTCTTCACTTAGTGTAGTTTTTATAATATCATTCTATAATACCCTAATAATCTAGTTAGATCTTTGGACAATGTAGCTTAGCACTCCGAATTTTTGAAAATTGCTTGCTTGATGTCGGTTTTAACCTTGTGGTGGTGTCAGGGCAGACTTTCAGCCGCGGCTCTGGCAATATTATCAAATTATTTCGCATAGCCAGCTCAAACAATCTCTTCCTCTTATCGCGAGAGAACGAATATGCATGTCCTATCCATTTTTCTTTGGTCAGGCGCGTACGGCTATTGTTTTGGCGGACAGCTGCTTTCGAACTGCCCGGCTGTTGTTTTGGCAGACAGCTGCTTTCGGACCGCCCGGCTTTTGCTGCGTATTGGCGACAAAGGCTGCTTTTCCCTTGCCCTTATTATTTCAGGGGTCCTTGCTTGAAGGGGAAAGACCATGACCCATCTGATCTGGGCCAGTTTATCAATCAATGCCTGGAATGTAGTGGGCTTGAATAAAGTCATAAACTAGGATATGGTCGATTGAGGATCGATAGTCCTAATGAACATCCCCACAGCTGGATACTCCTCAATGTGTTGTTCGCATTTAGACCACAAATTTCGCCATCTGATTGCATATTGGATCCATGTTTCCCCTGGCTTGACCCTGAAATTGATCAGCGCCATGATTGGAGTGCGCTCACTTGCACCGGCGAACCTTTGCGTGAATAGCCGCTCCATCTCAGAGAAGGTTTTAACGGAGTCATTTGGGTGCTCCAAGTACCATTCGAAAGCCGTCTCTAATAAGCTTCCGACGAATTAGCGAAGCAACAGTTTTTCGTCGCCTCCGGTATTGCCACACAGAGCTCTGAACTGTGCAACGTGTTGATGAGGATTACCCAATTCTTTATATACGTGGAATTTCAGGATCATATATCCTGGTGGGTATTTCATCTGGTCGTACCAGGCCAGATATGGTCACCCAGTTTTCACGAGCTGATTGGCAGCTTCATTGGATTGATGAGCTATAATTTGTTGAGCGATATAATCATCCAATGCTGCCTTGGAGATTGTTTCCTTCTTGGCCGTTGATAAGGCCTGAGGAGGATTTAACGTTTCTCTTTTATCGTCCTCGATAATCATCGGAGGATTTTCAGCCGGTGGTTCTGGTTGGATCATCATTCCAACCATTTCTTGAAATAGAAGAGCCATCTGCTTTATATTCGCAGCCTTCTCTGCCGCTTCCCTATCTTTTTTTTCGAGCACCCGTCGCAAGAACTCAGTATCGGTTTCCTGCTCCTGGCGCTCTTCTACTTCTTTATCCAGATTTTCTTTAGGTCCGGTAAGCGCTGCCATTTTAGCGAGCATATCTTGGAGCTTCTGTTGTTGCTCCTGAGCTTTTGTCAGCGACCGAGTTTGTGGTCTATGATTCATAGAAGCACGATTCTCCTCTTTACCATCAGTCATATTAACTGTGTGTATAGTTATGCCCCAAGACTCAGGGCGTTTAGAGCTATCGCCTTTGGGTTTTGCTTCTGGAGCTAGAATTTTCTCTGGCTTCGATTTTTTATGAGAAGCCGTAGTAGGAGGAACTGTTATGTCAGGTACCATCGTTTGAGACATCCCCCGTTCTATGGCGGTGGAGCAATCATTTTCTTGTCGAACCTTGGATTTCTTCGGTTGACGCGAATAGTTTTCATCAAGAACAAAGTTCTGTTCCTTTCTCTAAACTCTGTGAATTTGCGAAGAGAGGCGCTAATAAGACTTCTCCAGCTTTGGCTGCGTTGGAGGTGATCTTTTCAATAACACCGTGGGGGAGATTTTTTGAACCCTTCTAAGCGGTTCGAAACTGTTCCCGGTTGGAACAACAACATCAATAGCCATCGCAGGAGCTGGTGGGGTAAGTCCAGAAAAGGAACTGCCCCTAGCCTGTCTCATTCAGTGGCAATGGCGACGTTGAGCATGTCTCATAGTAGGAACCGTCTCAGCGTTAGGGGTGTTCTCATCATGCCCCCGGTGCTTCTTAGGAGTTTCACCCAAAGTCAGCCTATGAAAGACCGACGTCCTTGGTGGATGATTAGTCTAAAATATTGCACATTTGAATGATTATTTTCCCCACTATTGTTAAGTTCTAAAAAGTGTTTATTATAATTATAGAACATATGAGGCTTTATGTGTAAAAAGTTTATTATCATATGTTTCTATATTATAATTAACATAATGAGGGAAAATACATGCATATAATATTTATATGAAATATTGTAATTAAAATATGCATATCATATCAAATATTTCTAATCAATATTCTTAACATATAATATCATATAAAATGGTAAGGATAATATCTCAAAAATACCAAATACTACTAACACTTTGATTTGAGATATTGTGCAGATTAGCTCAGGTCTGGAATCCAGGAGATCCGGGATAAATCAAGATGTTGAAATCAAATTTGCCAGAGTATTGAAGCAAATCGTAAGATCTAGCAACGACAGAGACTCAGTTCATCATTATCAGAATATAGACATCTAGAGGATCTCCAAAGATCAAAACAAGACAGCAAAAAAATTTCCAGAACCTGATTCTCCAAAAGTGCGGCGGTTGGGCGGCCAATATAGGCTATTTGCGGCGGATCCGCGGCATATTTGGAGCCGTTGGATGAGATATTTTGGGAATTGGATTGTATCAGCATATAATCACAGATGGTATCTAGGGTTTCTAGTTTCTGTGACTATGAATAGGACCGAGAGCTTCATATTAAAAATCATCACTGAAGAGATCAAGAGGTCCAAAGAGATTCACGCATCCGAGTGATCATCAACTAGTCATCTACTTTCAACAAGATAGAGATCTAGAGCAACTAAGGTTCTTGTACTTTACTTTCAAAAGTTGTATGCAATAGTTGATTAATAAAGGTAGTATTTTTATCGTTCTTTTTTGCAATTAATTTCCGCACTTACTTTCTGCAATTACTTTCTGTATCTTAATCATGTTTTCATTGTTCAACTTTTCTTCTAAATCTCAAACCATGAGTGAGTAATTCCTAGCTTGCTAGGGTTCGTAGGCTAGGGTAGATCAATAGATGATAAAATCATTTAACTTCTTTTATACATTTTAAAGTCTATAAACTTTAGCAAAATAAATGTTAACATCCTTATCGGGCGCGCTACCAATTTATTGCAAGTTTCGACTACGATTTGAGATTGGTTTAACACTTGTTTTCTTAAGGGCTAGACATGAATAAAGATCAATGCAAGGACAAGAGTTAGTAGTGAGGAAACCCTAGTTTTTTCCAAAAGAACCCTAATCTACATTCATCACTATCGATCTAGTTTTAACCTATTAAAAGATAAAATGAGTCATTTTTAATTAGTCATCCATTACTACTAAGTCCTATGTGTTAGTGATATATGCCCTAGAGGCCATTATTGTATCTGGATTGTATATTACTTAATGGGAGCTTGGGATATACACGGATATAGTAACAGTCTTGCTCGAAATGGTAGTATGCTACCTGGTTTGTTTCTACCTCAATATGTGCATGTGTTTTCTTAGCATATCGCTTATACATATTGGTAAAGCCTTTAGGATCTTCGCTTGATTACTAACATTGTGATGGCAGTCATACAAGTGGGGGCTGGGTAGTCTATAAGCGCATCCTATACAGGTCCCTAGTCGTAGGATTATCGAGACGGGGCATCGATACTCCACAGTAGACTAGTGTATACGCTTCTCATCCCAGTAGGGGAGATGGTATGTCCCACAGCCATTAGTACGTTGTACTAGAGATAGTATGCAGGTGCTCATTAGGTTATGAGTACACTGGATAGGACTCGTCGGGAATTGTTGGTGGGTATTATACCTATCATTGGGTAGCAGTTCCAAGTTGACATGAATACAGCTTAGTCCGTCGACTTGACACTGCTACTTCACCTCGAGTGTGTTCTCACTGTACTTTGATTACTACCCTACCACGGCTCAAAGGAGTCGTGCAAACAGGTAGTAGTTGGGTGCAGTCCCGAAGCACTTGGAGACAGTGGCGGTTATATAGGATTCGTCTCTCGCAGTATTGGGGGTTGATATCGTGCTGTGTTCGGAAGGCCATTACACAATGTCATTGGCCAAGGCAAACGAGATTTACTGGTAGGTACTCCAGTAGTTTCTCAGGGTATTTTAGGATACTCTTCGACACGACTTATTGCGTTATTAGGGGTCTGACGTTTACCACCCCTAGGCCCGATATGCGATACTGTTAGACAAACAGACCAGACTGTACAGAGATTGTCACATACAGGCTCAGTAGGAGTTCGGATGAGTTAGCTCATCGGCCTTCTTATCGACACATACCTGGATAGCTGTTACGTGCAGCTAGTACCGCTTACAGCTTGTGGTTAAACCCACTGCCAGCATAGTGTCGAGTCTTTAGAGTCCCACATAAAGAGTTTCCCTGCACCGGGCAAAAGGTGTAGAGGCCGTATGGTTTTACGGTAGGGCTTCGATCACTTACGTGTACTTCTGCACGTATGATGATCGGGCGGATAATACTAGTGGGCTTTGGTTTAAGCCGGATCCTAGTATTATATTGATGGATTATTTTCATCTCTTTATAATCGTATTCTTCAGAATGCGGATGCGGGTATGTATATACGGATGATGGGCGTTCTCGTAATTCTTACGAGAAAGCTTCTAGAAGGGACACCTCATTTAGGGTTTGTTTTTCTTTATGGATTTAAATTTAAATAAGGTGGAGGAAATGAGGTGGAGGTGGACAAAAGATCTAGCATGGCAACTTGGTGACTCATTTTTATGACTCACTGTTTAGATATTTTGAAGCATGCTTGATATTTATTTAGATATTTATATTTGGTTAGAGATTTATCTTCTAAAATATAAGTATGCTTCATATTTCTGAAAAGAGGGCAGCCATTCTTTTTCCAAGCTCACACACTGCACTCTCATTTTCTTCAAGTCTTCTTCTTCTTCCTCCAAACCCTAAAAGCTCTCATGTGTTAAGAATCCTAGGGTTCCAAGAGAAAAATTAATTCATCTTCTTACTCTACACCCTTTAGGATTTCTAGTTTAGAGAACTAGAAGACGTAGTTACCTCGGATTTAAGGTAGGAGCTCGGACTATAGACTCTCGGGTGGATCGTCTTTGACTCGAGGAGGCCGTCGAGGTTGCTTCGATCCGTTTCGATCCTCGGAGCCTACGATGACGAAGAGGATAGCAAGAAGACTCAAAGGAAACGATACTATTAGGTATAACATTCATCCGAGTAGTTAAACTTCAAGTTATTTGCTAGCTAGGGTTTGCGATCGATCTTTGGTTCAAATCGGTGTTGCGAAGCCCGTAAAAATCATTTTTTTGCAATTTCCGCCTCCCCGCGAACATGTGGGGTGTGAGACATCGACTTACAGTGGTATCATAGCCTCTCATAAACCTTATATAGCTTTTAGCGACGTTAGAAATCTGCTGTTTTTGTCACGCAAAAACTGCCGACAAAAACAGTTCCAAAAACTGAAAGTGTGAGATGTTTGCACACCCCGCGGGCTCACGGTTTGAAATGAGAAGCCACGGGGTGGCGCATGGGTACCCCGGGGAAACCCCGGGTGGGGGGGACCGAATGGCTGAGCCCACTCCCCAAGACCACTGCAAGGTTGTCTTGGCGGTGGGGAACCGAAACTGCCCCACCTTAGGCTGTTTCGGGTCTGCCTCACCCCTTGGCCACCTCATGGTGGCCTCAGGGGTGGGGTACCCCCTTTAGGCTCCCTAACTTGAAGTTAATTTCGTTCTCTAACTCTCCGTGAAGATTCGGGGGCGTTTCGTTTTGATTCGGACTTCCGAATTGGCTTAAAACGATCGTTTTTAGAACTTTGGTTCACTGGATTTTTCAAGTTTTGGAAAAATTGGTTAAGTTTGCTAATTGCGTGCGGAATTATAATGTCGCAGTTACTTTACAAGATTTGTGATGTGTATATGTGTTTGGAAACGTCGACTAATTGCTATACGTCAATTAGTCGGGGTTGCACATATCTGTGATCTGTTATGTTGGTTTGTGTATATGAACTTGTTGGATCGTCGTGGATGAATAGCCGGGGATGTGAGATGAGGGTTTTCATTCTTTCATTCGATGTAAATTTGTAAAGTGATGTAATATTATTTTGCGGGGTACATCCGGGTTGAGATTGTAACCACCGTTGTATTATTTCTTTTAATGTTTTTTGCTCCTAGGATAGACCCAAGGTGGGGTGCACAAACTACCGGGTACTTTGAAATGCCGAGTGGCCTACTCACTTTGCTGAGGGAGGTTGCTTTACTTTGGGTATTTGGCGGGTAGTTTGCCGCACCCGTAGGTGTCTAGGGTGGGGTTTGGCTATTCATCACGACCGTCGAATCCGTCTTTCGTTACAGGCTTAAATGAAACACGGAATTCCTACTATATCCAATATGTTCATCTGTGATCTGGAATGCCTATTATTGCGTGAGACGAATGGTTATTATATATATGCTATATAATACGATGCTTATGTTTTGCATTCGCGCTAGTCCAGCCCCCGCTCAGGCGTTTGTTAAGTAACCTAACGGTGTTAGACGGGACCCATTGGCGAATGCGGATGGCATAAGTGGACGTGGTATTTTCGTCTTTTTCTGTGATGATAGGTGTAAATGATGGGACTGCATTACATTAATGCAAAGCAAATAGACCAAAGCTGAATCGTTGGAACATATTTTAAAACCACTCGGTTATTTAAAAACAGGAGACTTTTAAATACGGAGCTTAAGCCACTCCTTTTGAAAGCTATCAGGTTTCTTCGATTATATCAAGTTCACTACGTTCACGGTTTCGCCAAAACCATTCGTAGCCCTCCGTCATTTCATATGAATGTTCAGTAGTATTGAAGCCATGTTTGTTGGCCTTCGTCAAGGCATAGTGATTGGTAGCTGCTGGGTATTCATATGTAGCATAGATAAATGCGTTGGTTTGGGAGAGTCGTATTACTTTGTTGGCCTTCGTCAAGGATATATACGGGTGGGTTCAAATTAACCTGGACAATGATGGATAGAACTTGACATGTGACTTATGATTTGTTGGCCTTCGTCAAGGTCATAAGAGCATGGGGCAAAAATCCACATCGGGAGTTTCTAAGGAAACTTAAACTTTCTAGTGTTGCATACCATTTTGAGTGTAATAATGCTCGTAGGATTCCTTCAGGATTATCACACAATGATATTTGGATCCCGATCCTACTGTGAGTATCCGCTACTCCTCAGGGGATTCTTCACTTAACGATCAATGCTATAAACCAAGTAGGTGTCTAGAAAAGTGTTAGAGGGGCTATGCCTCCAGGGAAAAGCGGTTATTTAATTAAGGAACTTCGCGAAAGCGTCGTAAAACTTCCCTCGAAGTACCGACACTAGCCTGGCCAAATAGTTAAGCAAGTATTGTACGGTGAGATTAATCCTGATTAATTCTTATTTTATGTTTGAGGAAGGATTCGAGAAACAGTGGGAGCCATCGTGTTTAGATAAACTAAAAACCAATCTAAACTTGCTAGAGCTTCATGCTGAATGTTTTCTTCTCTCTCTCCTAATTGCAGCGACCGGGTGACCAGATTAGGTTACACATTGATAATAAAATGACTGAGTTATACTATATTGACTGACAAAGGTTTGTCCAGATGTCCATTACCTATGACAAGCTGGACAACCTCATTACTACTCAAAGCCCCCGCCGTCCCAGGTGCAGTTTCCACCGTCGCGGATGTTGATATTCATAAGACAAGGGAATAATACCGTGTGAATGCCAAGTGCCTCGTGTTGGCCTCAGTTGATGGTGTATACCAGAGGCAGCACGAGAAGATGGACTTAGTTTCTATCTTCCTCCATAACAAAGTTTTATCTGGAGAACAATCTCGTATCGCAAGATATGAGATCTCGAAGGAATTGCTTCAACCGAGGTTGGCTGTCGGGTCATCTGTAGGGGACCACGTCCCTACAATGATCAGCTGTATTAGACAGCTCACGGACCTGGAAACCATGTTGGAGAATGAGTCATATACTGACTTGATTGTACAGTCCCTACCTCCTACTTACAACTAGGGGAAGAAAGTTATACTTCCAGTTGAAGGCACCCTGAAGGAAACCAGGAAGACACCCGCTGTGCTTATTGGGGAATCTTCCTCTTCTGGATCCAAGACGGATGCCAAGGGTGAGAAGAAGAAGACCTCTACAAATCCGATAGGCGGTGTCAGTAAGGTAGATGGAAAGGGTAGGACAAAAGTTTTGGGGTTAACGGTAGGGAAGAAGGGATGTTCCTATTGTCATAGGAAAAGGAATTGGCAGAAGGAATGCAGGGCTTGGAAAGCCAGAATCCAAGATCTGAAGCATGTTGTGGCTTCGACTTCGGGTGTGTTTGTGATTGAAAACAATTTGTCAATTAACTCTACTTCCTGGGTACTAGATACTGGATCAGGATCTCATATCTGTAATTCATTACAGATTTTGAGAAACCGTAGAGTTATCAGGACAGGTGATATGACTTTCAAGGTTACTAACGGAATGAGCGTGGACGCTGTATCCGTAGGGTATATCACCTAGAATTGACAAGTGGGCAGATATTGATTATACGTAACTGTTTGTGTGTACCAAGTCTAGTTTGTAAGCGATGTGGTTCACATCCACCTAAATCAAAGTTTGATTGGGTCAGGTACACTAGAGGACAGTATAAATTGAATCAAGCTCAGGTTTTCAACGTCCAGAACACACTTAAAAGAAAGTCTCCAGAATTATATAAGGCTCTCTTAAGGCATTGTAGACCGGGTCACATCAATGAAATACAGTTGACGAAGTTATATATAGAGGGATATTTGGATCCGTTTGAATATCATTCTTGTGCAACTTGTCAATCTTGTCTCATAGGAAAGATGATAAAGACTCCGTTCACTAGACACAGAGTAAGAGCGAACGAGCTCTCATGACTCATACACAACGACGTGTGTAGTCCAAGATCTACAAATGCACGAAGTGGTTATTCCTATTTCATTACTTTTACGGATAATTTCTCTAGGTTAGGATATGTCTTCTTATGAAAGCATAAATCTGAACCCTTTGAAAAATTTCGGGAATATAAGAATGAAGTGGGAAAAAAGGCAAAAGTATCAAAACATTGGGATCTGATCGACGTGATGAATACTTAAATTGCCGAGTTCCTGGATTACCTAAAAGAGAATGGAATTCTCTCTCAGCTTACTCCTCGCTACACACCACAACACAATGGTGAATAGGAAAGGCGGAACAGAAACCTATTGGATATTGTTCGTTCCATGATGAGTAACGCTGAGTTGCCGCGATCCTTTTGAAGTTATGCACTAGAATCAGCTGCATATCTTTTGAATAAGGTTCCTACCAAGACTGTGCCTACCACACCATATCAGATGTGGAGTGGGAAGAAAACCTATCTTCACTATCTGAAGATATATGGATGTCCAGCTTTTGTTGAAAACCAGTATGCGGACAAGATCGAGACACGCTTTGTACTGTATAGGTTTGTGGGATACCCAAAGAACTCCAGGGGGTATATTTCCTATTACGCAGAGGAACAAAAGGTTTGTGTTCCTCGTCATGCCCACTTTTTCGAAAATCAATTTTTTGTAAAAGGAAATAGTGGGAGCGCAATTGAACTGGAAGAAATTACAGAACCACAAACTATTATTGAAAGTATGGTAGAACCAGAGGTTTCAAAAGAACTGGACATCCCTGCGCCAATCCGCAGGACTAGTAGGCAGTCTCATCCTGTAATATTTCAGAAAAATCAAATATTATTTTTGGGAATTTAGATAATTAAATAATAAATATTATGAATATTTTAATGTGTGGAAATTGGTTTAAAGGTTATGGTATAATTAAATACCGATAAATTAGGAAATATTTGGAAATTTATATTAATTATTGATTTTGAGAGAGATTATAAGAATGGAGCATTCATAGATTTCTTATAATTAATTATATTCTATATTAGTGCTAAACTCGATTAAATTTTACTAATCTTGCATTTAAGCTTGGTTATGCATTATGACATGCACCATTGCATGTTACAAATCTTATTACATTTTTTATGTGACCATGGTTTCATTTACAAAGAAATGGGGTTTGAATTTTGTTTTAAGGAAAAGAAAAAGAAAAGAAAATGAATGAATAAAGAAAGAAGTATGAGCATGAAAGAAAAAAGAGAGAGGTGAGGGGTCTTTGACTTGGCTTCATTCTTCATCCCCTTCATTATTTTCCCTCCTTTTTCCTCCCATGGCCGCCTTCCATTTTCCACCTCCTCCTACACCTCACAACAACCCCAAAAATACATCAAAACTATACATCCCCTTCACAAAAATCATGCACAAGGTGACTGCAAGCATGGGGAAACAAGAAAGTTTAGATTTTGAGCACTTGGGGCAACTCAAGAATATTCTTGAGTTGCCAAATGAGATAATTCTTTCATCATTAGGGTAGTATTTCAATTACCTTAGCATCTAATTTAGTTTAGAAGTGTTTAAGTGTAGTTTAGGGATGGTTGAAAATTCCAAGAAGAGGTTAGGGGATTTTATGAGTTGTGAAGTGTAAATTGGGGTTAGTAGAGGCCATACAACCCCTCTAGAGTTAGAATTTAGGATAAAACCTGAGACTAAAACCCCTTAACCCAAACTTAGAAACCCCGATATCGGATGATTGTGGGAATTGTGATGATAATTAGGGATCTGCTATGACCCGGGGCACCTGAAAAATATTTAGCGATTACTAAGATGTATGCAGGTGACCTAGAAGCTACCTTGAAGACCCGAGGCCCAAACCCCTAGATATGGTTGCCAATTATTGCTTTCTGGCCGCAAATTGCGGCCAGGACTTGGCCTCTGGGCCTCATGATTTGGCTGTGGTTCCCTTATCTTTAAATTAGGCCCCCTATATATGCAGAATTGGTCAATTTCACCTGAAACAAAATCTGGAGGTGTTTTCTTGTGTTGCTGTTTCGTTTTGCGACTTCGTTTTAACTTTGGTTTTGGTATTTGGGTTTTAACTCGATGGTTTGACGTTTGTACATCGACATCGAGGATTTGTTTGGCCTTTCTTGCATGCGTAGTCCGTAGGTTCTAACCATGTACCTTTCGTATGCCGTACCGGATTTCTCGTATTTGATTCTCGTTTACGATACGATATTCATTGTACTGTAGGTACCTCCACGTGGACTTCGGACGACGAGGAAGAGAATGGCGACCTCGACTTTGGAAAGCAAGAATTAAGTGAGTAGATATATATCTACGGGGGAAGTCGGGTGGATGATGTATAGCACCCCCACAGTTCGTAGTGTAGCATATGATATGTTATATATTTATATGTGTTTTTGTGAAATGTGGATGATTATCAAGATAGGCTTTAGGTGTTCACGTGCGAGTTTTAGTGTAATTTGGAATAGCGCTTATTGTATAGTTTCTTAGTCGTGAACCCTAGAGTATAGGTGTACACACACATGCACACACGGGATATGTTTGGGTGTATATGTTTATATGTATATATATGTGTGTGGTTTGCATTGGTACGTATATATATATATATATATATATATATATATATATATATATATATATATACATACATACATACATACATATACATATACACGGATGATGAGGATAGTATATCATACTTAGAGATGAGTCGATGTGATTGGGCATGATGTCGTGAGATCGGTGATGTGAATTGGGTCGTGTTATTATATACTACATGATAGTATAGTGGATCGATGGGCGATGTGTTTTATTCACACGCGGATATATATTTGGGGGTATCGGAATGTACTAGACTGTAGATCAGTACCCCTAATTCAGGATATGATGATAATGATATAAGTAATGTGTTATATGTGATAATTGACCCATACCCCGATTTGGGATGCCGTACGATGGATTTTCCGTACGATGTATAAATATGATGATTGATCCGCACTCTCAACTCGAGGATGTCGTATTATATATTTTATCGTACGTGACGCTATTGAGGAGGGGTCACCAACTATAAGATATATCGACTCGGACTTAGGTGTATCTCCTTACTTCTTTGGTTAGTCTCTTAGCTTGTCCTGTAGTTTATTTAGTAGATGTTAGATTTGGGCTCGAGTCATATTTATTTCCAAAACTAACGAATCGTGAGTATTTTAAAGACAGGCCAAGGGATACTACGGATATTTCAAATGACGTACCTTTTCTTAAAAACACCGTAGCCCCTATTTTCTAAACACCACGATTCGTGCTATTTCAAATGCCAAGACTGTATGACTCATATATATTTTGTATATTCTTATATGTTGCGTTTACGATTCATTTTCCGTATATTCTTGCTGTTCATACCGCATTGCATGATTATATTTGCGATTCCTTTGTTTATTATGAATCCATGCTGTCAGGACACCAGCACCATTACCGATGATGCGTATGTCCACGAACACTTGCTTGCTGGCTCACACACATCATCATCGGTTACTGCTATGACACGTACACTTTAGAATTATTACTTCATTGATATGACCTGCTAGCTGGTAGTTTCAACATATTAATAGTATGCGTGCTTTCAGGTGCTAAATTAGACATTTGCATTCTTTACTTAGATATCCAGGCATGTGTATTTATCCATTTGTCATGCAATATTATGGGGCTTTATGTCGGTAATGCACTGTTTATTTACTCTCGATATTTAGGATTTCGGATTTCCATGAGATTTCTGGATTTGGAGAAACCGCAAAGATTTTATAAACTTATAATCATTTTAAAGACAGAAAATTGCGGTTTTCTCATGATATGATTTGAGAGGTGTCCACCATGAGTTTTCTTGGATCTTGAGCGGTATTATACACCCGATTCGAGGAGGAGGAGGAACTGTCTGTGGGTGCATGGTGGACCCGGTGCAGTATCCCGGGGCAAGATGGTCGCAGATGATGGCGTTGAACCTGGCAGGGGAGCACTACCGACCAGTTATTTGTGACGCGGAGGATATCCGGAGGATACCGACGTAGTCATGATATTTGATGATTTGGGCCAGTCCGGATTGCCGGAGCCCGAGATAGTGAGATTTGATGTTATGGGCCAGTCCGGATTGCCGGAGCCCAAGACATTAAGGTATTGGGATATATGTTTTGTGTCGATGCTTGACACGGATTCACTGTTGATTTCATTGATGATACTTCGGTTTTTATAAAGAAATCTCACTGAGATGAGAAAACAGTTTTCTCATTTAGATGTATTCTGTTTTCATGCATTCATATATCACATATATGATATGTTGTTACCTGAGGCGCTGACACGAGCACTTGGTACTACAATATAGTAGATGTTTACCTCGCCATTACTAGATGCTTCAGGCTATATTATTATTAGGATATTATTGTATGACCTAGGATAGAGTCATACATGCGATTTCTTCTCGGTGATATTTTCTACTCACGAGTTGGCAACTCACCCCCGTTGTGCCACAGTTTTTTGCAGGTTTTGCCGTACAGGTTTCTTTGGCGACTTTGCTGGCACACTGCTTCCTTCCGGGTGATTGCTTTGGTAGGTGGGTTCACTTGCATCGTGACCACCATTGTAATTTATTTATATTCTGTTGTATCTAGTAAATCCATCAACCGGACTTGTATATTTGTTAAACTTAGAAGACCACTGTATATTCTTTCGACCTTAGAGTCGCGCGCCTGTATTATTATGGTTTTTCTTTGGTTTTCTTGAGGATATTGCTTTTCTTCTGAGTTTTGATCCTCGCCCTTCGGCGTTGTATATTATATTGCTTGCGTGGTTGTGTCCGCCAATTGGCGAAGAGCTAGCTCTCGCTTGGGGATGTTTTTATTCATTATGTATATTATTCATGTTTGTATCCGTTTGGGGCCAGTATTTACAAAGGAAACTCTGCCGAAATTTTTGGAAAAGACTTGATGTTTTAAAACGCGTACTACGGCTTAATTTGTTAAAACACTTGCTTTAAAACTAAGTTTTTCCTTCACTCTCTTTTCAAATGGTTTAGATTTCTAGGCTTTTGGCTTACTTGAATTAGGTGGGGTCCTATAGAATTCACATGATTCAAGTGCCAATCACGTTCTATTTCGGGTCGTGACACATCCGTCCGAGAGACACTACAGTCTTCTCATAGACGGGGATCAAGAGGATTGCATCATTGACAATGAAGAACCAACTAGCTTCCAGTAAGCCATTCAGAACGGCGACTCGGTAAAATGGCTGGATGCAATTCGGACCAAAATGGAGTTCATATACACCAACAAAGTATGCACTTTGAACATTGCTCCAGAGGGGGTAAAACCCGTAGGCTGCAAATGGATCTTCAGAAAGAAGATTGGTGTAGATGGATAGGTTGAAACCTATAAGGCTAGACTTTTTGCAAAAGGTTTTTGTCAAAGACCTGGTCTGGACCATGATGAAACCTTTTCTCCAGTATCTATGCTCAAATCCATTCGGATCCTACTTGCCATTGCTGCCTTCCAAGATTGTGAGATCTGGCAGATGGACGTAAAGATGGCTTTTCTAAATGGTTATTTGGAAGAGTGCGTCTATATGGATCAGCCAGAGGGTTTCAATCAGAGTGGGAGCAGCGGGACAGTGTGCAAGTTGCTTAAGTCCATTTATGAACTAAAGCAAGCATCGCGGAGTTGGAACATCTATTTTATTGAGACGGTCAAAAGAATTCAAATTTATCAAAAATCCATATGAACCATGCATTTATATTAAGATTGTAGCGAGAACTATGGGATTCCTCGTTGAGTACGTGGATGACATTTTCTTGATAAGAAATGACATTTCTATGCTACAATCAGTCAAAGGATTTTTGTCACAGAGGTTCTCCATGAAAGATATGGGTGATACCAACTACATTCTGGGGATCCAGATCTATCGTGATAGATCAAAGAGACTAGTGGGACTTTTAAAGTCAAGGTAAATCAACACCATGATGAAAATATTTAGTATGGACGATTCAAAGCGTGGTAGTCTACCGGCTTGTCATGAAATCACCCTCTCCAAAGAGATGTCTCCTAAGACTGATTTGGAAAAGGCTCTCATTACATCTATACCCTATGATTCTGCGGTAGGCTCTATAATGTGTGCGATGTTGTGTATCAGACCAGATGTTGCTTACGCACTTACGTGGTAAGCCGGTATCTATCAAACCCAGGGGAGAAGCACTGGATAGCAGTAATGAACATTCTCAAGTACCTGAGAAGGACCAAGTAGATGTTCTTGGTGTATGGCGGAAAAGACCTTCAGATTGAGGCCTTTGTTGACTTCAGCTTCCAAAGTGATAAGGATGACTCCAAGTCCATGTATGGTTATGTATTTACCCTCAGTAGAGGGGCGGTCTGTTGGAAGAGCTCCAAGCAGGACACCGTTGCAAATTCGATGATGGAAACAGAGTAGTTCGCTGCATAAGACGCTGCAATAGAGGCAGTCTGGATGAGGAAGTTCTTAATTGAACTTCAGGTTGTTCCTTCCATTTGTTGGTCCAATAATTTAGTATTATGACAACATACGGCGCTGTTGCTTTATGGAAGGAACCTAGGTCCCATCAGAGATCCATACATATCTTGAGACGGTACCACCAGATCAGGGAGATCGTTGATCCCCAGGAGATCGAGATAAGGAGAGTAGATACGAAGAACAACACTGCGGATCCACTCACAAAGGCCATCCCTCAGACAGTGTTCGAGAGGCTATTCGAGATCTTCGGTCTGCGATATGCCAGTATATAGCCTTAGTGCAAGTGGGAGATTGTTAGTGACATATGCCCTAGAGGCCATTATTGTATCATACTGGATTGTATATTACTTAATGGGAGCTTGGAATATATAAGGATATAGTAACAGTCTTTCCTGAAATGGTAGTATGCTACCTGGTTTATTTCTACCTCAATATGTGCATGTGTTTTCTTAGCATATCGCTTATACATATTGGTAGAGCCCTTAGGATCTTTGCTTGATTACTAGCGTTGTGATGGAAGTCACACTAATGGAGGCTGGATAGTCTATAAGCACATCCTATACAGGTCCCTAGTTGTAGGATTATTAAGACGGGGCATCGATATTCCACAGTAGACTAGTGTATATGCTTCTTATCCAAGCAGGGGAGATGGTATGTCCCACAGCCATTAGTACGTCGTACTGGAGATAGTATGCAGGTGCTCATTAGGTTATGAGTACACTGGACAAGACTTGTCGGGAACTGTTGGTAGGTATTATACCTATCGTCGGGTAGTAGTTCCAAGTTGACATGAGTACAGCTTAGTCCGTCGACTTGACACTGCTACTTCGCCTCGAGTGTGTTCCCACTGTACTTTGATTACTACCCTACCACAGCTCAAAGAAGTCGTGCAAACAGGTAGTAGTTGGGTGCAGTCCCGAAGCACTTGGAGGCAGTGGCGGTTAGATATGATTCATCTCTCCCGGTATTGGCGGTTGATATCGCGCTGTGTTCGGAAGGCCATTACAAAAAGTCCTTAGCCAAGGCAAGTGAGATTTACTGGTAGGTACTCCAGTAGTTTCTCAGGGTGTTTTGGGCTACTCTCGGACACGACTTATTGCGCTATTAGGGGTTTGACGTTTACTTCCCCCTAGGCCCGATATGCATACTCATAGACGAATAGACCAGACTGTACAGAGATTGTCACATACAGGCTCAGTAGGAGTTCGGATGAGATAGCTCATCAGCCTTCTTATAGACATATACCTGCGTAGCCGTTACGTGAAGCTAGTACCGCTTGCGGCTTGTGGTTAAACCCACTGCCAGCATAGTGTTGAGTCTTTAGAGTCCCACATAGAGAGTTTCCCTTCACCGGGCAAAAGGTGTAGAGGCCGTATGGTTTTACGGTAGGGCTTTGATCACTTACGTGTACTTCTGCACGTATGATGATCGGGCGGATAATACTAGTGGGCTTTGGTTTAAACCGGATCCTAGTATTATATTAATGGATTATTTTCGTCTCTTTGTACTCGTATTCTTCGGAATGCGAATGCGGGTATGTATATATGGATGATGGGCGTTCTCGTAATTCTTGTGGGAAAGCTTCTAAATGGGACACCTCATTTAGGGTTTGTTTTTCTTTATGGATTTAAATTTAAATGAGGTGGAGGAAATGAGGTGGAGGTGGATAAAAGATCAAGCATGGCCACTTGGTGACTCATTGTTATGACTTACTCTTTAGATATTTTGAAGCATGCTTGATATTTAGTTAAATATTTATATTTGGTTAGAGATTTATCTTCTAAAATATAAGTATGCTTAATATTTCTAAAAAGTGGGCAGCCATTCTTTTTCCAAGCTCACACACTCCACTCTCATTTTCTTCAAGTCTTCTTCTTCCTCCTCTAAACCCTAAAAGCTCTCATGTGTTGAGAATCCTAGGGTTCCAAGAGACAAATTAATTCATCTTCTTATACTACAGCCTCTAGGACTTCTTGTTTCGTGAACTAGAAGCCGTAGTTACCTCGGATTTGAGGTAGGAGCTCGGACTATAGACTCTCGGGTGGATCGTCTTTGACTCGAGGAGGCTGTCGAGGTTGCTTCGATCCGTTTCAATCCTTGGAGCCTACGATGACGAGGAGGACAGCGAGAAGACCCGAAGGACACGATACTATGAGGTATAACATTCATCCGAGTAGTTAAACCTCAAGTTGTTTGCTAGCTAGGGTTTGTGATCGATCCTTGGTTTAAGTCGGTGTTGCGAAGCCCGTAAAAATCATTTTTTTTGCAATTTCCGCCTCCCTGCGAACACGTGGGGTGCGCAACATCGACTTACACTATGAACCCTACAAGCCTCTTCTTTATAAACTCTACATCCATATTAAAATAGATCTACAACCAACCACCCTTCTTCTATCAACTCGTTTAAAGAAAGAAAAAGGTTCACATTTCCCAGCGGACGACCCGTGTTCATCGCGGCTCGCTACTAGCTACACCGTCTTGATTGCGGTTATTTACAATACTTTTTAATGATCAATCAAATGGCGCCATTGCCGGGGAAACGGCTGTAATTTTTTTCTTGTTATTCGGGTTGATTTCTTATAAAATCCAGCAAACATATTATAAACGAGAACCAAAACCGCATCTTGTGTATTTAACAATTATTATGCGAGTTTTGCAAGGGAATCTGGTGTAACTGGAATAAGGAAACAATGATTTAGAGACTTTCAACATAGCCCAGAGGAGTAGAGGGGAGCACTGAAGAAAATTTGTCAAAAAACCCTACCAACTTGTGGCGGAACCACGGTGGGAAGAAGGATTTTACGGCGGAACCGCGACGCCTTGGAGGAATTGCAGTGCCAAAATTTTCAGGTAATTTTCTATTATCTTTCTCTCTCCTCTAAGATCCAATAATCTGATCTTTCCTGCAGGATTCTTTGCAAATATCGCCACTCAAAAATCTTTTTGCATGTTTTGATATCGGTTTGTTTATCTAAACCGGACATTAAGGGGCAATAACCCAAATCCAGATTAGGTAGGGATTTCATCACCCTTCCTAGGCCTCATAAATCACGAAACGAGCATACTTTCACCCAACATTAATTAAAAAAAAATCTAGACCAAGCCTCTAAGGACCGTCATGCTCAATTAGGACAAAGGAGGGTCGTGGGTAATCTATCGCTTATCTGCATTTCTCTTATGGTGTCCAGGCAAGTGTGACTAAGGAAAATAGTTACTTAATTAGGTCCACTATTTTTGATGATTCGTATAGAGGATACCTCCCACTTACCTGGCCACAAAAGTAATAAAGAGGTAGTAAAGGATTGATCCTGCGACTTTCCTTTGGAAGTCTAGGAGCGGTCTAGTGACTTGACCTAGGTGACCCTAGTTCTAGGGATTGATTGTGCATTTTTTTGATTTGTTGAGTCAAGCCTCATGTTCGACACTTTTTGAAAACAAACCTTCTTAAAAGAGTTCTCACATATCACACGCTGCCACGTGCGCTAAATCCGCTTAGTGCATGATCGGCTGGACACAGGATTCTAGTGCCCGTCTTGTCCGCGTTTTTTCTATCGACTCCAAAGTCGGTACTTCTTCATCTTCTATTTCCCCTCCACCCACCACATCTCCCGAAATGAACGGATCTCCATTGGGATTTCACGATACCACCCTGCCACCACCCGTAAGTGCGCAAAATCAACTGCGCATCTCTCTTCAAGAAATATGCTACTGAAGGGTTTCCTACAGCACCACTACTAAGGTTTGGATGCAACACACATGCCATATTTTAATTTTTTATGGTGCTAAAGAAACATTCTAAAGGATCATGCTAGAAAATTTAGGGCAACAAAACTTTAACACAAACACTAGTAGTAAAAGCTAGGATTTTGAGAGTACAACCTTTGTAGCTCCCTACGCTAGACTCCTTGGCTACTTGAGGGTTGGAAAAAAGTCCGCTTGAGATCTTCTAGGTCTACGACGATTCACCCGGAGTCCTCTTTGTCCAATCTTGAAGCTTCACTTGATCAAGAGAAGAAATGGAAGCTAACACTCTACACTAATGGGCAAGACTAGTGTAGAATGGTGTTGTGGTTGGTTTTCTCACTTCAAAATCCTAACTTGGTAACTCTTTTGCTCACTTGAGAGAACTAGAGAGCAAGAGAGAAAGGAGGAAGAAGATGATGGCTTTCTAAAACTCTAGATAATGATAAGCTTGTTGAATAAAATGAGAAAATGAAAATATATATATTTTCACTCTCTCATTCTCAACCATGGTTATAAAATATCTAGATATTTTAGTTTGGAACAAAAATGACCATGGAAAATGAATCATGGTTAATCCAAGGGGTTAGTGCAAGAATAAAATATTAAACCATGAAACAAATTCCATTTTCATTTTCCTTTTCCAAAAATAATATCCATATATTTTATAAAGGGTGTGAGTCTTATATTGCCACCATCCACTATATCAACAACCATGATAGAATGATGTATGCATGTATGTGTGTATGCACATCCATATGTGCATGAATAAGAATGAATGCATACATGCATGCATACAACAAAGAGACAAGAAATGATTTCAAGTGAGAAACTAATGGTCAATGATAAATGAACACTTGATTTAGCAACCCGGTCATATCACATACGACCCGACCAAAAGCAAACTGCCCGATTAATATACGGTATCTCATACACGCATTTTAACCGGGTCCACGCGCATATCTCATATGTGCACCACATCGTTTCGCCTGGACTAGGCAACTCCATTGTGGGACTCTAAGACTCGTCAATACGCCGGCAGTGGGTGATGATCATATCAAGCACTCCCAAGCCGCAAGCGGTCAGCTAAACGTAACGGCCACCCGGGTATTGAGCGATCAGAAGAAAACAAGCGAACCTGTTACAACTCCCGTCGAGCCAACCGGCAACACTACCGTACAGTCCGGTCTCTTCGTCAGATATGCTGCATATCAAGTCTAGGGATGGTAACGTCGAACCCAATAACTCAATAAGTCGTGCTGATGAATGGTCTATAACAGATCGAGAAACTACTGATAACACTTATCAGTAAATCTCAACAGCCCTGGCCAGGGACTTACTGATATAGCCAGTCGAGCACAGCACAGCGTCAACTCCCAATACCGGGAGAGATGAAACCCCTCCTATCGCTCATCACCTTCATGTTTCTCGGGACTGTACCCAACGGCCACCTGTTTGCACGACTCAGTAGAGCCGTGGTAGGGTGGTAGTCAAAGTACAGTGGGAGAACACACAAGACTCTATGACGATCTCGGGTCTACAGACTAACCTGCACCGGTGTCATCTGAGAACTGCTATCCGACGATAGATATAATTCCATATAGGAGTTCTCGGTGAGTCCGTCCAGTGTACCCAGTCACCACTGAGCACCCGTATACGATCTCGATATCAAACATCGATGAATGTGGGAACATCCATCGCCCATCGTATGGGTTTAGTATCATATACGCTAGTCTACTCTGGTATATCGATGCCCCGTCTCGATACACCTACGACTAGGGACATTCCAGGATATGCTTATAAACTACAGATGTCCCACTAGTATGATCTCTATCATAATCACAGTAGTCAAGCCTATATCCTCAGGGCTTTATCAATATGTGTGAATGAATAAAAGCATGATCAAATCAACATGTCAGATAAAGAAGAACCAGATAGCTTACTATCATGTCGAGCAAGAATGTACACTGAATATATATATACATGTATAAATACATCCACTATCATATAATGGCCTCTAGGGCATACATATATCCAACAATCTCCCACTTGCACTAAGGCCAGTTATTGGCGTATCTCATACCCAACATCTCAAAAAGTCGCTCATACTGCGGCTGAGGGAGGGCCTTAGTGAGTGGATCCACGGCGTTATTCTTTGTGTCTACTCTCCTAATCTCGATCTCGCGGCGATCTACAATCTCCCGGATCAAATGAAAGCGCCTCAGGATGTGTCTGGACCGCTGATGGGACCTGGGCTCCTTGGCTAACGCTATAGCCCCATTATTATCACAATACAATAGTATTGGATCAATAATGGTTGGAACTACTCCTATCTCCGAGACGAACTTCCTCATCCAGACGGCTTCCTTGGCGGCATCATTCGCAGCAATGTACTCAGCCTCCATCGTAGAGTCTGCAACGGTATCCTGTTTGGAACTCTTTCAACTTACCGCCCCTCCATTGAGGGTAAATACAAACCCAGAGATAGATTTGATGTCGTCCTTATCGCTCTGGAAGCTCGAATCGGTAAAGGCCTCCATTTGGAGATCTCCATTACCATACACCAAGAACTATTCTTTAGTCCTTCACAAGTACTTAAGAATGTTCTTCACAGCTATCCAGTGATTCTCCCCTGGGTTGGATTGATACCTGCTTACAACACTAAGTGCATAAGCTACATCTGGTCGTATACATAACATCGCATACATTATAGATCCTACTGCCGAAGCATAGGGTATAATGCTCATGCAAGCTCTCTCTTCATCGGTCTTTGGGCAAGAGTCCTTAGAGAGAGTGACCCCATGGCAAGCGGGTAAGGCACCCTGCTTGGAGTCTTCCATACTAAACCCTTTTAGGATGGTGTTGATGTACCTGGTTTGGGACAATCCCAATAACCTCTTGGATCTATCCCTATAGATCCTAATGCCCAGAATGTATGTGGCATCACCCAGGTCCTTCATGGAGAACTTTAGTGATAAGAAAGATTTGACCGACTGTAGCATAGGAATATCATTTCCTATCAGAAGAATGGCATCCACGTACAATACGAGGAATGTGACAACTCTCCCTACAGCCTTCTTATCAACACAAGGTTCATCTGGATTTTTGATGAAATCAAACTCTTTGATAACATCATCGAAACAGATGTTCCAACTGCGTGATGCTTGCTTTAACCCATATATGGATTTAAGCAATCTACATGATTTCCCGCTGCTCCCGCTGCTCCCACTGTCAATGAAGCCCTCTGGCTGATCCATAAAAACGCATTCTTCTAAATCTCCATTTAGAAATGTCGTTTTAACGTCCATCTGCCAGATTTCATAGTCATAGTGAGCAGCAATAGTAAGTAGGATCCGAATGGATTTAAGCATGGCTACGGGAGAAAAAGTCTCGTCATAGTCCAAACCTGGTCTTTGACGAAAACCCTTCGCCACAAGTCTTGCCTTATAGGTCTCTACCTGCCCATCTACACCAATCTTTCTTTTAAAGATCCATTTGCACCCCACAGGTTTTACCCCAGGGGGTACAACGTCCAAAGTCCATACTTTGTTGGTGTACATAGACTCCATTTCGGATCTCATGGCATCCAGCCACTTCACAGAGTCTCCACTCGTGATAGCTTGCTGAAAGCTGGTAGGATCATCATCCTCCATGATGCAGTCTTCTCTGTCACCATCATTGAGGAAACCGTAGTACCTCTCCGGTGGGCGAGAAGTCCTACCAGACCTACGGAGTGGCCAAGGTTCCTCAGTTTCTATTGCAACAGCTGGTTCAACCAAGTCGTTATCTGTAGTTTGTGTCTCTAGAACCTCTTCTAGATCCACCACATTGCCATCAGCTTTATCTGTGAAAAACTCTTTTTCCAAGAATGTGGCATACTTAGAAACAAACACTTTTTGTTCCTCCTTGTGGTAGAATAGATATCCATAAGAATTCTTTGGATACCCCACAAAATTACACATGACCGACCGTGTCTCAAGTTTGTCCGGATTCTGCATTTTAACATAGGCCGGGCAACCCCAAATCTTAAATCTCTTAAGAGATGGTCTCTTCCCATGCCATATCTCATATGGCGTGGTAGACACGGTTTTGGTTGGGACCCTGTTCAGTAGAAACGCTGCAGTCTCTAATGCATGCCTCCAAAATGAGACGGGTAACTCAGCATCACTCATCATGGATCGGACCATATCTAATAGGGTCCTATTCCATCGTTCTGACACACCGTTGTGCTGTGGTGTGTAAGGAGGAGTGAGCTGAGAGAGAATCCCATTCTCTTTTAGGAAGTTTGCAAATTCTGTACTGAGATACTCTCCACCTCGATCTGATCGAAGCATCTTGATACTCAAGCCTGTTTGTTTTTCTACTTCTTGTTTATATTCAGTGAATTTCTCGAAAGCTTCGGATTTGTGCTTTAATAAAAATACATGACAGAATCTTGAGAAATCGTCAGTGAAGGTAATGAAGTATGAAAAACCGCATCTAGCCTGTGTAGACATTGGCCCACATACATCACTATGTATGAGGCCTACGAGCTCAGTAGCTCTTTCTCCGTGTCTGGTAAACGGAGTTTTGGTCATTTTACCCTTGATACAAGACTGGCAAGTCGCATAAGATTTATATTCGAAAGGGTTTAAATATCCATCTTTGTGTAACTTGTTTAGTCTTGTTTCGTTAATATGACCAAGTCTACAGTGCCAAAGAAAAGCTTCATTTATTTCTGAAAGTTTTCTTTTATTAGTGTGTTGTATGCTGAAAACTGTGTGTTGATTTAGGACGTATATCCCGTTATTAAGCGTACCATACCCAACCAACATTTGATTCAGGTGAATGTTCATAACATTTTTCCACAATACAAAATTATATCCTTCATTGTCTAACAAAGAAACAGATATTATATTACAAAGCATACTTGGTACAAAATAACATGGGTTCAAAACCAATATATACCCAGATGGCAACCCCAAGTGATACTCTCCCACTGCGACTGTATGTACATTGGAACCATTTCCAACGCGGAGAGTATGGTCACCTGTCTTCAAAACCTTTCTATTTCTCAGCCCCTGCATGGAATTGCAAATGTGAGAACCTGAACCAGTATCTAATACCCAGGACGCAGAGTTTATTGAAAAACAGTTTTCTGTCACAAACACACCTGAAGCGGAAGCATCCCCATGCTTCTTCTTGAGATTTAAGTACTCTGTGCAGTTGCGCTTTCAATGTCCTGTTTTGTGGCAATGAACACATTCCCCTTGCCTCGATTCTCCAGCTTTGGACTTGCCCTTCCCCTTAACCTTTTAACTCCACCCCTAGGCTTGGTGGGCTTCTTCTTCATCTTTCCCTTAGCCTTAGCCTTTGGGCGAGAAGAAGAAGATTGCCCAACACTCAAAACGGGAGTTTTCACTGATTTCAGTGTGCTCTCTGTACTCCTTAACATATTAAGGAGTTCAGGTAGTTCCTTCTCCATGTTGTGCATGTTGAAGTTAACTATAAATTGAGCAAAGGTGGAGGGGAGGGACTGCAGAATAATATCCGTATATTGTTCATTGTCCATCGTCCAACCAAGGTCCTCAAGCTCTTCTATGAGAGCTATCATCTTCAGAACATAGTCTCCTACTGGTGTGCCAGGGGCCATTCGCATCTGAAACAATTTCTTTGATGCTTCGTATCGTAATACGCGGAATTGCTCTCCATACAACTCCTTTGTATGGAGGAATATGGCGTGAATGTCCATATTCTCGTGCTGCTTTTGATGTGTGTTATCCATCGATGCAAGCGCGAGGCATTTGACCGTGGCACAGTCAGCGTCCCATGTCTTGCGGACTTCTTTGTCCGCAACTGAGGATTTTGGACCTGGGACGGGCGGGGCTGGAGCCGTGAGGACATATGATACTTTATCATAAATCAAGGCTATTTTCAGATTCCTCAGCCAGTCTTTATAATTGGTCCCATTCAGTTTATTTTTATCTAGTAGAAGCTTGAGTCCTGTCATGGGTATCTGCCATTAAGAGAGAGAAAAGAATACACTCAGCGAAAGCTCTTGCAAAGATCAGATTGGTTATTATCTTGTCTAATCGATTTCTCCCATTGCTTTAATCAAGTTTTTCTTTCAAACCTTAAAAAGAAAACTAGCCAGGATTAATTACAGTCTACAACTTCGCCAACCGTTCAGCCAGGCCAGTGTCGGTACTTGAGGGAGGTTCCCCGTGCTTTCGCACGGACCTAATTAAAGTAAACCTCGTTTTCCCAGAGGCGTAGCCCGTTAACACCTTTCTAGACACCTAATGGGTCAGGTAATTGTAAACTGCAAAACTCTCCTGGGAGAAACTATTGCCCACAGTGGGATCGGGATCCAACCATCATATGGAAGGAATGCAATCTCATTGCAAATTTCAACTATTGAAATTCCCGATGTGTTATTTACCCCTAGTACCTATGACCATAACTATGGTCAACAAATCATAAGTACTAGTCAAGTTCTACCCGTCATTTCTTGATTAATTAGACCCACCCACATGACCCTTAACTATGGTCAACAAAGTCATATGAATGTTCTAATTAATCTGCATCATGCGCAGTGTAGGAAGACATCACTTAGCTACCGTACACTACGCCTTAACTATAGTCAACAAACGTAGCACGAATACAAAGTACTCTACTTCCTAAAATGATGGAGGGTTGCGGATGATTTTTAAGAAAATCTTTAACGCTTTGAACTTGATATCGTCGTAGAATCAAATGGTTTTCAAAAGGAGTGGCTTGAGCTCCGCAGTTTTGAAAAGTAGCTTTTTCATAAAGAGCCGAGTGGTTTTCAAATCCGATTCTATAACATCTTTTAGGTTTATTTTCTTTACATTAATCATATTAATGTAGCCCCATCATTTAAGTCCTTAAGCCAATCAGAGAAAAGAAACGAAAATACAACGTACGCTTATGCCATCCGCATTCGCCGCAATGTTCCGTTATGCACCGTTAGGTTACTTAACTAACGGCATACCGGGACGGGACTAGCGCGGGTGTAAAACATAAGCAACATCTACTATATATCATATATATAATATATCATTCGTCTCAGATATGACATCACAGTATGCAGGCAGCAGAAACATAGATATAATGTGGGATATACTAGGACGTCCGTATTTAGTATCTAGCCAATCAATAGAAAATACGGATTCCACAGTCACGATGAATAGCCAAGCCCACACCCCTAGACCCCTATGAGAGCGGCAAGCGACCCTACCAGTTCTGGAGTTTAGGAGATCCGGTCTCGACTTCTCGAGATGGCCTCCCACTGAACCCCAGAACCCGGTCACTTGTGCTCCCCTCCTTGGGTCTATCCTAATGCGGAAAAGTAAATAATATACAACACTGGTGACATCAACCTCAACCCGGAAGTGCCCCAAATAAAATAATATTACATTATATTTGAATTTTACATGAATGAAAAGAAAACTCTTATCTCACATAAAAAAAACCCGGCTATTCAATTGCGACAATCCTGTACATCATATCTCAGCAACACATAATATCATATATCATCAACGTAAGTAAGTATGCGTACCCCGATTGTCGTTGATGTATAGCAATGAAACCGGCGATAAGCGACATACTACACTTACGGTCACAGAAAAGAAAGTGTAAAACTACAACATTTGGAATCCACAATCACTTTAGACAACGCAAATCCGAAATATCACATACTTCGCATTTCATGCCTAACTATGTGAATTCCACATATTGTATCACATTCCAGATAAATAGACAATATTAAACTTTTCCGATCGAATAATCAAATACCCAAGATTTCCTAAATAGCTCAACACTTGAGCGGAGTTCAAAAATCCCGTAACGTGTCACAGTAGCAGCGGTCCAGCCGTAGAAGGGTCAAGCCAACGCCTCACATGTGGCACGCCGTACTGCCCCAAACCCTAAGGTTTAGAGGCAGTTCAGACGGTCACATAATCGAGTTAAGGTTTGTGTTCTTCTAGAGGGACCACCACGTTACTTGCACGTATTTCCGAAAATTTAAACTCGAGAAAAATTCAATACTTTAAAAAAATTTCGTGCCGGGAAAAAGTGAGTTAATGATATCCGTTCGAACTTTTTAATACTTTCTAAATTACCCGAAAACAACACGAAATTAAATATTCCGATCGAATCAACGAATCCAAAACAATCCCTAGAACACTCAACACTTGAATCATATTAAAAATACCCAAAAATATCTAAAAGCAGGTAAGAAGATTACTGTACAAAAACGAGGACATAAAGCATCTGTACGGCCGTGGATCCGCGGCCTAAGCAAGGTAAGGCCGCGGTTCCACGGCGATATGTACGGCTTATGGCTTCGTATTTTACAGTTTTGCTTAGATTTGCCTGCTGAATTTTTTAAGTATTTTTAATTCTGAAAAAACACAGTTTTTAAAAATTGTCCAGAGAAGAGTTAAAAATCTGTATTTTTGGTTCGATCGGAGTTTTAACTTCGCCTAAGATTCTAGCTTGGCTCTGATACCATGAAGGGTTTCCTACAGCACCACTACTAAGGTTTGGATGCAACACACATGCCATATTTTAATTTTTTATGGTGCTAAAGAAACATTCTAAAGGATCATGCTAGAAAATTTAGGGCAACAAAACTTTAACACAAACACAAGTAGTAAAAGCTAGGGTTTTGAGAGTACAACCTTTGTAGCTCCCTACGCTAGACTCCTTGGCTACTTGAGGGTTGGAAAAAAGTCCGCTTGAGATCCTCTAGGTCCACGACGATCCACCCGGAGTCCTCTTTGTCCAAGCTTGAAGCTTCACTAGATCAAGAGAAGAAATGGAAGCTAACACTCTATACTAATGGGCAAGACTAGTGTAGAATGGTGTTGGGATTGGTTTTCTCACTTCAAAATCCTAACTTAGTAACTCTTTTGCTCACTTGAGAGAACTAGAGAGCAAGAGATAAAGGAGGAAGAAGATGATGGCTTTCTAAAACTCAAGATAATGATAAGCTTGTTGAATAAAATGAGAAAATGAAAATATATATATTTTCACTCTCTCATTCTCAACCATGGTTATAAAATATCTAGATATTTTAGTTTGAAACAAAAATGACCGTGAAAAATGAATCATGGTTAATCCAAGGGGTTAGTGCAAGAATAAAATATTAAACCATGAAACAAATTCCATTTTCATTTTCCTTTTCCAAAAATAATATCCATATATTTTATAAAGGGCGTGAGTCTTATATTGCCACCATCTACTATATCAACAACCATGATAGAATGATGTATGCATGTATGTGTGCATGCACATCCATATGTGCATGAATAAGAATGAATGCATACATGCATGCATACAACAAAGAGAAAAGAAAGGATTTCAAGTGATAAACTAATGGACAATGATAAATCAACACTTGATTTAGCAATCCTGTCATATCACATACGACCCGACCAAAAGCAAACCGTCCGATTAATATACGGTATCTCATACACGCATTTTAACCGGGTCCATGCGCATATCTCATATGCGCACCACATCGTTTCGTCTGGACTAGGCAACTCCATTGTGGGACTCTAAGACTCGTCAATACGCCGGCAGTGGGTGATGATCATATCAAGCACCCCCAAGCCACAAGCGGTCAGCTAAACGTAACGGCTATCCAGGTATTGAGCGATCAGAAGAAAACATGTGAACCTGTTACAACTCCCGTCGAGCCAACCGGCAACACTACCGTACAGTCCGGTCTCTTCGTCAGATATGCTGCATATCAAGTCTATGAATGGTAACGTCGACCCCAATAACTCAATAAGTCGTGCCGATGAATGGTCTATAACAGATCGAGAAACTACTGATAACTCTTATCAGTAAATCTCAACAGCCCTGGCCAGGGACTTACTGATATAGCCAGTCGAGCACAGCAGCATCAACTCCCAATACCGGGAGAGACGAAACCCTTCCTATCGCTCATCGCCTTCGTGTGTCTCGGGACTGTACCCAACGGCCACCTGTTTGCACGACTCAGTAGAGCCGTGGTAGGGTGGTAATCAAAGTACAGTGGGAGAACACACAAGACTCTATGACGATCTCAGGTCTACAGACTAACCTGCACCAGTGTTACCTGAGAACTGCTATCCGACAATAGATATAATTCCATATAGGAGTTCTCAGTGAGTCCGTCCAGTGTACCCAGTCACCACTGAGCACCCGTATACGATCTCGATGTCAAACATCGATGAATATAGGAACATCCATCGCCCATCGTATGGGTCTAGTATCATATACGCTAGTCTACTCTGGTATATTGATGCCCCGTCTCGATACACCTACGACTAGGGACATTCCAGGATATGCTTATAAACTACAGATGTCCCACTAGTATGATCTCTATCATAATCACAGTAGTCAAGCCTATATCCTCAGGGCTTTATCAACATGTGTGAATGAATAAAAGCATGATCAAATCAACATGTCAGATAAAGAAGAACCAGATAGCATACTATCATGTCGAGCAAGAATGTACACTGAATATATATATATATATATATATATACATGTATAAATACATCCACTATCATATAATGGCCTCTAGGGCATACATATATCCAACAGCTACCCCATACATGGACCCCTTCCTACTTGTCTTTCTCTTCCACCGGCCAATGGGGGTAATTTCGAAATTAAACCCCACTTTATCAACTTGTTGCCCAAATTCCACGGGCTTGAATCCGAAGACGCATACGTTTTTATAACCAAATTCGAAAACATATGTCCAAGGATGAACATAACACAACTTTCAATGGATACTATGAGATTACGTTTTCTTCCTTTTACCTTGTGCGATCTAACAGAAAAATGGATTTATAGCACTGCCGCACATTCTATCGCTAAATGGGACGAATTCGTCATAGCATTCCTTAAGAAATTTTATCCCAGTCACAAAACCGCCCATGTTCGAAGCGAGATTAACCAGTTTACCCAACTTCCCAACGAGCCATTCTTGAAATGCTTTGAATGGTATAAAGATCTTCTTGTACAATGCCCCCATCACGGAATTGATGATGGCAACTTTGCTGAATTATATATAAGGGTGTTAATCCTGCCACGAAATAAATGCTTGAAACCATTTGTCAATGCCCTTTCATATCAAAAGAAGATGGAGAGCCATGGTAATTTCTGGAAGATATCGCCGAACAAACCTCACAATGGGAGAGCGTTAGACCAACATCATCTTCATCTAAGGCAGGTATCCATCAACTCGAAGTTTCCATCGCAGCGAAAGCCGAAATGACCGCGATGCAAAAGAAACTTGAAGCTATCGAAAACAATGTCTCCCCAACCTCCCTAAACCAAGTTACGCCCCCCAAAACCGTGTGTGGGTGCTGTTTTGACCCATCACATTTAACGGAAGAATGTCCTTTGAATCCTCCGTTTCAAGGTCATGAACAAACGAATGCTGCTTTTCAGCAACAACCTAGAAACGACCCTTATTCATCTACTTATAATCAGGGATGGAGGAATCACCCAAATTTCGCTTGGAACCAAAACCAGTCTCAAAATCAAAATCGGTTCCCAAGCCAAAATAATTATCAAAGGCTTTCTCCACAGCAACAACATCCACCACAACAAAATCAGTACCCCTTTCAACCGCAATCTTTTCAAAACCTGGCCAACAACTTTGATCCTTATAATAATATTTCAACGGTTGGTACCGATAAAGCCTCTGCACACGAACACAACTTAGAAACGTTCATTAAACAATCTACACAAACGACGGCTAATTTAACATCTTCTATCCAAATGTTAGTGCAACATACTGCTTCCCACAGTGAAAGCATAAAATCGATAGAAGCACAATTTGCACAGTTAAATGTCTCGATGAGTGAGAGAGAGAAAGAGAGAATTCTATCTCAAGCTCTACCAAATCCCGGCCACTCACAAAGCGCGAATCTCATCCTTCGAAATCATAATGTAAGTGCCGTAACTACGTTGAGATCGGGAAGAGTGCTGAATAACAATATTGGTGAACAAGTTGAAGTAGATGATATTGATGAAACCCCGACTACTATTTCTACTCTTATTTCGTCTAATCCAACATCTTCTTCCGAGCTTATTCTCCGTTTTCCACTAGGCTCGAACCCTCATTCTACTTCCTTGAAGGAATTACCATCTACAACCATCACAAATCCAATTTTGGGATCCATTCCATCCACATAAACTTCTCGTCAAAATTTGGACCCAACCCTTATTGATAAAACTCATTTTCCACACAGGTTGAGGGCCAACAGACCAAGTCCCTAAATAGAGAAGATTGTGGACATTTTAAAGCAAGTTAACATAAATATTCCTCCCCTAGATACTATCAAACAAGTTCCTTCTTATGCGAAAATTTTAAAGGGCTTGTGCACTAGGAAGAGGAAAACTCAAGTACCTAAAAAGGTTTTCTTAGCGAGTAATATGAGCAATTCTCTTACCCAATTGGTTCCCATGAAACGTAAGGACCCCGGTTGTCCTAAAATATCTATAACTATTGGAGGTAAAAATATAAATCATGTTCTACTCGATTTAGGTTCTAGTGTTAACTTACTTCCATATTTTGTTTATGAGCAATTAGGGATAGGAGAGTTGAAACCTATGTATTGCACTCTCCGGATGGCCGATCTGTTGGATATAGTGCCCTCAGAGTCAATTATTGGATCGTAGGAACGTGATTGCAATGATTGAGGGAGGACCTATACCGGTAGGACAGTCTTACTCGAAAGGTTTGTATACTATCTGGTTTGTCTTTATCATCGTGTATATGGTGTAGGTGACATTGTAGTTCACTATTATACGTTGATAGAGAATAGTATGCTACCATGGTTTGTCTTTATCATCGTATACATGCTTTAGGTGACCTTACAGGTCACTATTGCACGTTGATAGAGCCCTTAGGATTTTTTCTTGACGGCCATCAGTATGATGGCGATCATATACATGGGAGCTGGGGTCTATAAGCACATCCTTAAAAGGTCCCTAGTCGTGGGAGTTTTCGAGACATGGCATCGATACTCCGGAGTAGACTAGTGTATACAGTCGAGACCCCGACGAGGGGCGGTGGCCGGTCTCACAATCCATTGGTGTCAGTTGGTTCACCTAAGATATATACAGGTGCTCATTGGGTTATGAGTACATCGGACAGGACTCGCCGGGAACAAGCTAGTTGGTATTATACCTGATGTCAGATAGCAGTTCCCTGGTGACATGTGTACAGGTTAGTTCATCGACCTGAGATCGTCATTTGTCTCGTGTGAGTTCCCACTGTACTTTGATTACTACCCTACCACGGCTCAAAGAAGTCGTGCAAACAGGTTTTAGTTGGGTACAGTCCCGAGCCACATGGAAGCAGTGAGCGGATCGGCAGGGGTTTCGTCTCTCCCGGTATTGGGGGTGAGATCGCGCTGTGTCTAGGAAAGCCATTACACGAAGTCCTTGGCCAAGACAGAAGATTTACTGGTAGGTATTCCAGTAGTATTTCAGGGTGTTCTGGGCTACACTCCGACACGACTTGTACCGCTTTTGGGGGTCTGACTTTTACCAACCCCCTAGGCCCGCCATGCGATGCTCATAGACGAACGGACCGGACTGTATAGATATTGTCACTGACAGGCTCAGTAGGGTATCAGGATGAGTTCGCTCATCGACCTCCCTTTTGGTCAATACCTGGTAGCCCGTTACGTACGGCTAGTACCTCTGACGTGCTAGTGGCTAAATCCATAGCCAAAGTATTGACGAGTCTTTAGAGACCCCACAGACAGTTTCTCAAGTTTTGGACGAAACGTTGTAGAGGCCGTATGATATATGGCAGGGTCCGATCATATACGTGCAGTAGTGCACGGATCATGATCGGACGGATCATACTAGTGGGCTTTGGTTTATGCCGGATCCTAGTATTAGATTTGTTGGATTACTTTAGTCTCATTGCATTCGCATTCGGTCGGAATGCGGATGCAGATATGTATATACAGGTGAGGGGTATCCTTGTGATCCGTCACGAGTTTACTTTAGATGTTGCCATATCTTTTTATTGTTGTAAGCATTTGGGTTAATGTTTACAAATGGAAATTGTGAGCTAGAAATCATCATGTAGTGCATTTAATGTGGCATGTGCAAGAGTAGTGACTCATGGTCTCTTTTATTGTGCATATGTCACATTATGTGATAGTTTTGTGTGTTGAAATGAGAGGATGAGAGAGAAGGGCAGCTATAAGGTTGTGGGTTTGCTCTTGTGTTTGATAATTTCTACTCACTCTCTCATTTTATCACACATACAACAAATGAAAAAGAAAGCTTCTTCTTCTTCTCCTTCCTCTAGCTCACAACCTCCATTAATGGCATTATCTCTAACCTCCATCCATACAATGGATGCAAGAGACAAAGTGATGACACGCATTCTCTACTTCACCTTAGGCACGTCGGCTAGCAAATTTCATGCCCGAGTTGTTTCGGATGAAGCGAGAGCCCGTAAAAAGACTCGATGATGTGGTGCCCTTTCCGACGAGGAGATCGAGACCGGAGATGCCGTGAGGAGCTTGGGATGGTGGCCAAAGACCGAAGGACACGGATCGATCGTTATAGCTTTTCTATCCCTTCTCTTGTTGTTAGTTGTAGGTTAATGGTTCGATCCGGGTTTTAAGCATACGATAGCGCCGGTTTCTAGTTTGAGAAAAAATTTCGTTTCCGCATTTTGGCCTCGGAAAGACGGCCGGGGCGCTACCGTAGACTTACATGGTATTAGAGCTAGGCCATTAACCTTTACTAGCTTGCTCTAACGTGTTTAGAACTTCGATCGAACGAAAATTCCGAAACCTCGATTCCAAGTCATCAAGTTTCTGTCGAATTTTTTTTATGCTCTAAAATTTTTTTTGGGTATGTCAGAAAATAAGGCAGGGTTTTTTAGGGGCACTATAGAAATTTGGTAGATTAATTCCTCAGGAACGCCGCGGAACTGCGGCCTAACCCTCGTTTTGGCCGCGGTTCCGCCGCTATTCTAGCTCTTCATTGGACCAAATTTCTTCAGGTGGTCTCTGACTTAGAAATGGGGTTTCTGGTATTTTTTTGTTTTGGCCCAGATTATTTTGAGTACTGGGAATTATACTTGGGGCCCACTTTGGGAATTTTGTCGATCGAAAATTTTAAACATGTTAGTTCATAGTATTTACATTATATCTACGACCGTGAATGTCATTTGATCGGTAAATCTTGTCTAATTTCTATAGTTCTTTTAGACGGATTTGCGAATATGACATTCACGTTGATGTGCTGTGTTGTGCTGTGATATTGCGGATTTGTTGTGGTGGATAGCCTGGTTGTAATGGTAGTACAGTTTGGTTGTATTTGTACATTTGATATTGCGGGGCGAGCGTCCGACATGTGGACTACCGTCACTGCCTGTTTGTATATTATTCTTTTGGGGCACGTCCAGGCTGAGGTTGATGTACCCGTTGTATATTTTACTTTCAGTACTAGGATTACCCCACAGTGGGGTGTACGGATAGCCGAGTTCTAGAGGGCAACGAGCCCGCATCTCATAGCTTTGAGACGGAGGGGGCTTCACTCTAGAATTGGCGGGCTATTCGCCGCACTCATAGGGGGTACAGGTTGACCCAAGGAAAGGTACTCAAGTTACCGGATTCCGTGAAGTGCTGGGTGGTCCATTCACTTTGTTGAAGGGGGCTGCCTCGCTTCAGGTTTTGGCGGGTAACTTGCCGCACCCGTAGGGGTCTAGGATTTCATTGCACAGGCTATCCACACGACCAGGGGAACGTCGGATTTCAGTAGCGGCTCTATGAAACCCGGGGATCCCAGATTATCTGTATTGTTCTGTGATGCTTATTACTCTCTGTGATGTTGCATTTTATTACGCCATGAGCGATTATTATATATTGATATATATACTAGTAGATGTTGTATATGTTTTACACCCGCGCTAGTCCAGTCCCCGCTCTATCGTTAGTTAAGTAACCTAACGGGTAATGACGGGACGCAGTGGCGAATGCGGATGGCATATACGTACATCATATTTTCGTTCTTTTGTAGTGTGATTAATTGATAGGAATGCATTGAATCGGATCAATGTAAGCTAAACAAACCTATTCTGATTTTGTTGGAACATTTTTCAAAAAAAGCTGTTATTGTAAGGACGTTCTCTTTTGTTTTGCACAGTAGTATTCAGTTGGAATATCCTGCACCTCAGTCGACGAGGCAAGGGCCGATATCCCTTCACCGGGAGTGACCCCTTGGATAGAAGTTTGCGTCAGGGTAATAACTTCACTATAGTCGATTAATTTATGCTTTGCATCGTGGTATTCAGTTGGAATATCCTGCACCTCATTCTACGGGGAAAGAGCCGAGATCCCTTCACCGGGAGTGGCCTCTTTAGTAAAGGTTTTCGCCACTATATTTTTATAAAAAGCTATCCGGTTCCTTCAACGATATTAAGTTCATTACGTTAAAGGTTTTTCGCCAAAAACCAGCCGTAGCCCTCCGTCATTTCTTACAAGGATTACTTAGTATTCGTGCTGCGTTTGTTGACTGTGTCAAGGCATAGTGTGCGGTAGCTAAGTAGTGTTTGTTTATAGCATATTAATGGGATTGGTTAGGACAGTCAAGCGGCCTTGTTGACTGTGTCAAGGGCTCATACGGGTGGGTTTAATGCAATCCAGGATAATGACGGGTTGAACTTGACTAGGACTCTTTGATTTGTTGACTGTGTCAAGGTCACTTGGGTCCTAGGGGTAAAAATCATATCGGGAGTTTCTAAAGAAACTGAAACTTGCCAGGCATGCGCATACCTTCTGGAGTGTGATAACGTGAGTGGATTCTATCACGTTATCATGTGATGATAGTTGGATCCCGATTTCCACTGATGAGTTGGTTTACTCCTCGGATGATCCCGACTAATTCTTTTTTCAGGTTTGGAGGAGAATTTTAGTATACAGTGGGAGGTTTCCTGATTAGATAAATTGGTAACCATTCTGATGTAGGTTAGAGTGCACGCAGAGTGTTTCTTTTCTCTCTCTCTTTGGCAGTGACCATGACCCGACCCTTGACTATGACTCAGTGACCAAGTTAATCGAACCTTCTTAAATACTAGCTTTTGGATTGTCTGAGTTGCATACCTCATTGCCACTCCTACTTTTACCCTTTTCTCCAGAACACCCTGTATTATTACGAACATCCACTTCCATTGGATAAACCATCGTATGGTTATATATGAACTCGAAGGAACTTGTTCCAGATTCGAGGATAGTTTCCGGTTCTGGAGAAAATGAATAGGACTGTTTAGTTGTCTTTTCCTTTTACCTTCTTTCATGTTGTGAGTGCTCCTTGGATTAGGACGGTATACCTATTACGCTAATTGGATAGTCTTCTTCCAAACCATAGGCAGGTGCCGAACGGTAGGGAATGAAGAAAGCCAATTAGTCTAAGTGTGGTGTACAGAAAGTATTAAGTAAAGACAAATAAAGGGATTAGAAGGAGGGCAAAGTAAATTGCGACTGCTATTCACGACCAAACCAAGTATTTCATTACCACTCCCACTTCACCTTTGTATTTCTCCAGAACACTCCGTATCACTACGAAGATCCACAGTTATTTGGATACTCCATCGTATGGTTATATACGAATTCGAAAGATCTTGTTCCAGTTCGGGGATGGATTCTGGTTCAGAAGAAATAGGAATAAGGTTTATTCAGTTGTCTTTTATCTTTACCTTCTCTCGCGCTGCGAGTGCTCCTAGGATTAGGACAGTACACCTATTACGCTTATTGGATAGTCTTCTTCCAAACCATAGGCTGGTGCCGAACGGTAGGGAAGGAAGAAAACCATTTAGCCTAACGAAGGTGTACAGAAGGTAACGACTAAAGACAAATAAAGGGATTTGGAGAGATGGCAAAGAAATATACAGTTATAGTCATGAATCTGGATAATGGAAGAGGCATTACTAGGAATACCCGGATACCCCTTCGAAACATTTACATGTTTCATTTTCACTGTGTACTGTTAAAAGAAAACTGATTTCCCAATTAGTCCTTGCTCCAGGGTATGTATTTACCAGGTTTGATTCTCACATCTGTATGGTTTTACTGATGATGAGTGGGAGTAAGTTATTGGGAATTGGGTGATCTTCCTCATTATATCGGGATTCGATGTAATTGGTGATATTTGAGGAAATCACCTGGGTTGTTTGCCGGATGGCAAATATTTGGTTTTGAATATCTGTTGTTATGCACCAATTTCAAATTGATATATCTGTACGTTTATTTTTATAAAGTGAGATATAACTTTTTGAAATTATGTCTATGACATTTACCTATATCAGTGGATGGTTAGATAAGGAGCATTAAATATCGGTGTAATTCTTCTTAACCATAAGTACAATTTTCAACCTGCGACACACAACGAATGAGTTATTAGACTCAGGGGACTTATACAGAGTATTGTATTTTGTCCAGTGTCCATGAGGACAGAGGGGTTGGTACTCGTACTATATTCTGTTTACTTGTGACTTCTCTAGTTCTTAGACACGTGTTTCGTAGAAATACAAGGTCTAAGTTTTAAGAACTTATTGGTATAAGAATAAAGTAGAGAACCAGGCGTTTCAAGTATCAGGATTCTTCAAGGTGATCGAAGATGTAGATACTTGTGTATGGTATTCAGTTAATAGTAATGATTAAGAGAACTTGCTTCTCTTTTAGGTTACTCATAATTGGAAGCACTCCTAAGTTGAGTAATGTTGATCGGCCTCTCTCCATTTAGTTAACATGCACTGGAGACAGCTGCATGATTTGAATCTGGTTCCAATTAAATCAGTGCCTCTGTTTCTATATTGGATATAGAATAGTTCATATCTTAACAATGTTAAGGTACGGGGAGTTGTCCGGCTTATGCTTAAAACCAGACTCTGGATAACTCAAGGCACGTATCTGTAATGGCTGTTTGTGGGTTGACCTGGGCTATGACGAGGGTTGATTTTCTACCATCTGGAAGATCAATAGTGATATTGTTCTTGACTCGCCACAGTTTTAATAAAAATGGATTTTTTCAGAAAACAGTAGTGGGAGTATGGTAGAACTGGAAGTGATTCCAGAACCGCAAACGATTACTGAAAATTTAATAGGACATAAAGATTCAATCTATTTTGACGTTCCATTGGCCACTCCGCAGATATGGTGGGTAATCTCAGGCACCCGCGAAGTAATCCGGTAGCCTCAAGGACGGTGACAGGGAGGTTCTTGTTTACCCAGACTTGTCATTGCTGTTGTTCCATACTGTGAGACCCGGCAGGAGGATGAGTATAGCATCGTTCTAAACTAGCTTTAGAAGTATACGTGTATATGACTCTGCCAGAGGGTTGTCGTAGTCAGTGGGAGCAGCGGAAGCATAGTAGACAAGTAGCTTATGTCTATTTATGGACTAAAGTAGATATAGCGGAGATAGATCATCTATTTCTGATGTGACAATCATAGGTTTGACTTCGTCAGAATAGGGGATGGATCTGTTAAGAAGGTAGTAGGGTGTGATGTCCTGGTATTTGGATGACATACACAGAGCGGGAAGTGAAATTCCTATACTACGATCGGTTATACTTTGGTTGTTACACAGTGGTTTCTCCACATAGGATATAGAAATAATATCAGACATTCTGGTTACTAGATCTATAGTTTTAGATCTAGATTTAGGTGGTCTCCCAATATGGTTACTTAGACAGCATTCTAAAGGTGTTTTTAGAATGGACGACTCCTGGCATGGTGGTGTACCTGCAGGTGATGGAGTCACCCTCTCTAAAGGTGTCTTACAGACTAAAGGGAAGAGGGATGTGCATGATTGGCAGATCACTTGCTTAGGCAATTGAGTTGATTATAAGATGTCAAGTACCACACCAGATGTTGTTTTTGCACTAGATGCAATAAATTGATATTAATCCTATCCTGGAGAAACATTCGGAAGCAGTTTTAGAACATAAGTGGAAGTTCTAGGGATATGATAACAACGAACTCTTTCGGGAGATGGTTATCATTCCAGGCTCCCAAGGTGACCTGGATGAAAGAGTGACTGTCAGAGTTATAGTTTTTCCTCTGACGAGGGGCAGTTGTTTGGACAGGAGGTCCAAGCGGATACTGAGGGAGGCATGGCGCAGGATACTGATTAAGTTCAGTTGACGATACAGTCTAAGAAGTTTGGATTTGGAGTTCATTTATGAACTAGGTCCCATCAGATATCCAGACATATTCTAAGACAGGTATTGCTCATTTCGGGAGATGGCTTTCTCCGCGAACTTGAGATTAAGAGAGACATAGAAAGAAACATCAGGGCGGATCCACTCACTGAGGCTATTTCTCGAATGCAATAGTTTCGCAAACGAGCTTTGTGAGACTGATTAGTAGAGGAGTTGGGTGTTCGGTATCATACGGGATGTGAGTATACGACATCGCAATAATTAGCCATGAGTGCAAGTGGAAGATTGTTGGATATAGTGCCCTCAGAGTCAATTATTGGATCCCAGGCACGTGATTGCAATGATTGAAGGAGGACCTATACCGGTAGGACAGTCTTACTCGAGAGGTTTGTATACTATCTGGTTTGTCTTTATCATCGTGGATATGGTTTAGGTGATATTGTAGTTCACTATTACACATTGATAGAGAATAGTATGTGTAGGGTTCCTAGGCATCCTAATAAAGTCTCACAAGGCATCAACCATGCCAATTTCAAAAATTATTGGTGCCGAGAAACCCTAACACGGATCGTTGACTAGATGTTTAAGCGAAAAAGTAAACTAGTTAACTACTTAACTAGAAGTGAGAAGCTACAACCTTTGTAGATCCGGATTTTCACTTCCTTAGCTCCACGTGGGTGTCCTCTCGCTGTCCATCATGAATCCCGAACCCGATCGTCGGCTTCATCGGAGAAACGGGCGAGCTAGGTCGTCGGCTTCGTGTCAAAGACGATCTACGTCGAGGTTGCACTAGTTCAAGCTCCGACTTTACAAAGTTGTGAAACTTGTGAAGAAAACACCCAAAACAACTTGGCAAGAGGTAGAGGGTGAAGAAATAGGAGGTGGGTTCACTTTAGAATTGGATTTCTCTCACTAGAACTCAAGTTGTCATTAAAGTAGCAAGCTTTTTCATTTTAGAAGAAGAAGATGATGAAGCTAGTTATGATAAGTTCTCTTTTAAAAATTGAAAAGAAAATCCAAACTTATCATAACTTTAACTAGGGTTAAGTGTAGAGAATAAACCATGGTCATTTGAGTGGGTTAGGGTTATGCATGAAGACAAGAATGGTTAGCAAAGTCAAAGCTTCATGAAGCTTCAATATGAAACAAAAATTGCTACCATTTTCATCTTAAAGTTTATCCAAATAAATGAATAAACAAATAAATGAATAAATGCATAATCAAAACCCTAATCTCAAGTTAACTATGGTTTAATTCTATACACTTAACCATATGATCAAGTATCATCAAACATGATACAAATATGTGCACAAAAGTATATCACATATACAATGTGTAAATCAAGTGAGAAAAATCCGTTTAAAATGAACCAATACTAGTTAATGCAAAGTAATATATCAAATATATAATTATACATTAAATCATTAAATCAACACTTGATTCAATGATCCGGTCATGTCGCACATAACCGACTAGTATTCAATGCATCGATTTATCGAATCAATGATTCGATAACTAGGTCATATCTCATACAACCAATCGAAACATTAATCGTGAGAATCAAATACGGTATCACATACACGCATTATTCTCGGTCCCGCACATATCTCATATGCACTCCTATTTCGTTTCGCTTGAGCTAGGAAACCTCTGTGTAGGACTCTAAAGACTCGTCAATACGCCGGTAGCAGATGATGATCATATCAAGCACCCACAAGCCGCAAGCGGTCTGCTAAACGTAACGGCCACCCGGGTATTGAGCGATCAGAAGATCGACGAGCTAGCCCGCTCACACTCCTGCGAATCCGACCAGTAACACTTACCATACAGTCCGGTCTCTTCGTCTTATATGTCGCATATCAAGTCTAGGGGTAGTAAACGTCAGACCCCAATAACCCGATAAGTCGTGCCGATGTGAGGCTAATAACGGGTCGAGAAACTACTGGTAACACTTACCAGCAAATCTCTGATCAGCCCTGGCCAGGGACTTCCCTGCTACGGCCAATCGAGCACTGCGCAACATCAACCCCCAATACCGGGAGAGACGAAACCCCTCCTATCGCTCATTGCCTCCATGTGACTCGGGACTGTGCCCAAAGACCACCGTTTTGCATGCCCTCATGGACGTGGTAAGGTGGAGATCAAAGCACAGTGGGAATCACACAAGACTCTATGACGATCTCGGGTCTACAGACTAACCTGTACAAGTGTCACCTGAGAACTGCCATTTGACGTGAGGTATAATACCATCTGGGAGTTCTCGGCGAGTCCGTCCAGTGTACTCAGTCTCCACTGAGCACCCGTATACCATCTCTGATGTCAAACACCAATGGATATGGGATCATCCATCGCCCATCATATGGGTCGAGAAGCATATACGCTAGTCTACACTGGTATATCGATGCCCCGTCTCGATACACCCACGACTAGGGACCTTGAAGGATGTACTTATGGACTACCATGTCCCCACTAGTATGATCTGCATCATAGTCCAGGTTGTCAAGTACAAATCCTAAGGGCTTTACCAACATGTAACTATAAGACAGTATAAAGAGACTAGTGTACATGTTAAGATAAAGAGCAACCAGATAGCATACTATCATGTCGAGCAAGAAAGTCATCTCTATATATGTCCAAGCATCCAATATAATATACATCATCTGTACAATACTGGCCTCTAGGGCATACATACAACTAACAATCTCCCACTTGCACTAGGGCCAGCTGCTGTAGTATCGCATACCGAGCATCCCGAAGAGTCTCTCAAACTGTATCTGGGGAATGGCCTTCATGAGTGGATCCACGGTGTTGTTCTTCGTGTCAACCCTCCTGACCTCGATCTCCCGGCGATCAACTATCTCCCGGATCAGGTGATACCGCCTCAGAATATGCCTGGATCGCTGATGGGACCTGGGTTCCTTGGCCAAAGCCACCGCTCCATTGTTATCGCAATACAAAGGTATTGGATGCACAATGGATGGAACCACACCAAGTTCAGAAATGAACTTCTTGATCCAGACAGCTTCTTTAGCAGCATCGTTGGCAGCGATGTATTCAGCCTCCATCGTCGAGTCTGCCACGGTTTCCTGCTTGGAACTCTTCCAGCTAACCGCCCCTCCGTAAAGGGTAAAGACAAAACCCGACTGCGACTTAGAGTCGTCCTTATCACTCTGGAAGCTCGAATCGGTAAAGGACTCCACTTGGAGCTCTCCGTTACCATACACCAAGAACATATCTCTAGTCCTTCGCAAGTACTTGAGAATGCTCTTCACAGCTGTCCAGTGACTCTCTCCAGGATCAGCTTGATAGCTGCTCACTACACTTAGTGAGTATGCTACATCGGGTCTGGTACATAGCATCGCATACATGATAGAGCCTACTGCCGAAGCATAGGGTATCCCTTGCATGCGAGCTCTCTCCAAATCAGTCTTGGGAGACATCTCTTTGGAGAGAGTGACTCCAGAGATCGTGGGCAAGTTCCCACGCTTGGACTCTTCCATACTAAACCTCTTTAGTATGGTGTCAATGTACCTGGATTGGGACAATCCCAAAATCCGTTTAGATCTATCTCTATAGATCCTAATTCCCAATATGCAGGAGGCATCACCAAGATCTTTCATTGAGAATCTTTGTGATAAGAAGAGCTTGACCGATTGCAGCATAGGAATATCATTTCCTATCAAGAGTATGTCGTCCACGTACAATACGAGGAAGACAACCTTACTCTCTGCCACCTTCTTGTAGATACAAGGTTAATCTGGATTTTTGATGAAATCAAACTCTTTGATAACGACGTCAAAGCAGATGTTCCAACTCCGCGATGCTTGCTTTAATCCATAAATGGATTTAAGCAGCTTGCACACCTTCCCGCTGCTCCCACTGTCTACGAAGCCCTCTGGCTGAGTCATGTACATGCACTCTTCTAAATCACCATTTAGAAAGGCGGTCTTAACATCCATTTGCCAGATTTCGTAGTCATGAAAGGCAGCAATGGCAAGCATGATTCGGATGGATTTAAGCATAGCCACTGGAGAAAAGGTTTCGTCATAGTCCACACCTGGTCTTTGACGAAAACCCTTTGCTACAAGTCTAGCTTTGAAAGTCTCCACTTTCCCATCTACACCAAATTTCTTCTTGAAGATCCACTTGCTCCCAATGGGTTTTACCCCTTCAGGAGCAACTTCCAAAGTCCATACTTTGTTGGTGTACATGGATTCCATCTCGGACCGCATAGCATCCAGCCATTTCACTGAGTCCCTACTCGTGATGGCCTGCTCGAAGCCAGTTGGGTCATCATCATCCATGATGCAATCCTCGCTTCCACCATCAATGAGAAAACCGTAGTATCTCTCAGGTGGACGAGAAACCCTACTAGATCGGCGGAGAGGCTGGGGTTCGTCGGGTACTACTGAATCCTCTGGTTCCACTAAATCTTCAGTTTGAGTTTGTGTAGCCGGAATTTCTTCCAGTTCTACCATATCCCCACTAATTTCTTTTGCAAGAAATTCCTTTTCTAAAAAGGTGGCATGTCGAGAAACAAACACTTTTTGTTCCTCTGTATGGTAGAAAAGATATCCATGTGAATATTTGGGATATCCCACAAACTTACATAGAACTGACCGTGCCTCGAGTTTGTCCGGATTTTGCCTTTTGACATAGGCCGGGCAACCCCATATCTTAACTCGTTTAAGACATGGTCTCTTCCCACTCCATATCTCATATGGTGTGGTAGGTACAGATTTAGATGGAACTTGATTCAATAGGTATGCTGCTGTCTCCAGCGCATAACCCCAGAAGGAAATAGGTAACTCAGCTATACTCATCATAGAGCGCACCATATCTAATAGGGTGCGATTTCTCCGCTCCGATACACCGTTGTGCTGTGGTGTATAAGGAGGAGTAAGCTGAGAGAGAATCCCATTCTCTTTTAGGAATTCCAGGAATTCATTGCTTAAGTATTCTCCTCCTCGATCAGATCGTAGGATTTTAATACTTTTTCCGGTTTGGTTCTCAACTTCTTGCTTATATTCCCTAAATTTCTCAAAAGCTTCTGATTTGTGTTTCATCAGGAACACATACCCGAACCTAGAGAGATCGTCAGTGAACGTAATGAAGTATGAAGAACCATCCCTGGCATGTGTAGACATGGGACCGCATACATCACTATGTATCAGTCCCAAGAGTTCGGTAACTCTTTCTCCGTGTCCCGTAAACGGAGTTTTGGTCATCTTGCCTTTGAGACATGACTGGCAAGTGTCATAAGATGAAAATTCAAACGGATTTAAATATCCATCTTTATGCAACTTAGCTAGTCGTGTCGCATTGATGTGACCCAGTCTACAATGCCACAAGAAGGATTCGTTGAGTTCAGAACTCTTCCTCTTGTGTGTGTTTGTTATGCTCAGAACTGTTGATTAATTTAGAACATAAATGCCATTGCACAACGTGCCTGATCCAACCAACTTTTGGTTATGGAAAATGTTCATAACATTGTCCTGTAATACAAAATTATATCCCTCTTTACTTAATAAAGAAACCGATATAATGTTGCATATCAGGTTCGGCATGTAATAGCATTCGTTCAGAACCAATGTATTACCTGTTGGTAATACAAGGTGATATTCCCCGACAGTCTTAGCTGCAACAATTGCACCATTTCCAACTCTAATGTCTTTATCACCTTCTCCAAGTTCTCTACCTTTCCTAAGCCCATGTAACTGATTACATATATGGGATCCTGACCCGGTATCTAATACCCAGGACGTAGAGCAAATGGAGAAACAGTTCTCTGTAACAAACACACCCGAAGAAAATGCATCAACATGTACTTTCTTCATCCGGGTGGCATGAGAATCCTGGTATTCCCCTATGTCCTGTTCATTCCTATAACTCTTATAAGAAAGAACGGAACCAACGTTCCCCAGTACAGTATAACATGTGAGTTCGGTCAATACATCCATATTATTATCTTTATTAGGGCATGAAATGGTCGCTACCTGGAGAGAGAGAAGAAAACACTTTAGCGTATGCTCGTGCAAGATCAGATTGGTTATTATCTTATCTAATCAGGATGGCTCCCACTGCTTTTTATCAAATCTTCCTTCAAACCCTAAAAGGAAAGACTAGCCGGGATTAATTACACACTACAAGTTCGCCAATCTTTCAGCCAGGCCAGTGTCGGTACTTTGAGGGAGGTCCCCCGTGCTTTCGCACGAACCTAATTAATGTAAACCTCGTTTTCCCAGAGGCGTAACCTCGTTAACACCTTTCTAGACACCTACTTGATCGGCTAATTGCAATGTGTAAAACTCTCCCAGGAGTAACTCTTACTCGCAGTGGGTATCGGGATCCAACTATCTCATAGAAGGTATGCAATCTCATTGCAAATTTCAACACTTGAAATTCCCGATAATATTTTACCCCTAGTGTCCTATGACCTTGACAAAGGCCAACAAATCACAGGATGCTAGTCAAGTTCAACCCGTCATTTCTTGATTGAATCAAACCCACCCGCACGACCCTTGACAAAGGCCAACAAGGCGTACGACTACCCTGAAACAATCTGCATCATATGCATAATCAGATAATCACTATTTAGCTACCGCACACTACGCCTTGACAAAGGCCAACAAACGCAGCACGAATACTAAACAGTTCTTATCTGAAATGACGGAGGGCTACGACAGGTTTTTCTGAAAACCTATTGCGTAATGAACTTGATATTGTTGTAGAATCAAATGAAGTTTTGAAATGGAGTGATTTTGAGGCTTTTCTAGTTTTGCTAAAGGAGTCACTCCCGGTGAAGGGATCTCGGTCCTTTCCTCGTCGAATGAGGTGCGAGATATATCATATATATCACTGTGCAAAGCAAAAACTCTTAAAAGCAATCAAAGCCAAACTGAGTGTGTAGCATCTGCCAGTTATTGCTAAAGGAGTCACTCCCGGTGAAGGGATCTCGGTCCTTTCCTCATCGAATAAGGTGCGGGGTATATCATATATACCGCTATGCAAAGCAAGAACTGTAGCTACCTGTTTTGTTTAAAAATATGATTCTACAACATCTTAGGTTTCTTTTCTTTCATTAATCACATTAATGAAGTCCCATCATTTAAATACCTAAACATCACAGATAGATATGACGTACACTTATGCCATCCGCATTCGCCTCGATGTCCCCTCGTGCACCGTTAGGTTAGGTAACTAACGACAGAGCAGGGCAGGGCTAGCACGGGTGTAAAACATAAGTAACGTCTATATAATATATCATATATACTATATACTATATCCATCACAGAGTCACAACACAGATATCGCAGCAAAATAAACATATGAAATATTGGATATACTAGGACGTCCGTGTTTTCAATACGAGCCAGTATAAAACACGGATTCCACGGTCGTGATGAATAGCCAATCCCACACCCCTAGACCCCTACGAGAGCGTCAAGCAACCCTGCCAATTCTAGGGTTAGGAGACCCGGACTCGACTCCTCGAGTTGGTCTCCCACTGGACCCCAGAACCCGGTTACTTGTGCTCCCCTCCTTGGGTCTATCCTAATGCGGAAAAGTAAATAATATACAAAAGGTGACAACTTCCGCTACCTGGAAGTGCCCCAAATAAAAGAATATTACATACAAGTTTTTAAATAAATGAAAATGAAAGACACTCATCTCACATAAAAACCCCCGGCTATTCGAACACGACGATCCAATATAACATATCCAGCAACACATAACATCACATGTCATCAACGTAAGTAAGTATGCATACCCCAATTGTCGTTGACGTATAGCAACGAAACCGGCGATATCTGCATACTACACTTACGGTCACAGAAAAGAAAGTGTAAAACTACAACAATTGGAATCCGCAACCTTTTTAGACATCGCATGCCTAATCAAATGAAATACTTAGACATCACATGCCTAATAGATATAAATCCCGCATTTTAGTCTCATTATCGAAAACTCTTTTCAATATCATATGGGACTAAACTGCTAAATTTATAACATTCATTCAGTTATCTCATAACTGTTTGTGAATTCCAATTATTGTATCACATTCCAGATAAACAGAAAATGTTAAACTTTCCGATCGAACAGTCGAATACCCAAGTTTTCCCGATACAGCTGAACACATGAAATAAGTCTAACAACATTCAGTTCGTGCCTCAGTACCAACGGTCCAGCCGTAGAAGGGTCAAGCCAACGCCTCACATGTGGCACGCCGTACTGCCCCAAACCCGAAGGTTCAAAGGGCAGTTCAAGACGGTCACATAATCGAGTTAAGGTTTGTTGTCTTCTAGAGGGTCCATCGCGTTACTTGCACTACTTAGAACATCGTTAAACTACGGAAAAATCCAACACTTGGAAATTTCCCGACAGGGGAAAAATTGGGTATTTATATCCGGTCGAACTTTTTAACATATTCTAAAAATTATCCGGAAATACACAAAGACGAAATTTGATACCCCGATCGAAACACCGAATCCCCAAAGCAACCCCAGAAAATTCAACTCTTGAATAATTATTAAAAATTCCCATAAAACTCAGCACCAGAAAAGAAGAATTACTATGCAAACAATATTGGGTAAAGTGAACAGTTGGCCGCGGAACAGCGGCAGAAGCCATGCTTCTGCCGCGTTTCCGCGGCTGTTTGGAAGCTTCATGAGCTCGTGTTTCACCATAATTCTTAGATATTCCTGCTGAATTTTTTAGGCATTTTTAATCTTGAAAAATCCCAGATTTTAGAAAATGTACAGAGAGCATGTTAAGTTTAGGGTTTCGGGTTCGTTCGGGCTTCAAATTGCGTCTAGACTTCGCCTAAGGCTCTAGCTAGGCTCTGATACCACTGTAGGGTTCCTAGACATCCTAATGAAGTCTCACAAGGCATCAACCATGCCAATTTCAAAAATTATTGGTGCCGAGAAACCCTAACACGGATCGTTGACTAGATGTTTAAGCGAAAAGGTAAACTAGTTAACTACTTAACTAGAAGTGAGAAGCTACAACCTTTGTAGATCCGGATTTCCACTTCCTTAGCTCCACGTGGGTGTCCTCTCGCTGTCCATCATGAATCCCGAACCCAATCGTCGGCTTCATCGGAAAAACGGGCGAGCTAGGTCGTCGGCTTCGTGTCAAAGACGATCTACGTCGAGGTTGCACTAGTTCAAGCTCCGACTTCACAAAGTTGTGAAACTTGTGAAGAAAACACCCAAAACAACTTGGCAAGAGGTAGAGGGTGAAGAAATAGGAGGTGGGTTCACTTTAGAATTGGATTTCTCTCACTAGAACTCAAGTTGCCATTAAAGTAGCAAGCTTTTTCATTTTAGAAGAAGAAGATGATGAAGCTAGTTATGATAAGTTCTCTTTTAAAAAATGAAAAGAAAATCCAAACTTATCATAACTTTAACTAGGGTTAAGTGTAGAGAATAAACCATGGTCATTTGAGTGGGTTAGGGTTATGCATGAAGACAAGAATGGTTAGCAAAGTCAAAGCTTCATGAAGCTTCAATATGAAACAAAAATTGCCACCATTTTCATCTTAAAGTTTATCCAAATAAATGAATAAACAAATAAATGAATAAATGCATAATCAAAACCCTAATCTCAAGTTAACTATGGTTTAATTCTATACACTTAACCATATGATCAAGTATCATCAAACATGATACAAATATGTGCACAAAAGTATATCACATATACAATGTGTAAATCAAGTGAGAAAAATCCGTTTAAAATGAACCAATACTAGTTAATGCAAAGTAATATATCAAATATATAATTATACATTAAATCATTAAATCAACACTTGATTCAATGATCCGGTCATGTCGCACATAACCGACTAGTATTCAATGCATCGATTTATCGAATCAATGATTCGATAACTAGGTCATATCTCATACAACCAATCGAAACATTAATCGCGAGAATCAAATACGGTATCACATACACGCATTATTCTCTGTCCCGCACATATCTCATATGCACTCCTATTTCGTTTCGCTTGAGCTAGGAAACCTCTGTGTAGGACTCTAAAGACTCGTCAATACGCCGGTAGCAAATGATGATCATATCAAGCACCCACAAGCCGCAAGCGGTCTGCTAAACGTAACGGCCACCCGGGTATTGAGCGATCAGAAGATCGACGAGCTAGCCCGCTCACACTCCTGCGAATCCGACCAGTAACACTTACCATACAGTCCGGTCTCTTCGTCTGATATGTCGCATATCAAGTCTAGGGGTGGTAAACGTCAGACCCCAATAACCCGATAAGTCATGCCGATGTGAGGCTCATAACGGGTCGAGAAACTACTGGTAACACTTACCAGCAAATCTCTGATCAGCCCTGGCCAGGGACTTCCCTGCTACGGCCAATCGAGCACTGCGCAACATCAACCCCAATACCGGGAGAGACGAAACCCCTCCTATCGCTTATTGCCTCCATGTGACTTGGGACTGTGCCCAAAGACCACCGTTTTGCATGCCCTCATGGACGTGGTAAGGTGGAGATCAAAGCACAGTGGGAATCACACAAGACTCTATGACGATCTCGGGTCTACAGACTAACCTGTACAAGTGTCACCTGAGAACTGCCATCTGACGTGAGGTATAATACCATCTGGGAGTTCTCGGCGAGTCCGTCCAGTGTACTCAGTCTCCACTGAGCACCCGTATACCATCTCTGATGTCAAACACCAATGGATATGGGATCATCCATCGCCCATCACATGGGTCGAGAAGCGTATACGCTAGTCTACACTGGTATATCGATGCCCCGTCTCGATACACCCACGACTAGGGACCTTGAAGGATGTACTTATGGACTACCATGTCCCCACTAGTATGATCTGCATCATAGTCCAGGTAGTCAAGTACAAATCCTAAGGGCTTTACCAACATGTAACTATAAGACAGTATAAAGAGACTAGTGTACATGTTAAGATAAAGAGCAACCAGATAGCATACTATCATGTCGAGCAAGAAAGTCATCTCTATATATGTCCAAGCATCCAATATAATATACATCATCTGTACAATACTGGCCTCTAGGGCATACATAAAACTAACAGTATGCTACCGTGGTTTGTCTTTATCATCATGTACATACTTTAGGTGACCTTACAGGTCACTATTCCATGTTGATAGAGCCCTTAAGATTCTTGTTTGACGGCCATCAGTATGATGGCGATCATATACGTGGGAGCTGGGGTCTATAAGCACATCCTTAAAAGGTCCCTAGTCGTGGGAGTTTTCGAGACAGGGCATCGATACTCCGGAGTAGACTAGTGTATACAGTCGAGACCCCGACGAGGGGCGGTGGCCGGTCTCACAAGCCATTGGTATCAGTTGATCCACCTAAGATGTATACATGTGCTCATTGGGTTATGAGTACATAGGACAGGACTCGCCGGGAACATGCTAGTTGGTATTATACCTGACGTCAGATAGCAGTTCCCTGGTGACATGTGTACAGGTTAGTTCATTGACCTGAGATCGTCATTTGTCTCGTGTGAGTTCCCACTGTACTTTGATTACTACCCTACCACGGCTCAAAGGAGTCATGCAAACAGGTTTTAGTTGGGTACAATCCCGAGCCACATGGAGGCAGTGAGCGGATCGGCAGGGGTTTCGTCTCTCCCGGTATTGGGGTGAGATCGCGCTGTGTCTTGGAGAGCCATTACACGAAGTCCTTGGCCAAGGCAAGAGATTTACTGGTAGGTATTCCAGTAGTAGCTCAGGGTGTTCTGGGCTACACTCCGACACGACTTGTACCGCTTTTGGGGGTCTGACTTTTACCAACCCCCTAGGCCCGCCATGCGATGTTCATAGATGAACGGACTGGACTGTACGGATATTGTCACTGACAGGCTCAGTAGGGTGTCAGGATGAGTTCGGCTAGTACCTCTGACATGCTAGTGGTTAAATCCACAGCCAAAGTATCGACGAGTCTTTAGAGTCCCCCACAGACAGTTTCTCAAGTTTCGGGCGAAACGTTGTAGAGGACGTATGATATATGGCAGGGTCCGATCATATACGTGCAGTAGTGCACGGATCATGATCGGACGGATCATACTAGTGGGCTTTGGTTTAAGCCGGATCCTAGTATTAGATTTGTTGGATTACTTTAGTCTCATCGCATTCGCATTTGGTCGGAATGCGGATGCAGGTATGTATATACAGGTGAGGGGTATCCTTGTGATCCGTCACGAGTTTACTTTAGATATTGCCATATCTTTTTATTGTTGTAAACATTTGGGTTAATGTTTACAAATGGAAATTGTGAGCTAGAAATCATCATGGAGTGCATTTAATATGGCATGTGCAAGTGTAGTGACTCATGGTCTCTTTTATTGTGCATATGTCACATTATGTGATAGTTTTGTCTTTTGAAATGAGAGGATGAGAGAGAAGGGCAGCTATAAGGTTGTGGGTTTGCTCTTGGATTTGATAATTTCTACTCACTCTCTTATTTTATCATACATACAACAAAAGAAAAAGAAAGCTTCTTCTTCTTCTCCTTCCTCTAGCTCACAACCTCTATTAATGGCATCATCTCTAACCTCCATCCATACAATAGATGCAAGAGACAAAATGATGACATACATTCTCTACTTCACCTTGGGCACGTCGGCTAGCAAACTTCGTGCCCGAGTTGCTTCGGATGAAGCGGGAGCCCGTAAAAAGACTCGATGATGTGGGGCCCTTTCCGACGAGGAGATCGAGACCGGAGTGCCGCGAGGAGCTTGGGATGGTGGCCAAAGACCGAAGGACACGGATCGATCGGTATAGCTTTTCTATCCCTTCTTTTATTGCTAGTTGTAGGTTAATGGTTCGATCCGGGTTTTAAGCATATGATAGCGCCAGTTTCTAGTTTGAGAAAAAATTTCGTTTCCGCATTTTGGCCTCGGAAAGACGACTGGGGCTCTACCGTAGACTTACACGATCGATCTATCACCCAATCTCGGGGTGGGCTAGAGGTCGTGTTAATCAAAGTCGGGGAATTTATATTCCTTGTGGACTTTATAGTTATAGATACTGTTGGATATGTAAGCCCTTGATGCCTTCATTGTATAGGATGCTAGGGATATGTATGTACAGAACTGCTGGGTTCGCTTAGCATCCTCACTAGATTTCGGCAAGCATCAAGTATGCTATATCAAAAAAACTAGGGTGCCGAGCGAGCCCGACTAAGGATCTAACTAAAAAATTAGGGTTTTATATGCAAGTAAACAAACTTTACACTAAGTGATATAGGAATACAACCATTGTAGACCGGTCCTTCACTTCTAAAGCTCCTTGTAGTAGTCCCTTTGCTCCAAGTAGTGGTGTCCCGGACTCTCCTTAGGCTCCACTGGGCGAAAGGAACGAGCTTGCTCAAAGATCTTCGAGGCCGAAGATGGTCTACGTCGAATAATCGCTAACTCAAGCTACCTCTTCACTAATTGATGAATTAGTGAAGTAAACAACCTATACTAAACAACCTATACTAAATGGCTAGTTAATAAATATCTAGAGTAAAACAAAATTAGTGGACTAAGTCAAGGTTTCTATATGCTTCCACAAGCATCTTAAAGCATGTCAATTTCCACCTAATTTTGATTTATCTCTTAATAATTAATCACCCAAATTATCTTTAGTTTGGTATGAGTTTCATACACCCAAGTCCAGTGTATCATCTAGCATGACACATAAATAAATACATTAATATATATCACATATATATTTAAATGTATTTGGAGAAAGCAATTTCTTAAGTGAGCTAATATTAGTTAATATATATTAATATATCAAATATATAATTATATATTAAATTATTAAATCAACACTTGATTTAATAATCTGGCTATATCACATACAACCGACTAATATCATTTATATGTATATCAAATATACATATAACAAATTTTTGAATCAACATTTGATTCAATAATCCAGTTATATCACATATAACCTATATCGCGAGATTAGAATACTTTATCACATACACGTATCAATCTCGGTCCCGCACATATCACATATGTGCCCTACTTCGTTTTGCTTGAGCCAGAAAACCTCTATGTAGGACTCTAAAAACTCGTCAATATGCCAACAGTAGGTAATGATCATATCAGTTACCCAAAATCCGTCAGCGGTACTAGCTGGACGTAACGGCTACCCAGGTATTGAGCGATCAGAAGATCAACAAGCAAGCTTGTCCATACTCCCGTGAATCCAGTAAGTAACACTACCATACAGTCCGGTCTCTTCGTCTGATATGTCGCATATCAGGTATAAGGGTGGTAAACATCAGACCCCAATAACTTGATAAGTTATGCCGGTGTGAGGCTCATAATGGGTCAAGAAACTAATGATAACACTTACCAGTAAATCTCATCATCAGCCCTGGCCAGGGACTTCCTGTTATGGCCAATCGATCATAGCGCAACATCAACCCCCAATACCGGGAAAGAAGAAACCCCTCCTATCGCTCATTGCCTCCATGTGACTCGGGACTGTACCCAAAATCCACCTGTTTACATGCTCTCCTGAACGTGGTAGGGAGGAAATCAAAGCACAGTGGGAATCATACAAGACACTATGACGATTTCGGGTCTACAAACTAACCTGTATCAGTGTCACCAAAGAACTGCTATCTGACGTTAGGTATAATACCATCTAGGAGTTCTCGGTAAGTCCTGTTCGGTGTACCCATTCTCCAATGAGTACCTGTGTACAATATTTGATATCAAACACCAAAGGATGTGGGATCATCTATCGCCCCATACAGGGTTAAGAAACGTACACACTAGTCTACTCTGGAATATCGATGCCCTGTCTCGATACTCCCACGACTAGGAACAATTAAAGGATGAACTTATGGACTACCCTGGCCCCACTAGTATGATCTGCATCATAATCCTGGTAGTCAAGTACACATCTTAATGGCTTTATCAACATATGAGAGCAAGACAGTATCACAATACTAGTCTGCATGTTAAGATAAAGAGCAACCAGATAGCATACTATCATGTTGAGTAAGAAAGTCCTCTCTATATATGTCCAAGCATCCGTTATAATATACAATCATGTACAATAATGGTCTCTAGGGCATACATACAACTAACAATCTCCCACTTGCACTAAGGCCAGTTGTTGTAGTATCTTATACCCAACATCTCGAAGAGTCTCTCAAATTGTATCTAGGGAATGGCCTTCGTGAGTGGATCCGCTATGTTATTCTTCATGTCAACTCTCCCGACCTCGATCTCCCGGTGATCAACTATATCCCAGATCAGGTGATACCGCCTCAGAATATGCGTGGATCGCTGATGGGACCTGGGTTCCTTGGCTAAAGCCACAGCTCTATTGTTATCGCAATACAAAGGTATTGGATGCTCAACGGATGGAACCACACCAAGTTCAGTTATGAACCTCTTCATCAAGACAGCCTCTTTGGCGGCATCGTTGGCAGCGATGTATTAAGCTTCCATCGTCGAGTCTGCTACGGTATCTTGCTTGGAACTCTTCCAACATACCACCACTCCATTGAAGGTGAAGACAAAACCCGAGACCGACTTAGAGTCGTTATTATCACTCTGGAAGCTCGAATCGGTAAAGGACTCCACTTGGAGTTCACCGTTACCATACACCAAGAACATTTCTTTAGTCCTTCTTAAATACTTAAGAATTTTCTTCAAATCTGTCCAGTGATTCTCCTCAGGATCCGATTGATACCTGCTTATAACACTAAGTGCATACACCACATCTGGTCGGGTACATAACATCGCATACATGATAGACCCGACTGCCGAAGCATAGGGTATCCCTTACACGCGAGCCCTCTTCAAATCAGTCTTGGGGGACATCTCTTTGGAGAGAGTGATTCCTGAGATCGTGGGTAAATTCCCATGCTTAGAATCTTCCATACTAAACCTCTTTAGTATGGTGTCAATGTACGTGGATTGGGACAATCCCAACATCCATTTAGATCTATCTCTATAGATCTTAATCCCTAAGATGTAGGAGGCATCACCCAGATCCTTCTTGGAGAATCTTTGTGATAAAAAGAGCTTGACCGATTGCAGCATAAGAACATCATTTCCTATCAAGAGTATGTCATTCACATACAATACGAGGAAGACGACCTTACTCTCTGCAACCTTCTTGTATATACAAGGTTCATCTACATTTTTGATGAAGTCAAACTCTTTGACTGCCACATCAAAACAGATGTTCCAACTCCGCAATGCCTTCTTTAACCCGTAGATTGATTTAAGCAGCTTGCACACATTTTCGCTGCTCTTACTATCTACGAAACCCTCTGGTTGAGTCATGTACACGCTCTTTTCTAAATCACCATTTAGAAAAGCAGTCTTGATGTCCATCTGCCAGATTTCGTAGTCATGGTATGCAGCGATGGAAAGTAAGATCCGGATGGACTTAAGCATAGCCACTGGAGAAAATGTTTCTTCATAATCGACACCTGGTCGTTGACGAAAACCTTTTGCAACAAGTCTAGCTTTGAAAGTCTCAACTTTTCCATCTACACCAAGTTTCTTTTTAAAGATCCATTTGCTCCCAATGGGTTTTACCCCTTCAGGAGCAACTTCCAAAGTCCATACTTTGTTGGTGTACATGGATTCCATCTCAGACCACATTGCATCAAGCCATTTTACAGAGTTCCCACTCTAGATGGCCTGCTCGAAGCTAACCGGGTCATCATCATCCATAATGCAATTCTCGCTCGCACTATCAATGAGAAAACCGTAGTATCTCTCAGGTGGATGGGGAACCCTACTAGATCGGCAGAGAGGCCGAGGTTCGTCGGAGACTATCGAATCCTCCGGCTCCACCAAACCATCAGTTGTAGTTTGTGTAGCTGGAACTTCTTTCAGTTTTACCTCATGACCACTAATTTCTTTCATAAGAAATTCCTTTTCTTAAAAGGTGGCATGCTGAGCAACATAAACCTTTTGTTTCTCAGGGTGGTAGAAGATATGCCTTCGCGAATGCTTGGTATATCCTACAAACTTGCACAGAACTGACCTTGCCTCAAGCTTGTCCGGATTTTGCTTTTTAACATAAGCCGGACAACCCCATATCTTAATGAAATTAAGGCATGGTCTCTTCCCCTTCCAAATCTCATATGGAGTGATAGACACGGATTTGGTTAGAACTCTATTCAGTAGGTATGCGGCTGTCTCAAGCGCATAACCCCAAAAGGAAACAGGTAACTCGGCGTTACTCATCATAGAGCGCACCATATCTAATAGGGTGCGATTCCTCCGCTCTGACACACCGTTGTGCTATGGTGTATGCGGAGGAGTAAGCTGAGAGATAATCCCATTCTCTTTTAGATACTCCAGGAACTCCGTGCTTAAGTATTTTCCTCCCCGATCAGATTGAAAGATTTTAATACTTTTACCCGTTTGGTTCTCTACTACGCATTTATATTCCTTGAATTTCTCAAAAGCTTCAGACTTGTGTTTCAACAGGAACACATGTCCGAATCTTGAGAGATCATCAGTGAATGTAATGAAGTAAGAGGAACCATTCCTGGCATATGTAGACATGGAACCGCATACATCTCTATGTATCAGTCCAAAGAGTTCAGTAGCTCTTTAAACAGAGTTTTAGTCATTTTTCCTTTGAGACATGACTGGCAAGTTTCATAAGATGTAAATTCGAACTGGTTCAAAAACCCATCTTTATGTAACTTAGCTAGTCGTGTCGCATTGATATGACCTAATCTACAATACCACAAGAAGGATTCGTTCATTTCTAAACTTTTCCTCTTGTGTGTGTTCTGTACGTTAAGAACTGCATTTTGATTTAGAACATATAAACCGTTACATAACATACCAAACCCAATTAACACTTGATTTAGGAAAATGTTCATAACATGTTTTCTACTACAAAGTTACATCCTTCTTTATTTAATAAAGAAATCGATATTAAATTGCATATCATAGATGGTACGTAATAACAGTCGTTTAAGATCAATGTATTCCCATTTGGTAATACAAGATGATATTCACCAACTGCTTTGGCTGCAACATTTGCATCATTCCCTACTTTTAGAGAATGATCACCTTTTCCCAGTTCTCTACTTTTCTTTAGCCTATGTAACATATTACATATATGGGATTCTGATCCGGTATCTAATACCCAGGACGTAGAGTGTATTGAGAAACATTTCTCGGTAACGAACACGCCCGAAAAAGATGCATCAATATGCTCATTTCTCGTTTGGGTGGAGTGGGAATCCAGATATTCCCCTATTTCCTGCTCAGACTCATAACAGTTATAAGATAGAGCGGAACCAACGTTCACCAGCTCAGTATGACAAGCGGGTTCGGTTAATACATCAATATTATTATCTTGATTAAGGCGTGTCATGGTCGCTACCTGAAGAGAGAGAGAAGAAAACACTTTAGCCTATTCTCTTGCAAGATTAGATTGGTTATTATTTTATCTAATCAGGATGGCTCCCACAGTTTTTTATCAAATCTTCCTTCAAACCCTAAAAGGTAAGACTAGCCGGGATTAATTACACTCTACAAGTTCGCTAACCGGTCAGCTAGGCCAGTGTCAGTACTTTGAGGGAGGTTCCTTGTGCTTTCGCACGGACCTAATTAAAATAAACCTCGTTTTCCCAGAGGCATAACCCCGTTGACACCTTTCTAGAAACTTACTGGATTAGCTAATTGTAAAGTGCAAAACTCTCTCAGGTGTAACTCTTACTCGCAGTGGGTATCGGGATCTAACTATCTCATAGAAGGTACACAATCTCATTGCAAATTTCAACACTTGAAATTCCAAATAATGTTTTTTACCTCTAGCGACTTATGACCTTGATGGAGGTCAACAAACCATAGGCCGCTAGTCAAATTTAACCCGTCATTTCGTGATTGAATTAAACCCACCCGTACGACCCTTGATGGAGGTCAACAAGGCCGTACGACTACCCTAATCAATCGCATCATATGCAACAGATAAGCAGTAATCACCTACCGCAAACTACGCCTTGACAGAGGTCAACAAATGCAGCACGAATACTAAATAGTACTTATCTGAAATGACGGAGGGCTACAACAAGTTTTTAAGAAAATCTTTTGCGTAATGAACTTGATATCGTTGTAGAATCAAGTGATTTAGAAAAGGAGTGGTTTAAACTCCGCTTTTTAAAATCGAGTTTTTCAAAAAAAAAACCGAGTGGGTGTAGCATCTGCTAGATTTTGCTAAAGAGGTCACTCCCGGTGAAGGGATCTAGGCTCTTTCCTCATCGAATGAGGTGCTAGATATTCATAAAAGAATACCGCTATGCAAAGCAAGAACTAGAGCTACCGGTTTTGAAAATTTGATTCCACAACATCATTAGGTTTCTTTCCTTTTCATTAATCTCATTAATGAAGTCCCATCATTTATGCTTCCTAAGTATCACAGATAAAGAAACGAAAATACAACGTACTCTTATGCCATCCGCATTCGCCACGGGGTCCCGTCATGCACCGTTAGATTAGTTAACTAACGGCTGAGCGGGGGTAGGACAATCGCAGATGCAAAACATAAGCAGCGCTTATTATATATCATATATATAATATAAAGCATTCGTCTCACGCAGTTATATAATCTCATCACAGAACATTGCGGCAGAAATCAACATATGAAATATTGGATATACTAGGAGGTCCGTGTTTTATATTAAGCCAGTAAAAAACACGGATTCTATGGTCATGATTGTAAGTCTACGGTAGCGTCCCGGCCGTCTTTTCAGACGCCAAATGCGGAACAAAAACATTTTAACTGGCGCTATCGTATACTATAACCCGGATCTGCCATTATTGCTAAACTAACAAACTACAAAGTGGGTAGAAATGTTATACCGAACGATCCGAGTCCTTCGGTCTTTAACCATCATCCCATGCTTTGTTGCGGCTGCTCTGATCTCGCTCGATCTCCGGTCTGCTCGTCCAGGTGGCACCACGTCAACGGATCTTTAAACGGGCTCCCGCCTCTGACCCGAGACAACTCGGTCATCAAGTTTGCTAAAAGAGATGACCAAGATTGATGTAGAGAATGAGTAGAACACTTTGTCTCGTTACATCCAAAGCTATGGATGAACGGTTAATGAAGTTGCCTTTTGGATCGGGTGAAAATGAGAAATGAGTATCTATCAAATTTCCATGAGTCCAAAACTATAATCTTTTTTCCAAATCAACAACCATATCCTTGCAATGAGGGGCCGGCCACTTATGAAGGTGGGGAGGTGAGTGTAGGAAGGGGGAGAGTGACCATAAGAATAATGAAGAGAATGAGTCACAAGACACCTTGCAAAATCATTAATTGCATACATTGAACCATAATAACCTAGTCATCATCCAATAAATGCGCAATCAATGCACTAATGACTCACTAGCCTAGTCACCATCTAGAAGCTTCTAGAACCTTCCACACTCATGACTCACCCTCATGAAGAAAAGATAAATCCGCATTTAACCGAATGATAAAGCGGGTGATAGAAAACTGGAAACTGGAAATTGGCAACTTCCAAAAATAATCCTGAAACGAATTTCAGGATAACCCCGTAACAGTATAAACATACCTGCATTTGTATTACGACCGAATACAAATGCAACTGAGAGAAAAATATTATATCTACACAATATAATACTCGGATCCGGCTTAAACCAAAGCCCACCAGTATTATCTGCCCGAAATATGACACGTGCGTAAACGTACGTGCATTTTCCGAACCCTGCCATAAAACCATACGGCATCTACAACGTTTCGCCCGAACTTGGGAAACTATCTGTGGGGGATTCTAATGACTCGTCAGTAACATGGCAGTGGGTTTATGCTAGTTATATGTATGCCCTAGAGACCATTACTATACATAGGATCTATATTGTAGTGGGTGCTTGGACATATATAGGGAGGACTTTCTTGCTCGACATGATAGTATGCTATCTGGTTGATCTTTACCTTAACGTGTACACTGATTGTCTCTCTGTTACATGTTGGTAAAGCCCTTAGGATGTGTACTTGACTACCTAGAATATGATGCGGATCATACTAGTGGGGACATGGTAGTCCATAAGTATATCCTTCAAGGTCCCTAGTCGTGGGTGTATCGAGATGGGGCATCGATATACCAGAGTAGACTAGCATATACCTTCTCGACCCATACAGATGGGCGATGGATGATCCCATATCCATTGGTGTTTGACATCGGAGATGATATACGGGTGCTCAGTGGAGACTGGGTACACTGGACGGACTCGCCGAGAACTCCCAGATGGTATTATATCTTACGTCAGATGGCAGTTCTCTGGTGACACTGGTACAGAGTAGTCTGTTGACCCGAGATCGTCATAGAGTCTTGTGTGATTCCCACTGTGCTTTGATTTCCACCTTACCACGTCCAAGAGGGCGTGCAAAATGGTGGTTTTTGGGTACAGTCCCGAATCACATGGAGGCAATGAGCGATAGGAGGGGATTCGTCTCTCCCGGTATAAGGAGTTGATGTTGCGCTGTGTTCGATTGGCTATAACCGGAAATCCCTGGCCAGGGTTGCTGAGATTTACTGGTAAGTGTTACCTGTAGTTTCTCGAACTGTTATAGACCTCATATCGACATGACTTATCGAGCTATTGGGGTCTGACGTTTACCACCCCTAGGCGAGATATGCGACATATCAGACGACGAGACCGGACTGTACGGTAAGTGTTACTGGTTGGATTCACAGGAGTATGAGCGGGCTCGCTCGTCGATCTTCTGATCGCTCAATACCCGGGTGGCCGTTACGTTTAGCAGACCGCTTGCGGCTTGTGGGTGTTTGATATGATCATCACCTGCTGCCGGCGTATTGACGAGTCTTTAGAGTCCTACACAGAGGTTTCCTGGCTCAAGCGAAACGAAATAGGAGCGCATATGAGATATGTGAGGGACCGAGAATAATGCGTGTATGTGATACCGTATTCTATTCTCGCGATGAATGTATTGATTGGTTGTATGCGATATAACCTAGTTATCGAATCAAGGATTGATTTGATAAGCCGATACATTGAATATTAGTCGGTCATATGCGATATGACCGGATCGTTAAATCAAGTGTTGATTTAATGATTTAATGTATAATTATATATTTGATATATTACTTTGCATTAACTAGTATTGGTTCACTTTAAATGGATTTTCTCACTTGATGTGCACATTGTATATGTGATATATTTTTTTGTGCACTTGTTTGTATCATGTTTGATGATACATACTCACTTGGATTTGTGTAAAGACTTAAACCATGTTTAGTGAATGATTAGGGTTTCATTTCACTTAATTATTTATCTTTTCATTTTTGGTTAAAAGTGAAAAGAAAAACAAAATGGTTGCTTTCAAACTTGAAGCTTGTTGAAGCTTCATGAAGCTTTGACCAAGTGACCACTTTGTCTTCTTCTACAAACCCTAACCATTCATCTAAACTCTAGTTAACTCTCTACACTTGACCAATGTTAGGATATGATAAGTATTCATTTTATTATTCTTTTTAGATAATACTTATCATATTCTATCATCTTCTTCTTCTTCTTCTTCAAGAAAAAAGCTTGCCTCCATCAATGGCAACTTATGAAAAAGAGTGAGAAATCCAATTCTAAAGTGAATCCACTTCCTATTTCTTCATCCTCTACCTCTTGCCAAGGAGTATAGGGTGTTTTCTTCACAAGTTTCATGACTTGGTGAAGTGGGAGCTTGATCTTGTGTTGCCTCGACGTAGATCATCTTCGGCATCGAAGTCGATGACCTAGCCCGCCCATTTCTCCGATGAAGCCGACGCTAGAGTCCAAGATCCGATTTGTACAGCGGAGGGACGTCTACGTGGAGCTAAGAAAGTGGAGAACCGGATCTACAAAGGTTGTAGCCTCTTTATTTTAGTTAAGTTGTTAACTAGTTTCCTTTTTCGCCTAAAATCTAGTTAACGATCCGTATTAGGGTTTCTCGGCACTTGTAAAATTTGAAATTGGCATGGTTGATGCATTGTGAGACCTCATTAGTGTACCTAGGAACCCTACAGTTTAACCACAAGCCGTCAGCGGCACTAGCTGTGCGCAACGGCTGCCCATGTACTGACCTCAAGGGAAGCCGATGAGCGAACTCATCCTGAAACCCTACTGAGCCTAACAGTGACAATGTATATACAGTCCGGTCCGTTCGTCTATGAGTATCGCATATCGGCCTAGGGGGCTAGTAATGTCAGACCCACAATAGCAGTATAAGTTGTGCCGGAGTGTAGCCCAGAACACCCTGAGATACTACTGGAGTACCTACCAGTAAATCTCCTACCTCGGCCGAGGGTTTGTGTAATGGCTCTCCTAGACACAGCGCGATCTCACCCCAATACCGGGAGAGACGAATCCCCTGCCGATCCGCTCACTTGCCTCCATGTGGCTCGGGACTGTACCCAAAAAATACCTGTTTGCACGACTCCTTTGAGCCGTTGTAGGGTAGAAATCAAAGCACAGTGGGAACTCACACGAGACAAATGACGACCTCAGGTCGATGAACTAACCTGTACACTTGTCACCAGGGAACTGCTATCTGACGATAGGTATAATACCAACTAGCAGGTTCCCGGCGAGTCCTGTCCGGTGTACTCATAACCCAATGAGCACCTGTATACATCTTAGGTGATCCAACTGACACCAGTGGCTTGTGAGACCGGCCACCGCCCCTCGTCGGGGTCTCGACTGTATACACTAGTCTAATCCGGAGTATCGATGCCCTGTCTCGAAACTCCCATGACTAGGGACCACAATTAAGGATATGCTTATAGACCACCCAACTCTTACGTATATGATCGCCATCATATTGTTGGTGGTAAAGCAAGATCCTAAGGGCTCTATCAACGTGTAATAGTGATCAGTCACCTAAACCTGTACACGACTGATAAAGGAAAAACAGATAGCATACTATCATCTCGAGTAAGACTGTCCTACTGGTATAGGTCCTCCGCAATCATTGCAATCACATGCCTGCGATCCAATAATTGACTTTGAGGGCACTATATCCAACAATCTCCCACTTGCACTTAAAGCTAATTATTGCGATGTCGCATACTCACAGCCCGTGTGATACCGAACATCCAACTCCTCTACTAATCAGTTTCACAAAGCCCGTTTGCAAAACCATTGTGTTCGAGAAATAGCCTCAGTGATTGGATCCGCCCAGATGTTTCTATCTATGTCTCTCTTAATCTCAAGTTCACGGAGAAAGCCATCTCCCGTATTGAGTAATACCTGTTTTAGAATATGTCTGGATATCTGATGGGACCTAGTTCATAAATGAACTCCAAATCCAAACTTCTTAGACTGTATCGATCACTGAACCTAATCAGTATCCAGCACTATGCCTCCTACAGTATCCTCTTGGATCACCTGTCCATAATACTGTCCCTCGTCAGAGGGAAAACTATAACTCTGACAATCACTCTGTCATCCATGTCACCTTTGAAGCCTTGAATGATAACCGTCTCCCGAAGGAGGCTGCCGTCATCAATTCCGTAGAACATGCACTTATGTTCTAAAACTGCTTCCTTATGTTTCTCCAGGATTGGATTAATATAAACTTATCGCATCTAGTGCAAAAACAACATCTGGTGTGGTATTTGACATCTCACGATTGACTCAATTGCCTAAGCAAGTGATCTGCCAATCATGCACATCCCTCTCCCCTTTAGTCTGTAAGACACCTTTAGAGAGGGTGACTCCATCATCTGCAGGTACACCACCATGTCAGGAGTCATCTATTCAAAAATACTATTAGAATACTGTCAAAGTACCCAAATTGGGAAACTATCCAAATCTAGATCTAAAACCATAGATCTAGTAACCAGAATGTCTGATATTATATCCATATCCCTTGTGGAGAAACAACTGTGTGACAACCACAGTACAACCGATCGTAGTATAGGAATTTTACTTCCTACTCTGTGTATGTCATCCAAATACCAGGACATCACACCCTACTACCTTCTTAACAGATCCATCCCCTATTCTGATGAAGTCGAACCTATGACTGTCACATCAAAACTAGATGATCTATCTCCATTATATCTGCTCTAGTCTATAAATAGACATAAGCTACTTGCCCACTATGCTTCCGCTGCTCCCACTGACTACGACAACCCTCTGGCAGAATAATATATACGTGCACTTCTAAAGCTAGTTTAGAACGACGCTATACTTAACCTCCTGCCGAGTCTCATAGTCTGGAACAACAGTAGTGTCAAGTCTGGGTAAACAAGAACCTCCCTGTCACCGTCCTTGAGGCTACCTGAGTACCTCTCGGGTGTTTGAGGTTACCTACCATATCTGCGGAGTGGTTAATGGAATGTCAAACCTGATTGAATATATAAGTCCTATTAAATTTTCCGTAATCGTTTGCGGTTCTGGAATCACTTCCAGTTCTACCATACTCCCACTACTGTTTTCTGAAAAAATCCATTTTACTAAAACTGTGGCGAGTCAAGAACAATATCACTATTGATCTTCCAGATGGTAGAAAGTCAACCCTCGTCATAGCCTGGGCCAACCCACAAACTGCCATTACAGAAACGTGCCCTGAGTTATCCAGAGTCTGGTTTTAAGCATAAGCTGGACAACCCCCCGTACCTTAACATTGTTAAGATACGAACCATTCTATATCCAATATAGAAACTTTGGCACTTATTTAATTGGAACCAGATTCAAATCATGCAGCTGTCTCCAGTGCATATCAACTTAATGGAGATAGGCTAATCAGCATTATTCAACTTAGGAATCCATCCAATTATGAGTAACCTGGAAGAGAAACAAGTTTCTCAAAACCATTACTATCATCTGAATACCAATCACAAGAATCTATATCTTCGATCTCTTTGAAGAATCCCGATACTTATGAAACCTGGTTCTCTACTTTATTCTTATACCCACAACTTCTCAAAACTTAGACCTTGTATTTCTACGAAACACTTGTCTAAAAACTAGAGAAGTCACAAGTAAACAGAACATAGTACGAGGACCAATCCCTTTGTCCTGACGGACTCTGGGCAACATACAATACTCTGTATAAGTCCGCTGAGTTGAATAACTCAAAACCTGTGCATCGTAAGTTGAAAACTGTACCCAGGCGATTTCCTCAAATATCACCAATTACAACGAATTCCGATATGATGAGGATGATCACCTAATTCCCAATAACTTACTCCCACTTATCATCTGTAAAACCATACAGATGTGAGAATGAAACCTGGTAAATACATACCCTGGAGTAAGTATCTAATCGGGAAATCAGTTTTTCCTTTAACAATGCACTGAAACATGAAAATGTTTTGTAGGGGTATCCTGGTATTCCTAGTAATGCCTCTTCCACAATTCAATTCATGACTATAACCGTATATTTCTTTGCCTTCTCTCCAAATCCCTTTATTTGTCTTTATTCATTACCTTCTGTACACCCCTTTAGGCTAAGTGGTTTTCTTCCTTCCCTACCGTTCGGCACCAGCCAATGGTTTGGAAGAAGACTATCCAGTAAGCATAATAGGTGTACTCTCCTAAACCAAGGAGTACTCGGAACTTGAGAGAAGGTGATGATAAAAGACAACTGAATAATACCTTATTCTATTTCTCCCGAACTGGGGAAAAAAGTAAAGGTGAAATAGGAGTGGCAATGAAGTACGCGGCTTGGTCGTGAATGATAACTGTCACAATTTACTTTGCCCTCTTTCTAATCCTTTTATTTTGTCTTTAGTTATTACCTTCTGTACCCCTACTTAGGCTAATTGGTTTTCTTCATTCCTTACCTTTCGGCACCTGCCTATGGTTTGGAATAAAACTATTCAATAAGCGTAATAGGTGTACTCTACTAAACTAAGGAGCCCTCGCAACCTGAGAGAAGGTGATAATAAAAGACAATTGAATAAACCAATTCTATTTCTCCTGAACCTGGATCCATCCTCGAAGAAGTCCCTTCGAGTTCGTATATAACCATACGATGGATCTATCCAATGGAAGTGGATGTCCCTAATAATACGGGGTGTGCTGAGAAATGCAAAGGGTAAAAGAAGGAGCGGAAATGACTTATGCAACTTAGACAATCCAAAAGCCAGTATTTTAGAAGGTTCGGTCAACTTGGTCACTAAGTCATAGTCTAGGGTCGGTCAATGGTCGCTGCCAAAGAGAGAGAGAAAAGAAACACTCTGCGTGCACTCTAACCTAGATCAGAATGGTTATCACTTTATCTAATTAGGAAACCTCCCACTGTACTGTCAAATTCTCCTCCAAACCTAAAAGAAGAATCAATCGGGATCACCCGAAGAGTAAACCAACTCATCAGTGGGAATCGGGATCCAACTCTCATCGCATGATAACATGACGGAATCCACTCATGTTATCACACTCCAGAAGGTATGCGCATACTTGGCAAGTTTCAGTTTCTTTAGAAACTCCCGATATGATTTTTGCCCCATGCTCTTATGACCTTGGCGTTGGTCAAAATATCATAAGTCACATGCCAAGTTCTACCCATCATTATCTTGTCAATTTGAACCCACCCGCACATGCCCTTGACGTTGGCCAAAATGGCAGAACGACTGTCCCAAACCAACTTATCTATCTATGCAACAAATGAATACCCAGCAGCTACCAAACACTATGCCTTGGCGTTGGTCAAAATACATAGCTTGAATACTACTGAATAACCAAAAGAAATGATGGAGGGCTATGGCTGGTTTTTGGCAAAAAACCTTTAACGTAATGAACTTGATATCGCTGAAGGAACCTGATAGTTTTTTATAAAAATATAGTGGCGAAAACCTTTGCTAAAGAGGTCACTCCCGGTGAAGGGATCTCGGCTCTTTCCTCATGGAATGAGGTGCAGGATATTCCAACTGAATACTGCGATGCAAAGCAACTTGTAATCGACTATAGTGAAGTTATTGCCCTGACGCAAACTTCTGCCCAAGGGGTCACTCCCGGTGAAGGGATATCGGCCCTTGCCTCGTCGAATGAGGTGCAAGATATTCCAACCGAATACCACTATGCAAAACAAAAGGAAACATCTTTGTAATAACACTTTTTAAAATTGTTCCAACAACTACCAAACAGGTTTGTTTTCCTTTGCATTGATCAGAATCAACGCAGTCCCATCATTTAATCACACCAGAAAAGAACGAAAATAAAATGTACGTATATGCCATCCGCATTCGTCACTGGGTCCCGTCTTTACCCGTTAGGTTACTTAACTAACGACAGAGTGGGGACTGGACTAGCGCGGTTGTAAAACATATACAATATCTAATAGTATATATACCAATATACAATAATCGCTCCAGGCGTGATAATATGCAACATTATAGAAAAGTAATAAGCATCACAGAACAATACAGGTAATTTGGGATCCCCGGGTTTCACAGAGCCGCTATTGAAACCCGACGTTCCCCTGGTCGTGTGGATAGCCTGTGCAATGAAACCTAGACCCCTACGGGTGCGGCAAGTTACCCGCCAAAACCTGAAGCGAGGCAGCCCCCTACAGCAAAGTGAATGGACCACCCAGCACTTCATGGAATCCGGTAACTTGAGCACCCCTCATTGGGTCAACCTGTACCCCCTACGAGTGCGGCGAATAGTCTGCCAATTTTAGAGTGAGGCACCTCTGCCTCTCAAAGACATGAGATGCGGACCCGTTGCCCTCCAGAACCCGGCTATCCGTGCACTCCGTCACGGGGTAAACCTAGTACAGAAATAAAAATATGTACCACGGGTACATCGACCTCAGCCCGGTCGTGTCCCAAAAGAATATTATACAAACTGGCAGTGACGGCAGTCCACATGTTGGACGCTCGTCCCGCAATATCAAATGTACAAATAAATCCAAACTGCACTACCATTGCACACTGCTATCCACCACGACAAATCCGCAATATCACAGCACAACACAGAACATCAACGCGAATGTTACGTTCGCAAATCCGTCTAAAAAAACTATAGCAATTAGACGCAATTTACCGCTCAAATGACATTCCCGGTCGGAGATATAATGTAAGTACTGCATAATAACAAGTTTAAAATTTCGATAGACAAACTTCCCGAAGTGGGCCCCACGTGCATCTGCTGTACAGTAACAAAATCTGGGCCCAAAAGAAATATTCCAGAAGCCACAATTTCCCATGAAGAACTTACTGTAGAAAATTGGAGTACCAATCTCACACAACGGCGGCGGATCCGCGGCCAAACCCTTGCTTGGGCCGCGGATCCGCGATGGTGCTGTGGAGTTGGGTCACCAAATTTCACCAGTGTTCTTATAAAAGCATGCTCGATTTTTTGTAGTGCACAAAATAATTTGTAGGCCTGATTTAAAATCGATAGAAACTTTGAACAGAAAACTGTAGTTTCGCGAAATTTCGTTCGATCGATATTTTAAACGCGTTAGCACAGGTTAGTAAAGCTTAATGGCGAGGCTCTGATACCACTGTAAGTCTACGATAGCGCCCCGGCCGTCTATCAGACACCAAATGCGGAACAAAAACTTTTTAACTGGCGCTATCGTATACTATAACCCCGACCTGCCATTATTGCTAAACTAACAAACTACAAAGTGGGTAGAAATGTTATACCGAACGATCCGAGTCCTTCGGTCTTTAACCATCATCCCACGCTTTGTTGCGGCTGCTCTGACCTCGCTCGATCTCCGGTCTGCTCGTCCAGGTGGCACCACGTCAACGGATCTTTAAACGGGCTCCCGCCTCTGACCCGAGGCAACTCAGTCATCAAGTTTGCTAAAAGAGATGACCAAGATTGATGTAGAGAATGAGTAGAACACTTTGTCTCGTTACATCCAAAGCTATGGATGAACGGTTAATGAAGTTGCCTTTTGGATCGGGTGAAAATGAGAAATGAGTATCTATCAAATTTCCATGAGTCCAAAACTATAATCTTTTTTCCAAATCAACAACCATATCCTTGCAATGAGGGGCCGGCCACTTATGAAGGTGGGGAGGTGAGTATAGGAAGGGGGGATAGTGACAATAAGAATAATGAAGAGAATGAGTCACAAGGCACCTTGCAAAATCATTAATTGCATACATTGAACCATAATAACCTAGTCATCATCCAATAAATGCACAATCAATGCACTAATGACTCACTAGCCTAGTCACCATCTAGAAACTTCTAGAACCTTCCACACTCATGACTCACCCTCATGAAGAAAAGATAAATCCGCATTTAACCGAATGTTAAAGCGGGTGATAGAAAACTGGAAACTGGAAACTTCCAAAAGCAACCCCGAAACGAATTTCAGGATAACCCCGTAACAGTATAAACATACCCGCATTTGTATTACGACCGAATAAAAATGCAACTGAGACAAAGATATTATATCTACACAATATAATACTCGGATCCGGCTTAAACCAAAGCCCACCAGTATTATCTGCCCGAAATATGACACGTGCGTAAACGTACGTGCATTTTCCGAACCCTGCGATAAAACCATACGGCCTCTACAACGTTTCGCCCGAACTTGGGAAACTATCTGTTGGGGATTCTAATGACTCGTCAGTAACATGGCAGTGGGTTTAACCACAAGCCGTCAGCAGCACTAGCTATGCATAACGGCTGCCCATGTACTGACCTCAAGGGAAGCCGATGAGCGAACTCATCCTGGAACCCTACTGAGCCTAACAGTGACAATGTACATACAGTCCGGTCCGTTCGTCTATGAGTATCGCATATCGGCCTAGGGGGCTGGTAATGTCAGGGGAAACCCGACTCTACGAACCCGAGGAAGCACAGCTTCCGTAGGGGCGTTAAGACCAGAGCTCCCCAATAGCAGTATAAGTCGTGCCGGAGTGTAGCCCAGAACACCCTGAGATACTACTGGAGTACCTACCAGTAAATCTCCTACCTCGGCCGAGGGTTTGTGTAATGGCTCTCCTAGACACAGCGCGATCTCACCCCCAATACCGGGAGAGATGAATCCCCTGCCGATCCGCTCACTTGCCTCCATGTGGCTCGGGACTGTACCCAAAAAATACCTGTTTGCATGACTCCTTTGAGCCGTGGTAGGGTAGAAATCAAAGCACAGTGGGAACTCACACGAGACAAATGACGACCTCAGGTCGATGAACTAATCTGTACACATGTCACCAGGGAACTGCTATCTGACGATAGGTATAATACCAACTAGCAGGTTCCCGGCGAGTCCTGTCCGGTGTACTCATAACCTAATGAGCACCTGTATACATCTTAGGTGATCCAACTGACACCAGTGGCTTGTGAGACCGGCCACCGCCCCTCGTCGGGGTCTCGACTGTATACACTAGTCTACTCCGGAGTATCGATGCCCTGTCTCGAAACACCCACAACTAGGGACCATAATTAAGGATATGCTTATAGACCATCCAACTCTCACGTATATGATCGCCATCATACTGTTGGTAGTAAAGCAAGATCCTAAGGGCTCTATCAATGTGTATCAGTGATCAGTCAGCTGAACCTGTACACGACTGATAAAGGCGAACCAGATAGCATACTATCATCTCGAGTAAGACTGTCCTACCGGTATAGGTCCTCCGCAATCATTGCAATCACGTGCCTGCGATCCAATAATTGACTTTGAGGGCACTATATCCAACAATGATGAATAGCCAAACCCGCATCCCTAAACCCCTACGAGAGCGGTAAGCAACCCTACCAATTCTAGAGTTAGGAGACCCGGACTCGACTCCTCGAGATGGTCTCCCACTGGACTCTAGAACCCGGTTACATATGCTTCCTGCCTTGGGTCTATCCTAATACGGAAAAGTAAATAATATACATCAATAGTGACATCATCCTCAACCCGAAAGTGTCCCAATAAAAGAATATTACATACAAATTTTTACATGAATGAAAATGAAAAACTCTCATCTCACGCAAAAAAATGTAACATCTGCACCATAATTTCATCCTTTTGAATCTTTTCTTATTTTTCCCGATAATCATGTCTTGACGTAAAGAAAACGAAACCGCGAATTCTTTATCTATGTTTGACCTTATCTTCTTGATTCCTTTTAATCTTATATTATTGAATCTGATAGTAGAATTTGGGTAACTTAAATGGAGTTATGTGATTTTAATTATGAATTGCAACATAATTACAATGTGGTACTCTACTTGAGTGATTTGAAGTTCTGCCCTTAATTCTCTTTTTTCTTGATTTAGCTATATTCTACCATATATCCGTCTCCTACCTCTCCCCTCTCTTTTAAGCCAGTAAGTCCCTTCTCCCCCTCTATTCTTCTTCTTTAAAAACTTTCATTTCTAAAACCTGACGGAAGCGGAGTTAATCCGACTTCCGATTCGGTTTTTTCTTTAAAAATCCTATTTTTCTTAAACAAGAAAGTACTAAACTTTCATATCATGTTCAATAAACATTAACAAACATATTTAACAAGTTACACATCAAAAGAATTTATATTGCATTTTTTATCGCAGTTTTCAGTAAAATACCACATACTTTAGTTTCCGACATAAACAACATCTTACCTTTAGATAGTTCCCGAGATAATGACCTACTTCATCACAACACACATCTCTATCATAGCACGATGAACTTTTTGGGAATTTATTCTTGGGATAAACGACTTTGCAAATAAATACCTTTAATTTACAAAACCATTTCTTTATAAAGATGTATTAAACAATTCCTTGCAATTGCGTTTCTACAACCCATTTTTGGGGACCCCGTTCGGGATGGTGTAGATTATCACACATCCTCGGGCCTATTAAAGCGAGATGCAGACCTCCGCAAGGAGCATTCGATCTCGATGGAATTTTTATACATTTTTCTTTAGAAAATGAGATTTCTATAAGAAAATAAATAAATTATTTTCATTATATATATATATATTATCAAAATACCTATTTTAATTATATAAATATCCCAAGTTTTCTAAATCAAAAAAATCACTATTACATGAAAATACCATTCAAATACAACACAAATTCCAATATTTCAATAAAATACCTTATATTATGAAGTTAGGTTTTATTCACTAGAAATTTCACTTGTATAAAAAGATACATCTATGAAAACTCTAAAGACGATAATTAAATGCTTGAGATGTATTTTGAGATTATGCCAAAACTATTTTTACATAAAACCCCCTCAAGTTATACTAAATAATAATAAGGACCCTAGTAAACATAGGTTTAAGCGGGACCAGTCTCTTGAGCCTTAGAGAGCCGGAGATATGGGTGCTTGCCTATCTACGGTAGACAATCTAACAAACGGTGTTATCGACACGGTAATTATCTTGGAAAAACACACAAATCCTGTCATCCATGTGCAGCAGTTACCGATAACATCAAAACTAATTCAGGACTTCAATTTCTTTTAAAATGTCTGACTCAGACTGAGTCTCAATCTAATTAATCTGAGTTGAATATGATTCAAGTATAAACTTACAATCCAATAATTCAATATGAATCCGTCTGTACAATCCATTTCAATATACAACTTAACTGAACTGAACCATGGATATACCTCTATCTATATGATTCTTCAGTTACATCCATTTACTGATATCACGGTTTCGGCAAGTCATCCATCTATATACTAAGATAATACAATTCAAACAATACAATCAAGACATCGCGGGGTTTATAAGGAGTAGATTGGTATGGAAGGTGTTAAAAGTGGTAAGAGACTGTAACCATAATACACCTAACCTGAATATCCATTGCCGTTGTACCGTGTCTGAACGGTTCCTTGTGCTCCATATACCTTAGTCTCCGAAATAGTGGGACTCCTTTCGTATACACTGGAATTTTCTGTACCAAGCTACAAACAATTGCGTTAACAATATAATACAACTTTAAAAGTTATATTCTCCTTCTGTTTATTTTGTCTATACCTATTCTTTGGAACTTACCGAGCGATTGTTCGCCGATAACATTCCTATTTCTCTTCTTCTTTAGAATGTTGTCAGGTGGATCGGACCTTCTGGAGATAGAGCCCAGCAGCGAGGACTTAGAGCAGATATCCTTCGACCTAGAGCACTAGATTATTTGTACATATTTTCATTTCTGTTATGCCATTATTTAGGCATTGCTTTCATTCCATGAATTTACATTTCCAATTATACTGTAAAAAGAATGTTAATAAAAAAAGTTGTTGTCCATTTACAACTTGTCTCTTGTGAACATTTTATTTTATATTGTTTAGATATGCTTAGTATATTTACTTCTGAGTAAATATGTAGAGGCTTCATCTTGCCCTCTGCCCGTATACCGGGAAGCAGGGCATGCCAGGTTTTGTTGGTGCCCCATGCAGATCAGTTCTGCATGGACATGCAGGCCTGCTCTGCATGAAGTCTTAAGAAATATATCACAAGAATTATAAAATTCAGCAACTTTACATTCCTTGCATTTCATGACCTTTGAATCTCATACAAACCTTGAATCAATATTGAACTTCACTTCAATTTCCTTGATGATTATCTCTCAACTTTTGAATCCTTGTTCACCCATTCTTTTTGGCTTATTAGCTCAGTAGGTTAGAGCATCGATCGACAGAGCCCAAAGACAACGTTATCCTTAGTTTTCTTCGTGTCATGTTGCAACGTACTCCTTAAGTGAATTTCAGGGATGAAATTGTTTTAAGGAGGGTAGACTGTAACGTCTGCACCATGATTTCATCCCTTTGAATCTTTTCTAATTTTTCCCGATAATCATGTCTTGACGTAAAGAAAATGAAATCGCTAATTCTTTATCTATGTTTGACCTTATCTTCTTGATTCCTTTTAATCTTATATTATTGACTCTGATAGTAGAATTTGGATAACTTAAATGGAGTTATGTGATTGTAATTATGAACTGCAACATAATTACAATGCGGTACTCTACTTGAGTGACTTGGAGTTCTGCCCTTAATTCTCTTTTTTCTTGATTTAGCTATGTTCTACTATATATCCTTCTCCTACCTCTCCCCTCTCTTTTATGCCAGTAAGTCCTCTCTCCCTCTCTATTCATCTTCTTTAAAAACTTTCATTTCTAAAACCCAACGGAAGCGGAGTTAATCCGACTTCCGATTCGGTTTTTTCTTTAAAATCCTATTTTTCTGAAACAAGAAAATACCAAACATTCATATCATGTTCAATAAACATTAAAAAACATATTAAACAAGTTTCACATCAAAAGAATTTATATTGCAATTTTTATCGCAGTTTTACAGTAAAATACCACATACTTTAGTTTCCGACATAAACAACATCTTACATTTAGATAGTTCATGAGGTAATGACCTACCTCATCACAACACACATCTCTATCATAGCACGATAAAGTTTTTGGGAATTTATTCTTGGGATAAACGATTTTGCAAATAAATACCTTTAACTTACAAAACCATTTCTTTAAAAAGATGTATTAAACAATTCCTTGCAATTGCGCCTCTACAACCCACCTTTGGGGACCCCGTTCGGGATAGTATGGATATCGCACATTCTCGGGCCTAGTAGAGCGAGATATAGGCCTCCTCAAGGAGCATTCGATCTCGATGGAATTTTTATACTTTTTTTTAGAAAATGAGATTTCTACAAGAAAATAAATAAATTATTTTCATTAAATATATATATATATATATTATCAAAATACCTATTTTAATTATATAAATATTCCAAGTTTTCTAAATCAAAGGAATCGCTATTATATGAAAATACCATTCAAATACAACACAAATTCCAATATTTCAATAAAATACCTTATATTATGAAGTTAAGTTTTATTCATTAGAAATTTCACTTGTTTAAAAATATACATCTATGAAAATTCTAATGACGATAATTAAATGCTTGAGGTGTATTTTGAGATTATACCAAAACTATTTTTACATAAAACCCCCTCAAGTTATACTAAATTACAATAAGGACCCTAGTAAACATAGGTTTAAGCGGGACCGGTCTCTTGAGCCTCAGGAAGCAGGAGATATGGGTGCTTTCCTATCTAAGGTAGACAATCTAACAAACGGTGTTATCAACACGGTAATTGTCTTGGAAAAATACACAAATCCTGCCGCCTATGTGCAGCAGTTACCGATAATATCAAAACTAATTTAGGACTTCAATTTCTTTTTAATGTGTCTGACTCAGACTGAGTCTCAATCTAATCAATCTGACTTGAATATGATTCAAGTATAAATTTACAATCCAACAATTCAATATGAATCCGTCTGTAGAATCCATTTCAATATACAACTTGATTGAACCGAACCATGGATATACCTCCATCTACATGATTCTCCAGTTACATCCATTTACTGATATCATGGTTTTGGCAAGTCATCCATCTATATAACAAGACAATACAATCCAAACAATACAATCAAGACATCGCAGTGTTTATAAGGGGTAGATTGGTACGGAAGGTGTTAAAAGTGTTAGTGTATATGCCCTAGAGGCCATTACTGTATCATACTAGTATGTATATTACTTGATGGAAGCTTGGGATATTCACAGTTGTAAATACAATCTTGCTCGAAATGGTAGTATGCTACTTGGTTTGTCTCTGCTTTAATATGTGCATGTGTTTCTTTTAGCATATCGCTTATATACATATTAGTAGAGCCCTTAGGATCTTTGCTTGATTACCAACGTTGTGATGGCGCTCACACTCGTGGGGGCTGGGTAATCCATAAGCACATCCTTATACAGGTCCCTAGTCGTTGGACTATCGAGACAGGGCATTGATACTCCGGAGTAGACTAGCGTATGCGCTTCTCATCCCAGCGTGGGAGACGGTCTGTCCCACAGCCGTCAGTACGTCGTACTTGAGATAGTATGCGGGTGCTCGTTAGGTTACGAGTACACTGGACAGGACTCGTCGGGAACTGTTGGTTGGTATTATACCTATCGTCAGTTATCAGTTCCCAGGTGACATGAGTACAGCTTAGTCCGCTGACTTGACACTGTCACTTCGCCTCGGGTGTGTTCCCACTGTACTTTGATTACTACCCTACCACGGCTCAAAGGAGTCGTGCAAACAGGTAGTGGTTGGGTGCAGTCCCGAAGCACTTGGAGGCAGTGACGGTTAGACAGAATTCGTCTCTCCCGGTATTGGGGGTTGACATCGTGCTGTGTCTAGGAGAGCCATTACACGAGTAGTCCCTGGCCAGGGCAAGCGAGATATACTGGTAGGTTTCCAGTGTTATCTCAAGGTGTTCAGGGCTACACTCCGACACGACTTGTACCGCTATTAGGGGACTGACGTTTACCGCCCCCTAGGCCCGCCATGCAATGTATCAGACGAACAGACAGGACTGTACGGAGACTGTCACATACAGGCTCAGTAGGAGTTTAGATGGGGTCACCTCGTCAGTCTTCTTATCGGCATCTACCTGGGGACCGTTACGTACAGCTAGTGCCGCTTGCGGTCTGTGGTTAAACCCACTGCCAGCATTGTGTCGAGTCTTTAGAGTCCCACACAGAGAGCTATTAGCCTTTAGGCAAAATGAGTAGAGGTCGCATGGTTTTGCGACAGGGTTCGTTCACATCCGCGCACTTGTGCACGTTTGCTGTCCGGACAACTTATACTAGCGGGCTTTGGTTTAAGCCAGATCCTAGTATATGATTTGGGATTGGTTTTATCTCTTTGTATTCGTGTTCCTCGGATCACGAATACGGGTGCGTAGGCGCAGTTGATTGAGACAGAGAGAGAGGACTTTGATTAGGGTTAATGACCATTGTCATTTTGCTAACCCTAATGCTTATGTGTGTATTATGGTTAATTGATATTAGTTATATATAATTGTGCATGGTTAGGGTTGATGACCATTTGACCGCTCTTGACTTGTTGACCTAGGTTGACACTTTGACCATCATCATTCCATATAAAAGATGCTCTTTGATCCTTGCAATTAGCATTAAATATGAAATGATAATGGTCATGTCTTGATTAAGCCATGACAATTATCTCACTAATTATCAATTTACAATAATTCACACATATATGTGAGAATGCTTCATTATTCTCTCATTCTATCATATTCATTCTCTCTCCTCCTCTTCCTCTCTCTCAAGCCCTCCCCTCTCATGTGTTGAGAAACACTTGAGCTTGAGAAAACCTCTTCTAGATAATCTCTACTCTCATCTAGGGTTCTAGGATTAGCACTTCTAGCATCTTAGTTACTTCTAGCTTGAAGTTGAAGCCAAAGGTTGAGGCTCTCGGGTAGATCCTTCTTCGACTAGAGAAGGCGACAAGGTGATCCCTTTCTACCACTCCAAGGAGCAAGGAGAGAAGGACATAAAGCCCAAGGTATAACCTTTCTACCCTATAGTTAAATCTAGTTAGCTTTTAGTTAGTTTTTGTTTAGCAAAGATCCTCCTTTGTCTAGTCCATGTTGCCTAGCTTGATAAAAATCCGATTTTTATTCCGTTTTCCGCCTCCCCGCAAGCACCGGGGTGGGCAACGTGGACTTACAGTGGTATCAGAGCCTAACTAAACATAAACTAGCTAGGTAGTAAAGTGTATGGTAGTTTGATCGAAAAAATCGCAAAACCTAAACATCAAAACCCTAAGTTTCTGTTGAAATTTTTTCTGCTCTAAAAATAAAAAATCATACGTCAAAAATCATCTCAGGGTTTTGTTAAGAAACTCACCAAACCAGGTCCAGTGAATCGTTCAAATTGCTGCGGTTCCGCGGCAATAGCAAGCTATTGCCGCGTAACCGCGGCCGAGTTTACTCGGTTCTGGATCGAGTTTGGTGCAGTGTTCTTCTGACATGGTTTTGGGATTTTTAAGATGGTTTATTTGTGCCCAGGTTTTCCAGAAAAGAAATTTGTTTTTGGGGGCCTATAAATCCATATTTTTTGATCGAACTTCACTACACTTTGACTAAAGGGTTATATCTGTAACGTTTATATGTATTGAACGTTTGCTAATCGCTATACGTCGATTAGTGGGGGTTATACATATCTGTGATCTGTGTTTGTTGATGGTATGTGTATATGAATGCGTTGGATTGTCGCGGGTGAATAGCCGGGGTGGATGTGAGATGAGTGTTTCTTTTTCTTTCATTCATGTAATATGTAAATTGACGTATTATTATTTGTTTGTCCGCACAACCGGGTCGGGGTTGTAGCCGTCATTGTATAATTATTTTTACTATTTTTACTCCTAGGATAGACCCATGGAGGGGGTGCACAAACTACCGGGTATCTCGAAGTGCCTAGTGGCCTACTCACGGTGTTGAGGGAGATTGCTTCGCTTCGGGTACTTGGCGGGTAGTTTGCCGCACCCGTAGGGGTCTTGGGTGGGGTATTGGCTATTCACCGCGACCGTGTAATCCGCTTTTCGTTGCAGGCTCGAACGGATTGCGGATTCCTAGTATATCCAATGTATTCATCTGTGATCTGTAATGTCTATCATTGCTATATATCTATATACTATAACTATTTAGGCGTTGCTTATGTTTTACAGCCGCGCTAGCCCGGCCCCCGCTCTGTCGTTAGTTAAGTAACCTAACGGGTGATGACGGGGCCCCGTGGCGAATGCGAATGACATAAGCGTACGTCATATTTTGGTTGTTTTCTGCAATGGTAGGATTAAATGATGGGACGCATTAAAAGAACTAATGCAAGAAAATAAACCAAGTAAAAGTCGATTGGAACACTTTGAAAACCACTCGGTTCTTTTCAAAACCAAACTTTTAAACGCGGAGCTTGAACCACTCCTTTTAAAAAGCTATCTTGTTCCATCGATTATATCAAGTTCACTACGTTCACGGTTTCGCCAAAACCATCCGTAGCCCTCCGTCATTTCGTATGGATAGTCAATAGTATTCAAGCTGTGTTTGTTGGCCAAAGTCAAGGCACAGTGTTTGGTAGCTATTGGGTATTCATATGTAGCATAGATAGATGCGTTGGTTTGGGACAGTCGTACTGCCTTGTTGGCCAAAGTCAAGGGTATGTGTGGGTTGGTTCAAATTAACCTGGATAATGACGGGTAGAACTTGACATGTGACTTATGATTTGTTGGCCAAAGTCAAGGTCATAAGAGCATGGGGCAAAAATCCACATCGGGAGTTTCATAAGTACTGAAACTTGCTAGCGCTGCATACCATTTGGAGTGTGATGATTCTGGTAGGATTCCTTCGGTTTTATCACGCGATGATATTTGGATCCCGATCCTACTGTGAGTAAATGCTAATCCTCAGGAACTTTTTCACTTAACGATCAATGCTATAAACCAAGTAGGTGTCTAGAAAGGTGTTAGCGGGGCTACGCCCACAGGGAAAAGAGGTTACTTAATTAAAGAACTTCGCGAAAGCGTTGGAAAACCTCCCTCGAAGTACCGACACTGGCCTGGCTGAACGGTTAAGCAAGTATTGTACGGTGAGATTGATCCTTACTAATTCTTCTTTTATGGTTTGAGGAGGGATTCGAGAGACAGTGGGAGCCATCATGTTTAGATAAATTAAAAACCAATCTAAACTTGCAAGAGCATCATGCTAAGTGTTTTCTTCTCTCTCTCTTAATTGCAGCGACCCAATGACCGCACCTAGGTTACATCTAGATAATAAAATGACTGAATCTGACTGTTATGACTGGCAAAGGTCTGTCCAGATGTCCATTGCCCAGGACAAGCTGGGCCAGCCTTTAACTAATCCAACCCCTGCCGTCTCAGGTCCAGCTTCCCCTGTCACGGATATTCATATCCATAGGAAATTGGAAAAAGACTGTGCGAAAGCCAAGTGCCTCATGTTAGCCTCAGTTGATGGTACATACCAGAGGCAGCACGAGAAGATGGACTCAGTTTCTATCTTCCTCCATAACAAGGATTTATATGGAGAGCAATCTCGTATCGCAAGATATGAGACCTCGAACGAATTGCTTCCAGCGAGGTTGGCTATCGGGTCATCTGTAAGGGGCAACGTCCTTACAGAGACCAGCTCTTTTGAGCTCACGGACCTGAAGACCACGTTGAAGAACGGGTCAGATGCTGACTTAGTTCAACAGTCTCTACCTACTACCCTGAAGGAAACCAGGGAAGTAGAAAGAAAGGGAAGGGCAGAAGTTTCAGGAATGGATATAGCGGAAGAGGGACGTTCCTATTGTTACAGGAATGAACATTGGCAGAAGGATTGCAGGGCTAGTATAGCCAGTAGCCAGAATTCGAAGCATGTTGTGGCTTCGGCTTCGGGTGTGTTTGTAATTGAGAACTGTATGTCAGTTAACCCTACTTCCTGGGTATTGGATACCGGATCAGGATCTCATATCTGTAATTCGTTACAGGCTCTGAGAAACCGTAGGGTTATCAGGAAAGGTGATATGACTCTCAGCGTTGCTAACGGAATGAGCATGTATGCTGAATCCGTAGGGGAATATCATCTAGGACTGACAACTGGGCAGATATTGATTCTGCGTGACTGTTTTTATGTACCAGGTGCGACTTGTAATATCATATCTGTATCCTTACTTTCTAAGGAAGGATATGATTTTACTTTTGTAAGCGATGTAGTAAATATCCACCTGAATCAAGTTCTGATTGGGTCAGGTACATTGAAATACGGTATATACGTTTTGAATCAAGCTCAGGTCTTCAGTGTCCAGAACACACTTAAAAGAAAGTCTCCGGATTTAAATAAGGATTTCTTATGGCATTGTAGACTGGGTCACATTAATGAGACACGGTTAACAAAGTTACATAAAGAAGGATACTTGGATCCGTTCGAATATCAGTCTTATGCTACTTGTGAATCTTGTCTCATGGGAAAGATGACAAAGACTCCGTTCACTGGACACGGAGAAAGAGCAAGCGAGCTCTTGGGACTCATACACAGTGATGTGTGTGGTCCAATGTCTACACATGTGCGAAGTGGTTATTCATACTTCATTACTTTCACAGACGATTTCTCTAGGTATGGATATGTCTTCTTGATGAGGCACAAATCCGAGGCCTTTGAGAAATTTCAGGAATACAAGAATGAAGTTGAAAAACAAACAGGCAAAAGTATCAAGACACCGAGATCTGATCGAGGTGGTGAATACTTGAGTGCCGAGTTTCTAGGCTTCTTAAAAGAGAATGGAATTCTCTCTCAGCTTACTCCTCCATACACACCACAACACAACGGTGTATCGGAAAGGAGGAATCAAACCCTATTGGATATGGTTCGTTCCATGATGAGTAAGGCTGAGTTGCCGCGATCCTTCTGGGGCTATGCACTAGAATCAGCTGCATACCTTTTGAACCGAGTTCCAACTAAGACTGTACCTACTACACCATATCAGATGTGGTGTGGGAAGAAACCCTATCTTAATCATATTAAGACATGGGGATGTCCAACTTTTGTAAAAAAGCAGCATGCAGACAAGCTCGAGGTGCGTTCAGTACAGTGTAAGTTTGTGGGATACCGAAAGAACTCCAAGGGGTATCTTTTCTATTACGCAGAGGAACAAAAGGTTTTTGTTTCTCGGCATGCCCGCTTTTTGGAAACTGAGTTTTTGGAAAACCAGATAAGTGGGAGCGCAATAGAACTGGAAGAAATTCCAGAACCACGAGCTATTACTGAAAGCTTAGTAGAACCAGAGGGTTCGAAAGAACAGGACATTCCTATGCCACTCCGTAGGAGTAGTAGGCAGTCTCATCCGCCCGAGAGATACTACGGTTTTCTCATAGACGGGGATAGAGAGGATTGCACTATGGATTATGGTGAGCCTACTAGCTTCCAGCAAGCCATTCAGAGCGGCGACTCGGTAAAATGGCTGGATGCAATGCGGGCCGAGATGGAGTCCATGTACACCAACAAAGTTTGGACTTTGGACTTTGCTCCAGAAGGGGTAAAACCCGTAGGCTGCAAATGGATCTTCAGAAAGAAGATTGGTGTAGATGGGCAGGTTGAGACCTATAAAGCTAGACTTGTTGCAAAGGGTTTTCGTCAAAGACCTGGTTTGGACTATGACGAGACCTTTTCTCCAGTGGCTATGCTGAAATCCATTCGGATCCTTCTTGCCATTGCTGCTTTCCACGATTATGAAATCTGGCAGATGGACATAAAGACGGCTTTCCTAAATGGAAATTTGGAAGAGTGCGTCTATATGGATCAGCCAGAAGGATTCATTCGGAGTGGGAGCAGCGGTAAAGTATGCAAGTTGCTAAAGTCCATCTATGGACTTAAGCAGGCATCGCGGAGTTGGAACATCTGCTTTGATGATACTGTCAAAGAATTCGACTTTATCAAAAACTCAGATGAACCATGCATTTACAGTAAGATTGTAGGGAGAACTGTGGTATTCCTCGTCTTGTACGTGGATGACATTCTCCTAATAGGAAATGATATTCCTATGCTACAGTCAGTCAAAGGATTCTTGTCGCAGAGGTTCTCTATGAAGGACCTGGGCGATGCGAACTATATTCTGGGGATCCAGATCTATCGTGATAGATCTAAGAGGATGTTGGGACTTTCACAGTCAAGGTACATTGACACCATACTGAAAAGATTCAGTATGGAAGATTCCAAGCGCGGTAATTTACCGGCTTGTCACGGGATCACCCTCTCCAAAGAGATGTCTCCCAAGACTGATTTGGAAAGGGATCGCATGTCTATTATACCCTACGCTTCTGCGGTAGGCTTTATAATGTATGCGATGTTATGTACCAGACCAGATGTAGCATACGCATTGAGCGTTGTAAGCCGGAATCAGTCAAACCGAGGGGAGAAACACTGGATAGCGGTAAAGAACATTCTCAAGTACCTGAGAACGACTAAGGAGATGTTCTTGGTGTATGGCGGAAAAGACCTCCAGCTCGAGGCCTTTGCTGACTCCAGCTTCCAGAGTGACAAGGATGACTCCAAGTCCATGTCGGGTTATGTCTTTACCCTCAATGGAGGGGCGGTTTGCTGGAAGAGTTCCAAGCAGGAGACCGTTGCAGACTCAACTATGGAAGCGGAATACATAGCTGCTTGCGATGCCGCAAAGGAAGCTGTCTGGATGAAGAAGTTCCTCACGGAGCTTCAGGTGGTTCCTACCATTGTTGATCCAATACCGCTGTATTGCGACAACAACGGCGCTATAGCTTTAGCGAAGGAACCCAGGTCCCATCAAAAGTCCAGGCACATTTTGAGGCGGTACCACCTGATCATGGAGATCGTAGATCGCCGGGAGATCGAGGTGAAGAGAGTAAATACGGAGAATAACACTGCAGATCCACTCACGAAGGCCCTACCCCAGACTCAGTTCGAGCGGCTGATCGAGATGATAGGTCTTCGATACGCCAGTACATGGCCTTAGTGCAAGTGGAAGATTGTTAGTGTATATGCCCTAGAGGCCATTACTGTATCATACTAGTATGCATATTACTTGATGGAAGCTTGGGATATTCACAGTTGTATATACAATCTAGCTCGAAATGGTAGTATGCTACTTGGTTTGTCTCTGTTTTAATATGTGCATGTGTTTCTTTTAGCATATCGCTTATATACATATTAGTAGAGCCCTTAGGATTTTTGCTTGATTACCAGCGTTGTGATGGCGCTCACACTCGTGGGGGCTGGGTAATCCATAAGCACATCCTTATACAGGTCCCTAGTCGTTGGACTATCGAGACATGGCATCGATACTCCGGAGTAGACTAGCATATGCGCTTCTCATCCCAGCGTGGGAGACGGTCTGTCCCACAGCCGTCAGTACGTCGTACTTGAGATAGTATGCGGATGCTCGTTAGGTTACGAGTACACTGGACAGGACTCGTCGGGAACTGTTGGTTGGTATTATACCTATCGTCAGTTATCAGTTCCCAGGTGACATGAGTACAGCTTAGTCCGCTGACTTGACACTGTCACTTCGCCTCGAGTGTGTTCCGACTGTACTTTGATTACTACCCTACCACGGCTCAAAGGATTCGTGCAAACAGGTAGTAGTTGGGTGCAGTCCCGAAGCACTTGGAGGCAGTGACAGTTAGACAGGATTCGTCTCTCCCGGTATTGGGGGTTGACATCGCGCTGTGTCTAGGAGAGCCATTACACGAGTAGTCCCTGGCCAGGGCAAGCGAGATATACTGGTAGGTTTCCAGTGTTATCTCAAGGTGTTCAGGGCTACACTCCGACACGACTTGTACCGCTATTAGGGGACTGACGTTTACCGCCCCCCTAGGCCCGCCATGCGATGTATCAGACGAACAGACAGGACTGTATGGAGACTGTCACATACAGGCTCAGTAGGAGTTCAGATGGGATCACCTTGTCAGTCTTCTTATCGGCATCTACCTGGGGACCGTTACGTACAGCTAGTGCCGCTTGCGGTCTGTGGTTAAACCCACTGCCAGCGTAGTGTCGAGTCTTTAGAGTCCTACACAGAGAGCTATTCGTCTTTAGGCAAAATGAGTAGAGGTCGCATGGTTTTGCGACAGGGTTCGTTCACTTCCGCACACTTGTGCACGTTTGCTGTCCGGACAGCTTATACTAGCGGGCTTTGGTTTAAGCCAGATCCTAGTATATGATTTGGGATTGGTTTTATCTCTTTGTATTCGTGTTCCTCGGATCACGAATACGGGTGCGTATGCACAGTTGATTGAGACAGAGGGAGAGGACTTTGATTAGGGTTAATGACCATTGTCATTTTGCTAACCCTAATGCTTATGTGTGTATTATGGTTAATTGATATTAGTTATATATAATTGTGCATGGTTAGGGTTGATGACCATTTGACCGCTCTTGACTTGTTGACCTAGGTTGACACTTTGACCATCATCATTCCATATAAAAGATGCTCTTTGATCCTTGCAATTAGCATTAAATATGAAATGATAATGGTCATGTCTTGATTAAGCCATGACAATTATCTCACTACAATAATTCACACATATATGTGAGAATGCTTCATTATTCTCTCATTCTATCATATTCATTCTCTCTCCTCCTCTTCCTCTCTCTCAAGCCCTCCCCTCTCATGTATTGAGAAACACTTGAGCTTGAGAAAACCTCTTCTAGATAATCTCTACTCTCATCTAGGGTTCTAGGATTAGCACTTCTAGCACCTTAGTTACTTCTAGCTTGAAGTTGAAGCCAAAGGTTGAGGCTCTCGGGTAGATCCTTCTTCGACTAGAGAAGGCGACAAGGTGATCCCTTTCTACCACTCCAAGGAGCAAGGAGAGAAGGACATAAAGCCCAAGGTATAACCTTTCTACCCTATAGCTAAATCTAGTTAGCTTTTAGTTAGTTTTTGTTTATCAAAGATCCTCCTTTGTCTAGTCCATGTTGCCTAGCATAATAAAAATCCGATTTTTATTCCGTTTTCCTCCTCCCCGCAAGCACCGAGGTGGGCAACGTTGACTTACAAAAAGTGGCACGAGACTGTAACCATAATACACCTAATCTGAATATCCATTGCTGTTGTACCGTGGCTGAACGGTTCCCTGTGCTCCGTATACCTTAGTCTCCAGAATAGTGGGACTCCTCTCGTATACACTAGCATCTTATATACCAAGCTACAAACAACATCGTTAACAATATAATACAACTTTAAAGTTTACCTTCTCCTTCTGTCTATTCTGTCTATACCTATTCCTTAGGACTTACCGAGGGATAGTTCGCTGACGACATTCTTTTTTCTCTTCTTCTTTGGAATGTTGTCAGGTGGATCGGACCATCTGGAGACAGATCCCAGGAGCGAGGACTTGGAGAAGATAGCCTTCGACCCAGAGCTCTAGATTATTTGTACATATTTTCATTTCTGTTATGCCATTGTTTAGGCATTGCTTTCATTCCATGTATTTACATTTCCAGTTGTACTGTAATAAGAATGTTAATAAATAAAGTTGATGTTCATTTACATCTTGTCTCTCGTGTACATTTTATTTTATATTGCTTAGATACGCTTAGCGTGTTTATTTTTGGGTAAATACGTAGCGGCCTCGTCTCGCCCTTTGCCCGTACACCGGGAAGCGGGGCATGACAAAAACCCCCGGCTATTCAAACACGACGATCCAATAGAACATATCACAGCAACACATAACATCATATGTCATCAACGTAAGTAAATATGCGTATCCCAATTGTCGTTGACATATAGCAACGAAATCGGCGATACACCACATATTACACTTTCGGTCGCAGAAAGAAAATGAAAACTACAATAATTGGAATCCACAACATCCTTAGACATCATAAACCCAAAATATCACATACTTCGGATTTCATGCCTTACCGTATAAATTTCTTAGACATCATAAACCCGGAATATCACATATTCCGAATTGCATGCCTAACGTTATAAACCCGGCATTTTAGTCTCAAATTGAAAACACTTTTCAATATCTAGTCGGGCAATTCAACAAGATTCCCAACAAATGATCGAATACTCGTCGGAAATATTAGTAGACGGCCGCGCCCTCGATGCCGTCGACGAAGTGCACTTAGGCGGAACACCGCGGCCGCGAGAACCCGTACGAATGCTTTTGGCTACGGGGTCCTCCTACAGTCACTTGGTCGGGGCTATGGGGCATGACTATCAAATAGTGTTACCCGGCGAGCGTTCGCATACTATACGAGATTGCGACGGAGTTTTGATCCGAATCAAACCTCGCGGTAACCGATCAAAAGAGAATAAATTGCTAGATTTACAAAATACTAATTAGTTTTCACAAAACTAATTATTGTGGATTCTAAATATTGTATCATAAAGAACAGATATCTAAACGATGTTAAATATTTCGATCGATTTATTAAACACCCAAAATTCCCAGAGACCCCAATACTTGAGTCACTGTTAAAAATACCCAGAGAGTGCCCCAAGTACCCGCGGACCAACACAAGAAAGCACGCTCCCTGCCTCCCCAACGGCGCTACTGAACCGCCGCCAAAAACATGTTTTGACCGTGCTTCCGCGGTTGTTTGGTCGAGTTGGGCCGTCGTTTTTCTTGGGGATCCATAGAAAACCCTGCACAATTTTCTGAATATTTTTAGTTTGAAAAATTCCAACTTTTGGAAAAATTTCTAGGGAGTGGGTAATTCGAGTTTCGAAAAGTCGATCGAACACTTTAACATCGTCTAGACTACTCCTAATGGTCTAGCTTGGCTCTGATACCACTGCTGGGTTCGCTTAGCACCCTTACTACATTTCGGCAAGTATCAAGTATGCTATTTCAAAAAAAAACTAGGGTGCCGAGCAAGCCCGACCAAGGATCTAACTAGAGCATTAGGGTTTTATATGCAAGTAAATAAACTTTACACTAAGTGATATTGGAATACAACCTTTGTAAACTGGTCCTTCACTTCTAAAGCTCCGTGTAGTAGTCTCTTTGCACCAAGTAGTGGTGTCCCGGACTCTCTTTAGACTCCACTAGACGAAAGGAACGGGCTTGCTCAAAGATCTTCGAGGCCGAAAATGATCTACGTCGAAGAATCGCTAACTCAAGATACCTCTTCACTAATTGATGAACTAGTGAAGTAAACAAGTTATACTAAATGGATAGTTTGGTATAGATTGATGAAGTATGAATTTTGCTCACTTTAGAATTATTTTTCACTTTTTCTTTTTTACCTCACTAGAAAGCTAGAAAGTAAAGAAGGAGATCAAGAAGAATCTTAAGTGATCAAGTTATGAACCATGGGTGAGAAAAATATCTCATATAATCTCTTGTAGAGACTTAACCTTGGCTAAAGATAATGGTTAGGTTAATAAATATCTAGAGTAAAACAAAATTAGAGGACTAAGTCAAGGTTTCTACATGCTTCCACGAGCATCAACCATGTCAATTTCCACCTAATTTTTATTTATCTCTTAATAATTAATCACCCAAATTATCTTTAGTTAGGTATGAGTCTCATACACCCAAGTTCAATGTATCATCTAGCATGACACATAAATAAATACATTAATATATATCACATATATATTTAAATGTATTTGGAGAAAACAATTTCTTAAGTGAGCTAATATTAGTTAATATATATTAATATATCAAATATATATAATTATATATTAAATTATTAAATCAACACTTGATTTAATAATCCGGATATATCACATACAACCGACTAATATCATTTATATGTATATCAAATATACATATAACAAATTATTGAATCAACACTTGATTCAATAATCCGGTTATATCACATATAACCTATATCGCGAGATCAGAATACTGTATCACATTCACATATCAATCTTGGTCTCACACATATCACATATGTGCCCTACTTCGTTTCGCTTGAGCCAGGGAACCTCTGTGTAGGACTCTAAAAACTCGTCAATACGCTAGCAGTAGGTAATGATCATATCAGTTACCTACAAGCTATCAGCGGTACTAGTTAGGCGTAACGACTACCTAGGTATTGAGCGATCAGAAGATCAACAAGGAAGCTTGTCCATACTCCCGTGAATCCAGTAAGTAACACTACCACACAGTCCGGTCTTTTCATCTGATATATTGCATATCAGGTCTGGGGTGGTAAACGTCAGACCCAAATAAGTTGATAAGTCATGCCGATGTGAGGCTCATAACGGGTCGAGAAACTACTGATAACACTTACCAATAAATATCATCATTAGCCCTGGCCAGGAACTTCTTGTTATGGCCAATCGAGTATAGCGCAATATCAACCCCAATACCGGGAGAGACGAAACCCCTCCTATAGCTCATTGCCTCTATATGACTCGGGACTGTACCCAAAATCCACCTATTTGCACTCTCTCTTGAACGTGGTAGGGAGGAAATCAAAGCACAGTGGGAATCACACAAGACTCTATGACGATCTCGGGTCTACAGACTAACCTGTACCAGTGTCACCAGAGAACTACTATCTGACGTTAGGTAGAATACCATTTAGGAGTTCTCGGCGAGTCCTGTTCGGTGTACCCATTCTCCAATGAGTACCTGTGTACAATGTTTGATGTCAAACACCAATAGATGTAGGATCATCCATCGCCTCATACAGGGTCAAGAAACATACACACTAGTCTACTCAGGAATATCGATTCCCTGTCTCGGTACTCCGACGACTAGGAACAATTAAAGGATGAACTTATGGACTACCCTGGCCCCACTAGTATGATCTGCATCATAATCCTAATAGTCAAGTACACATCCTAAGGGATTTACCAATATGTGAGAGCAAGACAGTATCACAATACTAGTCTACATGTTAAGGTAAAGAGCAACCAGATATCATACTATCATGTCGAGCAAGAAAGTCCTCTCTATATATGTACAAACATCTATTATAATATACAATCATGTACAATAACGGCCTCTAGGGCATACATACAACTAACAAGAACAATCTTGCTCGATATGATGGTACGCTATTTGGTTTGTCTTTATCTTAACATGTGATGTATCTTGCTTTGTATTTCATATCTTGTATACTTGTTGATAAAGACCATAGGATCTTTGCCTGACTACCACTGTTGTGATGGCGATCATATCGATAGGCACATCCTTAAAGTGTCCCTAGTCGTAGGAGTATCGAGACCGGCATCGCTACTCCAGAGTACACTAGTGTATATAGATATCTAGACCCTGATGAGGGGTGATGGATTGGCCCCTCAGCCATTGGTAAGGTGCACTTAAGATTGTATACAGGTGCTCACAGGGTGTGAGTACACTGAACTGGACTCACCGAGGACTGATTAGATGGTTTTATACCTAACGTCAGACAGCAGTTCTCTAGTGACATGAGTGTGGATAGTCTGTCGACTTGAGGTCTTCATTTGCCTTGTGTGAGTTCTCACTGTACTTTGATTACTATCCTACCATGGTTCTACTAAGTCGTGCAGATAGGTTTTAGTTGGGTACAGTCCCGAGCCACATGGAGGCAGTGAGCGACTGTTGGGGATTCGTCTCTCCCGGTATAGGGAGTCGATGTCGCGCTGTGATCGGTTGGTCAACACCATAAGTCCCTGGCCAGGGCGGATTGAGAATTACTGGTAGTTAGACCAGTAGATTCTCGGATGGTCTTGAGCCCCTAGACCTTATATGCGATACTCTCAGACGAACAAACCGGACTACACGGAGATTGTCACGGACAGGCTCAGTAGGGGTTCGGATGAGTTCGCTCGTCGGCCTTCTTTTCGACACGTACCTGGGTTGCCGTTACGTATAGCTAGTGCCGCTGACGGACTTGTTGTTAACTCCACTGCCAGCGTACTGTCGAGTCTTTAGAGTTCTCCATAGAGGGTTTCCCTGGTTTAGGCGAAATGATGTAGAGGCTGTATGGTATTACAGTAGGGTTTCGATCATATACGTGTACTGGCTACATGCATGATGTTCGAACGGATAATACTAATGGGCTTTGGTTTAAGCCGGATCCTAGTATTATATTTTTGGATTATTTTTGTCTTGATGTATTCGTATTTTTCGGAATACGAATATGGGTATGTATATACGGTGAGGGCATTCTTTTAATTTCACAAGACTTGCTTCTAGAAGGAGACACCTCATTATTTGATTTATCCATTTTTATAAATGGATTAATGAGATGGTATTTGGAGATTTTTGTAGAATGGTTGATAGCATGGCTTGGTCTTTATTTTATTAATTTGGTTGCACTATTCAAGCATGGTTGATTATTTTGCTTCTAAAATAATCCATGCTTGAATGATTGGAAAGACTTAGCCATTCTATTATTATCACAAGACCTTGCTCATATTTCTTTAGCTCACACTCTCTCCAAGTTTCCTTCTCCTTCTTCCTTAAGCTCTAACACTCACATGTGTTGTGATCCATAGAGCTTTTGAGACAAAATACTCCATAGATCATTCTCTACATCTACTTAGTGGTCTATTCTTGCAAAGTAGACTTCTTAGTTACTTCCTAGTTGAGGTTGAAGCTTAGACTAGAGGCTCTCGGGTGGATCTTCTTTGACGTAGAGGAGACCGGTGACCGAGTTCGTGTGAAGCTACCTAAGAGCCAAGGAGAGGAGCAAAGAAGGACAATCAAGACCCGAAAGACTTGATCGGGAAGGTATAAATCTCTTCATAGTAGATTAGAACCCTCCTTAGTTTAGCTAGTTAGGGTTTATGAAATGATCCGGGTATTTAGGTCGATGTTGTTGATTTACAAATCGTTGTTTGCAAATTTCGCCTCCCCACAAACCTTATGGGGTGCACTACATCGACTTACATGGTATCAGATCCAACTTAAACCTTAGCTAGCTGTTTTTGACGATGTATGAAGTTACGAAACCGAAAATACTCTGAAATGGTTAAGTACAAATCCAAGTCTTTGGAAATTTTTAAAAGTCTTATAATTTTTTTTAAACAACTTCAGAAGACTACTTGTGATGTAACTAGAACACCATGGAGAAACGAGGCAAAACAACATAAGTTTGGCCGTCCAAAACTCAATTTTCCCGGCCTGGCCAGTTGTAATATGATGTTTTTCCTTCGAGTTTTGGTGGTGTTCTAATCTCTTGGATTTAGGTTTTAGGGTGTTTGTTTTTGCCCAGAATTCATATTTAGTCATATTTGAGCAGGGCAATTCAGAGTGTCTCGAAGTCAAAAATTTAACAACGTTTGTCAGCTTTCAACTTAAATGTGTTTCAAAACGTCCACTAATTGCTATATGTCAATTAGTGGGGGTTGCACATTTCTGTGATTATGATTATGGTTCGTGTATATGGAGTATTGGATTGTCCTGAATGAATAGCCGGGGGGATGTGAGAAGAGTGTTTTCTTTTCTTCAATTAATGTAATCTATAAATTGATGTAATATTATTTTTGTGGGGCACATCCGGGTTGAGGTTCTAGCCACCATTGTATTATTTCATTTACTTTTTTGCTCCTAGGATAGACCAAGATGGGGTGCACAAACTATTAGGTTCTTGAAGTGCCGAGTGGCCTACTCATTTTATTGAGGAAGGTTGCTTCACTTCGGGAATTTGGCGGGTAGTTTGCCGCATCCGCAGGGGTCTAGGGTGGGGTTTGGCTATTCATCACGACCGTGGAATCCGTCTTTCATTATAGGCTTAAACAAAACACGGAAATCCTAGTATATCCAATATATTCATCTGTGATTCTGTAATCTGGAATGCTTATTATTGCGTGAGACGAATGGCTATATATATATAATAAACGTTGCTTATGTTTTGCACCCGCGCTAGTCCATCCCCCGCTCTGCCGTTAGTTAAGTAACCTAACGGTGCATAACGAGGCCCCGTGGTGAATGCGGATGGCATAAGCATGTGTTCTATTTTCGTTTCTTTTCTGCAATGATAAGGTTAATTGATGGGACCGCATTAATATTAATTAATGCAAGGAAATAAACCTAAAAAGATGTTGTTGGAACATTTTGAAAAACCCACTCGGTTCTTTTCAAAACACTCGTTTAAAAGGCGGAGTTTAAACCACTCCTTTTTAAAGCTATTGTTCCTTCAACTATATCAAGTTCATTACGTTCAAGATTTTTCGCCAAAAATAAGCCGTAGCCCTCCGTCATTTTAAATGAGTTACACATCGTATTCATGCTATGTTTGTTGGCCTTCGTCAAGGTATAGTGAATAGTAGCGGTATGTTGCTTTTTTGTTGCATAGACAGATGCATTAGTTTAGGACAGTCATACAGCCTTGTTGGCCTTCGTCAAGGGCGAGTACGGATGGGTCTAAATTAATCAGGACAACGACGGGAAGAACTTGACTTGCATCTTATGATTTGTTGGCCTTCGTCAAGATCATAAGAGCTTGAGGCAAAAATCACATCGGGAGTTTCAAACATAAAGGAAACTTGCAGATTTGGTATACCTTCTGGAGTGTGGTGACTAGAGTGGCTTCCATCTAGGTCATCACAGAATGATAGTTAGATCCCGATCCTACTGATGAGTAGAATTACTCTTGGGAGATTATTTCACTTAACAATCAATGTTGTAAACTAAGTAGGTGTCTAAAATGGTGTTAGCGGGGCTACGCCTCCAGGGAAAAGAGGTTACATAATTAAGGATCTTCGCGAAAGCATTGGAAAACCTCCCTTGAAGTACCGACACTAGCCTGGCCGAAAGGTTAAGCAACTATTGTGACGTGCGATTAATCCCGACTAGTTCTTCATTTAAGGTTTGATGGAGAATTCAAGGAAACAGTGAGAGCCATCCTGGTTAGATAAGATAATAAACCAATCTAATGTTGTAAGAGCATACGCTGAGTATTTCTTTTCTCTCTCTCTGGCAGCAACCATGACGGGACTTAAACTACTACTTGAAAAAAAATACACTGACTGGGCCAAACTATAAGGATTGGCTGAGAAACGTCAACATTGCACTTACTTATGACAAAGTGGCATACATCATCACCAGTACTGCTCTCCCTGTCCAGGACCAGATTCCTCAGTTGCGAACAAAGAGGTCCGCAAAACTTGGGATCTGGATTGCGAAAAAGCTAAGTGTATCATGCTGGCGTCTATGAATAATGAACTCCAGAAGCAGCATGAGGATATGGATATCAAATCCATTTTTCTCCATTGCAAGGATTTGTATAGAGAGCACTCTCGTATGGCAAGGTACGATACCTCAAGAAAATTGTTCCAGATGCGGTTAGCTCCAGGATCACCTATAGGAGAGCACGTTTTAAAGATGATCAGTCTCATTGAGGAACTCACAAACCTAGGATGCGTGCAGTCCCTTCCCCACACCTTCTCTCGGTTCGTGCTGAACTACAACATGCACGATATGGAAGCTGATCTTCCAAAGCTCCTCAATATGTTGAGGATAGCAGAGAGCTCCTTAAAAAAGAGAAGACACATGTTCTTATTGTTGGCTAATCATCCTCTTTTAAATCCAAAGCGAAAGCTAAGGGAAAGAAGAAGATGATCACTACCAAGCCGAAAGGTGGTGTCAATAAGGTGCAGGGAACGAACAAATCGGGGAGAGTAAAAGCTGATAAGGATGAGTGCTACTGCTGTCACAAGAAGGGGCACTGGAAGAAGGATTGCAAGGTTTTCAAAGCCAAGGTAAGAACACGAAGTAGGTTGATGATTCTGCTTCAGGCTCTGAAAAACCGTAGAGCAATGAAGGAAGGTGATATAACTCTCAGGGTTGGCAACGTAGCAAACGTCGATACTGTTGCTGTAGGCGATTATCACCTGGGGTTGACTAATGGGCACATTTTGGTATTGTATAGCTGTTTTTGTATTCCCAGTATGCTTTGTAATATTATATCGGTATCTTTATTGTCTAATGAAGGATATAATTTTTCAATGGAAAGAAATGTCATGAACATTCACCTAAATCAAGAATCGATTGGGTCTGGCACATTGGAAAACGACAGATACGTACTCAATCAACATCAAGTTTTCAATATCCAAAACACACTCAAAAGAAAGGCTCCAGATTCAAACCAAGCCTTCTTATGGTATTGTAGACTTGGTCGCATTAATGAAACAAGGTAGACTAAGTTGTATAAAGATAGATATTTAGATCCGTTTGAATATGTATCATAATCCCCGTTCACAGGACACGGAGAAAGAGCCATTGAGCTTTTTGAACTCATACACAGCGATGTATGTGGTCCGATGTCTACACATGCACGAAGTGGTTACTCCTACTTCATCACTTTTACTGATGATTTCTCAAGGTATGGACATGTGTTCTTAATGAAGCTTAAATCCGAGGCCTTTGAGAAATTCAAAGAGTATAAAAATGAAGTGGAGAAACAAACTGGTAAAATTATCAAGATACTTCGATCTGATCGAGGTGGAGAATACTTAAGTACCAGTGTCCTTAAATGCTTAAAAGAGAATGGAATTCTCTCTCAGCTTACTCCTCTATATACACATTAGCATAACGGTGTATCAGAAAGAAAGAATCCATGCTACTCGATATGGTGCGTTCCATGACGAGTAGTGCTGAGTTGCCACTTTCCTTCTAGGGTTTTGCGCTAGAATCAGCAACATACCTACTGAATAGGGTTCCAAATAAGTCTATGCTTACTACTCTATATGAGATGTGGAGTGGGAAGGACCATGTCTCAAGTATCATAAGATATAGGGGGTGTCTAGCTTTTGTCAAAAAGCAGAATCCGGACAAGCTCGAGGCACGATCGGTTTTGTGCAATACCCCATCAATTCAAGAGGATATCTAGTCTACCATACTGAAGAACAAAATGTGTTTGTTACTCGCCACATAGTCTTTTTAGAGAGCGAATTTCTTGCAAAAGAAATTAGTGGGAGCGCGATAGAACTGGAAGAAATTCCAGAACCCCAAACTACTGCCGAGGACTTAGTAGAACCTCAGGTTTCAATAGAGCCCGACAAACCGACACCACTCCGCAAATCTAGTAAGCTTTCTCGTCTTCCTGAGAGATACTATGGGTTTCTTGTAGATGGGGATTGAGAGGATTGCATTATCAATGATGATGAGCCTACTAATTTTCAGCAGGCTATCACGAGTAAAGACTCGGTGAAGTGGCTGGATGCTATGAGATCCGAAATGGAATCCATATATACCAACAAAGTATGGACTTTAGAAGTTGCTCCTCCTGAAGTAAAACAAGTTGGATGCAAATGGATCTTCAAGAAGAAGATTGGTGCATATGGACAAGTGGAAACCTACAAAGCTATACTTGTTGCAAAGGGTTTTCGTCAAAGACCAGGATTGGACTATGATGAATCCTTTTCTCCAGTGGCTATGCTTAAATCCATTCGGATCCTGCTTGCAATAGCTGCCTTCTATAACTATGACTTCTAGCAGAAGGACGTGAAAACAGCATTTTTAAATGGAAATTTAGAAGAGAGTGTTTTCATGGACAGCCGGAAGGTTTCTTAGATAGTGGGAGCAGTGGAAAGGTATGTAAGTTGCTTAAATCCATTTATGGATTAAAGCAAGCATCACGGAGTTGGAACATCTGCTTTGATGAGACAGTCAAAGAATTTGACTTTATCAAAAATGTAGATAAACCATGTATTTATAGGAAAATTGTAGGAGGAGCAGTAGTCTTCCTCGTGCTATACGTGGACGACATACTCCTGATAGGGAATGATATCCCTATGCTTCAATCAGTCAAGCTCTTCTTGTCACAGAAGTTCTCCATGAAAGACTTAGGTGACGCCTCTTATATTCTGGGGATTGAGATCTATCGTGATAGGTCTAAAAGAATGTTGGGACTTTCACAGTCCAGATACATTGATACCATACTGAAGAGATTTAGTATGGAAGATTCCAAGCATGGTAATTTTTAGATATGTATGCCCTAGAGGCCTGTATTGTATAGGATGCTAGGCATGTATATATACAGAAACAATCTTTACTCGAAATGATAGTATGCTATCTGGTTTATCTTCATCTTAACATGTGATGTGTTGTATTTCATATCTTTATATACATGTTGATGAAGCCCTTAGGATTATGCTAGACTGCCAGGATTATGATGTAGATCATACTAGTGGGGCCTGGGCAGTCTATAAACATATCCTTTAATAGTTCCTAGTTGAGCTTATATCGAGACATGGAATCAATATTACCAGAGTAGACTAGTGTGTATGTTTCTTGACCCTGGGGGCGATGGTTGATCCCACAACCATTGGTGTTCGACATCAAAGATTGGTACACAGGTGCTCATTGGAGAATGGGTACACTGAACAGGACTCGCCGAGAACTCCGAGATGGTATATATACATATTTTCGGATAGCAGTTCTCTGGTGACACTTGTACAGGTTAGTCTGTAGACCCAAGATCGTCATAGTGCCTTCTGTGATTCCCACCGTGCTTTGATTTCCTCCCTACCAGGGCTCTACTGAGTCGTACAAACAGATGGATTTTGGATACAGTCCCGAATCACATGGAGGCAGTGAGCGATAGGAGGGGTTTTGTCTCTCCCGGTATAGGGAGTTGATGTCACACTATGCTTGATCGGCCATGACAGCAAATCCATGGCCAGGGTTCTCGAGATTTACTGATAAGAGTTATCAGTAGTTTCTCGAACCGTTATGGGCCGTAAATCAACATGACTTATAAAGTTACTGGGGTCTGACATTTACCACCCCTAGACTTTATATGCGATGTATCAGACGAAGATACCGGACTGTACGGTAAGTGTTGCTTACAGGCTTGTTAGGGTTGTGATGAGTTCGCTCATCGGCCACCTTTTCTGGGTAGCCGTTACGCACAGCTAGTGCCGCTGACCTGCTTGTGGTTAAACCCAATGCCAGCGTACTGTCGAGTCTTTAGAGTCCCACACAGAGGGTTCCTTGATTCAGGCAAAAGATATAGAGGCCGTAAGTTGTTATGGCAGGGTTTCGATCATGTTCCTGTAATGGTTACAGGAATAATGATCGGAAGGATATTACTGGTAGGCTTTGGTTTAAGCCGGATACCGTTATTATATTATTGGATAATTTTTATTCGTATTTTTCGGAATTCGGATACAGGTATACGGTGAGGGGTATTCTTGTAATTGGATCCCGATCCCACTGTGAGTAAAAATTACTCCCGGGAGAGTTTTGCACTTTACAATTAGCTAATCCAGTAGGTGTCTAGAAAGGTGTCAACAGGGTTACGCATCTAGGAAAACGAGGTTTATTTTAATTAGGTCCGTGCGAAAGCATGGGGAACCTCCCTCGGAGTACCGACACTAGCCGGCCGACCGGTTAGCGAACTTGTAGATTGCAATTAATCCTGGCTAATTTTCTTTTTAAGGTTTGAAGAAAAATTTGATAAAAGCAGTGGGATACATCGATTAGATAAGATTAATAACCAATCTAATCATGCAAGAGCAATCGCTGAGTGTCTTCTTTTTTCTCTCCTAATGGCAGATACCTATGATGGGACTTAAGCTTTTATTAGACAAGAATAAACTCACGGGACCGAATTACAAAGATTGCTAAGGAACGTAAATATTGCCCTGATTTATGATAAGGTCGGATACGTCTTGACTACTCCAGCACCTCCTAGCCCAGGCCCCGATTCGTCAGTTGCGGATAAAGAAATCCGCAAGACAAGGGATATAGATTGTGCAACAGCCAAATGCCTCGCGCTTGCTTCTATGAAAAATGAACATCAGAAGCGGCATGAGAAAATGGATGTACAATCCATCTTTCTCCATACAAAGGAGTTGTATGGAGCGCAATCTCGCACTCTCCGATACAAGGCATCTCGAAAGCTGTTTCAGATGCGGATGGCTGCTGGCACGTTTGTAGGTGACCATGTATTGAAGATGATTGGACTTATCGAAGAACTAGAGGACCTGGGTTAGACCATGAAGAACGAAAAGTATGTTGATATTGTTCTATAGTCACTCCCCCTGCCTTTGCTCAGTTCATTGTAAACTTCAACATGCACAACATGGAAAAGTCACTACCTGAACTCCTCAATATGTTGAGGAGTGCAGAGAGCACGCTAAAGGTAGCGAAAACACCCGCTCTAATTGCCGGGCCATCTTTCTCTTCCGTCCCGAAAGCCAAGGCCAAGGGAAGGAAGAAGAAGAATCCCATCAAGCCGAGAGGAGGAGTAAAAAAGGCACCGGGAAAGGACAAGATAGGGGCTGTTGCATCAGGAAGAAGGGAATGCTTCCACTGCCACCAGACTGGGCACTGGAAGAGAAACTGCGTTGGATACCTGGCCGGCCTCAAGAAAAAGAAGCATGCGGATGCTTTCACTTCAGGTGTGTTTGTAACAGAAAACTGTTTTCAATTAACTCTACTTATTGGGTATTAGATACCAGGTTAGGATCTCATATCTATAATTGTGTGCAGGGGCTGAGAAATAGCAGGTTTTTGAAGAAAGGTGATCACACTCTACGAGTTGGGAATGGTTCCTCTGTAGATGCTGTAGCAGTGGGAGAGTATCACCTTGGTTTGCCATCGGGTTGCATATTGGTTTTGAACCCATGTTATTTTGTACCTTTGATGTTATGTAATATCATATCAATATCGTTGTTGGACAATGAAGGATATAATTTTGTGTTACAATCTAATGTTATGAACATTAACTTTAATCAAGAGTTGATTGGGTCTGGTACATTAAATAATGGGATATATGTCCTAAATCAATATACAATTTTCAATATACAACACACAAACAAAAGGAAGATTTCAGATAAATGAAGCTTTCATTTGGTATTATAGACTTGGTCATATTAATGAAACAAGACTAACCAAGCTACATAAAGATGAATATTTAAACTCTTTTGAATATAAATCTTATGCGACTTTCCAGTCTTGTATCAAAGGTTAAATGACCAAAACTCCGTTTAGTGGACACGGAGAGAGAGCTACTGAACTCTTAGGCCTCATACATAGTGATGTATGTGGACCAATGTCTACACATACGAGAGGTGGTTTTTCGTACTTCATAACTTTTACTGATGATTTCTCGAGATTCAGACATGTGTTCTTGTTGAAACATAAGTCAGAAGCCTTCAAAAAGTTCAAGGAGTATAAATCTGAAGTAGAAAAACAAACAGGCTTGAGTATCAAGAAACTTCGATCGGATCGAGGAGGTAAGTATCTAAGCGCAGAGTTTCTAGATTTCCTAAAAGAGAATGAGATTCTCTTTCAGCTCACTCCTCCATACACACCACAGCACAACGGTGTGTCGGAATGGAGGAATCGTACCCTATTAGATATGGTACGATCGATGATGAGTGATGCTGAGTTACCACTTTCATTATGGGGGCACGCATTGGAGACTGTGATATATCTATTGAATATGGTTCCGACCAAAACCATGTCTACCACTCCATATGAGATATGGTATGAGAAGAGACCATCTCTTAAACGAGTTAGGATATGGGGTTGTCCGGCTTATGTGAAAATGCAGAATCCAGACAAACTCGAGATACGATCGGTTTTGTGTAAATTTGTGGGATATCCAAAACATTCGTATGGATATTTATTCTACCACAAGGAGGAACAAAGGGTGTTTGTTTCTCAGTATGCCACATTTTTAGAAAATGAGCTTTTTACAAATGACACTGTTGGCAATGCGGTAGAACTGGAAGAATCCAGATCCACAAACAATTACCGATGATTTGGTTGAACTTGAAGTTTCTTTAGAACCTGACGAACCTCAGCCACTCCGTAGATCTAGTAGGACTTCTCGCCCACCTGATAGATACAACGGTTTTCTAATCGATGGTGATAGAGAAGATTGCATCATGGATGATGATGATCCTATTGGTTTTCAGCAAGCTATCATGAGTGGTGACTCAGTGAAGTGGTTGGATGCCATGAGATCCGAAATGGAATCCATACACACCAACAAAGTGTGGAATTTAGAGGTTGCACCTTCTGGAGTAAAACCTATAGGGTGCAGATGGATCATTAAGAGAAAGATCGGTGCGGATGGTCAGGTGGAGACCTATAAAGCTAGGCTGGTCGCAAAAGGATTTCGTCAAAGACCAGGCTTAGACTATGATGAAACCTTTTCACCAGTCGCAATACTCAAATCCATTCAGATCCTGCTTGCTATAGCTGCTCACTATGACTATGAGATCTGGCAGATGGATGCTAAAATAACATTTCTAAATAGTGATTTAGAAGAATGCATTTTTATGGATCAGCCAAAAAGCTTCATTGATAGTGGGAGCATCGGAAAAGCATGCAGGTTGCTTAAATCCATCTATGGATTAAAGCAGGCATCACGGAGTTGGAACATCTGCTTTGATGATACAATCAAAGAGTTTGGTTTTATCAAAAATTCAAATGAACCATGTATTTATAAAAGGATTGTAGAGAGTACTGTTACATTTCTCGTATTGTACGTGGACGACATTCTTTTGATAGGAAATGATGTTCCTATGCTACAATCGGTCAAACTATTCTTATCGCAGAGGTTCTCCATGAAAGACCTGGGTGATGCCTCGTACATTCTAGGAATTAAGATCTATAGAGATAGATCTAAGAAATTATTGGGATTGTCCCAATCGAGATACATAGACACCATACTAAAGAGGTTTAGTACGGAAGATTCCAAGCGAGGTAATGTACTCGCTTGTCACGGGATCACCCTCTCTAAAAAGATGCTCTAAAGACTGATGAGGAGAGGGCTCGCATGAGCATTATACCCTACGCTTTGGCGGTAGGATCTATAATGTATGCGATGTTGTGTACTCTCTCAGATGTAGCTTATGCACTAAGTGCAGTAAGCAGGTATCAATCCAATCCAGGGGAGAAACACTGGACTGCTGTAAAGAACATTCTGAAGTACTTGAGAAGAACTAAAGTAATGCTCTTGGTGTGTGGTAACGGAGATCTCTAAATGGAATCCTTTACCGACTCCAGCTTCCAGAGCGACAAGGATGATAGTAAGTCCATCTCAGGGTTTGTATTTACCCTAAATGGAGGGGCGGTATGTTGGAAGAGTTCCAAACAAGATACCGTCGCTGACTCCACGATGAAAGCTGAGTATATTGCTGCTAATGATGCCGCAAAAGAAGCAGTCTGGATGAGGAAGTTCATTTCTGAACTTTAGGTGATTCCATCCATTGCTAATCCAATACCTCTGTATTGCGACAACAATAGAGCCATGGCTTTGGCAAAGGAACCGCGGTCGCATCAGAAATCCAGACATATCTTGAGGCGGTATCACCTCATCAGGGAGATAGTGGATCACCAGGACATCGAGGACACGAAAGAAAACATAGCAGATCCATTCATCAAGGCCATCCCTCAAGTCCAGTTTGAGAAACTGTTCGAGATGTTAGGCATGAGGTACGCCGGGAACTGGTTCTAGTGTAGACAGTAGGTACTTATTGCACTAACTACATGCCTTAGTGCAAGTGGGAGATTGTTAAATATGTATGCCCTAGAGTCCTGTATTGTATAGGATGATAGACTTGTATATGTACAGAAACAATCTTTGCTCGAAATGATAGTATGTTATCTGGTTTATCTTCATCTTAACGTGTGATGTGTTGTATTTGATATCTTTATATACATGTTGATGAAGCCTTTAGGATTATGCTTGACTACCAGGATTATGATGTAGATCATACTAATGGGGCCTAGGCGGTCTATAAGCATATCCTTTAATAGTTCTTAGTCAAGAGTATATCGAGACAGGGCATCGATATTACCAGAGTAGACTAGTATGTACGTTTCTTGACCCTGGGGGCGATGGTTGATCCCACAACCATTGGTGTTCGACATCAAAGATTGTACACAGGTGCACATTGGGAATGGGTATACCGGACAGGACTCTCTGAGAACTCCTAGATGGTATATATACCTATTTTCAGATAGCAGTTCTTTGGTGACATTTGTACAGGTTAGTCTGTAGACCCGAGATCGTCATAGTGTCTTATGTGATTCCCACTATGCTTTGGTTTTCTCTCTACCACGGATCTACTGAGTCGTGCAAATAGATGGATTTTGGGTACAGTCCCGAATCACATGGAGGAAATGAGCGATAGGAAGGGTTTCGTCTCTCCCGTTATAGGGAGTTGATGTCGCGCTATGCTTGATTGGCCATGACAGCAAATCCTTGGCCAGGGTTCTCGAGATTTACTGATAAGAGTTATCAGTAGTTTCTCGAACCGTTATGGTCCGTAAATCAGTATGACTTATAAATTTACTAGGGTCTGACATTTACCACCCCTAGACTTCATATGCGACGTATCAGACAAAGAGACCGGACTGTACGGTAAGTGTTGCTTACAGGCTCGTTAGGGTTGTGATGAGTTCGCTCGTCGGCCACCTTTTCGTCATGTACCTGGGTAGCCATTACGCACAGCTAGTGCCGCTGACGTGCTTATGGTTAAACCCACTGCCAGCGTACTGTCAAGTCTTTAGAGTCCCATACAGAGGGTTCCCTGGTTCAGGCAAAAGATGCAGAGGCCGTAAGTTGTTACGGCAGGTTTTCGATCATGTTCCGGTAATGGTTACAGGAATAATGATCGGAAGGATAATACTGGTAGGCTTTGGTTTAAGCCGGATACCGGTATTATATTATTGGATTATTTATATTCGTATTTTTCGGAATTCGAATACGGGTATACTTATATGGTATACGGTGAGGGGTATTCTTATAACTGTACAAGAACACCTTCTAGAAGGAGACACCTCATAATTGGATATTTATTTTGTGAAAATAAATAAATGAGGTTGAATTTAGAGAAATGTCAAAGTATGGATGAAGGAATGGCTTACATTATTTTTTATTCATTTGGGATTACTATTGAAGCACGGTGCATTATTTTGGAGAAAAATAATACTAATTATTTTTCCATGAGCCATATCATTTTTCTATGCTTGGATTTTTCATTCATCACTCTCATCTTTTCTCTCCTCATTATATCCTTCCTCTTCTTCTTGACTAAATACTCACATGTGTTGTGATTCATAGGTCAAGAGACATAATAATCCACTACTTGACTCTACATCATCTAAGTGATCATTTCTATCACACTTGATTTCTTAGTTAACTCTTGTGAAGAGTTTGTAGCTTGTTCCATAGCTCTCGGGTGGATCATCTTGGATCTAGAGGTGACCGGAGACCGAGTTCTTCTTAACCATCAAAGGAGCCAAGGAGTTGTAGCGGAAAGAAGACCCGAAGGACTGTTTCCTTAGGGTATTACCCCTATCATAGTAGATAAGATCTCTAGATATGATTACTAGTTATGGTTTAGCACGAGATCTAGGTTTAAAGTAGGTGTTGCATGCTAGAAAAAATATTGTTTTCCACTTCCGCCTCCTCACAAGTTTTGTGAGGGTGTGGAACATCTACTAACAGTAATTTACTCGCTTGTCACGGGATCACCCTCTCTAAAGAGATGTCTCTAAAGACTGATGAAGAGAAGGCTCACATGAGCATTATACCCTACGCTTCGGCGGTAGGATCTATAATGTATGAAATATTATGTACCAGACTAGATGTAGCTTACGCACTTAGTGTGGTAAGCAGGTATCAGTCAAACCGGGGTGAGAAGTATTGGATAGCGGTAAAGAACATTCTCAAGTACCTGAGAAGGACGAAGGAGATGTTCTTAGTATACGGTAATGGGGACCTCTAGATCAAGACTTTTACCGATTCCAGCTTCCAAAGTGACAAAGATGACTCTAAATCCGTCTCGGATTATGTGTTTACTCTCAATAGAGGGGCAGTATTTTTGTTAGTGTATATGCCCTAGAGGCTATTACTATTATACTAGTTTGTATATTACTTAATGGAAGCTTGGGATATTCACCTTGTATATACAATCTTGCTCAAAATAGTAGTATGCTACTTGGTTTGTTTCTACTTCAATGTGTACATGTGTTTATTTTAGTATATCACCTATACACATTAGTGGAGCCCAGAGGATCTTTGCTTGATTACCAGCGTTGTGATGGCAGTCACACTAGTGGGGGCTGGGTAATCTATAAGCACATCCTTATGCAGGTCCCTAGTCGCAGGACTATCGAGACAGGGCATCGATACTCCGGAGTAGACTAGCGCATGCGCTTCTCATCCCAGTGTGGGAGACAGTCTGTCCCACAGCCTTCAGTACGTCGTACTTGAGATAGTATGCGAGTGCTCGTTAGGTTACGAGTACAATGGACAGGACTCGTCGGGAACTGACTAGTTGGTTTTATACCTATCATCAGTTATCAGTTCCCAGGTGACATGAGTACAGCTTAGTCCGCTGACTTGACACTGCCACTTCGCCTCGAGTGTGTTCCTACTGTATTTTGATTACTACCCTACCACGGCTCAAAGGAGTCGTGCAAACAGGTAGTAGTTGGGTGCAGTCCCGAAGCACTTGGAGGCAGTTACGGTTAGACAGGATTCGTCTCTCCCGGTATTGGGGGTTGACATCGCGCTGTGTCCAGGAGAGCCATTACACGAGTAGTCCCTGGCCAGGGCAAGCGAGATATACTGGTAGGCTTCCAGTGTTATCTCAGGGTGTTTTAGGCTTCACTCCGACATGACTTGTACCGCTATTAGGGAACTGACGTTTACCGCCCCCTAGGCCCGCCATGCGATGTATCAGACGAACAGACCGGACTGTACGGAGACTGTCACATTCAGACTCAGTAGGAGTTCAGATGGGGTTCACCTCGTCAGTCTTCTTATCGGCATCTACCTGGGGACCGTTACGCACAGCTAGTACCACTTGCGGTCTGTGGTTAAACCCACTGCCAGCGTAGTGTCGAGTCTTTAGAGTCCCACATAGAGGGTTATTCGCCTCTGGGCAAAACTGAGTAGAGGTCGCATGGTTTTGCGACAGGGTTTGTTCTCATCCGCGCACTTGTGCAGGTTTGGAGTCCGGACGGATATTACTAGCGGACTCTAGTTTGAGCCAGATACTGATATATGTTTTGGGGTTGATTTTATCTCATAGTATTCATGTTCCTCGGAACAAGAATGCGGGTGTGTATGCACAGTTGATTGAGGCGGAGGAAGAGGATTTTCATTAGGGTTTCGGAACGGGTGCGCATGCACAGTTGACAGTCGTCTTTTTCCAAACCCTAATGAATTTATGATATATCAATTAATAATATTAATTAAATAAAATTGTGTCATGGTTGGGTTTGTTGACTTGTTGACCAAGGTTGACTAGTTGACCATGGTTGAAACTTTGACTATCATCATTACATATCAAAGATGCTCTTTGATTCTAGCAAAACCATTTAATGTGTGTAATGATAATTGTCATTTCAAACCATCCATCAACTATTTCATTTAGATTATTATTATTAATTTGATAATTCATTTCATATTTGGTTATGGTTGTAAAAAGGAGTTTTATTCTATCATAACACTTCTCTCTCCTCTCTTCTTCTTCCTCCTCCTCTAGTTCAAGGAGATTCGCTCTCATGTGTTGAGAAACCTCTCCTTGAGATAAAAATACTCAAAACCACTCTCTACTCATTCTAGGGTTAGAGGTCTAGCAAGCCAAAGACCTTAGTTCTCTCAAAGTTCGAGAAAGGAGCCCGAAGGTTGAACCCTCAGGTGGATCCATCTTTGACGGAAGAAGGCGACGAGGAAAGCACCATCCAAGCTCTACAAAGGTTTCAAGAAGAAGGAGTTCAAGTTAGGTATAAGCTCTTTTCCGAGTAGCTAACTCTCTTTAGCTTAGTAGCTAGTTTAGTTTAGAAAAGATCCGACTTTTGTTAGTCCATGTTGCCTAATGCGCTAAAAATTTGTTTTTTATACCGTTTCCGCCTCCCCGTAAGAACCGGGGTTGGCAACGTGGACTTACAGTGGTATCAGAGCCTAACTAAACTTAAACTAGCTTATTAGTAAAGTGTATGGAAGTTCGATCGGAAAAATCGCAAAAACCTAAACATCAAAACCCTAACTTTCTGTTGAAATTTTTTGTGCTCTAAAAATAAAAAGTTTTACTTCAAAAATCGGCTCAGGGTTTTGTGAATACACCCACCAAAAACGGTCGCCTGAATCCTTCAAACCGCCGCGGTTCCGCGGCAATGGGTATACATTTGCCGCGGAACCGCCGCCGTTTAAGCTCCTCTCGTGACCTGGTTTGGTGCAGTGTTCATCTGGTAGGGTTTTGGGATTTTTAAGATGGTTTATTTGTGCCCAGGTTTTTCAGAAAAGAAATTTGGTTTTGGGGGCCTTTAAATCTGTATTTTTGATCGAACTTCACAATACTTTGACTAATCGGTTATATCTGTGATGTTTATATGTATTGAACTTCGGCTAATCGCTATATGTCGATTAGTCGGGGTTATACATATCTGTGATCTGTGTTTGATGATGGTTTGTGTATATGAATGCGTTGCACTGTCGCGGGTGAATAGCCGGGGTGGATGTGAGATGAGTGTTTCTTTTTCTTTCATTCATTATAACATGTAAATTGATGTAATATTATTATTTGTATGGCCGCACAACCGGGTCGGGGTTGTAGCCGTCATTGTATAATTCTTTTTACTGTTTTTGCTCCTAGGATAGACCCGTGGAGGGGGTGCACAAACTACCGGGTATCTCGAAGTGCCGAGTGGCTTACTCACGGCGTTGAGGGAGGTTGCTCCACTTCGGGTACTTGGCGGGTAGTTTGCCGCACCCGTAGGGGTCTTGGGTGGGGTATTGGCTATTCACCGCGACCGTGTAATCCGCTTTTCGTTGCAGGCTCGAACGGATTGCGGATTCCTAGTATATCCAATGTATTCATCTGTGATCTGTAATGTCTATCATTGCTATACATATTTATAACTATTTAGGCGTTGCTTATGTTTTACAGCCGCGCTAGCCCAGCCCCCGCTCTGTCGTTAATTAAGTAACCTAACGGGTGATGACGGGGCCCCGTGGCGAATGCGAATGGCATAAGCGTACGTCATATTTTGGTTGTTTTCTTTAATGGTAGGATTAAATGATGGGACGCATTAAAAGAACTAATGCAAGAATATCACGCATTAAAAGAATTAATGCAAGATAATAAACCAAGCAAAAGTCGTTGGAACACCTTTGAAAAACCACTCGGTTCTTTTCAAAACTAACTTTTAAATGCGGAGCTTGAGCCACTCCTTTTAAAAGCTATCTCGTTCCATCGATTATATCAAGTTCACTACGTTCACGGTTTTACCAAAACCATTCGTAGCCCTCCGTCGTCTCCCATGAATAGGCAATAGTATTCAAGCTATGTATGTTAGCCAAAGTCAAGGCATAGTGATTGGTAGCTTTTGGGTATTCATGTGTAGCATAGATAGATGCGTTGGTTTGGGACAGTCGTACTGCCATTTTGGCTAAAGTCAAGGGTAGGTACGGGTGGATCCAAATTAACCTGGATAGTAACGGGTAGAACTTGACATGTGACTTATGATATTTTGGCCAAAGTCAAGGTCATAAGAGCATGGGGCAAAAATCCACATCGGGAGTTTCATAAGTACTGAAACTTGCTAGATTTGCATACCATTTGGAGTGTGATGATTCTGGTAGGATTCCTTCAGTTTCGTCACGCGATGATATTTGGATCCCGATCCTACTGTGAGTATATGCTACTCCTCGGGAAATTTCTCACTAATCGATCAATGCTATAATCCTAGTAGGTGTCTAGAAAGGTGTTAGCGGGGCTACGCCCCCAGGAAAAAGAGGTTCTTAAATTAAGAAACTTCGCGAAAGCGTTGGAAAACCTCCCTCGAAGTACCGACACTGGCCTGGCTGAACGGTTAAGCAAGTATTGTGCGGTGGAATTGATCCCGACTAATTCTTCCTTTATGGTTTGAGGATGGATTCGAGAGACAGTGGGAGCCATCCTGTTTAGACAAACTAAAAACCATTCTAAACTTGCAAGAGCATCATGCTGAGTGTTTCTTCTCTCTCTCCTAATTGCAGTGACCAATCGACATGACTGGACTTAAGTTACTTCTAGATAAAAACATACTGACAGGGCCAAACTACAAAGATTGGCTAAGGAATGTCAAAATGGCAATCACTTACGACAAGCTGGGGTATCTTCTTACCACTAAAGCTCCCCCGGTCCCAGGTCCCACCTCCAGCGTCGTGGATAAGGAAATCCGTAAGATTTGGGAGATTGATTGCGCGAAGGCTAAGTGCCTCGTGCTTGCCTCTATGGACAACGAACATCAGAGGAGGCACGAGAATATGGACCTGGAATCCATATTTCTCCATACAAAAGAACTGTATGGAGAACAGTCTCGTATCGCAAGATACGAAGTGTCGAAGAAGTTATTTTCGGCAAGATTGGCCGTCGGATCATCGGTAGCGGAACACGTGCTTAAGATGATTGGCTACATTGAGGAGCTCGCAGAACTTGGGACCACGTTGGAGAGTGAGCTCTATACGGACTTGATTCTCCAGTCCCTTCCTTCCACTTACGCCCAGTTTATACTGAACTTCAACTTACAAGAAAAGGAAGTTGAACTTTTAGAACTCCTCAACATGCTGAGGAGCGCAGAGGGCATCCTACAGAAAGGTAGGGAAACACCCACTTTGTTTGTAGGAGGATCTTCTTCTTCTAGGTTCAAGGCGAAAGCCAAGGGAAAGAAGAAGAAAGCCCCCGCCAAACCAAGGGGCGGTGTTAGTAAAGTGGATACGAAGGGAAAGGCAAAAGCAACAAAGATAGCGGGGAAGCTTGTGGGTAAAGAAGAATGCTTCTATTGTCATAAGAGTGGACACTGGAAGAAAGATTGCATGTCTTGGAAGGCCAGGACACAGGAACTGAAGCAGGTTGCGGCTTCAGCTTTAGGTGTGTATGTTATTGAAAACTGTCTTTTGATAAACTCTACTTCCTAGGTATTGGATACCAGATCAGGATCTTATATCTGTAATTCTTTGCAGGCGTTGAGAAACCGTAGGGTTTTGAAGGCAGGTGACTTGACCCTCAGAGTTGCGAACGGAGCTAGCATGGATGCTAAAGCCGTGGGGGACTATCACCTGGGAATGTCAGATGGACATGTTTTGGTTTTGCGTAATTGCTTTTTTGTACCCAACGCAACTTGTAATATCATTTCTGTATCTTTGGTTTCAAAAGAAGGTTATGAATTTGCGTTTGTAAGTAATGTTGTAAACATTCACCTTAATCAAGTTCTGATTGGGTCAGGTACACTGAGCAATGGTATATACGTATTAAACCAACCACAGATTTTCAATGTCCAGAATACACACAAAATAAAGTCTCCAGATATCAATCAGACTTTCTTATGGCATTGTAGACTGGGTCACATCAATGATAGAAGGTTGACTAAGTTACATACAGAAGGATATTTGGATCCGTTCGAATATCAATCGTATGCCACTTGTCAATCCTGTCTCAAAGGAAAGATGACAAAGACTCCGTTCACTGGACACGGAGTAAGAGCGAGCGAGCTCTTGGGACTCGTACACAGCGACGTATGCGGTCCAATGTCTACACATGCGCGAAGCGGTTATTCTTACTTCATTACTTTTACGGATGACTTTTCAAGGTACGGTTATGTCTTCTTGATGAAGCATAAGTCCGAAGCCTTTGAAAAGTTCCAGGAATATAAGAGTGAAGTAGAAAAACAAACCGGCAAAAATATCAAGATTCTAAGATCGGATCGAGGTGGAGAATACTTAAGTGCCGAGTTCCTGAATTACTTAAAAGAGAATGGAATTCTCTCTCAGCTTACTCCTCCGTACACTTCGCAACATAACGGTGTATCGGAGAGACGGAACCGGACCCTATTGGATATGGTACGGTCCATGATGAGTAACGCTGAGTTACCGCGATCATTCTGGGGGTATGCGCTAGAATCAGCTGCATATCTTTTGAACCGAGTTCCCACTAAGACTGTGCCTACCACACTTTATGAAATGTGGAGTGGGAAGAGGCCCCATCTCAGTCACATTAAGACATGGGGAAGTCCAGCTTTTGTCAAAAAGCAGCATACGGACAAGCTCGAGGCACACTCAGTACAGTGCAAGTTTGTGGGATATCCAAAGAACTCCAAGGGATATTTCTTCTACTGCGAAGAGGAACAAAAGGTTTTTGTTTCTCGTCATGCCCATTTTCTAGAACACCAGTTCTTAGAAAAGGAAATTAATGGGAGTACAGTAGAACTGGAAGAAATTCCAGAACCACAGACTATTACTGAAAGCTTAGTGGAACCAGAAGGTTCAAAAGAACAGGACATTCCTACGCCGCTCCGCAGGAGTAGTAGGCAGTCTCATCCGCCCGAGAGATACTACGGTTTTCTCATAGACGGGGATAGAGAGGATTGCATCATAGATTATGATGAGCCTACTAGCTTCCAGCAGGCCGTTCAGAGCGTTGACTCAGTAAAATGGCTGGATGCAATGCGGACCGAAATGGAGTCCATGTACACCAACAAAGTATGGACGTTGGACATTGCTCCAGACGGGGTAAAACCCGTAGGATGCAAATGGATCTTCAAAAGGAAGATTGGTGTAGATGGACAGGTTGAGACCTATAAAGCTAGACTGGTTGCAAAGGGTTTTCGTCAAAGACCTGGTTTGGACTATGACGAGACCTTTTCTCCAGTAGCTATGCTGAAATCCATTCGGATCCTTCTTGCCATTGCTGCCTTCCACGATTATGAGATTTGGAAGATGGACGTAAAGACCGCTTTTCTAAATGGAAATTTAGAGGAGTGTGTCTATATGAACCAGCCAGAAGGTTTCATTCAGAGTGGGAGAAGCGGAAAGGTGTGCAAGTTTCTTAAGTCCATCTATGGACTAAAGCAGGCATCGCGGAGTTGGAACATCTGTTTTGATGAGACGGTCAAGGAATTTGACTTTATCAAAAATCCAGATAAACCATGCATCTATAGTAGATTTGTAGCGAGAACTGTAGTATTCCTCATTTTATACGTGGATGACATTCTCTTAATAGAAAATGACATTCCTATGCTACAATCTGTCAAGGGGTTCTTGTCGCACAAGTTCTCCATGAAAGACCTGGGTGATGCTTCATACATCCTGAGGATCCGGATCCATCGTGATAGATCCAAGAGGATATTAGGACTTTCACAGTCCAGGTACATCGACACCATACTGAAAAGATTCAGTATGGAAGATTCCAAGCGCGGTAACCTACCGGCTTGTCACGGGATCACCCTCTCTAAAGAGATGTCTCCCAAGACTGATTTGGAGAGGGATCGCATGTCTATTATACCCTACGCTTCTGCGGTAGGCTCTATAATGTATGCGATGTTGTGTACCAGACCTGATGTAGCTTATGCAATGAGTGTGGTAAGCCGGTATCAGTCAAACCCTGGGGAGAAACACTGGATAGCGGAAAAGAACACTCTCAAGTACCTGAGAAGGACTAAGGAGATGTTCTTGGTGTATGGCGGAAAAGACCTCCAGATCGAGGCCTTTGCTGACTCCAGCTACCAAAGTGACAAGGATGATTCCAAGTCCATGTCGGGTTTTGTCTTTACCCTCAATAGAGGGACGGTGTGTTGGAAGAGTTCCAAACAGGAAACCGTTGCAGACTCGACAATGGAAGCGGAATACATCGCTGCATCTGATGCCGCAAAAGAAGCCGTCTGGATGAGGAAGTTCTTGAAAGAACTTCAGGTGGTTCCGTCCACTGTTGATCAATTACCTCTGTATTGCGACAACAACGGGGCTATAGCTTTAGCGAAGGAACCCAGGTCCCATCAGAGATCCAGACACATCTTGAGGCGGTATCACCTGATCAGGGAGATCGTGGATCGCCAGGAGATCGAGGTTCGGAGGGTTGCTTCCGAAGAAAACACTGCAGATCCATTCACCAAGGCCTTGCCCCAGACTCAGTTCGAGCGGCTGATCGAGATGATAGGTCTTCGATACGCCAATACATGGCCTTAGTGCAAGTGGGAGATTGTTAGTGTATATGCCCTAGAGGCCATTACTGTATCATACTAGTTTGTATATTACTTAATGGAAGCTTGGGATATTCACCTTGTATATACAATCTTGCTCAAAATAGTAGTATGCTACTAGGTTTGTTTCTACTTCAATGTGTACATGTGTTTATTTTAGTATATCACCTATACACATTAGTGGAGCCCTTAGGATATTTGCTTGATTACCAGCGTTGTGATGGCAGTCACACTAGTGGGGGCTGGGTAATCTATAAGCACATCCTTATGCAGGTCCCTAGTCGCAGGACTATCGAGACAGGGCATCGATACTCCGGAGTAGACTAGCGCATGCGCTTCTCATCCCAGTGTGGGAGACGGTCTGTCCCACAGCCGTCAGTACGTCGTACTTGAGATAGTATGCGGGTGCTCGTTAGGTTACGAGTACACTGGACAGGACTCGTCGGGAACTGACTAGTTGGTTTTATATCTATCGTCAGTTATCAGTTCCCAGGTGACATGAGTACAGCTTAGTCCGCTGATTTGACACTGCCACTTCGCCTCGAGTGTGTTCCTACTGTATTTTGATTACTACCCTACCACGGCTCAAAGGAGTCGTGCAAACAGGTAGTAGTTGGGTGCAGTCCCAAAGCACTTGGAGGCAGTGACGGTTAGACAGGATTCGTCTCTCCCGGTATTGGGGGTTGACATCGCACTGTATCCAGGAGAGCCATTACACGAGTAGTCCCTGGCCAGGGCAAGCGAGATATACTGGTAGGCTTCCAGTGTTATCTCAGGGTGTTTTGGGCTTCACTCCGACACGACTTGTACCGCTATTAGGGGACTGACGTTTACCGCCCCCTAGGCCCGCCATGCGATGTATCAGACGAACAGACCGGACTGTACGGAGACTGTCACATTCAGACTCAGTAGGAGTTCAGATGGGGTTCACCTCGTCAGTCTTCTTATCGGCATCTATCTGGGGACCGTTACGCACAGCTAGTGCCGCTTGCGGTCTGTGGTTAAACCCACTGCCAGTGTAGTGTCGAGTCTTTAGAGTCCCACATAGAGGGCTATTCGCCTCTGGACAAAACTGAGTAGAGGTCGCATGGTTTTGCGACAGGGTTCGTTCTCATCCGCGCACTTGTGCAGGTTTGGAGTCCGGACGGATATTACTAGCGGGCTCTGGTTTGAGCCAGATACTGGTATATGTTTTGGGGTTGATTTTATCTCATAGTATTCATGTTCCTCGGAACAAGAATGCTGGTGTGTATGCACAGTTGATTGAGGCGGAGGAAGAGGATTTTCATTAGGGTTTCGGAACGGGTGCGCATGCACAGTTGACAGTCGTCTTTTTCCAAACCCTAATGAATTTATGATATATCAATTAATAATATTAATTAAATAAAATTGTGTCATGGTTGGGTTTGTTGACTTGTTGACCAAGGTTGACTAGTTGACCATGGTTGAAACTTTGACTATCATCATTACATATCAAAGATGCTCTTTGATTCTAGCAAAACCATTTAATGTGTGTAATGATAATTGTCATTTCAAACCATCCATCAACTATTTCGTTTAGATTATTATTATTAATTTGATAATTCATTTCATATTTGGTTATGGTTGTAAAAAGGAGTTTTATTCTATCATAACACTTCTCTCTCCTCTCTTTTTCTTCCTCCTCCTCTAGTTCAAGGAGATTCACTCTCATGTGTTGAGAAACCTCTCCTTGAGATAAAAATACCCTAAACCACTCTCTACTCATTCTAGGGTTAGAGGTCTAGCAAGCCAAAGACCATAGTTCTCTCAAAGTTCGAGAAAGGAGCCCGAAGGTTGAACCCTCAGGTGGATCCATCTTTGGCGGAAGAAGGCGACGAGGAAAGCACCATCCAAGCTCTACAAAGGTTTCAAGAAGAAGGAGTTCAAGTTAGGTATAACCTCTTTTCCGAGTAGCTAACTCTCTTTAGCTTAGTAGCTAGTTTAGTTTAGAAAAGATCCGACTTTTGTTAGTCCATGTTGCCTAATGCGCTAAAAATTTGTTTTTTATACCGTTTCCGTCTCCCCGTAGGAACCGGGGTTGGCAACGTGGACTTACAATTTTGAAAGAGTTCCAAACAAGACACTATCGCAGACTCAACGATAGAAGCTGAGTATATAGCTGGTAACGATGCCGCAAAAGAGGCAGTCTAGATGAAGAAGTTCATCTCTGAACATCAGGTGGTTCCATCTGTTAGTTGTATATATGCCCTAGAGGCCATTATTGTACATGAGATGTATATTATAGTGGATGCCGGGACATATATAGGGAGGACTTTCTTGTTCGACATGATAGTACGCTATTTGGTTGCTCTTTATCTTAATATGTATACTTACTGTCTCTATGTTACATGTTGATAAAGCCCTTAGGATGTGTACTTGACTTCCAGGATTATGATGCTGATCATACTAGTGGGGCCTGGGTAGTCTATGAGTTCATCCTTCAATTTTCCTAGTCGTGGGAATATCGAGACCGGGCATCGATATTCCAGAGTAGACTAGCATATATCTTCTCGACCCATTTGATGGGCGATGGATGGTCCCATATCCATTGGTGTTTGACATTAGAGATGGTATACGGGTGCTCAGTGGAGACTGGGTACACTGAACGGATTCGCCGAGAACTCTTAGATGGTATTATAGCTCACGTTAGATAGCAGTTCTCTGGTGACACTGGTACAGGTTAGTCTGTCCACCCGAGATCGTCATGGAGTTTTGTGTGTCTCCTACTGTGCTTTGATTTCCACCCTACCACGACTCTACTAAGTCATGCAAACAGGTGGTTTTTGGGTACAGTCCCGAGTCACATGGAGGCAATGAGCGATAGGAGGGGTTTCGTCTCTCCCGGTATTGGGGGTTGATGTTGTGCTATGCTTGATTGGCCATAACCGAAATCCCTAGCCAGGGTAGATGTGATTTACTGGTAAGTGTTATCAATAGTTTCACGCCCGTTATGGACCTTATATCGGCATGACTTATCAAGCTACTGGGGTCTGACGTTTACCACCCCTAGGCGAGATATGCGACATATCAGACGAACAGACCGGACTGTGCGGTAGTGTTACTGATTGGATTCGCAGGAGTGTGAGCAGGCTTGCTTGTTGACCTTCTGATCGCTCAATACCCGGGTGGCCGTTACGTTTAGCAGACCGCTTGCGGCTTGTGGGTGACTGATATGATCACCACCTACTGCCGGCGTATTGACGAGTCTATAGAGTCCTACACAGAGGCTTTCTGGCTCAAGCGAAACGAAGTAGGAGCACATATGTGATATGTGCGGGACTGAAATTGATACGAGTATGTGTTACCGTATTGTATTCTCGCGATATGTGATATTGGATGGTTGTATGCGATATAGCCGGGTTATCGAATCAAGTGTTGATTCGGTAAATTGATATTATTGATATTAGTCGGTTATATGCGATATAGCCGGATCATTAAATCAAGTGTTGATTTAATGATTTAATGTATAATTATATATTTGATATATGAATTTAAATTTACTAATATTGCTTACTTGACTTTTTCTTTTTCTCATTTTTTGTATGCGTTTTATATATGTGATATATATTATGCATCATGCATGGTTATTTATACAACTTGTGTGTGTAGGACTTACACCATATCCATAATAAGTTTAGGGTTTTAATTATCTTTAGTAATTCATTTTTGAGTGGAATTGTATCATGCTAGAAGCTTGGAGAAGCTAAGTGTGAGTTTTGATTTAGTCCACTCAATTTGTTTTACTCTAAAAGATATTTAAAAACCTAACCATTATCCTTGGTATGGTTAAGCTTCTACAATGGTTAAGTGTATGACACTAACTCACCATGGTTGTAAATCTAATCTCATTCTCATTCTTTTGTGGTTCTCATCTTCATCTTCTTCTTCACAACTCCAAAGCTCTCTAGGTTTTGGATTAATGAAGAAATATAGTGAGAAACTAAAATCTAAAGTGAGCCCACTTCCTACCTCATCATCATCTACTACTTGCCATTTAGTTTAGGGTGTTCTCATCACAAAGTTCATCACTTAGTGAACAGGTAGCTTGGGTTTGAGTCTCCTCGACGTAGATCATCTTCGGTTTCGAAGGCATCGAACAATCCTGTTCATTTTTTCGAGGGAACCATTCTAGAGTTCGGGAAATCTTCACTTGCAGCGATCGTACAGAAGGGACGACTACATAGAGCTTTAGAAGTGAAGGATCGGATCTACAAAGGTTGTATTCTTGTTCACCTCTTATATAATGTTTGATTGCATGTTTTATTGTCTTTTCACTCTAGCTTGATCCTAGCTTAGGATTGTTTAGCACTTTAGAATTTTTGAAATTGGCATGGTTGTTGCTGTGAAAACCCAGTAGGGTGCTAAAGAATCTCAATAGTGGTATCAGAGATGGGCTAGAGTATCATACGGTGTTTGTTAGATTACGAAACCGAAATTACTCCGAAATATGAAACATCGAGATCGGGTTTCTGTCAATTTTTATATGACCTTTAAAAATTATTTAAACAAGTGTAGAGTGTTGTATTGGATACAACATGAACACCATGCAAATTTCAAGGCAGGAGCTCGGATTTTGGCCGAGATCATGCATATGGTGGCCGGCCAAACTTTTTTTGATTTGCTTGAAATTTGCAGGGTGTTCCAGAGACTGGATTTTGATGTTTCAGGTGTTGTTTGTTTTTGCTAATTTTGCATGAGATGTAATCTTACACTATAAACAATTCGGAGTGTTTCGTATTCGTAGTTTAACCTTGTTTTTGGGTTTTCACAAGTAACTAGGCGAAGTTAAAAGGTTCGATCGAATGTCAAAAAGTCATTTTTCCAAGTTTAACGTATTAGGAAAAACATGCAAGTAATTCTATGAACCCTCTAGAAGAATGAAACCCTAACTCGACTTTTTGGATCGTGGAACCGTGGTCATACCCTAGGGTTTGCCGCAGTTCCGTGGAGACATGAGTGAGGCTTGGGTCTGCCCTTCTACGGCTGGTGCATAGGTACTGTGGCATATTCTGGGTATTATTGAACTGTGCTCAAGTGTTGAGCTATTGGGAAATTTTGGGATTTTGATGAATCGATCGAATAGTTTAACGTCGTTTGGATATCATGTGATGGGATACAATACTTAGAATCAACAATATTTGAATTTTATAAATCTAGCAATTTAGTCTCTTTTGATCGGTTGCCACGAGATTTTGATATGATCAAAAGTCCGTCGCAATCACGTAGTGTATGCGAATACTCGCCGGGTAACATTACTAGATAGCCACGCCCCATAACCCTGACCAAGTCACTGTAGGAGAACTCCGTTGCCAAACGCATCCGTCCAGGTGCTTGCGGACGCGGTGTTCCGCCTAAGTGCACTTCGTTGTCGATATTGGGGGTGCGGCCGCCTACTAAAGTTTCCGACGAGCATTCGACCGGGATGTCGGGAATCTTGTTGAATTGCCCGACTTGTTATTAAAAAGTGTTTTCAATATCGAGGCTAAAATGCGGGGTTTATAATTGTTAGGCATGTGATGTCTAAGGAATTCATATTGTTAGGCATGAAATCCGCAATATGAGATATTAAGGGTTTATGATATCTAAGGTGGTTGCAGATTCCAATTGTTGTAGTTTTCACTTTCTTTTCTGCGACCGTAAGTGTAATATACGGTGTATCACCGGTTTCGTTGCTATACGTCAACGACAATTGCGATACGCATATTTACTTACGTTGATGGCATGTGATGTTATGTGTTGCTGTTATATGTTATATTGGATTGTCGTGTTTGAATAGCCGGGGTTATTTATGTGAGATGAGAGTTTTTCATTTTCATTCATGTAAAAACTTGTATATAATATTCTTTTATTGGGGCACTTCCGGGTTGAGGAAGATGTCACCGTTGATGTATATTATTTACTTTTCCGCATTAGGATAGACCCAAGGAGGGGAGCACAAGTAACCGGGTTCTAGGGTCCAGTGGGAGACCATCTCGAGGCATCGAGACCGGGTCTCCTAACTTTAGAATTGGTAGGGTTGATTGCCATTCTTGTAGTGGTCTAGGGATGTGGGTTTGGCTATTCATCACGACCGTGGAATCCGTGTTTTATACAGGCTTAATATAAAACCCAAAAATCCTAGTATATCCAATATTTCATATGTTGTTTTCTGCTGCGATATCTGTGATGTGATCATTTGATATGTTGAGATAGATACTGTATATAGTATATATGATATATTATATAGACGTTGCTTATATTTTACACCCGCGCTAGCCCTGCCCCGCTCTGCCGTCAGTTACCTAACCTAACGGTGCATGATGGGACATCGAGGTGAATGCGGATGGTATAAGCGTACATTGTATTTATCTGTGATGTTTAGGTAACTTAAAATGATGGGACTTCATTAATGAGATTAATGAAAGAAAATAAACCTAATGATGTTGCAGAATCGAATTTTAAAAAACAAGTAGCTCCAGCTGTTGCTTTGCATAGCGGTATTCCTTAAAGAATATCCAGCACCTTATTCGATAAGGAAAGAGCCGAGATCCCTTCACCGAGAGTGACCTCTTTAGCAATAACTGGCAAATGCTACAACCTTCGGTTTTGTCTTTTGATTGCTTTTCTAGTTCTTGCTTTGCATAGTGGTATTGAGAATATCTTGCACCTCATTCGACGAGAAAAGAGCCGAGATCCCTTCACCAGGAGTGACCTCTTTAGTGGAACTAGCAAAAGCCTAAAAAACACTCCATTTAAAATCATTTGATTCTACAACGATATCAAGTTCAAAGCGTTAAAGGTTTTCTTAAAAACCATCCGCAACTCTCGGTCATTTTAGGAAGTAGAGTACTTAGTATTCGTGCTGTGTTTGTTGACTATAGTTAAGGCACAGTGTACGGTAGCCAAGTGATGTCTTCCTACATGGCATATGATATGATTAGTTAGGACAGCCATGTGACTTTGTTGACCATAGTTAAGGGTCATGTGGGTGGGTCTAATTAATCACGAAATGACGGGTAGAACTTGACTAGTGCTTATGATTTGTTGACCATAGTTAAGGTCATGAGCTACTAGGGGTAAAAACCATTATCGGGAGTTTCAAGTGTTGAAATTTGCAATGAGATTGCATACCTTCTATGAGATAGTTGGATCCTGATACCCAGTTCGAGTAATTGTTACTCTTGGGAGAGTTTTGCACTTTACAATTAGCCGATCAAGTAGGTGTCTAGAAAGGTGTCAACAGGGTTACGCCCCTGGAAAAACGAGATTTATTTTAATTAGGTCCGTGCGAAAGCACGGGGAACCTTCCTCAAAATACCGGCACTGGCCTGACTGAAAGATTGGCGAACTTGTAGGGTGTAATTAATCCCGGCTAGTCTTTCCTTTTAAGGTTTGAAGGAAGATTTGATAAAAACAGTGGGAACCATCCTGATTAGATAAAATACATAACCAATCTAATCTTGCTAGAGCGCACGCAGAGTTTTCTTCTCTCTCTCTCCAGGTAGCGACCATGTCACGCCTTAATCAAGATAATAATATGGATGTATTGACCGAACCTGCTTGTTATACTGCGCTGGGGAATATTGGTCCCGCTCCAACTTATAATTGTTATAAGACCGAGCAGGAATTAGGGGAATACCAGGATTCCCATGCCGCCCAAACGAAGAAAGTGCATGATGATGCATCTTCTTCGGGTGTGTTCATTACAGAGAATTTTTTCTCAGTGTTCTCTACGTCCTGGGTATTTGATACCGGATCGGGATCCCGCATATGTAATTTGTTACATGGGCTACAGATAGGTAGAGAACTGAGAATAGGGTGATATGTCTCTAAGTATAAAGATTGGTACAATTGTTGCAGCCAAACCAGTTGGCAGATATCACCTTGTATTACTAAATACATTGATTCTGAACAAATGTTATTAGATACCGAACCTAATATGCAACATTATATCAGTCTTTTTATCATATAAAGAAGGATATAATTTTGTATCGGTGGATAATGTTTTGAACATTTCCTATATCAAAGTGTTGATCTGTTCAGGCACGTTATCTAAAGACATATACGTTCTAAATCAAACTACAGTTCTTAACGTACAGAACACACACAAGAGGAAGAGTTCAGAAATGAATGAATCCTACTTAGGGCATTGTAGACAAGGTCATATCAATGCGACCCGACTAGCTAAGTTACATTAAGATGCATATTTAAATCAGTTTGAATTTGCATCTTGTGAAACTTGCCAGTCATGTCACAAAGATAAAATAACCATAGCTCCGTTTATTAGAAACAGAGAAAGAGTTAGTGAACTCTTGGGACTGATAGATAGTGATGTATGTAGGTCCCCTGTCTACACATGCCAGGACCGGTTCTTTGTACTTCATTACATTCATTGATGATCTTCTAAGATTCAGACATGTGTTCCTGTTGAAATACCAGTCTGAAGCTTTTGAGAAATTCATAGAATATAAGTGAGAAGTAGAGAACCAAAAATGGGTATAGGTATTATGTCCTTTGATGAGATCGGGGAGGAGAACACTTAGGCATGGAGATCCTGGACTGTTCTAAAGAAGAATGAGATTCTCTCTCAGCATTACTCCTCCGTATACACCATAAGCACAACGGTGTATCGGAGCGGAGCAATAGTACCCTATTAGATATGGTACGCTCTATGATGAGTACTACTGAGTTACCTATTTCCTTTGGGGGTTATGCACTTGTGAAGCTGCATACCTATTGAATAGGGTTCCAACCAAATCAGGTGCCTACCACTCCAAATGAGATATGGTATGGGAAGAGCTCATGCCTTAAGTAAGTTAAGATTTGGCATTGTCCGGCTTATGTCTAAAAGCAAAATCCGGACAAGATCGAGGCAAGGTTACTTCTGTAGAACTGGAAGGAGTTCCAGCTATACAAACTACAGTTGATGATTTGATAGAACCGGAGGATTCAATAGTTCCCGACGAATCTCAGCCTCTCCGCCGATCTGGTAGGGTTCCTCATCCACCTGAGAGATACTTCATTTTCTCTATGACAGTGGGAGCGAGGATTACATCATGAGATGATGACTCAACTAGTTTCGAGCAGGCCATCAAAATTGGCGACTCTGTAAGAATGACTGGATACTAAGCGATCTGAGATGGAATATATATACACCAACAAAGTATGGACTTTGGTTGGTATATCTGAAGGGTTAAATCCCCATCAGGGGCAAGTATATCTTTAGATGATTACTTGGTGTAGATGGAAAAGTTGAGACTTTCAAAGCTAGACTTGTTGTGAGAGGTTCTCGCCATTAACCTGGTATGGTTTTTGATGAAACCTTTTTCCGGTACCTATGCTTAAGTCCATCCAGATCCTACTTGCCATTTGCTACATACCATGACCACGATATCTGGCGGTTGGGTGTCATGACTGATTTTCTAAATAATGATTTAGAAGAGAACGTCTATAAGTACACAGCCAGAGGGCTTCGTTAACAGTGGGAGCAGCGGAAACATGTGCAAGTTGCTATATGTGTTAAAGCAGGCATCGCGGAGTTGGAACGTCTTTTTTGATGTGGTAGTCAAAGAGTTTGACTTCACCAAAATGGTAGATGAACCTTGTATATACAAAAAGTTAGTAGGGAGTAAGGTGGTTTTTCCTCGTATTGTACGTAGATGCCATACTCTAGATAGGAAAGAAGTTTCCTATGCTACACTCGGTCAATCTCCTCTTATCATATTGATTCTCTATCTAGGATCCAGGTGATACCTCCTAAATCCTGGTTTTTTGATTTATGAGATAGATCTAAGTGGATGTTAGGATTCTCACTATGTGTAGTGAGATGGTATCAATCGATCCTGGGGAGAATCACTGGATAGCTTCCAGGGTGGTAAGGACGACTAAATGTCAGTCACAGGCATTGTCTTTACCATCAGTGGAGGGACGGTATGTTGGAAAAGTTCTAAGCTAGATACATGACAAACTAGACGATAAAGGCTGGTGATATCGCTATCAAAGATGCTAACAAAGAGGAAGTCTGGGTATATGTTTGTTCATGAGATGAACAAGATTCCTACCATTGTGTGATAATGGAGATGTGGCTTTGGCTTAGGAATCCCGGTCCCATCAGTGACCCAGACATATTCTATAGCAGTTTCACCAGATCATAAAGATGGTTAATCTCCAAGAGAACAAGGTTAGGAGAGTAGACTCAGAGGTTAACACGGAGGATCCACTCACTGAGGCCTTTCCTGCGAAAGACTTTTATAGGACATTGGGTATGCTATACTGCAACAGCTGGCCTTAGTGCAAGTGGGAGATTATTAGTTGTATGTATGCCCTAAAGGCCATTATTGTCCATGAGATGTAAATTATAGTGGATGCTGGGACATATATAGGGAGGACTTTCTTGCTCGACATGATAGTACGTTATCTGGTTGCTCTTTATCTTAACATGTATACTTACTGTCTCTCTGTTACATATTGATAAAGCCCTTAGGATGTATACTTGATTTCCAGGATTATGATGCAGATCATACTAGTAGGGCCTGGGTAGTCTATGAGTTCATCCTTTAATGTTCCCAGTCGTGGGAATATCGAGATAGGGCATCGATATTCCAGAGTAGCTAGCGTATATCTTCTCGACCCATGTGATGGGCGATGGATGATTCCATATCCATTGGTGTTTGATATCAGAGATGGTATATTGGTGCTCAATGGAGACTGGGTACACTGAACGGACTCGCCGAGAACTCCCAGATGGTATTATACCTCACGTCAGATAGCAGTTCTCTGGTGACACTGGTACAGGTTAGTCTGTCGACCCGAGATCGTCATGGAGTCTTGTGTGTCTCCCACTGTACTTTGATTTCCACCCTACCATGACTCTACTGAGTCATGCAAACAGGTGGTTTTTTGGTACAGTCCCGAGTCACATAGAAGCATTAAGCGATAGGAGGGGATTCGTCTCTCCTGGTATTGGGGGTTGATGTTACGCTATATTCGATTGGCCATAACCGAAATCCTTAGCCAAGGTAGATGTGATTTACTGGTAAGTGTTATCAATAGTTTCATGCCCGTTATGGACCTTACATCGGCATGACTTATCAAGCTACTGGGGTCTGACGTTTACCACCCCTAGGCGAGATATGCGACATATTAGACGAACAGACCGAACTGTGCTGTAGTGTTACTGATTGGATTCGCAGGAGTGTGAGCAGGCATGCTTGTTGATCTTCTGTTCGCTCAATACCCGGGTGGCTGTTATGTTTAGCAGACCGTTTGTGACTTGTGGGTGACTGATATGATCACTACCTGCTCCCGGCGTATTGACGAGTCTTTAGAGTCCTACACAGAGGTTTCGTGGCTCAAGCGAAACGAAGTAGGAGCACATATGTGATATGTGCGGGACCGAAATTGATACGAGTATGTGTTATCGTATTGTATTCTCGTGATATGTAATATCGGCCTGGTGTATGCGATATAGCCGGGTTATCGAATCAAGTGTTGATTCTGTAAATTGATATTATTGATATTAGTCGGTTATATGCTATATAGCCGGATCATTAAATCAAGTGTTGATTTAATAATTTAATGTATAATTATATATTTGATATATGAATTTAAATTGACTAATATTGCTCACTTGACTTTTTCTTTTTCTCATTTTTGTATGCATTTTATATATGTGATATATATTATGCATCATGCATGGTTATATATACAACTTGTGTGTGTAGGACTTACACCATATCCATGATAAGTTTAGGGTTTTAATTATCTTTAGTAATTCATTTTTTGAGTGGAATTGTATCATGCTAGAAGCTTGGAGAAGCTAAGTGTGAGTTTTGACTTAGTCCACTCAATTTGTTTTATAAAGAAATTTAAAAACCTAACCATTATCCTTGGTATGGTTAAGTCTCTACAGTGGTTAAGTGTATGACACTAACTCACCATGGTTATAAATCTAACATCATTCTCATTCTTTTGTGGTTCTCATCTTCATCTTCTCCTTCATAACTCCAAAGCTCTCTAGGCATTGGATTAATGAAGAAATATAGTAAGAAACTAAAATCTAAAGTGAGCCCACTTCCTACTTCATCATCCTCTACTACTTGCCATTTAGTTTAGGGTGTTCTCTTCACAAAGTTCATCACCTAGTGAAGAGATAGCTTGGGTTTGAGTCTCCTCAACGTAGATCATCTTCGGCTTCGAAGGTATCGAGCAAGCCCATTCATTTTTCCGAGGGAACCATTCTAGAGCTCGGGAAATCTTCCCTTGCAGCGATCGCAGAGAAGGGATGACTACACGGATCTTTAGAAGTGAAGGACCGGGTCTACAAAGGTTGTATTCTTGTTCACTTCTTATGTAATGTTTGATTGCATGTTTTGTTGTCTTTTCACTCTTGCTTGATCCTAGCTTAGGATTGATTAGCACCTTAGAATTTTTGAAATTGGCATGGTTGTTGCTATGAAAACCCAGTAGGGTGCTAAGGAATCCTAACACCATCCATTGCCAATCCAATACCCTTATATTGAGATAACAATAGGGCTGTATCTTTAGCGAAGGAACCAAGGTCCTATGAGAAATCCAGACATATCTTAAGGCAGTATCACTTGATCAGGGAGATCATGGATCGCCAGGATATCGAGGTGCAGAGAGTGGACACAAAAGACAACACGGTGGATACATTCACCAAGACCATCCCTTAAGTCCAGTTCGAGAGACTGTTCGAGATGTTGGGCATGCAGTACGCCAGCAACTGGATCTAGTACAGACAGTGGGTACTTATTGTGCCAATTACAGGCCTTAGTGCAAGTAGGAGATTGTTGGATATGTATGCCCTAGAAGCCTTCATTGTATAGGATGCTAGGGATATGTATGTACTGTTAGTGTATATGCCCTAGGGGCTATTATTGTATCATACTAGTTTGTATATTACTTAATGGAAGCTTGGGATATTCACATGTATATAACAGTCTTGCTAAACATGGTAGTATGCTACTTGGTTTTTCTATCTTAATATGTGAGTATACGTATTGATAGAGCTCTTAGGATCTTGCTTGACTACCAGCGTTGTGATGGCAGTCACACTAGTGGGGGCTGGGTAGTCTAGAAGCACATCCTTATTCGGGTCCCTAGTCGTAGGATTATCGAGATTGGGCATCGATACTCCGGAGTAGACTAGTGTGTATGCTTCTCATCCCAGTTGGGGAGATGGTCTGTCCCACAGCCGTCAGTACGTCGTACTGGAGATAGTATACAGGTGCTCGTTGGGTTACGGGTACACTGGACAGGACACGGAGGGAACTGTTGGTTGGGTTTTATACCAGTTGCCAGTTAACAGTTCCCAGGTGACATAAGTACAGCATAGTCCGCAGACTTGACACTGCTACTTCACCTCGAGTGTGTCCCACTGTTCTTAGATTGCTACCCTACCACGGCTCAAAGGAGTCGTGCAAACAGGTAGCAGTTGGGTGCAGTCCCGAGCACTTGGAGGCAGTAGCGGTTAGACAGGATTCGTCTCTCTCGGTATTGGGAGTTGATATCGCGCTGTGTCAGAGAGCCATTACGCAAAGTCCCTGGCCAGGGCAAGCGAGATTTACTGGTAGGTTCCAGTAGTTTCTCAGGGTGTAATGGGCTCCACTCCGACACGACTTATACCGCTATTAGGGGACTGACGCTTGCTTCCCCCTAGGCCCGATATGCGATAATCTTAGACGAACAGACCGGACTGTACGGAGATTGTCACATCAGACTCAGTAGGAGTTCGGATGGGTTTCCTCATCGGCCTTCTTATCGACATCTACCTGGGGACCGTTACGTACAGCTTGTGCCACTTGCGGTCTGTGGTTAAACCCACTGCCAGCGTAGTAGTCGAGTCTCTAGAGTCCCACACAGAGAGTTTCCCTACTCCAGGAGAAACGATATAGAGGTCGTATGGTTTTACGACAAGGGTTCGGACGCATACGTGTGTTTACGCACGTACGACTTTCGGACAGTTTTTACTAGTCGGCTTTGGTTTAAGCCAGTTTCTAGTATCCGGTTATTGGATTTATACAGGCTAAAGTTTTTCCGTGTTTTCACGGATAGGAGGGGCGTTCTCGTAATTACGCGAGAAGCTTCTAGAAGATGGTGACTTGGGGGTTAAGGTGGCATATGCATTAAATGAGATTAGTGAGTCATATAAGTGATTCATCCATGTCATTAATGCATCATAAATGCTTAATGACTTATGGAGATGAATCACCCTCTTGTATTTATGAAGCATGATTATTCATCCTTTATTTTCTTTTATTGGATAAATGATAATGCTTGATATATATTATGATAGATCATTATCTCATCTCATTCTCATGCCCACCTTCTCTCTCCTCAAGCTCTCTCTCTTCAAACCCTAATCCTCCCCTCTCATGTGTTGAGACCAAGGATTAGATTAGACTACTTAATCCATAATCCAACACTATATCACCTAGGTTACTTAGATTAGCACTTTAAGAAACCTAGTTACCTCTAGTTTGAGGTGAAGCTTGAAGTAAAGCTCTCGGGTGGATCTTCTAGTACATAGAGAAGGCCGGAGAGGACGTGGAGAACGACAAGACGAAGGACTCGGTTCTTTAGGTATAATCACTTATCATAGTAGTTAACTCTTCTATGGTTTCTTGTTAGTTATAGTTTAGCAAAGATTCTCGGTTAGTCGATGTTTACGCCTAAAACAAGATCGTTTTTCATTATTCCGCCTCCCCGCAAGTCGTGTGGTGTTGTACATCGACTTACAGTGGTATCAGAGCCTCGCTAAACAATAATTTACTCATTAGCAAAGTCGTAAGATTTTCAAACGCAAAAAGAACCGGAAACATCATCGATTTATCACAGTTTCTGTCGAATTTAAAACCGGCTCTAAAAATTTTTCAGGGAGCTTCAGAATAACCAGCAGAGAATAATAGGGCTACAGAAGAAATTTGGACTCCTAACTCGGCCAACTCACCGCGGAACCGCGGTGGATCCATGCGATCCACCGCGGATCCGCGGCCGAGTTGGGGCCGAGTCAGCCCAAATTCCTTCAGTAACTCTCCTGTGTTAGTAATGATATATCTGGAATGTTTATTTTTCTGCTCAAGTCTCAGGTGCACAGAGAAGTTTTGGAGTAGAATCTAAAGTGTTTGCACGATCGAAATCTTTCGATGTTTGCTAATTTGATTATATCTGTGATTGTATAATGTGTTTGTAAACCTCCCCTAACTGCTAGTATGTCGGTTGGCAGGGGGTTGCACATTTCTGTAATGGTTTTAACTGTTTGTGGATGTGAACTGTATTGGACTGTTGTGATGATTAGCCGGGGTTTTGTGATGGGTTATTATTTTAATTCATTCAATGTAATTGTAATTTGTTGTAATATTATTTTTGCGGGGCACATCCAGGTTGCGGTTGTAGCCACCGTTGTATTATTTCATTTTACTGTTTTTGCTCCTAGGACAGACCCAAGGTGGGGCGCACAAACTACGGGGTACTTTGAAGTGTTTAGTGGCCTACTCACTTTGTTGAGGGAGACCGCTTCACTTCGGGTACTTGGCGGGTAGTTTGCCGTACCCGTAGGGGTCTAGGGTGGGGTAATGGCTATTCATCACAACTGTGTAATCCGTCTTTTGTTGCAGGCTCTAAACAAACACGGATTGCTTGCAAATCCAATAAAGTTCATATGAGATCTGGAATGCCTATTATTGCGTCTGACGAATGTACAATATCTATATATGATAGCTATTTAGACGTCACTTATGTTTTACACCCGCGCTAGCCCAGCCCCCGCTCTGTCGTTAGTTAAGTAACCTAACGGGTGATGACAGGACCCAGTGGCGAATGTGGATGGCATAAGAGGACGTTGTATTTCGTTGTTTTCTACAATGATAGGTTAATGATGGGACGCATTATTATTAATGCAAAGAAAATAAACCAAAGTTTAATCGTTGGAACAATTTAAAAGAAACCACTCGGTTATTTTTAAAACATGAGATATTTTTTTAATTGCGGAGCTTTAACCACTCCTTTTAAAAGCTACCAGGTTCCTTCGGTTATATCAAGTTCACTACGTTCATGGTTTCGCCAAACCATTCATAGCCCTCCGTTATTTCATTTGGGTATTCAGTTGTATTCAAGCTATGTATTTTGACTAACACCAAGGCATAGTGTATGGTAGCTGCTGGGTATTCATTTGTTGCATAGATAGATGAGTTAGTTTGGGACAGTCGTATTATCATTTTGGCCAACGTCAAGGATATGTACGGATGGGTTCAAATTAACAAGATAATGATGGGTAGAACTTGACATGTGACTTATGATATTTTGACCAACGCTATGGTCATAAGAGCATGGGGCAAAAATTTATATCGGGAATTTCTAAAGAAACTGAAATTTGCAAAGAGATGCATACCATTTAGAGTTTGATGAATGTTGGTAGGATTCCTTCAGCATTATCAGACGATGATATTTGAATCCCGATCCTACTGTGAGTATATGCTACTTATCAGGATATTCGTCACTTAACGATCAATGCTATAAACCAAGTAGGTGTCAAGAAAGGTGTCTGCGGGGCTACGCCCCAGAGAAAAGAGGTTATTTAATTAGGGAACTTCGCGAAAGCGTTGGAAAACCTCCCTCGAAGTATCGACACTGGCCTGGCTGAACGGTTAAGCAAGTATTGTACGGCGAGAATAGTCCTGGTAAATTCTTCTTTTATGGTTTGGGGAAGGATTCGAGAAACAGTGGGAGCCATCCAGTTTAGATAAACTAAAAACCACTCTAAACTTGCAAGAGCATCATGCTAAAGAGTTTTCTTCTCTCTCTCCTAATTGCAGCGACCCTAAAAATGACTGGACTTAAGTTACTTTTAGAGAAAAATATACTGACAGGGCCGAACTATAAAGATTGGCTGCGGAATGTCAAAATGGCTTTGACCTATGACAAATTGGGGTACGTCCTTACCGCTAAGGCACCTGCTGTCCCTGGTCCCAAATCCAGTAATGCGGATAAGGAAATCCGCAAAACCTGGGATTTCGATTGCACGAAGGCCAAGTGCATCGTGCTTGCCTCGATGAACAATGAACATCAGAGGAGGCACGAGGATATGGATTTTGAATCCATATTTCTCCATACAAAAGATCTGTATGGGGAGCAATCTCGTATAGCAAGATACGAGACCTCAAAGAACTTGTTTCGAGCGAGGTTGGCCGTCGGATCATCGGTAGGAGAACATGTCCTAAAGATGATAGGCTATATAGAAGAGCTCACAGACCTTGGGACGACTTTGGATAATGAGCTCTATATAGACCTTATTCTCCAGTCCCTTCCTTCCACCTACGCTCAGTTTATTCTGAACTTCAACATTCAAAGAAAAGAAGTTGAACTTCCGGAACTCCTTAAAATGTTGAGGAGTGCAGAGGGCACCTTGCAGAAGGCAAGGGAAACACCTGCTATGTTTGTTAGCGGTGCTTCTTCTTCCAGGTCCAAGGCTAGGGCTAAAGGAAGGAAGAAGAAGGCCGCCACCAAACCTAGAGGAGGTGTTAGTAAGGTGGGAGGGAAGGGAAAGAAAAAGATTGCGGTGCCGGTAGTGGCCCAGGATGATTGCTTCCATTGTAACAGGAAAGGGCACTGGAAGAAAGATTGCAAGGCGTGGAACGCCAAGAACCAGGAACCGAAGCAAGCTGTGGTTTCGAATTCAGGTGTGTTTGTAATTGAGAATTGTCTGTCAATCAACTTTACTTCCTGGGTATTAGATACCGGATCAGGATCTCATATATGCAATTCATTGCAGGCACTGATAAACCGTAGAGTGCTGAAGGAAGGTGATATGACCCTAAAGGTTGCTAACGGAGCTAGCGTGGGAGCTGTGTCCGTCGGGAATTATCACCTAGGATTGACGAGTGGACACATTTTGGTTTTACATAACTGTTTTTATGTACCTAGTTTAACGTGTAATATCATATCAGTTTCCTTGTTATCAAATAAAGGTTATGATTTCACGTTTGTAAGTGATGTTGTTAATATCCACCTTAATCATGGTTTGATTGGGTCCGGTACACTAAATAACGGTATATATGTCTTAAACCAACTCCAGATTTTCAATGTCCAGAACACACTAAAAAGAAAGTCTCCAGATTTAAATAAAGCTTTCTTATGGCATTGTAGACTGGGTCACATCAATGAGAGAAGGTTGACTAAGTTACATAGAGAAGGATATTTGGACTCGTTCGAATATCAAGCTTATGCCACTTGTCAATCTTGTCTCAAAAGAAAGATGACAAAAACTCCATTTACTGGACATGGGGTAAGAGCGAGCGAGCTCTTAGGACTCATACACAGCGATGTATGTGGTCCAATGTCTACACATGCAAGAGGTGGTTTTTCCTATTTCATTACTTTTACGGATGATTACTCAAGGTACGGATTCATTTATCTGATGAAACATAAATCCGAGGCTTTTGAAAAATTCCAAGAGTATAAGAATGAAGTAGAAAAACAAACCGGCAAAAGTATCAAGACACTAAGATCTGATCGAGGTGGTGAATACTTGAGTGCCAAGTTCCTAGGTTACCTAAAAGAGAAATGAATTCTCTCTCAGCTTACTCCTCCATACACTCCACAGCATAACGGTGTATCAGAGAGACGGAATCGAACCCTATTGGATATGGTACGTTCCATGATGAGTAATGCTGAGTTACCGCGATCTTTCTGGGGTTATGCGCTAGAATCAGCGGCATATCTTTTGAACATGGTTCCTACCAAGATTGTGCCTACCACGCCATATCAGATGTAGAGTGGGAAGAAACCCTATCTTCAGTATATAAAGATATAGGGATGTCCAGCTTTTGTTAAAAAGCAGCATGTGGACAAGCTCGAGGCACGATCAGTGAAATGTCAGTTTGTGGGATATCCAAAGAACTCCAAGGGGTATCTATTCTATTACACAGAAGAACAAAAGGTTTTTGTTTCTCGTAATGCCCATTTTCTAGAATATCAGTTTTTAGAAAAGGAAACAAGTGGGAGCGAAATAGAACTGGAAGAAATTCCAGAACTACAAACTACTACTGAAAGTCTGGTAGAACCAGTAGTTCAAGAAGAACAGGACATTCCCGCACCCCTCCGTAGGAGTAGTAGGCCGTCTCATCCGCTTGAGAGATACTACGGTTTTCTCATAGATGGGGATAGAGAGGATTGCATCATAGATGATGATGAACCTACTAGCTTCCAGCAGGCCATCCAGAGCGGCGACTCGATGCGATGGCTAGATGCAATGAGGACCGAAATGGAGTCCATGTACACCAACAAATTATGGACTTTGGACTTTGCTCCAAATGGGGAAAAACCCATAGGATGCAAATGGATCTTCAAGAAAAAGATTTGTGTAGATGGACAGGTGGAAACCTATAAGGCTAGACTTGTTGCAAAGGGTTTTCGTCAAAGACCTGGTTTGGACTACGACGAAACTTTTTCTCCAGTGGCTATGCTCAAATCCATTCGGGTCCTTCTTGCTATTGCTACCTTCCATGATTATGAAATCTGGCAGATGGACGTAAAGACGGCTTTTCTGAATGGTAATTTAGAAGAGTGCGTCTATATGGATCAGCCAGAGGGTTTCAATCAGAGTAGGAGCAGCGGTAGAGTATGCAAGTTGCTTAAGTCCATTTATGGACTAAAGCAAGCATCGCGGAGTTGGAACATCTGTTTTGATGAAACAGTCAAAAAATATGACTTTATCAAAAATCCAGATGAACCATGTATATATAGTAAAGTTGTGGCCAGAAGAGTCGTATTCCTTGTCTTGTACGTGGATGACATTCTATTGATAGGAAATGACATTCCTATGCTACAATCTGTCAAAGGATTCTTGTCACACAGGTTCTCCATGAAAGACCTGGGTGATGCCTCTTACATTCTGGGGATCCGGATCTATCGTGATAGATCCAAGAGGATGTTGGGACTTTCGCAGTCCAAGTATATCAACACTATACTGAAAAGATTCAGTATGGAAGATTCTAAGCACGGTAATCTACCGGCTTGTCACGGAATCACCCTCTCTAAAGAGATGTCTCCCAAGACTGATTTGGAAAGGGAACGCATGTCTATTATACCCTACGCTTCTGCGGTAGGCTCTATAATATATGCGATGTTGTGCACCAGACCAGATGTAGCTTACGCACTCAGCGTGGTAAGCCGGTATCAGTCAGACCTAGTGGAGAATCACTGGATAGCAGTAAAGAACATTCTCAAGTACCTGAGAAGGACTAAGAAGATGTTCTTGGTTTACGGCGGAAAAGACCTCAAGTTAGAGGCCTTTGCAGATTCCGGCTTCCAGAGTGATAAGGACGATTCCAAGTCCATGTCGGGTTATGTCTTTACCCTCAATGGAGGGGCGGTGTGCTGGAAAAGCTCCAAGCAAGACACCGTTGCTGACTCGACGATGGAAGCGGAGTATATTGCTGCTTGCGATGCCACAAAAGAAGCGGTCTGGATGAAGAAGTTCCTAACAGAACTTCAGGTGGTTCCTACCATAGTTGATCCAAGACCTCTGTATTGCGACAACAACGGAGCTATAGCTTTAGCGAAGGAACCAAGGTCCTATCAGAAGTCCAGACACATCTTAAGGCAGTATCACCTGATCAGGGAGATCATTGATCGTCGGGAGATCGAGGTTCGGAGAGTTGCTACTGAAGAGAACATTGCTGATCCATTCACGAAGGCCCTACCTCAGATTCAGTTCGAGAGGCTACTCGAGATCATCGGTCTTCGATACGCCAGTACATGGCCCTAGTGCAAGTGGGAGATTGTTAGTGTATATGCCCTAGGGGCCATTATTGTATCATACTAGTTTGTATATTACTTAATGGAAGCTTGGGATATTCACATGTATATAACAGTCTTGCTAAACATGGTAGTATGCTACTTGGTTTTTCTATCTTAATATGTGAGTATACGTATTGATAGTGCTCTTAGGATCTTGCTTGACTACCAGCGTTGTGATGACAGTCACACTAGTGGGGGCTGGGTAGTCTACAAGCACATCCTTATTCAGGTCCCTAGTCGTAGGATTATCGAGACAGGGCATCGATACTCCGGAGTAGACTAGTGTGTACGCTTCTCATCCCAGTTGGGGAGATGGTCTGTCCCACAGCCGTCAGTACGTCGTACTGGAGATAGTATACAGGTGCTCGTTGTTAGTTATATGTATGCCCTAGAGGCCATTACTATACGTAGGATGTATATTGTAGTGGATGCTTGGACATATATAGGGAGGTCTTTCTTGCTCGACATGATAGTATGCTATCTGGTTGCTCTTTACCTTAACATGTACACTGATTGTCTCTCTGATACATGTTGGTAAAGCCCTTAGGATGTGTACTTGACTACCTGGACTATGATGCGGATCATACTAGTGGGGACATGGTAGTCCATAAGTACATCCTTCAAAGTCCCTAGTCGTGGGTTTATCGAGACGGGGCATCGATATACCAGAGTAGACTAGCGTATACCTTCTCGACCCATACAGATGGGCGATGGATGATCCCATATCCATTGGTGTTTGACATCAGAGATGATATACGGGTGCTCAGTGGAGACTGGGTACACTGGACGGACTCGCCGAGAACTCCCAGATGGTATTATACCTTACGTCAGATGGCAGTTCTCTGGTGACACTGGTACAGAGTAGTCTGTTGACCCGAGATCGTCATAGAGTCTTGTGTGGTTCCCACTGTGCTTTGATTTCCACATTACCACGTCCAAGAGGGCGTGCAAAACGGTGGTTTTTGGGTACAGTCCCGAATCACATGGAGGCAATGTGCGATAGGAGGGGATTCGTCTCTCCCGGTATAGGGAGTTGATGTTGCGCTGTGTTCGATTGGCTATAACCGGAAATCCCTGGCCAGGGTTGCTGAGATTTACTGGTAAGTGTTACCAGTAGTTTCTCAAACAATTATAGACCTCATATCGACACGACTTATCAAGCTGTTGGTGTCTGACGTTTACCACCCCTAGACGAGATATGCGACATATCAGACGACGAGACCGGACTGTACGGTATGTGTTACTGGTTGGATTCACAGGATTATGAGTGGGCTTGCTCGTCGATCTTCTGATCGCTCAATACCCGGGTGGCCGTTACGTTTAGCAGACCGCTTGCGGCTTGTGGGTGTTTGATATGATCATCACCTGCTGCCGGCGTATTGACGAGTCTTTAGAGTCCTACACAGAGGTTTCCTGGCTCAAGCAAAACGAAATAGGAGCGCATATGAGATATGTGCGGGACCGAGAATAATGCGTGTATGTGATACCGTATTCTATTCTCGCGATGAATGTATCGATTGGTTGTATGCGATATAACCTATTTATCGAATCAAGGATTGATTCAATAAGCCGATATATTGGATATTAGTCGGTTATATGCGATATGACCGGATCGTTAAATCAAGTGTTGATTTAATGATTTAATGTATAATTATATATTTGATATATTACTTTGCATTAACTAATATTTGTTCACTTTAAATGGATTTTCTCACTTGATGTGCACATTGTATATGTGATATTTTTTGTGCACTTGCTTGTACCATGTTTGATGATACATGCATGTTTGGGTGTATGTTTAGATTAAACCATGGTTATGTAATGGTTAGGGTTTTGTTTTTATTTATTTATTCATTTATTTATTTATTTCTTTGGCATAAAAGAGAAAATGGTGGCTTTCTTTGTTTGATGTTGAAGCTTCATGAAGCTTTGACTAAGTCACCATTTTTGTCTTCATGCTTAACCCTAACCATTCACCTAACCCTAGTTTACTCTCTACACTTGACCATGGTTAGAGTATGATAATTATTTCTTTTATTTTCTATTTTAGATAATACTTATGATATTCTATCATTTTCTTCTTCTTCTTCAAGAAGAAGAAACCTTGCCTCCATCAATGGCAACTAGTAAAAAAGAGTGAGAAATCCAATTCTAAAGTGAACCCACTTCATATTTCTTCATCCTCTACCTCTTTCCAAGTAGTATAGGGTGTTTTCTTCACAAGTTTCTTGACTTGGTGAAGTTGGAGCTTGATCTAGTGTTGTCTCGACGTAGATCATCTTCAGCATCGAAGTCGACGACCTAGCCCGCCCATTTCTCCGATGAAGCCGACGCTAGAGTCCGGGATCCGATATGGACAGCGAGGGGACTTCATCACGGAACCATGGAGGTGGAGAACCGGATCTACAAAGGTTGTAGCCTCTTTCTTGTAGTTAAGTTGTTAACTAGTTTCTTTTTTCGCCTAAACTCTAGTCAACGATCCGTATTAGGGTTTCCCGGCACTTGTAAAATTTGAAATTGGCATGGTTGATACCTTGTGAGACCTCATTAGTGTGCCTAGGAACCCTACAGTGGTATCAGAGCCTAGCTAGAGCCTTAGACGATACGTAGACGGAGTTTGAAGTCCGATCGAACCGAAACCCTAACTCTAAAATGCTCTCTGGAAATTTTCTGAAAATTTGGATTTTTGTGAATTAAAAATTGCTAAAAAATTCAGCAGGGTGTTATTTGAATTACTGTGAAATTCGAGGGGCTGATTCAACTAAAGCGCGGCGGAACCGCGGCATAAGCATGGCTTGTGCGACGGTTCCGCGGCCATTTTGTCGCATTAATTTATGAATTTTGCACAGTAATTCATGTTTTCAGGTGCTGAGTTTTCTGGGAATTTTTAATTTGAACTCAAGAGTTGAGTTTTCTGGGGTGTTTTGGAGCTTGGATGATTCGATCGGATTATCAGACTTTGTCTATGTGTTTTTCCGGATATTTAGAATATGTTAAAAAGTTTGACCGGATATAAATACCCAATTTTTCCCCTGTCGGGAAATTTCCAAGTGTTGAATTTTTCCGCGGTTTAAAGACGTTCTAAGTAGTGCATGTAACTCGATGGACCCTCTAGAAGACAACAAACCTTAACTCGATTATGTGACCGTCTTGAACTGCCCTTTGAACCTTCGGGTTTGGGGCAGTACGGCGTGCCACATGTGAGGCGTTGGCTTGACCCTTCTACGGCTGGACCGTTGGTACTGAGGCATGAACTGGATGTTTTTAAACTTGTTTCATGTGTTGATCTGTTTCGGGAAAACTTGGGTGTTCGTTTGTTCGATCGGAAAGTTTAACATTTTCTATTTATCTGGAATGTGATACAATAATTGGAATTCACAAGCAGTTATGAGATAACTGATTTGAATGTTATAAACATAGCACTTTAGTCTCACTTGATCGGTTGCCACGGAATTTTGATGCGATCAAAAGTCCGTCGCAATCACATAGCGTACGCGGATACTCGCCGGGTAAACTTAATAGACAGCCTCACTCCATAGCCCCAACCAAGTGACTGTAGGAGAACCCCATCGCCGAAAGCATCCGTTCGGGTGCTCGCGATAGCGTTGTTCCACCTTGGTGCACTTCGTCGACGGTATCGGGGGTGCGGCCATCTACTAAAGTTTGCGACGAGCATTCGATCAGGATGTCGGGAATCTTGTTGAATTGCCCGACTTAATATCGAAAAGTGTTTTCGATTTTGAGACTAAAATGCGGGGTTTATAATTGTTAGGCATGCGATGTCTAAGTATTTCATTTGATTAGGCATGCGTTGTCTAAAGAGGTTGCGGATTCCAACTGTTGTAGTTTTACACTTTCTTTTCTGTGACCGTAAGTGTAATATGTGATATCGCCGGTTTCGTTGCTATATGTCAATGACAATTGGGATGCGCATATTTACTTACGTTGATGACATGTGATGTTATGTGTTGCTGGATATGTTATATTGGATCGTCGTATTTGAATAGCCGGGGTTTTTTTTATGTGAGATGAGTGTTTTTCATTTTCATTCATGTAAAAACTTGTATGTAATATTCTTTTATTGGGGCATTTCCAGGTTGCGGAAGATGTCACCCTTTGTATATTATTTACTTTTCCGCACTAGGATAGACCCAAGGAGGGGAGCACAAGTAACCGGGTTCTGGAGTCCAGTGGGAGACCAACTCGAGAAGTCGAGTCCGGGTCTCCTAACTCTAGAATTGGTAGGGTTGCTTGCCGCTCTCATAGGGGTCTAGGGGTGTGGGTTTGGCTATTCATCGCGACCGTGGAATCCGTGTTTTATACTGGCTCGTATTGAAAACACGGACATCCTAGTATATCCAATATTTCATATGTTTCTTCTGCTGCGATATCTGTGATGTGATCATGTGATGTTCTGTGATAGATACTGTATATAGTATATATGATATATTATATAGACGTTACTTATGTTTTACACCCGCGCTAGTCCTGTCCCGCTCTGCCGTTAGTTACCTAACTTAACGGTGCATGAGGGAACATCGAGGCGAATGCAGATGGCATAAGTGTACGTCGTATTTATCTGTGATGTTTAGGTAATTTAAATGATGGGACTTCATTAATGTGATTAATGAAATAAAAAGAAACCTAAAGATGTTGTGGAATCGAATTTCAAAAATAAAACAGGTAGCTACAGTTCTTGCTTTGCATAGCGGTGTTCCTTGTAGAACATCCTGCACCTTATTCGATAAGGAAAGGACCGAGATCCCTTCACCGGGAGTGACTCCTTTAGCAATAACTGGCAGATGCTACACCCCTCGGTTTGTCTTTTGATTGCTTCAATAGTTTCTGCTTTGCACAGTGATATATATGATATATCCCGCACCTTATTCGATGAGGAAAGGACCGACGATCCCTTCACCGGGAGTGACTCCTTTAGCAAAACTAGAAAAGCCTAAAAAACACTCCATTTTTAAAATCATTTGATTCTACAACGATATCAAGTTCTTTACGCAATGGGTTTTCAGAAAAACCTGTCGTAGCCCTCCGTCATTTCAGATAAGTCCTGTTTAGTATTCGTGCTACGTTTGTTGACCTTGTCAAGGCGCAATGTGCGGTAGCTAACCAGTATTTATCTGCTTATGCATATGATGCAGATTGGGTTAGGGTAGTCGTACGGCCTTGTTGACCTTGTCAAGGGTCGTGCGGGTGGGTTTGATTCAATCAAGAAATGACGGGTTGAACTTGACTTACGGTCTATGGTTTGTTGACCTTGTCAAGGTCATAGATCGTTTGGGGCAAAATATTATCGGGAATTTCAAGTGTTGAAATTTGCAATGAGATTGCATACCTTCTATGAGATAGTTGGATCCCGATACCCACTGCGAGTAATTGTTACTCCTGGGAGAGTTTTACACATTACAATTAGCCGATCAAGTAGGTGTCTAGAAAGATGTTAACGAGGTTACGCCTCTGGGAAAACGAGGTTTACATTAATTAGGTTCATGCGAAAGCACGGGGGACCTCCCTCAAAGTACCGACACTGGCCTGGCTGAAAGATTGGCAAACTTGTAGTATGTAATTAATCCCGGCTAGTCTTTCCTTTTAGGGTTTGAAGGAAGATTTGATTAAAACAGTGGGAGCCATCCTGATTAGATAAAATAATAACCAATCTATTCTTGCAAGAGCGCACGCTGAGTATTTTCGTCTCTCTCTCTCCAGGTAGCGACCATATCACGCCTTAATCAAGATAATAATACGGAATATTGACCGAACCCGCTTGTTATACTGAGCTGGGGAACGTTGGTCCCGCTCCAACATATAATTGTTATAAGACAGAGTAGGAAATTAGGGATTACCAGAATTCCCGTGCCGCCCAAACGAAGAGAGTGCATGCTGATGCATCATCTTCGGGTGTGTTCATTACAAACAACTGTTTCTCAGTATCCTCCGCATCCTGGGTATATGATACCGGATCAGGATCCCAGATATGTAATCTGTTACATAGGGCTACAGATAGGTAGAGAACTGAGAACGGGTGATAAGTTTCATGAGGCAGAAAACGGGGCAAGTGTTGCAGCCAAGTCTGTTGGTCACTGTCACCCTGTATTCCAAATACATTGATTCTGAACGAATGTTATTAGATACCGAACCTGATATACAAAATCATATCACTCTCTTTATTAGTAAAGAAATGATAAAATTTTGTATTGTTGGATAATGTTTTGAACATTTCCTATATCAAAAGTTGATCGGTTCAGGCACGTTATCTAAAAGCATTGATGTTCTAAATCAAAATACAGTTCTTAGTATACGGAACACACATAAGAGGAAGAGTTCGGAAATGAACAAATTCTTCTTGAGGCATTGTAGACTAGGTCATATCAATGCGATCCGACTGGCTGAAGTTACATTTTAGATGCATATTTAAATCAGTTTGAATTTACATCTTATGAAACTTGCCAGTCATGTCACAGAGATAAGATGACCATAGGTCCGTTTACTAGAAACAGAGAAAGAGTTAGTGAACTCTTGGGATGATACATGTTGATGTATGTAAGGTCCCCTGTCTACACATGCCAAGACCGGTTCCTTATACTTCATTACATTCTCTGATAATCTCTTTAGATTCAGACATATGTTCTTGTTGAAACACAAGTCCGAACCTTTTGAGATATTCACAGAATATAAGTAAGAAGTAGAGAACCAAAACGAGTATAAGTATTATGTCCTTTGATGTGATCAAGGAGGAGAATACTTTAGCACGGAATTTCTGGACTATTCTAAAGGAGAATGAGATTCTCTCTCAGCATTACTCCTCAGTATACACCATAGCACGATGGTATATCGGGGCGGAGCAATCACACCCTATATGATAAGGTGTGCTCTATGATGAGTACTACTGAGTTACCTATTTCCTTTTTGGGAGTTATGCACTTGAGAAGCTGCATACCTATTGAATAGGGTTCAAATCAAATCAGTTGCCTACCATTTCATATTTGATATGATAAGGGAAGAGCCCATCTCTTAAGTTAGTTAAGATTTGGGGTTGTCCAGCCTATGTCTGAAAAGCAAAATCTGGACAAGCTCGAGGCAAGATCTGTTATGTAGAACTGGAAATGTTCCAGCTATACAAACTGCAGCTGATGATTTGAAAGAACCAAATGATTCAATAGTTACCAACGAACCTCAGCCTCTCCGCCGATCTAGTAAAATTCCTCACCCGCCTGAGAGATACTTCGGTTTCTCTATGACAGTGGGAGCGAGGATTGCATCATGAGATGATGACCCAACTAGTTTCGAGCTGGCCATCAGGAGTAAGACTCTGTAAGAATGGCTGGATGCTTAGTGATCTGAGATGGAATCCATGTACACCAACAAAGTATGGACTTTGGTTGCTATATCTGAAGGGTTAAATCCCCATCAGGAGCAAGTATATCTTGAGAAGATTACTTGGTGTAGATGGAAAAGTTGAGACTTTCAAAGCTAGACTTGTTAAAGCTTTTCATCATCGACCAGGCGTGGATAATGATGAAACCTTTTCAAGTGGCTATGCTTAAGTCCATCCAGATCCTACTTGCCACGGCTACATACCATGACTACGATATCTGGCGGTTGGGTGCCATGACTGCTTTTCTAAATGATGTTTTAGAAGAGAACGTCTATAAGTACACAGCCAGAGGGCTTCGTAGACAGTGGGAGCAGCGGAAACGTGTACAAGATGCTTTATAGAATAAAGTAGGTATCGCGGAGTTGGAACATCTGTTTTGATGTGTTAGTCAAAGAGTTTGACATCATCAAAATGGTAGATGAACCTTGTATAAACAAAAAGGTAGTAGGGAGTATAGTGACGATCCTCGTAGAGTACGTGGATGACATGCTCTTGATAGGGAAGGAGTTTCCTATGCTACGCTCGGTCAATCTCCGCTTATCACAAGGATTCTCCATATAGGATCAAAGTGATACCTCCTAAATCCTGGGTTTTGGATCTATGAGATAGATCTAATTGGATGTTAGGATTCTCACTAGTTGTAGTGAGATGGTATCAACCGATCCTGGGGAGAATCTCTGGAAGGGTTCCAGGGTGATAAGGACGACTGAAAGTCAGTCACAGGCATTATCTTTACCCTCAGTAAAGGGACGGTATGTTGGAAGAGTTCCAAGCTAGATACCGTGGCATACTAGACGATAAAGGCTCGATACATCGCTACTTAAGATGCTACCAAAGAGGCAGTCTGGATGTATATTTGTTCATGAGATGAACTTAGTTCCTCCCATTGTGTGACAATGGAGTTGTGGCTTATGCCAAGGAACGTCCGTCCCATCAGTGATCCAGACATATTCTTAGGCAGCATCACCTGATCATGGGGATGGTTGATCTCCAAGGAGATCGAGGTTAGGAGAGTAGACTCAGAGGACAGCACGGCGGATCCACTCACAAAGGCTTTTTCCCAGAGAGAGATTTTTATGGGATGGTTGAGTATGAGATACTACAACCACTGCTATCAGATGGCTCTAGTGCAAGTGGGAGATTGTTAGTTATATGTATGCCCTAGAGGCCATTACTATACATAGGATGTATATTGTAGTGGATGCTTGGACATATATAGGGAGGACTTTCTTGCTCGACATGATAGTATGCTATCTGGTTTCTCTTTACCTTAACATGTACACTGATTGTCTCTCTGATACATGTTGGTAAAGCCCTTAGGATGTGTACTTGACTACCTGGACTATGATGCGGATCATACTAGTGGGGACATGGTAGTCCATAAGTACATCCTTCAAAGTCCCTAGTCGTAGGTATATCGAGACGGGGCATCGATATACCAGAGTAGACTAGCGTATACCTTCTCGACCCATACAGATGGGCGATGGATGATCCCATATCCATTGGTGTTTGACATCAGAGATGATATACGGGTGCTCAGTGGAGACTGGGTACACTGGACGGACTCGCCGAGAACTCCCAGATGGTATTATACCATACGTCAGATGGCAGTTCTCTGGTGACACTGGCACGGAGTAGTCTGTTGACCCGAGATCGTCATAGAGTCTTGTGTGGTTCCCACTGTGCTTTGATTTCTACCTTACCACGTCCAAGAGGGCGTGCAAAACGGTGGTTTTTGGGTACAGTCCCGAATCACATGGAGGCAATGTGCGATAGGAGGGGATTCGTCTCTCCCGGTATAGGGAGTTGATGTTGCGCTGTGTTCGATTGGCTATAACTGGAAATCCCTGGCCAGGGTTGCTGAGATTTTCTGGTAAGTGTTATCAGTAGTTTCTCGAACAGTTATAGACCTCATATCGACACGACTTATCGAGCTGTTGGGGTCTGACGTTTACCACCCCTAGGCGAGATATGCGATATATCAGACGACGAGACCGGACTGTACGGCAAGCGAGATTTACTGGTAGGTTCCAGTAGTTTCTCAGGGTGTAATGGGCTCCACTCCGACACGACTTATACCGCTATTAGGGGACTGACGCTTGCCGCCCCCTAGGCCCGATATGCGATAGTCTTAGACGAACTGACCGGACTGTACAGAGATTGTCACATCAGACTCAGTAGGTGTTCGGATGGGTTTCCTCATCGGCCTTCTTATCGACATCTACCTGGGGACCGTTACGTACAGCTAGTGCCGCTTGCGGTCTGTGGTTAAACCCACTGCCAGCGTAGTAGTCGAGTCTCTAGAGTCCCACACAGAGAGTTTCCCTACTCCAGGCGAAACGATATAGAGATCGTATAGTTTTACGACAAGGGTTCGAACGCATACGTGTGTTTACGCACGTACGACTTTCGGACAGTTTTTACTAGTCGGCTTTGGTTTAAGCCAGTTTCTAGTATCCGGTTATTGGATTTATGTTAGTGTATATGCCATAGAGGCCATTACTGTATCATACTAGTTTGTATATTACTTAATGGAAGCTTGGGATATTCACCTTGTATATACAATCTTGCTCAAAATAGTAGTATGCTACTTGGTTTGTTTCTACTTCAATGTGTACATGTGTTTATTTTAGTATATCGCCTATACACATTAGTGGAGCCCTTAGGATCTTTGCTTGATTACCAGCGTTGTGATGGCAGTCACACTAGTGGGGCTGGGTAATCTATATGCATATCCTTATGCAGGTCCCTAGTCGCAGGACTATCGAGACAGGGCATCGATACTCCGGAGTAGACTAGCGCATGCGCTTCTCATCCCAGTGTGGGAGACGGTCTGTCCCACAGCCGTCAGTACGTCGTACTGGAGATAGTATGCGGGTGCTCGTTAGGTTACGAGTACACTGGACAGGACTCGTCGGGAACTGACTAGTTGGTATTATGCCTATCGTCAGTTATCAGTTCCCAGGTGACATGAGTACAGCTTAGTCCGCTGACTTGACACTGTCAGTTCGCCTCGAGTGTGTTCCCACTGTACTTTGATTACTACCCTACCACGGCTCAAAGGAGTCGTGCAAACAGGTGGTAGTTGGGTGCAGTCCTGAAGCACTTGGAGGCAGTGACGGTTAGACAGGATTCGTCTCTCCCGGTATTGGGGGTTGACATCGCGCTGTGTCTAGGAGAGCCATTACACGAGTAGTCCCTGGCCAGGGCAAACGAGATATACTGGTAGGCTTCCAGTGTTATCTCAGGGTGTTTTGGGCTTCACTCCGACACGACTTGTACCGCTATTGGGGGACTGACGTTTACCGCCCCCTAGGCCCGCCATGCGATGTATCAGATGAACAGACCGGACTCTACGGAGAATGTCACATTCAGGCTCAGTAGGAGTTCAGATGGGTTTCGCCTCGTCAGTCTTCTTGTCGGCATCTACCTGGGGACCGTTACGCACAGCTAGTGCCGCTTGCGGTCTGTGGTTAAACCCACTGCCAGCGTAGTGTCAAGTCTTTAGAGTCCCACACAGAAAGCTATTCGCCTTTAGGCAAAAGAGTAGAGGTCGCATGGTTTTGCGACAGGTCGCATGGTTTTGCGACAGGGTTCAGTCACATTCGTGCACTTGTGCACGTACAGTGTCCGGACAGTTTACACTAGCGGGCTTTGGTTTAAGCCAGATCCTAGTATACCTTTTGGGATTGGTTTTATCCAGTATACATCCATGTTCCTCGGAACGCGGATGCGGGTGTGTATGCACAGTTGACGGAGAGACAGAGGCAGAGGATTCTCATTAGGGTTGTTGACCGTTGACTATTGACTTTTTGCTCAACCCTAATGAGAATATGATATATGATTAACTATTATATTATTTAAGTATTATGGTGACATGGTTGTTGAGGGGTTGACTTTGTTGACTTGTTGACTTTGTTGACTTGTTGACCGGTTGACTAGGCTTGACTAGTTGACCATCATGATAACAATTGCTATCATTTCATGGCAAAGACTTTTGCTTGCTTGCTCTCTTGTGCAAAATGAGTGCATGAAATGATATGGCTATTGTTGCTTAAACCATCACATAATACTTGATTGCTATGATGTGTTATGATGGTTTTGGATTATGAGAGCCAAATGAGAAAAGTCTTCTCTCATTCTTTCATGCTCATTCTCTCTCTTGTTCTTGAGCTCTCATCTCCTCCTCTTGCTCTCCCTCTCTTGACTCTATGGTTCACTTGTCTCATGAGTTGAGAACCAAGAACCATAGATAAAATCCCATACAAACTCTTCTCTACTCACTCTAGTTCACAAGGTTTAGCAAACCGAGTGAACTAGTTTCTTCAAAGTTCGAAGAAGGAGCCAAAGGTTGAAGCTTTCAGGTGGATCTATCTTCGGCGCAAGGAGACGACGGGGAGAAGCCGATTCGGACGACCATCGAAGCTTGAAGACGAAGGAGTTCGAGAAAAAGAAAGGTATAACCCCCTAACCGAGTAGTTAGCAACTCGTAGTTAGGTTGTTAGTTAGATGTTTAACAAAGATCCGGTTTTGAGTCCATGTTACCACCTTTAAGAAAATTGTTTTTTACCAAATTCCGCATGCCCGAAAGTACCGAGAGAGGTAGCATGGACTTACAGTGGTATCAGAGCCTAGTTAAATTCTATCTAACATGTTAGCAAAGTAGCTAGAAGATCGATCAAAGAAAAAGTCACAAAACGAACCCGATATGCCAAGTTTCTGCCGATTTTTTTTCTGTTCAAAAATTGAGAAATTTTATCTTAAAAATCGGCTCAGGCTTTTGTGTGATCACCCACCAAATTTGGTCCAACGATCGAGTCAAAGCGCTGCGGTTCCGCGGCCGAGTTGACTCGGCCGAGGTCCAAGTTTGGTGCAGTGTTTTCCTGGGGTTGTTTTGGGATATTTGGAATATGTATTTTCATCCCAGATTTTCCAGAACGAAAATTTTATTTTTGGGGTCCTAAAAATCCGTATTTTTGATCGAACTTCTAAAAGACTTTAGCTGACGGGTTTTTCTGTAATGTGATATTTGTATTGAACGTCTGCTAATCGCTATATGTCGATTAGTGGGGGTTATACAAATCTGTGATCTGTAATGTTATTGGACTGTGTATATGAATTCATGGGATTGTCGCGGGTGAATAGCCGGGGGTTGTGAGACGAGAGTTTTCTTTTCTTTCAATTCATGTAAATTTGTAAATTGATGTAATAATTATTTGTATGGCTGCACAACCGGGTCGGGGTTGTAGCCGTCATTGTATAATTTCTTTTTACTGTTTTTGCTCCTAGGATAGACCCATGGAGGGGGTGCACAAACTACCGGGTATGCCGAAGTGCCGAGTGGCCTACTCACGGAGTTGAGGGAGGTTTCTTCGCTTCGGATACTTGGCGGGTAGTTTGGCGCACCCGTAGGGGTCTTGGGTGGGGTATTGGCTATTCACCGCGACCGTGTAATCTGCTTTTCGTTACAGGCTCGTACGAATTGCGGATTCCTAGTATATCCAATGTGTTCATCTGTGATCTGAAATGGCTATCATTGCAATATATCTATATATGATATTATTTAGGCGTTGCTTATGTTTTACAGCCGCGCTAGCCCAGCCCCCGCTCTGTCGTTAGTTAAGTAACCTAACGGGTAATGACGGGGCCCCGTGGCGAATGCGAATGGCATAAGCGTACGTCATATTTTGGTTGTTTTCTGCAATGGTAGGATTAAATGATGGGACGCATTAAAAGAACCAATGCAAGAATATCACGCATTAAAAGAACTAATGCAAGAAAATAAACCAAGTTAAAATCGTTAGAACACTTTCGGAAAACCACTCGGTTCTTTTCAAAACTAACTTTTAAATGCGGAGCTTGAGCCACTCCTTTTAAAAGCTATCTCGTTCCATCGATTATATCAAGTTCACTACGTTCACGGTTTTTCCAAAACCATTCGTAGCCCTCCATCATTTCAGTTAAATATTCGGTAGTATTCAAGTTATGTATTTTGACCTCACGCCAAGGCATAGTGATTGGTAGCTGCCGGATATTTATCTGTTGCATAGATAGAATGCGTTGGTTTGGGACAGCCGTACTACCATTTTGGCCTACGTCAAGGGTAGGTACGGGTGGATTCAAATTAACCTGGATAATGATGGGAAGAACTTGACATGTGACTTATGACATTTTGACCTCACGCCAAGGTCATAAGAGCATGGGGCAAAAATCCACATCGGGAGTTTCAAAAGAACTGAAACTTGCTAGTGTTGCATACCATTTGGAGTGTGATGATTCTGGTAGGATTCCTTCAGTTTCATCACGCGATGATATTTGGATCCCGATCCTACTGTGAGTATATGCTACTCCTCGGGAAATTTCTCACTAAACGATCAATGCTATAAACCTAGTAGGTGTCTAGAAAGGTGTTAGCGGGGCTACGCCCCCAGGGAAAAGAGGTTATTTAATTAAGGAACTTCGCGAAAGCGTTGGAAAACCTCCCTCGAAGTACCGACACTGGCCTGGCTGAACGGTTAAGCAAGTATTGTACGGTGAGATTGATCCGGCCTAATTCTTCCTTTTTGGTATGAGGAGGGATTCGAGAAACAGTGGGAGCCATCCTGTTTAGACAAACTAAAAACCATTCTAAACTTGCAAGAGCATCATGCTGAGTGTTTCTTCTCTCTCCTAATTGCAGCGACCAATCGACATGACTGGACTTAAGTTACTCCTAGATAAAAACATACTGACAGGGCCAAACTACAAAGATTGGCTCAGGAATGTCAAGATGGCAATCACTTACGACAAGCTGAGGTATCTTCTTACCACCAAAGCTCCTCCTGTCCCTGGTCCCACTTCCAGCGTCGCGGATAAGGAAATCCGTAAGACTTGGGAGATTGATAGCGCGAAGGCCAAGTGCCTCGTACTTGCCTCTATGGACAATGAACATCAGAGGAGGCACGAGAATATGGACTTGGAATCCATATTTCTTCATACAAAAGAACTGTATGGAGAGCAATCTCGTATCGCAAGATACGAAGCGTCAAAAAAGTTATTTTCGGCAAGGATGGCCGTCGGATCATCAGTAGCAGAACACGTGCTTAAGATGATCGGCTACATTGAGGAGCTCGCGGACCTAGGGACCACATTGGAGAGTGAGCTCTATACGGACTTAGTTCTCCAGTCCCTTCCTTCCACTTACGCCCAGTTTATACTGAACTTCAACTTACAAGAAAAAGAAGTTGAACTTTCAGAGCTCCTCAACATGCTGAGGAGCGCAGAGGGCACCCTACAGAAAGGTAGGGAAACATCCACTTTGTTTGTAGGAGGATCATCTTCTTCTTGGTCCAAGGAGAAAGCCAAGGGAAAGAAGAAGAAAGCCCCCGCCAAACCAAGAGGCGGTGTTAGTAAAGTGGATACGAAGGGAAAAGCTAAAGCAACAAAGAAAGCGGGGAAGCTTGTGGATAAGGAAGAATGCTTTTATTGTCATAAGAAAGGACACTGGAAGAATGATTGCAGGGCCTGGAAGGCCAGAACACAGGAATTGAAGAAGGTTGCAGCTTCAGCTTCAGGTGTGTATGTTATTGAAAACTGTCTTTCAATAAACTCTACTTCCTGGGTATTGGATACCGGATCAGGATCTCATATCTGTAATTCTTTGCAGGTGTTGAGAAACCGTAGTGTTTTGAAAGCAGGTGACATGACCCTCAGAGTTGCAAACGGAGCTAGCATGGATGCTAAAGCCGTGGGGGACTATCACCTGGGAATGTCAGATGGACATGTTTTGGTTTTGCGTAATTGCTTTTTTGTACCCAACGCAACTTGTAATATCATTTATGTATCTTTGGTTTCTAAAGAAGGTTATGAATTTGCGTTTGTAAGCAATGTTGTAAACATTCACCTTAATCAAGTTCTGATTGGGTCAGGTACATTGAGCAATGGTATATACGTATTAAACCAACCACAGATTTTCAATGTCCAGAATACACACAAAAGAAAGTCTCCGGAAATAAATCAGACTTTCTTATGGCATTGTAGACTGGGTCACATCAATGAGAGAAGGTTGACAAAGTTACATACAGAAGGATATTTGAATCCGTTCGAATATCAATCGTATGCCACTTGTCAATCCTGTCTCAAAGGAAAGATGACAAAGTCTCCATTCACTGGACACGGAGTAAGAGCGAGCGAGCTCTTGGGACTCGTACACAGCGACGTGTGCGGTCCGATGTCTACACATGCGCGAAGCGGTTTTTCTTACTTCATTACTTTTACGGATGACTTTTCAAGGTACGGTTATGTCTTCTTAATGAAACATAAGTCCGAAGCCTTTAGAAAATTCCAGGAATATAAGAATGAAGTAGAAAAACAAACCGGCAAAAGTATCAAGATTCTAAGATCGGATCAAGGTGGTGAATACTTGAGTGCCGAGTTCCTGGACTATTTAAAAGAGAACGGAATTCTCTCTCAGCTTACTCCTCCGTACACTCCACAACATAATGGTGTATCGGAGAGACGGAACCGAACCCTATTGGATATGGTACGGTCCATGATGAGTAACGCTGAGTTACCGCGATCATTCTGGGGGTATGCGCTAGAATCAGCTGCATACCTTTTGAACCGAGTTCCCACTAAGACTGTGCCTACCACACCTTATGAGTTATGGAGTAGGAAGAAACCCTATCTTCAATATCTGAAGATCTGGGGATGTCCAGCTTTTGTCAGAAAGCAGCATGCGGACAAACTCGAGGCACGCTCAGTACTGTGCAAGTTTGTGGGATACCCAAAGAACACCAGGGGGTATCTTTTCTACCACGCAGAGGAACAAAAAGTCCTTGTTTCTCGTAATGCCCACTTTCTAGAACACCAGTTCTTAGAAAAGGAAATTAGTGGGAGCGCAGTAGAACTGGAAGAAATTCCAGAACCACGAGCTATTACTGAAAGCTTAGTGGAACCAGAGGGTTCAAAAGAACAGGACATTCCTACGCCGCTCCGCAGGAGTAGTAGGCAGTCTCATCCGCCCGAGAGATACTACGGTTTTCTCATAGACGGGGATAGAGAGGATTGCATCATAGATTATGATAAGCCTACTAGCCTCCAGCAGGCCGTTCAGAGCGTTGACTCAGTAAAATGGCTGGATGCAATGCGGACCGAAATGGAGTCCATGTACACCAACAAGGTATGGACGTTGGACATTGCTCCAGACGGGGTAAAACCCGTAGGATGCAAGTGGATCTTCAAAAGGAAGATTGGTGTAGATGGACAGGTTGAGACCTATAAAGCTAGACTTGTTGCAAAGGGTTTTCGTCAAAGACCTGGTTTGGACTATGACGAAACCTTTTCTCCAGTAGCTATGCTGAAATCCATTCGGATCCTTCTTGCCATTGCTGCCTTCCACGATTATGAGATCTGGCAAATGGACGTAAAGACCGCTTTTCTAAATGGAAATTTAGAGGAGTGTGTCTATATGGACCAACCAGAGGGTTTCATTCAGAGTGGGAGCAGCGGAAAGGTGTGCAAGTTGCTTAAGTCCATTTATGGACTAAAGCAGGCATCGCGGAGTTGGAACATCTGTTTTGATGAGACGGTCAAGGAATTTGGCTTTATCAAAAATCCAGATGAACCATGCATCTATAGTATATTTGTAGCGAGAACTGTAGTATTCCTCGCTTTATACGTGGATGACATTCTCTTAATAGGAAATGACATTCCTATGCTACAATCTGTCAAGGGGTTCTTGTCACACAGGTTCTCCATGAAAGACCTGGGTGATGCCTCATACATCCTGGGGATCCGGATCCATCGTGATAGATCCAAGAGGATATTAGGACTTTCACAGTCCAGGTACATCGACACCATACTGAAAAGATTCAGTATGGAAGATTCCAAGCGCGGTAACCTACCGGCTTGTGACGGGATCACCCTCTCTAAAGAGATGTCTCCCAAGACTGATTTGGAGAGGGATCGCATGTCTATTATACCCTACGCTTCTGCGGTAGGCTCTATAATGTATGCGATGTTGTGTACCAGACCGGATGTAGCTTATGCACTGAGTGTGGTAAGCCGGTATCAGTCTAACCCTGGGGAGAAACACTGGATAGCAGTAAAGAACATTCTCAAGTACCTCAGAAGGACTAAGGAGATGTTCTTGGTGTATGGCGGAAAAGACCTCCAGATCGACGCCTTTGCTGACTCCAGCTTCCAGAGTGACAAGGATGATTCCAAGTCCATGTCGGGTTTTGTCTTTACCCTCAATGGAGGGGCGGTGTGTTGGAAGAGTTCCAAACAAGAAACCGTTGCAGACTCGACGATGGAAGCAGAATACATCGCTGCATCTGATGCCACAAAAGAAGCTGTCTGGATGAGGAAGTTCTTGAAAGAGCTTCAGGTGGTTCCGTCCATTGTTGATCCAATACCTCTGTATTGCGACAACAACGGGGCTATAGCTTTATCGAAGGAACCCAGGTCCCATCAGAAATCCAGACACATCTTGAGGCGGTATCACCTGATCAGCGAGATCGTGGATCGCCAGGAGATCGAGGTTCGGAGAGTCGCTTCAGAAGATAACACTGCAGATCCATTCACCAAGGCCTTGCCCCAGACTCAGTTCGAGCGGCTGATCGAGATGATAGGTATTCGATACGCCAGTACATGGCCTTAGTGCAAGTGGGAGATTGTTAGTGTATATGCCCTAGAGGCCATTACTGTATCATACTAGTTTGTATATTACTTAATGGAAGCTTGGGATATTCACCTTGTATATACAATCTTGCTCAAAATAGTAGTATGCTACTTGGTTTGTTTCTACTTCAATGTGTACATGTGTTTATTTTAGTATATCGCCTATACACATTAGTGGAGCCCTTAGGATCTTTGCTTGATTACCAGCGTTGTGATGGCAGTCACACTAGCGGGGCTGGGTAATCTATAAGCACATCCTTATGCAGGTCCCTAGTCTCAGGACTATCGAGACAGGGCATCGATACTCCGGAGTAGACTAGCGCATGCGCTTCTCATCCCAGTGTGGGAGACGGTCTGTCCCACAGCCGTCAGTACGTCGTACTGGAGATAGTATGCGGGTGCTCGTTAGGTTACGAGTACACTGGACAGGACTCGTCGGGAACTGACTAGTTGGTATTATGCCTATCGTCAGTTATCAGTTCCCAGGTGACATGAGTACAGCTTAGTCCGCTGACTTGACACTGTCAGTTCGCCTCGAGTGTGTTCCCACTGTACTTTGATTACTACCCTACCACGGCTCAAAGGAGTCGTGCAAACAGGTGGTAGTTGGGTGCAGTCCCGAAGCACTTGGAGGCAGTGACGGTTAGACAGGATTCGTCTCTCCCGGTATTGGGGGTTGACATCGCGCTGTGTCTAGGAGAGCCATTACACGAGTAGTCCTTGGCCAGGGCAAACGAGATATACTGGTAGGCTTCCAGTGTTATCTCAGGGTGTTTTGGGCTTCACTCCGACACGACTTGTACCGCTATTGGGGGACTGACGTTTACCGCCCCCTAGGCCCGCCATGCGATGTATCAGACGAACAGACCGGACTGTACGGAGAATGTCACATTCAGGCTCAGTAGGAGTTCAGATGGGTTTCGCCTCGTCAGTCTTCTTGTCGGCATCTACCTGGGGACCGTTACGCACAGCTAGTGCCGCTTGCGGTCTGTGGTTAAACCCACTGCCACCGTAGTGTCGAGTCTTTAGAGTCCCACACAGAAAGCTATTCGCCTTTAGGCAAAAAAGTAGAGGTCGCATGGTTTTGCGATAGGTCGCATGGTTTTACGACAGGGTTCAGTCACATTCGTGCACTTGTGCACGTACAGTGTCCGGACAGTTTACACTAGCGGGCTTTGGTTTAAGCCAGATCCTAGTGTACCTTTTGGGATTGGTTTTATCCAGTATGCATCCGTGTTCCTCGGAACGCGGATGCGGGTGTGTATGCACAGTTGACGGAGAGACAGAGGCAGAGGATTCTCATTAGGGTTGTTGACCGTTGACCGTTGACTTTTTGCTCAACCCTAATGAGAATATGATATATGATTAACAATTATATTAATTAAGTATTATGGTGACATGGTTGTTGAGGGGTTGACTTTGTTGACTTGTTGACTTTGTTGACCTGTTGACTTTGTTGACCGGTTGACTAGGCTTGACTAGTTGACCATCATGATAAGAATAGCTATCATTTCATGGCAAAGACTTTTGCTTGCTTGCTCTCTTGTGCAAAATGAGTGCATGAAATGATATGGCTATTGTTGCTTAAACCATCACATAATACTTGATTGCTATGATGTGTTATGATGGTTTTGGATTATGAGAGCCAAATGAGAAAAGTCTTCTCTCATTCTTTCATGCTCATTCTCTCTCTTGTTCTTGAGCTCTCATCTCCTCCTCTTGCTCTCCCTCTCTTGACTCTATGGTTCACTTGTCTCATGAGTTGAGAACCAAGAACCATAGATAAAATCCCATACAAACTCTTCTCTACTCACTCTAGTTCACAAGGTTTAGCAAACTGAGTGAACTAGTTTCTTCAAAGTTCGAAGAAGGAGCCAAAGGTTGAAGCTTTCAGGTGGATCTATCTTCGGCGCAAGGAGACGACGGGGAGAAGCCGATTCGGACGACCATCGAAGCTTGAAGACGAAGGAGTTCGAGAAAAAGAAACGTATAACCCTCTAACCGAGTAGTTAGCAACTCGTAGTTAGGTTGTTAGTTAGATATTTAACAAAGATCCGGTTTTGAGTCCATGTTACCACCTTTAAGAAAATTGTTTTTTACCAAATTCCGCATGCCCGAAAGTACCGGGAGAGGTAGCATGGACTTACAATTTATACATCTAAAGTTTTTCCGTGTTTTCACGGATAGGAGGGGCGTTCTCATAATTACGCGAGAAGCTTCTAGAAGATGGTGACTTGGGGGTTAAGGTGGCATATGCATTAAATGAGATTAGTGAGTCATATGAGTGATTCATCCATGTCATTAATGCATCATAAATGCTTAATGACTCATGGAGATGAATCACCCTCTTGTATTTATGAAGCATGATTATTCATCATTTATTTTCTTTTATTGGATAAATGATAATGCTTGATATATATTATGATAGATCATTATCTCAACTCATTCTCATGCTCACCTTCTCTCTCCTCAAGCTCTCTCTCTTCAAACCCTAATCCTCCCCTCTCATGTGTTGAGACCAAGGATTAGATTAGACTACTTAATCCATAATCCAACTCTATATCACCTAGGTTACTTGGATTAGCACTTTAAGAAACCTAGTTACCTCTAGTTTGAGGTGAAGCTTGAAGTAAAGCTCTCGGGTAGATCTTCTACTACATAGAGAAGGCCGGAGAGGACGTGGAGAACGACAAGACAAAGGACTCGGTTCTTTAGGTATAATCACTTATCATAGTAGTTAACTCTTCTATGGTTTCTTGTTAGTTATAGTTTAGCAAAGATTCTCGGTTAGTCGATGTTTAGGCCTAAAACAAGATCGTTTTTCATTATTCCGCCCCCCGCAAATCGTGGGGTGTTGTACATCGACTTACATGTACTGGACAATCTTGCTCGATATGATAGTACGCTATTTGGTTTGTCTTTATCTTAACATGTGATATGTCTTACTTTGTATTTCATATCTTGTATACATGTTGATAAAGCCTGTAGGATCTTTGCCGGACTACCAGTGTTGTGATAGCAATCATACTTGTGGGAGCTGGGTAGTCGATAGGCACATCCTTAAAGTGTCCCTAGTCATAGGAGTATCGAGACCAGGTATCGTTACTCCAGAGTAGACTGGTGTATACATATATAGACCCTAACGAGGGGCGATGGATTGGTCCCGTAGCTATTGGTGAGGTGCACCTAAGATTGTATACAGGTGCTCACTGGGTGTGAGTATATCGGACTGGACTCACCGAGGACTGACTAGATGGTATTATACGTAACGTCAGATAGCAGTTCTCTAGTGACATGAGTGCAGATAGTCTATTGACCTGAGGTTTTCATTTGTCTCGTGTGATTTCCCACTGTGCTTTGATTACTACCCTACCACGGATCTATTGAGTCGTGCAAACAGGTTTTAATTGGGTACAGTCCCGAGCCACATGAAGGCAGTGAGCGACTGTTGGGGATTTGTCTCTCCCGGTATAGAGAGTCGATGTCGCGCTGTGATCGATTGGTCAACACAATAAGTCCCTAGCCAGGGCAGATTGAGAATTACTGGTATTTAGACCAGTGGATTCTCGAATGGTCTTGAGCTACACTGACACGACTTGTCTGGTTATTTGGGGTCTGACCTTTTCCACCCCCTATACCTTACATGCGATACTCTCAAACGAATAGACCAGACTGCACGGAGATTTTCACGGACAAGCTCAGTAGGGGTTCGAATGAGTTCGCTCGTCGGCTTTCTTTTCGACACGTACCTGGGTTGTCGTTACGTACAGCTAGTGCCACTGACGGACTTATGGTTAACCCTACTGCCAGAGTACTGTCGAGTCTTTAGAGTCCCACATAGAGGGTATCCCTGGTTCAGGCGAAACGATGTAGAGGCCGTATGGTATTACGGCTGGGTTTCAATCATATACGTGTACTGGCTACATGCATGCTGTTCGAACGGATAATATTAGGGGGCTTTGGTTTAAGCCAGATCCTAGTATTATATTGTTAGATTATTTTCATCTCGATGTATTCGTATTTTTCGGAATACGTATACGGGTATATATATACGGTGAGGGCATTCTTGTAATTTCACAAGACTTGCTTCTAGAAGGGGACACCTCATTATTTGATTTATCCATTTTTATAAATGGATTAATGAGGTGGTATTTGGAGATTTTTGTGGAATGGTTGATAGCATGGCTTGGTCTTTATTTATTCATTTGGTTTCACTATTCAAGCATGGTTGATTATTTTGCTTCTAAAATAATCTATGCTTGAATGATTGGAGAGACATAGCCATTCTATTATTATCACAAGACCTTGCTCATTTATCTTTAGCTCACTCTCTCTACAAGTTTCCTTCTCCTTCTTCATCAAGCTCTAACACTCACATGTATTGTGATCCATAGAGCTTTTGAGACAAAATACTTCATAGATCATTCTCTACATCTACTTAGTGGTCTATTCTAGCAAAGTAGAGTAGTTACTTCCTAGTTGAGGTTGAAGCTTGGACTAGAGGCTATCGGGTGTATCTTCTTTGACGTAGTTGAGACCGGTGACCGAGTTCGTGTGAAGTTACCTAGGAGACAAGGAAAGGAGCAAAGAAGGACAATTAAGACCCGAAGGACTTGATTGGGAATGTATAAATCTCTTCATAGTAGATTAGAACCCTCCTTAGTTTAGCTAGTTAGGGTTTATGAAATGATCCGGGTATTTAAGTTTTGAAAACATTTTTGCCGAAGAACTCGCATTCCTAAAAGACATGGGAGTTGTGATGAATCAAGCTCCACCCAAAAAAGTTGAACCGCCACCCTTTTTTCTTATCAAGAACGAGAATGCGAGTAGTGCACCATCACTGTTTCGTCTCTACCAACCGAGACGTAAACCTGATCGATTATGCTTCTTATCTATCCACTTCTTCACATCTATGATCTTCAACCAACTATGTTACATCGATAAAATATTAGAATGGTTGGTGTTGAGTTTTGGTCTCTGTAAAGCTTTGCATAGATTTTAAATGTTTAATACCGTTTTACTCAATTTTCGGGGGGGGGGGGTAGAAAAATATTTTGGCTCTTGACAGAAGAACAAAATTTTTAAAATTTTGACCCAAAAATAAGTTTGGGGGAGGATTTCACTGTCATTAATTCTTGTCCCCGTTACTAACTTTTGCTCCTAAGTCTACAGGTTTTAAGCTTAACAGATGATATCAGTGAGGACATTGTTGCAAATAGGTTTGGGAGAGCTTTGTGCTTATTCACGCATCATTTTTTTTGCATTATACTAAATAATAGCACAAATTTTTTTTTTCAAAATGAAAGTTAGAAAGTGAAAAATACATATAAAAGATAGGAATAGCTTTAAGAAAAGCAAGAAAATTAGATGTTTTAAAATGAAGCTAGTAATAGGTAGTCATGAGCTATTGTCCTAAGGGTTAGTAAGATGAAAGAAATCACTAATCTGAGTATAGAAATAAGTCTGAAAAATAGTCCCTATTCTTTAGTCCAAACATCTGAACATTGATACCCTACTATACGCACTTGCACACATCTTGAAACATGGGATAGTAGAGGATACCTTGAAATGCTCTTGTCTAAAATCCTTAGTATGAAGGAAAAAAATATATAAATCAACAAAATATAAAAAAAAAATGGTGAAGAAAAATTAACAATGGTTTTGTAGTTACTTAAGGCAGCATAAAAAAAATATAGCGAGGGTGCTTTATCACCTAGTGCCTTAGACCAACTGGTTTAGGAGCCACTGCTAAGCCTTAGGTGTCGCAAGACTAGAATATTGCTAATTACGCCTTAACGAGTGAGCATATTTTGTAATTGGTCGGTTAGTACCTCAAGAAGTATTAACGGTCACATGAAAAATGTGTAAGCAATTCCATCTATAAAACGTTCACCGACTAAAAAGTACTAAGGAATATGGGCAAGAGTATGATAGATTGAATTGAATTCTCTAAGTGTAGAGATGTCTCTTACACACACGTAGCGGTATATGATCGATATTTGGAAGAAAGGTAGGGAGGAATACTAAAAACAATGTTTTATTGAGAGATGACGTGATTTCTGACATCTTTTCATGACTATTAAGATAGGGCTCATGGCTACTAAAAAGCTAGTGTAGTTTGGAACTCTTACTTTCAAGTTCTTTCTTCTATATGTTCTTTATCTTTGTATATAACTTTCATCATCTTTCTTTTATTATAGGATTTTGTGGCTGTAATCCGCTGAAAACCCTCACGAGACAACACTCCTCCTACTAGGGACACCTAGAGGGTTAAAGGCTTGTTGCACGTGCTCAGTGCAATCGTGTTGCCTACGAAAGTGTGCTAGGTTTTTCTTTTTTGCTTTTCCTTCTTCTTCTCTTTAATAACTGGTTTGCTCGGGACGATCAAAGTTAAATTTGGGGCTATTTGATTAGTCTAAAATATTGCACATTTGATTGAACATTTTACCTACTATTGTTAAGTACTAAAAGGTGTTTATTGTAATTATAGAACATATGAGGGTTTATGTGTAAAAAGTTTATTATCATATGTTTCTACATTATAATTAACATAATGAAGGAAAATACATGCATATAATATTTATATAAAATATTAGTAATTAAAATATGCATATCATATTAAATATTTCTAATCAATATTCTTAAGATCTAATATCATATAAAATGGTTAGGATAATATCTCAAAAATACTAAATATTACTAACACTATGACTTGAGATATTGTACAGATATTAGCTCAAGTCTGGAATCCAGGAGATCCGAATTAAATCGGGATGTCGGAATCAAATCTACCAGAATATGAAAGCAAATCGACAGATCTAGCAACGACAGAGACTCAGAGCATTATTTTCAGAATCTAGACATTAAGAGGATCTCCAAATATCAATACAAAACACCACAAAAAATCCCTAATCCTAATTACACAATATTGCGGCGGAAGGGCGGCAAAATGGGGGTATCCATGGCGGCTTGGTAGCTGTAGGATTTGAGATTTTGTGGTTTGGATTTTAGCTGCATATCTTCAATTATGGAATCTAGGGTATCTAGTTTCTGTGACTATAAATAGGACTGAGAGCTTCATATTAAAAATCATCACCGAAGAGATCACGAGATCCAAAGCGATCCACGCATCCGAGTGATCATCAACCAGTCGTCTACTTCCAATAAGATAGAGGTCTAGAGCAATTAGGGTTCCTGTACTCTACTTTCAAAAGTTGTATACAATAGTTGATTAATAAAGGTAGTGTTTTTATCATTCTTTTTGCAATTACTTTCTGCATCTTAATCATGTTTTCATTCTTCAACCTTCCTTCTAAATCTCAAACCATGAGTGAGTAATTTCTAACTTGCTAGGGTTTGTAGAATATGGTTGTAAGGATGTCTTAGCACCTCTACTTGTGTTTAAACATCAATATGTAAAGAATTTTTAAAAATTTGAGAGCTAAAGCATACTATCCACGAATCGAACTAGAAATTAGGGTTACTATCTAATCTAAGAGTGTCTAAAACTAAGTGAAAGAGAACTACAACCTTTGTAGACCACTCCTTCTCCTCAATGGTTCCGTGTAGAAGTCCTTAGGCTTCTCTTGGCTCCAATTGAAGTTTGGAACAACTCCGCTTGAAGTCTTCGATGTCTACGATGATCCACCACGGAGTATCTTATACTCAAACTCTTGCTTGACTAAACTAAGAAGAAGTGAAGCTAACGACCTATACAAGTTTGCTAAACTAATATAGATTGATGAAGTGGGCTTTTTCTCACAAAAAAACTTTTCTTTTTCTTTCCCTTTTTCTTTCTAGGAAAAGCTAGAGAGGTTAGAGGAAGAGGATGAACAAAGCTTAGCTTAAGAAAAAAAATGATCCCTTGGAAAAATATCTTAGATATTTAAGATGTGAGTGGAAATTAAAATAATGTGCCATGGTTTGAGATATTTTTAGAAGAGTATAGAAACCATGACATACTATTTAACAATTTTCATTTTCTTTTAAATCATAAATATACAATATATTTCCCATGTCATTCTTGCATAGCCATATTCCATGTATCATTCACCATGACACACACGCACGCACACACACACACACACACACACACACACACACACACATATATATATATGCAAACTTAAAGAAAGGAATTATAAATGAGTAATTAGTTATTTTATTAAATCAACACTTGATTTAATAATCCGGTCATATCACAAATAATCTGACTAATAAAAACCGCTAGATTAAAATACGGTATCATATACTCGTATTTAATCAAGCTCCTACACATATCTCTATATGTGCCCCACTTCGTATCGCTTGAGCATGGAAACCTCTATGTGGGACTCTTAAGACTCGTCACTACGCTAGCAGTAGGAAATGATCATATTAAATACCTACAAGCCGTCAGCGGTACTAGCTGGACGTAACGGCTACCCAGATATTGTACGAACAGAAGAATAACAAGAAAACTTGCTCAAACTCCTGTAGAGCCAACAAGCAACACTTACCGTACAGTCCAGTCTCTTCGTCTGATATGTTGCATATTGAGTCTGGGGTTTGAATTGTCAAGCCCCAATAACTCAATAAGTCATGCCGATGTGTGGCTTATAACAAATCGAGAAACTACTGATAACACTTATTAATAAATCTCATCAGCCCTGGTCAGGGACTTGCAGTTATAGCCAATCACGCATATTACAACATCAACTCCTAATACCGGGAGAGACGAAACCCCTCCTATCGCTCAATGCCTCCATGTGTCTCGGGACTGTATCCAAAATCCACCTGTTTGCATGCCTCAATAGAGCCGTGGTAGGGGGGAAATCAAAGCACAGTGGGAAACACACAAGAATCCATGACGATCTCGGGTCTACAGACTAACATGTACAAGTGTCACCAGCGAACTGTTATTCAACGATAGGTATAATACCATATAGGAGTTCTCGATGAGTCCGTTCAGTGTACTCAGTCTCCAATGAGTACATGTATACAATATTTGATGTCAAACATCAATAGATATAGGATCATCCATTGCGCCTATAATAGGTTAAGAAATGTATACACTAGTCTACTCTGGAATATCGATGCCCCGTCTCGATACTCTCTCGACTAGGAACAGTTAAGGATACGCTTATGGACTACACATGCCCCACTAGTATGATCTGCATCATAACCATGGTAGTCAAGCAGATATCCTAAGGGCTTTATCAACATGTATCAAATGAACATGTTAAGATAAAGAGCAACCAAATAGCATACTATCATGTCGAGCAAGAAAGTCCTCTATATATACATGTCCAAGCATCCACTATACAAATAATGGCCTCTAGGGCATACATATATCCAACAAGGGTAGATCAATAGATGATAAAATCTTTTAATATCTTTTATATATTTTAAAGTCTATAAACCTTAGCAAAATAAATGTTAACATCCTTATCGGGCGTGCTACCAATTTATTGCTAGTCACGATCACGATTTGAGATTGGTTTAACACTTGCTTTATTAAAGGCTAGACAGGAATAGAGATCAATGCAAGGATAAGGGTTAGTAGTGGGGAAACCCTAGTTTCTTCCAAAAGAGCCCTAATCTACATTTATCATTATCGATCTAGTTTTAAACTATTAAAAGATAAAAGGAGAAATTTTTAATTATTCATCCATTACTACTAAGTCCTATGAACCCTACAAGCCTTTTCATTATAAATCTTATATCCGTAACGACAAACAATCACCCTTTTTCAATCAACTCGTCTAAAGCAAGAAAAGAGTTCACGTTTCCTTACGGATGACCCGTACTCATCACAGCTAGCTACTAGCGACACCGTCTTAATTGCAGTTACTTTACGAACACACTTTTTAGCAGATCATTCAAATGAAATAAATGAACACTATTTTTCTTAAAATAAATATATAAACAAAAATATAAATGAAAAAAATAAATATATAAATAAATGAACACACTTTTTAGCAGATGAAATAAATGAACACACTTTTTTTCTTCACTGTTTTTTTTTATGATCGATGTTTGGAAGAAAGGTAGGAAGGAAGAATAAAGGCGATATTTTATTGAGAGATGACGTGATTTCTAACATCTTTTCATGAATATTAAGTTAGGGCTAATGGCTACTAAAAAGCTAGTGTAGTTTGAAACTCTTATTTTCAAGTTCTTTCTTCTATATTTTCTTTATCTTTATATGTAACTTTCATCATCTTTCTTTTATTATGAGATTTTATGGGTAATCTGCTGAAAACCCTCAGGAGACAACACTCCTCCTACTAGGGACACCTAGAGATTTAAAGGCTTGTTGTACGTGCTTAGTGCAATCGTGTTGCCTACAAAAGTGTGATGGGTTTTTCTTTTTTCTTCTTCTTCTTCTTCTCTTTAATAATTAGTTTGCTCGGGACGATCAAAGTTAAGTTTAGGGGTATTTGATTATTCTAAAATATTGCATATTTGAATGATTATTTTCCCCACTATTGTTAAGTTCTAAAAGGTGTTTATTGTAATTATAGAACATATGAGAGTTTATGTGTAAAAAGTTTATTATCATATGTTTCTACATTATAATTAACATAATGAGGGAAAATACATGCATATAATATATATATAAAATATTGTAATTAAAATATGCAGATCATATCAATATTTTTCTAATCAATAATCTTAACATATAATATCATATAAAATGGTTAGGATAATGTCTCAAAAATACCAAATACTACTAACACTTTGATTTGAGATATTGTGCAGATTAGCTCAGGTCTGGAATCCAGGAGATCCAGAATAAATTAAGATGTTGGAATCAAATCTGCCAGAGTATTGAAGCAAATCGTAAGATCTAGCAACGGCAGAGACTCAGTTCATTATTATCAGAATATGGACATCTAGAGGATCTCCGAAGATCAAAACAAGACAGCAAAAAAAAATCCAGAACATGATTCTCCAAGAGTGCGGCGGTTGGGCGGCCAATATAAGCTATTTGTGGCGGATCTACGGCATATTTGGAGCCGTTGGATGAGATATTTTGGGAATTGGATCGTATCAGCATATAATCACAGATGGTATCTATGGTTTCTAGTTTCTGTGATTATAAATAGGACCGAGAGCTTCACATTAAAAATCATCAACGAAGAGATCAAGTGGTCCAAAGCGATCCACGCATCCGAGTGATCATCAACTAGTCATCTACTTCCAACAAGATAGAGATCTAGAACAACTAGAGTTCTTGTACTCTACTTTCAAAAGTTGTATGCAATAGTTGATTAATAAAGGTAGTGTTTTTATCGTTCTTTTTTGCAATTAATTTCTGCACTTTCTGTAATTACTTTCTGCATCTTAATCATGTTTTCATTCTTTAACCTTTCTTCTAAATCTCAAACCATGAGTGAGTAATTCCTAACTTGCTAAGGTTTGTAGGTTAGGTTAGATCAATGGATGATAAAATCATTTAACTTCTTTTATACATTTTAAAGTCTATAAACTTTAGCAAAATAAATGTTAACATTCTTATTGGGCACACTACCAATTATTGCTAGTCCCGACCACGATTTGAGATTGGTTTAACACTTGTTTTGTTAAGGGCTAGACATGAATAGAGATCAATGCAAGGACAATGGTTAGTAGTGGGGAAACCCTAGTTTCTTCCAAAAGAACCCTAATCTACATTCATCACTATTGATCTAGTTTTAAACTAGTAAAAGATAAAAGGAATCATTTTTAATTAGTAATCCATTACTACTAAGTCCTATGAACCCTACAAGCCTCTTCTTTATAAACTCTACATCCGTATTAAACTAGATCTACAACCGACCACCCTTCTTCTATCAACTCGTCTAAAACAAGAAAAATGTTCACGTTTCCCTGCGGACGACCCGTACTCATCGCGGCTAGCTACTATCGACACCATCTTGATTGTGGTTGTTTACAACACTTTTTAACGACCAATCAGTGGATTCGGAGCAAAATTGGTCAGCCTGTCGAAGATCGACCGCCTTGGTGGCGAAGCACTCTTGTTGGCTTCACGCATGGCAGGAGCAGGGAGAGCTAGCCGTCTTGGGGAAACCCCGTCAGGAATCATGGGCTTCTTTGCAGGGCCCATCGATCTTTTCTTTAGCCTATTGAAGACTGAAACTTCAGAGTTAAACGATTTGTTAGTGGGTGCCGTCGCGGTAGCTTTCCGATTGAAGACCGACTTTTGTAGAGCTTCTTCCTTGGGCATTGGGACGCTAAAGCTCAAGGATGGGAGCATGGACCCAAAAAACAGTCCAGTGGTCGCTTGGGTGACCTGCCCCACCGGCATGGAGAAGATGGAGGCCGCACTGAGCCTGTAAGTAACTCCTCCGGATGGGATGGAGTGAGAGTTGCTATTGCAGGAAGTGCAATTGAAAGCCATTAATTCTGCACAGAGATGAGACACCAAATTTTAGTATTTCAACTCCAAGGGCAACCACGAACATAGCGAACTACGATTTTGTTCACGAAACACAACACATGAAGTGTGGAGTGGAAAGAGGTCCTACCGGACGTGCCGGAATCTATTTACTGCCAAAAACGGAGACGAACTGGGATAGGACGTCTTGCCTGAATTTGGAGGAAGATGCTATTGGGAACATATCCTTCCACCGCTCCGAAAATGCCAAGTTGATTTATAGCACCGTATATCGGAGTTTTGGACATATGTGACCGATGTAGCGTGACTTATCAGATTCTCCCTCATTGAGGGGTTTTTGATTGTAGGGACGTTATTCCCTGCAGGCACAAGCCTCTGCAGTTAATTACGCTATCGCGTTGCGATAACAACATTCATCTGCTCCAGTAGGTCACTTCATGTCGTATTATGTATATTGTTTATTATAGTTGCCCATGGATTGTATACAGAGACTAGTTTATGTTGTCTCCCGTAGGGCACGGATTAGTCTTAAATCTATATATATTAGACATGGGTTTGAACCTAGTTCATATGTTCCATTAGTTCAGGAGTTTAAGGATTGCCAATCTTGTTTTTGATTATGATCGACTTAAATATATGAGTGTATGGGCTAAGCATAAGTTAGACTTATATAAGACTAAGATCAACTTAGACGTACAGTTATGGATCAATAATCTTATTAAGATCCATTTAAGGAGCATATCGGCTCGGTTACAATAAGTATATGGGCTTATTTGATTTATAATCACAGCAATTTAACTTCAGAAACGTCTACTCCCTTTTAGACTGGGTATTAGGCTTTCTATTGCCCGCCCAGTGCTAAGCACTCATTTTATGAGACTCACGTGCATATCATATGAGACGCTCAGGTTTGGGAGTTGCTGAAGGACTACCTTAGCACCATGATGAGGTTATAGAAGTATTTACCATGCCAAATTCAAATTTTTCTTGGTGCTAAGCTAGACTAAAAAGATCTTTAAATAGATTATTAGGGTTTTCTTTAGATAATATGTTAACTGGAGAGAAGGAAAGATGTTTATACCTTGGTAGAACCAAGTCCTTCACTTCACATGCTCCATGCAGTAGTCACGCGACTCCACTAAGTTTCTCTTAAGACATCGAACGAACTAGCTCCGGTGATCTTTACGCCACGCCAAAGATGATCCACCACGAAGCTCCTACAAGTTCAAGCTACCACTACACTAAACTCCTTTAGTGTAAGAACACACTAGTGTAGAGTGCTAATCTACACTAGGATGATGATGTAGGGGATGTTAGAAGCTCACAAATGCATTCAAGAATCTATGGTTCGCATCACATGTGAGGGTATAGATCTTGAAGACATGAAGAGGAAGAAGAAGATGAGCATGAAGAGGCATGAGACCTAGAATGACTAAGTCTTGAGAAGGAGCAAGAATGTGAGAGCCAAGCCTCGACCCCTCACACATTCAAGCATGGAATCAAGCAATATAAAATTGCATCCATGCTTGAATAGTGGGTCAAGAAGAATAAAGAAAAGAAAATCCCATACTTGCAACCTTGCTTCATTTTACACCTCATTTCTATTTTCACAAAATAGAAATATAAATGCCATGCTTCATTATTATATATATATTTATATATCATATATACTAATATATATTTAAAGAAGAATAATTAGTGAGCTAATGATATTAGTTAATATATAATTATATCACATATAATTTATATCACATTATTAAATCAACATTTGATCTAATAATCCGGTTATATTATATATGACCGACTAATATCATTTATCTGTATATCACATTATCGAATCAACACTTGATTCGACAAACTGGTTATATCACATATAACCGAACCTATGACAGATGACTGCCAGATTACAATACGGTATCACATACTCGTATTTAATCAGGCCCACACACATATTGCATATGTGTCCTACTTCGTTTCGCTTGAACCAGGGAACTTTTGTGTGGGACTTTAAAGACTCGTCAATACGCCAGCAGTAGGTGATGATCACATCAGTCACCTACAAGTCGTCAGCGGTACTAGCTGGACGAAACAGCTAGTCGGGTAATGAGCGATATGAAGATCAACAAGCAAGCCTGTCCATAGTCTCCATGAAGCCTATCAGTAACACTACCGTACAGTCCGGTCTCTTTGTCTGATATGTCACATATCACGTCTAGGGGTGGAAATCGTCAGACCCCAGTAACGTGATAAGTTATGCTGATGTTTGGCCTATAACGGTTCGTGAAACTACTGATAACACTTATCAGTAAATTCAGCAATAGCCCTGGCCAGGGACTTCCAGTTATAGCCAATCGAGCATAGCGCAACATCAACCCCCAATACCGGGAGAGACGAAACCCCTCTTATCGCTCATTGCCTCCTTGTGACTCGGGAGTGTACCCAAAATCCACCTGTTTGCACGAATCCTTTGAGCCGTGGTAGGGTGGAAATCAAAGCACAGTGGGAGCCACACAAGACTCTATGACGATATGTGGTCTACAGACTAACCTGTACCAGTATCACCAGAGGACTGCTATCTGACGATAGGTATACTACCATATAGGCTCGGCGAGTCCTGTTCAGTGTACCCAGTCTCTACTTAGCACCCGTATACCATCCTTGATATCAAACACCAATGGATGTGGGATCATCCATCACCCATCATATGGGTCAAGAAGCGTATACGCTAGTCTACTCTGGAATATCGATGCCCTGTCTCGATATTCCCTCGACTAGGAACAATTAAAGGATGTACTTGTGAACTATCCTGGCCCCACTAGTATGATCTCCATCATAGTCCTTGTAGTCAAGTACATATCCTAAGGGCTTTATCAACATGTGACAGCAAGACAGTATCAGAATACAAGTCTACATGTTAAGACAAAGATAACCAGATAGCATACTCTCATGTCGAGCAAGAAAGTCCACTCTATATATATCCAAGCATCCACTATAATATACATCGTGTGTACAATAATGGCCTTTAGAGCATACATATAACTAACAATCTCCTACTTGCACTAAGGCCATGTGTTGTAGTCTCTCATACCCAACATCCCAAAGAGTCTCTCAAATTGCGTCTGGGGGAGGGCCTTCATGAGTGGATCCACTACGTTGTCCTTCGTGTCAACTCTCCTGACCTCGATCTCCCGGCGATCTACTATCTCCCGGATCAGGTGATACCGTCTAAGAATATGTCTGGATCTCTGATGGGACCTTGGTTTCTTGGCCAAAGCCATCGCTCCATTGTTATCACAATACACAGGTATTGGATGTTCAATGGATGGAACTTTACCAAGTTCAGCAATGAACTTCTTCATCCAGACAGCTTCTTTGGCAGCATCGTTGGCAGCGATTTATTCAGCCTCCATCGTCGAATCTGCAACGGTGTCTTGCTTGGAACTCTTCCAACACACTGCCCCTCTGTTGAGGGTAAAGACAAAACCCGAGACTGACTTACTGTCGTCCTTATCATTTTGGAAGCTAGAGTCGGTAAAGGACTCTACTTGGAGTTCACCGTTACCGTACACCAAGAACATCTCTTTAGTCCTTCTCAAGTACTTGAGAATGTTCTTTACAGCTGTCCAGTGATTCTCTTCTGGATCTGCTTGATACCTACTCACTACACTTAGTGAGGATGCTACATCGGGTCTGGTACATAACATCGCGTACATGATAAAGCCTACTGCCGAAGCATAAGGTATCCCTTGCATGCGAGCCCTTTCCAAATCAGTCTTGGGAGACATCTCTTTGGAGAGAGTGAGTCCTGAAATCGTGGGTATGTTCCCATGCTTGGAATCTTCCATACTAAACCTCTTTAGTACGGTGTCAATGTACCTGGATTGGGACAATCCCAGTATCCTTTTAGATCTATCTCTATAGATCTTAATTCCCAAGATGTAGGAGGCATCACCTAGATCTTTCATTGAGAATCTTTGTGATAAGAAGAGCTTGACCGAGTGCAGCATAGGAACATCATTTCCTATCAAGAGTATGTCATCCACGTACAATACGAGGAAGACGACCTTACTCTCTGCGGCCTTCTTGTATATACAAGGTTCATCTATGTTTTTGATGAAGTCAAACTCTTTGACTACTTCATCAAAACAGATGTTCCAACTCCGCGATACCTGCTTTAACCCGTAGATTGATTTAAGCAGCTTGCACACCTTTCCGTTGCTCGCACTGTCTACGAAGCCCTCTAGCTGAGTTATGTAGACACTTTCTTCTAAATCTCCATTTAGAAAGGCGGTCTTAACATCCATTTGCCAGATTTCATAGTCATGGTATGCAGCGATGGCAAGTAGGATCCGGATGGACTTAAGCATAGCCACTGGAGAAAAGGTTTCGTCATAATCCACATCTGGTCATTGACGAAAACCCTTTGCAACAAGTCTAGCTTTGAAAATCTCAACTTTTCCATCTACACCAAGTTTCTTCTTAAAGATCCATTTTCTCCCAATGGGTTTTACCCCTTCAGGAGCAACTTCTAAAGTCCATACTTTGTTGGTGTGGATTCCATCTCAAACCGCATTGCATCCAGCCATTTCACAGAGTCCCCACTCGTGATGGCCTGCTCGAAGCTAGTTGGGTCATCATCTTCCATGATGCAATCCTCGCTCCCACCATCAACGAGAAAACCGTAGTATCTCTCAGGTGGATGAGGAACCCTACTAGATCTGCGAAGAGGCTGGGGTTCGTTGGGAACTATTGAATTCTCTAGTTCTACCAAATCTTCTGTTGTAGTTTGTGCTGCTGGAACCTCTTCCAGTTCTACCTCATGGCCACTAATTTCTTTCGCAAGAAATTCTTTTTCTAAAAAAGTGGCATGCCGAGAAACAAACACCTTTTGTTCTTCGGTGTGGTAGAAGGTATACCCTTGTGAGTTTTTGGGATATCCTACAAACTTGCACAGAACAGACCTTGCCTTGAGCTTATCCGGATTGTGCCTTTTGACATAGGCCGGACAACCCCATATCTTAACATAGTTAAGATGTGGTCTCTTTCCCTTCCATATCTCATATGGAGTGGTAGGCACTGGTTTGGTAGGAACTATATTCAATAGATGTATGGCTGTCTTAAGCGCATACCCCCAAAAGGAAATAGGCAACTCAGCAGTGCTCATCATAGAGCGCACCATATCCAATAGGGTGCGATTCCTCCGCTCCGATACACCGTTGTGCTGTGGTGTATACGAAGGAGTAAGCTGAGAGTGAATCCCATTCTCTTTTAGATAGTCACGGAATTCTGTGCTCAAGTATTCTCCTCCTCGATTAGATCGAAGGATTTTAATACTTTTACCCGTTTGGTTCTCTACTTCGTGCTTATATTCTTTGAATTTCTCAAAAGCTTCAGACTTGTGTTTCAATAGAAACACATGTCTATATCTTGAGAGATCGTCATTGAATGTAATGAAATACGAGGAACCATTCCTGGCATGTGTAGACATGGGACCGCATACATCACTATGTATCAGTCCCAAGAGTTCCGTAACTCTGTCTCCGTGTCCACTAAACGGAGCTTTGGTCATCTTGCCTTTGAGACATGACTGGCAAGTGTCATAAGATGAAAATTCGAACGGATTCAAATATCCATCCTTATGAAACTTAGCTAGTCGTGTCGCATTTATATGACATAGTTTATAATGACACAAGAAGGATTTGTTCATTTCTAAACTCTTCCTCTTGTGTATGTTAAGAACTGTGTTTTGATTCAGAACGTATAATCCGTTACATAACGCACCAAACCTAATCAACACTTGATTTAGGTAAATGTTCATAACATTATTCTCTACTATAAAGTTATATCCTTCTTTATCGAATAAAGAAATTGATATTAAATTGCATATCATAGAGAGTACGTAGTAACAGTCATTCAGGATCAATGTATTCCCTGTTGGCAACACAAGGTGATATTCACCAACTGCTTTGGCTGCAACATTTGCACAATTCCCTACTTTTAGGGAATGATCACCTTTTCCCAGTTCTCTACCTTTCCTTAGCCCATGCAACATATTGCATATGTGGGATCCCGATCCGATATCTAATACCCAGGACGTAGAGTGTACTGAGAAACAGTTCTCTATAACTAATACACCTGAAGAAGTTGCATCAACAAGCTTTTTCTTCATTTGGGTGGCGTAGGAATCCGGATATGTTCTTATTTCCTGATCGGACTTATAACACTTATAAGTTGGAGCAGAACCAACTTTCCCTTTCTCAGTATAGCATGCGGGTTCAGTCAATATATCCATATTATTATCTTGATTAAGGCGTGATATTGGTTGCTGCCTGGAGAGAGAGAGAAGGCAACGCGTTAGCATGCGCTCTTTGCATGATTAAATTGGTTATTATCTTATCTAATCAGGACGTCTCCCACTGGTCTTATCAAATCTTCCTTCAAATCCTAAAAGGTAAGACTAGCCGGGATTAATTACACCTTACAAGTTTGCCAATCTTTCAGCCAGACCGGTGCCAGTACTTTGAAGGAGGTTCCCCGTGCTTTCGCACGGACCTAATTAAAATAAACCTCGTTTTTCCAAGGGCGTGACCCCGTTAACACCTTTCTAGACATCTACTTGATTGGCTAATTGTGATGTGTAAAACTCTCCCAGGAGTAACTCTTATTCGCAGTGGGTATCGGGATCCAACTATCTCATAGAAGGTATGCAATCTCATTGTAAATTTCAACACTTGAAATTCCCGATAATATTTTGCCCCTAGCATCCTATGACCTTGACGAAAGCCAACAAACCAAAGGATGCTAGTCAAGTTCAACCCGTACATTTCATGATTGAATTAAACCCACCCGCACGACCCTTGACGAAAGCCAACAAAGTCGTACGACTACCTTAATCCAATCGTATCATATGTAGCAGATAAGCAGTAAGTAGCTACCACACACTACGCCTTAACGAAAGCCAACAAACGTAGCACGAATACTAAATACTATTTATCTGAAATGATGGAGGGCTACGACAGGTTTTTAAGAAAACCTCTTGCGTAATGAACTAGATATCGTTGCAGAATCGAGTGATTTTGAAAAGGAGTGTTTTTGATGCATTTACTAGTTCCGCTAAAGAGGTCACTCCCGGTGAAGGGATCTCGGCTCTTTCCTCATCAAATGAGCTGCTGGATATTCTACAAGGAATACCGCTATGCAAAGCAAGAACTAAAATAGGCAATCAAAAAAAAAAACCGAGTGGGTTGTAGCATCTGCTAGTTTCGCTAAAGAGGTCACTCTCGGTGAAGGGATCTCGGCTCTTTCCTTATCGAATAAGGTGCTGGATATTCTAAAAGGAATACCGCTATGCAAAGCAAAAACTAGAGCTACCCTTTTTGAAAATTTGATTCTACAATATCTTTAGGTTTCTTTTCTTTCATTAATCGCATTAATAAAGTCCCATCATTTAATGTTTCCCTAAACATCACAGAAAAATGAAACGAAAATAGAACGTATGCTTATGCCATCCGCATTCGCCACGGGGCCCCGTCATGCACCGTTAGGTTACTTAACTACCGGCAGAGCGGGGGCTGGACTAGCGCGGGTGCAAAACATAAGCAACGTTTATTATATATCTTATATATAATATTACATTCGTCTCACGCAGTTATATGATCAACATCACAGAACACATCAGCAGAAGATAAATATATGAAATATTAGATATACTAGAATGTCCATGTTTTAAATTTAGCCAGTAATATAAAACACGGATTCCATGGTCATGAAGAATGGCCAAACCCAAATCCCATAGACCCCTACAAAAGCGGCAAGTAACCCTGCCAATTCTAGAGTTAGGAGACCCGGTCTCAACTCCTTGAGATGGTCTCCCATTGGACTCTAGAACCCGGTTACTTGTGCTCCTCACCTTGGGTCTATCCTAATGCGGAAAAGTAAATAATATACAACAGGTGACAACATCCTCATCCCGGAAGTGCCCCAATAAAAGAATATTACATACAAATTTTACAATAATAAAAAAGAAAACTCTCATCTCACAAAAAACCCCGGCTATTCTTTCACGACGATCCAATAAGACATATCAGCAGCACATGACATCACATATCATCAACGTACGTAAATATGCGTATTCCAAATTCCGTTGACATATAGCAACGAGATTTGGGATACCCCACATATTACACTTACGGTCGCAGAAAAGAAATTGTAAAACTACAATAATTAGGATCTGTATATCCTTAGACAACATAAACCCGGAATATCGCATATTTTGAATTTCATGCCTAATCTGTAAACCTTGTATTTTAGTCTCAAATTGAAAACACTTTTCAATTATCTTAGTCGAGTAATTCTACAAGATTCCCGACTACAATATCGAATAATTGTCGAAAATTTTAGTAGATGGCCGCCCCCCTCCCCGATGCCGGCGACGAAGTGCACTAAGGCGGAACACCATGGTCGTGAGCACCTGAGTGGGTGCGTTTTGGCAACAGGGTTCTCCTACAGTCACTTGGTCGCGGCTATAGGGCGTGGCTGTCTACTAGAGTTACCCGGCGAGTGTTCGTGTATAATACGCGAATGCAACGGTGTTTTGATCCGAATCAAAACTTCGTGGCAACCGATTAACCGAGACTAACATACCCGATTCACAATATACTCTATATATTACCAGTTTTCACAAAACCAATAAACCGGATTCTAACAATTGTATCGCATATCATCTAGATCTATACGACACCAAATATATCGTTCGGTTTAACAAAATCCAGAGAACTCAAGAACTTGAGAATCACAGTTAAAAATACCCAGACAGTGCACAAATCACCTACGGACCTACACAAGAAAGCATGGTCCTTGCCTCACCTACGGCGCCGTGGAACCGTCACCAAAACCTGGTTTTGGCTGCGATTCCACAGTCGTACGGTCGAGTTAGGCTCTCATTTTTCTTGTGGGTTCATAGAAAACCCTGCAGGATTTTTTGGATACTTTTAATTTCAAAAATTCCAACATTTGAAAAAATCGACAGAAACATGTCAAAAAGCCGGATTTTTAAACCGATCGAACTCTTTAACTTCGTAACGACCTACCCTGATGTTCTAGTTCGGCTCTGATATCATGAAGGACTACCTTAGCACCATGATGAGATTATAGAAGTATCTACCATGCCAAATTCAAATTTTTCTTGGTGTTAAGCTAGACTAACAAGATCTTTAACTAGATTATTAGGGTTTTCTTTAGATAATATGTTAACTGGAGAGAAGGAAATATGTTTATACCTTGGTAGAACCAAGTCCTTCACTTCACAGGCTCCTTGTAGTAGTCCCGTGATTCCACTAAGCTTCTCTTGAGACATCGAACGAACTAGCTCCGGTGATCTTTACGCCAAAGATGATCCACCACGAAGCTCCTATAAGTTCAAGCTACCACTACACTAAACTCCTTTAGTGTAAGAACACACTAGTGTAGAGTGCTAATCTACAATAGGATGATGATGTAGGGGATGTTAGAAGCTCACAAATGCATTCAAGAATCCATGGTTCACATCACATGTGAGGGTGTGGATCTTAAAGACAAGAAGAGGAAGAAGAAGATGAGCATGAAGAAGCATGAGACCTAGAATGACTAAGTCTTGAGAATGAGCAAGAATGTGAGAGCCAAGCCTTGACCCCTCACTCATTCAAGCATGGAATTATGCAATATAAAATTGCATCCATGCTTGAATAGTGAGTCAAGAAGAATAAACAAAAGAAAATCCCATGCTTGCAACCATGCTTCATTTTACACCTTATTTCTATTTTCACAAAATAGAAATATAAATGCCATGTTTCATTATTATATATATATTTATATATCATATATATTAATATATATTTAATGAAGAATAATTAGTGAGCTAATGATATTAGTTAATATATAATTATATCACATATAATTTATATCACATTATTAAATCAACATTTGATCTAATAATTCGGTTATATCCTATATGACCGACTAATATCATTTATCTGTATATCACATTATCGAATCAACACTTGATTCGACAAACTGGTTATATCACATATAATCGAACCGATGACAGATGACTGCCAGATTACAATACGGTATCACATACTCGTATTTAATCAGGCTCACACACATATCGCATATGTGTCCTACTTCGTTTCACTTGAACCATGTAACTTCTGTGTGGGACTCTAAAGACTCGTCAATACGCTAGCAGTAGGTGATGATCACATCAGTCACCTATAAGCCGTCAGCGGTACTAGCTGGACGTAACGACTACTCGGGTAATGAGCGATATGAAGATCAACAAGCAAGCCTGTCCATAGTCTCCATGAAGCCTATCAGTAACACTACCGTATAGTCCGGTCTCTTCGTATGATATGTCGCATATCACGTTTAGGGGTGGAAATCGTCAGACCCCAGTAACGTGATAAGTCATGCCGATGTTTGGCCTATAATGGTTCGAGAAACAACTGATAACACTTATCAGTAAATCTCGGCAGCAGCCCTGGCCAGGGACTTCCAGTTATAGCCAATCGAGCGTAGCGCAACATCAACCCCCAATACCGGGAGAGACGAAACCCCTCCTATCGCTCATTGCCTCCATGTGACTCGGGAGTGTACCCAAAATGCACCTGTTTGCACGACTCCTTTGAGCCGTGGTAGGGTGGAAATCAAAGCACAGTGGGAGCCACACAAGACTCTATGATGATCTCGGGTCTACAGACTAACCTGTACCGGTGTCACTAAAGGACTGCTATCTGACGATATATATACTACCACATAGGAGTCCTCGGCGAGTCCTGTTCAGTGTACCTAGTCTCCACTGAGCACCCGTATACCATCCTTGATGTCAAACACCAATGGATGTGGGATCATCCATCGCCCATCATATGGGTCAAGAACCGTATACGCTGGTCTACTCTGGAATATCGATGCCCTGTCTCGATATTCTCTCGACTAGGAACAATTAAAGGATGTACTTGTGAACTACCATGGCCCCACTAGTATGATCTCCATCATAGTCCTAGTAGTCAAGTACATATTCTAAGGTCTTTATCAACATGTGAGAGCAAGACAGTATCAGAATACAAGTCTACATGTTAAGACAAAGATAACCAGATAGCATATTATCATGTCGAGCAAGAAATTCCTCTCTATATATATCCAAGCATCCACTATAATATACATCATGTGTACAATAATGGCCTCTAGGGCATACATATAACTAACAGTTGCTCTATCAATGCTAAACACTTAGTCATTTGTACCATGGATATAATATCCTGGTCATGTTCTGGCGCTCACGTGGATGTCACGTGGGACGCTCAGAGTTTGGCGCTCACGTGAGTATCACATGAGACGCTCACGCTTAGGCATTGCCCTATCAATGCTAAGAATTTTTATGCAGCGCTCACGTGGATATCATGTGGGGGCTAATGCTCTATCGCTCATGTAAGTATCCCGTGAGGCGCTAAAGCTTAGGCGTTTCCCTATTAGTGCTGCTCACATGAATATCACATAAGGGCATCATCTTGTTTAGCATTCTTCCTGGTGCTCACATGCTTTTCACGTGAGTCTTTATTTACTGGGTTTTCATGTGCCTTTCATGTGAGACTCCACCATATTCATGTATAGACCAACTGCAAGAACTAACTTCTTCATTTTTTTATTTGGGAACTAAGTTCCTTGAAGGGTTAAACCCTGTCTAAACATATCTTCAAAGGAATTAAATTCCTGGAATGTAAATTCCATCTTTTTTTCCCCTGTTCTTCTCTCATGTTTATATAGGGGTGATAAAACAACATAGTTTTCCCCAAGAACTTTGAGTTTGAAGAACAAGATCTTCCCGATGAGAATTAAATTCTCGACTTATGGGAGATTTGTCTTGCGGATCTCAAATCCAGAAAAAGAACTAATTTTTTTTAGTGGGTTGAATCCTTATATATATATATATATATATATATATATATATATATGAGACATTTTGATCTCTCTACTTTCTTTATCTAGAGTGTTTGAAGGAGGAAGATGATCTTTTTTTGAAAAGAGAATTAAATTCTCTGTTGTGGCTTTTATCACCTTATGTGGTTGATTCTGTATATAAGACTTGAAGTCTCGAGTCCTTTATATAGGTGAGGAAAAACTATCAATTAGTTTGAGAAAATCTATCATTGAGAGATATCCATTGATTTAATTGATCTTAAAGATCACCCGGGGAATTTTTTCCATCGTTGGATCTTTGATCCAGTGGCTTTCTGTTTAATAGAAAATATTTTTTGTTAGTTTTAATATGATTAGGGAAAATATTTTCCTAACAAAGAATTTTCTGATTTGATCGGTGATATTATAATCACCGTTGGATTTTAAATCCAAAGGTTCTCTTTTTAAACAGAGAAAATCTTCCTAGTATTAAAAAGATCAGGGGGAAATATTTCTTAAGTAGAACATAGTTAGAAATAGAATTTAATTCTATCTGAAGTTAGCACTTCATATTGATGCGCTCACGTGTTTTTCTCTTGATCGCTCACGTGTTTAACATGAGAGCTCAGTATGGGTTTTAGTTTATCTGTATTCAGCGTTCATATGCTTTGCATGTGAGTGCTTACGTGTTTAACACGTGGGGCTTATATGCCAGGATTTAATTCTTACTGAAGCCGGAGATCACATGCTTTTCATGTGAGCGCTCACGTGTTCAACACGTCGGTTCCATTTCATAGGATTTAATCCTTCCTGAAGCCGAAGGTCATATGCTTTGCACATGAGCGGTCACGTGTTCAACACGTGGGAGGGTTTCGTTTTATCTTTTCTTTTGATTTTTTGAGTCCCTCCTCCTCGTTTTCAAAACTTTCTTTAGGTCAGTGTTTGGGAATCGTTCCAGCTAACACCATGCGCAAAATTTTTGTGCCAAGACATGAATGCTTCTCTTTATAATTTAGAGAAATATTCATCTTCTACTTTACTTCCGCATAGGAAGAACCAAGAGAAAAAATCATGGCTATCGGTCGCCTACATGCTCCTCGACAGTCATGGGAGATGCCCATCGAGGATATTATTCCTCGTTTCGCTGCACGTTCTCGACGACATTCCTCCTCACCCGGCGGAGATGACTTTGGCGATGCTCGATGCAGCGGAGGACAAAGTTGACTACTTTCAAGTGGCCAATCCAATCACGAAGTCCCTAAGGGACCATTCCGTCCACTTACTGAGTAAGATACGGGCTCGGCGGGTCATCATGTTTGCTTTTGCCGACGAACATGGCGCTGATCGATGGGAGCAACTTTCCGTGAGAATCGTCATTTCGATATGGTAGAGAAGGCTGAGAGAGAGTTAGAGAATTTCGTATACTGTTTTGTTAACCCCTATAGTCCCAATCCCATATTTGGTGATCTCTTCCTTGTAGAATAAGATGTTTATTAAAATGCATTTTTTTTATCATTGATGATGAATATTTCAACTCCAACAAATGTTCTTCTACCGATTGCATCTTTTAAACATATGTGCATCTTGCATGTGCGCATGCGCTTTACACGTGCATATAGCAAGCGTATGCTCATGTGCTTTGCGCGTGCACTTTACCCTTAGGAATTTCTGCTAAGTACAACGCCAATGATGCGCGTGTATGCCGCGCACGTGTCATGCACTAATCTTCACACACTCACATATAAGTGCACATACCTTCAACGCCATTTCTTATTCAAGTGCGCATGTATATGTAAGTGAGCACTTAAACAGGTGTGAACAATAACTTCTTAGATGTTCATCTTACTCTTTTCTTCTTCTTCCTTTAAAAAAGAGAGAAGAAGAACTCTTTCTTCCCATCCCCCCTTATATCTTTCTTCTACAAATTCTAAATCCAATTTTCTTTAAACCTTGGAAGAGCTCTAGGATTTCTGGCGTCATCGGAGTTCCCTCTGTTCACTAGAATTTTAGACGAGGCGAATTGAACGATTGTACCATTTGCACCTTCGCCACCGAGACTTCATTTCGCCGCTAGAACCGAAATGGCGATATCGTTGCTATACCGTATCTCACATCGAGTAAGTCCCTTCCCCTCTCTCCTTTCTCTATCATTGTACCTCCTCCTTGTATGTTCTCCTCTCTTTTTTCCATGTGTCCAATCTTTGTCAGTTGTGCCTACACTAAGTCCTCCTAATTTTAACATAATATGTTTGTTTAAGTGAATTATTTATTCTAGCATACATGTAGTTCTTTATTATACCTAGTCTTCATGAACTTAATAAACCAATATATAATAGTTATGTTTACTTATCCACGATCATGATTAAATATTATGTAACAGTAGTGATAAGAGCACGTATTTCATAATCCTATCCACATGTTTGATTTCTAGTTGTCGTTCATGTTGAATTGCTTGCTGATCTATAATGGAATCATACACGTTATCATATTTTAATTAATGGTTTTAAACCATATGGTTTTTATTGGCTTTCAAATGTTAGAAAACTGATTTTTCTAAAACCGAATTACGAACTATGTTTGACGGCGCATTTTGGTCACTATTATTAAAATCAGAAAACTATTTTTATCGGCCACCTTCAAAGACACATTACTCTATCTTTCGAGATCTGTTTTGAGTAAAATCAGGTGTTTTGGATATCTAGATCGAAATATCTAGATTTTATTAGTCATAAGGAATTCCTGAAAATTGACGTAAATTATAGAATTCTGCGTTACAAAATTATATGACGAATCTAAACAGAATTTGTCTTGATTCATACTTTAGTTTAAAATAAGACACAACTCGTACTCCCGAATTCAGTTTGTGACAAACTTTAGATGTATAGATACATAATTTACAGACCCATAACTTTTTTATATAATTGGTGACTTGGAAACGCATAAAACAACTCGTTATATGCTCTGCAAGATAACCCTTAGTTGCTATCCAGAAATTACAATTTTTGTTTTAAACCCCGATACTAATATGACCATAACTAGAGTTTCTGGAATCCAAATCGTGCGAAACTTAGTTCTTTGGAAAAGTAGACCGAAAGACCTACAAGTTTCTAATAATTTTTGAAACCTGAAACTCGACGGAAATAAACCCAAAATGTGTGTTGAGACTTGACATATTCTGATCTGTTCTACGTCATGATATGAAAACACGTATATCTCCCAAACCATTAGTCATAATTAGGCGAGACTTGAACTCACGTTTGCATAACACCTAGGACTATGTTTCTTGTTTAATCTCTGAATTCAATTGACTTGAGTAATTAGTAGTTTATAACACTTCTTTACAGTACTGTTCCGGATTATTGCTTGAATGATGTATTTGTCTCATTTCATACTATTCGAACATGTTTACCCTTGTTTCTTGATCTTTAAATTGTTGTTTGTACATGATGACATGATTAGACATTATATATTAGACATGAACCTTCCCCGAACCATGAATACGTACTTACATGAATACTTGAACTTGACATAAACTTGACTTGAACTTGACATGAAACTTGACGTGAACTTTTAACCTTACCATATTCATGGATTCGTATAAGACTTGTATCATTATTCATAGTTTAACATACGCAGAGTGTTGGGATAGTTTGACTAGTGGGTTCGATCAATGAAATCTCATGAGTCCCCCTAGCAATACATGAATCCTTGAATACTAACGCTTGAAATGGGTCGACTACTACACATCTTGGGGTCCTGTTACAAACTCTTAAATTGGGCCGAATCCTTCACAGCTTGGGGTTCCGATACTAACTCTTGAAACAGGCCGACTCCTACACAGCTTGGAGTCTTGTTCCTAACTCTTGATTTGGGCTCGTATTTCCTTACCTTTAGTTATAGCATTTGGTTCGAGAATACTCTTGCGGTGGTTGACGCTCTCACTCGAACTGACGTTAAGTTAATTTACCTTTGTAATGACCTCTTTAGACCATATTACTAGTCACTTCACATCAATTAGTTATACTTATTATATGCTTATGTTAATAGACACCATGCGTATACTAAACTGCCATGCCTATGTAAAACTACCATGCTTATGTGAAACTGCCATGCTTATATAGTTGCCCTACTTACTTGACATATCATACCAGTTCTTATATTTGACATTATATCGCCTTAAATTATTATAACACTTTTTAGGGACTTACCGAGCGCAAGTTCACTAACGGACATTCTTTGCTTTCTTTCTTTCTTTGGGAATGTTCATCAGGTGGTTTAGTGACAACAGAGATCGAGCTGACCAAGGAGGATCACTATCAGCTTTCATCACAGGCGGATTATTAGTCTGCTTACCTTCAGCTTTTACTTTCTAGTATGCCAATTGTTCGGGCTTTGTTATTTTATTTCTTTATATCTTATTTTCTGACTCTTATCACTTAGGGTCCCGATACTAACTCTTGAAACGGGCCGACTCCTACACAGCTTGGAGTCCCATTACTAACTCTTGATTTGGGCCGTGTTTCCTTGCCCCCTGAATTATAGTCTTAGGTTCGAGAATACTCCTACAATGGTTGACGCTCACACTCGAACTGACATTATGTTAGTTTACCCTTTTAGTAATCTCTTTAGACCATATTGCTAGTTACTTCATGTCCATCAGTTATACTTATGATATGCTTATGTTAACAGACACCATACTTATACTAAACTGCCATGCCTATGTGAAACTGCCATGCTTATATAGTATGCACTACTTACTTGACATATCAAACTAGTTCTTATATTTGACATTATATCACCTTAAATTATTATCACACTTTTTGGGAACTTATCGAGCACAAATTCGCTGACGGACATTCCTTACTTTCTTTCTTTCTTTCTTTCTTTGAGAATGTTTGTTAGGTGGCTTAGTGACGAAAGAGATCGAGCTGACCGAGGAGGATCACGCTCTGCTTTCATCATAGGCAGATTATTAGTCTTCTTACCTTCGGCTTTTACTTTCTAGTATGCCTAATTGTTCAGCCTTTGTTTAATGATATTTTATTGCATTAAATCTTTAGACTTGTTGTCTTGTTTTGAACTTTGAACTTGGAATGTAATAGATAGTTGGATTTATGCTCATGTTAAATTCTTGTTATCTTTATTTATCTTGGTTATAATACGCTTAACGTATTTATTCGAGAAAGACCCTTCTTGGTATAAATACGTCGCGAATCTCGTCACGTTCCTTTTACCACCTTTTAGGAAGAGGGGCGTGATAGGTTTTAATTGGTGACCCATGCAGGTCAGTTCTGCATGACCGTCGAAAGCAATATATTATAAGAATTTAGAATTCCAATTATTACATTTAACCTTTCCTTTGAATCTTGTCATATTTTTTGAATCTATCTTGAACTTCACTTTCGACTTCGTTGAAGATCATCTCTCAACCTTTAAATTCTTAACTTCAGTTCACTCTTTCTACATGTATCTCTTCGACTATCATTTGCATGCGTTCTTGAATCTTCCATGTTGATTTAGGAATTATTGTAGAAAGCATGTACCGTTCTTCAAATCTTTTGACTCACAATTATTTGGTCCTTAAATTTCTTTCATTGCGTGTAAGTTGTTGGGTTTTGCAAGCGCCCTGGCTATCAAACCGTGGCCGATTGCGGAACAAAAATTTTCAAAACTGGCGCTAACACAACCCGCTACCCGGATCTACCATTAACCCTAGCTAGCAATATGTAAAGGAGTTAAAATGGTTATACCGAATGATCCGAGTCGTTCGGTCTTCAACCATCATCCCAAGCTCCTAGAGACCTCCATGATCAAGCTTGTTCTCTGGTCTCCCTCTATCGAAGATGATCCACCCGATGATTTGTGTTTCGAGCTCCTACCACAATAGCCGAGGTAACTTGGGTACCTAGATCGCTAAACTAGATAGGCAAGAGGATATAGAGTGTAGTGATGGATTAATTTTTCTCATAACACCCTAGGTTTTTCAACACATGAGACTTGAAGGGTGGAGGTAGAAGAAGAAGCTTGAGGATGAGAGTGAGAGGCAACTTAAGAAAATGGCTAAGTGTTTGTTGTGAGATCTCTTGTGTTGTAATAATTGAAGCCATCCAATAAATATCCCATGTCTCCAAAATATCTTAAGTCAACCCAAAATATCTCAAGTCAATAAAAAAAAATCTTACAACAAAACAAAAGACCAAGCATGCTTGAATAGTGACCATAAGTCACTACAAAGCCACGGCACAAATAATGCAATAAACAGCTCATCCTCTCCACCTCATTAACCATTTAATCCTAAATGGTTAAAACTAAATGAGGTGGCATTTTCTAGAAGCACCTTTTAATAAATTACAAGAATACCAATCATCCGTATATATATACCCGCATCCGTATTCCGAAAAATACGAATACAAAGAGACAAAAATAATCCAACAATATAATACTAGAATCCGGCTTATACCAAAGCTACTAGTATTATCCATCCGAATCCTGATACGTGCACAAGTGCACGTATATGATCGAACCCTGCCGTAAAACCATACGGCCTCTACATCGTTTCGCCCGAAACAGGGAAACCCTCTATGTGGGACTCTAAAGACTCGTCAATACGCTGGCAGTGGGTTTAACCACAAGCATGTCAGCGGTACTAGCTGTACGTAACGGTTACCCAGGTATTGGGAGAAAAGAAAGCCGACGAGAAAACTCATCCTGAAACCCTTACTAAGCCTGTCAGTAACAATATCCATCCAGTCCGGTCTGTTCGTCTAAGAGTATCGGATATCGAGAGTCTAAGGGGATGGATAAAGTCAGATAACTCCAAAAAACCGTCCTCAGTTTGGATTGCAGGCTGCAACTCGCCTGCCCCTACTAACGCGATATTCCGTTTCAGTATGAAGCCCATCACCACCTGAGAAACTACTGATCTAGATCAGTAATTCTTGACTATCTTGGCCAAGGATTTCTGGTAATGGCCACACATACACTGTGCGACATCAACCCCCAATACTAGGAGAGACGAATCCCCGACGATCCGCTCACTGCCTCCATGTGGCTCGGGACTGTACCTAACTAAAACCTGTTTGCATGCCTCCTCTGAACCGTGGTAGGGTAGTAATCAAAGAACAGTGGGAACTCACACGAGACAAATAACGATCTTAGGTCGACAGACTAATCTGTGCATATGTCACCTGCGAACTGCTATCTGGCAATAGGTATAATACCAACTAGCATATTCCCGGCGAGTCCGTCCAGTGTACCCATAACCCAATGAGCACCTGTATACTATCTTAGGTGAACAAACTGACACCAATGGCTTGTGAGACCTGGCCACCGCCCCTCGTCGGGGTCTCGATAAGTATACACTAGTCTACTCTAGAGTATCGATACCTAGTCTCGATACTCCTATGGTTAGGGATATTTAAGGATGTGCTTATAGACCACCCATCTCCCACGTATATGATCGCCATCATAATGCTGGTAGTCAAGCAAGAATCCTATGGGCTCTGTCAACATGTAATAGTGATCTGTAATACCACATAAAGCATGTACATGATGATAGAGACAAACCAAATAGCATACTATCATCTCAAGTAAGACTATTCTATCCGTATAGGTCCTCTCTCAATCATCATAATCACCTGTCAGCGATTACGATAATTGCCTTAAGGGCACTATAGTCAACAATCTCCCACTTGCACTTAAAACTAATTATTGCAGTATCGCATACTCACTGCTCGTGTGATACCGAATACCCAACTTCTCTACTAATCAGTTTCGCAAAACTCATTTGTGAAACTATTGCGTTCGAGAAATAGCCTCAGTGAGTGAATCCTCTCCAATATTTCTTTCTATATCTCTCTATATCTCAACTTCGCGGAGAAAGACCATCTCCTGAAATGAGCAATACCTGTCTTAGAATTTGTCTGAATATTTGATGGGACCCAGTTCATAAATGAACTCCAAATCTAACAAACTTCTTAGACTGTATCATCCACTGAATTTAATCAGTATCCTATGCCATGCCTTCCATAGTATCCGCTTGGACCACCTGTCCAACATACAGTCCCTCAAAAGAGGGAAAACTGTAACTCTGACAGCCACCCTGTTATCCAGGTCACCTTGGAAGCCTGAAATGATAACCGTCTCCCGAAGGAGGCCGCCGTTACCATATCCTAAAAACATCCACTTTTGTTCAAAACTTTTTCCCAACGTTTCTCCAGGATTGGATTAATATATATGCTTATTGCATCTAGTGCAAAAGCAATATCTGGTATTGTACTTGACATCTCATGCCTGACTCAATTGCCTAAGCAAGTGATATGTCAGTCATGCAAATCCCTCTCCTCATCAGTCTAGAAGACAAACCTTTAGAGAGGGTGACTCCATCACTTGCGGGTATACCACTACGCCAAGAGTCGTCCATTCTAAAACACTTTAGAATTATGTCAAAGTACCCGAATTGGGACACTTCCCAAATCTAGATCTAAAACCATAGATCCAGTGACCAGAATCCCTGATATTTTATCCAGATCCTATTTGGAGAAACTACCTTGTGACAACCACAGTATAATCGATCATAGTATATGAATATCTCTTCCTATCAAGTGCATGTCATCCAAATACCTGGACATCGCTCTCTACTACTTTCTTACTAGATCCATCTCCTATTTTTATGAAGTCAAAACCTATGATTGTCACATCAAAAATAGATGATCTATCTCCGCTATACCTGCTTTAGTCTATAAATAGATATAAGCTACTTGACCACTATGCTTCCGCTACTCCCACTGACTACAACAACCTTCTGGAAGAGTCATATAAACGTGCACTTCTAAAGCTAGTTTAGAACGACGTTATACTCATCCTCCTGCCGGGTCTTATAGTCTAGAACAACAGCAATGGAAAGTCTGGGTAAACAAGAACCTCCCTGTCACCGTCTCTGTGAAGACCGAAGTACCTCTCAGGTGCCTGAGGTTACCCACCAAATCTGCGGAGTGGCTAATGGAATGCCGAATCCAATTGAATCTTTAGGTTCTATTAAATTTTCAGTAATCGTTTGTGGTTCTGAAATCAGTTCCAGTTCTACCATACTCTCACTAATATTTTCTGAAAAGAATCAATTTTACTAAAACTGGTGGTGAGTCAAGAACAATATAACTATTGATCTCCCTGATGGTAGAATGTTAACCCTTGTCGAAGCCCGGGAAAACCCACAAACTGCTATTACTGAAATGTGCCTTGAGTTCGTCCAGATTCTAGTTTTAAGCATCAGTCGGACAACTCATTATACCTTAACATCGTTAAGATAAGAAACCATTATATATACCAAATAGAAACAAAGTCACTAATTCAAATGGAACCGGATTCAAAAATCATGCAGCTGTTTCCAGTGCATATCAACCAAATGGAAGGAGGCCAAGCAGCATTACTTAGCTAGGAGTGCATCTATATATGAGTAATCTGAAAGTGAAACAAGTTCTCAAAATCATTACTTATAAAGGAATACCTAGCACAAGTATCTACATCTTCGACTATCTCGAAGAATTATGATACTTCCAATAAATGGTTCTCTACTTTATTCTTATATCTATAACTTCTCAAAACTTGGACTCTGTATTTCAACGAAATACATGTCTAAAACTGGAGAAGTCAAAAGTAAAGAGAATATAGTACGAGTACCAACCCTTTGTCTTGCTATATATGGTTCTCTACTTTATTCTTATTCCTATATCTTCTCAATATCTGGACCTTATATTTTAACGAAATACTTGTCTAGAACTGGAGGTCATTAGTAAACAGAATATAGTATGAGTACCAACCCCTTTGTCCTAATGGACACTGGACAACATACAATATTTTGTATAAGTCCCCTGAGTTCAATAACCCAAACCCTGTGCGTCGTAGGTTGAAAACCGTGTTATGGTTAAGAAGAATTACACCACTGTTGAATGCACCTTACCTAATCAACAACTGATATAGGTAAATATCATAGATACAATATCAAAAGTTATATCTCACTTTATGAAATAAACATATAGATATATCATTTTGAAATTGGTTCATAACAACAGATATTCAAAACCAAATATTTGCCGTCAGGCAAAATCCAGGTGATTTCCTCAAATATCACCAATTACAAAGAATTCCGATATAATGAGGATATAATCACCTAATTCCCAATATCTTACTCCCACTCACCATCTGTAACGCTATACAGAAGTGAGAATCAAATCTGGTAAATACATACCCTGGAGTTAAAATCCAATTGGGAAAATAGTTTTCACTTAACATCGCACAGAAAATCTGAAACATAAAATATTTCGAAGGGGTAACCGGGTATTCCTAGTAATGACTCTTCCATTATCTTGATTCATGACAGTAACCGTATACTTCTTTGCCATCACTCCAATCCCTTTATATATATTTACTTATTACCTTCTGTACACCACACTTAGGCTAATTGATTTTCTTCCTTCTCTACCCTTCGGCACCAGCCTAAGATTTGGAAGAAGACTGTCCAATAAGCCAATAAGTGTACTCTCCTAATACCAGAAGCCCTCACAACCTGAGAGAATGTGAAGAGAAAAGACAACTGAATAATCCTATTCTATTTCACCTGAATTAGAATCCATCCTCGAACTGGAACAAGTTCTTTCGAGTTCGTATGTAACCATACGATGGCATATCCAAGTATTATGGATCTTCGTAGTGATACGAAGTGTTCCGGAGAAATCCAATATGGATATATGAGTGGCATGGGTATACATGTTTTTCTCGTGAATGATAGCAGTCGCAATTTCCTTTGCCCTTACTCTAATCCCTTTATATATCTTTACTTATTATTTTCTGTACACCACAATTAGGCTAATTGGTTTTCTTCCTTCCCTACCTTTCTGCACCAGCCTAAGGTTTGGAAGGAGACTATCCAATAAGCGCAATAGGTGTACCCTCTCCTAATCCTAGGATCCCTCGCAACCTGAGAGAAGGTAAAGGGAAAAGACAACCGAATAATCCTATTCAATTTCTCCAGAACCAGAATCCATCCTCGAACTAGAAAAGTCCCTTCGAGTTCGTATGTAACTATACGATGGAATATCCAATAAATATGGATCTTCGTAGTGATACGGGGTGTTCTAGAGAAATGCAAAGGTGATGTAGAAGTAGCAAGGATATATGCAACTCCGTGACAATCCAAAAGCCAAAGTATTTTAAGAAGGTTTGGTTAACATGGTTCATGAGTTTTAGTCTAGGGTTGGGCCATGGTCGCTGCCAGAGAGAGAGAGAGAGAAAAGAAACACTCAGCGTGTACTCTAACCTAGATCAGAATGGTTAATTACTTTATCTAATCAGGATAGCTCCCACTGTCTCCTCGAATTCTCCTCCAAACCCAAAAGGAGAATTAGTTGGGATAATCTAAAATCACCCGAGGAGTAATCTTACTCATCAGTGGGAATCGGGATCCAACAATCATCACATGATGACTTGATAGAAGCCACTCAAGTCACCACACTTCAGAAGGTATGCGCATGCATGGCAAGTTTCCTGTATGTTTGAAACTCCCGATGTGATTTTTGCCCCTAACGACCTATAACCTTGACGCTTGCCAACAAGTTATAGGCCACTAGTCAAGTTTAACCCGTCATTGTCCTGGATTAACTCGAACCCACCTGCACAAACCCTTGACGCTTGCCAACAAAGCTGTACGACGGTCCCGATCAATCGCATATCCATGCTACAAATAAGTATTATTCAGCTACCGTACACTATGCCTTAACGCTTGCCAACAAACACAGTACGAATACTAAATAGTACTTATAAGAAATGACGGAGGGCTACAGCTGGTTTTTAGCGAAAAACCTTTAACGTAATGAACTTGATATCGTTGAAGGAATCCAAGTGGTTTTACAAATATATAGTGGCGAAAACATTTGCTAAAGAGGTCACTCCCGGTGAAGGGATCTCGGCTCTTTCCTTGTCGAATGAGGTGCAGGATATTCCAAACTGAATACCACGATGCAAAGCAAAAGAATCAACTATAGTGAAGTTATTACGTTGACGCAAACTTCTGCTCAATAGGTTACTACCGATGAAGGGATCTCGGATCTTGCCTCGTCGAATGAGGTGCTAGATATTCATAACCGAATATCACTGTGCATAGCAAAAGAGAAGGACTGTAATGTCAGTTTTTTATAAACTTGGTTCCAACAACATCAAATAGGTTTGTTTTTCTTGCATTGGTCAGAATCGACGCAGTCCCAGCAATTAAACATATCACACCAGAAAAGAACGAAAATAAAATATACTTATATGCCATCCGCATTCGCCACTGGGACCCGTCATCACCCGTTAGGTTACTTAACTAACGACAGAGCGGGGGTTGGACTAGCGCGGGTGCAAAACATATACAACATCTACTAGTATATATATAAATATATATAACATTCATCCCAGGCATGATATAAAGCAACATCACAAAATCTCAGCCAAGCAACACAGAGTGGTGGATAATCCTGGAGCCTCAGGTTTCACTTGAGCCGCAAATGAGACCCGATGTTCCCTATTATGTGGATAGCCTGTGCAATGAAAACCTAGACCCCTACGAGTGCGGGAAGTTACCCGCCAATCCCAGAAGCGAGGCAACCCCAATCAATAACGTGAATGGGCCACCCAGCACTTCACGGAATTCGGTAACTTGAGTACCCCTCCGTGGGTCAACCTATACCCCCTACAAGTGCGACGAATAGCCCGCCAATTCCAGAGTAAGGTCCCCTCCGTCTCAACGCCATGAGATGCGGACACGTTGTCTTCTAGAACCTGGCTATTCGTGCACTCCACGGCGGGGTAATCCTAGTACAGAAAAGAAAATAATATGTACAAGTATGACATCAACCTCAAACCGGTCGTGCCCCAAACAAATAATATACAAACTGGCAGAGCCGGCAGTCCACATGTCGGACGCTCGCCCCGTAATATCAAATGTACAAATAAATATGAACTGTACTACTATTGCACCCAAGCTATCCACCACGACAATCCAACCACAAACACAGCATAACACAGAACATCAACGTGAATGTCACATTCGTAAACTCGTCTAAAATAACATATAGCAGTTAGACGGATTATACCGCTCCAATGACATTCACGGTCGCAGATTGTAATGTATGTACTGAAATAAACGATGCAAAATTTCAAGTTTTGAAACTTTCCAAGTTCCCCCAAAGCAAAGACAACACTAACTGAAATCTGGGGAAAACAAACAAGACCAGAAACACCAATTTACAAAACCCAAGACACAGAATGAAAATGGGGCCCATTGTGAATAGTAAAAAAGATGAGGCCGGTTTTTCTAAGGATCTCGCGCGGCCAAGTTTGAATAGAATTGCCTCATTTTCATTCTGTGTCATTCTCATGTCATAACTAAGACTCTGCAATTGTTTAAAAAATTTTTAGAGATCAAAAAAAAATCCAGAACAGAGAGTGGGTTTTGAAATCACAGTTTTTCGGTTTTGAAACTAATGCATCGTCTCTACTAGTAAGGGGTTAATTAGCTGGCTCTGATACCATGTTGGGTTTTGCAAGCGTCCTGGCCATCAAACCGTGGCCGATTGCAGAATAAAATTTTTCAAAACTGGCGCTAACACAACCCGCTACCTGGATCTACCATTAAACCTAACTAGCAATATGTAAAGGAATTAGAATGGTTATACTGAATGATCCAAGTTGTTCGGTCTTCAACCATTATCCCAAGCTCCTAGAGGCCTCCATGATCAAGCTAGATCTTCGGTCTCCCTCCATCGAAGATGATCCACCCGAGAATTTGTATTTCGAGCTCCTACCACAATAGCCGAGGTAACTAGGGTACCTAGATCGCTAAACTAGATAGCATAGAGGATATAGAGTGTAGTGATGGATTAATTTGTCTCATAACACCCTAGGTTTCTCAACACATGAGACTTGAAGGGTGGAGGTAGAAGAAGAAGCTTGAGGATGAGAGTGAGAGGCAACTTAAGAAAATGGCTAAGTGTTTGTTGTGAGATCTCTTGTGTTGTAATAATTGAAGTCATCCAATAAATATCCCATGTCTCCAAAATATCTTAAATCAATCCAAAATATCTCAAGTCAATAAAAAAATCTCACAACAAAACAAAAGACCAAGCATGCTTGAATAGTGACCACAAGTCACTATAAAGCCATGGCACAAATAATGCAATAAACACCTCATTCTTTCCACCTCATTAACCATTTAATCCTAAATGGTTAAAACTAAATGAGGTGGCATATTCTAGAACCACCTTGTAATAAATTACAAGAATACCAATCATCCGTATATACATACCCGCATCCGTATTCCGAAAAATACGAATACAAAGAGACAAAAATAATCCAATAATGTAATACTAGAATCCGGCTTAAACCAAAGCCACTAGTATTATCCGTCCGAATCCTGATACGTGCACAAATGCACGTATATGATCGAACCCTGCCGTAAAACTATACGACCTCTACATCGTTTCGCCCGAAGCAGGGAAACCCTCTATGTGGGACTCTAAAAACTCGTCAATACGTTGGCAGTGGGTTTAACCACAAGTATGTCAGCGGCATTAGCTGTATGTAACGGCTACCCAGGTATTGAGAGAAAGGGAAGCCGACGAGCAAACTCATCCTGAAACCCCTACTAAGCCTGTCAGTGACAATATCCGTGCAGTCCGGTCTATTCGTCTAAGAGTATTGCATATCGAGAGTCTAGGGGGATGGATAAAGTCAGACCCCTACTAACGCGATATTTCTTGTCAGTATGAAGCCCATCACCACCTGAGAAACTACTGATCCAAATGAAAAATTCTCGACCACCTTGGCCAAGGATTTCTGGTGATGGCCACTCGTGCACTGCGCGACATCAACCCCCAATACCAGGAGAGATGAATCCCCGGCGATCGGCTCACTGCTTCCATGTGGCTCGGGACTATACCCAACTAAAACCTGTTTGCATGCCTCCTTTGAGCCGTGGTAGGGTAGTAATCAAAGAACATTGGAAACTTACACAAGACAAATGACGATCTTAGGTTGACAGACTAAGCTGTACACATGTCACTTGGGAACTACTATCTGACAACAGGTATAATACCAACTAGTATATTCCCGGCGAGTCCGTTCAGTGTACCCATAACCCAATGAGCACCTGTATACTATCTTAGGTGAACAAACTGACACCAATGGCTTGTGAGACCTGGCCACCGCTCCTCGTCGGGGTCTCGATAAGTATATACTAGTCCACTCTAGAGTATCGATGCCCAGTCTCGATACTCCCACGACTAGGGACATTTAAAGATGTGCTTATAGACCACCCAGCTCCCACGTATATGATCGCCATCATAATGCTGGTAGTCAAGCAAGAATCCTATGGGCTCTGTCAACATATAATAGTGATCTGTAATACCACATAAAGCATGTACATGATGATAGAGACAAACCAGATAGCATACTATAATCTCGAGTAAGACTGTTCTATCTGTATAGGTCCTCCCTCAATCATTATAATCACCTGCCTGCGATTACGATATTTGCATTGAGGGAACTATAGCCAACACAAGTCACTTGTCTTTTTACCAGTTGGAGTATCAATCGACAAAACTCGAAAATGACATGCCACGACATTATCTTTAGCTTTCTCCGTGCTTTCTTGCAATGTACTTCTTAAGAGAATTTTGGGGAAGAAATTCTTTTAAGGACCGTGGACTGTAACGACTGCACCATGATGTCATTCTTGAATCTATCTTGCTTGCTTGCTTAGATTTTCTTGAAGATCTATTCTCGATTTCTTGAATTCCAAAAATTCATATCCGTTTCTTCTTGGATCTCTTAGGCCATCTTTCTAATTCGGAAGCATCTCCTATTTACATGTCTTCCTAATTCGTTGTATCTCCTATTTACATGTCTTCCTAATTCGTTGTATCGCGATCTACACCAACCTCGACTATCATCAAAGGAGAGTAGTGTCCAAGATTTCCGATCCATTGACATTCGTATTAGGATGTTATTTAAGCTTCCAGTCAAGTTACTTCTTTATTTGCATTCCTTGGACCATCCTCTTTCCACCTTTAAAACAAGCTGATCGATACTAGTAGTCCCGACCACAACCTTTGTGACTGTGTTATCCTGGCATTTTTCCTTACTTTGTTGCAACACCCTTCTTGAGTAATTTCAAGGACGAAATTATTTTTAAGGAGGGTAGAATATAACGACACTGTTTTTACTATAATATTTTTTAATAAATAAAAATATATTTGTTTCAAAGTGATTCATTTTGTGAAAAAATGGTTTTGAAAGATTTTTTTAAAAAAAGATATATTTTGATTTCTTTTAACATAAAGAACTTATTCGATTTTGTTTTGAAAAGTGAATTTTGAAAAGTGGATTTATTTTATTTATAGGAAAAGAATTATTTTAAGAAAACGATTTATTTCGTTTATCTTTTAAATTACTCCCTTTTGAAACTCTCTATATATTTATTTCTATTTAATTATATGCAATAGTAAGCTTATATCTCATTGGTTAAGTTACTGCATTGCTAATCCATAACCTATAGGTTCGAACCTTATGTCTTACAATTATTTTTATCAATTTTTTATACCCTTCTCATAACCTATAAATGAGAATTTTCAATTCGTTTAACTCCCAAATGAATGATGACCTTTCAATTTCTCTTCAACTCCCACTATGAATTCATATTAATTGGAATTAATATGACATAATTTCTTATATATTCATCTTACTCTTTTCTTCTTCTTCCTTTAGAAAAAGAGAGAGAAGAACAACTCCTCCTTCCCATCCCCCTGTCTCTTTTTCTATAAATTCTAAATCCAATTTCTTTTAAATCTTGGAAGAACTCTAGGACTTTCAGCGTCATCGGAGTGCCCTCTGTTCACTAGAATTTGAGATGAGGCGAACTGAACGATTGTACTATTGCACCATTGCACCTTCGTCACCAAGACTTTATTTCTCCACTTAACTGAATCGATGATATAGTTACTATACCGTATCGCGCATCGAGTAAGTCCCTTCCCCTCTCCCTTCTCTAACATTGTACTTCCTCCTTGTATATTCTCCTCTCCTTTCACAATGTCATCACTCTTTGTCATTTGTACCTACACCAAGTCCCCCCAATTTTAACATAATATATTTTTTAAGTGAATTACTTATTCTAGCATACATGTAGTTCGTTATTATACTCGGCCTTCATGAACATAATAAAGTAATATATAATAGTCATATTTTCTTGACCATGATCATGATTAAAAATTATATAACGGTAGTGATAAGAGCATGTATTTTGTATCATAACCATATTCACATGTTTGTGTAGGGTTCTTAGGCACAACCACAAGGTTTCACAACGCATTAAACATGCCGTATTTAAAAAATTAGTATGCCAAACAACCCTAACCTAGAATCTAACTAGAGAATTAGGGTTATAAACAACAAGTAAACAACTTTACTTCTAAGTGAATAAGAAATACAACCTTTGTAGACCGGCCCTTCATTTCTAAAGCTCCGTGTAGTAGTCCCTTTTGCCGCAAGTATCGATTTCCCTGACTCTAGTATGGGTTCTCCCGGAGAAATGAACAAACTTGCTCGAAGTATTCGAGGCCGAAGATGATCTACGTCGAGGTGACTCAAGCTCATGCTATCTCTTCACTAATTGTGAAATTAGTGAAGCAAACACCCTAAACTAAATGGCAAGTAGTAGAGGATAATGAAGTAGGAAGTGGGCTCTCTTTAGATTTATTTTTCTCACAATATTTTCTCACCTCGAGAAAACCTAGTAAGCTTTTTTCATGAGGAAGACGAAGCTCATGTGAAGAAGATGAGAGAATGAACTCATAAGGTGAGAATAGCAACCATGGGTGAGTTAGTGTCATACACTGACCCATGTAGAGAATAAAACATGGCTAGTTAATAATGGTTAGGTTAATAAATATCTACTAGTAAAACAAACTTAGTGGACTTGGTCAATGGTTCCATAAGCTTCTATAAGCTTCAACCATGTGACTTAATCCCACTAATTTTGATTAACTTAGATAAATATAAACCCATCACATTATTAAGCATGGTGCAAGTCTCATACACCCATGTCACATGTGGCATCTAGCATGACACAAAAGTTGTACATTAATATATATCATATATATATTATATGCACAAAATCAAGTGAGAAAAGAAAACTTAAGTGAGCCAATACTAGTTAGTGTAAATTAATATATCAAATATATAACTAGCATTAAATTATTAAATCAACACTTGATTTAATAATCCGGATATATCTCATATAACCGACTACTATGTAATGTAACAACTTATCGAATCAACACTTGATCCGATAACCCGGCTATATCACATATATCCGAGCGATGTCACAAATCGCGAGAATAGAATGCGGTATCACATACGCGCATTAATCTCGGTCCCGCACATATCACATATGTGCTCCTACTCCATTTCGCATGAACCAGGAAACCTCTGTGTAGGAATCTAAAGACTCGTCAATACGCCGGCAGCAGGTGATGATCATATCAAACACCCACAACCCGCAAGCGGTCTGCTAAACGTAACGGCCACCTGGGTATTGAGCGATCAGAAGATCAACAAGCAAGCATGCTCATACTCCTGCGAATCCAATCAGTAACACTACCGTACAGTCCGGTCTCTTCGTCTGATATATCGCATATCTTGTCTAGGGGTGTTAAACGTCAGACCCCGGTAACTCGATAAGTCGTGCCGATATGAGGCTCATAGTGGGTCGAGAAACTACTGGTAATACTTACCAGTAAATCTCTGAAACAGCCCTGGCTAGGGACTTTCTGTTATAGCCAATCGAGCACAGCGCAACATCAACCCCCAATACCAGGAGAGATGAATCCCTTCCGATCGCTCATTGCCTCCATGTGACTCAGGATTGTACCCAAAAACCACCGTTTTGCACGTTCTCTTGAATGTGGTAAGGTGAAAATCAAAACACAGTTGGAATCACACAAGACTCTATAACGATCTCGGGTCAACAGACTAACATGTACCAGTGTCACCAGAGAACTGCCATCTGACGTGAGATATAATACCATCTGAGAGTTCTTGGCGAGTCCGTCCAGTGTACCCAGTCTCCACTGAGCACCCGTATATCATCTCTGATGTCAAACACCAATGGATATGGGATCTTCCATCACCCATCTACATGGGTCGAGAAGGTATACGCTAGTCTACTCTGGTATATCGATGCCCCGTCTCGATACACCCACGACTAGGGACATTAAAGGATGTACTCTCAAACTACCATTGTCCCACTAGTATGATCCGCATCATAATCTAGGTAGTCAAGTACGCATCATAAGGGCTTTACCAACATATAACAGAGAGACAATCGGTGTACATGTTAAGATAAAGAGTAACCAGATAGCATACTATCATGTCGAGCAAGAAAGTCTTCCCTATATATGTCCAAGCATCCACTACAATATACATCTCCTGTATAGTAATGGCCTCTAGGGCATACATATAACTAACAATCTCTCACTTGCACTAGGGCCATCATATAGCAGTGGTTGAAGTATCTCATACTCAACCATCCCATACAAGTCTCTCTCTAAGAAAAGGCCTTTGTGAGTGGATCCGCCGTGTTGTCTTCTGAGTCTACTCTCCTAACCTCAATCCCCTGGAGATCTACCATCTCCATGATCAGGTGATACTGCCTTAGAATATGTCTAGATCACTGATGGGACGGGCATTCCTAGGCATAAACCACAACTCCATTGTCACACAATGGTTGGAACCAAATTCATCTCATGAACTAATATAGACCCAGACTTCCTCTTTGGTAGCATCTTTGGTAGCGATGTATCCAGCCTTTATCGTCTAGTTTGCCACGGTATATAGCTTGGAACTCTTCCAACATACCGTCCCTCCACTAAGGGTAAAGACAATGCTTATGACTGACATTCAGTCGACCTTACCACCCTGGAATCTATCCAGTGATTCTGCCCAAGATTTATTGATACCATCTCACTACACCTAATGAGAATCCTAACATCCACTTAGATCTATCTCATAGATCCAAAACCCAGGATTTAGGAGGTATCACCTTGATCCTATATGGAGAATCAATGTGATAAGATGAATTGACCGAGTGTAGCATAGGAAACACCTTTCCTATCAAGAGTATGTCATCCGCGTACCATACGAGGAAGACCACCTTACTCTCTACAGCCTTTTTGTATATACAAGATTCATCTACCATTTTGATGAAGTTAAACTCTTTGACTATCACATCAAAACAGATGTTCCAACTCCGCGATGCCTGCTTTAACCTGTAAAGAAACTTGCATACTTTTCCGCTTCTCCCACTGTCTACGAAGCCCTCTGGCTGTGTACTTATAGACGCTCTCTTCTAAATCAGTATTTAGAAAAGCAGTCATGACACCCAACCGCCAGATATCGCAGTCATGGTATGTAGCAATAGCAAGTAGGATCCGGATGGACTTAAGCATAGCTACTGCAGAAAAGGTTTCATCATAAACCACACCTGGTCGATGACGAGAATCTTTTACAATAAGTCTAGCTTTGAAAGTCTCAACTTTTCCATCTACACCAAGTAATCTTCTCAAGATATACTTGTTCCTTATGAGGATTTAACCCTTCAGATATAGCAACAAAAGTCCATACTTTGTTGGTGTATATAGATTCCATCTCAGATCACATAGCATCCAGCCATTCTTATAGAGTTCCCATTCTTGATGGCCTGCTCGAAAAAAGTTGGGTCATCATCACATGATGCAATCCTCGCTCCCACTGTCATAGAGAAAACCGAAGTGTCTCTCGGTGGATGAGGAACCCTACTAGATCGGCGAAGAGGCTGAGGTTCGTCAGGAACTATTGAATCCTCCGGTTCTACCAAATTGTCAGCTGTAGTCTGTATAGTTGGAACTACTTCCAGTTCTACCTCATGAACACAAATTTTTTTCCAAAATAAATTTCTTTTCTAAAAAGATGGCATGCCGAGAAACAAAACACTTTTTGTTCCCCGGTGCGGTAGAAGATATTCCCTTGCGAATGCTTGGGATATCCAACAAACTTACACAGAACTGACCTTGCCTCAAGCTTGTCCAGATTTTGCTTTTGACATAGGCCGGACAACCCCAAATCTTAACTTACTTAAGATATAGTCTCTTCCCTTACCATATTTCATATGGAGTGGTAAGCACCTGATTTGGTTTGAACGCTATTCAATAGCTATGCAACTTCAAAAGTGCATAACCCCTAAAAGGAAATAGGCAACTCAGTAGTACTCATCATAGAGCGCACCATATCTAATAGTGCACGATTTCTCCACCCCGATACACCGTTGTGATGTGGTGTATTCGGAGGAGTGATGCTGAGAGAGAATCCCATTCTCCTTTAGAATAGTCCAGGATCTTCGTGCTCAAGTATTCGCCTCCTTGATCTCATCATTAGGACATAATACTTATACCCATTTTGGTTTTCTACTTCTGACTTATATTCTTTGAATTTCTCAAAAGCTTGAGACTTGTGTTTCAACAGGAACATATGTCCGAATCTTGAGAGATCATCAGTGAATGTAATGAAGTAAAAAGAACCAGTCCTGGCATGTGTAGACAGGAGATCTCCATACATCATCATGTATCTATCCCAAGAGTTCACTAACTCTTTCTCTGTTTCCAGTAAACGGAGCTATGGTCATTTTATCTTTGTGACATGACTGGAGAGTTTCACAAGATGTAAATTTAAACTGATTTAAATATGCATCTTTATGTAACTTAGCTAGTCGGGTCACATTGATATGACCTAATCTACAATGCCTCAAGAAGGATTCGTTCATTTCTGAACTCTTCCTCTTGTATGTGTTCTGTACATTGAGAACTGTAGTTTGATTTAGAACGTATTTGCCTTTAGATAACATGCCTGAACCGATCAACTCTTGATATAGGAAATGTTCAAAACATTATCCAACAATACAAAATTATATCCTTCTTTACTTAATAAAGAGACTGATATTATGTTGTATATCAGGTTCGGTATCTAATAACATTCGTTCAGAATCAATGTATTTTGTTAATACAGGGTGATAATTGCCAACACCTTGGCTGCAACAATAGCACCGTTTCCAACTCTTGAAACTTTATCACCCGTTCTCAGTTCTCTACCTATCTGTAGCCCATGTAACAGACTACATATATGGGATCCTGATCCGGTATCACATACCCAGGACGTAAAGGATACTGAGAAAACAGTTCTCGGTAATGAACACACCCGAAGAAGATGCATCATCATGCACTTTCTTCATTTGGGCGGCACGGGAATCCTGGTAATCCCCTATTTCTTGCTCGGTCTTATAACAATTATAAATTGGAGCGGGACTAACATTCCTCAGTACAGTATAACAAGCAGGTTCGGTCAATACATCCATATTATTATCTTGATTAAGGCCTGATATGGTCGCTACCTGGAGAGAGAGAGAGAAGAAAACACTTTAGCGTATGCTCTTGCAAGATCAGATTGGTTATTATTTTATCTAATCAGGATGGCTCCCACTGTTTTTATCAAATCTTTCTTGAAACCCTAAAAGTAAAGGCTAGCCGGGATTAATTACACCCTACAATTTCGCCAATCTTTCATCCAGGCCAGTTTTGGTACTTTGAGGGAGGTTCCCCGTGTTTTCGCACGGACCTAATTAAAATAAACCTCGTTTTTGCAGAGGCATAACCCCGTAAACACCATTCTAGACACCTACTTGATCGACTAATTGTCTTGTGTAAAACTCTCCCAGGAGTAACACTTACTCGCAGTGGATATCGGGATCCAACTATCTCATAGAAGGTATGCAATCTCATTGTAAATTTCAACACTTGAAATTCCCGATAATATTTTGCCCCTAGCAACTTATTACCTTAATATAGTCAACAAATCATAAGCGCTAGCCAAGTTCAACCCGTCATTTCCTGATTGAATTAAACCCACCGGCACGACCCTTAACATAGTCAACAAAGTCGTACGACAACCCTAATCCAATTGCATCTCATGCTTAAGCAGATAAGCACTAATTAGCTACCACACACTACGCCTTAACATAGTCAACAAACGTAGCATGAATACTAAGTAGTATTTATCTGAAATGGCGGAGGGCTACGACAGGTTTTCAGAAAACCCATTGCGTAATGAATTTGATATCGTTGTAGAAACAAGTGATTTTTGAAAAGGAGTGTTTTTTAGGCTTTCACTAGTTTTGCTAAAGAGGTCACTCCCGGTGAAGGGATGATCTCCGCTCTTTCCTTATCGAATAAGGTGCAGGATATCTCACAAATACCACCATGCAAAGCAAAGACTACAAAAAGAAATCAAAAACAAAACCGAGTGTTTGTAGCATCTGCTAGTTTCGCTAAAGAGGTCACTCCCGGTGAAGGGATCTCGGCTCTTTCCTTATCGAATAAGGTGTTGGATATTCTACAAGGAATACCTCTATGCAAAGCAAAAACTAGAGCTACCCCTTTTGAAAATTTGATTCTACAACATCATTATGTTTATTTTCTTTCATTAATCTCATTAATGAAGTCCCATCATTTAAGTTACCTAACCATCATAGATAAATACAACGTACGCTTATGCCATCTGCATTCGCCTCGATGTCTCGTCATGCACCGTTAGGTTAGGTAACTAACGGCAGAGCGGGGAAGGACTAGCGCGGGTGTAAAACATAAGCAACGTCTATATAATATATCATATATACTATATACAGTATCTATCTCAACATATCAAATGATCACATCACAAATATCGCAGCAGAAAACAACATATGAAATATTAGATATACTAGGATTTTCGGGTTTTATATTAAGCCTGTATAAAACACGGATTCCACGGTCGTGATGAATAGCCAAACCCACATCCCTAGATCCCAACGAGAACAGCAAGCAACCATACCAATTCTAGAGTTAGGAGACCCAGTCTCGACTCTTCGAGATGGTCTCCCACTGGACCCTAGAACCCGGTTACTTGTGCTCCTCTCCTTAGGTCTATCCTAATGCAGAAAAGTAAATAATATACATCAACGGTGACATCTTCCTCAATCCGGAAGTGCCCCAATAAAAGAATATTATATACATTGAATTTTACATGAACGAAAATAAAAACTCTCATCTCACATAAAACCCCCGGCTATTCAAAATGCGACGATCTAATATAACATATCACAGTAACAAATAATATCATTTGTCATCAACGTAAGTAAATATACGTATCTCAATTGTCGTTGACATATAGCAACGAAACTGGCGATACACCACATATTACACTTACGGTCGCAGAAAAGAAAATGTCAAACTACAATATTTGGAATCCATAATAACCTTAGACATCATAAATCCAAAATATCACATACTTTGGATTTCATGCCTATCTATATGAATTCCACATATTGTATCACATTACAGAAAGCTAGACGATGTTAAACAATTCGATCGAATCAACGAATTCCCAAAATTCCTAGAGAGCTCAACACTCAAGCAGAATTAAAAATGCCCAAAAACATGCCCTAATACCTACGGACCAACAGCTGAAGGGCCCGACCCAATCCTCTCAAGTGGCACCGCGGATCCACGGCCAAAACATAAATCCGCCGCCAAAACTATGTTTTGGCCGCGGACCCGCGGTCACTTAGATGAGTTAGGGTTTCTTTTTTCAGGTGTGTCCATAGAATTACCTGCATGATTTTTTGAATATTTTTAATGTGAAAAATTCTAACATTTTGAAAAATTTCCAGAAAGTGCGCAATATCGGGTTTTCGGAGTTCGTTCGAACTTCTAACTTCTCCTAGAAAACTCCTAATCCTCTAGCATGGCTTTGATACCACTGTAGGGTTCTTAGGCACAACCACAAGGTTTCATAAGGCATCAAACATACCGTATTTAAAAAATTAGTGTGCCAAACAACCCTAACCTAGGATCTAACTAGAGAATTAGGGTTATAAACAATAAGTAAACAAATTTATTTCTAAGTGAATGAGGAATACAACCTTTGTAGACCGGTCCTTCACTTCTAAAGCTTCGTGTAATAGTCCGTTCGCTGCGAGTATCGATCTCCCGGACTCTAGTATGGATTCTCCCGGAGAAATGAACAAGCTTGCTCGAAATCTTCGAGGCCAAAGATGATCTACGTCGAGGAGACTCAAGCTCATGCTACCTCTTCACTAATTGTGAAATTAGTGAAGAAAACACCCTAAACTAAATGGCAAGTAGTAGAGGATGATGAAGTAGGAAGTGGGCTCTCTTTAGATTTATTTTTCTCACAATATTTTCTCACCTTGAGAAAAGCTGGTAAGCTTTTTTCATGAGGAAGAAGAAGCTCAAGTGAAGAAGATGAGAAAATGAACTCATGAGGTGAGAATAGAAACCATGGGTGAGTTAGTGTCATACACTAACCCATGCAGAGAATAAACCATAGCTAGTTAATAATGGTTAGGTTAATAAATATCTACTAGTAAAACAGACTTAGTGGACTTAGTCAATGGTTCCATAAGTTTCTACAAGCTTCAACCATGTGACTTAATCCCACTAATTTTGATTAACTTAGATAAATATAACCCAATCATATTATTAAGCATGGTGCAAGTCTCATACACCCATGTCACATGTGGCATCTAGCATGACACAAAAGTTGTACATTAATATATATCATATATATATTATATGCATAAAATCAAGTGAGAAAAGAAAACTTAAGTAAGCCAATACTAGTTAATGTAAATTAATATATCAAATATATAACTATACATTAAATTATTAAATCAACATTTGATTTAATAATCCGGTTATATCTCATATAACCGACTACTATGTAATGGAACAACTTATCGAATCAACACTTGATCCGATAACCCGGCTATATCACATATATCCGAGCGATGTCACAAATCGCGAGAATAGAATGCGGTATCACATACGCGCATTAATCTCGGTCCCGCACATATCACATATGTGCTCCTACTCCGTTTCGCATGAACCAGGAAACCTCTGTGTAGGACTCTAAAGACTCGTCAATACGCCGGCAGCAGGTGATGATCATATCAAACACCCACAAGCCGCAAGCAGTCTGCTAAACGTAACGGCCACCCGGGTATTGAGCGATCAGAAGATCAACAACCAAGCCTGCTCATACTTCTGCGAATCCAATCAGTAACACTACCGTACAGCCCGGTCTCTTCGTCTGATATGTCGCATATCTCGTCTAGGGGTGGTAAACGTCAGACCCCAGTAACTCGATAAGTCATGCCGATATGAGGATCATAACGGGTCGAGAAACTACTGGTAACACTTACCAGTAAATCTCTGAAACAACCCTGGCCAGGGACTTCCTGTTATAGCCAATCGAGCACAGCGCAACATCAACCCCCAATACCGGGATAAACGAATCCCCTCCTATCGCTCATTGCCTCCATGTGACTCGGGACTGTACCCAAAAACCACCGTTTTGCACGTTCTCTTAAACGTGGTAAGGTGGAAATCAAAGCACAGTGGGAATAACACAAGATTCTATGACGATCTCAAGTCAACAGACTAACATGTACCGGTGTCACCAGAGAACTGCCATCTGACGTGAGGTATAATACCATCTGGGAGTTCTCGGCGAGTCCGTCCAGTATACCCAGTCTCCACTGAGCACCCGTATATCATCTCTGATGTCAAACACCAATGGATATGGGATCTTCCATCACCCGTCTACATGGGTCGAGAAGGTATACGCTAGTCTACTCTGGTATATCGATGCCCCATCTCGATACACCCACGACTAGGGACATTAAAGGATGTACTCTCAGACAACCATTGTCCCACTAGTATGATGCGCATCATAATCTTGGTAGTAAAGTACGCATCCTAAGGGTTTTACCAACATGTAACAGAGAGACAATCGGTGTACATGTTAAGATAAAGAGTAACTAGATAGCATACTATCATGTCGAGAAAGAAAGTCTTCTCTATATATGTCCAAGCATCCACTACAATATACATCTCATGTATAGTAATGGCCTTTAGGGCATACATATAACTAATAGTTTGAATTGTTGTTGTCATTCATGTAGACATGAAATGCTTGTTGATCTATAATAGAAACATACACGTTATCATATTTTAATTAATGGTTTTAATGCGTATGGTTCTTATTGGCATTCACATGCTGGAAAACTGATTTTTCTAAAATTGAATTACGAACTATGTTTGACGACGCATTTTGGTCACTGTTATTAAAATCAGAAAACTGTTTTTATCAGTCATCTTCGAAGACATATAAATCCATCTTCCGAGATCCGTTTTGAGCAAACTCAGGTGTTTTGGATATCTAGATCGAAAGTGTAACATTTCATAATTTTATTATGTTTATTTTAGAATTTAATTTATGATATAATGAGTTTTATAAGGATGCTAGCATTTATGAATTGGGTTTTCATAAATGGTTAGATATACCTATATCTATATAATTTGTATAACAAAACCAATATTTTATATATATAATTTAGGGGGGGAGAGGGGAGTTATAGGAGAAAGGAATGGGAGAGGGAAGTATGGGAGGATTTAAATAGTATGGGAGGGGGGGTATGTACACCATCTTGTTTTTCTTCTCTTCAAAATTTCCTCCACTCCCACCCTCACCCTCATCCTCCATGGGAACCCCAAAACCCCATTGATCACTCTCTAAGACACTCAAACTTTAGTTTTCTCCATCTAAACCATCTCCTCTCTTATGTATCATCCTCTAATGGCCATCTTCAAGCTTGGATCATCTCCTTTTTTCTACTTTAACAAGGTAAAGATCTCTCTTTTAAACAAGTTTCTTCAACACTTTCCATGAAAACTATATTTTCTACATAAAAATCTTGTTTTCATGGTTTAACTCTTTCAAAATTTCATTTTTAAAGTGAACAACTAGTAGTGTTACATCTAGTATGGTTTTCTTAGTGATTACAACTTATTTTGAATAGTAGAGGGAATTTTTATACAAAAGTTTCGATTATTAAGGATTTACAAATTTCCAGTTTTCAAACCTGTAGTTTTGTGCATTAGATGTTTGAGCTTAGAGCTCTGCAAGTTTTTTGTTTTTATTTGATTTTCTAGCTTGAAGATGCAGACGTCTGCTATTTTCTAGGTTTTCTTTGGGTTCTTGGGCAGACGACAACAGACATCTGCAACTTGTGCTTCCAACGTCTGCTTGAGCTATGGAAATCCCATGTTTGATTCTTCAGACGCCAGAATCTTGGTCATCAGACATCTGAAGTTCGTTTATTGAGCTATTTTGCTCTTCTGCTTGATGTTTTGTTTTCTGCTCTTCTCGACTAATCTCTACGTGTTTAGGGTCAATTGCGGAGACCTCCGAGGCAGCAAAGAAAGGAAAGACGGTTGTGGGCTTCGATTAGCTCGACCCGCGTTCAGTGAGTAGATTAACATCTATAAGGGGGGAATTGGGTGGACGACATATAGCACCCCCGAAACTAAAATGCTTATGGACACGTCTTAGCCATTATAATTCCCGTATAATATGCTTAGTTTACAATACCATGTATAACACTTCTTAGTCATTATAATTCATATATCATATGCTTAGTGTACCAATGCTATGTTTCTTTTTATTTGCTATACTTTTTGCGAACACAATTGCTAGGAAACTTACACAGTTACTAATGATTACTATACGGCACCAACACAGACCCACATGCTACACGTACACATCATTAGTAACTGCTATGACACGTACACACTAGAACACTTACACAAATACTTGCTTGAGGACACGTACACATTACTAATAATAACCGTGTTTTGTATATATTAGTATGATTAATGATACGAATAAGACTTGCAATGTTTTACATATTATAGTATGATCAATGTTATATTTGCGTACGTAGACTAGATGTGTGTACTGACTATTATTGAGCTTATTATATTATTATCATGACAATTAAGATTATGAAAATGAAGTTATGATTTGATTCAATAGAATATTTGTTATCATCGTACGAAGGGAGATTCCATATTGAATGAGATGGTGATGGTTAGCCGAATGCGGCATTTTATTATTGATTCGCTGAGTCTTGCTATTTACAGTTGGATATAATGCTCTCAAGGCAATTATTGTAATTGCAATTAGGCGATTATGATAATTGAACGAGGATCTATACAGTTAGAACAGTCTTACTCGAGATGATAGTATGCTATCTGGTTTGTCTTTATCATTATGTGTATATGTTTTGATAAAACCCATAGGATTATTGCTAGACTACCAGTATTATGATGGCGATCATATATATGGGAGCTGGGTGGTCTATAAGTACATCCTTAAATGTCCATAATTGAGGGAGTATCGAGACAGGGCATCGATACGCCGGAGAATGCTAGTGTATACGCTTCGAGACCCCGATGAGGAGCGGTGGCAAGGTCTTATAAGCTATTGGTATTGAGTCACTTAAGATAGTATACAGATGCTCATTGGAGGTGAGTACACCGGACGGACTCGCCAAAAACTTCTAGATGGTATTATACCTATCGTCAAATGGAAGTTCTCTTGTGGCATGAGTACAGGTTAGTCCTTTAACCTGAGATTTTCATTTGTCTCGTGTGAGTGCCCACTGTACATAGATTACTACCCTACCACGGGTCAAAAGAGTCATGCAAACAGATTTTAGTTGGGTATAGTCACGATCCACATGGAGGCAGTGAGCAATCGTCAGGGATTCGTCTCTCCCGATATTAGGAGTCGATGCCGCGTTGTGTTGGGTCAGCCATCACCAGAAATCCTTAGTCAAGGTGGATGGGATTTACTGATATGATATCAGTAGTTTTCTCAATAGATGATGAGCTTCAGACCGGCACGACTTATCGGGTTAGTAGGGGTCTGACGTTATCCACCCCCTAAACCCGATATGTGATTATCTCAAAAGAAAAGACCGGATTTTATGGAGATTATCACAGATAGGCTTAGTAAGGATACGGATGAGTTTGCTCGTTGGCCTTCCTTTCGCTCAATACCTGGGTTTCCATTACGTACAGCTAGTGTCGCTGACGTGCTTATGGTTAAACCCACTGCCAGCGTATTGACGAATATTTAGAGTCCCACACAGAGCATTTTTCCCAGTTCAGGCATAATGATGTAGTGGCCGTATATTGATACGTGCATGGTTCCGATTGGGCATGTGTGCTAGCCATACGGACTTTAATCGGGCGGATGATAATATTAGCTAGCTTTGGATTAAGACGGATTATTAAATCATATTTTGATTTAATAATTTTCATATATATATATTTTGATATGTATATTTTAATATTATACTCGTTTTATTTTTCTATCTCTTGGGTATTCGTATTTTGATACGAATACGGGCATGTATTTTCGGAGACATATTCTTGTATTCATACATGAATACTTATAGAAGGTGAACACCTTATTTTTAGGATTTCTTTTTAAAGAAATTATGAAATGAGGCGGAGGAGAGAAATGGTGGAGGGTATGGGCAAATGAATTGTTAATTCATTTACTCATACTATTCAAGCATGGTTGCATTTTAAGAGTTCTTCATTCTACCATTATATTTCTCTCTCCTCTAATGGCTCCCCCTTCATCTTCTTCCTCTTACCCTCTCATGAGATGAGAAAGAAAGAGGAAAAGAGAAGGAAAAGTACTAGAACGCTCAAACTATATCTCTAAGTTTCACTTCTTGGCAAATTGTGAACCTTAGTTGCTTCACCAGGTTATTTTTTGTGAAGCTAGAGCTTGGACTAAGTTCTCTCGGGTGGATCATCTTCGGCGAAGGAAGATCGGCTTGCAAGCACGATCCGGAGCTCATGGGAGCTTGCTCGAGTCTAAACACAAAGGCGCTCTTAAAGATAGCACGAGGATGTGAGTATTGCTAACATAGTAGATTAGCATAGCTCACTAGATTTTTGTTTACAAATTCTAGCTCTTTAGTTCGATTCATGGTTTTTGAACTTTAGCAAACTAGAAGTTTTGAATCTATGTTGCCATCTTCTAAAATTAGCTTGCTAGTGTGCCTAAGTTCCCAACAGTAGTATCAGAGCCGGGCTAAAGGCTGGACTTGTTTGTACGAACTTAAAATATCGATTGAAGAATTTTTCCGATTCATAATTCCAAAATAGTGCTTGTTGTTCGAATTTCAAAGTTGCTCAAAAATATTTCAGGTTGCATGAAAATTATGTGCAGGCAAAACTAGAGCCAAGAAAAAAATTTGGGCACCTAAGCCTAAAATTCGGCTGCTGGACCGCCGCGGAATGTGCCATTTAGCAGTTGATCCGCGGCCAAATTTTGGCTACAGTGCGCCAAAGATTTTCTGGGGCTCTAACATGTGGACTGTCGTCATCGTGGCTTATATTATTCTTTGGGGCACGTTCTGGTTGCGGACGTAGTCACCGTTGTATATTCAGGATTTTATTACATGCACTAGGATTAACCCGCGGCAGAGTGCTCGAGTAGCCAGGTTCTATAGGAAATAGGCCTCCATCTCATGGTGTTGAGATCAGGGTACCTAACTTTAGAATTGGCGGGCTATTCGTCGCACTCGTAGGGGGTATAGGATTGACCCGTGGAGGGGTGCCCAAGTCACTGGATTTTAGAAGCGCTGGGTGGGCCACTTACTTTGTTGATTAGGGTTGGCTCACGTCTAGGATTTACAAATGGCTTGCCGCACTCGTAGGGGTCTAGGGTCTGATACCACGGGCTGTCCACATGACCGAGAAAATTGCATTTCATATTTGGCTCCATTGAAATATACTTTTCCTTGATTATCCACATTTCCATAACTGTGTTTGCTTCCGCTGTAATGCTTCTGTGATGTTGCTTGATATCATGCGTGAGACGAATGTTTATATATATATATATATATATATATATATATATATAGTAGATGCTATATATCTTTTGCATCCGGGCTAGTCCTATCCCCATCCTGCCGTAAGTTAACCTTAAGGTGAAGACCCGGGACCCTGTGATGAATGCGGATGACATATATGTGTGTGCCTTTTTTCGTTTTTTTTCTGGCATGATATGATTAATTGATGGGATTGCATTAATTCTGATTAATGCAAAGAAAATAAACCTAGATGATGTTGTAGAAACCAATTTTTAAAACTACTCGGTTTTCTTCAAAACCATAGTCATATTCTTTTACTTTGCATAGAGGTATTCGGTTAGGAATATCATGCATCTCATTTTATGACGAAAGAGCCTTGATCCCTTCACGAGGAGTTCACTCTTAAGCAAAAGTTAATGTTACTAGTTTTTAAAGCGGAGTCTAAACTGTTAGTTATATGTATGCCCTAGAGGCCATTACTATACATAGGATGTATATTGTAGTGGATGCTTGGACATATATAGGGAGGACTTTCTTGCTCGACATGATAGTATGCTATCTGGTTGATCTTTACCTTAACGTGTACACTGATTGTCTCTCTGTTATATGTTGGTAAAGCCCTTAGGATGTGTACTTGACTACCTGGAGTATGATGCGGATCATACTAGTGGGGACATGGTAGTCCATAAGTACATCCTTCAATATCCCCAGTCGTGGGTATATCGAGACGGGGCATCGATATTCCAGAGTAGACTAGCGTATACCTTCTCGACCCATACAGATGGGCGATGGATGATCCCATATCCATTGGTGTTTGACATCAGAGATGATATACGGGTGCTCAGTGGAGACTGGGAACACTGGACGGACTCGCTGAGAACTCCCAGATGGTATTATACCTTACGTCAGATGGCAGTTCTCTGGTGACACTGGTACAGAGTAGTCTGTTGACCCGAGATCATCATAGAGTCTTGTGTGGTTCCCACTATGCTTTGATTTCCACCTTACCACGTCCAAGAGGGCGTGCAAAACGGTGGTTTTTGGGTACAGTCCCGAGTCACATGGAGGCAATGAGCGATAGGAGGGGATTCGTCTCTCCCGGTATAGGGGGTTGATGTTGCGCTGTGTTCGATTGGCTATAACCGGAAATCCCTGGCCAGGGTTGCTGAGATTTACTGGTAAGTGTTACCTGTAGTTTCTCGAAATGTTATAGACCTCATATCGACACGACTTATCGAGCTGTTGGAGTCTGACGTTTACCACCCCTAGGCGAGATATGCGACATATCAGACGACGAGACCGGACAGTACGGTAAGTGTTACTGGTTGGATTCACAGGAGTATGAGCGGGCTTGCTCATCAATCATCTGATCGCTCAATACCCGGGTGGCCGTTACGTTTAGCAGACCGCTTGCGGCTTGTGGGTGTTTGATATGATCATCACCTGCTGCCGGCGTATTGACGAGACTTTAGAGTCCTACACAGAGGTTTCCTGGCTCAAGCGAAACGAAATAGGAGCGCATATGAGATATGTGCGGGACCGAGAATAATGCGTGTATGTGATACCGTATTATATTCTCGCGATGAATGTATCGATTGGTTGTATGCGATATAACCTAGTTATCGAATCGAGGATTGATTCGATAAGCCGATACATTGGATATTAGTCGTTCATATGCGATATGACCGGATCGTTAAATCAAGCGTTGATTTAATGATTTAATGCATAATTATATATTTGATATATTACTTTGCATTAACTAGTATTGGTTCACTTTAAAAGGATTTTCTCACTTGATGTGCACATTGTATATGTGATATATTTTTGTGTGCACTTGATTGTATCATGTTTGATGATACATGCTAACTTGAGTTTGTGTAAAGATTAAACCATGGTTATATGAATGGTTAGGGTTTTGTTTACTTATCCATTTATTTATATTGATTATTTATTTTGGAAAAGAAAAGGGAAATGGTGGCTTTCCTTGGTTCTTTCATGAAGCTTCATGAAGAGTTGAAAAGGTTGACCATTTTGTTTTCTTCTCTTAACCTAACCATTCACCTAACCCTAGTTTGCTCTCTACACTTGACCATAGTTAGGATATGATAAGTATTCATATTATTTTCATTTTAAAACTAATACATATCATATTCCATCTTCTTCTTCTTCTTCTTCAAGAAGAAAAAGCTTGCAACCATCAATGGTGATTTGATGAAAAGAGTGAGAAATCCAATTCTAAAGTGAACCCACTTTCTATTTCTTCATCCTCTACCTCTTGCCAAGTAGTATAGGGTGTTTTCTTCACAAGTTTCATGACTTGGTGAAGTGGGAGCTTGATCTTGTGATGCCTCGACGTAGATCATCTTCGGCATTGAAGTCGACGACCTAGCCCGCCCATTTCTCCGATGAAGCCGACGCTAGAGCCCGGGATTCGATTTGGACAGCAAGGAGACTTCATCATGGAGCTATGGAGGTGGAGGACCGGATCTACAAAGGTTGTATTTCCGTTCACTTAGTTAAGTTGTTAACTAGTTGCATGTTTCGCCTAAAATTCTAGTTAACGATCCGTATTAGGGTTTCTCGGCAGTTATAAAATTTGAAATTGGCATGGTTGATGCCTTGTGAGACCTCATTAGTGTGCCTAGGAACCCTACAGTGGTATCAGAGCCTAGCTAGAGCCTTAGGCGAAGTGTAGACGACGTTTGAAATCCGAGCGAACATCGAAACCCTAATCCAATATGCTCTCTGGACTTTTTTCAAAAACTGGGTTTTTTCCACATTAAAAATTGCTAAAAAATTCAGCAGGGTGTTATTTGAATTACTGTGAAATTTGAGGGGCTGATTCAACTATAGCGCGGCGGAACCGCGGCACGAACGTGGCTCGTGCGGCGGTTCCGCGGCTATATGTTCACCTTGTGCATTACATTTTGCACGGTAATTCCTATAATGAAGTGCTGGTTTTCCTGGGAATTTTTAATCTGAACTCAAGAGTTGAGTTATCTGGGTTGTATTGGGTGTTCGTATATTCGATTAGATTATCAAACTTTGTCTATGTGTTTTTCCGGGTAATTTTAGAATATGTTAAAAAGTTCGACCGGATATAAATACCCAATTTTTCCCCTGCCGGAAAATTTCCAAGTGTTGGATTTTTCCGTGGTTTAATAACGTTCTAAGTAGTGCAAGTAACGCGAAGGTCCCTCTAGAAGACAACAAACCTTAACTCGATTATGTGACCGTCTTGAACTGCCCTTTGAACCTTAGGGTTTGGGGCAGTACGGCGTGCCACATGTAAGGCGTTGGCTTGACCTTTCTACGGCTGGACCGTCGGTACTGAGGCATGAACTGGATGTTTTTAAACTTGTTTCATGTGTTGAGCTGTTTCAGGAAAACTTGGGTGTTTGAATGTTCAATCGGAAAGTTTAACATTTTCTATTTATCTGGAATGGGGTACAATAATTGGAATTCAAAAGTAGTTATGAGATAACTGAATGAATGTTATAAACATAGCAGTTTAGTCTCACTTGATCGGTTGCCACGGAATTTAGATGTGATCAAAAGTCCGTCGCAATCACGTAGCGTACGTGGATACTCGCCGGGTAAACTTAATAGACAGCCTCACTCCATAGCCCCGACCAAGTGACTGTAGGAGAACCCCATCGCCGAAAGCATCCGAACGGATGCTCGCGGCAGCGGTGTTCCGCCTTGGTGCACTTCGTCGACGGCATCGGGGGTGCGGCCGCCTACTAAAGTTTGCGACGAGCATTCGATCAGTTTTTCGGGAATCTTGTTGAATTGCCCGACTTGATATTGAAAAGTGTTTTCGATAATGAGACTAAAATGCGGGGTTTGTAATTGTTAGGCATGTGATGTCTAAGGAATTCATTTGATTAGGCATGCGATGTCTATGCAGGTTGCGGATTCCAACTGTTGTAGTTTTACACTTTCTTTTCTGTGACCGTAAGTGTAATATGTGATATCGCCGGTTTCGTTGCTATATGTCAACGACAATTGGGATGCGCATATTTACTTACGTTGATGATATGTGATGTTCTGTGTTGCTGGATATGTTATATTGGATCGTCGTGTTTGAATAGCCGGGGGTTTTTATGTGAGATGAGTGTTTTCATTTTCTTTCATGTAAAAACTTGTATGTAATATTCTTTTATTGGGACACTTCCAGGTTGCGGAAGATGTCACCCTTTGTATATTATTTACTTTTCCGCACTAGGATACACCCAAGAAGGGGAGCACAAGTAACCGGGTTCTGGAGTCCAGTGGGAGACCAACTCGAGGAGTCGAGTCCGGGTCTCCTAACTCTAGAATTGGTAGGGTTGCTTGCCGCTCTCGTAGGGTTCTAGGGGTGTGGGTTTGGCTATTCATCGCGACCGTGGAATCCGTGTTTTATACTGGCTCGTATTGAAAACACGGACGTCCTAGTATATCCAATATTTCATATGTTTCTTCTGCTGCGATATCTGTGATGTGATCATGTGATATGTTCTGTGATGGATACTGTATATAGTATATATGATATATTATATAGACGTTACTTATGTTTTACACCCGTGCTAGCCCTGCCCCGCTCTGCCGTTAGTTACCTAACCTAACGGTGCACGAGGGGACATCGAGGCGAATGCGGATGGCATAAGTGTACGTCGTATTTATCTGTGATGTTTAGGTGTTTTAAATGATGGGACTTCATTAATGAGATTAATGAAATAAAAGAAACCTAAAGATATTGTAGAATTGAATTTCAAAATTAAAACAGGTAGCTACAGTTCTTGCTTTGCACAGCAGTATATATGATATATCCTGCACCTTATTCGATAAGGAAAGGACCGAGATCCCTTCACCGGGAGTGACTCTTTTAGCAATAACTGGCAGATGCTACACACTCGGTTTGTCTTTTGATTGTTTTAAAGAGTTTTTTCTTTGCACAGTGATATATATGATATATCCCACACCTTATTCGGTGAGGAAAGGACCGACGATCCCTTCACCGGGAGTGACTCCTTTAGCAAAACTAGAAAAGCTTCAAAAACACTCCATTTTAAAATCATTTGATTCTACAACGATATCAAGTTCATTACGCAATAGGTTTTCAGAAAAACCTGTCGTAGCCCTCCGTCATTTCAGATAAGTCCTGTTTAGTATTCGTGCTGCGTTTGTTGACCTTGTCAAGGCACAGTGTGCGGTAGCTAACCAGTATTTATCTGCTTATGCATATGATGCAGATTGGGTTAGGGTAGTCGTACGACCTTGTTGACCTTGTCAAGGGTCGTGCGGGTGGGTTTGATTCAATCAAGAAATGACGGGTTGAACTTGACTTACGGTCTATGGTTTGTTGACCTTGTCAAGGTCATAGATCGTTTGGGGCAAAATATTATCGGGAATTTCAAGTGTTGAAATTTGCAATGAGATTGCATACCTTCTATGAGATAGTTGGATCCCGATACCCGCTGCGAGTAAGAGTTACTCCTGGGAGAGTTTTACACATTACAATTAGCCGATCAAGTAGGTGTCTAGAAAGGTGTTAACGAGGTTACGCCTCTGGGAAAACGAGGTTTACATTAATTAGGTTCGTGCGAAAGCATGGGGGACCTCTCTCAAAGTACCGACACTGGCCTGGCTGAAAGATTGGCAAAATTGTAGTTTGTAATTAATCCCGGCTAGTCTTTCCTTTTAGGGTTTGAAGGAAAATTTGATTAAAACAGTGGGAGCCATCCTGATTAGATAAAATAATAACCAATCTATTCTTGAAAGAGCGCACGCTGAGTGTTTTCTTCTCTCTCTCTCCAGGTAGCGACCATATCACGCCTTAATCAAGATAATAATACGGAATATTGACCAAACCCGCTTGTTATACTGAGCTGGGGAACGTTGGTCCCGCTCCAACTTATAATTGTTATAAGACAGAGTAGGAAATTGGGGAATACCAGATTTCCCGTGCCACCCAAACAAAGAGAGTGCATGCTGATGCATCATCTTTGGGTGTGTTCGTTACAAAGAACTGTTTCTCTGTATCCTCTACGTCCTAGGTATGTGATACCAGATCAGGATCCCAGATATGTAATCTGTTACATAGGGCTACAGCTAGGTAGAGAACTGAGAACGGGTGATAAGTTTCATGAGACAGAAAACGAGGCAAGTGTTGCAGCCAAGTTTGTTGGTCACTGTCACCCTGTATTCCAAATACATTGATTCTGAACGAATGTTATTAGATACCGAACCTGATATACAAAATCATATCAGTCTCTTTATTAGTAAAGAAATGATAAAATTTTGTATTGTTGGATAATGTTTTGAACATTTCTTATATCAAAAGTTGATCTGTTCAGGCACGTTATCTAAAAGCATTGATGTTCTAAATCAAAATACAGTTCTTTGTATACGGAACACACATAAGAGGAAGAGTTCAGAAATGAACAAATTCTTCTTGAGGCATTGTAGACTAGGTCATATCAATGCGATCCGACTGGCTGAAGTTACATTTTAGATGCATATTTAAATTAGTTTGAATTTACATCTTATGAAACCTGCCAGTCATGTCACAGAGATAAGATGACCATAGCTCCGTTTACTGGAAACAGAGAAAGAGTTAGTGAACTCTTGGGATGATACATGTTGATGTATGTAAGGTCCCCTGTCTACACATGCCAAGACCGGTTCCTTGTCCTTCATTACATTCTCTGATAATCTCTTTAGATTCAGACATATGTTCTTGTTGAAACACAAGTCCAAATCTTTTGAGATATTCACAGAATATAAGTTAGAAGTAGAGAACCAAAACGGGTATAAGTATTATGTCCTTTGATGAGATCAAGGAGGAGAATACTTGAGCACGAAATTCTTGGACTTTTCTAAAGGAGAATGAGATTCTCTCTCAGCATTACTCCTCCGTATACACCATACCACGATGGTATATCGGGACGGAGCAATCACACCCTATATGATAAGGTGTGCTCTATGATGAGTACTACTGAGTTACCTGTTTCCTTTTTGGGAGTTATGCGCTTGAGAAGCTGCATACCTATTGAATAGGGTTCGAATCAAATCAGTTGCCTACCACTTCATATGTGATATGGAATGGGAAGAGCCCATGTCTTAAGCTAGTTAAGATTTGGGGTTGTCCGGCCTATGTCTAAAAGCAAAATCGGGACAAGCTCGAGGCAAGATCTGTTATGTACAACTGGAAATGTTCCAGCTATACAAAATACAGCAGATGATTTGATAAAACCAAAGGATTCAATAGTTACCAATGAACCTCAGCCTCTCCGCCGATCTAGTAGGGTTCCTCACCCACCTGAGAGATACTTCGGTTACTCTATGACAGTGGGAGCGAGGATTGCATCATGAGATGATGACCCAACTAGTTTCGAGCAGGCCATCGAGAGTAGGGACTCTGTAAGAATGGCTGGATGCTTAGCAATCTGAGATGGAATCCATGTACACCAACAAAGTATGGACTTTGGTTGCTATTTCTGAAGGGTTAAATCCCCATCAGGAGCAAGTATATCTTGAGAAGATTACTTGGTGTAGATGGAAAAGTTGAGACTTTCAAAGCTAGACTTGTTAAAGCTTTTCGTCATCGACCAGACGTGGATAATGATGAAACCTTTTCAAGTGGCTATGCTTAAGTCCATCCAGATCCTACTTGCCACGGCTACATACCATGACTACGATATCTGGCGGTTGGGTGCCATGACTGCTTTTCTAAATGATGTTTTAGAAGAGAACGTCTATAAGTACACAGCCAGATGGCTTC